>JAPXFQ010002982.1:1320639-2641278 GCA_028564705.1 Apricaphanius iberus
AAAACAAATGAGGAAATGAAGAAGCATTTAACTTTCAAAGCTAGTAAATGAAAACAGAGGTTTTATTGTTAAAATTAGAAACTTTCTTTAATTTATATCTTATCAGTGGCATCAGTTTAGCCAAAGCTAACAAATGGGAAGGGCCTACTAGTCACATTAACTACAGTATAAATAAACATGTTCAGAATAATCAATCAAATAATCATAACAAAAGTGACAGAAGTGCTATGCAGCTTATCCATACTTGCCAACCCTCCCGATTTTCCTGGGAGACTTCCGTATTTCAGTGCCCGTCCCGAAAATCTTCCTGGGCCACCATTCTCCCGAATTTCTGCCGATATTTGACGGTGTCGCATATCATGTACACTCCCTTTTTCTAATGTGAGGGGGTTTGAGAATAAAACGTGTTACATTTTAAATACGTGAACAGTTTCTTTATTCCGGACATGAAAATCCATCACGTTTGGTGAAATTTGCCATTTTGAATCAAAATTAGGTCACCTACGTGATTCTTATGTCTATGAGGGAAACACTCAGTGACGCACGGCGCAGCAGCGAGCCGCAAGTTTTCAGAAGTCTTTGTATTTGGTCTGACAAAAACCAACGTTACTGTCAAAATCAACAGACTTATTGCTTTCTTAGTTTGTGCTGCGAAGCCTGAAACAGAGACTCCTATGAGTTTTTGGACTGATTAATGGTGACTATTCCTAACCACCTAAACTCCTCAGCGCTGCTGAGCAGGGACGTATCCAGGAGGTTAATAAAGAGGGGCTAAAAGGGCCCAGGATGGAACTGTAGTGCCAAAATAAAAGCAGAGGTGTTCTTGTAGTGGGGACGCCATCTGAGCCGTCGTCATGTTAAAATTACAATTTAAGGTAATTTTATTTTGCTAAGGTTTATGTAACAATTTGAAATGAAAGCAAATAAAAAAACATTGCAACCTTTTTACACAAAAGTCTGTAGTTTTTATATGTTAGAATGATCCATGTTATGTTAGTGGAGGGACTGTTTAATTTCCTAACTTACATTATTGCTGTGGACTGTTATTTTGTCAAATAAATAAATACTCTAAGATTCAAGTATTCTTAATAATTATAATTATAGAGATATATATATATAAAATTTTCTATTTTTTACCCCCCCCCCAAATAGTAGTATTTAGCAAGTAAGCTATTAGAAATAAATATTGTTGCAACATGTAACACTTTGATTCAAAAAGCTGAACGATCAATCAAATGTTTAAGTCACATAAATTTAAAGTGGGAAATATCCCGATCCACCTTGTTTAGTATTCCGTGTTTCCATAAATGCTGGTGTAATCATTTTGTTTTCTGGATGGATTGAAATGCCTCAGAGCTAACCCTCTGCTAAAACATAACTTTAGGCTACACCGAATGGCAAGGGAAAAGAGGCTGACAAAAATGGAGAAGCTGTTGACTTGCTTCAAGGTGGTAAAAACAGGACAAGATAAAGCTCAAGTATCAGTCATAACACATTAATATTTTGCCTTAGGATACTGTATGGAGTTTGAAGTGTGAGCGGGGGTGTGACAGAGCATTTGCACAAAAAAAGAAGATGAAACACAGAATTTCCCATCCTCAGTAGACGTGTCCTTGCTTATTATCAGGGATATGGGGTGAGAAAAAAATGGAGTTCTGGCAGAGTTTCTTTTTTTTTAGCCACAACTGTTATTAAAGGCTTTAGCATAAAAGTATTTTCAATAGCTCCCAGTATCATGCATTTCGCAATGTGTGTGGTTGGCGCCTGTGGCATTTCAGGAACTGACACAATTATTTCCTCTGAGGATGATTCAAAAGCCTCTGTTCTCAGCCCAGAGAGCATTCCCAAGCACCAGTCAGGTGGACTGAACATGCACTACTTAGCTTGTCACACAGCATAAGAACATAGGTCTACAAGGTTTCACTTCCTAATTTCCAGTGAGTCGCTAATGTCCCTTGAAAGCTCAGGGCCTCAGAAAACACAGGCAGTAAATGGGAAGCTCATATCGGGCACACTAGAATTTCACCAGGTGCACTCACACTCGGCTCCACTGTCACTCTAGACTTGTGGTTCCACATTGGTCGCAGTTTTACTTCTCACTCATGCTTTTGCTATTTATGGGCTCACGCAAGTGCGTGCCACTAAAGAGAGTTGTGAACTTAAGCTACAGCAATAGTGTGCGGCGAGGCAAGGGTTCATTTTCTTGGCTCTGACCTCAGCTTCTCCAATTCATCTATTCAGCTAATTGTAGATCATTATGGGTGAAAACCAGAGCATTTACACCTATTTTTACTGTAGGAGCACCATCTAAAATCACAGTGAAGAAGATATAATGAATTGTTTTGTGCCTTTTTGTGTTTTCGTCTGATTCATTTACTCTCCGTTGTTTCATTTGCTCTGTTTAAATTACTTGCATGTATTTAAAACCTTTAGTAAATGGGATTTTAAGTGTTCCTTTTTGCTTGACTACTAATTTATAGAGCATTTAAAGAGATCTGCTGTTTTTAAATCATGACATTTCTTAAGGGAACTGAGCATTTCATAAATAAGGTTTTAACTAGCCAGGATCTCTTAATTAACCTCATGTTGGCAGAGTCCCCCAGATTCTAAGGGAAAATCGCTAACACAGCAAGTGTGCTGTTGTTGCAGAAAAATGTAAGGTGTGGAGTAAAAGTATTGGTTCCTCTGGTTGATCTATCTATTGTACATGACTAAATAAGCTCGTCAGCATTAGTCTGTCAGCTGTGACTTACTGTGGTCACAGCAGGAGGTGGAGTTAGTTTATCTTTCTGGGCCTTAATGACACACTAGATACATTTAGAACTTTGTCATAAGAGTATTCGTTTTGTGATTTTATAAAATCCGATATGCAGACTTGATGTGTCCTTTACTCTGTTATTATCAGACCTGATACTTTGGGAAAATATTTAACCTTTTATTTAGCCTAAATAAAAAAAGATGTATAAGATAGTGAATTTAATAATCTCGAGCATTTTTGTTTAACCCTGTAATAACAAAGTAGTCACCCCTTTAAAAGAAATGTTCAGTTACACTTTCTTAGCACCTAGGAAGGCACATCACTCAAATTTTTACTTGCTGACATGTAGACAGTACAATAGACACTCTATTAAAAAGTTTGTGAGCAAAATAAAGTTGATCTGGGGGCAAGTCGCAATTTAAATAAAGCTAGCTCTTTTATGCCACTTTTGATACAGAACTGTACAAAGATGTTAAAATGTTTTAAAGAAATATCGATCAGTAGTTTTTCTTCAGACTTTTCCTGCTTTTTCACCTAATTTCTGTCTAGTCGTTGTGTCTGACAAACCTCACTCATCGGTCACTTTATTAGGTACACCTTTGTAGAACTAAATTCCTCAAAAGCTGTCTTTTGGATTTAAAGTGTGTTGGAAGCATTCCCTTGAGGTATTTGTTCATATTGACATGACAGCATCAGCTGCACATAAGTGATGTTAATCACTCGTTCTTCTAAATCCCCACGGTGCTCTGTTGGATTGAGCTCTGGTGACTGTTGAGGCCACTGGAGTACAGTGAGCTCATTGTCATGTTCAAAAAATCAGTTGGAGGTGATTCACTTTACTGGAATTAACCTTTATAGGACGAGTGCTCTGTGTCATAAAGGGATGAACATAGACACCAGCAATACTCAGGCACACTGTGTCATTTTAAGTTATACTCAGGTGGTACTGAGTGGTAAAACAAAATACCCCCCGTAGCATTACAACACCATCAGCCTAACATTTAGAGAAGGGAGGATAGATTCATGTTGCTTCTGACTGTTGTATATGTGTGTGAATATGTGTCGCTTTTATTGAAAATATTACATCCCCTAGGTCAATATTTCAGATTAATTTATTAAATTACACTTCCATGCATTAAAAAGAATTTAACCTCCCAATAAATATAATAGATTATATTTAGTTAAGGAAATAAGATGCGACACATAGAAACCAACATCTTGTCTCAACAGTGAGGGAAGTCCAGTAAGGCTGAACTACCACCTGAAAATAACTATTGTTTATATCAGAGAGCTGGTATGAGCTACCACTGTTGGGCTGCAGGTTTATTATGTTTTATGTTGCATGGATGCTGTGTTTTAAGCAATTTCTGATGCATACAGACACAAATCTTTTGAAGCAACCTTGGAACAGTGGAAATAAGTTAATTTCACCAATATTTATTTGGCCTACCCAAAAAGCAATTTCTGGCTGCGCCACTGGCCGCAGAACTTTCCACTCCGCCCAGGTCAACCATTTTTGTAATTTGATATAGATACAGCAATCTAACGGTGCAGAAACGTTATATTCGTAAGAGGTCAGTGGAGTTTTCCATCCAGCCGCAAATTTTTACCTGAAATATCCACTAGCTATATACAAGATGACTGTTTAATGGCCCAAAACGTCAATAACAATATAGTAATGTGATGTTTAGCAAAGCATCTGAAACACTATCACTAACACAACAATATTGTTTAATTTAAAAGCTATAAAAAAGAGCCATTTCTTAAATTATAGAGTAATGCTATTATAATAAGATGAATACATCTTCAATTTAATTCAGTTTATTTATATGATGATGATTTACAACAGACATTTCCCACAATTTCACACATTTCACACAAAGACCCAGAGGTTGTTAGTGTGCTACTGCTAGCGTTATGCTAACGTCATTGAATGTGCTAGGATCATGCGTCCTCCAAGACTAAAAACTGTATAAAAATACTGAGCACATAGTGCTAACATAAGGAGAAGGTCTGAGTCTTTCAGCAAATCCTTCGTAATTCTGGCAGAGGTTACTGAAGGACTAATCCTTCCCACAAACAAAGAATACTTACGACAAAGATATGGGTAGACTAAACTGAAAAATAAAACTTAACCAGGCACTTTACAGAGGTTTTGGCGCTGGAAGACGGCGTTAAAACCGTGTTGGTTAATAATCCCACAACTGAGTATTTTAGCTTTTCCATTTAATGGCTAAAAAAGTGGAATTTTCATATGTCCCCTTTAATAGTACTGTATAAGAAAGGTGGTAAAATAGCTCAAAACAGCAATTAAGCATCATAATTGTTTACTCAAAGTCAGCTCTAAACAGATGAGTTTTAAGTTTTGATTTAAAGCAGCTCAGTGTTTGAGTAGCTTTACAGTTGTCTGGACTTTTGTTCCAGATAAGGGGAGCATAGAAACTGGAAGCTGCAAGGATATCTTCTTGAAAGCAAAATATGAAGAAATAAAGCCTGACTCAAGACCTTTTGCACAATACTTTGCCCCAATGTGTAACTGTCCCAGAAATCACAGCATAGCACAGAGAATTGCAATGTGTCTCGTTCATGGGGTTTTCTAATTTCCCATGAAAGGACGCATCACTGTATCAATGAATGATATTTAAATTATAGCAGCTGAGAGATTTCAGCAAATATAACCCTGAACTGTTCGTGGATCTTGGCTGCACTGCCAAGCGGGGAGTTATTCACACAGAGGCATCCGCATGCCAACAACAACAAGCGGCTGCTATATAATTTTCAGAGTGTCTAGTCGGCTGCAGGAGTCTATTTGGCATTCTGAGACACGAGAGGCTCGATGACCATGTTGGGGCTGCGGAGGCTATCGTCCTGCATGCCCTGAATGGAGCAGAACTGTGAGGTTGGCTAAACATTGCAGCTGTTAAAGGAAGTCCCTGCCTACTTCTTCTGCTGTACAGTTTATAAATTAAAGTGAGGGGTTGCAATTGTGACTCGCTCCTGCAGTCTGATGATTTTCCTTTGATGGATGTGAACAGACTTCCAGAGCAGTTGGGGAAAGAGCTCGCCAACGACGGAGTGTGGCTTTTTGACAGAAATATTTTTAATTACCAGGGATCCTGTTCTCGTCTGAGATTAATTAAATAAAATGAGCAACAGAAGGATCACCTGCTAAACTCTGATTGCAGTAGATGTAGGAGGAGGAACACGCTGCAGACCCACACCGTGAAAGCTCTGCTGCTGCCAGGACAGCCAGGTTTTCTGGATGGGAAACGTCTGAGGTGTCTGCAGTCCAGCTTGATTCAACGTGTTTTAATAAAGCCAGGAGATTTGTCCAATAGCTCAGAACACAAATTACAACTCGCTGAAACAAGCTGACCACGATGTTGGGCCTTCTGCTGCTCTTCCATCATGTCATTTCCTTAACACATTATAGGTACTTTATCAAAAAAATCGAGAGTTTATTCTATCTGGACAAGACGTTTATTAGTATTAGTAATCTGTGTTTTTTGAAGATTTTCTAAATGTGAATCAAAAAGAACAGATCCGATCATGCATCAAATATTGAAAATTCCCCACAAAAGTATTCACGCTTCTTGAACCTTTTTTTGGCTCATTCTAATGACAAACTTCAATGCATTTTATTGTTTTTTTTATGGTTGGGAAAACTGAGGAGTTATATTATTGTGAAGTAAAAAAGAAAACAAAAATAATTTAAAAAATTGGACAATTAGTGTTTGCATTTTATTCAGCCCCTCTCAATCGATACAGAACCACTTTTACTGCTATTGCAGCTATAATTACTCTGGAGTATCTGTACCAGTTTTCTTCATCTAGAGCAGTGTCTATCAAACCTGCTCCTCAAGGCATGTTTAAGATGCTTTCCTGCTTCAGCACACCTGATGTCAATCGATGGCTGATTAACAGGCTTTAGCTGAACTGCAGCCATCAGAAGCAGAGAAACATCTGGAAGATGTAGGGGACCCTTGAGGACCAGGGTTGGGAAATACTGATCTAAACAATAAAATGTTGCCTATTCTTCTTTACAAAATAACTCAAGTTCTGTCAGGGTAGATGAAGAGCATCTGTGAACATCAATGTCGAGGTTTTGCCTTTGGAGTTGGTAATAAGTCTGGACTTTGACTAGACCTTTCTGACACATTAATGTGACTGTATGTTTTGGTTTGTTGTCTTGCTGGAAGGTAAACCTTTGCCCCTACATTACGTCTTTTGCAGCCTCTATGCATATAGCCCCATTCATCTCCCCATGAGCAGCCAAGCAAAATCATCCCCACAGCCAGATAGGGTCATCACCACCTTCTTCCACATGTTTGCATGGCCTCTACATGACCATTTTGACATTTTATGCCCCTGTCAAGATTTGTTGAGAGCTCAACTAATAGTTCTCTTATCAACAGATTCTTCCACCTGAGCTGTGAATCTCTCTTGTCTGCTCCCCTGCTTAATTCCTTGTTTTACCAGCCTGTAAGCTTAACAGGTTTGCAGGACTTATACTGATATTAGTGGTGCTGGCTTTTATTTTGGGGTTCAGAGGAAAGGTGCCAAGTGGCAAACTTTTATTTGTAAAAAAGAAAAGAATAATGTGTAATTTTCCTTTCACTTAACAATTATTAACTACTTTGTGCTGGTCTATCAAATGAAGCCCAAAAAATGTCTTTCCTTGAAAGGTGAAACAATATTTACATATTTAACTAGGATTTATTTATTTGCAACTCTTTGTAAATCTGCAATAAAACCCTCTTCTCATCTAAAACCAGCAAACACACTATAACATCTGTAATATTGTCCTCCGGCTCTATAAAGTGTAGCTTAGTGGTAATATTAACTGCTTTGTGTTGCCAGTTACGGTCACCTGATGTAAATGACGTTTTTTATGATCTTTGTGTCTCAGTATTTGTCCCAGTGCCCACATTACCCACATGTTTCAGAATCAGGGGGCAATAACCGAAAAGGCTTTGCAGATGTTTATTTCAGGCATAACATTATCATTTTCCCCTTGCTTTTACTAAATATAAACAATTTTTAAACAGAAGATGCTGAAATGTGTTAAATCAAATTGCACTAAGCTTCCTTAAGCTTAAAGAATAAAACCAATGCCCTCTCATTAGGTGTATATTCTTTGTTTATACTACAAATTTCAGAAGCCGGGTGGAAATTGTTGCTCCTGGCATTAATCCAGCCCTGCTTTCCGCAGACAGACTGGAAAATTGCTTGTGCTTAATTCTCCACATTTGTCCCGGTTCCTACAGGAAGACCTGCAGCAGTTGATCCTCATGCCTCTCCCAAATGTTGCCATACTGGGGCAGGACCCCCTAACAGGTACAAGATAACAACATGATCTTATCAGTGGCGTGTCTCTCAGCCGCCAGAAAACTCATTATTTCATGCATGACTCCATATCTGGGCGATCTATGAAGCACATTAAGGTGATAATGATTGGGAGGACTGTGGAGCAGGGTGGAGATGACGATGATGGTGATAATGAGAATTATGATGACAGTTATTTCTGTGTCCTCAGAGGCAGCTGTGGAAGAGCTCCGGAGACTGCTGCTGCTCTTATTGGGATGTGCGGTGCAGGTGATCAGACACACACACACACACACACTGAATATAATGGGACGTAATTACACAAATAGCGCTTTTAGATAAGGATCATAAAACCAAAACTTCTTTTGATCCTGCAGAGAAAAGTTGCCGGAGTCAAATTGCTTGTATGTGTCAAACTTGGCCATTAAAGCTGATTCTGATTCTGATTTTTTTTTACTGTTCTGAATAGATTCTTTAAGCTTTTATTTATTTACTTTTTGGTTCTTGATCAAGGTTCATGGGTTTAAATAAGACCAAAGCAAAAGAATAAATAAAAAGTTGTTTCAATAAACATTAAAAACACAGCACTGAAAATGTGCATTTACCTTAAACATTCACTTTTTCTCGCTCGGGAAACGATTGGAAATTATTCACCTGGCACAATTAGCGTCACGCTTCTCATCCTTGGAAGTTTCTCCTCGACAGAAATATTCAAGCTCATCTCCAGGACTTTTGCAGTTTGCCTGATTATTCTTCCCTGAAGCCATTTGTGCATCTTTTTGGCAGTTTACTTTGCGTTGCTGAAGGGAACTCAGGCTCTCTGCCATGGTGATAAGTGTTAAAGCTCGAGTGATAAGCCAGAAAGTCTGTTGATGGTTCCAAACTTGAATCCTTGGAGGCATCTGAGCTTCGGGACATGTTGGATATGAAGGGAATGTTCCCATGGATCATTATCTCCACGTGTCGACACACATCTCTGTTGGGCTTGTTATTTGGATGGGGTAGTTCTGCTCTGTAGAAGAGACCTAAAAATGATAACAATTTGGTATTTCTCTCCGAAAAAGAAAAAAGAAATTGCCTTTTTTGGTGTAAAACAAATGAAAAATAACTCACTGCCAATTATGGAGCAAATAAAAAAATTATATTTCTGTCCCCTCTTATTTTGAGAAGAGATTCTGAAGATTAAAGAGATGTTGAAGCCAAAGATGAGGGGCAAAAAAATAAACATTACCAAATTCAATTTAGTATCACAAACAGCTGTGTGATACTTTGAAAGGCTTTAAATACAGATAGTTAAATTATCTGACAAAATGATGCTGTTTTCTTCTCTGATCTAAAGAAATCCATCCTAACGATGCTTTTGTTAGGGAATTATCATGCTGTATGACGTAATGGTCTGTTCAGGAGCCTGCCTGAATCCAGTCATCATAAAATCATAAATTTATATAACCTAAAAAACATTTCCCATTCTTCTGTAACTTGTTTTTTGTGGCCTCACAGTTATGAATAGTAATATATATTTTTTTAAATTTCGGAATACTTGTTTGGGCAAATGTCTTTATGGCTTTCACAAGTCTCTATCTTATTTTGTGTCTGTATCGGAGGCCCTTATTTATTTAAGCATCTTCAGTATCTTGTTTTGTGGGATTTGCAACCCAAAATATAACAATGAATGCACCAACTATTGCCTAATCACGGAGAACCTTCAGCTGACTAATTAATCCGGGCCTTACCTCGTGGGGGCTGATGTATTCCCTCCTTTGCAGTGTGAGAACAAGGAGACCTTCATCCAGCAGATTCAGTCTGTGGACATCGAGATTCAGGCAGCCATTGCCATCTGTATTCAGCAGGTAAGTGAAGAAGATGTCTTACATAAATCAGGTGCAAGCCTCCCTAAAATACAAGAGGTCTTCACTGGGTATATTTTGTCCTGGGGAGAGTTTCATAAGAATACATTTGTCCCTAAATAATGTATTGCACAGTATTTCGGTGGTGTATGCCTGTAGGCGATGAGAGCTGAATTATTATTCCTCTTTCTGATGCTACAAGTAAGAGTGAAAATGAGCTACTTGTCATTCTGCCGGCTGTCTTGTAAAGACCTCTGGGTGCCCCCTGGTGATGGATCGTCCACCCTTCATGTCCACCTCTCCACCTCCACCTCTGTCACATCACTGCTTCATCTTTTCTTTAGCTTTTTCTCATTCTCTGCCGTCTATTAAAGCATAAACGGCACTTGGCTCCCCCTTTCAAAATACCCCCTCTATTAATAATTGCCAGCTTCACTAAAACAGCATGCTGGATACCAGCGTGGCTGAATTTCAGGAACAGCATGTAGCCCACCAGCTTTTTATTGCCAAACTTTTCTGGCTAATAAATCACAGAGGTGAGAAGCGCTCCTCCTGTGTAGATGGATGCATCCCTTGCTTCCTGCTCATATGGCCTCCACCTGCGAACCTCTCAAAGCCATCAACATGATCATTAGTTTTGCATGCACGAGTCGAGCCAGGCAGAATGTAAAATGTTTCTAATCTACGCAGATGCTTGGTATTCATAGCACACTCGCTCTGCCTGGAGAGCTTGTCCCCTGATCTGTCGGTTGTATCAGACTTACGTCGATTTTCATAGCAGAATCTTGAAGAGCTGTCCTTGCTGCAGGTGACTCAGGATCCGAGAGTGGTGCTGCCTCTTCAGTGGGAGGAGCTGGTGGAGGCAGAAGGTGCAGACCTACAGCTGGTCTTCAGCTCCATGGCCAACCAAATCCAAAGCCTGCTGGCACAGAGAGACACACACCTGGAGGTACGTATGGTCATGAATTGAGGAATAATTACCTTCTTCCAGGATAAAATCTGGCGGAGAAAACATCCAGGCTTGCATACCAACTATCGCACATATTTATTATAACCTTTATTTAATTAGATGTTAAGAGAAAAAAATCAAAATAACCAAATTCAGATAAAAAAATAAATAATTCTGAAATATAACCTGGGACTAAAAAGTAAATTTTAACCCAGATATGATTTTGCTGTCTGGAGATTATGTAGTATGCCCCAGCCTACGTTAGCTTACCCTAAATTACATTTTTGACAAACACAGCCTTGCTAAAATAAATATATAGTCAAAATATACTCAAACAACACCAGCTCTGTGAGGTTTAGATTAGATCAGATTAGATATACTCTGTTAATCCCAAAGGGAATTTCTTTTATTGGTTAGTCTTTTATTAATTAGTCCATTGTGAGCCTGGTTTATCCAATCCTCAAAACGATTCATGTAGACAAGCTGGCATTACTGCACAGTTTGCAGCAGGAGCAGGTTATTCTAATGCTATTAACTTTGCAAACATCACAGGGTAAAAAAAATCTATGTAAACATGTAGCATGCCCATTTATTACTGACAAAATTATATTTGATGCAAAAATTCAACTAACCAAGGTTCAGGAGAGGTCAGCTGGAGCAACACAGGACTTATTCATTGCAACGTACAGATGTCAGGCCAGCACTGAGCAGGATGTGGGATTCTTGGTGAAGAAATTGTTGCTTCATTTGTTTTAATCGTGCACTGCAGCTTTTCATGATTGTGTACCTCTAAACATCATCTTGTCTGTGGGCATTATTCAGTTGTTGCTGGGCTGCCCAAGCTCAGTCCTCAATGGTCCTGCATGTTCTAGATATGGTATTGGTCCAATGAGTTGTCTGGAAACATTCTAACTACTAATTCCTTTTAACACTGCTGGGTTATTAGTTTAGTGACCGACTTCCTGTTTGTTGCTGGTTGAGATGTAGTCTCAGAGTTTTCTGCCAAGCCTCTGAATGCCTCTTTTGCAGCTGTTTTATCAATCAGCAGACTATTAGAACTTCGGGTAATTTTACCGAATCGTTACACTTCACAGGGCCATTTTAGAAACTAACTAACTATCTAACTTGTGTTATGTACTCAGAAATGGCCCCGTAGAGTGGCTGGGTGGGATATATGGTTAATTCATGCTGATTGGTTATAACTCCATAGGAAAATATATCAGTAGACATCACCAAAAAACTGGCTTTGTAAAACTGGATGATTTGCTGGCAAAGCAGCTTGCATAACAACATAGTGTCAACCACCCCTGCTTCTTCCATTGCAGATCTCTTGTTAATTCTTTGCCACTGTGAGCACCTTCTGATGCGGATTACAGAATCCACTCAATGCTGCCGTCTCAGCAAATTTCTTAAAGCAACAGTTTTGTTGGGAGAAACAATGGCTGAGAGGACTGAGCCAGACGGTTTACCTCGTCAGCTTTCCCCTCCCAGAAATGTCCCAAAACCCATCAGGTAGAAACTAGTGAGGCATACTGTCTGGCCTCCTGTTTTAAAGCAAAACAAAGAAAAAACAGCGAAAAGGCGTGTCAACCATAACAACCCCACAGTGTCCAAAGCTCCTAACTATTTTAAAAATCTTGATGTTTCACATAAACGTTTGGTCACTATAGATAAGGTATAGATAAGGATGTTTATTTGTAGAAAGGAGCCTTACTTCATGCACAATGAAGGTGAATAAATACAAAATATATAAGACAAAAACTATAATAAATAGAAGTCAACTTGAGTAAGGTTTCTCCCACTCATATTGCTCTCTGGGTGCTGTTAGTGTGTCATCACTTCCTTCAGTTGTTGTGGTAAATTGCACTCATGGCTGGTATTTATGTTCGATGCTGAGGTAAAAAAAAGTAAAATTAAAAAACTGGTTTTTATTTAAAATTCTTCTTCTTAAAATAAACTTTATCTAAACAGCTAAAAATGCTAAATACTAGGGCTGGGTATTGTTAAGAATTTGACAAGTCGATTCAATTTCAATTCTTAGGGCCTCGATTCAAATCGATTTTGATTCAATTTGATATTGATTAATTAGCTTCGATATCGATTCAATAATAAATAAATACAAAACTAATTAAGTATGTTAGTATATTTTTAAATAATGTGTGTAGAAATACCAATGTTTAGGAACAAATTGACCCTATCATGTTTCTTTTCACGTTTCCTGTCATGGTTTATTTAGCAGAAGAAACTGTATAATATTGTAAATGTGTTGTACATTGCTGAATGCTCTCACTAGAGTGTTGCCCACAGCGCCGCCACTGGCCAGTAGACTGAATCGATTCATAGGATTTGATTAATTGATTCTGAATTAAGAAACAAATAATTGCAATACATTGTTAAATTGATATTTTTACCCAGCCCTACTTAATAAAAATAGTTATTTAAAATGTATATTTAAATATAATCCATATTATTTGTGTGCAACAAATAAATACAGTCTTCTCTGCATAGTTAAAATACAAAAAAATATAAAATGTTTTTCTTCCTAAGTCGAATGAACATAATAAGTAGGTAAAAACTTCATGTTGAGCTGTCTAAAAATGTTTTGAAGGAAAAGAGTTTTAAAAGTTAGTACAGGCAAAAAGTATGTTTTTCAAAAGTAAATTGATCTGTAACCTATAGTCATTTTTTGTAAATCCTGACAGATTTTGCATTTCTAAATCTGCCAGTATTAGACTCAGATCTATTTATACTGCATCAAAATCGTTTATTTTTTTTCAACCCTTTTCTTCAGAGGATAGCAGAGCTGTGTCAGGAGCGTGAAGTGCACGGTGATTCGTCGACGGCACCGCTGGGGGGCCACATTGATGATGCGCCGCAGGGCATGGCCCTCCAGCTGGCCGACAGCAAGGCCAAGCTCCGCCGCCTCAAACAACAACTGTGAGTATGAGTGTGTGCATGTGTGTGTGTGGGAATAGCCCTGGGGAACCTTTAGTAAAGTTGAGATAAAGGTCAATGTTAATAATTTGCCAATTTTGTCACTCTCTCATGCACAAAAATGACTTGTTACTCGGCAACGAGTTTGCCACTGCGTGTATCAATCTAATTTCCTCTGTGCATTAAAATGTATCCAAAGGTCAAAGTTCAGCTAGAGGTCACAAGTTGTAATTTATTTTTAATTTTTTTTGTGCATTTCATGCATCTATTTATTTTGCTTCTACTTTTTGTTCCACTAATAAAGTATGAAAGCATTGAAAAAATCAGGCCTTTGGTTTTGAGAGTCTCATGTGTGTGTGTGTGTGTTTGTTTTTGCTTTTTTTAGGGAAGACAAAGGCGA
This sequence comes from Apricaphanius iberus, assembly GCA_028564705.1. Lineage (NCBI taxonomy): Eukaryota > Metazoa > Chordata > Actinopteri > Cyprinodontiformes > Aphaniidae > Apricaphanius > Apricaphanius iberus. Next base: position 1,334,853 of record JAPXFQ010002982.1, read on the forward strand.
TCAGATTTTGGATTACAAGCATGAGATTCAGATGATGGAGGATCAGCTGAAGAAACTTCAAAAAGAGGCAGGGTGATATTGTTCTACATCTGTACAAAAAAATATACAAATATTTTTTATGTCCCTGATATTGATCCCAGTCATTTATCAGTAAAGAATTTGCTAAAACTGAGTCATATTAATACATGTCCTTATATAACAGAGACTACAGCTACTTTAGTGTCTTTGGCCAGATTATAGTTGAATTTCCTGTTAAAATATTAAACTTTTGGCTTTTTGAAAATACAGACCTTGAATAATCAGCCTGATCTGGTGTAAAATGATAGAAAACAGCTTTTTAAAACAACTAATATTAATGTTTTGGTGTGCTATAGCCTCAAAGGGTCTGCTGTCCTGCAGCTGTTCATCTCCGGTACAGATGTTCAAAAAAACATCAGCTCACAGCTGTTTCTCAGTGAAGACATGGCCCTGGAGCTAGCATCTGATTCAAAGCATTGATCTTCAGCTAAATAAGTGAGACTGTTCTTTCAGAAGCTAAAACTGATCCATTAACTTGCTGCTAATACAACTTAACTAAACTGTAACTTGGAAGCACTTAAGAAAGTTTAGCATCCACTCTCAGATGCTCCAGAACATCATTAAGCCACTCTGAAGGGAAAATCTGAAAGCAAACATATTTGAATATATCTTTACCTAATTACTCTAGATCAGCTGTTTTGGTAGGTCTATGACATTATGAGGAACAAGAGGGGTGCATGGGGGTAATTGTTTTTTATAGTTTGAGAATAGTTTTTCTTTAAAGGACCAAGCATGAATAAAGGGCATCAATCAGGGCTCCACATCTTTACAATTATTTATTTAATTTGTTAAATTTTTTCCGAGTTCTTCAAGAAGTATCCCCTGCATCAAGTGGTGGCCTGGGCAATTGCATAAATAGCTTATGTCAGGAAAGATACTACCTAGCGCTTTTTTGCTTTTCCAAGCAACAGTACACTAATAATAACATCACAACCTGACGATAAAGTATAGATTTCCTTTAAAAGGTTTATTAAATTACCAATTTTTTAATAGTACACGAAAGAAAAAAAATCCTGTTAAATCTGTTTTGAGTGTCGACAACATCAGAAGAAATTAAGTTCATCCGTGGAACTTAGCAAACACTCAGGATGATACATTTTGCCAGCATGGAGGTATTTCAGTTTCCTTTCAGTCATTTATGGTCCTTTTCACAAACCTCTTCCATGCTCAGGAGGAGTGATAGCTGTGTTTTCTTACGTACAAAACTTTTAATGATGGACTGATTGGTGAACCTCCATAAGTCCACTTGAGAGCAATTATATTGAGTAGCTCTGATGTTGTAATTATTGGCACAGAGAAACTTAATGTATTGGCACTAAATTCTGGAAAATAAAAATTTAGGTCATAATATTTGATCAAAAACTGTTTTTTTTTTCAAATCTTAAAAATGTTACAACAAATCTAATTTGTTCATTTGATGAACATTGGCTGAGTTCAATACTAATACACATTTTTATTACATGAGAAATTGTTGACTGCAATGCTCTCCTGACCTTTTTTGTAAGAAAACCACAGCTCCACTGCAGTGATTACAAAATGTAGCAACAAGAATGCTGACATGGATCAAAATACGAGCTCAAACCATACCAATTTTAAGGTTGCTGCACTGACTTCCATGGCATCGTAGAATGCACTTTAAGATGCACTTATTGGGTTGAAACGTGTTAATGGTTTTAGTGCCACCTATTTATCTGATTTGCTTTTACATTTACTTTCACATTACAGTCTCTCAACTCAATAATTTTGTATATGGGTTATACATTTGGACACTCCTTAGTGTAATCCATCCCCTGAAAGTTGTAAACATGCCTTTAAATTATAATGTGCTTGGAAAGGAGACATTCAGACGCTGAGCTCACAGTTAAATGCAGATTTCCTTCTTCTTGCATCAGAGTCAGTCTTTGATTTTCTGCGTATCCACCCAGGATCCACAGCCCCGTTTTCTGTGTGTGACTTTGTATTTTATGTGTTCCTCCAGAGCCGTTCCCTGCAGAGCGAAGTGAGGGGCATGCGTGCTCTGCGGGACGAGCTGGACTGCGCCCGGGAGCGAGCTACACGGACCGAGCAGCTCCAGGGAGAGCTTCAGAGCTGCAAAAATAGGCTGCGCAGTCTGGAGCTGACTCGCACTCAACTGAAGGTATGCACAGAAAAAAATGCCAACATGCAACTCTAAAATTGCAACAAATCAAGCCGCACAGTCCTAGCCAAAACACAGGTATGAAAAGATTTAACAAAGAAAATATATGAGGTTTTTTGTTGTTTTTACTGAGAAAATGTATGGATATAAAATGAAAATGATCAGAGAAGCTCACATCAAAGAGATCTCAAACACACCTAGGATTAGCTAATATTTAATAATAAAGAGTGTCATTTAATCTTGTTATTATTCCCTCTTGCTGCTCTCAGCACAAAAAAGAGCATGTACAACTATGAAATCCAAAGCCATAGAACAAGATTATACGGCGCGATGTCATATCGATTTACAGCTCAGAGCTGCTTCATCGACAAGGGGGAGCAGTAGTTCGCTTCTACTCGCTAGAACTTTTACAACCAAATGAAATTTATTCTGAACTAGCTGAAATGTTCTGAGGCAGAAAATGTCCTCACATCCTTGTAAAACTTCTCCCTGTGTCCTCAATGTCACCTTCTCTGACTTATTTGATTCATTCTCCCTTTTGGCCATGTCCTTCTATTAGTTAGTTTATCCTGAATTAAATTCCACAAAGTCCAGCTAAACACTTATCAAAGCAAAAGCTAAAATCGTTAATTGAGTCTCTAAATTAGTTTTTAAATGTTCTTCTGCGCTGTTGTTTTTAGGGCTCTTTCTTTTCATCAATGTCTTTATAAAGTTATTTGTAAAGCAAGGATCCACTGAAAGGGGCAAAAAACTATTTTGAACTAAAATCAGGAAATTTTTTTAAACAAGTTTGTGTTTGCAAATTTTTTTGACTGTCTTATCTGTCCTATAACCCTGGCGGAATACTTTATACTCCTGTCACACAAAGCTACATTTTGTCTTGTATTTTACAAGGAAAGCAACATAGACAATAATGATGTAGCTTGCACAATTTGATCATAAAAAAATACACAAATACTCCAGTAACAGATTTGGATATCTCAGTAAGGATGCAGTAATAATCTCTCGCTGTACTTTTTACTCACCTCAGGTTGTTGAAGGCTCGAAATTACAATTGAGACTGAAAAATGTATTTTGTGGTTACTTGCTAATAACTATCTGACCATTTAGGAGTAACATGGTTGATTCTTCAATTTCCAGAAGGTCAGAAAAGAAAATACAAGCTGAGGGTTATGCAGCTGCATGATAAATGCCTGGCACTGTCTGTACTGACGTAGGACAACGCCTTTGATATGGTGGCCCAGAAGGGTCAACAAAAGGCAAAAGCCACAACCTAACAATAAAACTCCATGAAAGTAATGCAAAATTGTATGTTATGCTTAAGTGGAAGTGATGCAAAAAGCACAGGTTATGCTAGAACGCAAGTTTTAAACTTGTTAGCATTGCTTCCATTTAAGCATATCTTCTGTTGAAGCTTCTGCTGTTGCTACCTTTTTTTTGGGTAGTGACCCTTCTGGTCCACCATACTTTAATCCCAATGCACATATACTATTCAGAGCATGAGTGCATCAAAACCGGCATAAGTATTTTAAAAACTCAACAGGACTTGATGTTTCAGAAAATGCTCTTCACTTCCTTATGTTAAACCAGCATAGGATGTTTTCAATTTATTTGCTGGCAAACATAGCAAACAGTGTGAAAATAGCATGAACAAAATTAAATTTTCCCATTTCAGATAACATTTTAACATCAACTTTAAAATCTGAGTAAGATTTTTTCTGTAGCCGACAATTTAGTGTCAGACTTGCAAGTAGTGAATATGCTGTCGAATTCAAATTTCCACTTCATGTCTACATACTTTTGCTGTTTTGTGGTCAGAATTACTCCTCATAGAGTTGTAAATACAGTCTCTTTCTATAATGTGAACCAGAGAGTACCCCCAAGATGTTTTATGCTGATAACATACTCCAGGTGCGGTTAGTTTTGAGATAAGAATCCACCTATGTAAAAGTTCAGACTCCCATATGATGAATACAGAATAATAATAAAAAAGACATCAATGCATTGATGGAGACATTTTTTTTTTCTCTCAGTTCGCTCTCTTTCACATCTACTAGTTCTTGTTACCTTGCATCATGAAGCATTTCCTTGAAAAATACCTCAGCCGAGGGGGATTCTTCTGCAGTGTTGATAGAAATCTGATCCCTCACTGAAACTTTCTCCTGCCAAACTTCGCTTCTACAGTGGTTTTTACTAATTATAATCAAAACTTCAATATAGTTATTTTTTTAAATAAAGCATACAATCTTATACAGGTTAGCAAAAAATATTCATAACCATTTAAAGCTTTAAACCTAAGACTGCTAACCATCATAGTTGACAAATTGCTTTAAAGGTCTTACATTTATTCATGTATAGCACAAATATTTTTCTAAATGCCTTAAAAATTCTGATATTTCAATTTCTATAATTAAAAAAACAGTTAAAATTCAGCATTTTATTGTTTGAAGAAAAAAAAAACATTGAATAATTTTAGGTTCTAGTTTTGAAGTTGAATATTTTTTATTTTGTATAGTCTAAACCAGTGGTTCACAACCTTTTTGAGGTCCTGGACCCCTTGCATATTTTTGATCAACCGTGAGGACAGGATGGGGGTGGGGTGGGGGGGGGGGTGCGGACACTGTGTTTTGAATTGCATTGTGGAATTTCTGTTGTAATTTCCAGAACAAAAAACATAAATCAGGAGTAGCTTCTTGGCATATTTAGGCAGTTTACAGAAAAATGTAACAGATCATTATGAAACTAGATGGATAGATAGATAGATAGATAGATAGATAGATAGATAGATAGATAGATAGATAGATAGATAGATAGATAGATAGATAGATAGATAGATAGATAGATAGAAATGTAACATTATGTTGTTACATGCGTATTTCTGAAAAATACTGTGGTAAAAAATCGGTTGTATTACGTACATATTTCTGAAAACTACTGTATAGAGGTGTCTTCAATATTGAACATTTTCAGTATTATAAAGTATACTATAATAAATACTGAATTTTGGACTTTCATTAATTGTCAGTTATTATCATGAACATTTTAAGAAAAAAACATTTGAAATACATTAGTCTATGTTTAGTAAATTAATCTAATATACAAGTTAAACTTTTTTTAATGCAATTTCTGAAATAAATAATCTTTTTCATAATAAATGCTGAACCTTAAATCTGCAGGTGCTGTAATGATGATGTCCTACATCAGCTTTTTAATTTAACGCTGGGAGATTTAGATGTAACAGCTCTGTTGCTTTCAGCTGCTCCGAATGTCGGAAGTGTTGTTTTAGAGTAGACCTCCGAGATCTCAAGATCCATGTTTGTCTGATCGTGGTTGACTTGCTTCAGCTGCACTGAAATAAAGTGACAGGATACAAAATATCACATTAGATCAACCTGCATAGTCTAGGCCAAAATATAGGTATGAAAACATTCTTCAAAACAGATATGCACCTATACTTTTTTTCCAGGAATAGGAATGAATATAATATGAATATAATCAGAGAAGCTCACATCAAAGAGTTTTCAAATTAAACCCACAAAGGATTAGCTCATCTTTAATTATAAAAATGTCTTTAAATCCCATTATTATTCCCTAATAAAAACTCTGCAGCACATCTAATAATGGCTGAACCTTAAATCTTAGGGTGCTGCAATGATGATGTCACATCTCAGCTTTTTAATTTAACACTGGGAAATTTAGATGTAACAGCTCTGTTGCTTTCCGAGTTCAACTCTGAGATCTCCAGATCCATGTTTGTCTGACTGAAAGTCCAACCTTATTATTTGAATATGCACAAACCGAAGAGTTTTTAGCCACTGTTGTGGCTGCTTTTTATGAAATCACAGCTGATGGGGTTGGTTTAGGATAAACCAGATAAATCCTGTATATGCTTTATGGTCCAAATCACTGTTTTTACTTTGATGGAGTAATCTAGCTTCAAGACCTTCAAAGGAGATTGAGCTGTAAAATCTTTATTGAGCCACTGAAGGGTGTTAATAGTACTTTGAGAATTTGACATACGTTTTATAATCCACTTTCATATGTTGTTGGTTGCATCTTGGAAAAGGAAAGAGACCAGTCTGCGTTACTTAAGTTTTCTTTCTAAGGAATCCTTGCAGATTGGATTGAATTTTAGACCTGAAGCATTCACTCCTCTTGAATAAACATGTGGTAACAGATATGTTCTCTTTAACCGAACTAATTCACACAAATCTTTTTTTAGTTTATCACATGAAATTACTGTAAAATGTATCAAGGTTTATGGGTATTTTACAAAATGAGAAAAACTTCTAGAGGTATGAGTACTTTTGCAAGATATAGTATATACGTAGGATTACATTTCGTTAAACAATATGTAGATTATGCTCTTTTTCTGTGACTCGTGTAAATCTATGATGTCTGTATTTGGCACCCCCTTCAGGAGCAGCAGCATCTGTGCGCAGCGCTGCAGGAAACTAAGAGTCTTCTAGAGGAACAGCTGGCAGATGCTCGGGCACGTTGCTCATCCATACGGGAGCTGGAGAAGGAAAATCTTCTTCTGCGTCAAAGAATCATGGACGTGGAGGCGGTGGGTGGAGTTGTGAAGCTGATGCTTTCCCAAACAGATGCTCTAGTATCACAGTTTGAATCAATTTTTTTGGTAATATTCAATATGCAAATAACATTGTGGTTCCGGTGTCCTCTGAACATTCGGTGTGAGAGTTCTGTTTCTTTTGTAATGCCTGTATGGTGCCGTTTCTGTTTTGATGTGAAGGAGCGGGACACTGAAAGGCAGCGGGTTGACGAGCTGCTGGAGATGAACATGAGCCTGGAGGCAGACCTAAGGCAAAGGAGCGCGTCAAAGAGAGGCGTTTCCCCCACGAATGTCACCATCCATCAGCGTTTTCTGCAATCAGAACTGGACTCTGACGAGGAGTTCTGCGAGCTGATCGGTCCGAGCAGCCGTCTATCTGTTCCCTAGCACAAATTGCGGTTTTATTTTATGTTGGTTCAAATAGCACTTATAATTGAAATATCTATAATAATTTTATTTCTGGGATTGATTACTCCTTTTATTATGTGTCATGATTCTTGATTTATTCCTACTGTTTCAGATCAGAAGCCATTGAGCGTGGAAGTGGGTGAAGCTTCTACGCTGAGGCTGCTGGGAGCAGAACAGGAGAACGCTGAGCTGAGGAGGAGGCTGGAGGAGCTGCAGACCCAGCAGGAGGTCAGAGTTCAGAAACCAAACTTTTCCACTGGCATAAATAACCTATCACAGCTCCTATGTTAAAAACTGAAGCTTGCCGTGTGAAGACTATTTGTCGTGCCAAATCCAGCTATATCCAAGATGAGGCTAGTGTTGCAGGGGGAGGAATGTGCCAACTGTCTGTGCTCCTTTTCTGCAGGCTGATTCCCCAGATGCTAAAGATGAGCTGGCCTGCCTCGAGGTGGAACATCAGAAAACACTCAGGGAGGTGAGCATAGAGGAGAGGAAAGGTTCACAATCACTTTGTCCTTCAGTTCAAATGTTATTCAGGCTGCATTAAGAGAGTACTCTATGTCAAAACCAAAAGCACACAAAAGATGTCACATTATTTCACAAAAAAATATTATTATTGCAGTACCTTCATCACATAAAAACACATTAACACCTACACTAAGGGGCAAATGGATGTTTGGGAGCCACCATTTGTGCAAGTTTTCCCAGTTAAAAAGATGAGAGGTCTGTAATTTTCATTACAAGTACACTTCAGCTGTGAGAGACGGAATGAGAAAGAAATCCCCAAAATCGTAAGGCCTACCGTATGATTTTTAAAGAATTTATTTGTATAAGGGTGCAGAAAATAAGTATTTGATCAATAACAAAAGATAACCTCAGTACTTTGTAATGTAACCTCGGTTACATTACAAAGGTCGAACGTTTCCAGTAGGTTTTTTCCAGTGGGTTTTCACACACTGTAGCAGGTATTTTGGCCCATTCTTCCATACTGATCTTCTTTAGGGCTGTTATGTTTTTGAGGCTGTTACTGAGCAACAGGGACTTTCAACTCCGTCTACAGATTCTCAATTGCGTTGAGATCTGGAGACTGAATAGACCACTGCAGAACCTTAAAATGGCTTTTACATAGCCACTCCTTCATTGACAAGGCGGTGTGTGTGTTGGATCATTGCCATGCTGGAAGATCCAGCCATGTTTCATTCATGTTTCCACCTCCATGCTTCACACTGGGTATGGTGTTCTTGGGATGAACCTCGGCATTCTTCCCCTAACAAACATTTTAAGTGGCGTTTAAACCAAACAGTTCTATTTTAGTTTCGTCTGACCAAATTATATTCTCCCAATCCTCCTCTGCATCATCCAGATGATCTCTGGCAAACTTTAAATGGACCTGAACATGTGCTGGATTAAGCAGGGGAACTGCAGGATTTTATTTCAGTGATGACATAGTGTTACTGATAATAACATTTGTTACTGTGGTCCCAGCTCTCTTCATGTCTTTGACCAGTTCCTTCTGTGTAGTTCTCGGCTGTTTCCTCACCATTCTCAGGATCATGTGTACCCCACAAGGTTAGATCATGCATGGAGCCCCATGTAGAGGGATATTCTCAGTGATCTTTTATGTATTCCATTTTCTAAATATTGCTCCAACAGTTGATGTTATCTCACTAAGATGGTTGTCTATTATAGATTGGCTCATCCCATTCTTGTGCAGGTGTACAATCATGTCCCTTGAGTCCTGTGACAGTTCTCTGTTCTTGGCCATGCTGGAGGTTGGAGTCTGACTGTCTGAAGGTGTAAATAGGTGTGTCTTTTCTACAGATAACAAGTAAACAGTCTGTGACGGCCAGAATTCTTGCTTCTTTCTAGGAGCTAAATACTTATTTTCCGCACCATTATACAAATAAATTATTTGAAAATCTTAAAATATGATTTCCTGAATTTTCTTTTCTACATTCTGTCTCACTATTGAAGGCTTCGATGAAAACGACAGACTATTCTCATCTTGTTAAGTGCGAGAACTTGCACAGTCAATGGGTGCCAAACATTTTTTTGCCCCACTGTACAAGAAGAGGCCCTTGGAGGACAAAAATGATGCTCATAAATTTGATATTCTGTACACTTTGGCAAATATGATTATTTACAGTCAACCGCCAAAGGTTTTTGTTTTGTTTTTGTTTTTCTTTACAAAGTAAAGGTTAAATTTGATATCAAGAATGCAGAAAGAAAAATATTCGGCTGGTAAATCACATTATGTTGTAAGCTACTACTAACCCACGTACATGGACTTTAAGTACTTAGGGTGAATGGTCCAGAGCAATGGAGAGTGTGGAAAAGAGGTGAAGAAGTGTGTGTGGAAGCTGGTTGGAATGGGTGGAGAAAAGTGTCAGGTTTGATGTGTGATAAAAGGGTTTCAGAAAGAATAAAAGGAAAGGTGTACAAGATGGTAGTGAAACCAGCGTTGTTGTACACTCTAGAGACAGTACCAATGAGGAAAAGACAGGAAGCAGAACTGAAGGCTGCAGAACTCCAGGTGTTGTTATTCTCTTTGGGAGTGAGAGTGACAGCTCAGATGTTTTAGAGTCAGAGAAGCCACACTGAGATGGTTTGGACATATTCAAAGGAGAGATGAGGATTATATCGGTAGAACGATGCTGAGGGTTGGAGCCACCAGGCGGCAGAGAGGAAGACCAAAAACAAGATTTATGGATGTGGTGAAAGAAGACATCCAGGCAGAAGAGGCAGAGGTTAGGACTAAATGGAGACCGATGATTCGCTGTGGCGTAACCTGAAGGTATACAGGAGAAAAAGAGTCCAATAAAATGTTGCTTCTGCAGAAATACGGCAAAAAACCTTACTACCAAAATCCTCCTGTTGTCAGACAGGTTCTTTCTGGATTGTAAATATCTGGCACTAAAGTTTAGGTAATTCATGATACATCTTAAAAAATGAAATCATCATTTGAAAATTGCAATGCTGTATTATTAAAATATGTATAGTGACCAGAAAAAAATATGGATTACAAAACACAAAAATAAATTATTAAAAGAAATTGAAGGCAACACTAAATTCAATAGTCATAAACTTAAATACTTCCACAGCGCTCAGTTGTGCATGTGACATCGCCTGTCAATAAAAAAAAGGTAGAAAGTTTCTTGCAATTTATGTCTGAATGTATAAAAACTGCACAACATGTAATTATGGTATATCAAGAATAATATCTTTATGATACAGACAAGTTGATAATAGTCACATATCATATATTTGGCCTATGTGCTCCACAACAGTGGATTTGAATAGAAGCAATCAAGATGTGATTGAAGACTTTCAGCATCTGCTGACAAAGTTTAAGTAAAGAAAAAAGAACACACACTGAGTCAACATCATCATCAACAACATGATCGTCTGTTTAGAAATTATCTATATTTTCAAGAAGCACTTGAAAGAAAAAGGAAAGTCTAGACTTCAGCCATATCTTGATTGCTTCTTTTCAAACGTGAATCTGATGAAAACGGCGTCACTGGCCCGAATACAAACCAACCATTAGTGTCAAACAGCACGAAGGACAAAATCACTCATCTGATAGGGGTATTGGTGGTAACAGTGATTAATACTACAGTTTGCCTTTCTATGACAAATGAATATGGTAATAAGATGTACAATTTCTATAGCAGCTGCATCAGCTGTTTTGGATCAATGATGGGGGACCTGTCAAATTAATAAAATGAATCATGTTCCATTTGATGTTTAAAGCATGTTTCTCTTACCCTATTTTCTGCTTTGTAATGCTTTTTAGATTATATATGAATATGGTCTAGACAAGGTCCAGTGGTAATAGTGAAAAGGGTGTATTTTGACGTAATGATAATTCAATGGGTCTGTCAATCGGTTTATTTTTCTATCATGCCATTTTAGGAGATTTTTCGCATGCATGCAGCTTTAGAGATATTTTTGTTACTGAAGAAAAGATTTGAAATGCTTTTAAAATGCGTCTCCTATTGCGTTTTTCAGGTTCAAAACTTGAAAAATGAAAATTCCACCCTGAAGCAGCGGCTGGAGGAGCTGCTGAGGGAGCTTCAACACCTTCAAGAAAAGAGGAAGGAGGAAGGTGTGAAGAAGCCTGGCCGAGAAAACGAGAAGGAGGAAGTGGTGGAGGTGGTGAGAGGAGTCCAAGGCTCTGAAACCAGCAGGGGAGAGGGGGAAGGAAGGGTTAGGCTGATGGAGGAGAGGGAGAAAAGGGGAGAAATCATAGGTACACGGCGGGAAGCAGGAGTGGGTGAAGAGGGTCTTCATGTTCAAGAGGGAAAAGGTGAACTATGTGATGAGGAGATCAAGACCAAAAGGAGGGGAGAGGCTGAAGGAGGGCAAGAAGAACTGGAAAAACAAGAGAAAGAACGAAAGATGGAAAAAGCTGCGTCAGAGACTCTAAAGCATCCCATTGAAGATGACTCTGAGACCACGGAAACACACGAGGACATGTGTTCCTCATCCGACCCTGACCTGGAGCTCCTACGTAGCCGACTCCAGGAGGTCCAGGAGGAGACCGACCGACAGGCGAAATCAGCTCAGGATTTGCGTTCAAAGCTGGGAGAACAAAGCAGGAAGACATGGGAGGCTGAGCAGAAGCTGGTGCGGCATGAGGCCGAACTGCAGCGTCTGAGGAAAGCTGGAGAGAGTCTGGTGGAGGCTCGCAGGCATATAGAGGTACGTAATGATAATTCAATCGGTCTGTCAATAAAAAGGTTCATAAAACCTAATAAAAAATAATTAAATGTGTTTGGTTTGGGGCAAAAGAGCCGACAACATTTCTCTAAACAAAAAAATACAGTTTTTATGAAAATAGTAATTCATATAGGTTGTGTTGCACAACTGTTTAAAAGCATTGCAGCCTCTACAATCATTGGCACCCTGTTAAAATGTGTAAAAAGCCTTAAAATAAATACTGGAGTAGCAAATCTCAAACTGTAAGATGTAGAAAATCTATCCTTTTAATTTGAGTATGTTTATTCACAGGTGAAAGGAAAAACCCAACTGAAAAAATATGAACAAAATCCCCTTTTATAGAATTATCACCTCTACTGCTGCAGATTCCAAAGAATCTCGTTTATTAACATAATTTATTACTTTTCTTTTTGAAGCATGTCAAGGCTTTTTGAATTCAGGATCAGTGACCTCTTGTCACACCAAGACCCATTTCCCTAAATCACTCTTTCAAATGGGAAAGACAAGAGAGCATGCCATTCAGCTAGGGCAAATGTCTACAAGTAAATACACAATTCCCTAAACTTGCTAGTTTCTGATATCTAAGTAATAAGCAGGGAATTTCAAACAATTAGAACTGTTAGTTTTGGTCAATTCAGATCAGGAGTTTTCATTTTCAGCCCTCCTGTCTATGTGCTGCTTTCAACAGCACATTAACTGGACTAGAGACAGTTGAATGGCTGAATTACCTCATCATTATGCAGTCAAGTTCTCCAGAGTCCTGCTAATGACCACACAGCTAAACGCTGCATGACACCGGCCCTCGAGGGATCTTAGCTTGACACTGATGGAGTAGATCATGATTGAGCTTTTCAACATTAAACACATTTAAAATTGGAGTCTCCAACTCCAGTCCTAAGAGAGCAACTTTTATGCCACGTTTCCACTGAATGATAAGGCACAGGTCTGTGTGGTTCAGTTGGAGCTGTATCGCACCAAAACCGGCGCTGTTATTATATAGTTCCGTAGGACATTGTGCAGTATAGTTAGCTACTGGCATCAAAAAACACAAAAAAAATCACTGCTTGCAAATAGGAGACTTACTCGTTTGTCACTTGTGTCAGTGCACTAGGATGAGATCTTGTGTGGCCTGCCCTGTGAGAGTCCAACTGGTGGTTGACTCTTACTGGGCTTATTTTAGCGCACCGAGCTAAGCTCTACCGCTTGGTGATAATGAGGCATTAGATGCATCCCTGCTCCAACCCACCTGAAACAAATGACTGAATTACACTCGCTCCATGCCATGAAGTTCTGCAGAAACCTGATGACGAGCAACTCATTTGATGCAGGTGTGGTCGAAACACTCAAGAAGCTCTTCAGGACGGGAGTTGGACAGCGTTGTCATAGAACAACCTGGTTTAAACCTGGTTTGAATTATTTGATGCATTTCTGAAACACATTATTATTATCATGAACAAGCACATGTTTTCAGATTAAACAGGATCAAAACAAGGTTGTCTTCACAACACGATTATTTTAGATTACAGCACCAAAATATGTGTTACTGGAGAAGTGAGAGACATGAGAAGAGAGGCAGACTTCAGTGAAGAAGATGAGTAAATCAATATCAGTCAGGATGGAGAGACAGAGTCCATAAAGGAGGTTAGCTATGCTGAAGAAGAGGAGGAAGTCAAGACGAGATACACTGGTGCGGCTGTTACACAGCGAATACTAGTATTCAATCTATTAATCACAGTTTATAGGTTATATGGTAATAAACAAAGCTTAAGACAGTTATAACTGAACCATGTTGACATTTAAAATACCTTTTCATTTATTCTGAAATAATAGATTTTTTTTTTTAAATGTAAAAATGAGGTGTAAAAAACAAACCTGCAAACCATCATGATGTTACCAATAATCTAGTGGTCATATTTATATTTTTATTTTGAACCTCAACTTTAAATAATTAGAAGTGGACATTAGTAGCATTTAAACACGAGGCTGTGGTAATAAAATGGACATTTTAATGTGCAGACAAAACGAAACAAACACAATATGTGTTGCAAAAGCAGAATATACAAAAAATAAACCAACGCTTTAGAGGAAAGACTTAAGGAAACTCAGAAGATAACAGTGAACCTACAGGGAAGCCATGACAACATGAGGATCAGAGAAAGCAAAGAGGAAACCTGGGACTGAGGAGGGAGAGGGAGGTGATATAGGAACTGTTTCTGGAAAATACACGAAAAAACACAAAATATTTGAACAGAGTCCAAATCCTGACAGAAAATATAAAAATTAACTCAAAGTTAGCATCTCGTTAGGTAAACTCAGGCAAAAGCTGCAGAAGGAGAAAAAACAGGTTGGTCTAATTAAAATTAAACATCAGTTTGTTCATGTTCTTGTTCAAAAGACTTCAGGAGAAAAAAAAACTTTCTGGAAACGAATGAACTGAGAGAGGATTCAAATTAAATATGAAATGATTCTAAAAGCAAATTCATACAATGAGATTTGGTTGTTTTATCCTTAAGATACTATGTGGATGCTATGTGGCTACCATGTAGCATTTCCTCATTCATTCAACAGCAGCAGCAGTAACATTAATATTTATTGTCACCCAATGAAAGAAATAACAGTTTTTGTTGTAGTCAAATAATAAATATGAGAAATTTAGAAAAATCAACCCACTAATTTGAATTATTTTATTCTGATGGGAAAAAAATAAAAAAATAAAAACATTGGTAGCCCTGCTGCCGGTTTGAGTATTGCTTATCATTTCAAATGGTTGGAGAATGTTGATCATTCATCTGTAGATCATGAGGAGTCCAGGCTTCTTTCTTATGCTCTTTTCAGGTCACCTGAAAGTTTTTTTATTTATGGATTTAGGTTTGGAGGATGTGATGCAATTGAAGAAGGGGTTTTCTGTTCATATCCTGCATGTAGACATTTTCTAATATAAAACCATATGAAATCTAGCACGTCAAAGTCTTCATGAAGCCACCCCCTCTAACATGTTTCCCAGATACCCTTTTTTATCTTTTTGGAAAAGAAAAAAAGACCCACAGCATTCTGCTTCCTTCACCATACCAAACATTGACTTTTTCACATATTAATTTACCTGCAGTCTTTGTTGATCTAACCAGTTGAAATGTGGATGGGATGTACTGACTGTTCTGTTCAGGAGACTTTTGGAGACCTTTGCTTCATTTCTCTTATAGTGAGCTGTACCTCTTCGCTGAGCATTGAGGGAAAGAAAAAAAAGAAGAAGAAAAAAAGCCAGTTGCTAAAAAGAAATGGACCTCTGTGTTATGTGATATTTTTTTCCAGTGGGAAACAGAAATTTATGGATGTATATTTAAAAATATCTAAAAAGCTGCTTCTCATAAAATAACATTTTATTTTAAAAGGAGTTTAAGGAGAACAGTACCCCTGATTTTTTGTTAAAAAGAATTAACAATCCTCTGATGATAAATTTACTCAAATTAAACCTTAGATTTTTGCCAATGTAATATGCCCTAATTAAAGAAAATATAATGTTTTTTTAAAGTTCTTTGTATATCTTTACAAGGGGTGCAAACATAAGTGGTTGACACTGTGTATGGTGTCAAAGAGAACTGAGAAGTGCTAACCAAATTAGGCTTTTCAGTGTTTATGAAGCGAACCTGCTGCAGCGCCGTGATTCTCTCCCTGTTGTTCCTCCAGGTGCTTCAATCGGAGGGCCTGGCCATGGAGGAGGAGCTGTGCCGCCTGCGGAGCCAAGCCGAGCTTCACCGAATGCAGACCACAGTCATCGCCACCCTGGAGGGGGAGCGGGCTGCACTGGAGAGAGACAGAGACATGCTACGCAGCACGGTGGACGTCCTGCGAGCCGTCCAGCGAAAGGTTAGGAGCAGACCAGACTTTCCACAGACACTGGAACACGAACAGTTCCATTAATCAGATCAGAGAGAAGGGATTCAAGCGGATTTTTGATTTTATTTTGGGGTTTTTTCTGTCAAGACTAATTTAATATTTTTGAACTAAATGTGTTGGGCAGCAGATGGTGAAATTTTGAGTGCTAGAAAACCTTATAATACTGTTATTTGTTTCACCCCAGTTTGTTTTCAGCTGCAGCACCTGCAAAAGAAGCTAATTAACTCATAGCAGAAATCTTTGCACTTCAGTGTGGGTTTTTTTAACACGATTTAATTTTTTTAAAACTTAAAACCAGTTTTATCACACACCCTGCATCAGCAGAATGAAGTCACAGTGAATGGTATGTTTAATGTCCTTTTTGCAGTAAAATTTCAGTACATGAGTAGAGCTGCGAGTAAAGGAAAAGAGCACTGCTTAGTCAGCATTGAAGAAATACCATAAAACGAGGTTCGTCCACAGAAAGAGCTGTTAATAATCTGTATTCTGATCCTCCTTTGTGTCATGATGACTCTTTTCCGGAGGAATCCAACCTTTCTTGTGCTGATACAGATTTTCCTCTCTAAATGTATTAATTTAACAGTTTTTGCTGTCAGATAAAACCACCTTTGTGTTTGTGTAAAGTTTTCTTATCCTTTGGGTCCATTTGATTATTAGAGGAAGCTTACTCTGATTTTTTTTAATATGTTGATTTGGTCAAGAAGTTTAACAGCTTCCTTGGATGCTGGTGTTTCCTGCCAAAAAATGACTGAATAAAATAAAAAAATGCTTCCCGCAATATTACAGCGTAGCGGCGTCTCGATTTTCCTCGGTTTATGAATTAATTAACATTCGTTGTACATCTGCGTTATCAGCTCCAAACTAAAAATTTGTACATTTGAATATTTGATGATTCACTTCAATAAATGAAGTCCGACCCGCCATCCTGTCCACAGCAACGAGCAGAGCACAGAGCTCCTGGGGTTTAATTCGGTGAATGTTAAATCAAACATGAAGCGTGCTCTACTTCCCTCAGCTTCAGACCTGAATTTAACCAAAATTGAAAAATTACTTGTCTCTCTCTTTTTCATGTGTGAGCTCACATATCCGATGTGTGATGATGCTCTGTGGTTTAGCTCAGCCATAAAATAGAAGAGGGACAGACTGCAACAAACAATCAGGTCGGCATAGAGGATCAATGGGGCTGGCCCTGTCTCCACCCAGAGCTTTGTACATGTCTAACATCTCTGCAGACCCCACACATCCTCAACAGAAACTGTTCAAACCTTTAGAGTGGCGCTATGAAGCGCTACGTATGTCCATATGTTGCTCTCTCTCTGTGAGCACTTCAAAGTCACAATACCCAGTTAGGTACTGTACATATTCCCATTAATTCAACCTCATGTGTTTTTATTAAAGCTGTATATTTACATATTTTTTAAAGCATACAGTCATTTATCTCTAACCAAATTTATAGTTTTATATTTGACTCTGTACATTAAGAGCAAAGTGAAACTAAAGTCAAATTCCCTGTTTTGGTTCATAAACATGATGAATAATCCGACTCTGAAACGTAGCTAAGACAGATGTGCTGGTCTGTGCAGCTCCTGCAGAAAGGTTCTAGTTTTTTGTTGTTAAATTTGAACCTTTATCCGGAGGAAACTTTTAGACTAATATTTATTGTCAGTCTTTACAGTAGACTTAAAAAGTTTGTTTTCTTCAAATCAGTAAAGAAATTGCACAAAACAGTAAATTTCAGTACATTTCTTTAATGTTATTTTCAGCAAGTGCCATACAGTGCAGAAGTTTAAAATAACCCCTGTTTATTGCATGTTTTGTACATGTATCAATTTATCAAAACATTTTTATACTTGCTAAAGGTTTTCTGTCCAGTTTTCTTATTTTCAGGGTCGTCAAACAAAAATATAACATTATACTGAAGTTTGTGAGTAAAAAAAAAAAAAAGTGAAAGGAAATCTTTTGAATACTTGAAAAAGCCCGAAGATACTGAAGACTACTTTAAAAACTTTAACCAAATGTAAGATGCACATTATTTATTCCTCTACTTTTTCCGGATTTGATAGGTTACAACCACTTCAAATATTTTACTGGAAGACCAACTTAAAACAGTGTATAATTGTTCATTGAAAGCACAATTATGCATAGTTTTCAATAAAAAAAATATTTAAAATCTGTAAAGTGTGGCGTAAATCTGTTTATCATTGTTTCAATTCTTTGTAGAGCCGCCTTTCATCAAAGCTTGGACTCTTTCCCTCTACCAGTTTGCACATCTGAAGATTAACATTTCTACTGTTACTTATTTCACCAAACAGTTTAACCTCTCTGATTATATGAAGAGCATCTGTGACATTAAGTTTCCCAGTCTTGCTTGACATTCTCAAGTAGATCTAAGTCTGAATTTTGACTAGGCCAAAGATAAACCTTCACCCCAGTCTCAACTTTTTTATAGTGTCCAACAAGCTTTTTTTCTTGGATTATCCTCAATAAGAAAGTGGGACTTGCACATACGATACATTTTCTTATCACTTCCTTCCAACAACTCTTGCATTGAAGCCAGATTAGTGTAGGAGTGCACTAAGGAGTGCATCTCTGCAGCTCCTCCAGTTACCACCCGTAAATGACTGGACAGGAGTTTATTTAAGGGTATTAAACAAAAGGAGTGTGATGATATATTCAATGTAACACTGTCCTTCTACTTCACAAGTTTGCTTTACTTTGTATGCGACTGCATTTTTTTAATAAACAAAGTTCATAGTAATATAAATTCTAGTAATACCTTAGTCCTCTAGTATCTTTAAACCTGATTTGAAATGTGGACTTCTTTTGGTTAAAGCCCCCATGTGTAAGAATTGCCTCCAACTAGTGGTGCGCTCAGTGAATGCAAGCAACTACACAGTGCTCTCTGGCTTCTCGCCGTTATAACACGTCATTACTACTACGGAAGCCGCGGAGTAAATTGTCCAAGTTAAACAGAAGATAAAGTATTTGCTGGACTAACCTGTCCTGTGTCAAACATAACGCTAACATAAACTTCATTGTTTCATGTAATTAACTTACCTGTCCAGTAGAAAGCCTGCAACCGTCGCGTCCGTCTTCATGTTCGTGTCCCTCATGAATAGTTTCCATCTGGTAAACGCTCCACCGATGCAGATTCTTGTTTTCTCCCGGTTATTCATTTTTCTTTTCTGTGGTATGGTTTCCTCCCTCGCACGGGGCAAAGAGTACCAATGGGCCTTTAAACATTTAAATAGGATATTTTTCTTTTCCATGTTTATATATTTAACAAAATAAGACATTCCAAATACATAAACTACTAGCACTCTGCTATATTACCCTGTAAAGTTAAATTCTAATCAAAGTGGTTTAATAACTTGTAGAAGAGGAATAATAAGTGAAGCTCATGGTTTATGGAGCTCCTACATCTTGTAGAAATTACTGAATGACTTCTATCTTTGCTGTAATGTTTAATATAATCAGCTGGATCACAGTACATTGTGCTAAGTCCCTTTGGTTATTTCCTGCTGGATCTAATAGCTCATGTGCTCAGAAAGGAATAAAACATAAAATCATGAATTCATCCATCTTCTGTCGTCAGACTGACCAGTTGGAGCTTACCACCCAGACACTAAGAGCAGAGCTGGAGCGTCAGGGCCGCAGTCTGGAGACCTCACGGCGTCGGGAGGAGCAGCTCGAGGCGGAGCTCCGCGAGGCCACCCTGGAAGCTGAGTCTCTGGTCCGAGCGCGAGACCAGGCACTGCTGGAGGCCTCGCGGTTGGAGCAGGAGAAGGAGGGGTGCCAGTCGGAGCTGGACGGTGAGCGGAAGGAGGGCCGTCAGAGAGAGAGGGAAGCGGCGAGGCTCAGGCAGCAGCTGGAGAGCACGACCTTGGCCCTGGAGCACAGCAACCAGCGTGCCTGTGCCCTAGATGCTGAACACAGGTGCACACACTGCTGCACACATATTTAACCTTCATTCTGCAATTAACTTTTACAAGGCATCAGAGGGAGCCTCTTGGTTGCGCAGTGCACTAATCTGAAATGTGAAATCCTGAGTCAACCCTCCTCTGACCCTTGTTCCTGCTGTTTTTGTAGACGTATGTGTCAGCAACTGAGTCAGTCCAAGGAGCTCTCCGCCCGCCTTCAGGACCTGGAGAAAAAACTCGGCTCTCGATTAAGCAGCATGGAGGAGGAGAAACAGCAGCTGCTTGAGCAGTATGCAGAAGCTCAGGCCAAGATCGGCGCACTGTCCCAGGTGTGTTTAAAGAAAGGCTCATTTGGTGCTCATAGTGCTGCTGCATGGGGTAAATATGGACCAGAAATGTACCTCAACAAAATGAGATTTTAAACATGCATTACATTCAAGAAAGCAAAATAAGAAATTATTTTTTAAGCTAGATATTTTTGGACACTTTTTTCCGTAAAAAAGGCAGGGAGGAAAGTGGGAGTTTCACCCAGTAGAGAGGAAAATAAAACAACTTTGGGTCATTAAACACCTCAGTCGGGGGTTAGTGTTGGGATTGTGTGTGGAGGGGATCCTGAATTAATCTCTAGAAATAAAACTCAATTTAAAATTGATTGCTAATTGCATATTTTATTGTTAATTGTTATAAGACATAAAAAGGCATTGGTTATAAAATGCTGTTAGAATGGTTGTTATGGTTTTCATTATGCCCATTTTTGATTAGCATATTAACTTTTTTTTCTTTTTCTGTAGCAATAATTTTTGCGCTGCAAGCTGGAAAACTTTCATCGCATTAGTACATAAGATAGACATTTATGCTTTTTGAAGATGTCAAAAGTCTGCACAGCAGAGGAAAAAAAAATCCCAGTCAAAATAGATTTGACAAATGCACCCATCTTCATTCAATAGATGCATTATAGGCTTTTAGATGTTCTCAATGAAGAAGTGATGTTATAATTTTATGTTTTTCATGCATTGTTTTCGTTTGTAGCCTGGAAACTATGTTGTTTGCAGCCTGCAACAACATATTTTTTCAAAGAAGCCCATTGTTTTGTCCATCATCAACATTATTTATGTCGAACCTTTATTGCTTGAATGTATTAACAGTCACAGAAGTTAATCTCTACAGTCTCGTTTTTGTTCCTTGGTGTAGAGCCAATCAGATCCAGGGAAAAATAAAGTGCGCTCCTAGAGTAGCAAACGCCAGCCAATAGCGACTCGAGAAGCATTGCCTTTACCAGTTCATATTCCAGATTTACAAGATTAGTTTTCTTTGGACTATTTTATATATGTGCTACAGAAATGTTTGGGAATATGGATTATCTTCGAATAACTTGGAGTTACTTTCCACAGAAAAAAATCAGAGAATAGTCCAGGGTTCACAGTATAGCACATACAGTAGGTTTACATTTTATATCTAATATGCACAGGAGCAAAATTATGGTTGCCTGGGCAAAATGCTGACCACTATGTGGCTGTAAAGTGCTTATAATATGATCTTTGGTATATATTAAATACGCATAAGTGGTATATATTGAGGTTGAGGTGAATTCTTGACAATCATGACTATAAGTTCCCCCCCCTAAATGATGGCTCTTTTGCACGGTTACCCTTAATAACCAGGTAAACACGATAAAGCCTTGAAGTGCAAGTCTCTGAATAACTCTTGGCCTTCTTAGTTAGTTTAGTTAGTTTGTAATACCATTTAAGACCTGCATTCTAGCATAAACACTAAAATACCAAGAACTGTGGGGGCAATAAAGTCAACCCATACAGTACCTTTCTAAGCATTGCTGCAGATGTAAAAGAGGAAAGATTCTAATACAGGCCATAAATTAACTTAATACCAAAGTAATTTTTTTTTAATGGTTTACTATTTCCACTTTGCCACAAAGTTTTATAAGTTATTCCTGTAGTTTAATAGTGCCAGTAATCTGGCTTGAATGAGAAAGATGAGAAAAACCCGACATAAATGGCTTTATTAGCAGTCTACATGGAGGTAACGCAGAAAGTTTATTCACAAAGCTATTTGAAGGGATGCAATGTGTGCAAACTAAAGACAGACAGGCAGATGTTCTACCATGGAAGCCATAAAAAGCAAAAAATGTCTCTGTACTCACACCGTTTGCCCAGATTTAACTGAAGTAATGATGCATGTATTTAAGTGAAACCATTTTAAAGAGCAGAGTTGTTTACATCATTTAGATTAGTGAATAAAATACCGTCCACTGAAATTTGGTGGTAATTTTGACAAAGGAAATACCACGACCTGCTTCACTGCTGGCTTTACAACACAATGGATAAAGACTTCTCGATATTTTGATATGATTGCGTACCATCCTAACAGATAGTGGGACACACGTAGAGGTTGATAATCTAAGCTACAATTAATGAACTCTGACGATCTGTCTGTAATACACTAATCAGCAGAGGCACAGTGCGGGAAAAGAGTTCAACCTTTTCTGTTTCATCCCTCCCGGCATATGTGTCTATGGCTGAAGAAATGATAACTGTGACCTTTTCCAAATTGGATGCAAATCAGCTGGACTATATTCAATATATTTAGTGCAATCTGCTATTCTGTGAATCCATGTGCAAAAGTATAGGAAATAGCTGGTGCAAAACAGCTACATAATCTGTGGATTAGAGGTTTAAACACAATTTGTGAAATGTCTGTGCAGATGTTACACCAAACACGCTGTTCTATGAGTGACTGAGGGTTTATGTAGATGGTTGCATTTAAACGATAACACTTTCCGCAGAAGCAAACATTCATTAAAGCTAAAAAGAAGATTCAGCTTCCTGAGGGAACATTTCTGTGGGCTTGGGAGTTACTCTTGTAAATGAGCAGCTTAATACTTGGCATAAGTATGCAAACTAATAAAGTTTGTCTTGAGATCAAAATCCAGAATTTGTTAAAACACAGATTCTCTAAATACTCTCACAGATATAAAGTAGATATATTCTGCTTAGTATAAATCCATTAGTTTTTTTCTCCTGTTTTCCTCAGATTTTAATCTCTTAATACCTTCCCACCCATTTCCCATCTTTGCAGGATCTGTCCAGTGAACAGGGTTGTTCTCAGAAACTGGCTGCCGAAGTTGAAGACCTCAGGCAGAAGTTAAAAAGATCCGAGGCTGAGCTCAAGGCGACAACAGTTTCTCTCAAGCAGTCTCAGGAGAGAGCCGAGTCGGTCTCACAGCAGCAGCAGACTAGCATGTCACATCCCATTTCAAATTCAGAACTGTCGCAAAAATACGAGACGTCACATCTAGATCAAAGCCCTGAAACTGGCAAAGATCTCGCCCTGTGCATGACCCGGCAGCACACCACCGGAGAGTCTGAGAGGCTGCTGAGTGAGAGGGTGTTTGAGCTGGAGAAAGAGGTATGTAAGCCTGTAAAGGATGTATGTGTGTGTGTGTGTGTGTGTGTGGGTGTGTGTGTGTGTGTGTGTGAAGGTTTCGGCTGCATTCTGCTAAAATTGTTGCTGTAGGGACACTCTGCGACTATCAGCTCACACAAGGCCACTTCCCCGAGCGTGGCGGTTTATTTCCAGAACTTCGGTTTTATCTCTGCTCATCAGTTTTAAAATGTCACCTCGGCTACTGTTAATCTTCCTTATCTCCTCTGCTGCTCCCCGGATGCAGCTCATGCTGTTCCTCTCTGCCTCAAAAACACACATTAACCCCAACATCAAGCTGTTAGAGTGGAGCTGCATCGTGTTCCAAGGTCAGGAATTTCATCCAGTGCATTTCTCTACCAGTGCTGCATTATTGCTGGAAAACTTTTAGGAGATTAAGGACAGCTAAAAGAAGACACAATCCGCTTTGGGCTTTAAATCCGAGTTCACTCAGACATATCTTGGTGCAGCTTTGATGCTTATATGAAAATATAATCTATGGCAATCAATAGAAGTAACATTAGTTAATTCTTTTCAATTGTAAAAGAGCTCAAAGGGGTAGCAGGTGTAAACAGTTGTTACAGTTATTCTGAGATTTGGCAAAATAATATCAAGCAACACAAATGCAAATGTGCATACAGCACTGGTTAGAGATTTATCCATAGCTTTCTTTTAAATAATTAAATTTAGATTTGAGGTTGTTGGGGCAAACACTAATATTTTATTGAATCCTGTTCCAAGTGGTCATTTATGGTGATCGACTAATCACATCATGAGTTTTGTTATTCATGAGCAATCTAAACACAAAGTTATCAAGTAAAATTGTTTTTAAAATTATCTTTAAGATTTAGATTATGGAATTTTAAATATATAAAGCCTTAATTTGAAATGCAATTAGAAATACCTTAAAAAGATTAAAAGTATACATATTTTACATACATATATACATACATGCATATTTTTTGTAAACACCAAATTTTAGTTTTTTCCTCTAAGCTACCATGTGTAACTCACATTTCATTAGTAGTGAAAAATATTAACACCAAAAAAGGTCCTTTAATCTCCACCACCAGCACGCTTACTTCGTATGTCTATTAAGAGGTGTCCTTTTATGCAGATGATACTCTGATTTGCCGTAATAGGCCAATGGTGGCCGTAAGTAAGTTCAAAAATACATTAAGTTGTTATTGGGGGACTGCAGCTGCAGTGTGGTCGACATTTTTGAAATATTGAAAATTATTTAAATAAATATTGAAAATATTGAAAAAAACTATTCCGCAAATTTTTCAGCAGATGTGATGATCAAGACACAGATTGTTGGAGATATTAGAATGGCCGGAGCCATCCTGACAAAACATTCTGAAAGCTGTCGGATCTTCCTACCAAAACTTTATATTGCTGTGAGTTGCTCATAGAGGTCCCATACGGCTACCTTACGACAACAAGTTTTGAAAATTGAAGGTTCTAAGGAACCCTTCTGAACAACATAAGACTTCTGTGGTCAGTGTACATAATAAAATCACCTCATTTTAGCAAGAACAGCTCAAGTCGTCTTGCTAATTGAACGGCAGCTGTAGGAAGCTTCACCCCCTTCCACGTATGTCAATGATCTAAAGAGCTAAGAAACTTTGTGACTCTACCTTAATTTGATAAACATTCAAGATCTTTTTCACCCACAATACAGACGGATTAGTTTTCAGGTCAGTCTTGATAGGGTTTGATTTGAGAAAGCTGCTTATTAAAATAGCAGATATACAGTACAGACCCAGTGTGGACCCACCTTCTCATTCAGTGTGTTTTCTTTATTTCCATGACTATTGACATTGTAGATTCTCACTGAAGGCATCAAAACTATGAATGAACATGTCTTGAATTATGTAGTACTTTTCCAGAACTTGTGAAATAACCTGGCCTCCAAAGTAAGCGGACCTGAACCCAATCGAGATGATTTGGAGTGAGCTGAACCACAGAGTGAAGGCAAAAGGGCCAACAATTACTTTGAGGAATCTAAAATATAACACATGTATTCAATTATTTCACCCTTTTTGTTTAAGTACATACAGTAATTCCATACATTATGTGTTCATTCATAGTTTTGATGCACTTAATTGAGAATCTTCAATGTAGTCATGAAAAGAAAGGAAACTCATTGAATGAGAAGGTGCTTCCAAACTTTTGGTCTGTACTGTTTATTAGCTGTAGGTTTGTGGACTCACTTATCTGATATAGAAACAGCACAATCCTGCACTACTGATATTTAACTGCTGCAGTCAGAAGAGTGAATTGTGCTGCAGGAAAACAAAATTTGAGGGAGGCCATTTACGAAGGAAGATATTCCCGGCGTACGATTGAGTCAGCAACGAGCAGGTGCTAAACACGAGAAAAATGTGGTTTAAAAAAAAGAGCTGTCACACACTATGCAAACCTGTGATGCAGATTCTCCATGCTCCAATGCTGTTTCCCTGCCAGTATATTGGGAACAGAAATAAGACGTGACGTGCTGCTGAGGATTAATTTTGGAGCCAGACAGTCGGCAGTTTTTCCAGATATTATGCCTGACAATACCCAATCAACATATTTAGGTATGGGTTGCACAGTGTCAAGTTTCAGTCATAAGTATGCATATTTACAGGGATAAAAGTTTTGAAATATACTTTATGACGGCTGAGGGAAGAATTTCGGTATTTATAGATTGATATAAAGGTCAGATATCCCTCAACGTCTGACCTGCATGAGAGTAATTTAAAAGGTCAGCTGCTGATTCTACTCAAATCCAAATAACATGGATGTTTCCAGAGGTATTTGATGCCACAGTGTGGCTGCAGACCTTGCTAAAATATAACACTTTTTACCTTCCCTTTAGAGAGCTGTGGCAACGGCAAGACAAGAGGCTTTGCAGATGCGCTTGTCTCAGTCCCAGGAGGCCTGTGAGCACCTCAAGGAGCAGCTGGAAGCTCTGCGCCGGCACTCCCTCAGCCTGCAGGACTCCTGCACAAGCCTACAGACACTCAACACTCAGCTACAGGTGACCACACACACAAACAGTGGGAGGATGAATGTCAGTGGGCAAGCTGAAACCAAGAGCTCGCTTTCCTACAGGGTCACTTCTTGAACATTTTTCAACCAAAACACGACGACTATTTACAAAGAACGAGTTTGACATTAAAGTATTTATCGCCGCTGTCATGCAGATAGTTATATAAAAAGAAACAAAGACCGAAGGAGTGATCTTTGCTGTACCATCTTGCACACCATCTATAAAATATTTAAATGCATGGCAAAAATAGCATAATGTGAATAATTTAATGACCCACAAAGTTTCACCTTTTCTGCTTTGTGTGCGCCCATTTTTTATTAAAACCCCAGATCTTCCTCATGAGTGCATTTTGATGTTAAAGCAAACATTACAGCGCGAGCAGTCAGACCCCTTCAACTAGAGTATTTCCACATATCTTAACATCATAAACTT
This sequence comes from Apricaphanius iberus, assembly GCA_028564705.1. Classification (NCBI taxonomy): domain Eukaryota; kingdom Metazoa; phylum Chordata; class Actinopteri; order Cyprinodontiformes; family Aphaniidae; genus Apricaphanius; species Apricaphanius iberus. The sequence continues at coordinate 1,361,492 of JAPXFQ010002982.1, forward strand.
GAATAGATTTTGGGAATTTTGTGTGATAAACCAAAGCACAGCGTATAATTTTTACATTTAAGGAAAAGGACACCACAATACTTTGTGGAACCACCTTTTGCTGTAATTGGTTACAAGCCTGTCTTTACCAGCTTTCCATAGCTAGAAACTCAAATTAGTTCTCATTCTTGTTTTGCTAAAAAGCAAAAGTTATTTGTTTTTAGGATAGGATTTTGGCCTGCACGTTGACTAGACAAATTTAACACTGGGAAGTTAAAGTCTGTTCCAATCTCAGCTGTTTCCTAGCCTCAAACAAGTTTTCTTGCAGAATTGCCCTGTATATACCTCCACACATATCCTTGTTCATTTACAAATGCCTCCCTTTTAATGCTGAAGTAAAACATCCCCACAACATGATGCTACATGATGCTGAAACATGGGGATGGTGTGTTCTGGTAATGTAGGGGGCTAGTTTTCTACTAGCTTGTTGGCCAAAGTTAGAACTTTGACTGACCGTTGTATCCTCTTTATGTTTCTTTTTTTTACTAACCTCCCCTAACAAACATCTGGGACCTTCCCAGAACAGATGTATTTATACTGAACATGTGGACTCTATTTATGAAAAAGGGTTACTTCTGAAGACAATTGGTTGCCTTTGATTTTATTCAGGGGTGTCAAAGTAAAGGAGGGCACAGCACCATGGCAAACCAGAGGTTTTGATTTTGTAAACTTTTTTGAAAACAATGATTCATTCTTAAAAATGTTCCTTTCACATCACAAGTATGCACTGCTTCGTGTTAATCTGTTAAAATCAGAACAAAACACTGAAGTTTCCTGCAAGGACACAGTGTGAAAAAAGTTCAAGGTTCATGAAAAAAATTTGGAAGGCGCTGTGATACAGCTCCATGCAATAATCTTGAGTCAGGTCTCATTTTTGTATATTTCATCCAATAAACCAGACCTTTTCTTCATGTTTTAAAATAGTCTTCAGTAACATTACTGTCAGCTTTGATAGATTTTTGCCATTTCCAGATGAATTAACTGCTGTGTAGACAGTTTTCCCCTTTCACATATTTTTTTTTACCTCAATTTGTTCACTTACCTAATTTTTGTAGCATATTTTATATAAAAATTCACAGACAGGGTCACTCTGTCATATACTACACTCTCAGGTGGAGCATGCTTCCCTAAGCTCGCAGCATGCAACAGTGTTGGCACGCTGCAGTGAGAGCGAGGCGCGGCGTGCAGCACTGGAGGCCGAGTCAAAGGTGTGGGCGCGGGAGCGAGAGGAGTCTGCGGCCAGGATGGAGGCTCTGAGGCGGGACCACGAGCGGATGACAGTGTTGCAGCAGCAGCAAGAGGTGGAGCTGGAGGAGCTGCTGGAGAAACATTCCCAGCTCAGGGCCAGCTATCGCAGCCTGGAGGCCCAAAACAGGGAGCTGGAGGGGAGGTATAAAAACTTCAGTGGTTCTCTCAAAACTCCTCGCAATTTACCCATCTGACCCGGATACTTTAGCCAACTGTCTGGAGTTATTATGCCTGTTGGTTTGAGTGATGTTTGTGTTTTCTAGGTACAAGGAGCTCCTGGATAGTAAAACCCAGCTGGAGGAGAAGGAGAGAGAGGTAAAGCTGGAGAGGCAGAAGATGGAAGCAGAAGCCCAGAAGACGATGGAGAGAGAGCGAGAGCTGGAGAGGCTGAAAGACGACAACGAGAGGTAACCGATGCAGACAGCTTCCTCAGAGTCACTTTCATGAGATCTGATCAGCCTTTCATGGCAGTCTTGTTCATTTGAATGCAGGGAGCTGCAGCGGTAATGCCTCTATATGAGGCACAGCGAGTAACACTGGAATCGATTTGAATGCAAATGTACTAAATAATGCACTGAGCGCATTTTTGTCCCTGATTGCATACGTTTGGGTTTAAGAGCAGGAAAACAAGGCCTCTCCATAAAACATAAGAAACAAAACTCAATCCCTTCAAATAAATGTAAAGTTTGTTGTTAAGACTGTTCAAAGCACTTTATTATAACATCTGAATTCATGCAACCCTACTACGTATATTTTATTTTCTTAAATATTTATTTCGGAAAAAAATTAAAATCAGGCTTACTGAGATCTACAGTTAAAATAAGTGGTTTTGATTGTAATTTCTCTTGAGGGTGATGAGTATATAATATTAACGATCATCAGCATAAGATGCTTGTGTACTATAATTAATTAATCAGCCATCTTCATGGTGATACAACTGATTGCTTACTGATGGAATTAATGACAGCCTGCAGAGATGAAGTCTGAACACGTCAGCCTTTAATAGCCTATTCTATAGGAAACATGCATAAAACAACCCAGTGAAAAATAAGTGATTCCTCCAGAAAATGCACATCCAGTGGGTTATTCAGTTTTTTAAATAACATTTTCATTCACCTTGAAACCCATAATCACCAAAAGATGTGATATTTATATAATTACACCATTCCAAGGTTTAAAAAAGCAGACAATGTTTTACAGTTTTAACCAAAACTTCACGTTCAGTAATATTAAATTTACTAACCAAAAATCAAATCTTAAGTGACTGTATGCACTGCAAATCATACAGCTGAATAAGGGAATAATCTATACATAAAAGGTTTTTGTCATATCATTGGAAAATCCGAATGATTTTGGATTTCCTTATCTTGTTCACTTTGTATGAATTTCTCAGTTTAAGCAAGCAAACACTTGCCAACTGTAGAGATGAAGCGCATGATATTAACAGGAGAAAACCTGCAGCAGAACCAGCGAAACAGCAATAATCCCTACAGTATGTGGGGTCACTTTAATCTGTAAATCACTTTGAAATACTATTTTTGTATGAAAAGCGCTATATAAATAAAGTTTTATTTGATTTGTAAAAGAGCACTGAGCCAGGGATAATTTACTTAGGTGGTGAGGAAGCTCATGGTCACAACTAGGGTATGGTTTCCAGGCTCTTATTTTCTGTCTGACATTTATAAATTCGTACACCCGTGTTTTAATGATGAACATCTAAAATCAGCTAAGTTTGTTATACACAATAAGATTGCCATAAATTCTTGTTTGCCCTTTGATCCCACATTGTTTTTGTGCAGAGGTTTATTTGTGTCATATTGTCTATAAAACGTCCTTTTATAGTTCTTATTTGCACCATTTGGTTTCATTCAGGTCAGAGATCTCCTCACCCTAAAACTCTTGAAGGTGGAGTGGATGAAAGCGGTCAGGTTCAGTGTTAAAAGTAAAGGGCCTAAATGTCAGTACTTTGCAAGTAGTGAGGACTATTGTGTCTTTGGAAGCCTAGGAGCCAGACAAAGGTGTTTGAATTATTAAAGATTATCAGTACGATAACACCAAATCACATGTGCTGAGCCCTGAGAGTAAAAGCCTGATAATAAAGACAACCATACCATCTGTCTGTAACCGCAGTGTTAGATGCTGTTCACACTTAAATCCTTTGATAATCCAGTTATTACAGTACATTGTTTTGCATGTATGCAAATATAACTTTGACTATCTTTGAAAGGAGAAAGATGTGAGAGTGGTTTCAAAGACCTTTTATTTGCTATATTTTTTGGAATCGTTTAATGTTAGTGCTTTCTTCCAGGTAATTTCACGCATGCGTACAACAGTGGAGGGCAAAAAGCTTCCACACACGCTATGCAAAAATGTGTGGTCATGGTTGAACAATTAGAATAACAAACTAAAACCTAAACGGTCTTTGCGAAGATGATCGGAAAAAATTCTCTATCTCTAATAGAAAGTTACAGCCAAACATAACCATCAAATTGAGATTTGCATCAACAGTAAAACTCCTTTCATTCATTATTGAGTCAGGAGGTGTTCAATTCATCATATATATATATATATATATAGATATATATATACCTAAAGGATTATTAGGAACACCTGTTCAATTTCTTCTTCATGCAATTATCTAATCAACCAATCACATGGCAGTTGCTTCAATGCATTTAGGGGTGTGGTCCTGGTCAAGACAATCTCATGAACTACAAACTAAATGTCAGAATGGGAAAGAAAGGTGATTTAAGCAATTTAGAGTGTGGCATGGTTGTTGGTGCCAGACGGGCCGATCTGAGCATTTCACAATTTGCACGTGCTCACCAAAATTGGGCAGTTGAAGACTGGAAAAATGTTGCCTGGTCTGATGAGTCTCGATTTCTGTTGAGACATTCAAATGGCAGAGTCAGAATTTGGCGTAAACAGAATGAGAACATGGATCCATCATGCCTTGTTACCGCTGTGCAGGCTGGTGGTGGTGGTGTAATGGTGTGGGGGATGTTTTCTTGGCAGACTTTTGGCCCCTTAGTGCCATTTGGGTATCATTTAAATGCCACGGGCTACCTGAACATTGTTTCTGACCATGTCCATCCCTTCATGACCACCATGTACCCATCCTCTGATGGCTACTTCCAGCAGGATAATGCACCATGTCATAAAGCTCGAATTTTTTCAAATTAGTTTCTTGAACATGACAAGGAGTTCACTTTACTACAATGGCCCTCACAGTTACCAGATATCAATCCGATAGAGCATCTTTGGGATGTGGTGGAACGGGAGCTTCGTGCCCTGGATGTGCATCCCACAAATCTCCATCAACTGTAAGATGCTATCCTAACAGTATGGGCCAACATTTCTATAGAATGCTTTCAGCACCTTGTTGAATCAACGCCAAGTAGAATTAAGGCAGTTCTGAAGGCGAAAGGGGGTCAAACACCATGTTAGTATGGTGTTCCTAATAATCCTTCAGGTGAATGTATATGTATATATATATATACTCACCTAAAGGATTATTAGTACTGATGTACTGATCAACACAGTTTTGGACAAGATGCACAGTTTGGTTTGGCTAAACCAGCTTTTACAAAGAGAAACAGTAGTTAAATTTGTCCACCTACAATGCCTGCAAAAACAAATTACATGTGGACATTTTAAAAAGAATTGCCTTGGATCATTGTCTTTCTCTACTCTCATCCAAGCTTCAACTTCTTCTTAGACAGCCTGATCCTTCCAGGATTTTCTGATGGAATCTATCCATCCTTGCACACTTTGCACAGTTCCAGCAAAGATTAGGCAGTGCAGCTCCAGACCATCACTGAATCATCCATGCTGGTTCTATTTTATCTTCAACGAAAGGTTTCATGTTTTGTTTTTTTGTACACTCGCGAGGAGACATGTTTATTTCCCAAATTTATGTTCTCTAATGTGAAATAAAACTGAGGTTTTATAAACGCTTCATCAAAAAGTTGTAATTAATAAGTATTATCGTCAAAGATTTTCTACTGGAGGATGCGACCCTTAGCTGTTAGCTGCTTTCTAGCTTTGCCAGTATCTAGAGTGTTGTATAATGATCATAATTGTGACCTTCTGTTAGAGAGCACTTAGCAAACTGTGACTCAGAGCCCTTCACAGGACACAACAGTGACAGTGCATGTTGGTGTTGCAGGCTGCAGGCCCAGCAGAAGGACTGGTTGGCCTCACAGGCGGAGTTGCTGGCTCAGGGCTCCGTGCTAAAGGCGGAGCTGAGTGCCTCCCAGCTGGAGAAGACTCGACTGGAGGGGGAACTCAGTGGCCTGAGAGAAACCAATCAGAGTCTGGACCTCAGCAACGCTCGGCTCACCAGCCAGTACCAGGTAACAGGACTAGAGCTTGTAGAGTTACACTGAAATCTACCCACCTCCTGCGTAGAAAAACAAATATTCTGATGCTCAACGATGACTGAGTTAAAGAAGTATTCAATATCTCATAATGCGGACACGCAGACAAATTAGCTTCACTGGTAATACAAACACAACTTTCTAAAATAATTATAGGCAATTTGGAGGGATTTAATAGGAGGCCCCGCCAGGTTTTAGTGAAAATTTCCCATAGATGTGACAAGGAGGAACAGCTGTATTATCAGTGGGGAGCAGTGGCTGTCTAATCTCACATATGTGATAGAAAAGCCATTTTCAGCTTGACATATCAGCCAAAAAAAAGATGTATTTGTCCAAACAGAGACTGAATACTAAGTGGTTCTGAAGGAGTACAGCTATCTTTTACCATCCAAACCACTAAGACTTCTGTAAAATACATACACACAGAACATTTAAAAGTCATTTGAGCGAAGCGACAGATGGAAATTGACTTAGTCTAAAAGGTTTTAGAAGTCAACCAGCAGATGTTGTATTTTGCTGCTTGATCCAGCTGCTGATCAAACCATTTCTGCCCCACTAAAATAAGTACATTTATTCTTTCTTTCTTTCTTTCTTTCTTTCTGTCACAATCTTTAAATAATAGGTCATTTGTACTTTGACAAAACACTGATAGTCCCTTCACATGGCGCTTCGCCACAGGACAAGCTCTTTTTTTTATATATCAGCATAGTTACATAATGTGTCAACATATTTCTTCCAATTTATTCTAAGGAATGCCATTGTTAACTTCAGTGTCACATACATAACAAAAGGCCATGGTTTTGCTAAAATCGTAACTTCCTGAATTCTTTTCCTTTTTTCTCTCTTTTTTTACAATTGAAGTCTCTCTTTGTTGGTACATAGTGGAAAACAAGAAAATATGATTTCAAACATTTCAAACCAGGAAATGAAAGCAAGCAAATACAACTGCGATGGTTGTGTATTTGGTACTGACTCCATTTTGAATTGATGTCAGTACCACAAAAGAAATCCAAAGAGAGAGAGAAACACAAATTTTCTATTTAGCTGTGGAATATTAAAAACTTTAAATTCACACCAAAATCCATGTTCTGGCCAAATATGATACTTTTTGTAATAGACAATCATCTGAAGTAATTTATTCTCCTCCACTCCAAGTTATATAAAGTACATATGGCAGTTTAGATCCTCATTATGCTGTAATTAAGGGTAAAAAACATTTCAAACTTCACGTTGGAGTCTGCGTGTGCTCCAGTAATTAATCCTTTGCTGCAGCAGTACTCTCTGAGCTGCATTTGACAGGACATAATAATTGGAAACAGATTAGAGTAGGGGAGATTTTCTGTACATATTTACATAAATCCTGCCAAAAGATTGTTTTTTAAAAATCTTTTAATAGTTAAAAAATAGGAAATATAACTGTTTTTGGAGACTTTTTTTTTACGTATTAGAAATACAGTCTGCACAAAGCTGCATTTACCAAGATTGTGAAAGTAAATCGTATGTTGCTATTTAAGAACATGTTCCTCCTTGTCCTCATGTCAGTCAACCTTAAATTGATATAGTATCTTCCCCTTGATGTGTTTGAAGTTTAATTCTAAACAGTTTGCCACACATATTTTATTTCATGAGAATTATTGGTAGAGTTTTTTAATAAGGTTGGGGTAAGGGCTTAGGGAAGGGACTTGAACAATCCAGGATCATAATGTTTAATCCACTCCAAAACCAGTTTTGCTGCGCATTTGGGATCACTGTCAAACCTATTTCTTAGCTTCCACTGTCTTTTTTCATGAATTGAATTAAAAGAACTTGGAGAAAGTCCAATTTCTCTTGGAAATTTTTCATCTTGAAGGAAAACAATCCCAAAGTATAATGTTGCATCTACCATGTTTGACAGGCTGTAAAGACTGAAAGACTTCTAATTGTTCCTAACTAATTGTCATCGTGAAGAAATGGCATAATCCCAGTCCCATTGTTAATACACAAAGTTCTTGTACTTAATACAGCTAGAAACTACCGATCAGACCTTTAAATCTAGGTTTAGTGATGCACTCAGACCTGAACCTCCAAGGCCATATAAAGGCAATAAGCAGGTCAACATTTTATCAACTGAAGAATATATCAAGGATTAAAAGGCTAATGTAACAACTAGATCTTGAAAAACCCATGCGTTTATATTTAGTCGGCTTGATTGCTACAACACCAAAGTATGTGATGACTTGTTGTCACTGTACCATTTCTAAAACCACTCAGGTCCTCCAAATCTGGACTACTAAACATCCCATAAATCGAGAGAGAAAGCAGCTTTTAGTTTCTATGCTCCACTTTTCTGGAACAAACTACCAGACCACTGCAAAGCTGCTGAAACACTAAGTTCCTTTAAACCAAAGCTAAAAACCCAACCATTTAAAGCTGCCTTTGAGTAAGCGATTAATAATATCTCTAATGACATATGTTTTAACGTATCATATGTTATATTTAATTCAATTTAATTTATTTATATAGCACTTATTCACAACAGATGTAATCTTAAGGAACTTTAAAAGAAAAGTAATTTCAATACAATTATACAAACATTCAAATCAGTTAAAAGTTTTCTATTAAGGAATCCCAGCAGATTGTGTTGAGTCATTGATGTGAGGTTGTGCCCTTAACATCCAGACTCCAACCACAGCAATCCCTCAGTAATACCTCATACTGAGCAAGCATATAGTGACAGTGGAGAAAAAAAACTTCACTTTAACAGGAAAAAAACTCCAACAAAATAGGCTCGGTACAAGCGGTCATCTGCCACGACCGTCTGGGGGTTTGAGAAGACAGAGAAGAGACACGAACAGAATAAAAGGAACTGATGTAAGAGTATTTTCTATATTAAAGAAAATAAAAAGTTTACAACAGCACCTGGAGGATGCAATGTTACTGGGAGCATAATCTGAATTGATGCTCCCAGTGACCGCAGCAGGGCGCTGCAGCTGAGCAGGATACCAGACCAGGTGGATTATGGTTATGTCTCTAATGTTGTGTTTTATGCTCTTATTGCTGCAGGGATTTTATCCAGTAATCACCCAAAGCACCTTGAATTGCCTTGTTGTTCAAAGTATATATAAATAAAGTTTTCTTCCCTACATTATGTCTTCTGAATCTCAGGAGGACATAAGCTGTGATTAACTCTATTTAACACATATTGTCCTTTTTATTTTGTCTTTAAGTTGAAATATGTTTTATGCCTGACATAAAGCTGGATTTAAAGAGTTTTAATATTAAAAACAACTAGTATATTTTTCTTAAAAAACATTTTACAATTCTAGTATATATTATTTGTGCTAATAGTAAACCTACATTATATCACCTAATTTCCTTTTGGGATCAATAAAGTATTTTTTAAGTTGAATTTAATTGCAAAAATGTAATGTTAGATCTCACAAAGTTCTTTATTTCCTGTCTGTGTAGCTGTTGACACAACTGAAGGGGAACATGGAGGAGGAGAACCGGCACTTAGCCGAGCAAAATCAGAGTCTGCTGAAAGAGAACCGGGCCTTACTGGAGCAGAGCCTGGAGCGCCGTGACCAGCACTACTCACAGCAGCAGGAGTACCAGTAAGTACACACAAACCTGAGGTACTTGTACATTTGTTTTTTTGCAGGAAAAAAAGATGGATTAAAAACGAAAAGAAATCAGACTTTTACATAATTCAAACAAAGGATTTTTAAATCCTGTTTTGGGAGAATTACTGCTACCTTTTAAACACTTGAAAGGGAAAAGAAAATGCCTAAACAGTCTTTGAATAGGAGCAGTCAGATTTCATAGCAGGCATGCAAAAGGTTTGAGACTGTAAAACAATGATTTCACAGTCTAGAAGCACTCTGCAATCGGCCTTTTGACTGACTCGCAGATAATTCAGGGTTTATAATGTGCATGCAGTCGCTTTCACACTTACAATCTAATTACCCTAATGTTTCTGAAATATCCCTTTTTGTACCTCAATTTTTCTGCTTTTATTCCTGAAAAAATCCATTATCCATGCTAAGGCTTGTCATGTAAAAAGAATAAAAAATAAATCACTGATAAAATGTAAGTAAGAATTTGCTTCATGATCAATTGCTTGTTAAATATTTGCACTTACTGGTGGCAGTTCAAAATGATTGGGTGCTTTTAACATAGGTCTGTTTTCAACCCTTTGGACTATACTAGAATCAGTCTGTTTATAAGGCTTAACCTTAAAATGTTAGGCTATCAGCTGAAAGTAGGTATCTACAAATAAAATCAGGTTTAAACAGTTGTTACAGAAAAAAGAAACTTAGCAAAAAGCTGGTATTAAAGACGCAGGTGGAAGCAGATTTTGCAATTGTGGGAGTTAATTGCTGAACAAGAAGTAAGCGGATGTTGCAGTCAGGTGAATGGGACCAATTAGGAAATCTATGATCTTCTAGCTGATGGAGAACGGCAGGTCGGGGACTTTGAAAGAAACATAAGGGCCCAGGGGAAATAAAAAGTGATATGTTGCCACGCAATATTTAGCTTCTGAAATATTTTCTCAACTAGTCAGCTGGGGACTGAAACTGCTAAAAGGAAGATCAATATTGGATTTAATTAGGTGGCAACACACATGATGTTTAATGAATGTTTAAGATGTTATGTGCTGTGGAAACAAGAAAGAGTTTATTACTGTGGTTATCGCTTGAAAGCTCCCTTTAAACAGAGGAAATGCCTCCACTGGTGCCTGCTCTGGTGACAGATGCTAATATTAAGTAGTTTAGATGTGGACATGAAACCATCATTAAATGAAGATTAGACAGCCGTCAGATCAAACCAGATTAGAACCAGTATCATCCTCACTGATAGTTGTTTTATAGGAATTCAGTGACTTAGGGCTTAAATGCTTTGAACTTTTTCACATTGCAGCCGCAAACAACACCTATCCTGTTCAGATATTATGTGGAAGATCAACACAGAGTGGTATATAATGGCAAAGGGGAAAGAACAAACATTTCTGTTCTCATTTCCCCTTTTTTACTCTGATACCTCAAATCAAAATCCAATGCAACCAGCAACATTCATGACCAAGTTGGCAGCTACAATGCACCTATTTATATTCCAAATTTAGTATAAATCCAGCTGTACAGGGAAGGGATTTACTCCTACTTGGCACCGGCTGCAGTACGGATGCGGAGCTCCGTTAACTTTCTGCATCAAGTCTACTTTTTCCGGACACTGGGGATTTTCATAAACTTGTGGTGGAGTTAAAGAGAAGACAAAGATATTTAGCAACATAACATAATGTATAGAAATGAGAATTAGCCACATGCCATGCAGGGAAGATGTTACACGTGTGCAAACTACTTCTCTTTAGTCTAGTTAGGGAAGCTGACAATAGAAAAAAGATGCAAGAAGAGCTTTATTCAGGGCAATAGATGATGAAAACTTGTTAGAGGGTGTAAAAGACTTTATTCCGACGTACAGTTTTAACTTTAAGCAAAAAACAACCTCAAACATACAGCCGGGACAACACTAGTATAATTTACATCAAAGTATATACAGTGAGGCAAAAACGCATTTAGTCAGCCACCAATTGTGCAAGTTCTCCCACTTAAAAAGATGAGAGAGGTCTGTAATTTTCATCATAGGTGCACCTCAACTATAAGAAAAAACAAAACAAAGTAATGCAGAAAATCACATGGTCTAATTTTTAAAGAACTTATTTGCAAAAAATGCAGGATGATGAGTATTTGGTCAATAAAAAAAGTTAATCTCAAAACTTATACCCTTTGTTGGCAATGACAGAGGTCAAATGTTTTAAAAACATTTGACATTTTTTGGATTATTTTTTCTCATTTTGTCTCACGGTTGAGGTATACCTTTGATGAAAATGACAAGCCACTCTCATGCACAATTGGTGGTAGACTAATAACTTTTTTGCCCCACTGTACATGTAAGAAAGGCCCAGTCAAAGTCCAGATTTATAAATCTGATACTGTCCATCTAATCAGACTGAGCTTGTGCTATTTTGTGAATGAACAAAGAAATTAGCATCTAAATGTGGAAAGCTGTTACAAACATATCCTAAAAGATTCATAGCTTTAATTGTAGAAAACAGTGATTCAACAATGTGCTGCCTCAGATGGGATGACTAAAAAGCCATGCCATGCTTTTTAATTGTTTTTAATTGTTGAAAAAAAATTAATTATGTGTCATCTTCCTTCCACTTTACAAATAAGAAGCTACTTTTTGTTGGTCTGACTTAAAATACCAATAAAATAAATTGAAGTATATTCTTGGTATGGGACAAAATATGAACTTCTACTTATTTGAAAAAGATTTGAAAAACATTGTGTTTTTTTTGGTGCTCATTAAAGCTTTAGCTCAGACCTTTTCTTAAATTTTTTTTCCACTTGAATTATTTGATGGGGATTTTACCAGAAAGTGCTCTGTGGACCGACAAAGAGGTTTATTTAAACCAAGGTCTTTGTTCTTGTAGTCCAGACTGTTTAAACAGCTCTCTGTCCTAAACTAAGCAAACCGTGAGATCGCTCATTAAGATGAATAATCTTATGCAAGCTAACACCGAAATGGAAATTTGGAGGACAATCAGTGGAGGAACAGCGGCTAAGTATTTGCACACAGAAGCATTAGAAGTGAATTTATATTTCCCTTCATTGTGTTTGCACTATTCTTACAGCAAGAAGGTTTTACATTTGTAATGCTAGCTGTGCAGGGCTATCTAGGGGGACTTTATCTTTTCTCCTCATGCCTTTGTGGCTCTGCTCCTGCAGGCAAAAACATGCATGTTAGAATGTTTGTGATTTCAAATTGACCTTGGAAATGAGCGTGCATGATTTATACTTTCGTATGTGAAGGACTAACGACCTTTCCAGGTTACACCCCGCCTCTCACCCAGTGACAGCTGGAATTGGCTCTGCCCCCCCCCACCTCTTTTCTCTTGTAGCCCTGAACATCTAGCAGTATGACGAGACAATCAAATGTGTCACCTGTGAAAAGCAGAAACGGATTCACCTTGAGAAGATTAGATTTCCCGCAAGATACTGTTAACAATCGGTTCAGTGTTCTAGGTGTTTGTGAGGAGCAAAACCAGAAACAAAAAATATTATGTGAAACTGAAAAATACCCGTGCCACATACAAGTACTTAAATTGAGCGGTGCAGACTGCTTTGCATCCTTATTCCTCATCTTTTTTGCCCGGTAAACTACCTTTGTTCATTGTAAACAGACAACTGCATGCGTACACTTATTTATCCAAATGAATGAAATAAGTTTAGAGAGGCTTCTTTTAGGTTATTTTATATTTTAAATTATCTTAGTTTATGTTAGTTTACCTTAGTGTATGTTAGTTTAGCATCTCAGCTCATTTTAACTTAGCGTATCTTTGTTTAGCATACTGGTTTACTTAAGCCTAGCTTATTTAAGTTTTAAGTGTTTGCAAAAAAAAACAAAAAACTTTGGAAATTGCCAATAGTTACAACTGTCTGGCAATTAACTTAAAATTGTTTGATGTGTTGAGCGATGTACTTCTCCTCTAACCTTGCCAATATATTTCCATTTAAAAAAATCCTAGAAATGCTACATCTGAGTGAATTTTCCCAGTCGATCTGTGCTCCCTTTAGCCCCAGATCCCCTCCCAGAGCCAAAAACATGTGAGTGCTCAACGCAAAAGCTCTGAAACTCTCTATAGCTCAACGCTCTGTTAACTCCTTTATATTTTCTTATGTGTGCCGCAGTAGTTGCTTGCTCTCCTTTGCAGGTAGCGCTTTGCTTCTACACCTGCGGCAAAATCTATTCAGTTGTTCGCAACACTACGAAAATAGACACATCTGCTTCAAGGGGTTCAGCTGTTGTAACTGTTGCACATCTCCTCTTCAACGGGTTGGTCCGACAGTTTCGTTTTTGGTGCCATTTCAGGAACCAACGAAGTACCAGTCTGGGGGTATTTACTCGGAAATGGCCCGGTAAAATCGCTGGGGAGCGGGGCTTTGGTTAAGTCATCCAGAATGGCTGTAATTAAGAGTGAAATGAGCAGATGTCGCCAAACATCCAGCTTTGTAAAACAAACACCACAGCTGAGAGGAGCAGAGCAACAGAATTACCTCGAAAGACGAAAATCCTTTAAAATTACCCTGAAATTAAAGTTAGTGGAAACACGTCTATAGAAAGAAATATGACAGAAGTCTGAAACAAAGACTCCTATGGTACATTTAATTAATAATCTGCATTTCTTTATGTGCCTCAGACCTGCTGTTTAACCTTAAGGTGAGTTTAATTCAGGTTGTCATTCTCAAAATGATTATAGGTAATATTGCTTATAATGTTTATATAAGCTTAAAAATGTTTCCAAAGTACTTCACATCAGGAGTTTATTAAGGATGTTTTTAAGAGGGCTAAATGAGGCCCAGTGATGATCTTGGGGTGTCAAACCAAAATAAAAATTAAAACGCCTGGCTGGAAGCAGGGATGTAATAAAAAAATGGGGTGGGGCCTAAACTCTGTGACAGAAATGGGGCGAAAAAAATATGAACGGAAGTCAATGAGAAAAGCTGTTTTCTGGTCCACTTTGTCTTACACCCTAAATCTGACATATAATGTACCTGATTGTATTTGTCAAGTGATTTGAGACGTATTTGATTTTAAAAATTAATATTTAAAATGCCTACAAATCAGAAGACGCATTTATGTCATTATTTATGTCAAGGACCCAGCGTTAGCAATCACTAACCAGCACTTAAAATTTTCACCGAGCTGTTGCAGACTCTCACTTACCCAACTGTTTCCCCCCAGCATAGCTGCCACTTTCCACATGTCCAGATTTATAGAGGTTTTCTCCATTTTTAAATGCTCATTCCTGGAGGCTACGGCCATTTGTCTCCTTCTTCAGTTGTAGTCTGCTAAGTGTTTTTTCACAAAACCTAAAGAAACACTGGTCGAGAATCAGCATTTTATCTACATCAGAATGTGTCTTTAAAATTTGCAGATATCATATGTTCATTCTGTGGAACATTTCAAAAATCTGAAAATAACTTTTATCACTCCATTGACTCTCTTTCATTATTTTTTTTGGCAATAGGGGACCCAACGACCGGAAGTAGAAGGGTGTGACTTAGGCACCCCATTAAACACTAAACATGAGGGACAAAAACATAACAAACATAAATACATAAAACGCACAAAACATTCAAACTAAATCTTTTCTTTTTCTTAATTTAAAATATTTCAAAATATTATCTATACAGTTTGTGATAATGTAGGCATCTCGTCGCAGGTTTCAACTGTTTGGTCTAAGAACCAATATTGTGATACTCTTCTATAATACTGTATTGGAAAGTCTAATCAGATGTGGTATGACTGCCTGGTTTGGAACTCTCACAGTACAGCTTAAATGTAAAATAGAGAGATTAGTTAAAAACAGCGATGAAGATAATGAATAGAAAAGATTACCCATCCCTTAAATCCATCCATGAAAAGGTGATGGTAAATCAGCCACATCAAATTCTTGATGACGCTACTCATATTCTCCATACTGAATATGAGCTACTGCCATCAGGGAAGCGGTTTAGAGCCATCGGCTATAAGAGCAACCGTTTTAAGCAATCCTTCCTCCCTGCATCCGTGGCTCTACTGAATAAAACCAGGGAAAGAAGGATACATTTTAGAAATTTATTTATTTCCTTTTTAATCTATTTTTATTTAAGAGCCATTGTATCAGGGTAATGCCCTGTATATATGTTATTGCCGTCCTGCATGTATGTGACTGTTGTCCTGTTAGTGTGATTGTCTACAGTGAATGCCCTTACAGCCCAAGATACATTTCCCTTTGAGGGACAATAAAGTTGATCTTATCTTATCTTAATAAATTCAAAACAAAGTGCTGCTGCAGAATGCAGGGCAGGATTAAAATCACTGGCTAATCTACAACTCATTTAACAGTTTGAATGATTTATGAACAAAATAATTATTCGCCACAGCCTTAGATTTCAATTAAAAGTTAATCTGCATTTAAAGAGAAATATTTGGACTAAAGTTAGCAATAATTTAAGAAGAAAAAATCTGAGAAACTACATGTTCAGTAAGAAACACATTATACATGCAAAAACAATGTATACTTGCATAAAGCCACTTTTAAAAGGATACAGATCTGAAGCATGCAAGTATGTTGTCTTACGTGTTTTAATCACGTCCTGCTTGAGACTCATTCACATCTAAGTCTGGCGGGCATGGCTCAAAAGTTTTTGCAAAGACTGCAGTGTAAAATATGCACATTGTCCTGCATGCTTAAAAATAATGGCAGGGGTGAGACACTCTTCTCTCAATTACCTTAACTTCGCTCATCTCATCTGAGCTTATTTGTATTTGCTTAGGTTATCCATAGTTTAATTTTTTTTGTCTGAGCTGTAGTTACCTTACCTTACCTAACCTTATGAAGCATGTTTTGGTTCTTTTACAATCAGAGGGATAAACATCAAGAACGTTTGAAAATGTTTTAGAATTTGCTTTAAGTTAAATACAAAAGGAAAGGCTGTGATAGGTTGCAATTTTTTGTTTTAGAGGATAGATTTTATTGCACCCAGTACGTTAACAGAAAAACAATGTAGAAAATGAAAAAAAAAATGATAGCCATGCTGCTAATGACATCTATAAATGGTTTACCAAATAAAGTAATAAATCACAATTAAGCTTGCTGTTACATGATTATACCATAAGTTATTCTACTGCAGCGTTGTCAGTTTTACAGCACATCGTTCTTTGTACTGATCAAAACATTATTCCATGCAAATTAATGACAATCTGTTTAGCAGCTGTTGACTTATTTTAGTCTCAACCCACTTGGTGTGCTTAGTGAATAAAAAGAGGATATTTTATCTTGCTTCAAAGCTACCTCTGTGTTAGACTGGACAATGAAGTTCAGAGTTAGAGGTTTTAAGAAGGTCTTTATATTAACAAGTATTTCATCATATTTTTCCTAAAGCAGTGACTTAATTTTTACTTTCCATTCATCCAAAATCACAGTTCATCTAATGTTCTGTAAAGATACCAGCTCAAACATCACAACACACTTCTTTTTTTAAAGTAGTGTTACAGTTGAATAAAACAGCCACATTGCATACACAAAATCAGCATAATACCAGTAATATAAACTGATAATGTCTGCATGAAAGGAATCATATATTCCCTCCTTCCTTATCTGATAATTCATGCATTTTCCTTCAGGGAGAAGCTGAGCGAGCTCCGTCGGGAGAAGCAGAAGTTGGTGGAGAAGATCATGGATCAGTACAGAGTCCTCGAGCCCAGCATGCAACCTCCAGCCAGCAAGGCTAAGTATGAACATAAATACATACACACACATTACACCATTCTTCAAAAACTACTGCTGTTTACATTAGTATGTTATGGGAAGCGCCACTAATCTACTTTTCTTTTTTTTTTTACTTGTATATCTTAGTTATTGGTGTTTTTCTTTCTTCTTTTAGGTGCATGTATACAAATTGTACATTAATATCTGGTGTAACAGTGATCAAAAGTTGGTGGTGCAGAAATTTGAATCAGGAAACCGAATAAATGTTTACTAAACTATCCTAAATTTCCAGAGATCAACTTCATACAGATGTTTTAATTAGTGTAAAAATATTTCTGTTTTATTTGTTATTTGAGTTCAAAAAATATATATTCACTGTTTTTCAGTTTTGATGTGTAAACCACTTTTTAGATTTGTTTCTATTGTATAGCACAGTAGCAAAAAAGGCTATTATAATAAGCATTTGCTGACAATGAGATCCTTAAATAGATGAATAAATAAAATAAGTAATAAAAATTGATCAAAAACCATATTATCATCCTGCTGAAGACTTCTCGATAGATTTGTCAAACATAACTCAAAACCTATTAGATTTCTTTTTTTAGTGTAATTACAGGAACAGTCATTTTGATTAGATTAAGTAGAGAAGGAGAAAAAGGTAATCAATGCACTAAAGAACATGAGTAAGCTATTTTTAATTTACTTATTTTAGTTAGCCAGAACTTTCCAATTTTTCTAAACAGTTAACCAACTGACTGTTTATGTAAAGCGTGAAGGATAAGAGGTAAAACATAGAAACCAAACACACGCCTGCGACCTAGCAAAAGTTTTGTTTTGGTCAGAAATGTCAGTAAATTCAATTATGATGAATATCTTATTCATGCAGGAGAATAAAAATTCTCTCCAAATGAGAATTTTTCTATTTAGTTCACAATAGGCATTCATATTTTACCAGAGGCGGAGAACAGTTCTTTCCACAATGTGTAATTTTCCTCAGGTTTTCTGCAGATAAAGCTAAAAAAATATGTCATTATCATAAGATAATTAAATGTTCCCCACGAGCTATTAAACAGGACTTAAGTGAAACTTTTATAGCTAATGCAGTATAGATTATTTAGTTTGTTAATGGTACTTAAATGCACCATTATATGTGTAATTAACTTAAAATGTAGATGTTAAGTTAGTCCAATGCACGGTACGGTGTAAAGGACCAATCCAACTAATCTGTTTTTTAAGTGTTACTAATGTGCTTTATACATTTTTTCTCATAAGGTCAAATATCCGTATTATCTTTTCACTTTTTATTTTGTCCCATTAGTTTACATTTTTCATAGTTTATCACTGAAAAGTTACAGATTTTATTAACAAATGTTCATAATTTAACATTATATTTCTCATAATCTTTCAAAATAGTGTCTGCTAAGATTAATTATTTTTGAACAAACTAATGGGTTTCAAATGTTCAATTTTTTTTAAACAATAACAGTTAAATCACGTTTATACAGAAAAGAACACCATGAACTAATAATTGATGTATTCAATGATCGTATTTCATTACTGATCAAACTGTTTTCTAATTATTTAGTCAAACAAAAAGCACCAAAAAAACTCATCTTATCCACTGCTACCGGCAAAGATTTCTGCAAAAGAAATTAAAGCAAAAATAATAGATAAACTGTTAGGTATGGGAGTTTCTCACACCATAACTGCCCAGAACAAGAGCGCTGCTGTGGCCCAGAATTTGGACTGAACTGACTGGATCCTATTAATGTTGGCAAAATAAAGTTGTTCAATTGAAAAATCATTTGAATGGAAGGCTGTTACTTCTGGTTACTTTTCTCCATGCTTTGGCTGACTTTGGCTTTAGAGCTGGTAGACATAACAGAAATCAAGAAAACATGTATATTTTCGGAGTTTTACCCACTTAGATAGATATAGGAAAGTGTAAAATGCAAATTAAACATTTATCTCAACCAAATCTGACTGGTTGGTTCTGGTCCGGCTGGACAAGGCTTGGTGCTGGTTCCGTTTTTCTGGGGAAAGAGTGTTAAAACTCACCCGCTCATGGGTCTTTGGAAGAAACTGGGGAAAGAGTCCTCAAGCGGGGCGGATCAACCAATCAGGAACCGGTGTTCCAGGTGGCATCATTACACGGGTCAGCCAAGTTAAGAAATATATTCTACTATTTACTTTACTACATTCTTCAAACCTAGAGTTGGAACCAAAACTGTTAAAATATCGCTGATAAATCTCTCTGCCTGCTGAAACTATTTTGCCTTCAAGGTTAAAAAAAAACATAATCACTCTATTGAAGAAAAGCATCACTTCACATTAAAACTTCAACACATTAATGAATATTTAAACTCATCTGAAATTTTAAAAAGGCAAAATAAGACATTTCATATAGGAAAGACTTCAATATGCATTAACAAACACTTCACGGTCAGAAACACACTCATATCTTGAAGATTCAGGACACCATCTGCCTGGGATGCAAGGTTGATGTGGCTACATGCAAGAGGTCGTTTTTAAAGGCCTTGAAGGAGAGCTGTGTTCAAATATGTGCTCACTGCATGTATATTATTAGACTCTGTGTCATCATGTTAAAGAGGTGGTTTTTAAAGCTTATTAAATCAACTCTGTAGGAGCAGAGATGCATCTAAAACAAATATCTGGATGGAGATTTAACACCTCAGTGCCTTATAGAAATGTCTGTTTATATAGGTGCCTCTTCTGTCCTCACCCATCTTATATAACGACAAACAATGCATCCTCACCTTGCTCGTACAAAGATCTATTTTAACATTTAACAGCTTTTTTCCTGCCTTTTAAATTAATTTAAAGGTAGAACTCTTCCTTCGACTGCAGAGGTAAAACATTTTTATGATCAAGATGATTTTTGCCATTTTTTAAAAATGTTTTAATGTTTCTATCATTTTTAAACTAAACTCACTGTGACATTAAACAAAAATCCATTAATTTCTGGCCTTTCCTCAGCCCTAAGAAGCCCGTAATTGCAAAATTGGCATCATTTCATGGGCTAAATAACTCTGCTGAAGTCATAGCTAATTGTCAGCCATCTGTAACTTGTAGTCATCTCAGTCACTAATTCTGTCTCAATCCTTTTAAGAAGCACTTGAACATTATTACTCAGAGTTAAAAAACAAGAATTAACCACCCTGCTGCTTTCTGCTCCTCACCAGCTATGATTTCCAGTGGGAATATGAAGGCAAACATGACAGGATGAAAAACTGGCAATACAACGGCAGCTTAATGCTCTATGAAAGGCTGAGAATCTATAAATCACTAGAATGGACACATACATTAAATATTATGGAGCATTTTTGTTCCAGGTCTGAATTTTTGAACATCTTACCATGTTACTACTACAAAGTTAAATATTAATGTGGTAGATCAGCTCAAAATTGTCCTTTATTGTGACCTGGAGAAAAATAAGGTGCAATTTAGACTTTTTTTCTGATGAAAAACTGAAATGTGTGGCCTGCATTTGTGTTCAGCCCAAATGATTTTGATAAATCTCTTGAGTGGGTAATTGTCCTGTAAGGACAATCTACTGTAAAGAATCTACATATGTAAAATGGAATAGAATAATCTCAGCTGTAATAGCAGCAAAATGAAATATAACGATCACACAAGAAAGATAGAAAAGGAATAAAAAACCGAATTAAGAAAAAAGACTGATAGATGTAAATCAAGGACACAATTACAGAAACTAAAGTACTGTGCAGTTATTTAAAATAAATTGACATACTCAGACCAGAATGTGCAACTGTAATCGGAAATCAGTATAAAAACACTTCTGTGAAGATTTGAGAGGCATCATAAAATCAAGGAACAGAACAAATAGGTCAGGGCCGAACCTTTTGAGATTTTTTAAACAAAGTTAGGAGATGGAGGAGGAGGAAAAGTAACATCCCAAGCTGTAAGATAAAATGATAAGAAGGCAATGGTATCTCTGCAGGAGCTCCGCAGCTTTGGTGAGAAAAGGACAACTATTAGTTGAGCACTTCACAGATCTGGGCCCTCATTTATTAAACGTTCGTAGAAACTGTCCTATATTCTATCCTACGAATGAAATTTAGAATGTTCTTATGAACAGTCAAAAGTCTGATTTATGTAATATGCGGTGGCCACTCTTATGCACGCTCCTCCGCAATCGGCTGTTGATAAATCCCACTTGTGCGTACCCAGGTCCTCGTGCCCAATCACAGTCATTTGCATACAGAAACGCCCTGAATTAACTATATTTTGCAATACCACATCATCTCTCAAATGCATTGAGTCCTCATGTTCTTCCTTAAAATAATGGTCAAGAGAGCGAAAAAAGGAATTTCAGTGACACAGAGGTGTAGGTGAAACATAGTTGGGGCAAGAGTATATATATAATAGTATTTGTGATGTACAAACCTAAAACAAATGCTGGTTAATACAAATTAATTTCACCACCGATAGTTTTTGCTATCAGCGGTTTCTCTGCTAAATTCTCCCAGCCCTTATATTTCTGTTTCAGAGCAGACATAAAAATGTGGCAAATAATTTCATTTGCTAATATTAACTTCTGTGTCTTTGAACATATGAAATAATTTAATAATGAATATTGCTGTTTGATTCTATCAGCTTAGGGGAAAACAATAATAAAAAAAGATAACTCCTCCTGGGACAAATCTCTCAGTACACAGCTGGACCAGATCTAATACAGAGGGTGCTCCGATTATCATATTTGACTCTTTTGTGGCCGTGCGTCATTGGAAACACGGCTTGTGCTGCCATCAGAACACAAGGAAAAAAGGACAATCTGCTTCACTGATAAGCAGGATCATTTAGTTGTCACGGTGCAGTTTGTAAACCTTTTAATTAAAGGTGTGACAAAATCCCAAGTGCTTGGTGTAATAAATTAACAACTAAACGGGAGGGGGTCTGCATCCGCAGAGCGCAGATTGCGAGTGACAGGAAGGCCATTCATGATCACCCGCAACATTAAATTATCTATTTTTTGGCAAATTTAAAACATTTCGTGAAAGTTTATTGCTGTTCTGTGAATAACTTTTACATTATTTTGTTATAACACAGACAATCGCCAACATGAGCTCCTTAGTGGAGGCGATAAACTGCTGAGAGAAATATTCTGTCAAAGTAAAACTGTTTCAGTGTTGCAGTTCCTCCGTTCTAACAGTAGATGCTGTGCGTATGAACAATCAAAACTTATATTTAGGAACATTTCTACGCACAAGTACAAATTGATCAATATACACAATGCGTAGAATTGTTCCTACGCCCGAAATACGCACAGATCTGTGCGTAAGTACGATTCATAAATGAGGACCCTGGTCTTTATGTAGGAGTGGCAGGAAAAAGCCATGAGTAGTCCTGTTTGCGGTTCGATACAGGGAATGCAGGGGACACAGCAAACAAATGGAAGGAGGTGCTCTGGTCATATAAAACCAAAATGAAACCGTTTCTTCTATGTGCAAACGACCATGTGGGGTGGAAATCTAAAAAAGCACATCAACCTGAACGCATAATCCCTGTAGTGAAACGTGGGGGCAGCAGCGTCGGTCTGTGAGGATACTTTTCTTAAGGAGAGATAAAGAACCTGGTCAGAGTTGATGGATGGAACTGAATTAATGGGGACATATTATGCCTCTTTGTAAACGTTATAACAGATCTATGTTCAGTACAAAACATGTTAATCAACAAAATGACTCTCACGTAATGCGATCTTCCCATTTCAGTTTTTGTCCATTTGAGCCCCTTTCAGAATGAATTGTTAAGAGGACTTGTTACTTTTATACAAATTGGCGGTTGTAACCCACACCCTTTCATCTTTTCTAGGCTGTGGGATTGCCACACATGAGAATGGCATGGAATTAGTGAGTGGGGTTTGATGGATAATATGTAAATTCAGCCTATTGTGATGTCGCAATGAGGCCGTTTTTCATACATTTTGACAAAGCACAAGCTTTCTGACGGCAAAAATGTGCAATAATTTGAATGTATATAGAGGCAATAGAGACCCAAATGGCAACACAGAAGAGTCAAAAAAGTGAAATTTGTATAATTTATCTCCTTCAAAAGCAATCCTAAAAGAAAACCTCTGTCAGGCTGCAAAAGCTAAAGAAAATGGAGCAGAGATTCACTTTCTAGCTGAACACTGACTGCAAAGATTTTGCAGAGGTACGGTGCAGTATATTTATTTAAAGCGTATTCATGTGTAAAAGTGGCCCAGTCAAGGTCTAGACCTGAATGCAATAGAGATTTAGTTGCAGGACATTAAAACTGATGTTCAGGCTCTTTTCAACCATCCGTGCTGAGCTAGAGATTTTTTTTCCAAAAACTAAAGGCAGAAAAATTAGTTTCTAAATGTGCAAAGCTGGTGGAGACGAACCCTACAACACTGGAAGTTATACAAAGTACTAACTCAGTGGGAGGGAAAACGAGATCTCATACACCTAAAAACTTAAAACAGTTTGCTTTTCCCTCCACTTCAACTTTTTGACTTACTATTTTATGGTTGTCTGTCACTTAAAATACAGATAAAACAGGTTATGACGTTACAAAATATGAAAAAGAAAACAGAAAGTTAAAGTGTATAAATACTTTTTTTCTAATTTTGCTAACCCTGCATTATGTTTCATAAAATTAGACTTTGTTGTTGCGTAATTAGACTGAACCAGAAATAGGCAAACACAACAACTAATGATGCTGATAATACACCTCCACTGAGGCTCTCCTCTTGGCCGCCTCTTGCTAACAGCTGGCATCCTACCAGTTTCAGGAAAACCGGCTTGTGTACATAATGTGAAATCACTGTGCACTGAAATGCTTGACCCTCTTTGTAAAAGGTCCCTGTCCCCTGTGTCCTCGCAGAAAGTCTAACTGGATCGCAGACAGGATGAAGAAACTAATCAAGCCTCGGGGAGGAGGAAGAGAGGGACGCGCCCTCTTCACTGCTGTAGGCAGCATAGAAAACCTGGCCGACAGCAATGAATTTACATCAGAGCCACACACGCCAAAGCCTGGTGAGACCTCACACACACACATCAGCACACAACTGGTGTTTCTCAGACTAACCATGAGAACATCACCTGACTGATTTTCACAAACGCTCACACCAAGAAAGTAGGGTGCAGGCAAGCATACGAATCATCTCATGACTACTGAGTGTGGTCCGCACTGATAACACACTCATCTCCTCAGATCTCTCCTTGTAAAGAGCCTCGACTCACTGAAGCTGGGCTTTTTTTCCGTACTAACCACACGTTGAAAGGAGTTGATATTTGAGGCTTTATTCCCTTTTGATGCCTTTACTGACATGGAAATCTCACTGGAGATGTTTTCAAAGCAGTCAAGTTGAATTTTAAACACATTCGTTCACTAAAAAAAAGCACTAGGTCTCTGGGTCCTCTGTCAAGAGGTTGTCATTGATTGCAGAAAAAGTGAAAGATTCAGCAAAAATATCTCCATAGTTAAGGATTGATTGGTTTATATTTCCAACAAATATCCATCCTCCTTATTTTTATGCATTTAAAGAGAAAACTCAACCTTAACAACTAAAACACCTGCTTAACATGCCTCACAGTTCAAGATCACATTTTATGATCTAAGAATGCTTTGTTTGGCTCATTACTGATCTAATTTGCATTCTGTTTTCTTTTAATGTAGTCTCCTTTTTTAAATATTCTGAGCCATATTTATACGAGGGCATGTGTTTTAAGTGGGGGTGTCATGAGTATTGCAACTACTATTTAAAAATGTTTGCTGTAGAAGATGAAAAGAAAAGAAAACCGTGCACCGTCTGAGGGCTGAATTTATTGAAAATATCTCTCACTCAGCATGTAGGCCGAGTAAGAAAAGCTGCTGCTGTTTCACTTTTTGAGTTTATTGTCTTAAATGTTGCTATTTCAGCAGTCATAGAACTGGTAATGTGTAGGAGGAAACTGTAGCAATCCAATGCACTAAAAATCTCTTGTAATCACAAGTTTTTATCCTGGTGATGAAGATTAGAGCTGGAAGCAGTGAAGAGTAAATCCTCACTGCAGTATAAAATATTTATAATCATCCAAAGTCTGGTATATGATTGGCAGTATGATGCAAATTTTAGTTGTAAGACTTGATTTAGAGAATATTGACCTCCTTTTGTGTTGTAAGCTTGGAGGTTAAATGTGCTCAGTCTTCCGTCTTTCCCAATGACAACTTCTGGTTTGATGACAGGAAGCTTGATGTGCCAGAGCAGTCTGCTTTTTATTATTACTGCTAGTTAGCATTTGCTCTTTAGTGAAATGTCAACTGCAGGCACAAGAAACTAGTTGGTTTAAAACGGTAAAAGCAGTGCAGAGAGGTTGTATAGTGTATTGGTGATTGTGTGTGGCAACCTGAGGAGAGAATGTCAACACTTAGATTAAGGCTAACTTCTGTGGTTCTTTATTTTGGGTTTTCCAGCCAGACTGTGTCGCTAGGGCTAAACCAGAGCTTGTCCTGTAGATGTATGTTAACAGGTTCTGTTAAAAAAAAGACCCAGAAACATCCAGAGAGTCACCTATGGGCCAACACTAGCACACCAATGGTAAGAAGTAAGAATTTCAGATTTACAAGGTGGAAAAATATACTGGAATGCCTCCCTGAAGTTGGGGTTTATACTTGGAAAGGTATGGCCCTTTCCCACCTCAACCTACTCTGCTCTATATGTTTATGAGAGTTTTCACTAGCAATGTTTAAGTGGTGAAATTCCCCTTTTTTTGTGTACCAAATCGGACTAAAAATGTGACTTGGAAGACTGTCGGTCACTGATTGGAGGTGGAGTCACTAGTTCCCAACCGGCATATCGAAAAACCATGTCTATGCAAAAAAAAGTCCAACAACACAACTGCTTTAAGCATTTGTACTGCCAGATTATAATATTTTAATGGCTTTGGAGGAACTTTTGAATTTGGACACACCAGGAGTCTGACAAAAACCCAGAGACTGAGCAGAATGTTCAACGTAGCTTCCATAATCACCGTTGTTCTGTTACGTTCAGATAACGTGACGTTATGTATTTTTTCTGACTCTTGGTAATGGAAAACCAGCCAAACCCCGTAGAGCTGAGTCGAGCTGTGCTGCTGGGTCCTAGTGGAAAAAGTGCAATCAGAGCACCAAAGCAACCCTGACCGAAAGAACTTCTGTTGATGAAAATCCCCAGTTTGAATGTTTTCGATCATCTTTTTATGTGGCTAACACAAATCAGCGGGATAATGAAACAGAACAAGAAGGACTAGGCACTGCAGCGCTACACAGCGCAGATGTGTTGTTCTTCAAATAAGTTCAAATGCTGAACTGGTGGTAGTAATTATGTAGCATCAGGTCCTGTAGAAAGAGCATATTTTGACATGGGCTAGGTGACAGACTTAAGGAGGCCCACAGCAGATCATCAAAATGTTGGGAGCGTGCCTCTTGAGTTTCGTTAATTTAAGATACAAACCAAGAGCAAGATATGAAGCAGAGGAACAGCGACGAAAAGTTGTTTTACCATCAGAATACCAAGAGCTTCCCATGTCCGGCCTGTTTATTTTGATATTACCTGTCAGTTGCTCTAAACCTCCTGTTTAACTCCAATTTCCTAGTCAGAGTCCGATCAGAGATCAGCTGACTGGATTTTATACACTGCCTTGTTGTTTAGATCTAATGAATTAATGTGTTATCATTCCGGAATCCTATTTAGAGGATGTCTGTCACTACAGCACTCTGATAAAACATTGATTTAGTCTTGAGTTTAAGCATTTGAAAACCATATAGGATATCATTTTTAAAGCTGTTTTTTCCTGCATTTCTTCCTGAAAGACCAGGAAGACGCGCAGTTTTAGATATATCCCTGGGTCAACGCACCTGAATCAAATAAATGGATCACTAGCAGGCTCCTGCATAATTTGATGCTGAGGAGTTAGCCCTCAAAATATGCTGTGTTGGATCGGCAACACGTCCAAAACATTCTGTATGCTGCGCGATTTCCTATCAGCGGATACATCTGGATTTCTGAGTGCATATGTGATTAGAGGAGGAGCAATTATCTTCACCCCTATTCATAATACTTTAATTTCTACACTGTAGTTTGCTAGTAAATATTAACCAATTATTAATTCATAGCCAGAAATGAACTGTGTGATATCTTTAAGGTGTCTGAAACATACAGTAATTATAATTCAGTAAATTAACCTATCTGAGCTTTATTGATCAAATCTTCACACGTGAAAATTGCAACTGTTTTCATACCGTTTCAGACCTCCGCAGTGCACCAGTTTCTCCGTCACCCTTGAGGAAAACCACGTCAAACCCAGACTCGGAAACTTCTGTCCCCGGGACTCCAAACCCTTTGCGCTCCGGCCCCAGACGAAAGCTGGGCTCCCGGCATGGCTGGGGGATCGGCTTGTCCAGAGGGGGCTCCGGGATCTCCCAGTCCTTTAGTCCTGGTGACAACAAGACCCCGCCCCGCCAGCGGCTTCGCTCCAGTCAGAACACCACCAGCATCCTGTGGGAGGGGACAGCAAAAGAGAAAGACACGCCTCATGATGCTACTTCCCTGACCAGCCAGGAGAGTGTTGATGAGGAAGGAGGGAAAGGTGAGGAGGGTGTGTGTCAACTCTGTAGTAACAGCAGAACTATTTACAATCATAGGAAAACTGAACATTGTGACAATTTATTTTAAAAAATTACTTTTTTTGCTTAATAGACTGACATCTTTGCTCATTTTCAGACAATCATCCCTCTAGCGATGACTCTTCAGCACAGGAGAGAGCTACAGATACATCCGCCACTAATTGATGACATGTTTTATATCAAATCTAAACTGTGTCAATGCATATGAGGTTTTCTCAAATATGATCTATATAGTGTTTCTGAATACAAAATAAATTCTTGAAGTGTTACTGACCTGAGAGGGAATAAATCATGTCTGCTAACTGACTCCTGGTTAAACGTCACAAGCGTTCCCCAACGCGAGGCAGATGTCCTTACTTGGACATCTGGATCCCCATGAAAATTTAGCAGCCACCCCCCACATTATAACCGAGCTCCACACCTCCACTAAGACTCTCGCTGTAAACAGAAAAGAAGCAGAGCAGCCTAGAAGCAGTTCTGCAGTTAAATTTATTACGTTTTAAGGCAGTTATTTTTTAGGACGTTACAAAAAATGTAAAAAATAATTTATTTACCTTAATATCCACAGGAAGTTGTGCATCAGCTTTGGCATCTGAGTTTGGTAACTTAAGTTTAGCTTAATTTCTGTGAAACAAAGTTGCTTTACTTTTACATTTACTTGATTCAGACCCTCAAACAAATTATAATAACAGACAAATGTTATTTGTTGAATCACAAAACATGTTATTTAAGGATTTAATTTGCTTAAGGCTAAAAGCAACCTAACTATATGTGGAAAACTTGCCATAAAGTGCTTGCTTAGTGCCAGTCATTGACAATAAAGAACTTCGACCAAATCCCAGACTTAATTTAGGTCCTTGGAGACATTTAGATTTGACCCTGCTGCAAAACCTAAGTACATCTGACATCATCCTTCAGGATCGTCTGGTGATGAGCAGAAATCATGGTTGCATCAATCACAACTCATTCAGCTCCTGAAGCAGCAAAGCAGCCCCCGACCATCACACTACCAACCCCGTGTTGGACAGACTCGTCTCATCAGATCAGTCCCCTGCTCCAAGACACCTGATTTAAATGGAGGAGCTACGTCCCTAGCAGGTTCTGATGACTTTCCAGGTGTCCTCAAGTGAGGTTGTATCTAGAAAATACCAAGACATTGTCCCCTGAGACCTGGAGTTGGATATCGCTATCCTACGTAGTCAACTGCTTCATAGATGACGGTTGTTATAACATCTACAAAAATCAGTTAAGCCACAAATTTCAGTTCCTCTTCTGCTAAATATGAATTTGAACTATAGTGATATCTAGTATTCAAGATTAATGAAATGACGTGGAGTTTTTTTTCAAGTACTGCTGTGTTCATTTTATTATATTTTTGTATTAAATTTTTTATAACTGCATTTTTTTTATGTTTGGCTTTTATTTAAACACCACTTTAAATCACTTAGCAGCACATTTCGAAACACTTCAGCTGAAAATACTACAGACTGTGAGTAACACGCTAAAAAGATGCACTTTGCAAACAAATAGACAAAAGTCAAATGTCATGCTGTAGTCTGGTTTAAATGCCATTGAATAAAACAGAGTTTTCAAACAGATTTTTTAAATGTCAAGTGTTGGCGAGGTCTCCATGTGAAAGGGCAGGTTTAGGTCCAGCCACGGTAAAAAGATCCTCTCTCTGTGCTTTAAAAAAGTTGCTCGGTACAACCAGGGGAATCTGGTCCACAAATCTCAACAATCTTCACTCAGCAGATAGAAGCAAGATGGTTCAAAAGGTTTTAAAAGAAACAACAAGCTAAAGTTAACAAGATGAAGGATGCAAACTTCTGGGTTTTAGATATACTGTATATGAGATTGCAGTAAAAACAGGACCTCAACAAAGACTATGTACAGAGTTGAAGTTGACTCAAGCGAAAGCTTAAAATTTCTTATTCTAAATCCTTAATGATCAGCATCTTCAACCTGAACTTTTTTGTCCATCATATGTGACTGTTTTTGTCTTTTGGAAGAGATTTTTTTAAAGCTTCCTAAATTATTGGAACAGAGGCAGGAAATGGGAAATGTCTGAGGGCTGAGTTTAACTTGAAAAGGAAATCTGAAAAGTGACAGAGCTAACCACCAGCCAGGCCATTATCTACACTCCTTTATTCTTGCAGCGTCGCAAGAGGCAGTTTGCTCCCTGGACAGGTGGTCAGTCCATCGCAGAGTAGCACACACATCTAAGCACAATTTAGAAAGATCAATTAACCGGTAATAAAAATCAAGTTTCTTTAAGTGAAGAAACATTTTTTTCTAAATGGGAGTAGTTTTTTACCATTATTCCAGAAATACAACAAAATATTGAAAAATATATTTTTATCTCCCACCCCTTCTGTGTTTTACCTTTTTCCCCCAGCAGAGACAGGAAAGCTGTTCAGAGTGAGTTCATGAGAAGATGAGCGAAGATAAGTACAAAATCCCTGCTGACTGATATTTGGCAATTTTGTGAGAATAAGCCTCTGAATGTGTAAAGCTGCTAGAAATATACTTCAAAATGCTCGCAGTTTTAATTGTAGAGAGACTAAGCCAAGCTAAATACAAGTGCACTCAACACTCTGCAGATTGTTTCCGGTTTTAGTTACAGCTATACACTGTGTTGTTTAGGTCTATCACAGAATTTAAAAAACATATGACGTTTGTGAGTGTACCTGAGCTGCAGGACCAGTAGTGACCACTGCAGCCCATTAGAATATTGATCAAGATTAAACATCACCATGATTATAACGAGGTAGTAAAATATATAAACAATGCGTAGATTTAATGATAGTAATCAAAGTATCAAGTAGCTGTATGTAGCAGGGTAATTTACAGGCCATTGTCATGTGCCTCAGATGTTTAACGTTTTAAATACATGCCCACGTTTTATCCACTTTTCATAACTATAAAGGATCGCAGTGTGACTCATTATCACACCTTCTTCATATAGGCGGCTGAGATCTTACAGAAACACATTTGTCTTTTTTTCCCTACAAATATAGTTGAACTGAGTGCAAGATAAGAGATTTTATTGAGTTACTCCAATTTTCAAAATATATGCTCTGTCCATCAACCAGGGTGAATTCTACAGTATAACACATTTTAATAGCAACTCTGCCAGTATGTCATAGAAAGTAGCTTCCATCTGTGGACATGTTGCTGCATGTGCAGAATACCGTATAATGTCTTGTTAGAAGGAGCAGTGCCAACGGCGGCTAACAACGCCTGGGTTTTCTGCCAAAGTCAGCGGCGGAATGATGGTGTTCCTGTGTCTGATATTGAAACTGTATAAATGGGAGGAAAAGTTGGTCCTGTAGCTATTTAAGGAAGGAAGGAGGGAAATAAATGAGGGTAGAACAAAAAAAGAGGGAAATAAGTAAGGTCACAAGTTGAAAGGAATGAAATAAGACTGGGACGGAAAGAAAGAATGAGGGATAGAAGGAAGGAAGAAGTAAAGGGAGGGAGAGAGGACACCAGGGTGCAAGGATAAAAGATGGAGGGAAAGAAGCAAAGTTACAGGGAAAAAAGAGAGACATAAAGAAGAGAGAAACTAGGAACTATCGGAAGGAAGAAAGGAGACGATTAATTGGAAGGATGGACAAAGCAAAGTGAAGTGAGAAAGGAAGGGAGCAAGGAAGAATGAAATAAAGGAGCAGAAGAACGAAAGTAGACAAGAATTGAGGATAAAAAGAAGTTAAGGAATTAGGACACCGAGTAGGAAAAGGGAAAGAGGGACATGGGGGAATAGAGTTTGGTCACAAGGGTAAAAGTTAAAAGGAAAGAAGTAAGGTCACAAGCAAGTACACTGGAGGAGGAGGAACAAGCAGAAGGAAGAAAGGACACAAAATAAGCGATTGATACTGTAGAATTTAATTTTATCAAAAATAATTCAGTGCATGTTCAAGCAGAGACAAAATGGAGCCAATTTCCAGTTCTTAACATTTATTTTGAACAGATTACCAAATTGCAGTTTACAGAGAAAGATGCCCTAGTTTCTCTGGGCCAGACAAAGATTTCTGACGAAGAATGGTTTTCGTGTAATGACTTTTATAAACATCCAAAACCTCCCAGGATTAATCTGCTCCAATCAGAACATTTTAAACAGTGTCTTAACAATGATTGGATGTCAAAAATTATGCAGTCATAAGGGACGTGTCTTTTCTCCTGGATCCAAGTCAAAAGTTCATTCTCCCAGGCTTTATTGAAACAGTCCTAAACCAAAAGCTGGTTAGTGTATTGACCATTGTCCTGCTCCTACATCACAAGATCCGAGGTCTGTCCTGTGAGTCCATCCTGAATTTTATGGTTTTATAGTCTGCAATAAAACTCTTTGTCTCAGAGGTCCTCAAAAGGTCACACCTACTTCCAACATATACAAGGGCTTTGATGTTCCTCAAAAGGTGCCCAATTATCCAGCCTTCACATGCTGTAATCGTGCGATTTTCAATATGCCATCATACATGACATTTAACACATATGATCAAATTTTGCATACTACAATACACAGAAAAAAGAAGGACTCAGATCAGTAAATAGGAAAAAAGGAAGGACACAAGGAAGCAATGCAATAAATGAGTGAAAGGACATAAGGAAGAAATAATGAGGACAAGATAGGAAAGAAAGAAAAGGAGGACACATAGGAGGAAAAGGCTGAAAGAATGAAATAAAGGAGTGGAATAACTCATTAATAACGATGAAAAGACAGAAAGACGGAGGGAAAGAAGGAAGGTCACAAGCAAGTATGTGAAGGAAGACAAAAAGACACAATGGGAAAACGGAAAGGACACCAAGGAAAGCAGTAAAAGAAAGGCAGATGAAAGTATACAAGGAAGGAAGGACGGAAGATTTAGACAGTGAGATATGAATTGAGACAAGGAAATACAACTATTTGTTCCACACCCTATATCTTTTGTTCACATTTATGAAGAGCCGGAAAATACAGAAATCATCTTCCAGACTTTCCTTAACTGCACAAGAACCTAATTCTCTATATACAGTATGAAGCTTTACCTAATAATAGTTAAATATTTATACACATTTATACACAGCAGAACCTGAGGGAGTCCCTTTAGTCCATTTTAATTGTTAACATTTTTATTATTGGTATTTTTGTGCAGCCATCAGAATTGCTTTAAGGCTTCATATCGACTTAATCCCTCGCCGGTCAAACAGCCTCTCTGTAGAGTGTGTGGAGCCTTAATTACAGATGCCTGTAAGGGAACCGGTAATATCGGAGCAGATTCTGTTTGGTCCATTGTACATAACATATATTGAACTCAGCCGAGGAGCTGCAAGAAATAAAAGCCCTCGTAT
Source organism: Apricaphanius iberus (assembly GCA_028564705.1). Taxonomy (NCBI): domain Eukaryota; kingdom Metazoa; phylum Chordata; class Actinopteri; order Cyprinodontiformes; family Aphaniidae; genus Apricaphanius; species Apricaphanius iberus. The sequence continues at coordinate 1,394,432 of JAPXFQ010002982.1, forward strand.
GCAAATTTTATTTGAGCATTAGAGTGTTAGTGCTTCATCCAAAAATCTTTACAGGATTAGCTGGAAATGTCTCTGTTGTTTCTTCTGAACGCTGCTTCCTAAACTTTGCCCATTCAAACTAAGAGGAGCATGTCTTTAAAAAGTTGACCATGTCTTTCCTCACATGAAATCTATTTTTAGGTTGGAGTAAAGACCGAACATTGAGGGGGTGAACTGTTAAATATTAGCAGTGACCCAAAACCACAAATATTCCCTAAAATGTGAGATCCAACCAAAGATCCAAGAAAAAAAAAAACAATTTTGTCTTTTGCAATCCTGTTTGACTCTGTGGGTCTGGAAGTAAAACAATGATAAATCTCTTTGTAGCACCCGGATCTGGTCTGGGTACAGCTGGGCAAACGGAGTAAAACCCCGCCGTCTGGCTTAGAAAGGAAGACAATCCCATTTCATTTTAGGGCTCTGATGAAAATCCAGCCACTGATCTATTTAGAAATGATCTGCCCCGCTGCCTTTGTGAGCTTCCTCTTCATTTCCTTCCACTGCTGCACCAAATGGTGTCAGTGTAGAGCCGGCCAGGCCTCTGTCAACAGCCAGCCAGACGGACAGATGAAGAGGGGAGAATTAGCATGCAAGCTTCCCAAATGAGCAGACCTGAGAGGTCATTATGAAGCTAAAAGGGCTCTCCAACAAAACAAGCAGCTTCTGCCTCCCAGACAAGGACAAGGACACGTCAGCATTTCCCCCGCTACTTTTTTTTTTGATGATTGCAGGAGACAATAGCAGGTTCTCTCAGGCCCGCCCTCCCCAAACACATCCTGAATTATGATTTGCAAATGACAAATGGATCGCTAATACAATTCATGAATTATGTAGTTGTCATGGTGACATTAATCAAAAAACAGACTCCCTCGGCTCTGAATATTGTGTTTGTGGAATTGAGATGCATGACGGGAGCTGCACGCCGAGCCGCCTCACTGAACGCAGGGCAAAGCGAAAGCAAGATATTGGTTCTGCCAGTCACTCAGAGGCTTATTATGAGTGCGATGCAACAATCACACGCCCTCAGGCACACAGACAGACAGCCTCCACAGAAGAAAAACTCAAGTGTGAAGCTACACAAACGGCAAAGCCTCGTGCAAGTGTTTGCTGGTTATTTTTTTTCTTTTAAACACTGCAGCTCGCAAACGGTTTTATTTTATCAACTCAATTAACTTTTTTCAGGTTTTTGTCAATTTTTTAAAATTGGATTTATTGTGAAAGACCAACAAAAAGCGCATACAGAGCATAGTTGCTGGGGGAAAAGAAAATTATAGATTTTAGAGGGAAAGTTCGTTTATTGTTTGAACCTGGACCTTATTTTTTAGCAAATATTACGTTCATTTACTCACCCAGACAAGTATGGAGCCACTTGGTGCCATTCAGCAGGAGTTCATATAAAGTCATGATCAGCGTATATCCATATAATGGGATTCAATCAGGGCAGAAGTTCACTGCCTATAAAAAGGCATTATCTGCCCCAAAACGCCTTCATTTAACCAATATTTTGTTCTTAAACGTTAGGAGGACTCCCCTCGGAGTTCTGAACGTCTCCGAAGTGTTTATTTGTCCGTTTCCGGGTTGTTTTAGAGGCAAAAATGCAACTACACCATCGCACCTTTACAATGACGTCACTGCTGTGCTCCATGGTTGTTGTTTGAGCAGGATTTTTCCTCTGTGCTCTACGGCTGTCACACAGACAGAACTTGCTACTGCAGATATCAACATGGTTCACGTTTCCAAATTGCACTAACCGAATTACAAATCGGACTCACTTCAGCTTCTACAGGCTCCCTTTCTACTAATACCTTAGCAACTCAGAGATGTTCTGAACTCTCAGGGGAATATTGCTAACTATTCATAAAAAAACATGGCTAAATGAAGGCGTTTTGGGGCAGATAGCGGCTTTTTACAGGCGGCGAACATCTGACCTAATTGACTCCCATTATGTTGATTTACGCTGATCACGACTAGCTATAAAGTCCTCCGGAACAACTCCAAGTAGCTTCAAACTTGTCTGCATGAGTAAATGAAGATATTTGCTAAAAATAAGGTCCAGGTTAAAAATAACAACAACTTTCCCTTTAAAAATTGTTTTTGCCAAAAAAAATAAAAAATTGCGCCATGCATTTTGTAACCTCTCCTAATAATTCTAAATATGAAACTCAGTGTAGCCATCCGTCCTCAGAAAGTAACTTTAAGATAAAGTTTTCGATAAGTTTAAAGGCTGTAAAACTGTAGAGCACAAAGCAAACACAGAAGAAGCTCCTAATAAACATTTTGGCCAACATGCAAAACACTGAGTGTGGAGGGAAACTGGCCTTCCACATTGTCCTGAACACACCATTCCCATGGTGAAACATATTGGTGGCAGCATCATGCTGTGGGTTTACTTTTTAGCAGAGACAGAGAAGCTGGTTTGAGTTGATGATGATTGGTGCTCAGACAATGCAAAAGATGTAAGGCTGGGCTGGAAATTCACTTTCCAGTAGAAAAATATCTCCAAACATAAAGCCAGACTTGAAAGATTTGTAAGTGTTCACATAGTAGTGGCCAATATAAAATGTATATGGTAAAACTGATATAAATTCCGGCAAAGGTAGAGATTTTGACTATACCACCATTTTGCTTATATATTTTGATGAGGTCATCAAGCTGTGCCTACATAATTTGTACCAGGTACATATGGAAATGAGTTTAAAATGTATTGTTTTTCATTTAACAGAAAAAGAAACCTTTTGAACTTTAAAGCATTCTTAATTCAAATACAGTATGTGCATGTTTCCTTTTTTTGCAATAATACATTCATAAATAAGTAACCAGGAAAGTTTGAACTTTTTTGTTTTTATTTCAAATATTTTCATTTTACTTTTGTAGTGAGAATTTTTGGGTTTCGTTATTTTTGAAAAAGATTTAAAAAATTGAATGAATATATTTTGCACAAAATTTTTTTTATTTCCGTTGCATTCTAAAACCTTTTGGAAGTTGTTTTGCTGCAATGCATTTGAACATAGAGAATGCTCATAAGCAATCATTTTGATATATATTAAGAAACAAAAAAGAATATATTGAAATAGATATCGTTACAGCACATGATTTAGATTATATCGCGATACAGATTTGAAGCCATATCACCCATCCCTGTGTTCACAGATGTTCTCCATCCAGTCTGACTGAGCTTGAGCTATTTTGTAGGGCCAAAAAAGAGGCACAGTTCAAAAGATTAGCACCTGGAATTTTAAGTGGAAAATTGTTCTGATGCTTCAAATACAAATTCAGTCAATACTTTAGATTTGTAGAATTGTCCTTCTGCTTTAAAACATGCTAAACTTCATGCATGTCGATCAAAGATACAGCCTAATAAAAAACAACAAAGTTGACACTGTACAAGGCTCTGTGGCTTCATGACAAGCACTTATTAATAGGAATTAAAAAGGAATACTAAACTAACTTAGTTGTCACTTGACCTCTATTTATCTAGTGCAGTCTCTCTGAGAAAAAGAAAATTGACAGAAAGCTTGAACCCAACAAGGCTGGGAAAAAAAGCAGAAGCAAGACAAATTCATACAAAAACAAGCCTTGGAGAAAAAGAAATAGCAGGAACAAACTCCGCCACAAAATGAGTGATTAAATGTTATCTCCAGCTCTGATTCCTTAAGCGATGAATGATGGATGGTTGCCTTGGTTGGCATCATCGCTGCATCTCAGGAGTCTGCTCAGCTGATTAATTATTGAGCACCTGAGGGGTGTAACAGGATCGTTAAAAATCACTTCTACACCTTCTTTTTTTAACATATGTAGTCTTCCTTTGCTTGTAAAAACACCTCTCAGATCTCAAGGATTTCCTTTTATAAAACCAAACATCTCTCAATTTATTTTTTACGTTATTTTGCCTCACCTTTGTATACTCCATGTTTCTTTTCCCCTTTACCCCAATACCCCCTCTTCCTATGTAACTCCAGTCTTGGCTTGAGCTATCAAATTTTAATCACTGTGTCTCACTAAAGAGTCTCCAGCGACCAAAAGCCTCGCTTAAACCACTTAGTGTGCTGACTGAACAGGGTAGACATCCTAAATGCTCAGAGTTGCATTAGGCTTTTGTTCGGGAACATCTGAGATCAATCTCTGCAATCAAAATTTTTTTCAACTCTTACTTGCCTTTTCTCCACCATTCAACATATTTAAGGTAAAACACATTTCAGGAGTGACCCCAGCCAGCTTCTTGCATATAAAGATATCGTATATTGTGAAAAAAACATGATATTTAAGGTAATACATATGTCTAACATCAAGCTAAACCTTTTAAAGCTTGTCATAACTCCATGTTACTTTTAAGCAGAACAAAAAGCACACTTCTGGTGTTCTTTGCAAGCCAAACATGCAAATAAACTCTGATGGATGCCATTAAAAACAGAAGATACCTCACATATGTTTGTTGAAGCTGTCAAGCAGGATAAACTCACATGAATCCTAGAAACAAAAGTTGAACTCCTGCACACTGTAAAAAAATATATTTTTTCACCTAAAGTGTGAAAAATATTCCATTAAATCTTTACCACATATCCAACCTACCTTCATAACCCAAGAAAATTTTTAGAGAGACCAATTAACCTAACAGTCCAGCTATTGGACTGTGCGAGGAAGCCGGAGTACCAGGAGGGAAAGACCCCAGGCCAGGATTCGAAACCAGACCTTCTTCCTGCCAGGCTGCAGTGCTACCACCTGAACCAATGTGCAGCCATTAATCAAAACATAGCACATGGAAATAAGATTAAAGAAACACAGGGCCCACTGTATCTGCTCAATAATGCTCAATAAATTATAATATCATCAAAAAGATATTTTATTTATTTATTGAAACTAAAACGTAGATTTAGTTGCACAATGAACTATGTCTATTGATCGTTTTGGCAATCGATATGATTGTTGAGGTCAACAGGAATAATTAGGATCATTACTGAGTAACTTTTATGACTTTTGCACACAAAATGCTAGCTGTTACCATTCACTGACATTGTTTATGCTAAGCTAAAACAAACTGCCTGCTGCCAGACGAGGAAAATGACTGGGCTGGTTACAAAATGCTATTTTCTCCCTTATGTAACTCTGGGGAATATGACAACGGAATACATTTCAATTAGTGGTGGAATATCCCTTTAAGGAAGCAGTCCTTCAGGTCATCTGCCTGGGCGGCTCTAATATCACAGCAGCAGCATGGCCAATGAACCAGCTTTTGGTTGTTTTGGCAGTGTGATAGTTACCAAGTCCTGGAAAAGTATAAGAACGCATGAAGTGGTTTAAAGCTTCCTGGTAGAAGGCTTTGATGACTGTGGATTTCAGAAAACACAGTGGACCAACACCAGCAGATGACGTTGCACCGCAAATCCTCACTGACTGGGGAAACTTCACACCAGCCTTCAAGCGACGTAGGCTCAGGGCCCACCCACTCCAGAATCTGACCTTGATTTCCAAATGAAATTCAAAGTTTACTCTAATGAGAAATGATTACTTTGGACCATTGAGCAGCAGCCCCAACTTCTTTTATCCTCAGTCACTTCTGATGTTGTCCTTGGTCAGGGGTAGCTAAACACAGTTACAGCCCTTGTTGTGGATAAATCTGTGTGTAGTGCCTCCTGAAGCACTGGCCCCATCTGCAGTCCTCGCCTTGTCAATATCCACCAAATAGGGGAGTTTTCTCCACAATTCTCTCAAGGCTGCAGTTATTTTTGTTGTTTGTGCAGATTTTTTTTTTACCACACTTTTTCTTCAACTTAACTTTTCATTTGTATACTTGGACACAGCACAATGAGAAGAGGCAGCGACCCTCTATGACTCACCCACCCTGTGAAGGGTGACAGTGACTACTGGACAACTCCAGCGTTGGGAGTATAGACGTGTAACTGTGTTACTAATGGAGTTATTTTTTAGGTAACGGAGTAATCTAATTAATTACTTTTCCTATTGTTGCAACGCCGTTACCGTTACTGGAGATGTAAAGTTAATGGCTGAATGACACGCAGCGGTGTCATGGCTTTCTGAAAGCCACACTTCAGCTGCAGAGAGAGACAGAGCACAGGTGTTGGTGATGATTGCGGGGTGGGCGCATACCCCGAGTCGTCGGGGAAGCTCATTTTAACGTGGATATTTGACAGATATTACTTTTATTAAAGGGGAAACATCCCTGAAATTAAATAGATACCTGTGAGATCTATTAACAAAGTAACCCCAAATGTTGCTTGACAAATGAGGTACCTGACACACCGGTTTATTAAAAATAAATAAATAACAAATTCAATATTTCTTAACATCTTCAATAGCTTCTAGTTCATGTGACCAGGTGACATCAAATCAATCTTAAAATATCCTAGTCTGTCTTCACTGTGCAATATTACAGATGCAGAGATTGGCAAAAAAATGGACAAAATTTTGTTTCTTTCATTTTACCCACATTTATTCTCCTTAGTTTTGCACTTACATGAATAGTGTGTGGTTAGGTATAACCAATATTTACTTTTATACAGTATATTGCTATATTTCTGCATACAGCTTCAAAATTATTGAGTCCAGTTCAAATACCAAATGGAAAATAAAGAAAAACAATACCAAGGCACTCATCTACAAATAAAAAAATAAATAGCCTTTATATTTTTTATTATTTACTTTTATTATTTATTGTTTTTATTTCTAGATGAGTGCCTTGGTATTTTTTTCCTTTTGTTGCCTATGGACTCAGCCTTTAACCAAAGAGCACTGTTGTCTAACAAAAATAAGATAAACAACAACAGTTCCAGGCAGCACTCGTACCTTCTGTGGATTTTTTCATATACCAAAATGTTCTAAAACTCTGTATATGGTGTTTTTTATTTGTCATTTTGTTATAAAAAATATTTGACGTTATAGGTATTATAGAAAATAGAAATAATGCCACAGTTACTTTGCTGAGTAACTAATTACTTTTACAGTGTGGTAATAGAGTTATTAACTCAATTTAGATACTATAATGAATTACTTTTTTAATGTAAAATGCTCAACCCTGGACAACTCACACATCCGGCATTCGTCTGTATTATAAATCCCGATATAAAGCTTTTCATAGCTATAAGCCATAATCACAACAATTAACAGAAAAAAAATACTTGAATATTATCCTTCTGTGAATTATAAACTTATGAATTTCACCTTTTTGTTAATGAAATTCCAGTTTTATTACATACAAATATAGAACTCAAAACCTTCCTTTTTCAGTAGCAGAGACGGCTTGTTCATTAATTTCTGTTTTTCTGTTCTATTTTCTGTTAAAACCAAAGAAGAAATGCAGCAGCTGGGATGAGTTTCTTGTTGATGCCACACCAAACCGTGACTTCAAAACTGAGCTACTCACCAAACCGTGATTTATGTATGCCGTTCATCATCAGTTTTCCTCACTGCTTCTTGTGACTCTAAATTAAGAGCCAGGGGGTAACACTGAAAAAAAAAGCAATTCAAACCAATTGATTGGGGCAAGGGGGTGATGGGATTTGCACTTGGTGAAAGCACCGAAAACTGAAACATAACTGTTAGTCAATACGAGCTGATAATTTTTGAATTTCTTTAGGCATTTTCCCCCAGTTAAAGCTCTCAGGTAGTGATAGACTGAGGGCAAGCAATGCGGTATTAAGCTGAGGTGTGTGGGCGTAACTAAATGAATATTTTGCTTCTGGCAACAGAAATCAGGGCAAAAGTCATTGAGAGTAAACACAATGCAACTGGAAGGGAAAAAATAACAAGTACCTCTCATTGTGTGACCCTGCAACCTCTACTCCTCGCAAACCTGTCAAAATCTATGTGCCTTCACCGGGCTTTTACTGAATGAGGTTAACCCAGAGGTGAGCCTGTTCCTCTATAACTTCCATCCATCCATCTCATCTTCCCCTTCTATTTACCTCGTATTCCCCTCGCCTTTGTTTCACCCTCCTGGCTTTCCTCCCTCTCTAACTGGTTCATTCAGGATCCTACCTCCTCATTCTCCATTAATAGTTTGTCCCAGCTCCTAACTCCCCCACCAACACCACCACCACCACCCTTACCTCACCCACCACACACTCCCTTTCTCTCCTCTAGTGTATTAAGGGGCTTTGACGCTCTCAGTAAAAGCTGATTTATTCTCTGGGTGGTATCGACCGGTTTTTGCATTAAAGATTATAATTCATTACCCCGGCCCCTTTTAATACATTAAACACTCAAAATAAAAACAAAACACGCCCAGTCTTGCACAGACACACATACATACATACACACACACACGCTAGACTTTTGGACGTCCCGAGGGTGGAGGAAAATACTTGGGTCAAGACGTCCCTTGTGTTTTCCTGGTTCCCACAGCTCCCCCTGTCTGAGTTTGGATGAGGAGGTATTATATAGTATAGTTGTATAGAGACAAAGGTAATGTACTCACAACTTGTCAACTTTTTAAGATGAAGACATTGTGTGAAGCAGGATACGAAGTCAGTTATATTGTCAAAGAGAACACTGGAACAAGCTCCTTGTTTTTGACATGCACTCAACACAAGCAGGCATCTTTTCTTAATGATCAATAAATCATTGATATCCAATCTTCATGTATCTGAAAACATACTTTTGCTAGTCTACAGGCTCAGTAATTAACAAAAATTGGCATCACACCATTAAGTCTATGAAGTATTGTACTCTCTGTTCAAGGATGAATATGTAAAATTTAAAGGTTACAACTGCTGACTTTGGTTGAGACTTTACCTTCCTTATTTTTCATTGCTTCAAAATAGCCTGACCATCCGGGGTTGAGAAGTTCAATGCTCTGTATGCAGTATATAGCGGAAATAATCAGATCTACTGTACATATAAGTGGTTCAGAACCGCTGTGAGGTGGGTGAATCTTGTCGGTGCAGACAAACCATCTGCACAGAGTAGCATTGGATTAAGTACAATTATTATTAGATCATCGTTGCAACATTTCACTTGCATAAATGTGTGATATATGTGGCATCTTTTAGTAGCGATACCCATGCCTGGGGATTTTCTGATATGAGGAACCCTGGTTTAGCTGGAGAACATGTAATGCTAATCTATGAAAATGAGCTTTTACTGTGTTTAGAAACTATGACTATTCATATGATTCTGATTGAGCTGGGTTTTGGTTTTACAAGACATACATGATTGCAGTGGAGAATATAAAAAAAACTTTGCTACTGACAATTTATATTTTCGGATCATTAATTGTTTTGTTAATCTCATGGCACCCATGATTCACTAGCAGCTTTATACAAAAGATCTTACTGTGTACAGTGATGTATAATTTTACACAAACCTTTGGACTAAACCAATTGTAAGCCCTAACTGACTATTGAGCAATAGTCTTTGCTGCCAAAATGTATCAAAGCTAAACTCAAGATGAGGAAAGGCTTTATATTTGACACCAGTTAGCTTGTTAAAGTGCATCCCATTTACCATTGATATAAGGCCAAACAATTTATCAGATTCTTTCCCCAGATTCGGAAAAATTGTTTCATCACTCCTTTAAATTTCACTTTTTTTCCCCTGGTTTCTAGTTTAAATTTACCCATACAATCAATTCGGAACACCCAAAAGTTTTAATGTACAGTCCATGTTTGATGATTGCTTGTAATTTCCATTTTTATAATCAAATCCATTTTACTGAGCTACCAGATGTTGTATAACTAAAGTATACACCATCATCCTCTTTATATGAAAAGCATGAACAAACAAACTGTGAGCATCCGCAATGAAGTAGGATAATTTAAAATAATTGTGTTTTTCCTTTTCAGTCATCAGAATGTGATGATTTTAGAAAGTAACAAAGCAAACAGACATTTTTGTCTTTAAGCGTCAAGTTTTTGAAAGTAAATACAGAGTTAAGCAATCCAACCTATAACTTCTGATTTGTGCAGAATTGGGAATTATTATGAAAATAAAGGAGACATCTGCTATCAACACTCACAGAAAAATGAGAAATCTGCAACAGATACACACTAAACACATACCTACACCTGATACACTTCTGCTTGAGAAATGATGAGGTTTTGCTCTAATTACTAAATACTACTATTAACTTTTGCCTATTTCCACCACTCCTTAGGAACCATAAGAACATAGATCCCCTCCAAACAGGTCAAGTCAAGGATTTGTGTACTCCCAGTGTCCACTCGCCTGTTTGTCAATAACCTGGCCTCCATGGGTTAGTTGGGATTTAAGAAGCACCATGTGTCCCTTATTGATTTTACCCCAAATGGCCGCACCAATTCCCTGCACAAAACAAGATTGCCCTTCCCCACCGACTTGACTGATTGATTTTGTATCTTGGCTGTGAGGACTTGAGGAGCAATCCCTCTGATTTTCCCTCCTTGCACTGTCACTCTGATGGACAATTTCCCTTTCCATCCGTAGCGCTCCCCGTCTCTCCGCTTTCTCCTTCCATTAAAGGACTCTTCTACCTCTTAAGCTCCAACTTCTCTACACCCCCCACCCTAATCCACCACCCCCCGCTCTCTGCCTCTCTTTCTCTCTGACAGGCTTTCAGACAGTAAATCAGAGACATTGATCCAGCACAGCGCCCAAGTGTCCTGGATTCTGCTAAAGAGCCATTTTCATTTCACAAGCAGTTTACTGGCCTCACTACCCCCCACCCGTAAACAGCGCTCTCCTCCGCCCTCTTCTCTCGCTCCCTCCATCATGGCCTCATCCATACACATCACCCCATCTCACCTAGCTGCTGGATGCTCATCCTCTTTGAGCACCGGCTGCATTCTGCAGACTCAATTTTTGCACAAGAGAATCACCTTTAGAAGGCCTGAAAGGTTTCTTTAATAATTCAACACACATTATCATGTATTTATATACGGCACTACAACTTTTCAACAGCCGGGGGCTTAGCAGCTTTTTCCTCTGGTATCAACAGTTCTGAGTCCTCTAATATTAGGAGCAAATCATCCTTACTGGAGTTAGTTTGACACAAGCTGAGTAAAGAATTGAGTTCCTACTTTCCACACTGGTTTTTGCTCTCCTCCAATAAGGACTCTGTACTTTTCTATAAAGGTAGTTTTTCAATCAGAGTTTTATAGCTTTGAAACTCTGGAGAAAAAGCCGCCCAGAGCTGCTGGTGTATTACAAGATTTATGCCTTTTCTACACTCTAAACATCACAGGTCTGACATTTATGTCTGCACTCAGGAGGAATAACCACACAGAATGCTTGAATTTTGATGCGACCTGGTAGAAAAGTCTGAAAATGATTGTGACAAGGATTTAAATTATTTCTGCATGCATTCTTGTTTCTGTTGTTTGCTGACAAAGCTGCAAGAATTACAAGTGTTTCTTAATTGATTGTTCATCAATATGCTTTAGTATAGAAAAACAAGCACAATGTGAGCAAACTTATGATGCACAAAAACATGTCATTGGCTGTAAAAGACTGGAAATACTGTGAGAACTTTTGAAATCATTAACAGAGAGAACATTTTCTGCCTGTGCCGATGAGACATGCTCCACAGCAGGGACACAACGAACCGTTCCCTCCTAAGAAACACATTCAGAAAAATTTCTATGGGACTCCATAACTAAACCTCTTGTACGTCATAAAACAACTTTTCAGTTGGGTTGAGAACAGGACATTAGTAGAAAAATAACAAATACAGTATGTATTTTCCAAGCTACAAGTTCAATCCTATAAGTGTATATATATATATATATATATATATAAAAATGTTTCAAAATTATTCAGTTACCTAGAGCCTCAACCAAGGCAAAGCAATGTTAAAGTAGGGCTATTTCCATGTTAACGGGTGGGAAACAGAGTTTAATGTTCCTGTTTTGTGTAATTTAAGGAAACTTGAGACATATTAGGAATATTTTTCTGTCTGCTTAAGTCTGTTGGTGCTGGTGTTAACTAAAGACCTTACAAAAAAAGTAATATTTTCTATATTACTAGTTACAGTCTCAAAAATGTGATATGTTTGCATTACACATTACTGTCTCAAAAGTTTAACTGAGTTACACAACTAAGTTTGGCAAAATGTCTTAAATATGTATAAATATTAAATATGTAAGTACCCTCCTCCTTCTCACAGTTCATGGCAGCTTTGGTTTTTGGCAGCTTAAAACACTTTTTTGTTCGATTTTTAACTTTCTCTGTGAAAATGCCTGTTTGGCTGCATGGATTACAGGATTTTATTCTACATTCCTAAAGAACAGCAGCTGGATCAAAGAACAAAGACGCCTGATGGACAGAGAAGTAAGTCGCTACATGCTAATGCTAATGTGGGTTAGCCATTTATCAAGCTGCTTATGTGATCTTATAACAGCATTGTGTGGTTAATTAATTGATCTGTAGCATCTCAGAATGTTCAGTAAACGGGTGCAAACAACACCCACGGCTTTTTTATATACTGGGCTGGAAAGATTTGCTTAATGGATGCAGCTGTGTTGGTCTGGGCTGTGTCTAAAGCCTGGAGCTTTATCAGCTGAAATAGGCTTGATTGACTGTTATTTACAAAATAAATAAATGAAATGTCTGAGCCCTTAATATAACAGAGTTTCATTGTGGTGCTCCGTGATTTTCAAATTCTTGTGAGAATACTGTCTGTGATGAAGCTTAGCACTTTTTGTTTCAGTGTGATCTCCTCCCGGCTCTGCAGCAGAGCAGAGCGGAGCAAGTGGGGGCTGCAGGAGGCGGGTTTATTGAGAAACGAGGCATTTCACGTTGTGGTCTAACATTAACTACAGGAAACAAGTTAAATTTTATGACAAATTAATACTGTATAACACCAATTCTAACATTTTATTTCTATCCCAGAAGTTGAAAGCTGTAAAATAGCATGATATAGTCCCTTTAAGGAATGTGGATTTTAGTCACAAAGTGCTAAGATATTTGGCATCTTAAAGGACTTATTTGGAGCGACAATGTTAACATATACTTTGAAGTAAGTCACATTTATGTGGAAAATATGTATAAAAGATTCAGAGAATATTTAGAAAATGTAGAGAATACAGTTCTAAAAGTGAAATACTATGTACAATATACACGGTTATTGGGTGCTCGATAATTGTGTAATCGATTGCTTTTGACCAGCAAAGAAATGTGCAGAAATGTTTTGGGAAACAACCAAGGTGGTGTAAGGACGTATGCTGCATCTCTATCTTTTTCAACTCATTCAAAGGTAAGTACTTACCTCCCTCCAAGCTACCAGAACAGAGAGCGTAACATAGAAATGAGCAAACTAAGCTACCAGAGGTAGAGGAGGCTATTTGGCGCCTTTAAGTAGAAAACAGCTGATACCCCTCTGCCTTCATGACAGATTCAATGATTTTGTCAGATGAAAGCATGAAGTTTTATTGGCCCGTAATTTTTACAAAAACTATGTGATTTTGAATTAAAACAAGTTTTAATAATCAATACGTAAAGAAGAAATGTGATCATTCCAACCAGGGCCGTCGTCATGGGCTGGACAGGCCGTCCATTTACGTAATGAGCTCCCCAATGACAGATCACAATGTTTCCTGCAAATGTATTGGCCCAAGACAACCAACAAAGGGTGCTACTGTCTACAGGCAGTACAGCCACTGGCTTCTTTACTCGTGACCGTGAAAAGATGTCAAATGAACCCATGCAATTCATCTAACCATTCTCACCGAGATGAAAATCCCATATTTGATTTCCTTCATGCTTTATGAAGAGCTTGTTTTTATTTATATGTAAAGTTTGTGCAAACAGAGCTGAAATGTTAAAACTGTTTAGTATTCTTTAAAAAATATAGTTTTATATACGTTCAAGTAAAATGCTCTAAAGTTTTTGGAGATAATTTGTTTTAAACATAATATATATTGCACATAATATAATGAAGTGTTAATTTGTTTTTAACGGGGTGTCCACACTAAACGCGATAGGAGCGAATATAAAGCGTGAAACACGCCTAGCTGTTCGCGTGCACATTCGCACCTTCAAGCGTGTACAACGCAAACTGGTCGCGCTTCAAATATGGTATTTTCGCGCGCGAACTGGCCTTCAGCGGAGCTGGGGACAGTCTGTCAGTGCAATCAATACCACTGCTAGCCATCTTAAAATTATTAACATCTTAAAATGAACAAGCCCCTAATTATTCATAATTTTGAGCTTAATTTATATCTAACTGGATGAGTTCTAAACATTTTTACTGGTCTTAGAGTTTCTTGACGCTAAACTTGACCCATTAAATCTAAGATGTTGGCATTTTTAACGTGGGAGTCAGCAGGAACTTGCTCCTTTTTGGTGCCAGCCCCTAGTGGATGAGGGTGGGACCTGCAATTTTTGTCCCTTCAGGTTAGGCGTCACATTTTGCCAGTGGAGTTTGCCCCTTGGTTTGCAACATCAACTTCACTTAATGTTCTGGTAATCTAAAATTCTGCTTGTAATTCAGTAAAGACAAAGGAGATCCTCAGAGTGTGCACATTTTATTCCTTACCAGTAAGAACAGGTCTGCAACCCTTCGCGCAAAGAAACACATTTCAACCAGTTTTTTCAAAATATCTTCTCTGAATGCACAAAACATTGAACCTTCCACCAGATGAGCTACAACAAAAGAGGACCACATGAGGTGTCACCACTGTCAGCTTAGAACAGGAAAGTGAGGCAACAGTTCTCACAGGCTGGAAAAATGTTGATGAATCCAAAAAGTCTTGATTTCAGCTGCAAAATCATGACTGTACTGGTGATTTGGAAAAAAACATGAAAGCACTGATCCATTCTGCCTTCTATCAATGTTTCAGGCTCTTAATGGACTAGTAGAGTGTGTGCTCCGTTAGCACTCACACAACTAGTCCTATTCAACCACCATGTATTCAAAACAGACGAAGAGACTGAATGAGTTGATCAGGAACGCCATCTCTTTCCTGGGATGGCCTACATTCTTTAACCGGTGATGGGACACAATAAGACAGAAGCCTCATTAAGATCAGTCCCAGATAATGTCCCTAACTTCATGCATGACTTAGTAACTGCACTGAAAGCTCCTTCAGTGATCAGCTGCTGCATTATAAATGTGATGCACAGCATCATCATGGATCTTCCTCCCAGCATCTGTTGGACTCCATAATCAGCACTTCCCCAAACTGAACGCATACAACACAACCAGATGTGTAGAGTAAATCATACATTTAACTACTGAAACGATCTATTTTCAGTGTAACATAAACGTTTTATTCATTAACTCATTATGTCCAATCAACCAGCATTTAGTTGAGTATTTGGACTTTATTGCAGACATGTTCATTTATTTCCATTTTTTCTTACTGAGGATTTTTTGGAAGTTGGTTTTCAAACACAGATCTACTTCTGTAACTGCTTAATTGTTGTAGGTAAAACCCCTAAACTGATTGATTTAGAGATTATGAAAGTTGATGTTTTAATTAGTGTAAACGTAATTATCAATTCAATTAAACTTTCTCTAGCGCCTGCTCTAAATAAATGTCATTTCAAGGCACTTTCCTTCAGCAGCCTGAGCATATAGCAGTATAACTGCATAGGTCGCACTAGGATAGTCCATAAATTTAACACTCGTTAAAATGGAAAGTTTTAAGCTTTTCTGAAAAGTAGAGATGGTGTAATACCTACATGTAAAAACTGTAAAGCGGTTACAGCGGACTTTAGTTTAAGAACCATCAGTAAATGTGCAGAAACAACTAGGAATATTAGGAGCAGTATTTAATGTATTCATTTAATTATTGAAAGCATTATATTGACCACGGCAGCTTCATCCTCACCAACTACATCCTCACCTCATCTTATTTTTTAAGCTTTCATGTTACGATAAAATAGCTATTAAAAAGTTCTTCAGCGGAAACACAATCCAAACACATTAAAAACCAAGGATGAATGTTGCCGCTTTAAAACTTCAGATTCACTGCCCTCACACATTAAAAAGGAAGCTGAAAAGTGTTTGCCCTTGAGGTTTACTCATAAGAAGTTAACAACTTTTACAGTAACTAGGACTATTATTCTATTATTCTTTTTATAAATTATTCTTTTTATCTACTTAAAAGTTCAATGCTAACATTGAGTAACAGCAATCAGAAAATGGACAAAATGCTGTGAATATAGGAATTTTAATCTGTTTTAATTAGTTAGAATGCATTCTCCCCCTACTTTAAATTAACACCTGCACCTTACAGTTGTAGAGATATTTTATATTTTTAGGATGAATTATGTTAAAAGAATGAACACTAGATATAATTAGTTTATTCGACTTTGTAGAGATCCTAAATCTGATACCAATTTGTTAAAAGCAACGTTCTATACTGAAACCAAAAATATGACAATTAAACCACTAATAAAATACTCACTCCTACTTCTCAGTAGATAAGAAATTCAACAGATGAACGTTATTTTGACAAATAAAGCTGATTAAATGTCTAAAGGTTATTAAGAATCTCCTCGTTTTTTATGACTTATTTGAATTCATAGTGCTGTGAATATGTATTATTCTTTTTTTGTGTGTCCGTTTTTATCCCACTCACACGTTTCAGATCGTCAAATGCAGCTTTTAATAACAAAATAATTTATTTTATTAAAGATAAAAACCTGTCTAGCCTTGGCAAAAACAACTAACATCACACCTCTGTTATAGCTGGCATTCTGACACATCACTGTGAAGAAAGTTTAGCCCTATCTTATTGCAGAATTGGCCATTCCAAAACCTTAGATGTCGGCCTATTTTTGAGCTTTAAATCATGGTCCGGCTGCATAACCCTAAAAATCAACAAATTAACTTCTCTCTGCCCGGCTTTCTAACCATCCGACCAGACAGAGATTAATGAGGAGCGACAAAACCAGATAAGGTGGATTAGCAGTGCTACCCCAACAACTGATTGTGTCATTCATTAAATGTTACCATGAAAGATTGTCTATGCTGCCTGGGTATTGAGCTGTTAGCATGTCATGACATTGTGTCCCACGGCAACAGTCTTCAGTCTGAGGCCTTTAGAGATTTATTATTAAAATGACTGCTGCTACAGATCCTACCCTAATACTTGGATGATATGAGCTACACCAACATCTAATTTCCCTCTGGGATACACAAAGTATTTTTGAATTGAAATGAATGATGTCTGACTTTTCCTGATGCAAGTTGAGGCCTCCAGACTTTGTTTCTTACCTGGTCTTGAAAATTTTATAGAAGGGAGGAGGATGTATTGTGCATACTCTTAGTAAGCTTTTGTTTTCAGACCTCACTCTACCTAGATTAAACCTGTCTGTTACTGTTCGAGGCCTTCTTCAAAAAGAATACACTGACAAAACACTGTTGTTCTGTTTCCTCGTATTGTTTGAAAAATGCAATTACAGTCCTGATTGTCATCACTAATTGGATTTACCTCTGATGCGAGCCACCTGCAGCAGCATTTACAGTCCTGATTAGATGTAATTAATTAATTGGGCTTATAACAGCCCGAAACCATCCTTTATGTTGTTGCCTAATGCATTTTTAGCAAACAAGACCCAGCTGGAAAAATACCTTAGTTTGCCACTTTTATAAAGCCAACTCCAATCTTAGCTCTTGATGTGATTACCTGATATACAGCATCAAGAGTCATAACCTTCTTTCTGCCAACAGCTGTGGATTCCAATAAAGCTTCTGTGCCAAAGGCAAAGTGAAGGATTGTTTTTGTTTTTTTTTCATAGACAATTTTTAACGTGATTTGCATAATGCACGTAACTGGTAAAAATATGGAGCATAAAACATCTTGAAAGAAAGAACAATGAAAGAAGTAAAGCAAAGACAAAATGAAATATCCATCAAATAATAAAAACAAGCACATTGGAAACTGAAATTTTACCAAAAGCTCAACCACAATATAAATTCTTATTTAACTGATCTGAATATTTAGGACTAAAGGTATTTAGGGATAAAACCAAAATCTTAATACAACCTCAGCTTTCTCCGTCAAGATCTTTGATCTAAACCATCGGACAAATATTTGTTTTGCTAAAGGGAGACAGCGGTCTGAGATGGACTGGAGAGGACCCACCCAATTACTGCTGGACATCCTGCGGACCTGCAAGGATCGGTGGGTTTCGGTGATGCAAGAAAGATCGAGACATTGGTTTCTTTCAAAGATTCCCGAAATCCCTAAAGCCACTTTCAACATTACAACATTACTCATATTTGATTGAATTACTCATACTGAGGTCATTCTAAAGCATTATGGCAGACACTAATAATTTAATTGTCAATTACCAACATGCAGAATAATCTACAGAATAAAATCTCACACCTCTGTGCAAACAAGAGCTTCTTTACTCTGTACTCTGTACTCTTTAGAACCTTCAAATATCTGTTGAGGTAAAGTTTTAAACAGAGGCCTAAGTGTCCAAAAAATGTGGTAAACATTTTAGAATTATGTGACAATATTATACACGAACACTGGATAATTTCCTAAAAGGTTGTATAGGTTTAGATTTTACAGCAGGTGGAAGATGCTGCTATGTGGCACTCCCACACAGATAACTTTCTTTGGAACCAATATTATTATTTAGGTGCATCTAGAGTATTTCTAGAGTATTAACAACTAAGCACAAAGCCACTTTGCTGTTCAAGAAGAGCATAAAGCAGCAAAAACACACTTACACGCTTATGGTGAATGCATGTATGTTTGGGCTACCTTAGCAGGTGCAACTGGTATCAATCTTGGAGGTGGAAAACCAAGGCAATTTGCTTATCGTTGTGTTCAATTACTGGTGGAGCTACTGCTGGAGTTCAAGCTGAAAATAAACAAACCAAGCCAAGATTTTTAGGTGGGGCCCATGTGGGCAAGAGAACTAGTTCAAACTAACTAGAACTGGCAACAGATGGTATTGTTTGTGGGTTAAATAATGGCATAAAGTTAAATACCTGAATATATTTAATGCAACAATTTTGGATAAAAAAGGAGACCTAGATGAGTTCTCTAAGAGACTACATACCAAGAACAAAGCGATCATGTTGCAAGTCGGAAAACTGCGAATTTGCCTTTTGACTTGGTGCAAACTACTCTGCAATATCAGCTAATTATACATTTTTCACTCTTTCATGCATTTAAAGAGAACAGTAACTTTCCCACAAATGGATGAACATGTAGGTTTAATGGAATACCAACCATCAAAGAAGCTAATGAATAGTTTATAACTGTAACGTTCACTGCACTCTAAGGGTGGAAGGTATATTGGATTCAAAACTTGGGGCTGCTCACTGATCTTAAACTTATTCTGTCTGAATTACAACTTCAAGGGTATGCTCTTGTTTTCTAGAATTCAAACACCAAACTTTGAAAATCTAATTACTGGGAACAAAAAACCCCATCCCACTAGTTCCTACCTGAATGGGTCTCCTTAAGGAAGCCTATTGCGAGCTCAGACTCACTGTAGCCTAAATAAAATGCACATTGGGCCTGCGTATAAAATTTTGGCTGGGAATGTATTTCTTTGCATTTCATGCAACACTGAATTAACAGTTTCTCTACCCAAGTGTGTATTATTGACTGTTTCAACAAAAAACAAACCATTGGAAGTCAAGTCAAACACTACATTTGTTTTATAAATGATGCAGACAGATTTAAATTTGATGTTGCTGAAAAATGTTTTCAGTGTTAAAGTCATAATTTTCAACTTGAGTATTTTTCTCATGGAAGTTAAAAAACATCTTAGATATATAAATAGAATGTAGTGAGGTACCTTCTGCATCCTTTAAATATTTTTGTTTATTTAAAATTATTTTATTGAAATAATATTCAGTTGTCATATTACAACAATGTGGTAAATCTGCAATAAATTCACAAAAAATTTCATTTTTCAATTCAATTTTTTGTTTTATGGTGATTCTATATTTTACATCTATTAATGTGTCTTATGTTTAGTTAGTAAAGTCTGGTGCCTTTAGTCTCTTCAAGAAAGGTATAAGGCGGAAGGTATAAAGTTTATTAATTCAGCAATAGTATCAGATCAGTATCGACAGATACACAAAGTCCAGGCATTGGTATCAGGACTGAAAAAGTTGGATCGGTGCACCCCTAATTTTAACGGACGGGGTAAAAAAAACAGTTCAATCAAATTTCTTTTTACCTGTCAATTTTAAAATCCTTCGGGTTGTGAGTTAAAAGTAATTTAACTTTTTAATTATTATAAATAATATGTGGCAATATCCAAACAAGCTGAACAAAGAACTACATTTAGGAATGAAATTAAACAACTGCACTTAAAATACGAATACCTGCTGCAGCCTTAATGCACAGTCTCACAAGTTTCTCCAGTTCTGGATTGAACCACAATGTGGACCCATTTGTGCATAATTGAATAGTGGGATTGCTGCAGAGGTTATTGTCATGGAGTTTGGCATTTATGCCTCTGACTTTTGCCTCTGACTTCTGCTAGGAGGTTTAGATGTAGATCTGTAGGATGAATCCTTCCTCCTCTGCCACATTGTAGACTGGAATTATGCGCTACTTCAGCCAATGTTTTAAAAGGAAACATTTCTCCAATTGAAGCGATTAGAAGTTGAAAAGATTCTCTGAACAAAGAGTTTCCTGTCCCACAAACTAGCTTCAGCAGAAGGAAAGCCCGCTGAAGGAAAGCAGCAGCTTGTGTTACCAGGAACGTCCTCATCCCTGCAAACTGGATCTGAACTGGATAGAATGAAGTCATAGTATCAAAACTTCTACTAATATTGAACTTTCATCGTCATGAGATGTTCCGTAGTCAGACATGTCGTTGGCTAGTCATGTATTCAAGAATGAACAGCTGATGGCAGGTGTGAAACAGTTGCAGCAAAGAATATAGTGCCATTTTAATAGTGGGGGTTGAATTTTGGCAGGCGTTTTTAGTGAATGAATCATGCTCTCAAACGCAGAGAATTTTCTCAAGCAAAACTGCACAGTTTGATGGCCCTAGAAACAAGCCAGGACTACTTTCTTGAAATGTGTTGAACGGCAAGACCTCTTACCAGTAGGTGATCAGAGAGTTGAGTTGATGTATATGCACTATGCTGCTTGTAAGGATGGGATACAACTTAGAGACTAAAAATGCAAACTATCCCTTTAAGGTGGGAAACAATATGGGGTCTTCATTATTACATTTTGCGCTTCAAAATACGGCAAACATTCTCTATTGGAGACAGATGGGGACTGCTGGTTTACCAGTCAAGTACACATATGCTCTTCCCCAATAGCCAGGACTTTGTAATGTCTACAGAATGTGGGCTTTTATTGTCTTGTAGAACTATGCATGGGGGTCCCTGGAAAAGATGTCTTCCTAAAGGCAGGATATTTTGCTCCAAAATCTCTATGTACTTTTCAGAAATATTGGTGCCACCACAGAAGTAGAAGTTACCTTTGCCAAGGGCACTGACACAACCCCATACCATGGCAGACCCTGGCTTTTGGACTTATTGCTGATAACAATTTGTAGGATCCTTTTCTTTTTTGGTCCGGAGCACACAGCTTCTATTTCTCCCATAAAATACCTGAAATACTGATTAATCTGCCCACAGTAAACATTTCCACGGTTTGATGGTAAATCCCAGATGCCTCAGAGGTCGATGGCGCTTGTTGAAATTATTAACATAGGGCTTATTTTTGGCACAGTACAGTTTCAACTGGGATTTATGGATGTAGCTATGTCTCATGGTACTTGACAAAGGTTTGCCAAAGTATTCCTGAGCCCATTTGGTGATATCAAATATAAATGGATGATGATTCCACCTGAAAGATCAGATATCATGGTTGTTCAGCTTAGGCTTGGGTCCCTATCCATTATCCACTGAAATTCCTCCAGATTCCTTGAATCTTAATTATGTCATGCACTGTTGAAGGTGAAATATCCAAATCTCTTCCTATCTTTAATGAGGAACATTGTTTTTAATCACTTCAATAATTTTCTCACATATTTGTTGCAAACTGGCAATTGTCTCCCCATCTTTGCTCCTAAAGGACAAGACCTTTCTTAAATGCTGCTTTTGTACCACATCATAATTACAATCACCTGTTTCAAATCACATCAATATTCCAAACAATTTATCTGATTACTAGCCCTAAATTTGTAAATCTGTTCTAATTTTTCTTTGGAATGTGTTGCAGGTATGAATTAAGGGAAAGGATAAATATTTACAAATAAAATTAATTTGACCAGACAAAACATGAAATATTTTGTGTTCATATTGTCTGTAATAAACACAAGTCAATGTAAATTTAGAAATCACTACTTTCTTTTTACATTTGAATCCATACTGTTCCAACTTTTTCTGATTTGGAGTTGTAGAAACTGGTATAATGAAGGTAAAGAGTTAAAAGGCAAGCATGTAAAATAAGGTTTAACCTATAAATAGGTAAAAAAAGAATTAGGATGAACCAAAAGTTTTCCAAAGAAATGTCTTCCGATGTTTGTTTTTATAACCTTAAAGCTAGCTTTCTATCTTTTGTTTATAACACATAGTTGGTGTGTCAGCAAAGGTGAATTAGGTTTTGTATTTTGTGCTTCTGTTCTAGCCAGTAGTTTGACCATTGAATAACGATGTTTTGGAATATTCTGGGTTATCTGTATAATTCAAAAAACAATCAGGGAAATGGTAGTCATTCACCAGAAACTTTACCACAGTTCTCCCTGGTGGTAGATATTCTTCCCTAATTCAGGGTACTTTTTCTTCACAGATGGACAGGACCCATATTTTCCAGCACTCACTCACCCTTATCACACTGAACAAGACTCCAGGACAAAAAACGAGATCCCATGTGTTGTCTTTCTCAGCATCCATCTCAGAGCCATAACACTTGGGACCCAGAGGATGTGCTCAAGACTGGTGAGGTGGGCTGGGGGTGGATGGAAATAATAAAGACTTGTGAAATGGCAGTCAGAGATTGCCTCACTCCTGCAAACCCAGGTGATAATGCTGTCAGCATGGAGACATGCATCCCTGATCACACCCTGGAGACTAACTCAGGTGACAAGAAGTAGGAAAGCAGCATCCTGGTTTTGCAGCAGAGCGAGGAATGATCTTTGCTCAGCCTTTGGAAAAAGAAAAGAAAAGAAAAAAATCAGGGGCAACTGATGGATATAGGGTCCTGAAGGAGGGTCTCATTTTTAACCACCCTTTTGTGCATTTAAATTAAAGTAAAAAGAGGAACCTTGAAAATTATGGTCGGGTTAAGCTGCAGAAATGGGATTCACAGTTAAGCTATGCCACTTTATTTGACATCTTAATCACTCCGGATCAGTCACAAATTTGCATAACAGTTTCCTGGCAGTTTTCCATTGACTGCTGCTCTTTTGTAGATCAGCATTTATAAGTCGGGTGCAATAAAAAGAAACCCAGCTAATCGTTTTGTCAGAGCAAGCTTTAATTAGATATGTCAGGACTGTCCAAATGCACGGACAGTTAACAACTTTTTCCTCCTTAAAGCCTTGGTCTCTCCTGATCTCTCTGGTTTTTTTGCCTTATTTCCACCCTATTCTCTCCTGTTAGATTATGTTTTTAGTTTTCCTCTTAAGTGATTTATGTTCCCATCCTCTAGAATTATGCTATTAGACTGGATCACTTTTCTTTTGTGGATTACTTCTAAAGGACTTTTGTAAAACTATGGATCAACAAGATGACATTTGGCTCAGGTGAAAACTTTGATAAACTGCTCCTGAGACAGGATGCCTTAGAAAAACAAGTAGTAAGTATAGAAGCAAAATTATGCCTTCTGGAAATGCACCTGGAAATTAACGCTGGATATGGAAACGAGACAACACTACAGGTGACATGGAATTAACAAGAACCTAGAAGCCCCATGTTAATTCCATCCAGTCTCAATCAGAAGCAGAACAACGGTATCCCATCACCGAAGCAGGGGAAAGTAAGGACCCCTGACTCAAACTATGAAGAAAACTGGCCAGCTTTAAAAAGACGCTCCTCAACACCTGCTCAGAGAAGGAATATACCAAACAAATTCAACCACTCACCTGGAATTCCACAGAATAAAAGATTTTCAGTTCTCAGATCCCTGACTCACGATGGAGCCCTGGCAGCCGGCCATGGTTACAACGAGTAATCCAGATATAATAAATGACCAAACAAATTGAGGAAGCCCCTAGCAGAGGAATCCAGCCACAATAACCAACAAAAGAAAGTAAGGAAGTCCCTAGCAAGAGTTGTGATTATTCATAATGGTTCAATAAATGACACTGGAAATTTCTGTAGCCACAACACCAATGTGGTCAGTTGAACTCAAGATTCTGTGAAACAAATCAATTAAAAGATTTTGACAATTATAAATCAACATTATAATCCTCCAAAGCTTGTTTTACATGCAGGATCTACAGACACAGACAAAAGATGGTCAAAGATTTGGAACAGGACATTTCTGACTTATTGGATTACCTACAGGGGCTGGACATTCCAATCTACCTGTCTTAGCCTCTCCCAACAGGACTTCTCAAGGTTAAGGATGCTTAACAAATTCTTAAAGAACCCCTGGGCTAATCAATCAATGAGGTTTATCAACAATTTTAAAGTATAAAACCAACGTTATCTGAACAAAAGTGGAAAGCTCAGTTACCCATCATCAAACCACTTAAACTTGCTCTATTAAACATTAGGTCCTTATCAAACAAGGCACTTCTAATCAATGACTTGATCACAGAGCATAATGTACAGGCCCTATTGTTAGGTAAAATAATAATGTTGTATTATTATTTTCTTAGGGTGTCTTTCTTTATCACATAGTTCAAATGTACTTTTTAAACGTCATTGGTGTCAGTCATATGCTCCTTTGCATATGACTTCCTGTTCTTTTAATATGCTAATGAAGTGTGACTAAATAAAGAGTGACTGCAGGGGGATGCTCCTGTGAGACGGAGGATGAGACTGAGGCCACATCCACACTAAGCCGGGTAATGCCTTAAACGTATAATTATTTAGTCTACACCCCGCTATCGTCCACACTATCCCGGTGTCGTTTAAGGTCTGTGGCCGGATAACTATTAGCCGGGTAAGAGAGCCGTGTAAATCTTAATTCAACGGCTAAGCGAGCTAGTGTGGACAGCTTCCCCGGGTAATGAAAGGAAGTGGCGTCAATGAATGCTGCGTCAATAACAATACGACACTACAGACAAAGACAACAGCAAAGAGTAATATATCGATCTCGTCGTCTGTCCACACCAAAAACTCTCTCTTCTTCTGAGCAGCTATTGTTCTCTTCGGTTAACGGGACAAGCACATATGTACCGTGCTGTAGAGCTTCTTGTAAATATTATGTAGGCGCTTGCGTCACATAGATTATACGCGTGTTCCGTTCGTCTTTTCGCGCATGCCCAGTATTTGCACAGGTCGGTATGGGATTGCGCAATCATGGGAACTTAAACGGACCTTAAACGGGGCGTAAATGCTCGTGTTGAGTGGATAACATTATGCGTCTAACTCCCCGTATAACCTTATTGGCTTAGTGTGGACGTAGCCTGAGACAGAGGGCGGCTGGGAGACTGGAAGGTTGAAAACAGACAGACACTGTTGGCTCATTCCTTTTAGTTTTTCTCCTGGTCTCCCTCTACAGAACGTATTCTCCTAATCTCCCTCTGCAGAATTCATCAACTCCAATTCTCTCCGACCCCTGTGTGTGATTCTTTCCAGGTCAACCACTATTTTTACCCAACACCAATTTTTATCAGAAACATGGTTAAATGTAAATAATGAAACATCTGCACTGATAGAATAGACCCCCCCCCAAATTAAATTTTTCTAAGCGAGAGTAAGAAACACAGAAGGCCTTCTGTCTTACACACCTTCCTGTTCGGAAGCAGAGTTTGGGGACTTTGGGACGGGCTCTCCAGTCTCTGGTGCTGAGGTCACCGAGGTTGTTAAAAAGCTCCTTGGTGGCAAGGCTCCAGAGTTGGATGAGATTCGCCCGGAGTTCCTCAAGGCTCTGGATGTTGGAGGGCTGTGTTGGTTGACGCGGCTCTGCTGTTTAAAGCGGCTCTGCAATATTGCATGGACATCGGTGGAGGTTACCTTGGATTGGCAGACCGGGGTGGTGGCCCCCCTCTTTAAAAAGGGGGAGTGCAGTGTGTTCCAACTATAGGGGAACCACACTTCTGAGCCTCCCTGGTAAGGTCTATTCAGGGGTTCTGGAGAGGAGGGTCCGACGAATTGTCGAACCTCGGATTCAGGAGGAACAATGTGGTTTTCATCCTGGCCCTGGAACCCTTGACCAGCTCTACACCCTCAGCAGGGACCTGGAGGGTGCCCTGGAGTTTGCCCAACCGTTCTACATGTTTTATGTGGACTTGAATTTGACCTTTGTCACCGGATTTCTAGGCGCAGCCAAGATGTTGAGGGGATCCGTTTTGGTGGCCTCAGGATCAGGTCTCTGCTTTTCGCAGATGATGTGGTCCTGTTGGCTTCACCTGAACGTGATCTACAGCTTTCGCGGGAGCAGGACGCAGCCAAGTGTGAAGCGGCTGGGATGAGGATCAGCAACTCCAAATCCGAGCCCATGGTCTTGAGCCGGAAAAGGGTAGGGTGCCTTCTTCGGGTTGGGGATGGTGTCCTTCCTCAAGTTGAGGAGTTCAAGTA
This sequence comes from Apricaphanius iberus, assembly GCA_028564705.1. Classification (NCBI taxonomy): domain Eukaryota; kingdom Metazoa; phylum Chordata; class Actinopteri; order Cyprinodontiformes; family Aphaniidae; genus Apricaphanius; species Apricaphanius iberus. The sequence goes on from JAPXFQ010002982.1 coordinate 1,421,043, forward strand.
TCTGACAGTCTTGTTCACAAATAAGGGAAAAATGGAGCGGGAGATACATACAGGTTGGTAAGGGTCTGGAGTTATGCGGGCGCTGCACTGGTCTGTCGTGGTGAAGAGAGAGCTGAGCCAAAAGGCAAAGCTCTTGATTTACTGGTCGATCTACGTTCCTACCCTCATCTATGGTCATGAACTCTGGGTGGTGACTGAAAGAACGAAATCACAGATACAGGCGGCTGAAATTAGTTTCCTCTGCAAGATGTCTGGGTTCTCCCTTACGCTGTGTCCACACTGAACGCGATGGGAGCGAATATGAAGCGCGACACACGCCTAACTGTTCGCGTGCACATTCGCACCTTGAAGCGTGTACAACGCGAATTGGTCGCACTTCAAATATGGTATTTTCACGCGCGACCTGGCCTTCAGCGGAGCTGGGGCTACAGTGCAGCTGGCGGAGGAGGACCGAGCTGACGGAGGACAGCGTGTTCGGCCCGGCTTCAGCGGAGCTGGGGCTACAGTGCAGCTGGCGGTGGATTCTGAACCGAGCTGACGGAGGACAGCGTGGATTACGTGTTCGACCTGGCCTCCGGTAGAGCTGGGACCGCTGCACTGGGGGTTTGGTGAGCTACAGATACAGTCTAGCTACGGCGGAGGGATCCATAAACCGCAGCGAGCCTCTCATAAACACCGGCTCCTCGCCGCCTGGAGAACGTGACCTGCTCGCCCAGTTTGTGCCGTGAATGTCCAACCTTCGCCTGCCGAAACACCAACTACATTTCTGAGCAGCTGTCCATCTGTCTGCGGTTCGTAAAAGTTTATAATATTTGAGCAGCGTGGGACGTGGTGCGGTAGCAGCTACCAGGAAACCAGGTGAGGAGGCCGTTTCAAGGCTGAGACGTGCTTTTACAGCAACAACGGCTCTTTTAAAAGCCACCCACAAACGTCTTAAGAGCATTCCTGTCTTAATAGTTTATTTCTTTATTTCTGTCTCTGTATTTGAAAACAGCTTGTGTCATGTAGCTCGGGGTGATTAGCCACGATGTTTATCAGTATTTCCTCCATGTCCTGCTGAGGCTGTGACTCCATGACAGTCACAGAATCACTGAAACTCTGTCGCCTGATTGGTTGTCGCGGCGCGATTTGACGCTGGAGTTCAGATTTTTCCAACTCGAGCGATAGACGCCATGAGCGCGAATGCACAAAATGCTCCGCATAAAAAGCAGCGCGAATTTTCCATCGCATCTGTAGCGCGAATTGTTCGCGCGAATCACCAGAAAAGCTTTTTCGCGACGCAAATCTGCTTCTGAAGAGTCGCGGGACACCAAGTCGTGCTTCATCGCGCTCCTACATTGATTTTACATGTAAACCTGAAGCTCTAGTCGCTCCTATCGCTTTTGGTGTGGACACACCGTTAGAGATAGGGTGAGTAGCTCGGTCATCCGGAGGGGGCTCAGAGTAGAGCCGCTGCTCCTTCACATCGAGAGGAGCCAGTTGAGGTGGCTCGGGCATCTGGTCAGGATGCCTCCTGGATGCCTCCTTGTTAAGATGTTCCTGGCCCAAGTGGCTGGGAAGAGGGAAGTCTAGGTCTCTCTGCCTAAGCTACTGCCCCTGCTAGGGGTGTGCGATGCGACCATTTAAGACTGTGAAGTGATCTACACGTGTGACGATCTGTCATTTTTGAGAGAACATTTTATCCCGATTCAAAGTTCTGCTGCTGTATTTCTGCCTCTGTATGCGAAGGGAAGCCTCCGCTCTCTCTCTGCTCTAAGTGAATTACCCCCATCCCCACCCTCCCCCTTCGCGTGTGTACAACCTGCAAACAAGCATGCCGTTGCCACAGCTGAGAGCGTAAATGTGGATTTTGTTCCGAAGTGAAAGTCCTCATCTATTGTATGGAACTGTTTTTGTTTTTTTTTACCAGAAGACAAAGAGCAAACAAACATTATCTGCAAAGTTTGCAAGGAGAGCGTCAAGGCAAGTGATCGCAACACCATAAACTTGTTTATTCACTTGAAGAGAAAACATTGCAAACAACACAGTGAGAGCCAGCGGGCAGCTAAAGCTATAAGGCCGTCTCCAGCAGCAGCAGCTGGCGCTTCTTCTTCTTAGTTCAGCAAACGGTAGAAAAAAATAATCATAAAACTTACTCTCTACTACACAAACAGCAAACAATCCACGCTACCAGTTGCATAGCTGCCTTTTCCCCCAAAAAAACCATAATTCCACGCATGTACGCTGAATGCACAGAGAGTTGTAGGGAATATTAGGAATATGTTTGGATGGATGGAAGAATAATTAGAACTGCTTACACTACACTCTACCTTCCATATCTTATGTAGCAGCAGTACTTTGTATACCGCTGTGTTTTTACACTACATTGTTACTTACGTTTTTATTAGGCAGCTTTATGTGTGCCTGTTTATAATATCAGCATTCTGAAAAAAATAATCTGAACCAGTTAAAGCTGCATTTACCCTGTTGTAAGAGGATTATTAATTGGCGTATTATGGATTGCACAATACATCTTGCACTATACAGTATTTGTAGCTGCATGTTAGTCTTTTATTTTAAAAGATTTGATATTTTATACTATTTGCTTAATATCATAATTTTAAACTAAAGCTAATTCATGTTTGCTTTCTGTTTTATTAGAAAATTCATGATTAAAAATTTTAATAATACATTTAAATACATTTATGGTTTAGATGTATTTTTTACTGAGCCCCGCAGTAAAATAATAATAAATGGATTTTGTGAGATCTTGAGAAAATCGAACTCCTTCAACACCAGCCATACGTCCTTTTTTCTCACACATACAGTGCTTAGAATAAATTAGAACACCCCACTACGTTTGTCAGAAAACCTTTAGCTTCCTTTCAGAATGAATATTTTGTATGATATACTATACTACAAAATACTCCCAAAAATGTGGGCCGTTGATTGCAAACAAGATTTGTTCATTTGCACACACAAAAAAGTGATTTCCCTAACAAATTCATTCAAGCCCATGTTGCAAAAATGAGTACACCCCAATTATAGTCCTAGGAGAAAAGCCACACTTAAGACTACAAACTTGTAATTAACAGGCATTCAACCACAGGTGAGTCTAATGATTCATTTAAGAGGTGTCCAGCAGACAGGTGACAACAAAAGGGTATTACTTTACCAATAAAAGCCCTTCCCATTTCATGCTGTCAGTAATGGCTCCCCATGGAAGAGAAATCTGAGAAAGGAAATCATTTCTTTACACAAAAAAGGTGACGGCTACAAGAAGATCAGCAAAGCTTTACATATCAGTCAAAATACTGTAGCAAAAGTGATCAAAAAATTTGAGAAAGATGGAAGTGCAACCATCTTACAAGGCCGTCCACCGAAGTTAACACCTCGACAGGAGCGTCTTCTGATAAGAAGGGCTGAAGAAAATTGCCATGCAAGTTCACTGCAGTTAGCTAAAGCAGTAGAAATCCAAACTGGAGTGACAGTTTTCTGGGACACCATACAGCGCACACTGCAGAGGAATGGCATGCATGGGTATCGTCCATGAAGGAAGACTGTCCTAAAGCCCATGCACAAAAAAAGCACGCCTAGAATTTGCTAAGGCCCATGCTGAAAAAATGAAGACTACCAGGACTCTATACTCTGGAGTGATGAGACCAAGATCATTGTTTTTGGAACTAATGTTTTAAAAACTGTATGGTGCCGTAAAGGTGAGGATTTCAAAGAAAAATGCATGTCGCCTACAGTGAAACATGGTGGTTGCAGTGTCTTTATGTGGGGCTGCATGAGTGCTGCTGGTGTTGGGGAGCTGCATTTCATTGATGGCATCATGAACTCAACAATGTAATGCTCTATACTGAAGGCAAAGATGCTACCATCACTCCGTGCACTTTTCGTTGTGCACTTTTCCAACACGACAATGATCCAGAAACATACATCTAAAGCTACTGTTGCATTTCTGAAGCAGAACAGGGTGAAGGTGATTGAATGGCCAAGTTTGTCTCTTGATCTGAACCTAATCGAACACCTGGGGGAATTCTGAAGCGACAAGTTGAGAATCCCTCTCCATCCAGCATCCAGGCTCTAAAATAGGTTATTCTTGAAGAGTGGAAAAACATAGATGTTGCCTAGATTGCCTAGACCATGCCTAGAAGACTTGGTGCTGTCCTTAAAAATCATGGTGCTCATACTACTAGATGTAGTAGTTTTTGTTGCAGGGTGTATTCATTTTTGCTTCAACCAATTTGAGTAAAACTGAAGATGTTGTGATCTAAATTAGAGTATTAACCTTAATTTCATGTTGTGGAGCTAAATAAGTCTTCAATAAAACTCGGCCTTGTGGAAAGTTTGAAAATTGTTCTTTTGTTCATTGACCTACTGATTAAATTCATACTTTTTAAAGGGGATGTACTCATTTATGCAGAGCACTATTTGAATATTCACATCTGATTTCAACTCTATGGGTTAGGGAATTCAAACTTGTAAATCCAGTTCTTGCTTTGAAAATACTGTGAAGTTCTTTGTCACAAATTAAGTCTGAAGGGACCAAATACATAACTAAAACGCCTAAAATGAATATGACATTCAAGCCTATAGTGAGTTTTACTGACTGGAGCCGTAATAAAGATGAAATGTGTACTATTTTGATGCGCTATAAAGCAAGAGTGTTCAAGCAAATCTATAACTCAGATTTTATCAGCTCTAACGAATTATCAGATTGGACAGGAGAACGGGCAAAGGTCTGACTCTAGATCACTCATATTAGCATCAGGAACAAAAGACCCAGAGGTGTCAGACGTCAACTCATATTTTTATTTATCAGAATTTACTGCTGAGAAAATCTCTCAACTCTGATTGATTGAGCAGCGTCTCTCAGAGAGAACAAATTGCATCAAGATAAACTCATTTATTGTAAAGTTTTTCTTCCGTTTATAAAAGTTTTATACCAATAAATCATTACTTATTTACTTGTCTGCTACACACACTCAGAGATAAGTTTTGTGTCACCTTGTGCGACAATTGACGTTTTTTTGTGCAATTATCTAACAAAAATCTGCATATAAATGAATTATCTCTTCGCAGTCCGATTAGCTGCACTGCCCAAGCGTGCAAAAACACAATGAGCAGCTGAGACACAGCGTGAGGGGAGAGAAAAAAACACATCAAGAGAGCTTGTCGTAATAAAAACCATTCAGCAAAACTGCTAATGGGCAAAAATCACGTCGCTTTGCATACAAAGAGCTTTTCTGCAAAACCTGAAACAGCAGGAAGACACTGATTTTGAGTCAGAACCACTTAGATTAAAATGACAAAAGCAAAATATTGGATGAGAATAACAATTTTTAAGTTTATTCTGGTGGAAAGAGATAAAACGGCAGGTGTTTTTAAACGGCAAAGGACGTAGAGAGGGAGGTAACCTGTTAGCCTGCGTCAACAGTCAGTAGCTTTAATGACTGTTCATCAAACACAGGAACATTCACCGCCTGTTAACACACTTTCAGAGGCTTTTCTACCTGAGCTTTCCTCCTGGGGGTCTTAAACTGGCGCAGACACACACACACACACACACACACACACCAAGGTGAGCTGGCAGGGCCGTGGGCAGCGAGTAATTTCCAGGACCTACGGGATTATCAGCAAATGTTCTGGAAGATGGCAGGGAATCAGCCTTCAAGTTATCAAAACCGTTAGCGTTAATTGGTCTTCATCTGTCATCTCAAACAGAGCTGAGGACGTCTGGAGATGGAGAGGGGGGAGAAGAGGAAGAGGAGGGAGCAGGATTACTGACGGGACAGTGATGAAAATTGGTCGCGGGATAATGAGTCTCGTTGTCTTTTCATCCTCTCATCCTGCGTCTTGCTCTCATTATTCAGAGTAACTGGTTGGAGAGAAGCTTCACAGTCTGCTGCTTATTAAAAAAAACCCGCAGCTCTGTTAGATGAGTTCATCAGCATCTCCATCCTTCTTTTTCCCCCTCTCCATCCATCCTTCCATCCGACCGCAGGCACTGCATCTTACCCTCCTCCTCCTCTCTGTTTGAACTCCTACATCCTTCCTCTGATTCTTTATCCCTCGCTCTTCCATCTGTTTATTTTTTCCACCATCCTGCAGAGCAGAACAGTGAGACATAGAGGTGGTGATGATAATGACGACGATGAGGAGGCCACTGAGCTCCAGACAGGGAGTGAATCAAAGAGCTCAAGAGAGGATAAGACAATCCCTTTGTGACAGATGAAGCTTTTATATAAAATATGGGGCCTTCTCCCAATTTCCTGTTTATATTCTTTGTTGCTTGCTTCCTTCCCCTCAGGCCCACCTCTCCTCTTCCTTCCCAGTGCGTCTGTGCCACCGTGGCAGATTGCTTGGAATCAATAAAGATGGTTGTTGGCAGACAAGAGTCGTGGGGCGGGACGGTGGCTCGCTAAATGCTCATTTCGCCTAACACAAATCAACACCTGCGTTGAGGCCGACATGAGACGGCCGCGTTCTGCAACAATTAAAAACTCGTACAAATGTGCTTGTGGGGAGAGGCTTGATGGCGCTTGCATAAATGTGCATATGGTGCGTTTTTGACAGGCAGGCAGGGTGGATGGGACTTAAACAGCACAGAGACAGGAGGGAAACGGAGGAGGAGGGATGATGGTTACAGGGGATGATCAGGAGAGTGCTGACTGTTCAGTTCAGTTTCACTTTTAATTTATCCAGAAGGTACTTACTGCATGATGTGTTGAATACAGAAATTTCACCCATTTTTAATGTACAGTTTCCATCTTGGGTATCTAATGGCTTTTCACCAACGTATGCTCGTGACAGTGTTTCATGCTACAGTACATTTGACTCACATAAATTTTGTGCCATGAAGTGTTATATCTCTCTCGATCTAGCATAGTGTGAACTGGACTTTAATAGCAGCTCCAGCTTGTCTTTATTGCAGGGTGTGACATGTCTCATGTTCCTCTGGACAATAGATTATCTATAGCCGAGTTGTCAAACTAATTTCCATTTTGGGCCGCATCAAGTTCATGAATATCCTTAAGGGGTCGGTCGTGGCAAAAATTATTGATAAAACTAAGGATGCACTGGCACTGATATTAGTATTGAGGCTGATACCATTCTAATGTACTTAACCAATGTAGTTAACCAACACCTTAAACCAAAGATGTCCAAACTTTTTGTTATGGGCCAAAATCATCAAGTCGAATGTGCCGATGAGCCACAAAAATAAGATTATTTCAAATGTAAAAAACAAGTGTTTTTTTTTTACCTGCTGAACAATAAATAAAATGGGTAATATTTTAATGAAACACAAACTAGGAATTCTTATTAAAATGGATTTTTATAGAATTGCAGATTCAAAACTCAGGGCTTTTAAGGTTTGCCTTTTTAAAAGAAATTGTTTCAAATATTTCAGAGGGGCAAAAAAAACATTGTTTTTTTTCTCAATTGAACAAATGGGTTTTTTGGTAACTCTTGCTTTAAAAATTTTAATTTGAGCTATGTTTGGTTGTCTCTATGTCTTCTTTTGTGTTAGTTGCTTATGCAATGAAATGATAAAGCAAAAAATATGATCATTAAAAAATGAATAAATAATTTAATGCAATTAATTATTTTCTAATCCTTCGAATTTGCCCTTCTAAAAGAAAGTTTCCATCTGCATCAATCATTTGTGATGTGGTGCCAATTACATAAATTACCAATCCTAAATGGAGGTCAAGGGCCAAGCAAAGCCAGTCCAAGGGCCGTAAATGGCTCCCGGGCCGCACTTTGGACAGCCCTGCCTTAAACCAATACTTAAAATGTGGAAACTGCAATAACTCCACATAAAATGTTTTATTTTTCACTTGAAATTGTTGTTTTGTGGTCATTTTTTTATTTGAATAATTTTTAACCATCATTTGTTGTAACATGCAAAGAAGAAAAACAGTTTTCCAATTCATTGCAATTTTTTTGTGTGGTAGATGTATTGGCATTGGTACTCGGTATCAGCAAGTACTCAGATCCAAGTATCGGTATCATATCAGTTTGAGAAAAAGGCATTTTTGCAGCCCTAGCTAAAACTATAACAAACTGCTAAACTATGAGTTTAAAAAAGTACTTATTTAAATTAAATAATACTGAACATATTTACAGAATTATTTGATTTAGGACTGTTCACATAAACACTGATTTGATTTTAATGATAAGATTGTATTAAGTTACACATAAATAGAACTTAAACGTTCTATCTATGGGGTCCTCTAGAGTTTAGAGAGCCACATAAATCGCTACGGCGGGCTGGATTTGGCCCAAGGGCCTTAAGTTTGACATGTGTGACTTATGGGTTGGGGGGGATGAGTCTACTGGCTTTGTTGGGTTTGATGATTATCTTCCCAAATTATCAATGACTGTGGAAACTATGGGACATACATTTCCAAATGACATACAAATCTTTCTGCCATGTAAAGATAGGAGAGTTTGGACCCCTGAGTCCCTTGAAACTCCTGAACCAGATAGTGTTTTTACTTGTGTCAAATGGTAAAAATGCATCTAAAATCACCTTCAACATGTGTGAACATTTTTCACCTGTGGTAAATTTTCTCAAAAGCGTGCTCTGAATTCTACGTTTTAGGAAAGAAATGACAAATGCTTAAATTATATTTTCAAGAGTCAATTTTCCCGCTACAAGTACATGCCAGTGAACACAACTTCAAGAATCTGCTGCTGCTCACGCTCAACTCTCTTCCTTCGGATGGGACTTTTGAAACAACTCCTGCAGTTGTTGTCACAGCTCTTACCTATGATCGTGTTGGCCAAATCATATTAATTTACCAAAATAGCCTACTTTACTGGTCTCATTTTAAAATGTTCATGTAAATATTATATCAATGTGAATTACAAAGAATATGTTCCCCACCAATAACTTACTTACCTGGGAGATTAAATTTCACATAATTATTTCTTCCGTTGGTGTTTTTCTGCTTCAAACAGGATACAGAATTATTCCTGACGTTTAGAGCAAAACTCTTTTCACCAACTACAAAATTCCCCCTTGGTAAAAATACATAGTTTTATTACAAAAGAGCTTAGAGTGAAAACATCCAGTAATGTTTTAAGCCCTTAAAGAAACAACAATAAGCCAGCTTTGGGCGAAGAAATGTTTTCATGTTTGCTGGAAGACTGAATGTCTGACTAAAAATTGCTTTTTTCCACTGTTCATTTCCCTGTCTTTGATCATGGGCTTTGTAGTTTCATCAAAGGTAATAATGCCTAAATGCCTCAGCCAGGACTACAACACAGGGAAAAATAATGCAGCCAAAGTATTTTAGAAAAAGAAGAAGCAAACATTCCTTAAAAACCCACAGCAAGTCACCGGCAGTGACTAAAATGTAGATATTAATGACCCAACTAAAGGCAATTTATGCGTATGTAGCTAGTTTTTTGTTCTGCTTTCCACAAAAACCAAAAACAACACCTCCTTCTGAGCCGACGTTTATCTAAAAGAAAATAATATATACCCTGCATCCGAAACCACTGAATGTTAGCCTCTAAGCACTAACACTAGCAACTAATCCTTAACCTTTCATGGGGTCAACATTGACAACACTATGGCTAGTAGTCTAGGGAGCCGTTCGCGAATGTGCCCATTTCGAACAGCCTTTCTACCCGAGGTCATTACGCCACGTAAACAAACATGAATGACGCATATCAAAATAAACCTTCGGAAGAGGTTGTTGTACTCCTGTATTCCTTTTTGCCATTTTCGTTATTTTACATGAGGTGGGCCGGGCGACTTGTATTGATGGCGTCTTGTGGCGCAAGGGATTGTGGGATGGTGCATAGCTCCTAATCGCCAGTTAGTTAGCATCAGAGGTCCCTATGCTAAACTGCCTATGATAGTTAGCATACAGGCCACTTTCCCTAACTCCTTCCTAACTGGAAGCCCAATTCGGATGTATCTTATCATGGCGGACGCTGACGCACATCCGGTTTGGTGTAAGACCTCTTACCAATTTAGCGGTTTCAGATGCAGCCATAATCTCCTTCCATCTGACTATGAAGGTGTGGGTGAAAACTGAAGGGCTGAGATCTCTCCACGTAAAGACCTCTACTGATGTCTGAAAGTAGCTGAGATTCATTCAAGGCTGATCAAACGGGTCGACCAAGATTTTTAAAGCCGTTGTTTAGGGTACGTTCAGAAAAGGACATATGGGCAAAATAAATTTGGTTTCTGCATATGAATCTAGGCTACACCGGGTCAATGAGTGTTTGGATGACCTCCTTCAAGAAATTAACAGCACTGAACAATTTTTCTCCAAAACAAAAGCTTTAGTTGTTTTGTGAAGGGCATACTGTGGGTGGAAAACTAAATCTGCTCGAGATAGTTTTTAATCCTTTTATCTAACTCCTGATCTTTTCCAGTTCTTTATCAGCCCTCTACAACCTCAAACTTTAACAGCAAGAATCAAAGCCAGTCAATTATTTTAAAAGGCTCTAAAACTCTTTCCGTCATTAAACAATGGGTCGCTTTCATATAAATTTGGATTCAGACATATGAAGCTTAAAGGAAACGTATGTAAGACACTTATTTTAATTAATCATAAAATGGCCCCGATATGTCACTAGACATTAAGAAATCATGTTCTTTTGAAATACTTATATCACTGTCAACAGTGGTCCGGCCAGGATTTTGTTATGTAAAAGTGAAAGTTGCAGCCCTCAAGTGATGTTATTGTTGTCATGTTATGTTTTGGTCTGAGGCTCCACCCTCAAGCTATCTACAAATCACAAAGTCAGTAGAGTTTCCTCATCCGGGTTGCCAGCTCTGCTCTGTTTACCACAGCTGAAGCTCCGAACGTTACGGACAAAACATGTATATCGTTACGAAACCTAAAAGACCTCGTTATCAATCCGAAATATGTCGTGAAAAAGTCCGAAATAAAACAAGGATTTGTATAGGAGATGCCTTTAAAGATGGAGACGGCTGAAAATGGAGAAGAATTGGAATACTGACGTCAACGTCGCCAATTTTCTCCTGGACAGGTACTATTAATCTATGTTTGGCTATCTTACTTGTACTTAATGTAAATTGACATTTCAAATATTCAAGACAGTCGAACAAAGTTATGCATGTTCATGGGACATAACGTTACGTTAGCGCATATGGAGGAGATTGGTCATCAAATTGAAAAGGTAATGAATTGTTTGGAAGATAAAAACGACGAGTCGTCATTGCTAACATTAGCATCAGTGCCCATTTCTTTGTCATTTTGCTGAACTGTCGAGGAAAACAACAGCACGTCGATTCTGGCAATGTGAAACGTAATGGAGACGTATTGAGTAGCCTATACCTCGGTACAAATAATTCCTCATTCGTTCTTCACGTACATTGTGGACTACACATGCTGCAAATTAACCTGTATGACCATTGCTAATGTTATTTAGTTAGGGTCAGCTGTTCCTGCTGGATCCCGCAGCAGCTTGCAACCTCGAGTCAGGTACAGTATTTTGAATGTGATTGCAGTACCGCTTTTGGCCACACTTGCAGTAAATTGCAAAGCATTGCATTTTGGTTTTATTTAACCCAACGATTCAGATATAAAGTGGGAGAGCTCACCAGCAATTTCATTTAAACATATCCTTACCTCAAACATTCATCAGGTGAAGACAAAAATGACTTTTAGAGGACAAAATGATGAGTTGAAATTACTTACACTTCACCCAGACAGTATAACATCTTATGCTAGAGCCTTATTACAAAATAGGTCAATTCATTTCTTCCTACTTAACATTTTTTTCCAAACAAGTACTATTATGTACATAAGCTTTCACAACCTATGTCAAGAAGCTCAAATTTGAGCACAGGTGAATCCTGTTTCCCCTGATCATCTTAGATGTTTGGATCGTGACGATATTTAGAGTCCACCACTGGTGAGTTCAATTGACTGGACAAGAAATATAAACACACACAAATACCTGGCAATCTACAGTCCCACCTCTTGCAATGCATGTCAGAAGATAAACAAGACATAAAGTCAAAGGGATTCTAGGATTGACTTAAGACACAAATTTGGGAAAGAAGTTGGAAAAAATTCTGGGACGTCGCACCAGTGAGAGGGTTCAACACCAGGGCCGGAGTGGGACTCATTTTCAGCCCTGGACTGGCCTACTTTATATCAAAACCTATTTTTATAAAAATATACATACACACACACACACACATATATATGTATTAGGACATAAAATTCAAAATACTTCTTTTTGACGTACAAGTCACTTCATGGTCTCACTCAGTATCTGTCTGCTTCACCCTTACGTTCCCCGCAAGGACTTTTTCTGTCTGCGCTCCTAAACTCTGGAATCAACTCCCCCTGACAGTCAGATTGGCCTCCACCCTCACTATTTTTAAATCACTGGTAAAAATAATAATAATAAAACCTGTCTTCCAATTCATTGCAATTTTTATGTGTTACAAGTATCATCATTGGTACTCGGGATCGGCAAGTGCTCAGATACAAGGATCGGTATTGTACAGTATGCATCCCTTATTAAAATCATCTGCGATGGACTCGCGACCTGTCCAGGGTGTACCTCGTCTATTACCTGTTGACAGCAGGAGATAGGCACCAGCCCCCCCGCGACCCCCTAAGAATAAGCCGTTTAGAAAATAGATGGATGGATGTCTAGTTCAGTATAAATAAGGGTTAACTGCTTCACGAAGTAGATTTTAGCATGTGTTCACATCTACATTATTGTTTACAACACAGCCATTAACAATTTCTGAATCCATATTTTGAGCTGATACCTATCTGTAATCAGACCCTGATTAGACTGCTCTCTCTTCCAGACTTTCTTCAGTTTCCCTAAACTCATCTGCTGCACCTGCCACAATAAAAAAAAAAAAATCTCTTAAGCTTTAGTGCATTTGATATGGAAAACACACTTGACTAAATCAATTAAGATACATATATTTTCAATGCTAAAGCATGCAGGCTTAATTTATATTACTTTCATTTTATTCTCTTTCAAATCTTTTGTGTATTTATTGTTGTAATATTATCTCACCCATTTTTACAAAGCCTTTGATTAGTTGATATTAGTTTTATTATTGTAGTGCTGAATCAGCTAGCATTGCAGAGCACTTTTCAATGCAGGTCCACACCATGCTCTTAAATATATTAATACTAATGTATAACATTAAGTAAATAAGCAATTTTTGGTCCACTCTGGTCTTGTGGGCCCATAGACTATTGCTTGATGCTGGATTTTTCTTCCAATTCGTAAGAAGCTACAAGACAAAGTTCCCCAGTTACATTGCATCATATTATTAATAAAATTACATTGTTAGTTGCCATAACGTCACAATTCATTGACCACATCCTTCCCCCGCACTTTTGAAAAGCTCTCTATGCCACTTGTCTTCATCAACCCTTGCTGGGAAAAGTTTGGAAACAGAAGGACTCTTCTTAAAACTGGATGGCTGTTTAAACTGAGAGGTAACAAAAGAAGGGCCTTAAAATTAAATATAGCAAACTTTATTTACTTTTTAACTGAAAAACATAATAAAGTTACTTGAATGAACTTAATTCGATTACTTGTTACCAATTGATTCAATTTATTAAAGTTAGAGCTGCATTTTCTTTTTTCAGTGTAGAAGAACAACCCTCTTTACAGAAGGCCACCAATGGGCCCAGTATGGTAGAGTGGGCAGTGAAAGAAAACTCCTTAAACATAACATCCTGACTGGAGTTTAACAAGAGCTTCTGAAGGACTCCCAGGTGGTTAGAAATAGAAATCTGAGGTTAAGTGAGAAAATGATTGAAGTCTCAGGTGTATGTGTGTGTGTGTGTGTATATATATATATATATATATATATATATATATATATCTTCTGATTGTTTACAACACTTGATTGCGTCTCTTTCTGTACAATAAACGTGCTGAAGAGTGAGTGAGTGAGTTAGACTGATAATCCCTCTATCTGATCTGCAACTGAGAAGAGACGTTCAAATGGAACCTTGGATGCAGTTCGGATCTGTTGGGCTGTTTATGTGTGGAGCACTGAACGCAGTACAGGCTGAATTGTAGGATAAAAGGGGCAGATCATCCTATGCACGTGTTTGTGTAAAAAAATTTAAATAAATAAAATTGTGTTAATTCTACAGGTTAATCAACCCACGCTAGCTTGTTAAATTTGACAGCCCTTTATATATTATATTCATTATTCAATGACAAAAACCAATCAATACACTGTTCCATCCAGTCTCGGACCTCAGGAGCCACCAACGCACCGGCGGGTAGAGTCACCAAACTGAACCTTCTTCAGCTAGTTGTTTTTCTCACTCAGTCTCCCTCACACACTGATGTGATCCAACAAAGAAGCAAATATTAATGTAAAATGCGTTCCCAGTGGCCTCCTGGCTCATTGACTCATCTCACATCCAGAGAAATAATCACTTCACACACAAGAAGCCTGTGAGGTTTGCTTTAATAAGCTTTTGTCATCTTTCCCACATACACACATTTAATTGGAATCCAAATGGAGAAGCACACGGGACACGTGACCCAAGGGGTGGGTGTGAGTTGAGCAACAGATCACAGGTTTAATGCAGCTTCAGGTAGATTTTTCAATAGAAACAGTTAACATCATTTCCCACCTTAATCACAACACCCTTCTGAAGCAGATAAACTAATCAACATGTGAGAGAAAGAAAGCAATCTTCTTGCAGGGGAAGGTCTTGATCTGAAGGATGAATCTGCATCTGGCGGTGTGTATCCACAGCAACCAAGTCTGAGAAATCCACTCGTTCAGAGCTTACTCTTGACAGTGGCCTCTGTGGGAGCCAGCAGAGAAATATTAAAAACTGTAAAACAAGTGAAGTGGAGATTTTACCCATGTCACACACAGTGGTTTATGAGGTTTTGGTATTTAGGAGCGTCTGCTTGCTTCTGTTAGCGAGGATTAGTCACCCTCGGTTCAAAACATGCAAGCGCACGCACGTACATATCAAACGGACAGCCAGCCAGCGTGGGCAGAGCGCGCCAGGTGTTGGAGACACATTAGGTTTATGGAGGAGGCTTGGATGCCTGCCGGCAGCCGCTCTGTCATACGGGCAGACGGTTCTAGTCCATCTACCCGCTGAGCACAATTCAGTGCTGAAAAAAAAAAAAATAACTGCTACATGTCCATTAGAGTCGAAGACAGCAAGCCTTTTAAAGAAACACACCTGCAATTTCTGCTACTCTGTGTCAAGATCCAAAAAGGGCTGTTTTAATGCTTGAGGCGGAGATTTGATGCTGATATGCTGCTGAACACTTCAATGGTTAGTTTGGGAGCTCGTCTTACCACAGAAGTTATAAAACAGACACTGTAAATGTGAGGATGACTAACGCTGCATTCACACTCATCCATCACTCCTGGAACCCAGGTATTTGTGGGCTTTTGGGACTGCTACCACCATCTAATAACTAAAATTCATGAATATCTGAGGCCCCCTCCTGAAGAAAACTGATTGATAACTTCCCATTTTAGTGGTTCACACACAAAATATAGCTTATATAGTATTAGCACGTACAGTGGAACCATCTTAGCACTACACCAGAAACCCAAATATCTGCAGCAGTGGTGTCCAAAGTTGGGCCTGAAGGACACAGTTGTTATACATGTTTTAAATATCACCCTGGATCAACACACCTCAGCCAAAAGGTTGGTTTATTACCAGGCCTCTTGAGAATTTGAAGACATATTGAGGAGGTAATTTAGCCATTTGAAACAGCTGTGTTGGCTCAAGGAAACCTTTAAAACCTGGAAACCGGCTCTTAAACCTGGAGTTGGAAACCCCTGCCAACCTTACAGCCAACCTTATCTCCGCTCCTGGGGGTACAGCCAATCAGCTCCAGGGAAAAGAAAAGGCTATCTGGGATTCATTGCTTTGAAAACACCAGTCATTGGTGTGTGATGTTGCATTGCATCATGGTATTTTATCTTCCAAATCTGTGTGTTTTTTTATGAGTATTTTAGAAATGCTCCATGAAAAAATCAGCAAAAACAGTGGAACAAAAAAGTATTTGGCAGCCACTTGTCATCCAAGTTGTCCCACTTAAAGTTGGAATGTGTGAGAATAACATTTTGGGGTCAAATGTAGAAAAAAACAAAAAACAAAAGAGTTTGCTCTCAGCCAGTGATCTCCTTCCTTTCGTGAGTTTCATGCTGGGATGCCAGTTAGGAATCAGCGGCAGGAGATTCAAGATGATGACCAAAGACGAGTTTTACACAGTACGTTTATAAAAAGATAAATACTATTCACTATAATACCGAGTTGACCGTTTTTTTCTCATTTACCTCTAGCACTGTTAGTTCAAGTTTAGCCTCTAGCCCAGTTGGTGAACAGCAGCGCAGTGTTTGTGTTGATGTCTTAGCAACTTTGCTGACTCACATGTTATTGGCTCTAGAACCAGGAATTATGGAGGCAGGATCAACTTCCTTCCAACATGATTGAGACAGACTGCTGCGTGATTGTTTCACTGAAAAATTATTAAATATTGCACCTTTTAAAAGATCTTTCTTTTCCATCATAGGTAAACTGGGAGAGACAGAATGTTATGAAAACCAAGGAAATCATTATGCTTTTTAAATAATTTATTTGTATGAGAAATCAATGGAGAATGGAAAGAAAGAAACAGAGTACTATAAACGAAAAATGTCTCCGTCAATACGTCTGCGTGCAAATTTGCTGTTGGAGATGTATAAACTAGGCTTTGGCATTTATTTATTACATCAGGCATCCTGTGGAGTATAAAACAAGCAAAGTGTCGGCCACATCTCGTTAGCCAGTTGGGGTTGGAATTGCAAGGAAGTCTTGAGCTGAGGCTCTCTGCATATGATCTTGAAAACTGTTAGGGTGCAGCCCAGAACTATATTGGGGGAACTGGACAATGACATGAAGAGAGCTTGGACCACAATAACAAAGGTTACCATCACTGACACACTACGTTATCAAGCATTAAAATCCTGCAGCGCACAAAAGGTTGCCCTGCACAAGCCAGCCCATATCCAGACCCGTCTAAAGTTTGCCAGAAACCATCCGAATATCCAGAGGAGGATTGGGAGAATATCATGTGGTCAGATGAGACCAAAATAGAACTGGGTGGAGGTGGAAACATTTTGCTTTGGGGCGGCTATTCTGCAAAGGGGACAGGACAACGGATCCATATAAAGAAAAGGATGAATGGTGTCATGTATTGTGAGATTTTGGGCAAAAACTTCCTTCCATCAGTCAGCGCATTGAAGATGAAAAGTGGCTGGATCTTCCAGCATTTCAATAATCCGAAAAACAGCATGGAAAATGTTTGAATGGCTTCTTAAAAAGTATCACAAGGGCCTGGAGTGGCCTATACAGTCTCCAGACCTCATTCTAATAGATAATCTGAGGAGGGAGCTGAAAATCAAAACATTATAGCTCCAGTAAAGATCTGCATGGAAGAAGGGGCAAAAATACCAGATTTTTTCTATACTCTGTCTCTCACAGCTGAAGTGTAACTATGATGAAAATTACAGACCTCTGTCATCTTTTCAAGTGGGACAGTTTGCACAATCAGTGGCTGCCAAATATTTGTTGCACCACTGTACCGGTAATTTGGAGTTATGTTTCTACATAAAAATCCACAGGTGAATCCACAAATATTTAACCAAGAATCATTGGGGGTCCACTCTATAGTCAAGTGTAACATAAAAAGCTTTGCAGAGGCTAAACGTCAAATGACTAATACTCCTGGCATGTTTTTGATTAAAGTAATATCTTAGTTTAAACAACACATTTCTTCCAATTCTTCTAACTGTATATCTATCAGTCATGTGTGCTTGATACTGTTTAATCTGAATTTGTAGGTTTTAAATGTATGTTTAGGAAAGATGAAACTGGATTAAAGGGATATACCACTCATAAGTAAGAATTTGCCTGTCGTTCGAGTTCGATAAGAAAAAAGCATTTTGTAACCAGCCCTGTCATTCTCCTGATCTGGCAAGAGACTGTTTGCTAAACAGGTTAGCCTACTTTAGCATAAACCAATGTAACAGAATGGGATCTATTAGCATGCTAGTAGTTCTCATTCATTTACAATGGTTTATGCTAATCTAAAGCAAACTAAGAGGTGGAATATCCCTTTAAATAAAAAAAAAAGGTGCCATTATGCTGTTGTTTATGAAGTGTTGATTGTGCAGATACTTAGCTCCTGCTTTTAGTTAATTACAATTACCCTTGCCTGTAATGCAACATCACATAGGGTACCCGTGGTTACACTCAGAAACAGCATGGGTGTCCTCAGAGCTGTGTTTGCATTATAGATTGTCGAAGCGCTTTTTCTTGCTGGTTTTTACAAGCTCAATAACTGCTCTATGTAGAAGTTGGAAAGTAGAAAAGTCGTTTGGAGGGAAGAGGATTTGGGGTAACTAGTCCCCCCTACAGGTTTGGCATGTCAATCAATGTGCTCAAGACGTACTTGTGCTATCAGGTGTGGATGTGGTTTTTTTTATTGTTTTTTTTTACAAAGTGGTAAGGATTTTCAGTTTGAAAAAAAGCGTAAATGGCCTAAATCAGCACAAAATCTTAAGAATAGTAGCAGAATAGTAAGATAGAAGTAATTTCAGTCTTAAATAACATGAATAGTCTAGAAGATAGGTAGAATTGAATCAATATTGTTCAGTTAATACCTTTTAGAAGTTGAAATATACCTAATACATTTTGAAACTATATTTAAGCTTTTATGCTTAAATTATTTCTAGCAATAAATAATAAAAGCTACCCAATTAAAATGCTTAATGTTTCTTCTTGAAATAATTGTTTACATAAGTACGGCTACCTTAAAATGAACAATTTACCACCCTCATTGCTAAAAATAAACGCTCATCCATTTAACTTTATTGGGTCAGAAAATAAGAAGCTGCAGCCAGCACAATCCTGGTGCTCTGCAGCTCCACTGGTCAAAATTCGGCTTTATTTTTACCTCAGCTTCAACATTGTGATCTGAAAATATTTGACGTAGATTTTCTTTTTTCTTTCTTTGCCATTTTCCAAATAATACCTAAGAGGTTAAATATGGAAAAAAAATATATCTGATTTCAGCACAGATTTCTCATCGACTCAGACTTGTGTACATATACTGGATATAAAGCATGGTTTATATACATTTCTGCCTCTGCATTTCAGTGTATAAAACACTGCCAGTTTTACAAAACTGAGTCCTAGTACTTAAGGTTCTAAAAGGTTCGCTATTCAACAGAAAGCTTGCTGCACACTGTATAAAAGTTTCATTAAACCCTTCTCCTATTTATTTCCTTAAATAATGGTCTGTAATTTAAAATGACTCAAGGGAAAAGGGGGAAACATGTTTTTAACTGAAAGGGGCTTCTCTTTTGTTTTATCTTGACATTATTAATTATTTTCTCTGTTTCTCTGTCTGTTTCTGTATCTATGAAGAATAAAAGTCTTTTATAATTTGTGTTTTGCATCTTTCTTTTAATACTTCGCCCCCCGATTCTTCGAAGCTCATATCAAAACAATATGGTATCTGCCAAAGATAAAGACTTAAAAAGGTTAGATATAGATTGAATAAAACATCTGTTTTTATCTAGATCAAACATTGCATTTATGAGGCTCTACTTTCTGCAGCAGATTAAAGGAACCAGTATTACATTGTATGTGAAACTGACCTGTAAATAAATTCTGATCTTTATTGTACCCTGACTACTTACACTTAGTTGTGCTTCATTTTTATCTTCAGAATTTTATTTCATTAACAGGTCCAAGTGTATCATAGCTTCAGATCTCATTATCTTTAGCCATTGATCTTCCCCAAAGCCAGAGAAGGAATAAAAAGAGAAAGCCCTCCTGGTTGGACCTGTCCACAAAATGAATCGTCACTCTCAAAAGTTTCTTTAAAACAGACCCCTTCTCTCTTCTTTTACCGTCTGTCTGTTGGTGGGATACACTTTGCGTGAACCAAATCCTTATTTTATGGTATAGCACACATGTTGGCTTGATCTGTCAGACAGGATTCATATCAGGGTTGTACAGGGAGATGTATTCAGACGCCTGAAGCATCTGTCTGGTTTTTACTCCCACATGGAGAAATATCCTCTTTTTAATTTAAAACTGAGTGTATGAAGTTTGTATGCCGTGCTTCAAATGTACATTCAAGTGTATTCTTCTACTTTAGCAAGTTTGCACACACATGCATACATATTTACAGAGACGCTTCCTTTTTATACTTTCCCGTTGGTGTATCAGATTTCCAAAGTAATTCCCCATCAGGACAGCAAGAGGTGTAGACCTTTTCTGGCGGGTCTGCCTACCAATGTAGTGACGTCTCTAGCCGACAAGAGTTTACTAACCTTAGCTTGTACGCACATCCACTCAAGGAGCAATGACTGACAGAGTGTCAGTTTGATTGTGCTAGAAAGCTGGAAAGTACAGCTCACTGAATGCTCTAAAATGCATGCAAACAAACAAAGCGGTCTGTTTTGTTTTTCTCCTCACCTCCTGGTGTTCAAAATCACCAAAAGTCCATATTAGATAAACTAACCTTCGAATACAAAGCATCTGGTGCCTCAAAGCTGCATTGACTACTAATTACATCGACAATAGAGCAGTGTTCTGGTTAAATGATGTTGGGCTGACCAATTTCTGTATTTTATTATTTAAAAATAGACTAACGCATATTAATAGACACTTTCATGTAAATATGTTGAAATTTTAACCAATGGCTAATTTCCATCCATAGTACCTGGGCAGGTTGATGGTCTTGAAATATAAAAAACATAGGGCCATACTAACATAATTCAAACACATGTATTCAGTTATTTCATCCTTTTTGTTTGAGTACATACAGTAGTTCCATACATCATGTGTTCATTCATAGTTTTGATGCCCTTAATTGAGAATCAACAATGTAGTCATGAAAATAAAGATATGCATTGAATGAGAAGGTGTGTCCAAACTTTTGGCCTGTACTGTACATTACTTACTTGAAATTTTTTTTTTTTTAATTACAGCAAATATTTTTTGAAAAATTTGTTTTCATTATAATAAATTTTTTCTTTCAGACCCGTTTTTAAACGCATCGTAATGTAATTCCGTCTGGTGAATCTCCAGCGGGACTCTGTAATGAGTTGCATGTTCTGCAAACCAGCTAAAGGCAAGAAACTAGGGCAAAATTGTCATATCGTTATTTTTTTTAAAACATATCGCTATTTAACGTTTTGTTTCCTCATACAAGATTGTTGATATACACATTATCTTATATCGGAATGAATATAAAAATGTGCTTTAAATAAACTATTTTACTGTCATATGGACTGCATCATGTTTTTTCCAGACACAGGTGAACGATATGAAAATAATTAAAATGATTAAGATTCCAATAGACAATGTTGATGTTTTAAGGCTGAAATTCTACTTTTTAAAAAACCTCACGTTGACGCAAGCAGCAAATAGCATATTTTAATGGCTTTGCATGTAGTACTGAAGAATCGCACTAGGGCGCAGAGTACAGACTTAGACCGGATATTGCCAAAGAAGAAGTAAAATAAGCATGGCGACCGTAGATTATTAGCTGTTAAATATTAAGATTACAGCAGAAAAAAGATGGCAGAAGTATCATAGATGATATGTAAAACATATTTACCGCTATTTTGGATGTCTTTCCTGCTGGTTTTGCAGCCGTTGACCGCGTTTACCTTCAGACGGTCAAATAGCGCTCAACACTCCCCCCTACTGGTTACTCGTAATAACGCTTTGCTAAATAATTAGTACATGCCATTATATCATTTGTCTAGTTACTGTTACCTGTTACATCCTACTGGAGCGTAATGCAAAGTGATTTTTTTTTAAAAGAAGAAAAGTTCAGTTTTTCTGTATTAACAAAGATGTAATTTTTCTTTTATAAATATTCCATTCTGAACAAACACATTTAACATAAAATAAAAACAATTTTACATAGTTTAGAGAGAAGCATTTTTTATTGTCTAAATTCCAAACGAAGTAAAAGGGAATTTAACTAAACAAACATGTGGGTGTTCCTCTTTCTTTGAGAGGCACCCAGAGAGTTGATGTATATTTGCCACCTTGGACTGCAGCTGGACTCTTGGTTGGTTTAGTTATAGCTACAGAACATCTCGTAAAAACATTGTATTGGTATTTATCAGTTTGAGTAAATCCTCAATTCAGAAAAACACATCTTGTAATGTTTGTTGTTGTTGTAAAAGTTGTCTTATTTCAGAAAAACTGAGCTTTTCATTTATGTTTTCAATAATTCAGAGAAAACTACTTTTTACATTATTTCAAACATTTTTGATTGGTTTAGGCATCAGAAGTCCACCAAACTGCAGAAGAAGACCGGCAATATAAACACATTTCAAAACATTTCAGAATGTTTCTGTTTTCATGTTTCAGATATCTCTTATAATAAAAAAAATTGATCATAATACTAAATTAAATCTACCAAATTGTATGTTTTTGCCAGTGTTTATCTGTTTGTCTTTTTATTTATTCATTCATTCAGATTATTGGTTCCACAGTGAGGAAATTCAAATTTTAAGGCAGCACACACAGCAAATGAATAAAACTATAGAGCAGGTGAAAACACAGACATTAATCTATAGAGATACACAGTATAAAATAAAAAAAATAAAAATAAAATGCTGTTAACAGAATTTTATATCATAACTCTACTTTGTTGACATATTTTGATGCAATATTCAGGAAATGTCCGAAATGGGCCAAGGAACAAGTAATTAAATGTTGGGGATGATTAGGTATTATGAAGGAATCTAAACTGTAATGAGGTCCTTGGCAGAGTTCTAAACTGCTTTTCTAGGTTTTTAAGATAATTTCTGATTGACTCAGTCAGTTTATAACATTTTATGAGCACGACTGTCCAAACATTATGTTTGATGCATGTATTAATATTACAGTCAAGGTACTAGCGACTAGCTAGGTGATTGGATGCTCATTAACATTTTATCTCCTGTTGTTTGTAAGTGTGTGTTAAAATACAAAACAGTAAAACATATCTTGCCTGGCCGGCCAGCTCTCTGGGTGCTCAGAACCCCTAAACCTCTCATCCCAGAATAAGCCTTGTCGTAGACGGATCTTTTGTTGTGAGACAGAGTTAGGACAAACAATGGTGAGAGTGATTCACAGCTCTGTGGCGGTCCACTGGATACCTCCTCCGACATTCAGAGATACTTGGAAAGATTAGTGTGGAACATGACTTTTGCTATCAGAAGTAAAAACCTAGAAAAGTCTCTTTAAATTATGAGTCCTAGGGGATTTTAGTTTGTCATTAAATAAAATTGTACAGGTTACTGTAAACTGTTTTACATTTATTTATGATATTCTCATTTTTACTTTGAAAACACCTTTCATTTTGAGTGCGTAAACCTTTTATATCTACGGTAAAGTACAGATAATATATCAGTGTCACTGATTTAGGGGTCTGTTTTTATGATAGACACTATTTTTAGGTGATGCCCTAATTTAATTTATGCTTTTGCAACTTAGTAAACCTGTTCTATTGATGCATTTGACTCTATAATAAGAAATAACACCAGAAGCAGACAATGCAGAGATCTTACCTACCAAATTTTCTCGAGGCAGAAGGTTGAGTTTGATTTATATTGGTGGTAAAAACAGGGGATAAGGGGTTAAGACTGCAGTTGTAATACTGACGCTTAATTTGAATAATTGAGTGAATGAGCGATCAAGCTTCGCAGATGCACCGTTTAGCAGTATAACTCTATAAATCACAAATGTAATCAAAACAAATGGGAGAAGTCATCATGTAACAGCACGAGCCAACACAAAATCACATCAAATTCACGCAGCTACTAAACTTCATTTAACCACATGGATCAATCTTGTCTCTTTTTAAACTCTATTTTGAAAGGAAAGCCTGTACAACAGTCATGATCCAGACTTCAACTATTGTTGGAAAATTTTTTCACACACATGCCATCTTCCTATAACAACTAAAATCACTTCTAAGCTAGTTGGCACAGAGCATGCTGATTACCTGCATCCCAATCTGTAGGGACGGGTCAGGCTGAAGTGAAGGACACAGAAATAAAGGGAACATAAAACAAATATGAAATGTTACAAATAAAAACAGTAAATATACAAAAATAACTAAAGAATATGTTTTCTGTTATTGGAGAGGCTGCAAATAATTTAATAATGTTGTTTTTATTGACTGCTTGTAAATCTTAAAAGGATGCTGATGGAGAATAACACTTTTAAACCGTTTTCTTGCAGCAATAACTTCCTCCGAATTTTAAAAGTTGACATATACGGGTTGGATCAATTTTTTTCAGTTTTGACTCAGTTTTTTTTAACCCCTATTGATTTTCACTGTAACTGGATGAATTAATACACAGTTTTTAACCATCTTGTTGAATGAACATATATTTTAGCAAGTTTATCCATTTCTGTTTTATGTTTTAGAAACAAGGTCATGCTCATACCAAAAAGGTTTAGTTCAACTTGTGCAATGTGGATTTAAAGGGATATTCCACCCCTAAGTGGAATTTAGTCTGTTGCCATATTCCCCAGAGTTAGATAAGAAAAAGCATTTTATAACCAGCCAAGTCACTCTCCTAAATTGGCAGGAATCCGTCTGCGGTAGCTTAGCATAAACAATGCAAGTCAACGGCAACAGCTAGCGTTTTGTGTGAAGGAGTCATGAAAATTACCCAATACTGATCCTAATTACTGCTGCTGACGTCAATAATCCTATCGATTCAAAATGACAATAATAAGTACCACAAATGAATTACAGCAGCCAATTAAGATTTTGCACTACATTACGACAAAGCACCGTTGTAAGTCGTTGCTGTGAGGTGCAAGTACATGATGCAGCGCACGACTAAATTTCACTAAGGGGTGGAAAAACCCTTTAAATTATATGTTGACCCATTTCAGATTCAAAACCCCCATATCAGTGCTAATACAAAAGTTCATTCTGTTTGCACAATCAAAATAAAAACCATCAAAGTAAAACCAGTGCTTCCTCAGCACCAGAAAACAACTTTAATCAAGTATTGTGGAATACCTTGAGGAGATAACAACTTAACATTTTTTGGATGCCTTGTTCAAAATGATACTGTTACTCTGTCAGATCTTAATCTGCCAAATATTTTAACAACAAAAAAAAATATTGAGCATCAGACAAGAAATGTGTTACCATGAGGTAACTGTTTTATCCCAGTGCTGCTTGTTTTAATGATGTCTTTAATGTTGTGATGGGGGTTGATGTAAAGCTAAGAGGTGCTTTCAGGTAAACAGAGTATAAAGGCTGTTTGCATCTTCATTTATAAACACCATCAGTTTCTACAGTGAATCTACCACATTTTAATATGCACTCTGCAACTTTTATACCTTGAAAACATGTTATCAAATAATGTTGGCGGCACACCAGCATTTTTAATGTTAATTTTTGGAGCGATTGTTGCCTGGAAAGGGTCCTGCTGTTGAAAAGCGCACTATACAACTTTTCTCTCCCAGGACACCTCCTAGAAGTAGTTGTGTTTTGCTTTACGCCATTAGCTCACACACTACCAAACCCCATGGTTTGGAGACTTGAGCCATGGAAGATCAACCAAAGAAACCAAAGAAGACGCTATCAGAAGAAGCAAGGAGAAGAAAAAGAGGAAGTAATAGAGCAAGAGACAAGAAAAGGGTCGACATTGGTCCGGCTCTTCCTCACTGGAGAGCTCTTGTGCTGGTAGGAATGAGGCATTAGAGATACCACAGGATGTAATACAGATGAACTAGCCATGTTGCTATTCAACTGATCTCTACTAAATGCTTGCTCTGCAGTTATTGTGTTGGTTGGGCATGATGATATAATATTAGTAAACATACTCAGTCACTGACACACACTTAGTTTGATGTATTTTTAGCTCGCAAGCATGTAAAACCCTCGGTAGACTGGCCTCTTCAGCCGTGCTCCATAGAGATTTGGATTTATGACAGTGATGTTACACTGCAAGCCTTGAGAGGGTGACAGAGAGCAAATATCCACAAATTTACAAAGTGTATCTTTAAGATCCATAATACCTGCATATTGATAACATGAAACATAAATAAATCCCAATCAGCCATTTTTATTGTTTTTTTAAAACAAGCTAAAAACATTTAGTCAGAAACAGGAAGATTATTTAGTGGCACACCAACTAAACTATGAAGGAATTTAGACCTAGCGTTCGTAATGGTAGCGTCTGTAAACAGTAACGTAGTAATAATCTTGACAAAGTAAAGATTTTTTTTATGCATCGCTTTTTTTCTGTCCAGCAATACCAAACAATTTGAACTATGTGTAAAGGGAGGAAACGACCCAAACTGTGAGATGAGGACAAATTGCTCGACCAGGGAGTCAACAGCCAGACCAATGAGGCAACTGCAGGTTCTATTTGTAAGCATTACATGTATTTGTTAAAACAATGTTTTCTTTAAGTAATAATAATCTATATTGGCACACTCTTCCTCTGTGTATGGGCCAAATGAAGGAGAGAGCGTTAGGCTGCAGATGCTGTCGAGTATTTTCACTTCACATCACTAGCCGTTACTCTTAAATGACTGTTTAGCAATAACACACACGTACATCAGTGTAGCAATACTTTTCAGAACTCTAGCAGGAATTATGAAGGTTGAATTACAAATTACAGACTTTTAGTGTTTTTGTAACAAGCTTCAATTGCATGATGTGGTAAATTAAAGGCAGACTTGGGTCGCCACAGAGAACTCCTAAATCCCACCATAGGTTGCTCATTGTGTTAATATGTCCTCCACACGTTTTTGAAACTTGTAGTTGTTGTGTCGGGTTTTGGGTCAAGTGGTGAACGATTTAGATTGGAGAACATAACGTAATGTCTGATATTAGGTCACTAATAAACGTGTTTGTCCTTTCAAAAATACAAAATAATTGTTAAAGTAAAATAAGAGAAAATTTCCTCTGAACTGTAAACATGTTAAATGTAGACTAACCAGAGAAACTGTGTTAATTTCCCTTATTGTTTATTGTCTAATCAGTAGTTCAGCACACAATGGTTCCAGCATTGACATTATGTAAGATCAATGACTATTATGCTGTAAATGACAGGGAGTTTGTAAGCCGGGCATGTTTTGATGGGATGTGGGTGGATTGATGAAACAAGGTATTTCAATTTTCCTTGTTTTGAAAAATAAAACATGTTTTCAAATTCCCATTTTGATAAATATAAACCACTGAAGCAAATTAATTTTTGATTCAGAGGTTCCAGTACATGCCTTTTAATATCAGCAGCTTGTGTTCATAAATCCTGTTTGCAACAGTGTGAGAGATGCACATCTGCAGCGCTGTTATAAATACAGTTTAAAGACCAGGAGTGCTGGCCGGCATTATAAGGAGCATTCACTAACGCAGGCTGGGGCTTAAAAGCACTATTGATATGTGAGGCAGTGAATGATAATAGGGCGTCTGTTTGGACGCATGAGACAGCTACGGTCATTTGTGCACAGAAATAATCACTCCACTTGGATATTTCACAGAAACTTAAAATATAGCAGAGGTTGGATCCAACTTTTAATGGAAGAAACATTTTAAATGCTGTTGCTGCTAAGTAGCTTCCTGGATGTGGAAAAACAAAAAATTGGACCTCATTTTTTCCCACCTTGAGAGGGAGTGGAGAACCCTCTCCACAACCAGTTTAGCACTGAAACTGCTACAGTGGTTTGTCAGCTCGTCAGTTTAAGCTGGTTATTGTGCACATCTTCCTCACTGATATGCTTACACAGGGTACATTATTCTACTAGATTCCATCAGGAGTTCTGAAGGTTAAACCAAACAATCCAGCAACAACAAACAAAACGAATGGGTGATCTTTCAGCTTGTTGCTGCTGGCCGTCACCTTCATACAGATCACTGCACTCACTGTAATAACTCTGCCTGTATCCATCAGACGTGCTGTAGCCATGTAAAGGAAAAGTACTGCTATGGCTCACTTGTTTTCAGCCTTTGAAATCATTTATGTGTAAAGCAACATCAATGTTTACATATAGTTTACAGATAA
The DNA here is from genome assembly GCA_028564705.1 of Apricaphanius iberus. NCBI lineage: Eukaryota > Metazoa > Chordata > Actinopteri > Cyprinodontiformes > Aphaniidae > Apricaphanius > Apricaphanius iberus. Next base: position 1,449,106 of record JAPXFQ010002982.1, read on the forward strand.
ATGTCAACCTTACAATTATCTGTCAGTGTGATGAAATAAAACAATGGAAATGGCTAAATAAAGCAATAAGAACCGTTTTGAGACTGTTTTCTTTGGTCAAGACCTTGGAGGACACATTTATGACTGTATCACACATCTGACTTAGCTGAAGTGTGTATATTTGTGCTTCAAGACACTGTAAACCTTGTGTGCATGTGGAGTAAAGTGTATGTTTATTTAATGTAATTAAATTGATCTAAACAGGAAACATTTACTCAGTCAGTGTGTTTACTGGCCTCCTGCTTGTGTGAACGTGCTTGATGTGCAAACAGCGCACAGTAGATGATTAAGTGCGTCTTCCCACCACTCTTCGTGTGCGTGCGCACGCGCGTGTTAGGGCGGTTAAATTTTGACTGAGCCGAGCTGTCGGTGTCGTAAAAAGTGTGTGTTGGTGTTTTCTAGGGCAGACGGCTCACCAGGAGGGAAGTAGAGCGGGAGGTTCTGCATATACAGCTCCTTATCCGTCGGCAGGAAGACGCAGAAGATGACTCTGTCCAGCTGAAACACACACACACACACATTAGCACACACATTAGGACACATAAATGACCTTTATAACAAGCATATGCAGCAAATGTGAAGTCATCAGTTGCAGGTGGGAACAGTATGTGTGAGTATGCAGCTAATGCATCAGTCCATTACTCCGCCATTATCTTTCCATTATGAAGCAGCCACGACCAGACGTTTATTACTCTGCATGCTGAGGACCGAGAGCAGGAGCTGAGCACAGTGGAGGAGTATGAATGTTTGTGGAAGACAGACACAACACACACACACACAAAAGAGTTGGAAAAAATCTTTAATGGTACCCCCATTGTGAATTTGTGAATACAGAAGAAAATCTGCATTATAGTGAATTTCCATGAGTGTTATACAGTTAAAACTACAGCTTTCAGATAGATTCCAGCTCTTTTCAGGGTTTAGTTATTTTATGCTTCATTCTGTTCATTTTAGTTGTAGTAAGTAATTTCAGGCTTGTATATGTATTATCAACTTAAACAATACTGCTAAAAAGTTGTAAACAAGCCCTTTATTCTTTACACTTTGTTTCCATGGAGACTGAATTCATTTTAATATTGTTAAGTGATCGTATGAACAGTTCTATCCAAACACATTTCAAAGTTTGTCTTTAAACTTTGGAGGCTTTTGTACTCATTTCTTGTCCAACCACTTGCATAGAGCCTTGCCATCATAAATGCAGCTTGCTTAAAATATCAGAAAAATAACCAAGTGGGGGATAAAAGAGTTACTAGGGCTTTAACCCAAGGAACAGGATCTGAAAGTCGCATCTTTAAATAGGATAGAATTCTGCAAAGACAAGATGAACCATCCTTTAGCTGGTCGTCAACTATATGCCAGGTTTTCAGCCAATATCTCTGCTTACATACGGAAATACAAATTCATGAGTTTGATCATTTTAATAAATTAAATGAAAAAAACGTTTGGTATTTATAGGCCACTATCGGAAATTCAGGGTCAGTTTTGCCCAAAGGTTTTTTTTTGTTTGTCTTTTTGACCAGGAAGGGTAAAAAAAAATCCAGTCAGAATAGATTTTTATTCATCAAATTTGAAATGCAATGGGAGGGACATGCCTGTCTTCAGCAATCGTTTGACGAGTTAACAACTATTTTTTATTATCTATCAAGTATTATTCAATCTAAACAAACTGACAAGATAACTGCACGTGTAAATGAAGTAAACGCTAGCACTTATTATGAGAGTATCTGATGTGGTTCCTGCATGGCATGGAATGCAAATACTTTATTTTTTTAATCTAATAGTTGGATTGTTGCAGAAGTTATTGACGTGAGGTTTTGGATTTTTGCTTTGACAGAATAGTTCAACCCTCATGGGGGGTTTAGCTTTTGATCTGGAGGCAGAATCCGCGCTTTGGTCCCGCACTGGAGACTGCAATTATGTTAATCACTTCAGAGAAAAAGTTTTAACATGAGTCAAAGACTCTCAGAAAGTACTGGAGGAAAGCCTTCAGTTAAAGCAGCAGCAGGTGCCGCACAACACTTGTCTTTGGCGCACATCGGGCTCTTTGGAACACGTCTAATCCGGCACACTGGGATGGATGGACTGGCGACCTGTCCAGGGTATATCCTGCCTCTCACCCTATAACGACTGGAGATATGCACCAGACCCCCCCCCAACCCTTCCAAGTAGAAGTGGAACAAATAATGGATGGAATTTATTTACCTGGACTCCATTAATACAGCTGAAAAGAAAAAAAATATGCGCACCACTTAAAGCGGTCAGAGGGAGGTATGAAAATTACTCTGTAAAAATGATGGACAGCCTTCAGATTTTTCTGTCACTATTCTAAGAAAAAATGGTCAAATATGGAAAATATTCGGTTAACGCGACCCCTGGTTTTGCCAGAACTTCATCTGATGGGTTAAATCTGTTGGTTCAGTCTTGTCAGCCCGAGGATCCTCATACAAAATCACCCTTTAAGGAATTTATGAAGTTGCCTGAGTATCACAACATTTTCGGCAGTGAGTAGCATCATTTTTCAGGGGCAAAATAATAAATCACAAGATCAAAAATGGATCGCGCAGGGATGGTTGTTGCATTTCTGTTTACCATGTCGTTATAAACGGGTTTGCCAGACACTCTTCTAATTCTACAAACCTGGTTCTTGGCCATATCTGATCATCTCCCTCAGAGTTAAAACCAGCATCAGCATATAACAACAGCAACTCAATTGGGTCATTTCCAAGAAAATACTCCCAGGCTGGTAATCACTTGGCTCCTGACACAGCCCCGAAAACGGCCCTGTTGGTCCAGCCCACCTTACTGTAGTAGAGAGCTGCACATACTGTACAATTAAGGGCCGATAGTGTAGAGTGCGCCATTTATGATAGGTTCCTCTATTCATGTTAAGTTCCCCTGAGGATGAAAAAGTCTTCAATGTCCCTTCTGTCTTTTCATGTGGGCTTATCGAATGAATAAGTATCAAGTTTTTTGATGTCCTGGGTACAAAGAGTAAAATGAGCCTTGATCTGATTTATCACATACGAAGGGTATGTTCGCAATCAGAATAATAAAACACCACCCGAAAAGACAGAAGTGACAAACACTTTTTTTTATCCTCGAAGGAAATTAATGTAAATAGAGGTGAAAATGTTTATTAACTACATGTAGCCATATTATAAATCATATAATTAAATGCATAGGACCATAATTTCACAAACTTGGACAGGGAATTCTGTGTTTTTATTTTTTTTTTATTTGGGGGAGCAAGAGGAAACGGTAGTGTAAGTTTAACTGTGATAAATATTGGGAGATAATGAAAAAACTCTAATCTGACCAACAGAAAAGGTATTAAGGATTAAGCAGATATTACAAGAGAATAGGAGGTATAATTTAAAAGATAATGTTTCATTTTTTATGAGCCACATTACACTTAAGAATAAAGGAAATAAAACTATTCCGGTACACACTTTGGTCCAGAAGGTGGTAGTAGTGCACCTCAAGTTGTTGGTCAGCCGCTGTAAAGGCAGAAGAAGAAATTATGCCATGGGTGGCTAGCTTCAGCAAGCTAATCGCCAGCCTCGCCAATAGTATTGCCAGCCAATCCAGGGTAATAATCAGCTGAGGGAGTCGACAACCCAGTAGATTACCCAGCTTCGGCATGCCAGTAGCCAGCGTCTCCAATGTAAACACCAGTGAGTACTCTGCCTTTTCCCAGCTACCTCCGACCTATCAGTTACTGATCCCGGCCACTTAGTTACCGTTGCTGGTCTATCAGTAAACAATGCTAGCCTATCAATAGTCAGATCCGTTGCTGGCTTTGGAATGGATATTAGCTCCTGCGGCAGGGAAGTAGTCTTAATTTGGGCCCCGATACTGCGCCATATCTTCCAGAGGCCCAAAAGCTGTGCTCACTTGGGTCAACATTAGCACCACCTTAAAGTGAAACTCCCCCTGAATCATCTTTTTTTGCTGATAAACTGTATAAATGATTGTCTTACAATGCTATCAACATGTCTGGTCATTATTTTGGTTATTTTAGTACATTTTACTAAAAACAATTTTGTACCAAAAATGGTTAGTGGAGTGCCCTCTTCAGATTAAAACTTTACACTGAACTTGAATTTGAATTAGCTTTGTTACCTGCTCACTTTGGATTTCTGACAGCAGCGTCCTGCTGCTGTGGAGTATAAAAACAGCTCAGTCTCGGCTACACGTTCGTAGCGAGTTTGCTCGAAACAATGCGGCTCAGGGCTGCTCACTTCCTCCACAGAACCTTCCTCCCTTTCTTCTCTTCCATCTTAAGGAGGTGGTGGGAAATATTCAACCTCATAATTGCACCCTCTGAGGCAATGGAGCTCGAGTTACTATTGTTCTGCAACTTTCTGGCTCTGTGTGTTTTCCTGGTTTTTATACCCTACTTAGGATTGGTTTTGGGATATTCACTGACCTTAGGACTGATGGACCTTGTTAGGACCGAAGCCCAGTCCTGATTCATCGGACCCCCCTTTTTAGGGTCAGAAGTTAGGTTTTTAAGGTATGGTGTGAATTTATTTTTAGTTAGGATTAGGCTTAGACTAGTAACTGTTTGGGTAGTGAGTTTGGGTTAGGCATAAATCCAGTTATTAAAATCGATGGAAGTCAGTGGACGGTCCTAATTTGGGTAGCAATACAAACTTGTGTGTTTTTCACGCTACAGAAGCACTGTAGGCAGTCATGTCAATCACTGCACAGACCTAGCCCTGCCCTCCCCATCGCTGGTCTGCCATGAAGCTCCTCATTTTGAGGCCTTTTTCAAACAGAAATCATGGGCGGATATAGTCTCTGGTAGGGGGTGAGTTGCTCTTTAATATTTGAACAGGAGTTATAATTTCTGTTTCCAGCATCACGTCTCAGTTTATAGCCGTGCTGTTTCTATCTCTTTCCTCCCGGTGTGGGAGTTTAAGTCCTGCTGCTCTCACAGACAGATCTTTCTCAGCAGCTGGCTCGCCTGCAGCCTTTGGTTTTCAGTCCAGGCTTGCTACACAATTACCATCACTCACCAAAATTTGCATGGAGTGAAAGTGAAGGTATGGAAATGTGTGGTAACAACATCCCCCAGGCTAGGGTTTAAAAAACTAACCTGTACATTAAGGTGCTTCAGCTCGCAGCGTGAAACAGTAAAAAAGTGGGGAAACTAATTTTGATAAAGCTACAGCAGAGAGCCTGGAGATGCTGCTGTTAACAATAACATCAAGGTAATGTAATGACTCCCTCGTGACTGCCCATCTTTAATAGAGGTGTAGCACACAACTTGTGAATACGCTCTTCTCAAACTGAAAACATTCAATTTAGATTCAGCAGAGCCTTTCATCCAGAGCACATTGGGAGAGATAAGCAGAGTATTTAAAACTGGTATTTGTAAGAAATTCAGGTAGAAGTATCTGATGCTAAACTAATTTCCCCCACAGGTGAGCCACCAATGAGAACAAGCTGAACCTTAACCATGTTTTGCAATACAATGAGGACCTGGATGAGAAACCTGATGGGGTCTTAATTTAAAAAATTCACATCTGTTCAATTAATCAACTAGTGAATTAAGATACTGAAATAAAAGAAAGTTTCAGTGATTTTCTCGTTTCCTGAATATGGCTGGATACGGTATACACAAACTTAATAAGGTAGCAGACCTCTCTTTCTGTTTTGGTTCTAGTGTTGCAAGGAGGCATGAGTGAGTATGACACACTCATCATATTATACATTTTTTATTTATTTATTCTACTTTGGTACCAGAGGCTGATAACTTGTCTGTGCCTAATTCCAAGCCATAAGATTGAATGTGGTTGTGGGTATTAGAACATGTAAGAATAGACCTAAATGATGGATTCCTTATTTTCTGAAATATCCCCTTCTAGTTTTCAGTAACTGTTGTCGAGTTATATTAGCTTAGCATCTTTGTACTTCTATTTGTTCAATTGTGTCTCACTTATTGAGGAAATAGAAGGTAGGATGCCTAAAACATATTCATAACCCTTAATCACAATGAGTATGTTCACATGCACATCTAAATTGAGGTTTTGGCAGTAAAATGGCTTAGCAGAAGTTGTCAAACATATAGTAAACAAATGCTAAAGTCAGTAAAGCAGACGGTGTAAAAGTAGGATATGCCCAACAAGCAAAGAAATTAACAATAGCAACACTGCAAAGTCTGTTATTGTTCTACAGTCCCATTACTTCCCGAAGGGGGAGTGCCCAGGCTGCCAAAAGCTCGGCTGTTCCAGACTGTAGAGAAATTATATTTTCCAATCGCATTTTCTGGGTACCTTAGGCTGATTACTTCAACTCCAGTTCGGTTCGACTTAAGTCAGGCTAAGGTGTATGAATGCATTTCAAAAGTCTGATTTCAGTCGGATTAAGGCCAGAATTGGAATTCCTCTTCTGCATTTAAAAGCCCTGGGTGAATATTGGTTGCTGGTGTTTTTACACTGTAATCCTCAACTGACAGGGAAATATTTTCAGTGACGCTAAATAAATCTTGTTAAAAGAATAAAAATCTGAGGGATTCAACTGATTTCAGATATTAGATCAAGACGGACGGACAGATGGATGCGTCTTTTGTGTCTTAATGTGTCTGTAAATTTTTGAATTCATTTCCCAAGCGACAGTCAAGCCAAACCAGGCCCACCAGAACACAATGTGAAACATCTAAAAAAGAGGGGGGCTTTAATTAAAGAAGAACCACCCGTTTTCCTCTTGTGCACACTCAAAGCTCCACAGGCTTGAAAATAAATGAACATTTTTAATTATTTACAAGTGCTTTTTATTTTTCCTTTAAAACACACAGCAGCAGAGCAACTTGTGGGTGGACTGTTAAAAAAAAGGAGCTCTGTTGAGTTGGTTTACTGGTCTAACAGCCAAACACGTAGTCTGTTGTTAGATATACATGTTTGATTTGTTTTGCTTGCAAAGGCTGATGGCATCAGTTGACTGGTATTGCCACAGAACCTCTGGAGATGTGAGACTAATAATAACCCATGACACCATCCTCTGCGAGGGGGAGGGGTTTAAAAGAATGCAAACGACTGCTTGGAAAGTTTCCGATCATCTCCGAGATCCGATCACACCGCTCTCTCCCGCCTCCAGTCATATATTCCATCATTTTGTCTTTTCTCTGCTTGTTTTTTTTTCCAGGGGGAAAATGTGTGTGCAAAATGTAGCTGAGTTTTTTTTTTTTTTTTTTGTAAGTTGGGTTTGGTCCCGCAAGGAGCCAATTAAAGCGCAGTCTTGGCCATGAGCATGAGAGCCACATTTAGGAGTGTGCGTTCAACTGAAAGGGTGTGTGTGTCATTGTGTGTTTTTTCGATGTACCCTCTCGCACTTACAAGAAAACAAAAAACAACAGCTGTGAAGGAAATAATACCTGGAGGAAATGGCAGGGAAAAATTGCCAATCATGCAGACACAAACACACACACACTAACACACACACACATATATGTACGTATATACCAACCTTGTCATGATGCACATCAAGAAACTCCCTCACGGCTGCTAGCGCCTCGTGCACCGCCTGTTCAGGTGGATATCCTGCACACACACACACAAAAACCCAAAATGTGCAAGAACAGGTGCAGAAACAGATCTGTGTCGTTGCATCGTGTATGTTTTTCTCTTCTCTACTCTCATACTCTGTGCTCCGTTTCCTCACTTCGTCTCACCTCGTCTCGCTTAATCCGGGGAGTTCCAGACACAACACACTTGTTGGTTGAGAGAAGACAGACGGAGAAGGACTGCCACAAATATTCAGCAACTCAGACCTTTCACCAGTTGAAAAAATCCTTCGAAATTTTCATCTTCTGGCAAAACAAACCATTTCAATACGGCTAAAATCAGAGTCAGTTGTACTCTCAGCAATCTGTGGGGAGTCAATCAGCACAGATTTTTTTATACGTTTGGTTATGTAGGTCGCATATCATGCCTTGAAGACTGTTCCTACTGCTTGTGCTTTTCCACATTTTATGATCTTACAACCACAGATTTCCGTGTTTTCTGTGGATTATATTTAAAAAACCGACAGAAAGATCACAACTGTGTAACAGAGGGATAATAGTGAATGATTTTTTTTTTATCAGATTGGAGAAGCATGACATGTACAACGACCTTTCACTGCAATTACAGTTTTATCTTTAAGACTATGTTGATGCCATCTTCATTTATGTAGACTCAGAATGTTTTGCCAGTCTTTCTTCACTAAATAGATCAAGCTCGGTCAAGTTTGTTGAAGAGAAAATGAGAACAACATTTCTTAGTTGGATTTAGGGCAAGAATGAGCCGTTTTTAACACATGACATTTTTTTGATCAAACCATTCGAATCAGTCTGAAAAATATATGTATGAAAATATAAAAAATATATGAAAAATATATTGCAAATATGACATCAATATTACTGTGTGCAATAGTCATATTGCAAAGGCCTGTTTGGAGTGTGATAATTGTTGCTAATATTTTGTAATGGTGCGTTCAGACTGCAAGCATTGTCAGCGTCAAACAAAGCTTATAAAGTGACTAGTTCGACGCATATACACAGAAGATACATTTTTAAGATGAAGCTTGCAAAGCTTGTAGGCAGGTATTTCTCTGCTGGATGTTTTAAACACTCGTGGATCGTGGTTGGCTAGGCAATGTCGACGTCGGGCAACGTCACTACAGTGAGACGCTCTGATTGGTTGCCGTCATGCATCAACAGCGTTAGGATAGTCAAAAGTTCAACTAGCTGAACTTCTGCGTTGCTACCGTTATGCGCTTTGAAGCTTGAAACGCAGGAAAAGCTTGCAAAGTTGACGGAGCCAATGCTCACAAAGCGCCACAGAGATCGTGACGCTGCTCCAACGGCCTCTGCCATAGATTTAACATGTAATCTCGACATTGCTGACGCTGACAAAGCCTGCGGTCTGAATGCAGCATAACGGTTCAGTACTTGAATTTTACATGATATTGTAATATTTAGCCTGTTTGTCTCTCTACAGCAGATTCTAATACCAGACACTAATGACGTCACCCAAATCTTTAAGGTCACAGAGAGACGGAAGTACAGAAAAAAAGAAAATATTCTAAAAAATAGGTATATCTCACAACTGATATCATCAGAATATTTACCATTATTATCGCCATTGCACGATTTTCCAATGTCGTGCAGCCCTGCCTTATAATGTTTGTCTGGCTAGATGTCTATAGTTGTTATTTTCCTGGATTGTCCTGTAATTTCCTTTAATCTTCATCTTTCCTGGCAACACCTTGAATTTTTTTGCTTCCAAATTTCAGCTGCAGGAACTATGCTTTATCGTGCTGAGTATATTCTTAAGCATGTCTCTTCTTACAAAAGAGGAAGGAGAAAACAGATTTCTATCAGGGATACAACTTTACCACTGTCTGTTTTGCAAAGAAGAATGGGCAAGAATTTCAGTCTCTAGATGTGCAAAGCTGGTAGAGACATACCGTAAAAGACTGGCAGCTGTAATTGCAGCAAAAGGTGGTTCTACAAAGTATTGACTCAGGGGGCTGAATATTTACGCACACCCCACTTTTCAGTTATTTATCTGTAAAAAATGTTTGGAATCATCTATGATTTTCGTTCCACTTCTCGCGTGTACACCACTTTGTATTGGTCTTTCACGTGGAATGACAAAATGTAGAAAAGTTCAAGGGGGCCGAATACTTTTGCAAGCCACTGTATATATATATATATATATATATATATATATATTTATATATATATATATATATAAATATACAGACGTGGACAAAATTGTTGGTACCCTTCATTAAATCAAAGAAAAACTCATAATGGTCACAGAAATAACTTTAATCTGACAAAAGTAATAATAAATAAAAATTATATAAATGTTGACCAATGAAAGTCAGACATTGCTTTTCATCCATGCTTCAACGGAATTATTTAAAAAATAAATGCATGAAACAGGCCTGGACAAAAATGATGGTACCCCTAGAAAAGAATGAAAATAATGTGACCAAAGGGACATGTTAATCCAAGGTATGTCCACTAATCAGCATCCTAGGTGTCTACAATCCTGTAATCACTCAGTGGGCCTATATATAGGACTCCAGGTAGTCACTGTGTTGTTTGGTGACGTGGTGTGTACCACACTCAATATAAACCAGAGGAAGCAAAGGAAAGAGTTGTCTCAGGAGATGAGAAAGAAAATCATAGACAAGCATGTTAACTGTAAAGGCTATAAGACCATCTCCAAGCAGCTAGATGTTTCTGTGACTACAGCTGCACATGTCATTCAGTAATGTACGATCCATGGGACTGTAGCCAACCTCCCTGGACGTGGCTGCAGGAGGAAAATTGATGACAGATCAAAGAGACGGATAATCCAAATGGTAACAAAAGAGCCTAGAAAGACTTCAAAATAGATCCAAGCTGAACTTTATGCTCAAGGAACATCAGTGTCAGATCGGAACATCCTTCGCTGTTTGAGCCAGAGGACAAATCATTAAAAAAAACAGACTGGAGTATGCCAAACTACATGCTGACGAGCCACAAAGCTTCTGGGAGAATGTCCTGTGGACAGATGAGACAAAAATTTAACTTTTTGCCAAGGCACATCAGCTCTATGTTCACAGACGGAAAAATGAAGCATATCTAGAAAAGAACACGGTCCCTACTGTGAAACATGGGGGAGGCTCGGTTATGTTCTGGGGCTGATTTGCTGCATCTGACACAGGGTGTCTTGAATCTGTGCAGGGTACAATGAAATCTCAAGACTATCAGGGGATTCTAGAGAGAAATGTGCTGGCCAGTGTCAGAAAGCATGGTCTCAGTCGCAGGTCACGGGTCTTACAACAGGAAAATGACCCAAAACACACAGCTAAAAACACCCAAGAAGGGCTAAGAGGAAAACACTGGCCTTCTATGAGCCCTGATCTCAATCCTATTGAGCATCTTTGGAAGGAGCTGAAACGTGCTGTCTGGAAAAGGCGCCCTTCAAACCGGAAAAACAACTCAGTTTGCTCATGAGGAGTGGGCCAAAATACCTGCTGAGAGGTGCAGAAGTCTCATTGACAGTTACAGGAATCATTTGATTGCAGTGATTGCCTCAAAAGGTTGTGCAACCAAATATTAAGTTGTGGGTACCATCATTTTTGTCCAGGCCTGTTTCATGCATTTATTTTTTAAATAATTCCGTTGAAGCATGGATGAAAAGCAATGTCTGACTTTCATTGGTCAACATTTATATAATTTTTATTTATTATTACTTTTGTCAGATTAAAGTTATTTCTGTGACCATTATGAGTTTTTCTTTGATTTCATGAAGGGTACCAACAATTTTGTCCGCGTCTGTATATATATATATCCAGAGATTTATTGCAGTGGATCGCATTCTCCTTCCTTTTTAGTTCCTGTTTGTAAATGTCTGAAAGCAGAAAAGCTGCATATATTCGCCATTTTCTAAGAGCTTCGACCACTGCGACCCTACGCTTTCCAAACAGCTTGACGCCTGGAAGTCTAATCAGGAAAGAGACAAAGTGGGAAGGTGAAACAGGTGCAGCCGATGGTGAGACAAATTAAAAACTAAATTAATCAGGACCTGTTGGTATTCCAGCAGCAGCAGAGATGTGTCGACCAGAGCTCATAGCAGAGACACCCCAGGCTGTGTTTAAGCACTCTCCCTAACTCCTTCTGCTGCCAGCGTGAAAGGGATTACAGTCACTCTGACACAATCTCTGAACTAATCTATCATAATCTGCTGGTTATAATCCCAGGCGTTAATCTGTAAACCACCTCTGGGTTAGAGGAGAGGCACTCTGGGTAAACAGAGATAGCGGAAATATGACAGTAAGGAAACACGTTCCCACAGAGGAGCACTGGTCTGAGGAGGAGGCACAGCTACTGACCGTAGATTCCAGTGGAGATGCACGGGAAAGCCTGCAGAGAGAAGAGGACAAACGGATGAGTCAGATTACTGTTCATGTGAAACCAACACGTTAGCTCATATATGGACACTTTATAAACTTTTATATGTCTTTTTAAAGCAAAGAAATTCCATAATCATTTTCTACATAACTAACAACATTCTAGACATTTTCACAAGAATCATCTACCTATCTAGATTTAATCCTCTACATCATGGCAAAACACTGTTTGCTTTGTTACTTCAAAGCTTGTTCTTTATTTTTTGACAGCTAGACTAACGCAGGTCAGCATTTAGACTTCTCTGACCTGGGCTAAAACATACTGACTTATTTACAAGTTTTAAAACACAGTTTTTGAGACCCGATGGCTTCATTTTGTTAATGAAAAATATTAAGTCTGTAATCAATCAAGCAATCAATAAACAAGCTTTCATTTCAACATGGAATAATATAATGAGGAAATTTGATGTACCATGAAAACATAATAAAACCTGGAAATACCGTTTTGTGGGAGGTTTTATGATTATCCAGAGCTGGAAAACTATCAAAAGCAAATTTCAAATTTTTCCAGACTTCCACCCACACCATAATTATGGTATTAAAAACCAACTCTTAGCCAAACCAGGTATTATATTTTTGATATACAAGCTGATCCTCTCTCCGTTTTCAATCATATTTCCCCCTCAAACAGTTTGACAAAGTTTCCTACCTCTAATGCTAAACAATTGTGAATATCAGCTACTTCAGACTCATGTTTGTTAGTTCATTTTCAGAATAATTCAAATGCTCTTCTTGCAACTGTTTTAAATCAACGTATAAATGCTGTAATACTTTAGAGACAAGAGTCATAAAATTGTGTCTAATTTTGACCAATACAACCTTATATTCCTTCTGATAAAGTGAGAATAAATCATTTTGCAGTCAGTACGTTTGGGAAAATTACTTTAAAGTCCACACAGGGAGGCTTGTAAAATCCGTCTAATGTGTAGAGTAAAAAACTGAAATTTGACAGTTGTGAGATGAAATGAGAGAATTCAGTTTATCAGTTTCTGGTCTGAATCTTGACTTTCTAAATAAGTAGATCTTAGAACAGCTTTCCGTTTAGATGCCTTTAGTGTTCACACACACATCTGTAACTGTGAAGTAACCACCGTAAGGTCCATAAAAAGAAGGCTGCAGGTGTCTGGCACCTGCTGTTTTTTTTTCAAAAGAAAAACATTATGTCAGAGCAAACAACTCTGTTCACCAATGACTGTTTTGCTTGGAAAGTATAGAAAAAGCATAATGAAAAACCTTTCTCATGTGGTTTTCCATATAACACCAGTACTGCATTGTTTGTCAGCTCACAGTTTTATCAGGCTGCTTCGTAAACAGACAACCCAGGTTACATCCATAAAGCTTGTGTTATTATCACATTAAAACACTCGTCAGCAGCATCGAGGTGTCCAAAGTGTATTTTTTGTGATCTGACTAACGGCAACTAATCAAAAATATATCACTTTGAACAATGTGAAAACACCGCTTATGTATTCAACGCATTACTCTGTGCATGTTCACTCTGAACATAATAATATAAGTTGCTACTTAAAACAAAGAAGATTTTAATGTTACAGTTAGGCAAAAAACTATTTGGCAGCCACCAATTGTGCACGTTGTCCCACTCAAAAAGATGAGAGAAGTCTTTCCTCCTAGGTGCCCAAAATGTAAAAAACAGGAAATCACATTGAATGATTCTTAAAGAATGTATTTTTATGATGGTGCAGAAAATAAGTATTTAGTTGCCAAATACTTTTCTGCCCCACTGTATATTTGTGTGTTTCATATCAGGAGTTCCTGTGTTCTAGATGAGGTCAAAGGTCTGAAACAACTGGTGATCCCTTTTAAAGCTTACAACAAACAATGAAAAAGTTTTTAATTTTACAACAGTTTGTGACTTACATTTTTGACAAAGTGTAGCAACCACTCCAATTTACATCTACTCAAACTTAATCCAACTATTTACTTTCCATGCAAAGAATAGTCTTTAGCCTTTCTTTAACTTAAAAAGTATTTAAGCACCAGGTCAGTGAATTATATTTCAACATTTAGTAGAAAACCATTGGAATAATAAAAATAAAAACTTCAAGAATAAAAACTTTGGATTTATTGGTTTAACCAGTATTACATGCAGTTGTATTTTGATGGTTTTCTGCTTATCTTGTTCACGGATGAATCTCAGTTTGCACTGTTCATGGCAGATGGAAAACAGTGTGTGTGGCTGATATCAGCGCTGTGGATAGAGTGTCCTATGAAGGCGGTGGAGTTATGGTACGGACAACGAACACAAGTGCAATGAATTGACAGTATTTTGAATACACAAAGATGCAGTGACAAGATCCTAAAGCCCAATGCTGTTCCACTTATCCACGACCATCACCTCATGCTCTAGAACAATGATGTACGGCCCAATGTTAGAAGGATCTGTACACAATTCCTGGAAGCTGAAAACATCCCAGTTCTTGCATGGCCAGCATGTTTGGCATGCTCTGGATTAGCGTATATGACGGCCTGTTCCAGTTCCTGCCAATATAGAGCAACTTTGCACATTCATTGAAGAGGAGAAGACTAACATTCCACAGGCCACAATCGACAACATGATCAACTTAAGGCGATGAAGATGTTTTAAACTGCGTCGCGCAAATGGTGGCCACATCAGAAACCAACTGTTTTTCTGACCTTCCCTTAAACTCTCCTAGTAAAGTAAAACTGCACACTTCAGACAGTATCCATTTGTTGTGGGCAGTCTAAGGCACAACAGTACAGTAACCATGCTGTCTAATCAATACCTCGATATGCCACAACTGTGAGGTGGGATGGATTATTTCGGCAAAGGAGAAGTGCTCACTAATACAGATTTAGACAGATATGTGAAAAACATTTGAGAGCAATGGGTCTTGTGTTTGTATAGAAAGTGTTTCAGATCTTTGAATTCAACTCATTAAAAATAAGAATAAATACGTCTTGCATTTCTATTCTTTTTCAGTGTATTTATAACTTCTGCTTTTGCTATTTTTCGATTTTAGAGTTAAAACTCTAATCTGGATTTTATTATCTATGCTTCCAAGAAATTTGATGTCAAAACAAGTCCACTTCTTGTGTTTTCTCATCATCAAGGCATGATTTCACAGTCCTCCTAACTAATATTTAGTTTTGTTAGTTTGTTTGTATTTTATGGTCTCCTTAGACTTTCTGTTGCTTTCACATTGTATTGAAAAAGTGTTTTGATTGACTGATTCAGTTTAGAAACTGACTGATGATAAGAACTCTAGAGAGCTACAATTGGAAAAGTGCAAACTGTTTCTATAACCTGAGTATATTAAAAAATAATTACACACAGACATCTTTGGAAATAGTCTGGCAGACTGCCTGAAGCTGCAGGAGTCTGAGTAGCCTATACAACAATTATATGACCCCACAGACACGATGTAATTAAGATGACCTCATCTTAAAAGGAGAAAGCTGAAGGCTTAGAAAACGAAATGCTTGGCAAGAAAACAGCTCTGAAAATAGTCTGCAAAATAACACAATTTATCTCAGCGATCATTCAGAAAGAGCCATGAAAACCAACATCTTGGTGCTGTTTAATGCATTTACTTGATACTGTGATCATTGTCACTGCTACTGACACAGTGACCCAAGCAGGTTTAAACTATTCTAGAGAACTCAATAGGGGATGAGATGTATTTGGTGCTTAAAGTCCAACACTTTTCATTCAATTTGGTTGATTTTACCTTTGGCCACCCTGCATTTCAGGGGTGTTCTTATATATGTATTTAAATATTATTCGAAATATAATATCAATGTTTTATTTGAAAAAGACACATATCTATAGAAATGATTAAAAAACAGGTTGACAAACTCCTTTTTAATCATTTCTATAGATATATGTCTTTTTCAAATAAAACATTGATATTATATTTCGAATAATATTTAAATACGTAAATAAGAACACCCCTGAAATGCAGGGTGGCCAAAGGTAAAATCAACCAAATTGAATGAAAAGTGTTGGACTTTAAGCACCAAATACATTTCATCCCCTATTGAGTTCTCTAGAATAGTTTAAACCTGCTTGGGTCACTGTGTCAGTAGCAGTGACAATGATCACAGTATCAAGTAAATGCATTAAACAGCACCAAGATGTTCATTTGCATAATTTATGTGCATGGACAGTAACTTCAAGTCAATAAGATCCACGTTTAGCAGAATCCTGCAAACCCACAGCTTGTGATGAGAGTAAGGTTGCCAGAAAACTTCACATTTGGCAGCTTCTCAACCTGCTGTCAGATGAAGGCAGCGCCGGCAGATGCCAGGACGCTCCCCCCTGTCCTGCTCAGATCATTTAACCTGACTGCTGAGCTTTAACACACAGCGATGGCAGATGTGACTCACGATTCCCTCGAGGCCAAACAGAAACATATGACTTGCCATTTTGTGGATGTGCAGAGATGACTGTTGCATCTGCCTGTAGATTTGTCAGAAATGAAGCAATGCGGCAGCTGCTGATAAATGGTGATAAATAGGTTTTATTCCTAACTTCCACAATTCTGCCACAGCTCTGGTTTTATTTAATGTTTCAATGGTGTTTTTCTCCGACATTGTTCTCTGCGAAACCTTCAATCCGGCGTGTTCTATATAACCTAACATTACAACACTCCTACTCCGCTTTCACTTTCCTCTCTCTACCTCAGCATGAACAGAGTTTTCTTTGAAAAGGCTACATATGATCAATCTTTTTTTTTCTCTTTACCTCTGGCTTTCCTGCAGCTACAGTAACTCAGTGCAAATTAAAGCCTGCGATCCAGCTCGATTATCCTTTGTTACTATTTTTACAGACTTCTGGGCTCACTGTATTTTAACCTCGTCCGTCATCATTCCTCTCTCCCTCCCTAGTTGCATCCTTTCAGACTCATCACATCCAGATGTTCTCACCACAGATCGAGAAGCGTTTTCGGTGGCAATCTGCAGGCTGTTTCTGTAGCATGACCTCAGAGCTCTTCTCTCCTCCTCACCAACTCCTCCCTGAGCAACCGGCCCCACGGTGTGGATCACATCTGGAGGGACAGAAAAAGAGATGTAAAGATGCTGTTTTCCTGTTAATTTATGATAATCCTGTGGAAACAAAGTTACTTCCTTTGGGAAAGTTCTGATCTATCCCTAAACAAAATGTTATTTGACTTTTTTTGTGGAAACTTATTTTGCTCTCCACTGTCTGGAGATTTTCAAAGAGAAGTTTTTGACCTTTCCATTATTTTCAACTCTTGACATGCGAGTCCTTCAGTTTTTAAAAACCTCAAAAAGTCAGAAAAATTAACCACTGGCATTACCACACATGAAAGTAGGGGCGCACCGACCCAACCTTTTCCGTCCCTATACTGATAGTGGATTTTGTGTATCTGTCGATACCCGATACCGATTGGATAGTATTGTTGAACCAATAAACTGTATAACTTCCACCTTATATCTTTCTTGAAGATGAAGTATCAGGGCCGATACCATTACGGGTATCGGTGCATCTGTACATGAAAGACTAATTTTACATTGCCGATTAGTTTGTTACTGGCAGACCTCATCACTAAAGGTAACAGAGGACTTTAAACTCCTGTCATTGTTTATAGCGCCACAATTTTGAACGTGGCTATGAAGTACTTCAGAAGGCACCAGTTCACATAGTAAGACAAATGTTATTAGAAAAAGAAACTTTTCTTAAACCTATTAATCACATTGCTTTGTGGTTCAAGCATGATTGCGACTGGATATGTACAGTAGACTGAGTTGCATAATGTATCGTTAATGCAGTCAACATTGTAGCATCAATGTGTGAAATCTCAAGATCTCAGAGGTCTGCTGCTACGCAATATTTGGCAGAATGGTCAATTTAATTTGACAGACACCGTGCATGTTCCTAAAATATTTCAACGGTTGGATGGACTAACCGCCGTTTATGCTCTTACCAAAATGGAGAGGTTATTAATTATAGAAAGGGGTGGGTCGAAGGGGGGCAGTTAAAAAAATGTAGCCAAAAAATTAAGGTAACAGAAATTGATATTGAAATTTTTAGCATTAATATTAGCTAAATATTTTCTTTCACGTATCCCACGTGCAAATCAAAAAATCCCTTTAATTGATACTGTTTGACAACATGAAGTAGGATTTAGTTTCTTTAGTATATAAAGTACTCTTACATGAGTTTATTTTGTTCTGTGTCTCTTCTCTGTCTTCTAAAACCCCCAGACATTTGTGGCAGATGACCGCTTCTACTTAGCCAGGATCTGCTGGAGGTTTCTTCCTGTTAAAGAGGAGTTTTTCCTCTCCACTGTCGCTACTTTGGTTGCTCAGTATCAGGGATTGCAGTGGTTGGAGTCTGCATCTTCTGTGCAAAACTTAATGTCAATGAATCAATGCAATCTGCTGAGATTCCTTACATAGAAAACTTAACTGATTGGAATGTTTGTATAATTGTGTTAAAATGACTTTTCTTGTAAAGTGCCTTGAAAAGACATCTGTTGTGAATTGGCGCTATAAAAATAAACTGAATTGAGTTGATAGAACATCTAAAGAAAGCACTGCATCATGTCCTAAAGCTAAAGAAAATAATCAGAAGGGGAGTTCATCATTTTCTTCTGTTATCTACGCATCTTCATTGCTACTTACAATTGGAATAGGAGGTTGAAAGTGACCCTCACATTTTACATCCCTCGTTCATCTCCTGTAAGTCCATAAAGGTGTGAGGAGTGTGTACAATTCCCAGCCATATGATCTAAATGCTCCCACAGCGTGTGATCTCTAAATAGACGCGCATTATGTGAAGCATTTGATGTCGATAATGGAATTATGATACCAAAGTGATTTTTGACAACTATAGGCATGTTTCAACCATCTGAACTTCAGGGTAATTTGACTGGACCCGCCCGATATGTGCATGTCTCCACTTCATCGACCATTTTAGGAACAACAAAGTTCCTGTGTGGGGTCCCATGAACTCTGAATGGCCCGATCAAGTCGCTCAGCAAGAACTGTGGTTAAGTCGCGCTGATTGGTAATAATTCTGAAGGAAATGTGCAGATATCACCAAACACCTGTGTTTGTAAAAATAAGAAGAGTTTATAACAACAGCAAACAGAAATGCTGCAGCAAGCTCTTGTTGTTTCCGCTGCTCTGGGCATTTTTTTTTTTGCACTGAACAGCGACATTACTTGCAGCTGAAACTGCCCCGCTATGCAGATGTTTTTAACAGATTCCTTAAAAATTCGATTGTGAATGGAGACACAGAGGTTGAGAGGAGGGAGCCTACAGATTACTCAACCAGAAAAAGATCTGGTTAAACTACCCTGAAGTTCCAATTGTGGAAATGCACCTAAAAAGCATAGAAAGTCCTAAAAAGGGATCACTATGGCTTTGAGACTGCAGTGAGGGAAACCAGGGAAAACTTTACGCTGTAGTGAACCCTCCGGAGAGTAGCTGGCCTACAAAGGGTTCTTCAAGAGAAACTTGATGATTGATCCAGGAGGTCACAAAAGAACCATGAACATCTAAAGTGCCAAAGGCAATAATAAATAATAATAATAATAATCCATATATAATAATACAAAAATACTACTTACAATAACTACACTGCCAGTGCTTAATGAACTAAGCAGCAACTGATTTCAACATTACACTTTCTAAAATATAACAAAAAGAAATTTGATATTAAAGAAATTGGGTGTGATGAATAAAGCCTTGTATTTTCTTTGTGTCTTCAGTAGAATTTGATTGTCTATAATACAGTTTTTGATGTTATGTAGGCGTTTCTTCAGTAACTGATTTTAGGTAATGCCTTTAGCAAGTTCCCTCTCAGGTCTCTAAAAGGTTTATTCCTAATTTGCTGATCTGATTAAGTAAAGAGTTAATAAATCTTAGTGAACTAAAGAGGTTAGTGGTGGGTGGGAGAAGAGCAGAGAATCTCATAACAATGCGATAAGCAAGACAGCCGTGGAGATGTGGTTTAACACATGTACGCTGCCACCGCCACACATTGTGATGAGACTCAGCATGTTGCTCTCAGCGTGAAACCCACTGCTGTCATAAGACCAAGCATGACCCACTCTCGTAAAAGAAAAAAAGAAAAAAACACACAGAAACAGAAAGAAACAAATCTGGACAACCAAGACTATTTTTTACCTGAGAAAAATATTTTCCCCCCATGCTTTAGGGAAAATAATTGTTCCATTTGACCACAGATCATGTCTGACACATGGAGCCTCAAGAAAAATATTTTTGTTTTCGTTGCCTAAAAATAAATAAACCATCTTCCTATTCCAAGATTAAAGATTTCTGATCTCAACAGCTACAGGAGAAATAAGAAGCAACACAATCAATCAGTCTAAAACATATTACCCTGAGCAGTATGAGATAACAAAAGAGACTACAGGTAAGATGAGTTTTCTGATATACCTGAAGGCTTCGTAGAATATTCTACTGGTCCTAACGCTGGTTATTGGCAAAAAGAGAGAAAGGTTTCTGAGATATAAGTATCATCTGACTTTGTGATGTACTAATTAAAATGTGAAGATAATACGCACGGGTGTAGCCAGGATGCAATTTTCTCTGTTCCAGTTTGAATATATTACCATTGACCTAGGATTGATCACTCAACTCATCTCTGCTTATCAAAATCATAAATTAAGACATTTTCTAAGAGAAAAATAGTTCCTTATGTCAAACAACGTATAAGATGTAACCATATTTCCTACCTAATTTATTGGGCATTCTCTTTAAATACTCTTAACTATTCAGCCAGATGAGTCACTCAGCTAATTGATTACTGATGTTCGATAAAACATGCTCCTGTTCACTTAATCTGACCAGTCAAAATGATTGATTAATATGGTCGAAACATGAAACCCTGCTTACCTAAAGTTGTTTAACATTAGTGCAACAATACACTGAACGTTTTCAACGTAATTTGATCACCCCTTTAAAAGGTATACTTTACAAGATTAATATGTTATTTCTAAAAATAAATAATTATAGAGCTGATGTTTATGATACAAAAGAAGCTTTTATGCATTTCATTGTTTGTTCTTCTTTTTTTCCACCTCTCTGCCGTCCTGCGGATGGGGAGGACTGGGATATTTTGTTGTGTTCTCTTTGCTCCCTTTCTTCCATTGTATCGTTAATTCACACCTTCTTACCTCTCCTGCCTCTCTTCTTCATACTCTTTCTTACTTCTCTTTTTTTTTACGTTTCTGTGTCCATAACTAGAAGAAATTAAACCCACAGCAATCTTTAATAAAGATTTTTCACACACACACACACACACACACACACACACACACACACACACACACACACACACGCATGTTGGGTTTCTATGTCTTGTGGGGACTTCTCATTGACATAATGTTTTCCGTAGCGCCTTACCCTAGCCTTAACCATCAAAAATTAATGCCTAACCCTGACCCTTACCCCAACCTAACCATAACCTAAGTGTAACCCTGACACTAAAACCAAATTTTAAGCCTCAAAAATTGCTTCAAACTTGTGGGGACCGGGATTTTGGTCCCCACAAGGGAGGTCGGTCCCCACTTGGATAGTAAACTTCCAATTTTTGGTCCCCACAAAGATAGTAATACCAGGTCCACCCACCCACACACACACACATATATATATATATATCAAGTAGAGTACTATAGCAAAAGCTGTAATGATTTGCTTGAGAAAGTTAATCTGTTCGGTTTGTTCTTGGTACTCAGACATCAATTTTCAGTACCACATGCCAGACGGGACACGTTAAAACAAAAAAAATTCTATTAACAGAAAAAAATGTGTTAACAGAAAGTGAACAGTTTTGTAAGAAAAAAAAGAAGAAAAAAAAGAAAATGTTTTGAGAAATTCTACAGTACTTTACCAAGAGATCCAATAGGCAGGAGAAGGGACTTTTTCAAGTGAACATACCAGGAGGGTATTGTGTATTCAATATTTATATGCTCTTGTGTTTTATCTGTTTTTAATCTATATTATTTTGCATAAATCTGTTCTTTTTGATAGATTAATTGATTGTGTTTTATTCGTTTTTAATCTATATTATTTTATACAAATATAAATTTGTTCTTTACACCTTCTCTTTTTATTTTTATGTTTTATTTGCTTTTAAATTTCATACTCTCACTTAAATTTTATTTTTCATGCTTCAGTTACTAAATGCATTTCTTTTAGTAATCATCTGTTGTAATTTTCATTTTTTTTATAATTTATTTGGTTTCTCTACCACTGAATCGCCTTCGTGTCGAAAGTGTGCTATATAAATAAAATTGCTTTGCCTTGCCAATAAAAGCAATCAGAAGTCTACAACACTCTCTGAAAGAACGGATTCTTGACCTGTTACAATTGGAGGAGAGCAATCAGTTTTCAACATAACTTTTCAACTTGCAGTCAGCTCCCGGTCAGCAAGACATATTGAATATAGTTTCTGCGAATCTTTTCCTGAATCAATGTATCTACCTGGACTCCGTGTGCAGAGTTGAAAATATCTGCACAGTTGCACCAAGTGGTCAGAGGTGTGAATACTAATCTTTAAAAATGATGGAAAGGCTAAAAATATGTTACCACAGCCATAATTGCATACTTTTATTAGGCTTTACATCATAATCAAAAGATGGTTATTATGTAAAGAATGGCTTGCTTCCTTAAGTGTTCTAATGTCATAGTCATGGAGAGAAAAATCAGCACCAGCGAGACGTTTACGAAGTAGCTTGAACGTTACAAGATTTTTAGCTTTCTGAATGACATTTTTTAGTGGTCCTCCATTTAAATTGTATGACTATGGTGTTAGTTAGTCCCATTCGTCGTCTTCCCTCTCTGTTCTCCGTAGTGGGTTTTACAATAGTAATGTCTTTAGAAATGCTGATAGATTGCAAACTTATAGGTCCCACCAAATGTGGGTTTTGTTTAAATGACACCACCAAACAGCTCTACTAGATTCTCTTAAAAGTAAAATAGGAATTGCTGTGGAGCCGAATCACGTCAGCAACAAACAAGGTGGACATTCTCAAAACTTGGGGGTGCCTAGTACTCACTGGCTGTGTAACAAACTACGTATAGTAGTATATACATGTAAGACAACTACAAGATAAAAAGGTGCTTTTTAGTGTTTGCACTCATGTGGCTTCTCTTTTAATGGCACCCTGGGCAACAAAGCATGTTGTCTAGGTGAAAAACCCAATACTGGAGGTTCAACTAAGGGTGTTAGGGCTATTTGTAACTCTTCAAGACCCCTATAACAACCAAGTGGCAGAAGCTGAGGACCAAAAGAAGCTTAATAGATGATGTATTCTCTCTGTTGAACTTTTTCTTATTACCATCTGTAGATTGATTTCTTAGTAAATGAGCAAAACTATTCAAATGTCTTATTTACTGTATTGCAATGTAATGTTTTTGCCAATTATTCATAGAAAAAATCAGGGAATGTATGATATAAATAAAGCATTCATTCATGAAAATACTAATTTTGTTCAATAATGCGGTCAGGTTTATATAAATCAAATAATTTTGATCCATTCTTCTTAAGGGCTATTTTTTGTGACAAAAGCAAAAGGTACTGGCTGATATTTACTGCCTGGTTTCGTAGTTTATCTGGGACTCTGCTAAACAGATGCTTAATTCAATCACTTGCTGAGTTGTTAAAACCCCTTACCCTTTTCCAAATGTTAATTTTTTTTTCTGCATGTGCAAAACTTCCCAGACGGCTCTGTGGGAAAAGATTCTCACTCATGAAGTTGTATTTATTGATGATGCTCAGGAGAGTGCTTAAGATCAGAAGGCTGTCAGGGCGAATCAGGACCTGTAACAGTTTATGTAAACGCTCTAAAATTATATCAACCATAGGTCTACTCTATAATGTCTTCAGTTATTTTCAAAGCTCACTTTAACACCCACTCCGAATGAGTCATTACAGCTTAGCCACTGTGTAGACAGATCTTTGAAGGGAGAAAAATCAAAGGGCAAAAGCTTAAAGATCCTCATGGCAGCAAATTCTTTATAATGTACAGGCTTGTTTGTCTTTCAATCTGACAACTTTGTGAAAGGGAAAAAAACGGGTTAATATATGAAAGATAGGACAAAAAGAGGGCTTAATCTCAGGAGAGGCACAAAAGAAGTATAATAAATAACCCAAATATGAAAACTGATATGTTAAGCTGCCTTATGCATGAAAAAATCTTATGCAAAAATAAGAATAGATGCACTGCATTGCTCTGTAGTTTATGACATTAGTATCCGAATGTTAACCAAAGTTAATATTTCACCACAAAAAAAATAGAATTAAACCTTAAATAAAAAAAAAAATCATATAGAAGTTTTTTTTTTCACACATCACGAAAAATAGCCTAAAAATAACACTGGTGTGTTATTAGTTATCACAAATTATTTTATATGTATACAGATGAGACAATAATATTTCCATAGGTGTCAGTTAAATGCATTAAGCCTGCACTTTGACGTACACACATTTTTATGATGGTTCAGGAGGAAGAACATTCATTTCAAAATGATCTTGGAATGAAAGTTTAATGCATGATACAGTTTGAAAGTGCTCTTAAATGGTCAAATAACTATTTGTTGAATTACTCAGAAAAAATGGTTTTCCCCTGTGTCACTACAAAGGGAAAAGTTAACGAATGAACCTCACTAAAATCTTTATCTGTGGTATAAATTCTTTGTTTGAATTTGCAATAATGTAAACTAAGTAAGCGGAGGTAAAATGCGTGTCTATAAAGACAGGGATGTTAGAGGCAATGCTGGATATTGATGGAATGAGGCAGAATCCCATTATCCCATTTTCCCCTTTCCACTCCTATGTTTCCCATATTGGCAGGTGGATATGTCCCTTTTGAGCTGTAGAGGAGGATGGAAAAAGTAATGCAGTCTAGGAAAAGATAATCACGGCGTGGTAATGTCTGCTTTCAAATATCAAGTATTTTCATCTTAAAATATCTTGACTGGTACAAAAACCGGTTGGTATATCAATTGACTATCCTTAACAAAAAAAAAAAGTTTAGGCCTTTTAGGTCCAAATGTAGTCGGGTGTCTCACAAAACAAAGATATTTTCTACAGGTTGGCCTGTCATCCACACCAAGATGCAGATTTACGGCTTCAAAAACGATTCATTCTAAAGTCATTTTTTCGAAATCTCTATTTTAAGCGTTTGCTTTTGCACATAAATAACCAGGGTTTTAGGTTTTCCATTGTCACCGTTCGCAACAAAAATGCTCATGCATTAGAGCTGTGTTAGCATTACTGATTGTCCAGGTGCTTTTTACAAGCTCAGTTACTGCTCTGTAATAGAATTTAAAAAGTAGAACGTTTTTTTCCTGAGCGGAAGGGCTTTGGGGAACTACTGCCACCTACAGGTCAGGTATGCCTGTGAATGTGCTTAACAATTGCTTTTATGTGGGGATGGAGTTTTTAAAAATAAGGTGGGAGGATATATGCTTTTTTTTTAATTAGCTACAAGTGTACATGTCCTTAGACAATGCAATTTTTCAATACTGAAAATATTTTGCTGTCAAAGCTTCCATACTTGATCTACGTTTGATGTATACTGTTTGGTATGATTGCTCATTATAAAAAGCAAAAAGCTAAAATACCTAACATAAGCCATTCTAAAATATTACCTATGTTGATTTTTCAGAAAATGGGACTGGGCCAAACTCCAAGATGATGGGAGCAACATCTCCTTCCACCTGTCCTTTTCAACAAACTACATCTGTGAGAAATGTGTGAGCGACCGAAATTAGACTGACGGATAAAAGCCAGGTGCTGCAGGGGCGAAGCACTTTTCTATCACTCAGTCTTTAGCCAGCGGCTGTTAGTATCCAGGTACAGAGACACTGTGTTGCTATGGCCATCTTTATCCACTGTCTCTCAATAAAAAGACAACATCTCTGTCCATCGAGGCTTCTCTTTCAACTCGTTTCTGCTTAAACAGCAGCGGCCCATCTTGTAGTCACACAGCTAAATCAATACATATAGAAAAATGAATGTGTAAATAGATAGCTAGATGAAAGTTCAGGGATTTAACATGGATCAATGCTAAAATAAATATTGTTTCACTGATTCTAGCTCACAGCAGATTCACAAAAAATTTGTAAAGTTTTTTTAAACCCTCCTAAGCTGAAAGCCATTAGTTATTGAGTATATATACATGTATATACTCAATAACTCAATAACTTACAGTGTAGTATTTGGAGTTTATGTTAAACATATTTTCTAATTATTATTAAATTAAACTTACCGATTAAGCCAACTCAAAACTGTTCAGTACATGCAACTTTAATTTATACGTTTCATACACACATTTGGTATACCCTACCCTTAAGTTATGTTAGTGACATGCGTTTTATAATACTGACATGAACTTATAGATAACTCAAATGAATACATGGTGTATTTATGCTCTTCAGTTCAATAATTCTCAACAAGTTATACAATGAACAGAATTGTAATCACTGTGAATGAGGTATTAGCATTGACTCCACTTTGAATAATTATATAAATTGTGATTGATCACAATGGGTATCTCGATACAACAGACTTCCAAGTCGCTCATGGTGTCAAAAAACATGCCCCTAAGCGCCCTGGGAAATTTGATAATTAGGTGACTCAAAATGTTTGAGTTACTTGTACTCAAAACAAAAGAACATGATGAACTAACTTAACATATTTGACTTAGAATAATTTTTTTCAGAATATTGAGTTTCAGCTACTCAGTGTAACTAAGTAAACTCAGCTTCGGGGTTTACAGTGATATGTTCAAAAATAAAGGGGACACTTGAACAACACTGTCAAATCAAATAGTCCACTTAAGAAGCAACACTGATTGATAATCAGCATGACATGCTGCTATGCAAATGGAATAGACAACAGGTAAAAAGTATAAACAATAAGCAAGACATTTCCAATAACTGCGTGGTTCTGCAGGTAGTGACGCAGACTACTTCTCAGTTCCTTTGCTTTCTGGCTGATGTTTTGGCCGCTTTTGAATGCTGGCAGTGCTTTCCCTTTATTGGTAGCATGAGAAGGAGTCAACAACCCACACAAGTGGCTAAGATACAGAAAGAGGGAGAAAGAAGGTTTGCTATTTCTGTCAGCATAGAGTCCAGAGCATGAGACGGAGCTACCAGGAGACAGGCCAGTACATCAGGAGACGTAGAGGAGGCCATAGGAGGGCAACAACCAAGTAGCAGGACCACTACCTCCGCCTTTGTGCAAGGAGGAACAGGAGAAGTATTGCCAGAGCCTTCCTGAAAAACCTCCAGCAGGACACAAATATGCATGTGTCTGCTCAAAGAGTCAGAAACAGACTCCATTGCCCCATTTTCACTAGGGCCAGTATGGCATGTATGGAACGGGTAGGTTGTGTTTCCATTACCACCTGAAAAGAACTATAGTGGGTGAGGACGTGGGCGGGCTTAGCTTAACAAAAGCTCCAGCAAAATGCAGTCACAACAAAAGCTCCAGCAAAAAACATCTCTCTTATATTGTTAAAGATTTAATTTCGGAAAACAGATTTTCTTTTAACCGACGTACTCCTTAGACTTCCATAGCTCCGAGTGATGTCAATCTAGCCATCTTGTTTTACAACGATACTTTTGCAGCTTGTTTTTAGTTGGACATTAAATTCAAGTTAGTCAATAAAAGCAGGTCTTTAAAAATATTTTTTATCACTTGCAATTTATCTCACGAAAAAAAATCGGGTAGGAAAAATTTTATTAAAATCTGAAATCAGACTTGGTCTAAAAAAAAATCTGAGATTTAATTTTTAGGCCATATCGCCCAGCCCTACCTCCAAGTATTTCTGTAAATATTAATCCTCTATTCTGAATCTTTAATCCCAGGACCTTAGCCAGGGGCATCATATTTTTGACACAAAAATAAATAGAAGAATTAGTGCATTGAAAAATCTCAAATTAACGGACGCAGGTAATGGAAACACGCCAAACCATCCCGATCCGTACTGGCACTAGTGGAAATGGGGTAGTATGAGGGCCCGATGTCCACAGGTGGGTGTTGGGCTTAGAGCCCAACAATGTGTAAGACGTTTGGCATTTGCCAAAGAACACCAAGATTGGCAAATTCGCCACTGCCACCCTGCGTTCTTCACACCTGAGAGTAGGTTCCACAGAGGAAATGTGACAGTCGTAACAGAGTCCGGAGACCCCTTGAAGAACGTGCTGCCGCCTGCTACAGGCACAAGGAGGCCACACACACTATAGAGCCCCATTTTTACTTGTTTTAAGGACATTACACCAATTGGGATCAGCCTATAGCGGGTTTTTAATTTTGAGTGCGACTCCAAATCCAGACCTCAATGGGTTGATAAATGTGATTTTCATTGGTAATTTTTGTATGATTTTGTTCTCAGCACTTTCATATAAAGAACTAAGAATTTAATAAGAATATTTCATTCATTCAGATCTAGGATGTGTTGTTTTAATATTCCCTTTATTTTTTGTGCAGTGTATATTCATCACTTCCTACAAATTTCAAATATCGAATTTCCACTTTTTCATATTAGTTTTAATAAAGAAGAGTCATAAATCACCAAAGGCAGTGTGACCTGTGAATTCCGCACTACTTTTGCTTTATTTTTTCAAAAAGAGGCTTACTAGTCAAGGGGTAAAAAACAATTCAGGTCAGTCACTTCTTTTTTCTTTTTGGGCAGATGACTTTCCAGAGGTAAAAATACTTATCCACAGCTTGAAAATCAAGAGAAGGAAAATAAAAACTCCTGCTTTGAATACTGTAAAGTGTTTACATGCTCGTATTGGTACTAGGTATACTAGTCCAGCTGAGCTGTGGTACAAACATTAGCGACTCTGCCTGAGGCAACGTGCTGTACAAAATATTGCTGATAAACAAATCTGCACAATTACATCTGTTTTTAAGACAAAAGCCCTGAAAGTGTTGCTGACAAATTGGATTAAAAATATGACATGAGTACTAAGATATTGGCATTGGTTCAGTGCAGTGCCAATGTTTGATTAAATTCAGTGAAGTGATCTACTAAAGAAACAGAACGGCAGGCAGGAGAGGTAAAAATACAAAGGGAAATTACAAAGCAGAGCAGTCTTCCACGGTTTTGCACACCTTTGCTTTATTTCTGCAATGGGCTCACAAACCAGACTGCGTTAAATTCATGATGAAGGAAACACGTCCATTTAGTCCAGCTGAAGAGACCAGTTTGCACCTCGGTTTTGCCTCAGGTTGCAGTTGTCCTCTCTTAAGCCATAAACACAGCAGGTGCCAAAGTGATCAAAGAGACCGAAAGATAAAAAAACATTTCTTTTTTTGTTTATAACTTATTTACCAGAGAGGTCAGGGGACTTTTCTGATGAAGCACTCTGAAAAACCTCAACGAAGAATGTTGGAATAGTGTTTCCAAATCAATAAGTGATGCAGCAATTATTAAAGGCAGTGGAATGATGCATCCTCTTACATTATTCAATTTAAAGATAAATAGATTATACTGTAGACATGTAGTCTATGCAATTATAATGTAATATGTATTTTAACATAAACTTATTCAGCACAACATCCTTGTAATTGAACTTCCAAAATTAAAATGGCAAAAGGCAGAACAGAATTCCCTTAAAGTTGTGCAATGCAGACAGATCTTCATTTGAGTTTGGTTTATTAATGATAAGCATCTCCTGGCATGCTTCACAAACAAATGGTTTATACAGTATTCTGCAACAAGATTTTAAATGCAGTTTAGACCATTTCATGATCAGGCCAAGAAGAGTACCTGTTTTTTAATCTATCAGCAGAAGCAAATTTACCCAATGCTTTCAGCAGTTGGTATTTTTTCTGTGCAATACACATAAAGGCAAAAACATCTAGTAGAGTTGGGTGATACATTGATTTAATCAATTAATCAAATATGAAATTTATAAAGATTACATTTTTGGAAAATCTAGTTGGTTTTTTCCCCCCACCACTGCACTCCTTGGGTTTCAGTGCTTCAGAGTGATGTCAGCCCACTCATAACCTACCAGCTTGTTTTACATCTTGCATTTAGTTGGACTTTGAATTCAGGTAAACTCTCAAGAGGGATAATTGAAATAAAAAGCCGTTAAAAAAAAATAAAATTCTTTTGTCTTTTTTTTAAGAAAAAAAAATCTGATTGAAATCAGAGCTACTAAAAAAGAAATCTGATTTTATTTTTCAGGTCTTATTAAAATTTTATAAAAATGCCTGTATATGAGCGACGACATTTAGGAATGTCAGTTAAAGGGAAAATATGATCGGGGTGTCGTGTGGAGTAGTGAGTAAAATGGGCGCCCCATGTTCTAGGCTCAGCCCTCAAAGCGATTGTCCGAAGTTCAACTCTCATCTGTGGACAATTGCCGAATGTCTTCCCCCACTTCTCCCCCTCTTTCTGTACAATCTGCTGTACTCAAATAAAGGCCAGTGTTACCACAAAACCTTTAAAAAATGAAAACATATGATATAGATTCGATTGACAATGAAGATAGACAGATACTCTGTATTGATCCCACAGTTTAAAGTACAACCCGTCCAAATACAGGTTGACTGAGGGAGTTGCCAAGCCTCAAGTTAACAGTCAGCATGGATTACAGTCAGTAGATCATCCATTTATGGGAGAGCAGACTAATGCAGAAGACACCCTGATACCTGACCAGTCTTAGAAGGAGGCAGAAAACAGGGAGGACTGGTGTGTAAGTATTGGGTTGATCATAATTTTTGTGTGAGTTGTTCTCCCTTGTTAACAAGCTCTAAAAAAAGTTTACAAAAAACAAAACAAGGAATTGGTTTTCGACCTTTATTAAGAAAACTGCACCACAATGCCATATTGCTGAGCTAGTATTAAGTATGCAAAAAAAAAACCCAGATACAATTTTCAAGGTTTGTAAAATTTCTTTGACAAACGTTAAACACCCTAGCGAACTTGTTTAAAAAAATTCTAATAAATACAATGAGTCTAACCAAAGAGAAAATGATTAAATAATTAACCAACTGAGAGAAAAGAAAGACAAAGAAACCAGCCTCAACTTTTAAAACCAAGGATATTGGAAAAAGTCTGTTGAAGTAAAAGCTCCAATCAGAAATTTAACCGGCATGGCTCCTCTCTAAAAGGAAAACATAAAAAATATATAGCCAGAAACTCTGTTGTAGAACTGTCCAGAAAAATTATTACAGTTTTATTCCTTTTTCTTGTACTGTTTCTGTTGCTACACGTGCCTCTTAAGAGCTTTCTTTCATCTTTATTCGATCCAAAAAGCATCAACATTGCTGATCAATTGTATTTTCGCACATTTTGCCTGCTGTTTGATAACAGACATCAAAGTCCCGTTTAAATTAGTACCTGAAATTAACAAACCAGTGAGTGGTAGAAACAACAACGGGTTGCAGTTCACCTGCAGTACAACACTATGCCAGAGTTAGAAAGCTCTATATTGACTGGAAAACAATTGGCTATGCTGCTGCCCTGCATCACTGCTTGTCAAGTTCCTATTATGAGTGCTATTTCAGTGGTGGGTCACAGGTAATGAAAGGCAAGGCATTATATTTTAAAAAAGGTTTTGTTGATCACATAATAAATACATTCAGTTATCATTTTATTTACTATCATAAATAAAGGACAGACTATGCAATGTAATTGAAAGACAACACAGTGATAAACTAAGAAATGCAAATCCATATAAAGTTTGTGTATTTTAGTAATTCAAATACAACTCATTAATTCAATACACACATGGTTCTATATTTCACACACATGATCCTGCTATTTTTTGACCATCCATTAACCATCCATCTATCTATTCATCCATCCATCACAGGGTTGTGGGGGGGACTGGTGCTCTTCTCCAGCAATTACTGGGTGAGAGGCAGACAGAGATGCACCAGACAAACAACCATGAACGCTCAGACTCGTACGTAAGGACAATATAGAGAGACTAGTTAATCCAATAGTAATGTTTTTGGACAGATGGAGAAATCTGGAGAAAGCTGAAGTACATGGAGGGAACCTACCCATGCACAGGGAAAAAAATGCAAACTCTATGCAGAAAGACGCCAGGCTGGGATTTGAACCCAATAACTTTTCGCTGCAAGGGAACAGTGCTACCAACTGCGCCACTGTGCAGCCTCTTTTTTTGACTAATAAAAAGAATATGTTTTGGGTTTTTTTTGTCCTGGGGAAGACCGCTGACTTTATGGTACAATTTCAATAGTAATTTTTAGGGATACAGATAGTGGTATTGGATATCGACCCTAATAATGTGTAATCTACTCGTATCGGTACCGGTTAAAGTTAACAGATACTAAGAGCTGATACTTAAAATGTGAAAGTTTAGCAATTTTAATTTTTAACTTGAAATTTAAGATTTGTGTTCATTGTCATTGATATTTTTATATTTTTTTCTAATTCAACCTTATTTGTTGTAACAAGCACAGAAGGAAAAAAACCTGCCTTCCATTGCATTTTTTTTCTGGTAGTAGTATTGGTATTGGTACCATGTATCGGCAAGTACTCTGATCCAAGTATCGGTATCGTATTGGTTTGAAAAAAAGTGACAAAAGAAAAGCTGCACATTTGTCAATCGTATTACTTTTTTTTATGTATGGACCAAATCTGTTGCCTTTGCATTTGCATTTTAATAAGTGTTTTCATTTCTTGGTGGATGCAAATGTGTTGCACATAAATGTGCTTTATAAAAAACCTTCATCTGGAAAGACAATGACATCCTCAGCAAGGAGGGCCACCCCTAATAGGTTGCTGCTAAAGAAGCTGGTTGTTCATTGAGTGCTTTATCCGACCGTGTTAAAGGAAAATTGTAATGAAGAAAAAAGTGTGGGAGGAGAAAGTGCACTGTGTCACTACAATCTGATTCTATTATATATATAAACTTTATTACAGACTATTGCTATTCTGATGAGAATGTGAAAAAATCTCTGGATAGTGGTCAGGTTGTAGGAGCAGTATTTTTGGACCTTAAAAAGGCTTTTGAAATGGTGAATCACGATCTGCTTCTAGCTAAAATGTCATCCTTTAATATCTTTCCTGAGGCAGTGGCCTGGTTTGAATCATATCTTCAAGACAGAGAACAGTGTGTTAAGGTTGCTCAGGAGAGGTCCTCATTTCTAAACATCTAAATGGGCATTCCACAGGGCGCCATACTGGGACCATTGCTGGTTAGTCTATTTATAAATGACTTGCCCCACATCTGCTCCGGTGTCAGTTTCAAATTTATGCAGACGACGCAGTTTTTTATGCATCTGCCAAATCCCCGGAACAGGCAACGGATATTTTGTCCTCCTGCATGATTGAGGTGAGCGAGTGGCTCATTCAAAATCCTTTGGTGCTGACTCTAACTAAGACTGTATCAATGTGTTTTTCCATCAGAAAACATAACATAGAGGAAAGCTTCCAAATACAATTGCATAGTAAAAACATTCAATCTGTGACAGAATTTAAATATTTTGGGTTGGTCCTAGACCCCCAGCTGAAATTTGATAAACACATTAAGAAAATCTAAAAAACAATAATTTTTCACTCCCTCAGCCATAAAGTGCATTGGATCATTGTGCAATCAAGCAATGAAAATCATGGACAAAAAGTCAATTCGCTACCACCACAGCAAAATTCTTGAGAAGCATAAGTTACTGAGCTTTGAAAACTTCAGTGACTTGTGCTTTATCAAATTACTATTCAATTGTGTGAATAATTTAGCACCAGTCTCGCTCAGGTCATTCATTCAGAGACTAAACAGCAATAGAGTCACCAGAGCTTCTACCAACCAGAACCTGAAGCTTCCACACTGCAGGACATCTTCTGGTCAGTCGGCCTTTTTCTATAAAGGTGCAAAGCTGTGGAACCCATTGCCAATTGAACTCAAATCCATATCTGAGTTCAAAACGTTCACTTTTAGACTGAAATCATGGTTAAAATCAAAATTCAACTGTACCCATTTGCAGAAAGCGCTGTGTGAATGAATGAGTGATGATTCATAGGTTTTGTATTGTGTGTATGGGTAATTTTTAAATAGGTGTTTTAATGTGTTATTTTATTTTAACTTTTATTTTACTGTTTATTGCATTTCATATTTCATTTAATTGTATAATACACATGGAATTGTATTTTATGAAATACAATATTTTACTGTAAACTAATGTTTGGAAAGGCCCAACCAGGGACAGGAGTTGAAAATTAGCGCTTGCCCTAAACTGCAAGGCATCAGTAATGCAACAGTTGCAATGTCCCCCTCAAATAAATAAAATAAAAAAATTAAAATACAGACTCAAAGGTCCATATGAGAAACAAGACAGTACACACAATACAATAAATATATAAAATACACTACTGTCTCTTCTCATCATAATTATCTGACAGAATTTAGAGTCAAATTTTCAAATTCGAGATATAAGAACTGCTAAAGTGTTTGTAAAACGGTTTAAATTTTGTCACATTTTGTTATTTGAGAACCACGATTTCAATGTATTTTAGAGGAACTTTATCTGACAGACTTACATACAGTAAAGCTTTAATGGGTAATTGAAAAAAACATATAGTTTTGATAAGAATGGGGTATACTTTAGTTGTTTCCCTCTTTCAATTTGATACTGTAATAAAACTCTGAACACAGATAACCTTCACAAATAAGTAGAGTTAATCTGTGCAACATTTAATCGCAGGTCAGTGATGAAATGATGGAGAGGTTTAAAGCAAGGATAAGTTGTAAAACATCATTCAAAAATTTTGCACATCCCACAGACCTCTGTTCAGTCCAGTACCTGACAATAAAATGAGGATAGCAAAACTTCAAACTGAGAAGCTGCCAAAAGGCCCATAGTACCTCTGCAGGAGATGCAGAGATCGACCGCTCAGGAGGGAACTTTAATTGACCACCAGTCTTGCATTCTACAGATCTGGCCTTGATAAAAAGAAAGTCTTTGTTGAAATGAAGCCATAAGAAGTCCTGCTTGCAGCAAGTTGGCGGTACTGAGTAGAAAAAAATTTTTGGAACACGTTTCAGCTTTTTTTTACATTTATTTGTCTCTTCTCAGTTATGCTCTAATTTGTGTTTGTCTAACACTTAACTTTTCCAGAAAATATAAGGTTGGCAGTTACAACATGACAAATATGCCAAACTTTATTGGGTACACACACTTTGATTCTGTTATTAGTAAAAAAAAATATGAATATGAAATGGTAAAAATATGAACATGTATGTTTTACACCTGTATTTACAACAGGAAATGGTTTGGTAAAAAAGTGACTCAAAAAGTTAATAATACAAATGATTTCCCCAGGAAAATATAAGTTTCTCAGGGGCCACATTTCACTTTTTTATATTGTAAAAACATTATGAGTCTTTCAGTTAATAAAATTTGAACACATTATTACAGCACTGTCTCCCTCTTACAGACAGGCAGAGACATCAGAGTACAGAATATGGTCCAGAAGGAGCTCTTTAATCCAACCCTTTGAGACCTGGAAGCCATTAGGCTGGAAGATTCATCACAGTGTTTGGGATGGCTTGAAATAAACCTTCTAATCTTATTTCCCAGTTAGACTTTGTTTGACAAGCAAAGCCACAAAGGGTTCCACTGTCCTGTTATTTAATATTATTTTCAGAAATATTTGCAGTTAGAAATTGTTTTAGGTATGAGTATCGATGAAATAATTCTGCCAGGAAACCCAAATCAATGGAGGACACTTAGTGAGTGATGAAGAGCCTGCTCTTTAGTACTTGTGTTAAAAAATGCAGGTTTTACCCTTTAATCAGTTTAATCATCCTTCAGTAACCACTGCTCAGAATCACTTTCACTGTTTAAGGAAAGAAGTTACTATTAATTAATTAGTGTTTGATTTTCTGAATTCAAACAAAACGTCTGTTTTTCACTAAGATATAGAAAGGTGAGAGGAAAATGTCCAAAAATACAGGTGCTCTTCAGGATCAAGGAAAGATATCCAAAATAAAATGAAGAAGGAGGGATCCGAGGCACTCTGTATTAATCAATCAATTATTCAATAAAATACTTTTATATAATGCGGAGTTCCCCCCTCTTCATTTTATTGTGAAAACGACAGTTTTTTCCAGTTAAACAAGTGGAAGGGCAGAGCCAAGAAAGATACAATGATGTGAACAAATAAAGACACCTCAATAAATATTTAGTTTCTTCTTTCAGAAATTTTTAAACTGATGAATAATTTTAAATTAGATTTATCTCTGGAAAAGAAAGAGTTTAAAAAAAATCTTTTATATAAAATGTGTATTCTAGCTAAGGAAAAAGTGTGGACACCCAACCACTAGACTTATCCCCTTTGGATAAAATCCTCAGTGATCAGTGTGAGGAGAGTTTACCTCATTTCTCACTTTAAGTTGATGAGATTCATGTACTGCTCATTTCAAGGCAGCTCACAACATAAGGGGGCATTCACACCAGCCCTGTTTAGCCCACTTTAATAGAACTCTAGTTCGTTTTAGGGCTGGGCCGTATACTGAAAATTTACAGATACCGAAATGTATGACTGTTTCCGACATAATTTTGCTTGTGCCGGTAAATTCGGTATATAATAAAAATGAAAAGATGTGTCTTAGTTGAGCAGTGCTTCTGCCTCTTTAAGAAAATAAAGTTGCCTTGAGTCACATGACTACGTATGGTCATGTGACAAACAGAGTCAATAATATCCAACTGAGGGGAAAGAGCTGCCAACGAAGCTACTGTGTAGCTTTCTTTAGCAAGTGTTTAGACTCTACAGAAAATTGTGACTAGCAACAAATAAAGTGACTTTTTAGTGGTAATATGGTGTTATTGGATACATGAAGTCTAATGTGGATCATGTAGGTTTGTTACTGCAGCAATGGAGCTGCTGATCGTTTCTAGCCCGACAGCTCCGCCCGCTCAGGTCCTGCTCAGGTGGAGCAGATATTTACCCCGCTGGGTTGTTGTGCCGCCTGTCCCCCACTGTGCTCTGATGTAAAATATTTTTTGTCTAAAATAAACGACTGCAAACTAAATTCAGCGATTTCACTCATCCCCTGTCACTCTCTCTTCACCTGGTCTGTGTGATCCCTTCTGAGTTTAAACTGGACTAAGAACTACAGAAAGGAGTGGGAATCAATCACTGAATTAAATGGCTGTTTGAAGCCGCTCAATAGTAAGAACCCATCACATTTTACACACTTACACAAACATGACATTATTGTCATTTTTGCCATATTAAGTGGCAACAAATGTTGGGGAGTCCTAGTTTATTCATCAAGAAAAGCTACTTTAATATTTTATGAAAAGTTATAAAATGTCTTCCTGAGTTTTAAATGTTTGGGTTTATTGCTTGAGAATACGGCTATTGCTACAATGATATTTAACATCTGTCCAAACCTACAGGTTTTCACTGGGTGTTGAAATTGTTTAAGAAGGCTGTAAC
The DNA here is from genome assembly GCA_028564705.1 of Apricaphanius iberus. Classification (NCBI taxonomy): domain Eukaryota; kingdom Metazoa; phylum Chordata; class Actinopteri; order Cyprinodontiformes; family Aphaniidae; genus Apricaphanius; species Apricaphanius iberus. Next base: position 1,486,515 of record JAPXFQ010002982.1, read on the forward strand.
TGGAAATGTCAGAGAATGCAACATGAGAAACTGCAGAAAAATCTGACAGATATTCAGCTTGTTTGCAGTGAAGTAAACCTTGCCATCAGAGACAGAAATATATTCAAACTGAACTGATTTGCATCAGACTGATGACTTGTGATTTCGGTTCAGTTATTTTGTTTTCCTTTTCCCTCCACGTTACATGAATGTTTTATTAATGTCCTGACAAGACTTTTGATGGTACAATAACAGAAACAATGTGTTTGGTTTATTTTCTTGCATATTTACAGAGTTCAGTCTAGTAAGGTCTTTTCTAACATGCTTTTTGGTGAGCCCCCGTTAGATCATACAGTAACGTCAGTCCCTAATCCATACATGGCATATGCATCAATTCCAGCTCCATGTTCTCAAAACATGAACTCGTATGACACGAATGACAAAACATACTAATAACACAACTGACTAGTTCTATTGAAAACGGAAAATAAATGGTTTTCTTTCCATTATCATTAATAAAAATACCTCTGGCAGTAAATGCTCCTTCCCACGGTTTCTGTAGAGCAAAGCAGTGGAGAAAAAAAAAATAATTGTGCGGATTACTGTATTTATCTCTATATCCATATCCATCTTAATGACACCAGCTGAATACATAATTGGTATTTTAAACAGTCAATGTATCACTTAAACAACATTTAAAACAGGACTTATTAGCACCAACAGGCAATATAAAAAGAACTGATAGCATTTATGAACAAAGTCAGACACAGAACAAGTAGAACAAGCTGTAAATAGCAAAGCACCATACAGTGTGCTGACCCAGATGTAATGATAAGATGAGTGATATTAAAGCAAACAGTGAAAGAGCATCTGTTAAAGCTCAGCAGTTTTTTTTATTATAGGCAAAATTAAAGCAAAACTAACGCTGCCATTTTAAACATGGGGCTCACAGCACTTTGACCGGTTGTGTTTCTACATGCGCTAAACAAAATCCAACCAGGACTTCACTTCTAATGGTGAACCGGTTCACTCTTTATTCCATCAATTACGATGTGAAACATGCAAAATAGATGGAAATTTATGTTTTCAATGATTTCATAATAAAATGACAGGAATATAAATGTTTAGTTTGCCATCCGGACGTTTTAGGGGACGGACTGGTGCAAACGTGATGATGGCAGCTGGCGTTTCAGTGTGAAATTTACTAAGCAGGTTTGAAGACAAACACTTGGAAAAAGTTACATTTTTCTGAAAATGAGAACTAAAAAGATTTGGAAAGATTTGCTCCATATGTAAGGTGTGTGCCTTTTTTCTGAAAATGTGACCATTTGTACTAATACAAAATATTTTTATTCTAATTTGTTTGATACAGTAAATATTTATCACTTTATTATGTGAAAGGAGCATCCTTGTTGTGGATTATGCGTCTATTTCCAAGACACATTTCCTGAAGCTTTGATTTAAAAATAGGAACGTAACAGTGGGAAACATTTTGATGTGTTTGTTTCATTTGTGGTTTCACATAAATAAATGACAGGACATAAATTTGTTTTGATCCTTTAATTAAGGTTAAAAAAAATGAAGCAATAAAGAAAAAAAAACCTAAATGTAGGAAAACTTATGCAACAAAAAGCTTTATAATCGTTTAATACTTGAATCAAGTGGTAAGCCAAACAAGAAGTGGTACATGTATTTAGTTGTTTTGACAGCAAAATCAAAATAATGTAGTTATTTTTTAACAGCCTACTTTATGATTGGTTTTACACCATATTTGTGCAATTTAAAAGTTAATACCTACGCTATTTTACAGTAGTATTCCTAATGGGTTAATCTTAAGGGCTCGCCCCTTTTTTTCATTTCTTTAATTTAAAAATTGACAGGGTACTCTGATAAACAATAGAGTAACAGGTAAATATTTCAGAGGAAATATGGGGTTAATGGAGTAAAAAGATCAATTTCATTTAAAAACAATCATGGGCCACCTTTTTTGATCAGCATGCAAAGCACTATATGTGGCAGACATATAGTCCCCAAATAGAACAACCCCACTGCGAAACGTGGTGGTGGTAGCATTGTGCAGCGGGGACAGCTTATTTTAATGGGACAGAGAAGCTGATCGCAGTTGATGAAAATATGGATGGACAAGAGCAAAAGGCTTGAGACTGGAGTGACGGTTCAACTTCAAATTATATATCTGTGTTACAATGGTCCAGTCCCTTCATCTGATTCTCAAAGATGCTCTTCACTTAATCTGACTGGGCTTGAGCTATTTTAGAGAGAGTTTAGTGTCTAGATATGCAAAGCTGGTAAACAAATCCATGCTGCACTTTCAGATCTTTATTTGTAAAACCTTTAAAAAAAAAGCAAGGATTGGATGGATTTTCCTTCCATTCCACATTTATCCATTACTTTGTGTTGCCCTATCTTATAAAAAATACCAACAACAAAAAAAAGTGGGTTTCAATACTTTTGCAAGGCACGGAAGCTCTGAATTTTCCCCTTTGTTGATTCAACATTATTAGCAAATTCACACTTAAAGGGAAGAAAAATGTAAGCATCACTCCATGTGTGATACAGATATGCAGAGAATCTTCAAGGGCCCTACGCTGAGCAAAGTGTTTGCCTTTTCGCTGCAGCTCTGATCTTAGAAGCTGTATGGTTTACTCTTCCTGCAATCATTAGATAGTAGACAGGGAGCTTTATTGCTATGGGGACTTATGAAAAACGACATGCTCTGATGCCTACGAGTCCGCTTGAGACGAGAAGGGCTCGGATGAAGACACGCACCATAGCCTTCCATAAAAGAGAGCTGCTTTCAGTGGTGTCCACTGATCTAGGGAAACGTGTCTGAGTAATGTGACATCAGTTCATCAAACCTTTTATTAATGAACAAGGAATCTGTTAGCCTGAGAGTACGAATCATCTTCGCATGAAAAAAGACATAAAAAGCACCAATAAAAGTGTTTTATGATGTATTAATAAGGTTAGTCAAATAAATATCTCCTGTTGCACAGAGTATCAAAGAGCTATGCTGTGTTGCTTCCTTTATATTGTATCAAATCTGAGGCTAGTATCCAGTACACTGAGAGAAGAGATTTAATGACTTCTTCACACCTTAAGATCAACCACCAGCTCATGGGTGTAAAAAGTCTTCTCTAACTAGTTTTTTTCTTTTTAGTGGACTCTTGATAAAACAGAAGGCTTTTGTTCAAGTACAAGGCTGTGTGTTAATGTGAGCGACAGATCATTGCTACAGCTCCTCAGCAGTGACGATCCCTCCAGAGGTGCCGTAGCGTTAATTAAGATAAACATTTGGATGCTGCAATGGGACGTTTGCCACTGATAACCCTGATGCCTTCCCTATGACTTTCCTCTCCATTAATGATCTGAAACTCAGCTTGGAGTCTGAGCTCATTCCCCCTGCAAGCCCAATCAGTCTTTGATTTTCTTTTTGTATATTTCTTTGGTGTGCTAAGAAAAATAAATAAAAACATTTAACTGGAATCAATTATAACTTAGACAACAAACTCTTTGAGAAGGGTAGTAATTAATTCACTGCACCATGCGGGATGTCCACATCCTGCTGGTGTCTGGTAACCACCGCTAAACTTAAAATGCAACTAATGACCAGTGTAATTACAAAACAGACATTCCCCCAATCTGGAGGGTACACTCTGATGCCAGTCCATCACACAGACAAACAAGACAGACAACCATACACAAATTCTGCCCTGAGACATCCCACACATGCACGGGGATAACGTGCAAACGCCATCCAGAAAGACCCGAGGCCGGGAAATTCCCACTTCAAGGAAACTGTGTTAGTTCCCTAACAAATTATATTTTCATTTATTAAGGGGAAAATTAACGAAACTTAAAATGGCTCTGTGTGAAAAATATTTTGCATCCCTTGTTAAATCAATTTGCAGTGTCTAACCACCATAATAAAAAAAATACAAACAGAGAACCTGTATGACAACATAAGTGCTAGAAGTCAGTGAGCAATGCATCATCTCCTGACTGACAAAAATTCCAAAACAGATGTCAAAGTTGGTTGCATCCACCAGTCGCTAAAGGGTAGCAACCTGAGGAAAAAAATAAAATAAAAATGGCCTTCAAATAATAGGAACAAAAAGATGATTGTGTCATAATGGCCTTTATTAATGTCTGGAACTAAATCTGATTGTGATGCTTGTTACGGCCCAAGAATTTTGGACATGGTAATTGGGCTGTGTGATCCCGCCTGCATGATTGGGTGGCTGGCTGACTCCACCCTCTGACTGTGACGGCCCCAGCCCCGGATTGGTCGCTTCCTCTTCCTCCCCAGCGGCTCAGAGTTAATCAGCCCTATTTAAGGGAATGGCTGATTGCAACTCAAGGCAGCTGGGTGTGTTTCCCACTCAGCTTGCCTCATTCTGGGTTTTGGTGTCAGCCTGTATAGACTGTTTTGGAGGACTTGTATTATTGGACTGTTAAGACTGTTTAGTGTTTTGTGAGCTGTGTAAAACACTTAGTAGAAGACTGTGGATGGCCAGAAAAAGAGAACTTTCATCTGAAAATCGACAGTCTATTCTTGTTCTTAGAAATGAAGGCTATTCCATGCAAGAAATTGCTAAGAAATTGAAGATTTCCTACAACGGTGTGTACTACTCCCTTCAGAGGACAGCACAAACAGGCTCTAACCAGAGTAGAAAAAGAAGTGGGAGGCCGCGTTGCACAACTGAGCAAGAAGTTAAGTACATTAGATTCTCTAGTTTGAGAAACAGACGCCTCACAGGTCCTCAACTGGCATCTTCATTAAATAGTACCCGCAAAACACCAGTGTCAACATCTACAGGGAAGAGGCGGCTGCTTCTGGGCTTCAGGGCAGAGTGGCAAAGAAAAAGCCATATCTGAGACTGGCCAATAAAAGAAAAAGATTAAGATGGGCAAAAGAACACAGACATTGGACAGAGGAAGACTGGAAAAAAGTGCTGTGGACGGATGAATCCAAGTTTGAGGTGTTTGGATCACAAAGAAGAACGTTTGTGAGACGCAGAACAACTGAAAAGATGCTGGAAGAATGCCTGACGCCATCTGTTAAGCATGGTGGAGGTAATGTGATGGTCTGGGGTTGCTTTGGTGCTGGTAAGGTGGGAGATTTGTACAGGGTAAAAGGGATTCTGAATAAGGAAGGCTATCACTCCATTTTGCAACGCCATGCCATACCCAGTGGACAGCGCTTGATTGGAGCCAATTTCATCCTACAACAGGACAATGACCCAAAACACACCTCGAAATTGTGCAAGAACTATTTAGAGAAGAAGCAGGCAGCTGGTATTCTATCGGTAATGGAGTGGCCAGCGCAGTCACCAGATTTGAACCCCGTTGAGCTGTTGTGGGAGCAGCTTGACCGTATGGTACGCAAGAAGTGCCCATCCAACCAATCCAAATTGTGGGAGCTGCTTCTAGAAGCGTGGGGTGCAATTTCTCCAGATTACCTCAACAAATTAACAGCTAGAATGCCAAAGGTCTGCAATGCTGTAATTGCTGCAAATGGAGGATTCTTTGATGAAAGCAAAGTTTGATGTAAAAACAATCTTATTTCAAATAAAAATAATTATTTCTAACCTTGTCAATGTCTTGACTCTATTTTTTATTCATTTCACAACGTATGGTGGTGAATAAGTGTGACTTTTCATGGCAAACACAAAATTGTTTGGGTGACCCCAAACTTTTGAACGGTAGTGTATATATATATATATATATATATATAAGGTTATGTTTTATCCAGAAAACAGAAGGGGAAACAGGCCATGGGAGAGGTGATTTACGTCTTTTATGACGTTAGCGGCCCTGCAAGAACAGAGGCACTTTAGAATAGTAAGAATAAACTAATGATTATGATTTGCTTATAAATGAATTTGTTTGCAATCAAGTAAAAAAAAAATGGATTTGCTTGTAAGTTCATTCATTTACAACAAAGATTAAAAAAAAAGAAAAAAGAAGTCAGTGGGGCGGGGCTGGACTGAACTGGGTTTGATTCTGGTGGAATGGACTGGGCTGACTCTGGTGCAGCTCCACCTTCTGGCTTAGCTCCACCTTTATGGTTCTGCAGCGAGCACCACTTGGCTTTAGGTCCTGTATAATGAGGGGCTATGTTGTAGGATGTGGCTCTGACTGCACCGGATTAACCCATTTTGATCTACAAAGTTTTTTACTGAGGGGGCATGCCCCCAGATGAATTTTCCCTGAACCCAAACAACGTTGTAATCATGGATACAGCACAGAAAAGGGATTCTATATAAGGAAGGCTATCACTCCATTTTGCAACGCCATGCCATACCAGTGGACAGCGCTTGATTGGAGCCAATTTCATCCTACAACAGGACAATGACCCAAAACACACCTTAAAATTGTGCAAGAACTATTTAGAGAAGAAGCAGGCAGCTGGTATTCTATCGGTAATGGAGTGGCCAGCGCAGTCACCAGATTTGAACCCCGTTGAGCTGTTGTGGGAGCAGCTTGACCGTATGGTACGCAAGAAGTGCCCATCCAACCAATCCAAATTGTGGGAGCTGCTTCTAGAAGCGTGGGGTGCAATTTCTCCAGATTACCTCAACAAATTAACAGCTAGAATGCCAAAGGTCTGCAATGCTGTAATTGCTGCAAATGGAGGATCTTAAAGTGAACTAATGATATGACCTAGTTTTTAATTAATTCAGCTAATAATTATGTGACAATTTCGAGGCAATGACTATCAATTAAAATTTAATTCAGTAGATCATTTTATATATATAAAAAAAAAAACGAGACTGACATCATGCCAACATTATCCAGTCTTGACACAGTTGAATTCCACATTCTTAACTACTTAGAAATAAAATAAAATCGAACGTGACATACAGTATATAAAAGTCATAACAGGACTTAAGATTCCACAGATTTCCCCTCCATTCAATACTTTTAGACCCTGACATCGTTTTTAATACGCCAGCAGACGTAATAAGGCAGAAAACAGTATGACAGCAGTTAAGCTCTACTCTGGTAATAACACAATTCTGCAGATAATTCCAAAGGAGAAGACGCTGTTAAACTTCAGTCCTCGAGGGTCAGATTTCTATAACTTTAAGATGTGTTCTTAGTCCAAGTTTTCAGTCAAACACACCTGAATGAAATGGCAATCAGCCAATCAGGCTTCTTTTGGCTGACAGCAACGTCTGCTCACAGGTATGGAGGAATACAAAACCCTCTGATGTGTATATGCCCCATGTATTCAAAACATCCATGCTACAGGTTCTGAAACTGATGAATAGACTGTGTTAACAATGTCACAATAGTAAACTGTGAGATGTCAGGAGCAGCATTAGCACGATCAAAAACATCATATTGACGTTCGTCTTGTCCCATTAAAGCTTAAACTACCCCAGGGTAACGAGTTATGACTATTTTAAGTGAATGGTGGCATGAAAACTTGCCCTCCTGTTGGTTGATTAGTTTAGATGTGTCCATCTTTAACCTGCTGATAAACAATCAAAGACAATCAAGGGAAAGATATCCCACCCCTGAAAAATTACTGCATCTCTGATGTCTAGCAGTCATTTTCTTATGAAATTGGACTGCTTTGATGCAAAACAATGACCACGACTTTCTTTTTGGAAAAATATTTAAAACATTTAAAAAAGATTGCTAGCGCACTAAAACAACAGGCATTTTCTTAAGACACACCATGCCGGTATATTGGTGAAATATTCCCGGCATGGAGTTAAGGGAAATTAAGGCGTTCGTGCAGGAAAACTTAATAGTAATATTACCGCAATCTTGTCCCGATGCTGGTCTTATGAATGAAGACCACGCCTTGCCGCAACAGAGGGTGATGTCATGCTGAGGAGTGAAATGTGCGCTCAGCCCCCGACCAGTATGTAAAATGCAAGTAAACAGAGGGAGTTTATTTAGTAAACTGTATCAGATGAGATGGCAAACTGGATTAATGCGGAGGTCCATGAGCTTCTGGCCTTTGGAGGGAAGACGGGATCACCAGACAGTTCACAGGGACTGTGAAGGACAGCCACTCTGGGGAGCAGCTCGCAAAAAGACTTAGACAGCGGGGCTTCAATCGGGATAAAAGACCAACTATTGTGTCTGTTTACCCCGAACACTCTTCTTTCTCAATGTTTATAGCAACCCTTAACGTTAAGAGCAATGCTCCCTAAGGTGCGCAACTGCGCAATGCTGACACTGTTTTCATGAAAACAAAATCTGTGCTGTGCAAAAAAAAAAAAAAACAACTAAAAATCCAGCCTGAAGTAAAAATAAATAAAACAAATAATTCACTCTGGGCTATTTTGCAATATGGGTCAATGAGCGTGTGTGTCGATTTACAGTTCCAGCGGGTCCTCATGCACCGATCCAATTAGAAAAAAACACACACCCGTATCAGTTGGAAGACTTTCTTTGACAGGTTTAAATCTGGTTTTATTTTATTATTTTCTTTACATACATTCATCATAATACAGCTGCCGGATGTTTATGGGGACTGCCTAAAGAGGGAGAACGGTGAGGGAGTGAGAGACAGAGCACTGCATAATTAGATTACGCATAATAATTAGTAATTATTATTAATCCTAAGAATCTTTGTATTGGGTGAATACCAAGAAACACAAGTAAACTCTATACCTATGTATGTGGTCTGAAACAAATCTAAAATATTTTCCTTCTGAAAGCTCGGTAACAATGGGGTTGGCTGGCATCTTTTAATGAAAGGGATCTCTAGCTTCTTTGAAACGTCTTAAAAGTTGATTATTCATAATTTCTTAGACCAAATCAATTTCTCCTTCGGCCATTGTGAAAAAATGTTTAAATCTTTGAAAGAATTAATGTACACAGATTGTTGAAGATGTGCCAATCTTTCACACATACCTTGCTGCTGCCTACAATGAAATAGGGCAAAAGTATGGAGCTAGAATTGGGACTTAAGTTTTGTACCTGTAACTTTCATTTTTGTACTTGTAACTTATATTTTGTACTTTTAACTTATGTTTTGTACTTGTAATTTATGTTTTGTAACTTGCACACATTTTAAAAATACAAGTTACAAGTTTCAGATTTCAAGTTACAAGTTTCCAGTCTCAGGTGTCAAGTTACAGGTTTCAAGTAACAGGTTTCAAATTTTAGTTTTCAAGTTACAAGTTTCAAGTTACAGATTATTTTTTACCATATTTGGCTTGCCTAAAAGAACCAATGAGTGGCTTGCTGATTTTGAACAACAAATCAGGTTTCGCGAATTTCTATCCAATCATGGCAGAAGGAAGGTAGGGCTGTGCACAGCTCACAACCAAATAGATTACTTTTACACTATTTACCAGTAGGTGGCTGTAATAAAAAGGAAAGAAAGGATGACATTTGTTTAAAAAACAGGGGAAATGAATATCAAGAGATTGAGTAGTAGAGATAAAAAAATAATACAATGTTTGAGAAAGGGTCATATAGGATTAAATACTACACTATATTTAATAGGAAAACATCTCTCAAGTATATGTAGTGAAGATAAAGCAACAGAACTTGTGTTTCTGTGTTAAATAATTAGAGAATAGAAGGAAACTTCAAAAGTAGTGAAAAATAGTGAAAGACAGAGATTTAAATAAAAAAAAAATATTAAGTGGAGAGAGACATGTAAATTAGCAATAGAATTTATAAATGCAGGTGAGATAATTTAGTAAAAGCTCTTAAGCCCGACCCGCACTCCAGCATAGTAGGCGGCGGAAATGCACCAAAGTTGTTAGCCAGTTGCTAAGAAGAAGAAGAAGAAGGCAATTGCCTCACTAGATTTCAACTGTGTGCACACGGTCGCACGCACACACACACTGTACACATACACACACACGCTTGAGTGTCTGCAATCGTCAGAATTGGTCAATATAAACTTAGGTTTTTCTATTTCAACTGTTATTACTCCTGATATTTTTAGCTGTGTAAATATATTTTATATAAGCAACTAACCTGTCAATGCTGGGTCGGTGTTCAATTTGAAAACTACTTAGGTGGATTATGGCCACCTACTGGTAAATAGTGGGTGTTTATCAATGTCCAATACCGAGGCACTGCCTTGGTAGGCAAGACGCCTTGCCTACGAGGACATTGTCCTTCTTTGGTCAAAAAGACGGTTTGGAACAGACTAGCCTTACGTGACCGTGGCGGCTTACGTGCTCTGTTTAGTAGCATTGTAGCGTAGTAATATTACTTCAACCATGGAACTGGAAATATATAACGAGAGTTTTACTTTTTTTATTTGTTTTGTACATGTCAGTTAAATCAAATGTGCAAACGAATTAGTACCTGGTAGCCACCGAAGCTGCAACTGCTAAGCAACTAACGAGCCATATATAACTGCTTTGGATCTAAATAACAATAATAAAAAAATAAAACAAACATTTTAGATATAAGCCCGATGGTTAAAAATAGTTGACTTACATTTAAAATAGAAATTTCCCCCCGAAGTAGGTGCTGCCGGCTCCTACCGCGCTGTATTCTGGGAAATTTTTGACCGAGAGCAGGCTCAAGGCACGTCTGATGTATCCTTGGTTAGTTAGCTAAACGGCTAACAAACGGAGGACAGATTCCTCCGTAGTACATGCACATTGGAACACGCCTTGGTGATCCCTGATGACGTATCTCCTAGGCAACCGGGGCGGGAACAAGGCATCAAGGCGAGGTTCCTGGGCATTGAGAAACACCCACAGTGTATGTAATCAAATTTGGTTGTGAGCTGTGCAGAGCCCTACCTTCCTTCTGCCATGATTGGATAGAAATTCCCGAAACATGATTTGTTGGTCAAAATCAGCAAGCCACTCATTGATTCTTCTGGGCAAGCCAAATATGGTCAAAAATGATCTGTAACTTGAAACTTGTAACTTGAAACCTGAAACTTGAAATTTGAAACTTGTATTTTTAAAATGTGCAAGTTACAAAACATAAATTAAAAGTAAAAAGCATAAGTTACAAGTACAAAACACAAGTTACAGGTACAAATATTAGGTTAAAAGTACAAAAATGAAAGTTACAGGTACAAAACTTAAGTCCCAATTCTAGCTCCATACAAAAGTAGCATTAAAAAAAAGGCTGACTTTTTAAGTAAACAAAGCTACTTGTTTTCAATTATTAGACATAAAACTTTAAAATAATCCAACAAAAACAATGTGTATTGTCACCATTCCCACCAAAAAATGAAGCTGCAAAGTCTGTACAACTTATTATTCCGACTACCAAAACTTTAACTATAACACTCAAATTTTTCCTCATATAAGAGTCACTGACCTGTGATGAATTAATAAAAAGTTCCCAAAAAAAAAGAAATTCTTCAGCAATTACTCCTAGTCTTTGTCATAATATAAGCAGAGCATCACAATGTGACAAGATGGAAAACGTGAACAGAACTTTAAATAGCATCAAACAATGGCATGTCCTCCATCAACGTATTAATCTGTCTAACTGAAGCAATTACAGCTTTGTTAGGCCAAATTTGATCTCTGGAAGACCGAGTTTGCAGCTATAATTTGCTTGATTTGTCTGAGTAAGACATCCCAAAAAATGTTTTTATCTTCCATCCACTGAAAGCAAGAAACACAATATTTGCATTTCTCTGTTTGCTACATAATCGTCTTAAAAGATTCAATTAAAATTGGTTAATAATTACGGTTTTAGAACAGCAAATGTTAAAAGGAAAACTGTTATCTTGGAACTACTCATTCAGAAAAACTGAATAGAAAAATATCCTCACATAATCTCAGCATCTTTTAGCTCAAATGTGGCAAAAATAACTTGGTGAGGTTTTATTCTGTTGAAATATTTGAATGCTAAACTAATCTAAATTCGGAGCTCGTAACGGACAAAACCACATCATCTCCACTTGAGCTTTTTTCTACCAGCTCTCAGAATGTGTTACGATTGATTTTAAGATTACTTATTGATCACTGAGCTCTTTCGCTTAGCTGAAACCTGAAGGGGACAAAGTGTTTACGCTCCAGCCTTTAAGGCTCTGCAGATGTGACAAACAAAATCCCATTTTTAGTCCGTTTGCTTTCTACATAAAAAAAAAAAAATCATTAATCACTGCCACTAGTTTAACTCTCTTATTTTCATTCAGTGATTTTAACGCGGTTGCACTGTGACTTGATTTTGTTTGTGACATAACTGAGCTATAATACAGGAATAGCTGATAGGGCATTAAAAAAACCTTACTATATTAACACAACTAGGTAAAAATACTTCTATCGAGCTGATAATTCAGGAGGCACAGAGAGCTGACTATATGATGAATCACTGCAATGATTCATCCCTTGTTGGGCAATTTATAGCCGACAAAAAAACAGCGGATGACTCTGGACATACCAGCAGAGACCAATCAGATCATCCGGAAGAGCTGAAGCTCAAATAATCACCGACACATGTTTAATTACCACAGTCAAACTTACCATCACGCATGAATACACAGAGGAAGACCCTCTAATCAGAATTAAACAGTTTGTTCTCCATGAGGTGTGTGCTACGTGGTGCTGGCCTGTGTGTGTTTGTGCTCCAGGTATGTCTCTCCGGCAGCTTGGAGTGGGAGTGTGCTGTTAAGGAATTGTTCAGCCAAGCTGATGAATCATCGGGAACACCAAACAGAGACCAGGTTCAGCGGTCGGTCCGGTGTGCCTTTTGTTTTGGTGGTTCAGTTCAGCGCTGGGTCAGTTGTTGGTCATTCATCTGCATGTCATCTACTAAATGTCACAGCAGCAGCGCTCTCAGATTCAAACACAAACAAACAAAAGCTGCTTCTCTATATCCTGCACATCTTTCAGCTTAAAGGTTCCCTGTTTATGAGACTTATCAGGTGGCCAACCACACAGGCACCCTCTGTTTCTCGTTTTATTAAACAATATCATAAACCAGAAGGTGCACTGACTGGTGGGGGGTTGTTTGTCTAACAAGGGTGTAACACAATCTCCTAAAAGATATTATATATATATATATATATATATATATAGTGTTGGGAAGTAACAGGAAACATGTACTGGCGGTACGTATTTAGAATACTAATTATGAGTAACTGTATTCCGTTACAGTTACTATTTTTAAACATGGTATTCAGAATACAGTTACTTTCGTAATACCATTGGAATACTTGTGTTTACTCCACTTTCCACCTGAAAGATGAACATATACATTTTGGGAAATGTGTGTCTCCGCGCTGTGTAGACTATCCCATAATACCCCTAAACAACATGCCACCGAAACCATAGATATCCTCTGGCTGGAACACTCCCGACTATCAAACAAAAACGTCAACGTGAGTGTCCATGTACGGAATTAGACCCAGAGCTGGGGTGGTCGGAGCCACAACCGCAGCTAAATATACCTACTAGCAGTGAAGGAAATTATTCATTAAATGGTGCTCTCTCACAGTAATTTTTTTTCAAGGGATGCGAGATTTCATTCCTGAAAAAAAGCCAGACTAAAGCCATGGTGGTTAAAATGGGGGAAAAGATCAAATCTGGCAACACGAGCCATAAAGTTGTACCGCAGTGCTTCTGGTGTCAAACTGTAAAGTATGCAGGCAAACTCCAGTGATTGCTGGAGCAGCTGTAATTCCGTATCAATGAAGCATATTCGTATTACCAACTACAATATTTTTTACAAAGGTTAGTGATGATCCAGGTGGGAAAATTCTTACATTTTGGTGTAAACTTTGCTGACGCCACACATCGACAATGTCAAACGCACACTTTAAACATAAATCCTCCGGCTTGCCAGCCATTCAAGGTATGTACAAGTCACCCAAAAAAAAAAAAAATAGGACATTGCAATGATGTACAAAGACAAAACAAAATCCTCTACCACTGTTATTTTTTACCATTATTTGACGGGGCCTGTATCCTGCTAGTTAGGTCATTTATCACAGTTACAGTGTTGATGTTGATTGTATCTGACATGACGTTAGCTTGATTATAAGTTGTTGTGATGGGTTTGCCGAAAATTATGGCTAGAAGGATAAAAGCTTTCATTTTGGAGTGCAATGAATATCAGTTTACAATACTTTGCATATTTATTACAAAAAGTCGCAAATAACCTAATTGTCTCAATACTTGAGTAGCCTTTTTTGAAAATACTTTTTTACTCTGACTTGAGTAATTTTGGGTTTCTACTTTTAATTGATTAAGAATATGCTGAAGTGGTGCTACTTTTACTTGGGTAAAGTTTTGGCTGCTCTAACCACCTCTGATGAACATTAAGGAAGCAGTAGGTCTAATTTAAAAAATAGTAAATCAAACCAATCAAACAACGGGCCAAGACAATCCAACATGTTGCATAATCGCATTTGTGATCGACTCGGTCATAACATCCTTCCAAACACACCAGAACTCGGTGCTCTGAACATACCACACTCGGCAAAAATAACTGTCAGGATCATCTTTAGAGGCATCACTATACCTGGTGTGTCCTTAAGATTGTTGGAAGGGGAGGATTGTGCCAGAAATCAACATTAACATCTTGCTGTTGGAATATCGTCTTAAGTATCAAAAGAGCAGCCATGAAAGACAGTAAAAGACACATTCAGGCTATTTAAAGTGCAACTAATCCACTCAACTATTTTTTTCTGATAAACTGTATGGATGAGTTTCTAATGGTGCTGTCTACATGTCTCTTCAGTATTTTTGATACTTCAGTACAATTTAGTAACAACAATATCAAAAAGCATCAGTGGAATACCCTCTTCAGTGTTTTTTACTGCACTAAAAATTGGAATCGGACTTCAAGCTTAAATGGCTAAAATTAAATTAAAAGAGTCATTTTTCCATATTTTTTATTTTTGAGTGCATCTTTACACCTCTCAGCCGTTCTTGAATCACCTTCTTTCTGTCATCTTATCACACCATCCACCTTTTTTCAGCCATCTTCCTTCCCTTTTTTCTTTCATTTTATCCTCCCTCCATCTCTCCCTTTCTTTTCTCCTTCTTACTCCCTCCCTCCCACTATTAGGTATTCTCCTCATCCCTTCTCCTCTCCTTCGCTCTCCTTCCGTCACCTGAGGTAGACAGTTCTGTCAGGAGTGGGCCTTATTTACCGCCTCTCTTCGCTCCTGTTTACATTATCGATTGGTAGGGTTGCTTAAGTTCCACCATACATCAACATCCCACTCCGTCCTCCTCCCGCTCCCCCATCCCAGTGCTACGGCTGCTGGCTCACATTATCCTGAAACGCAGACAGAGTGGGGAGATGAGGGGGAGCTAGTGGAGCATGTTGCGATCTGTGAGGGATTTATGCTTGAAGGAGAGAGAGTTTGAGAGAGTATGTGAGTAAAAGTGTTAAATGGATGTCTCTGCCCAAAGTGTGCATGACTGACTGTAAATATGTGTGTCTGGTATGTATTCAGTATGGTAGGATTATACAAGGCTCCCATGTGTGACTGCACAGGGCTGTTATCTGACTTTTCTAACAGATAAGAGATTCTGCCTCTGTTGATATAAAATTAACTCTCCGGTAGAAGGCTTCAACACACTAACATCAAAAAAATATATCTGTTCGCCTACTGCAGTGAATTTAACTACTGCGGATTTAACTCCAGTTCCTCTGCTGGAGCACAGTCATGGTGAAATGGCACAGACCGCATCACAAATATAGTAAGCAGAATAAATGCCATATTCTGAAAGTGAAACCAGGTAAATGTTTGTGAGAGAGATGCTTCAAGAGGAGAAGAGCTCCTCTTCAAAATTAAAACCACACTAGGTGGACAAACATAGAACAATTAACAATTAAGCACCTCATTGGCTAATTTTTATACAAGCCGGTGTATTTGTATGTGTTTCTCAGGCTTTGCTTTAAATAATGAGAGAGAAAAAAGATATTCCTTTATGCTGATTTTGCTCCAGCATTTTTACTTGCTATCCAGCAGCGGCTTTCATCAGAGCAGTTACACACTGTGCAAAAATATGCATGTAAATGATGAGCATTTTGTTACCTTATTAAAGAGGGAAATTTCCCTAATTGTCATCATGTGACATGTAAAAACTTGCAACAGTCTGTGAATGCCAACTAGCAAGAAATGGAATTTAATTAAAGTAACACATTGAGGTAATTCAAATGCAGCTGACAAAAGTGATGTCAATTAAAAAGAAAAAACAAAAAACGTAGAAATCAAATAAATATGATAAAAAAGCTGTATTGTTCAATGTATTGTTAGACAGAAAACAAAAAAGATGAAAAGAAATCTAGAAATTTAAAAACGTTAACATTTTTACCCCTAAAGAACCTGAGAATTAGAAATAGGTGACATTGCTGTCAGTGTAACAAGGCCTATGTGACCCCCCATTTGGCTAATTTTTGCTAAATTGCACCTGCAAGAGGAACATAGTGTCATCTTGCTAAAGAGTGAAATTTGGCTAATTGAAATCAGTCACATGATTACAATTCTCCAAATTTCACTCTTTAGATGTCACGTCACAATGTAAAAATATGCAATAACCCCTGAATGCTAATTAGAAAGGAATATGAATTAATGAGGCTGATATATTGTGTCAATTGAAATGCTGTTCACTGAGATAATCTACACCAACAACTAAAAGAAAGAGTGAAAGGCAAAATCCTCAACTTAATAAAAATAAAAAAAGACACTGAAATAAAAGATTCACAAATAAATATTATTTAGGATCAAAACTAAACACCAGACTAAAAGGAAGCTTATGTGAACAAAGTTGGGGTTTTCATTCACGGGACAAGTGATGAGACGGGACTTGGAGATATGAACAATATGGCAAATAGAATAATCATGGAACAATGATGAACCTTCCCAGGAGTAATATTAGGCATCTTACGTTAAAAAAGTAATTCATTATAGTTACAAATTATTTTTTTCCAAAAAGTAATTGAGTTAGTAACTTAGTTACTACACTTTTAAAGTAATTAGTTACTCAGCAAAGTAAAGTAGTTGCAAAGTAGTTGTAACTGAATTACAAATAATAAAACACCATATAGACAGTATTTTAGAACATTTAGGTGCTCTCTTCCAATTCCACCAATCCCACCTGCTTTATCCAGTGTGACACCAACTGCAGTCACCTGTGCTGAATCTGAGCAACAATTTATTAATATTTTGGGGTTACTTTGTTGGTAGATCTCAAAGGTATTTTCTGGGATGTGTGGAGATTTATTAAAAACCAAACCCACCACCTTTAGGAGCGAGTGGCGATTCAGCTGATTTATTAGCGCAGTTCTCGGTTGGAGGGAGTCTCCATTTTAATAAAACTAATGTACGCCTAATATCCAACTTAAAACTAAGTTCACAACTATTCTTACAGCATGCAGACAGCAAGAGCACTCAGATTATCTGCCCACTCACCAAATGAATCATCATGATTGCAGCGGCATCATCACAGACACCTGCGCTCTCTTCCTGCAGCTGCAGTGACTGTCAGAAAGCCTGACACCGCTGCACTTCATTCAACCACGTCGTGGTAACGCGCCATTGTACATCCCCAGAAACGGTAATGGCATTGTAACGGTGGGAAAAGTAATTCATTAGATTACTCCGTTACCTAAAAATGAACACCGTAACTCCCAACAACGCCAAGGAGTGGCTGGCCAAACAAAATTACTCCAAGAGCTCATGCACAACTCAAGAAAAGCCCAGAAGATCATCTAAAGGACTGCAGACCGCACTTGTCTGAGTTAATGTGTGAGTTCATAATTCAAAAATAAGATTGATTGTCTAGCATCCATGTTAGGGTTCTAAGGTGATAACTACATGGAAGACAAAGGCTCATCCATAAACTGTAAAAAAGAATAGACAGCGCCTCCTCACTCCTCCCTGTTTACCAGAATGACACACTTTCATGTGGGAATTCATGGCGGATTTACAGACTCCTCCTCCCCAGCTCTGACGAAGCATGTTCCTAAAAAGGGCATAGGGGCGGGATCTTCACTGTAGACTCTGCCCTCGCGGGCGTGTATGGGCGTGTAGTTCGGTCTTAATCGCACCCATTCTGCTCCCGCGTCTTTAGTTCTGATGCTAAACTTGGCTCGGCCCCCTCATTAATTATGCAAGATTTCAAAAAATTATCTTACGAAAACCAGCCTGGTGTCCAGGTTTTTTATGAGCCCAGCGTTATCACAGGAGGAATATGTAGCCATAGAAAGTTTTAAAAAAATGGGCACCAGGCATTAAAGTTGTTTTTAACGTGTCTAAAGTCCAGTGCTTTTCAATGGGGGCCTAGCGACCAAATGGAGGTACTACAGCAATGGAGGAGCAATGGTGACCTCCATGGTATGTGGTCACAAAGCAGAGCAGCCAGCAGCCATTGGGCTCATCTCACATTTGACAAAAAAGAAAGTTGATGCTCCACAAGACGTTAGGGGAAAGTATTTGAAAGGAGAGTGTCCCTTTACAGCTGCTCAAAAACTAACAGCATTTCAGAAAGTGATGATCATCTTGATGGTAGCTGTGTGTTGGTCTAGGGCTGCTTTGCTGCTTCAGAGCCTGAATTACTCGCTGTAAATGATGCAACCTTGAACTCTGTTCTGGACAATAATACTGGAAAGGAAAGTATCTTACCATTAGTTTGTGAACTTGAGTCAATTGCACTTTCTTACTGCAAAATGGATGTTCTGAAGCACACCAGCAAGTTCACTCCTGGATGGCTAAATTAAATAAAACCAACAAATAAACAAAACACATGAATTCAAGTGGCCTAATAAAAGTAGCGATCTAAATCTTAATTGATATGCTGTGCCATGACCCTGAACAGTGCAATCATGTTTGAAAACCCTCCAAAATTATGCAAAAGACTGATCTAGGAAGTAATTACCATTTAAAACCAGGTTGGTAAATACTGTTTTTAATTTAGTAAATTAAATACTCATTAGAAAACTTTTTAGATTTTCTTTTTTTCTTTGCTTTGTTTTGAAACTTCAGTGTAACAAACATTAGAAAGTCAGTTATGGGTAGAACGTTTACTGACCGCCTTTGCAGGCAGGACAATTGTGATGTTTTAAAGATCAACAGGCATCACTCAACTCCCATTCTGTTCAGATTAAAAAGGGCAATTTTTCAATTGAAGATAGACTGAAAGGTTTCAGGCAACTGTGGCTCCTTTTCTCTGCTAAGGGAAAAAAAAACATCTTTAAATAATATTAAACCTTTTAGAACCAAAAAAGTAAAACTTGAGGCATGAATTTCTATCAAGTTACTGTCATTTTAATAAAACAATTGCCGACTAACCAGAGAGCAAAAGGGGTCAGATAACTCAAGCAGGATAAGACGTGTTGGATCTTGAATACAAATACTTTACTTAAGCTTAATATTTAATTCATGCGGTATCAGAGGCTATCACTAAAGCTCGCTTTGATGTCAGTTGTTCTCTTATATGTAGAAATCCCCTCTCTTAACACTGAGCTTTGAGGTTTTATCTTGCACTCCGCCTTAAAGTCCCAAACACTTATCAGATCAATTAGAATAAGGAGACATTTCTTTCATCAACGTGTGAATACACACTCGGTCTGGACCATTCAGAACACCAACGCTTGTTTGCAACAGCTGCAGTGAAAGGATACACTTTCATGTTATATTAAAATCATGTCATTCTGTATGATCTTCTTCATTAAACAGTAATAAACATTGAGTCTGGAGAACAAAAGTAAAGAAAAAGCACAGACAGGATGGATGAGCAGAATAAATTTTGCATGCCTCTTGCCCGTTCAGCCAGCACTAAGGCAGTGGGAGACTATGAATGTGTGGCTCGTCTTTGTCATTAGTGGGCGTTTCACTGGCATAAACCTCGGTAAAACTTGACAAAGAGCCATACGGTCATTCCCACTTTCATTTCTTGTTTGCCATTTCAGCTATTCTTTATGCTTATTGTCCCCCCACCTCTCCCTGACTCCGCCCCCCCCCTCCTCTCCTGTTGTGGCCTCCTACTGTTCTTACCTGGGATGCCACGAGTCGCTGCTCCTGCTTTTCATGCTCAGAGACCGTCCAGACGTCCATCTCCTCCTCCTCCTCTTCTTCTCCCCTTTTTCTCTCCTCTCGATTCTTATACCTCCGTCTGTCCCTCGCTTTTCTTTATCTGCATTTTAAAGCAGGAGGCAGGAAAAAGGCTAGCCGGGTCCTTTGTGAGCCCGGCCTCAGTTTGTGCTCAGCCAAGCACACACAGCTCTTAAATCCAGGCTTGGGCTTTAGGACAAAAGGACAGCTCAGGTCTTACAGGGCCCATGTGGCTCTCCTTATCTCTTTGCACCTTTCCATGAAAGAGACAGAGGGGCAGTTATTCTAAATAAGAGGACAGAAAGGAGAGGAACAAGATGCAGATGCCAAAATGGAGCGCACATAATTTTCTTCATCGGAGAGCAGCAGCAAAGACATTCTTTCCTCACTTTCACTCGCACTCCTCTTCAACTACTTTTCCCTGAGCCAAGCAACACAGACGCTTTTTTTTTTTTATCCCCTTTCCTCCTTCAAGGCAAATGAATTAACCGAATGAATTAACACCAAGGCTTCTGCTGCTGTGATCATCATCATAGCGCTCCTCCTCATCAGCAGCAGCGGTTTTGATGAAGCTTTTTAACACTTATGAGGATCGCACTGCTGACGCCGAGGGAGGAAGAAGCAAAGATGTCGACAACCTTGAGAAAAAGAGAAAAAAAAAACTCCTCAACTAGCGAGTTATCACAGTCTGAGTGCTACAGTCTTTAGCCGAGAGCCTTGTCAAGTCTCTTGGCAGTACTGAAGAAACCTCAGTGCTGATGATGAACAGAGGAGGAGCGGGGAGGAAGTGAGAAGGGAAGGGGGGGGGGGCTAGAGTGAGATTCTGGTGGAACCAAATTTAGGAGTGAGGAAGACGGGGGGTGAAAAGGTACAAAGGTTAGGATAAAGATTACTAGAGCTGGGGGAGACGAGGTGTTTAAGCTGTTGATCATGACAAGTAGAGCTACTATATCAGAGACAAGGCAGAGCGACAAGGTGACAGATGAGAAAAAAAAAGAAGGAAAAGAGACGGAGGTTTCCAAGGAAGAGGAGTCCAGGAGAGCTGTAGTGAGTTTTTTTTTAATTAGCGTTAATTGGCCACATAGGGAACAGACACTGGGAGACTGAAGGCAGGGAGGGATGAGAGGAGAGAATAACAGGCAGTTTCTGACAGACTGATATCTCTCTTGATTTGTTCTTCTCTATTTCCTGCAGCACTTTTACTATCTGAGCGTCTCTGGCGCCGTCTGCGTTACCCATCTCCAACTGTGCGAGTCCCACGCTCCCCAAACAGTATATTTCACTTTCTACCCATTCTCTCGTAATGCACGACACTGCAAAAACACACAGTACGTGACAGATGAAACAGAGCAGAGAAATAAGAGTAAAGAAAATACTGAAAAGCTGAGAGAGTAGAGAGGAGCGTGATTTAGCACAGAAAAAGGAGTCCAACAAGAAATAGAACATGTTTTCCTGTTTTTTGACTAATATTCAACATTATTATATTTTTTTAAATGTATTTTTAATAAGTATTATTTAGTCCTCTTATGCTTCAAAATTTTGTTTCAATTCCTCTGATCAATGTCTTTGGTTTTAAAGAAATACTTCAGATTCTTATGTACATTGGGGTTCTGCAGTAATTATGGGCTCTTGGTATTTGATGAACAGAGGTTGACTGGAGTTTCACCAGATCAACGTTTAAAGTAAACATTCATAAAAGACATTTAGTATCCACGTGTTGGGAAGGTGTTTGCTTAGCACGCATATAACTGCATAAATGGCTTCACAGGAGCGGGCCTGTAGACCCGAGCTTGAGATGAAGAGCCACCCATCCCATCCAGGAGGGGAACTGAGGCTAGGAGAGAAAGTAGGACTCTCCTTTTTTTTATTAAATAAAAGGTTTAAAGGAAATGTGTGCTACAAACATGAATGTCTGGCACAATGTAGCCGTGCAACAATTTGAGGCCATTTAAATGTTGTTAAAAATATACATGCTGCCGGTGATGAGTCTACATAAAGTAGGTAGTTGCACCCCTGCTGGTACACAACTTTTTAACGAAAAAACTAAAACTAATAAAATCTAAACTTAAACTAAGGATTTTCCAAAAACTAAAACTAAACTACCTAACAAATGGTAAAAACGAAGTAAAACTAAAATAGAATTTGAAGGACTTCCGGTGCGTTGCTACAACAAGACGAACGCATAATAGCGAGCTCCTCAAGTCAGTTTGGATAAAGTACTTTCTGTCATATATATAAATAACACAGTTATCATTTCAATTTAAGTATGGACAGAGGGAGAAAGCTAAGGAGTCAGATGCTGAATAAAAATGCAAGTGAAGCACAACAAAACCCAAAAGTGGCCGAGTCTACTGAACACGAGGAAAACGACAACAGAGGTGAAGCTAGCACTGCTATGCTAGGTAAAGCTACTGATCAGAACGTTCTGCTTCAAGCTCTTACGATGCTTCGTACAGAGCTAAGAGATTTTAAGCAAGGAATGAGACGGGACCTGGACGAATTTAAAAATGACGTCAAGAAAGTTTTGAAAGACAACCTCTCAAAATTTAAAGGTGAATTTCTGCAGGAGCTCCAGAGCCAAAACGCCAACATAGCTGAGGCACAAACCCGAATAGCTGACATGGAGTCAGCCTGCCTGGAGATGAAAGAAACGCTACTGGCGGTGGTGAAAGTACACACGCAGATGCGGTACAAAGTTGTTGATCTCGAGAGCTGCTCAAGAAGAAATAATATCAGGATTTACAGGGTGCCGGAGGAAAAAGAAGGAAGATCTGTCATTGAGTTTGTCAAAGAGCTGTTTAAACGCCATCTGACCCTGCCAAAGGGTCTCGAGCGCCCTGTCCAGCAGACACACAGGGCATTGATTCCAAAGCCAGCAGCCGCCTCATCACCAAGATCAATAAAAGAATTGGTCCTGAAGAAAGCGTGGCAACAGAAGATCGAGATTAACTGTAAAAGAATATTCTTCGATAACGACTATGCCACAGACGTCATGGAGAGGCGCAAGATGTACGGACCTATCAAGGCGGCTCTGAGGGCGAAGGGGATTCAGTACCAGACGCCCTACACGAAGATGCTGGTACACTGGGACCCCGGTCTGGTGATATACAGCACAGCGGAGGAGGCAGCACGGGACCTGAATCAACGCGGAATCAGGGTGGAGGTAGTGACCAAAGCGAACACCGCAGCGATCGTGCAGGAGCGACTGAACGCAGCGTTGCCATGGAATAACACCACCAACACTCCAGTTAGCACAGCTCAGCGTGCAAGGGGAGAGGGTTACAGAGTTTAGACCAGACACACACCAAGAGAACTGCAATGGATGAAAAGATATACACTACGTCGCGGGTTGATCCCAAAAATCTCTATATTTTTTGTTAGAATAATATTTACCTTTGAACTATAGATTATAGTCCTATACACACAAATCTGGATCATATTAGACATAATGACTCACGATTTAAGTTTACAGATCAGTTAAACCGACAAGAGGGAGTGTTTTGCAGCAAGCACAAAATGTTGGACAATTCTAGTATTTGTGGGTTTTTTCTCACAGCTAGGGAGGGCCCCCCACCATAGTGAGGCACAAAACCCTTCTCCCTCCAACAGTGACCAGAAGGGATGGATAAGTACATCTCCTTTTTGGAAGTCACATTGTTCAGAGTTCAACTGTTGTTCTTTGGTTTTGTTTTCTATGTTCAGCATTGGATCGCCACTCAAACCCATCAGAAATGACAGAGTACATTACTAAAATACTGTCGTTGAATATTAATGGTCTAAATAATCCTGTGAAGCGTCAGAAGGTAATGACCAAATTAAAGAAGGATAAGTCACAGGTTATTTTTCTATAAGAAACACACTTATATCTAATTCATTGAAGTTTGAATGTATCAAAAAAATTAGTGATAAAGAAGGGAGATTTATCATTGTGAAAGGAAAACTCGAAAACGAAATGGTGACATTGGTCAACGTGTATGCTCCACCTAATAGTGCAAAACAATTCTTTAAAACCTTATTTGATACCATGGTTTTAGAAATGGATGGTGTATTAATATGTGGTGGTGACTTTAATATTGTGATGAAAAATAATTTAGACTCGACAAATAAGAATAAGCATACTAACCGGGTTGTTAGAATGGTCAAGAGAACACTTAAAGAATTTGGGATAGTTGATACATGGAGGGAGTTACATCCTTCTAAAAGAGACTACACACTACCCCCCCCCCCAACAACAGCTATTCTAGAATCGATTACTTTTTCATGAATAAGAATGATTTAAATAGGGTAAAGAAATGTGAAATCCAACAAGCAGACGTATCTGATCACTGTGCAGTTCACCTAACAGTTAATCTGAAAGTACAATAGAAAAATACATTAAGGAGGCTAAACATAGGAATATTGAGTAATAAATCAAACGTGGAGGAACTAAAGAAAGACATCATAACCTATCAAAATGAAAATGACAATGGAGAGGTTACCCCTATTATTTTATGGGATGCTCTCAAAGCAGTTATAAGGGTAAAACTGGTTGCCACGACAGCAGCACTTTAAAAAAAAACAGAGAGGTGGTCTACAAAAAGGAGAAGGAGAAGCTGTGTATAACTGAACAACAACACAAATCTACACAAGACCCCTCATTGCTTCCAAAAATTAAAGAAATTTGGGATAATATAGATAAAATACTAATCACAGAAATTGAAAAGAAGACCAGATTTCTAAAACAATCTTATTATGAACTGGGACGAGGAGCAACCAAATTACTGGCAAAACAACTGAAAAAACAGCAAGCAGATCGGACAATTTACAAGATAAGGGATATGAATACGAATCAAATAATTCATGACTCCAAAGAGATTGGAACTCAGTTTGTGAACTACTATGGAGATTTATACAGCCAGCCTCCATCCACGGACAACGACCAAATGATAGCTTTTCTTGAGAAACTGGATTTACTATCAATTGGAAAAAATCAGAATGAACATCTGACTTCACCCATCACAAAAGCAGAGATAGAGACAGCAATAAACAAACTAAAAACAAACAAATCTCCTGGAAATGACGGTTTACCATCGGATTGGTATAAAACATTTAATGAACAGCTTATACCCCTACTCGAAAAAACATTCAACTACACACTTGAATATGGTGAAATGCCCCCTTCCTGGAAAGAAGTAGTAATATCAGTAATCTTCAAGAAAAACAACAGTGAGAATTGTTCAGATTATAGACCCATATAACTACTCAATGTTGATTATAAATTGTATACCTCGATTATTTCCAAAAGGTATGAATATTTTATTAGAGAAATTATCGATGAAGACCAGACAGGCTTTATCAAGGGACGTTAAGCCCCAGATAACACAAGGAGAACTCTATATATTATAACCCATATTTTGGAAAAGGGAAAATGTGCAGCCTTAATAAGCCTTGATGCAGAAAAGGCTTTGACAGGTTAAATTGGACTTTTCTATATCAGGTACTTGAGAAATTTGGATTTAACGACAAGGCTGTCAGATGTATTAAAACGCTTTACCAAAACCCAACCGCAAGGATAAAAATAAATGGCAGTTTAACCGAGAGCATAAATTTAGGACGATCAACCAGACAGGGCTGCTGTCTTTCCCCAACCCTATTTGCAATCTTCATAGAGCCCCTGGCGTAAGCCATCAGGCAAAATAGAAAGCTTAAAGGAATAGAGGTTGGGGAAGAGGAACATTTCATCAGACTTTTTGCAGATGATGTGGTCTGTTTTTAAGAGGACCCCGACACTTGCATTCCCATTCTAATCAATCAACTCGAGACATTTGGCCTTTATTCTGGATACAAACTAAATTTGACCAAAACACAGCTCTAACATTTAACTATTTCCCATCCAAAATCATACAACACAAAATATCATTTAAACTGAAGAGCAACAAAAATGAAAAATCTTGGGGTCACTTTAACACAAAACAACTGATGATCTATATGAACATAATTATGTCAAACTAGATAAAGAAATTAAGAGACATCTGGACAGGTGGGCTCTCCTTCCGTTAGACATTGGTTCACGAATAGAGACTATAAAAATGAGTGTCCTACCCAGACTTCTTTACCTCTTTCACTCACTACCTATTCGTATACCCGAAAAACAATTCAGACTGTGGGACAAAATCATTTCAAGGTTCATATGGAATGGTCGCAGATCGAGAATCAAATTTGAAACATTACGGATAGGAAAGGATAAAGGGGGTTTGGCACTGCCAAACCGATTAACAGCCATATGTACAAATATTAAAAAAGGGAATTTCATGAGCTTCCAGGAGATTAAACAAAAATATGGTCTAAGTAATCAAGACCATTTTAGATACTTGCAGATAAGCGACTTTTTCAATAAAAAAATAAAACACAGGGTAAATCTGGACGAAAATTCAATAATCAAAATTATAACTGAAGTCTACAATGCAAAGAAATTTAGAATAATATCTACAATCTATGGACATATAATGGAGGCAAGAGGAAATATAACCACATATGTAAAACTGAAGTGGCAGAGAGAGCTGGGAGTGAACATATCCGATGATGAATGGTCATATATTTGGAAAACACAGCAATCAACAACGTCATCTCGTGTCTGGAGATTACATTGCTGGAAAAATTTAATTAGATTTTTTATAACACCCGAAATTAGAAATAAACATACTTTATTACTACAGCCATGTTGGAGAAGCTGTGGGGATATAAATGTGAATCATTCACATGTGTTCTGGCGTTGTCCTAAGATCGCAAAATTTTGGGAAGAAGTTCATTTAATTATAGGCAAAGTCCTGGGTTATGTTGTATCCAAGTCCTGTACAGTATTATATCTTGGTGTCATTACAGGAAATGTTGTGTTGAGAGAAGATATTGAAAATTATGTTAGCAGCCGGTAAAAAGGCAATTACAAGAAAATGGTACAAGATAGACCCACCAACAAAGGACGATTGGATCAATTTTATGGATGAAATACATATTATGGAACACCTGACCTATAGAATAAGGACCCAAGAGGATCAGTACTGCAACAAGTGGGAGAAATGGACTGAATACATAAAATTGTCAGAACAAAGAACATTACATTGACATTGAGAAAGGATCAAACTACAGAAACATGGTGATCCAACATGTTCTTTTTCCCACATTTTTTTGTCTCTTTTTTGTTTTGTTTTTTTTGATTGTTTTTGTTTTTGCTATCCCACAGCCCTGTATAATGTTTAAAGAAAAACAATAAAAAGAAAGTATAAAAAAAATAGAATTTGAAAAGTTAAAACTAAATAAAAACTAAAACTAATGAAACTTTTAGAACTATTATAACCCTGCCAGTTACACTTAATCAAAATTCCTTTGTTCTCTCTTTACTGGGCTGCAACTTCCTCAGGTAATCAGAGACAGACTCCAGCGTGATATTCTCAGCATTTCCATGAAATCAAAATTACTTTGCAGATACTGAACACTAGGGGTGAAGCGGTGACACTGTGTCAGAGGTGAAACATTGAAAGAGTCTCGCTTGTACGCCTCATGTTGTCTGTCGCCATCAAAGTGATACCGGAGATGCTCAAACTTAACATTCTCAACTCCAGAGAATCGCTTTGTGAACTTGGCATCAAGTTTTCTCTGTTTTGAGCAAAATGAACAGCAACAGTGCCTTACACATGTTTTCTGACTCTCTCTCCTGTTTGAATCCCAATATATGATCCTTTTCCAGGCTGTTTTTGGATATTTAGTTTAGGCATCACATTTAGTGTTATGTATAATGTGCTGACTGGAAGTGCACAGGGGCTGGTTTAACACTAAAATAATGGCAGTGTTAACAGTAATGATATTCTTCCTTAAGCAATATATGCTTAAACTGCTTTAATGTAGCCGAACTTTCTGATGTACTAAAATTATTAGCTTCATCTAAAACTTGCGTTTTAGACCCAATCCCAACTAAACTCTTAAATGAAGTTTTCCCTCTGATCGCTGCTCCAATTTTAGATATAATGAATCTATCCTTAGTCAATGGATATGTACCACAGGAGTTTAAGATTGCTGTAATTAAACCTCTACTTAAGAAACCATCTCTTGATCAAAACGACTTAATTAACTATAGACCGATATCTAATCTTCCCTTCTTGTCTAAAATTCTTGAGAAAATAGTGGCACACCAGATATGTGAGCATTTAAACAATAATGAGCTGTTTGAGAAGTTTCAGTCAGGCTTTAGAGCTCATCACAGCACTGAAACAGCTCTGGTGAAGGTTACTAATGATATTCTCATAGCCTCAGACAATGGACTGGTGACCATTCTGGTCCCGTTAGATCTCAGTGCTGCGTTTGACACTGTCGATGAAAATATTCTCATAGAAAGGCTTCAAAGTGTCGGTATAATAGGAACAGCACTAGGCTGGTTTAAATCTTATTTGTCTAACAGATTTCAGTTTGTTCAGGTAAATGATAAATCTTCCTCAACCTCAATAGTTACTAGCGGAGTACCACAGTGTTCAGTGCTTGGGCCGATTCTTTTTACTATATATATGCTTCCTATTGGTAAAATAATTAGGCAGCATGGGATAAATTTCCATAGTTACGAAGATGATACACAGCTATATCTATCCATAAATCCTGATGAATCCGATCAGTTAGGTAGACTACAGGCATGTCTGGAAGATATAAAAACTTGGTTGATTCTAAACTTCTTGCTTCTGAATTCTGATAAAACAGAAGTTGTCGTCTTTGGACCAGCATCTCTGAAAAAGAAACTACTTAGTCAACCCCTTCACCTAGACGGCATTAAATTAGCCTCCAGTAATAAAGCAAAGAACCTCGGTGTTATTTTTGACCAAGATATGTCATTTAGATCTCACATTAAAGAAGTCTCTAGGATTTCCTTTTTTCACCTTAGGAATATTGCAAAAATTAGAACCATCCTGTCCAGGAATGATGCTGAAAAACTAGTCCATGCCTTTATTACTTCAAGACTGGATTACTGTAACTCTTTATTATCAGGTAGTCCACAGAAAACAATTAAAAGTCTTCAGTTAGTCCAAAATGCTGCTGCTAGGATTCTGATGAATATTAAAAGAAGAGATCACATTTCCCCTGTTTTAGCTTCTCTTCACTGGCTCCCAGTAAAATCTAGAATAGAATTCAAGATCCTCCTTCTGACATATAAAGCCCTTAATAATCTAGCTCCATCATACATAAGAGACCTGATTGTTCCATATGTTCCTAACAGGGCCCTTCGCTCTCAGACTGCAGGTTTACTGGTAGTTCCTAGGATTTCTAAAAGTAGAATGGGTGGCAGATCTTTCAGCTATCAGGCTCCCCTCCTATGGAACCGGCTCCCAGGGTTGGTTCGTGAAGCAGACAATTTGTCTATCTTTAAAACTAGGCTTAAAACTTTCCTCTTTGACAAAGCTTACAGTTAGAGATATGTTAATAGGCAGTTAGAGACAGGTTAGACAGGTAGCTAGGAAGAGACAGGTTAATGTTAGTAGTCAGGTAGAGTGTCAAAAGCTAGGAAGGGATAGGAAGAGGTAGAGTAGCTAGGTAGAGATAGATTAATGTAAGCCAAGTAGAGAGTGTTAGTAGCTAGGTCTCCTAGTAGCTAGGAGACAGGTTAATGTTAGTAGCTATGCTGTTTTAGGCTAGGCTGTTGGAGGACATTATTAGAGTGAGTTCCTACTTTCTCTCCTACTTCTCCCCAACTGCATGATGTGCTGTCAGTTCAAGTGCTAACCTGTTTTCTCTTAGTCTCTTCCTACAGTAGGTGCTCCTGACCCGCCCTGCTTGACGACCCTGACTAAGATGGCATTGCAGTGACGGAAAGTTCTCCACGTCCTGGAACAAACTTCTGCATCAGTTCTGTTGCTCTTTCTGTGTCTCTGTTCTGTATTCTCTAAACCACAGACGGTCTCGGCAGATGACCGCTTGTGCTGAGCCTGGTTCTGCCAGAGGTTTCTTCCTGTTAAAAGGGAGTTTTTCCTTTCCACTGTCGCTTCATGCTTGCTCAGTGTGAGGGGTTGCTGAGAATTACACGACGCAATCTTCTGTGGTTCTCTAATTTCTACATTAAACATTGTATTTTAATAACTCTTCTTGTAAAGTGCCTTGAGATGACATCTGTTGTTAAACGGCGCTATATAAATAAACTGAATTGAATTGAATTGAATTCATACCATACTACTGAACCAGGGAAGTTAAATTCCAGTCCTCCGGGTATCCTTGGTATGCATGTATTTCAGGAATGTTAACTATGACAATAAAATAAAAATAAATCATAAAATATAAACAATTATCTGTTTTAAATGAAAATATTTGGTTGTCTTCACATAATCTGCCTGGTGTTTGCTCATTTATATTTTTTAGCTACGTTTTCACAGAAGTTAAAACACTCCAACAATTTCATTGCTAATGTATCAATCTGGCAAAGAGTACAAAATTAAATCCCCGTTACAAGGGATGGTTGAAGTGGACCTAAAATTTTTATCAAAATATTCTTTGATATTTATTATATTCATGATATGAAAATTATAAAACAGTATTTCCAACTTCTTCAAAGTTTTTTTAATTTTATTTGTATAGGTATATCTGCATGTAACTGGAGTCAATGCCCATCTGGCACAAACACAACATCCTAAAAAAAAGTTGAAGTAGAATTCTACAGTATGCTCATTACATAAAGCATTTTTTGTTACTAAACTGCTTACAGGAGCCGTATTTAATTACATGATCAATGCCCACCCCTACTTTGTAATATAGGTATATTTACCATGGCATCCACAAAAACAGTTATAAGGATTTGTTGGGAAGATCAGGTTGTATGGACAACCACTGTAAATTAGGATTTGTATTACTTGTGCTGGAGCAGAAAGAAAGTAACTATATTATCCAGGAGGACTAGAAATAAACAAAACGCTATTCAGATTATGAAACTGGAGTTTGTTTGTTAAAATGGTTGAAATCCACTCTGACAGTCTCTCATCTGATTTGCCTTTAGCTTTATGTAACTGCAGTGGGGTAAACTGCTTTTTATAGCAGGTAAAACGCTGAAAGCTATTTGTAAATTCACTAAAGTCAAATAATATTTTTACTCGGACAGGATGTCTTTGTGTTTAAAGGGAGGGTATTAAGCAAAATTTACTTACATCCTCATAACATGTTATTTCCTCATTAAGAATATCCTGAAGTGTTGCTTTGACTCATTCACTTATGTTTGAGTAATTTTTGTTTCTCTGCTGGTAGTTATTGGGGGTGCTGAAATGCCTGCTCCCACCTATCTCCACTTTTCCACCCATCTCCTCCCCCTAACCTGACGTAGCTTACTTAGCAGCCGAGCCGCTGTGCCTACATCCCTCCCCCTCCCCTCCCCACTCATGTTCGGTAGAGTAGCAGCTGTTATAGTTAGCTTAGGCTAATTGTAAGGCTAAGAGTATGATTTCAACTTTGGATACAATCCTAGACCGAAAATTATCTTTAATCTTTGCGCAAATCACTTTACAGGTGACTGCTTTCTTAACAAAAGCCTTTTTAGTGGATAAATAAACAGATTGCCCCTAAAGTCGAGGCTACTCCATCAGAACGTGTACAGGTAAGAACTGTGGCTTAGCATTAAACGGAGCTTTATATTTATGTGCTGTTATGGTTGCAATGTAAAACATAGCTTCCTATTTGTTTGAATTTATTGTTTCTGTAAAAAACCTAGTTTCATTTCTCTCTATATTTGTGATTTCAATGCAAGACAGCTTCATATTTCTATGTTTTTATGGTTTCAATGAAAAACGTAGCTTCATAGTGATTAATATTTAAAAAAGGTGCCAAGGGGGTTAAATATTATAAAGCCGACACGTCTTGTAAAAGCCACTGAATTCTCTCCGGTTCTTCAAAAAAACTACTTTCAGGGTTGGACAGCGGATCATTTATCATCATCAGGAAAACTTTCACTAATCAAGTAAAAAAAAAAAAAAAAACTCCACTTTTTGTCCATTGACTGGCTCCATCTCCAGTATCCACCAAGCTCAAACATTTGCCTCCTGTGGCGAGAATTAGTGACATCCATCTTGTTTTAGTGTCCTACAAGACGGACTTTTTTTAATATTTTATATTTGCAAAACAGGTTGCCAACATTTTCTCATGCTTGATTATGTTGCACGTTAGTTAGAAACGGACCCATCAAACTAGCTGACAGCTTTTGTTTCCTCAGACATCATATAAATATACTAAGAACAGCCAGGTTTTCCACGCCAAAGAGTGTTATTTGTGTGAGCTCTTAGCACTTAATATGATGCATTCAAGGATCAGAAAAAAAAAAAAAATATTTTTTTCTTTCTGGAAGATTGACAATGTTTGGTATTCAAGCACAAAAATGTCCAATTGTGGTGCTGAGCTGAATTCCTGGTGCATTTAAATAAAAAGTCCCAAGTTTTTGTACAGTCAGGCTCTATATGAAAGAGGAAATTAAATATGGTTTCATTTTAGCTCCGACATGCTGTCTGGCGTTTCACAGAGCAGCATGAATGTAAACAGAAAACCGATATGTTTAACAGCAGCTATTGTGCCAGAGACTCGATTCCGACAGCAGCGGCGCTGCATGTTCAGCTACCGCAGCAGGGCTGCGAAGAAAGACCTGACAAAGACTGTGTTTGGGTTTTTAACTTCTCAGAGTAATCATTTCACATTTAGATGATGCATAACTCAGACCACAGCTGTTGTTTTTAACTACACCAAAGATGATTTTTGTCAGAGTGCTGTGACGCCTATAAAATCAAGCAGTGCAGAGCAGAAGGCAGAAACGAGCTCTCCAATGACATTTAGTTAACATTAAAGTCTTAATAGGTCACATTCGTGTCATTTTATACTCATTATGTTGTCTGACAATAGAAACAGGAAAAAACCATAAATGACCATATATTATAGGGAATTCAGCTGTGCTAAAACCCTGAATCTATGGGCAGAGTGAGATGGTTAAACAGATGGGAGAGACTGAGACAGAAACCACCTGAGAATGAGCTGCACTATAGCACAAAAGATATGAAAATGTAATAAACGCAAACAGAGAGCTTGTTTATAGTTTCCAAGCTATCATAAAGTAACTGCTATCTGTCATCTGTATTACAGCTTGAATATTCAAAGATGTTCTCCCAAAGATATTGTAAGATAGTCTCAGCCACTCTGTGTCTACACATGATTAGCTTCATTGGAAAGGCATCGGTTGAGTGATGAACTCAAAGAGAGTATTGACAGCAGGCCCTCTCTCCACTCAGAGCTCTCAATATCCTTCAGCTAACGATTGTGTCTTCATCATTTTGGTTGATTCCCAACTTTTGAATCAATCTTTAGCTGGAGGAGAGATATTTTGTCTTTTTCTGCAAGAACCCAGAGTGCCGCAGCTGCTGAGCACCAAACAGCCAAAAGGACAGGTACACATTCAAAGAAGAGGACTTCACACATTCATCAAGAGGCATTTCAATTTGCAGCATTTGCAGCCTAAAGACAGCTAAACGAGCCAACATCGGGTTTACATTCTTCACAACTACACATGAATGCCAATGACGCTCAGCACCTGCTGGAAAAGTTTAAACGGGCGCCAGCGAAAGACGGCAGACAACTTTGAAGGTTAAAGTCTGCAGAGTGTTTCTGTGTCTGTCCCCAAGTGGCCCAGCTGGTGGAGGTTTGGAGTACCTGAACTGATCTGAAGGCTCCAGCATCCTGCTGCATTAGTTATGATAACATGGTGCAGAGCGCCAGGACTGCAGAGATCCTGAATCAGAACAACAAACAGGTTCAGCTGGGAAACAAGCACTGATACTGAGCTCAGCTGAAGAATGAATGAGTGCACCAAGTATTAGTGTATAAGCATTAGTACTCAAGCCTCATTCAGTGTCCTTACATTATAACGTATACATTGGCATATATAAAACAAAGAAGGTAAAACCACAATATGATGTCAACACTGACTAAATCTTTTTATTCAACCATTTCTCTATTCTCTAATATTGCAGTTTCAACATCGACAGAATGAAGATATGAAGAACACATTCCTATAGCGATAATACAGATTATTAAGAACATATATTAATACATTTGTATTTACTGGAATATGGAACAACAAGACGACGACTATTTTGAGCCTGATACCAAATCACAAAATATAAGCAGAATGTTGCAGGATGAAGATAAACGTCTTTTAAATAATTTTTTAATCCATCTTCAGCTGCAGCCATCAGATTTTTTTTTTCTTTTTCTTAAGAACCCGCGGCATGCCAGCTGCTGAGCAACAAACGGCAGAAAAGTCAGGTACAGCTTAGGCATGTCTATCTGCAGCAATTGTAGCCTAAAGACAGGGCTAAACAAGTCAACGCCGGGGTCAAATTCTACACAACTTTATATAAATAGACCTAATGTAAAGGTCCTTGATATCCATTTTTCTTAGTTATTTTATTTTTTGCAACAAAAATAAATGGATGAATGGATGGATGGATGGATGGATGGAAGGAACAGACTACCTGCTGTGAAGACTGACTCTAGTGGTATCATCCATCTTTAATGACGTGTTATTTTGGAAGCAACCAGTTAGTATCATCAGGAAGGCCATCTCAATCCTAGTTTGCCCTCGTCAACCCAGTACAGGGGCTGAGAGACAGAAGACCTCTGGCTAAAATAACATCTATGCCGGATAAAGTTTTCCACCTCATACACAAAGCCATTTCTGAGAGCTCCCTCAATGACAAACAGCTGCATCCTTGGTGCACAAAGTAGCGTTAGAGCAGATCCTTCCTCCCAATGGCTTAATAACCCCCACTGCTCCAACAAACTCAATAATTTTTAACATCTTTATTTATACAACAGTCTATTTTTAATACACAAATACATATGCACTTTGTTTTTTGTTTATTTTGTTATTTAACTGTATATCTCTTTCACACAGAGTAGATCTATACCACAGGTGTCAAAGTCAAGGCCCTTCAAATTCTTCAGCTCTCTGAAGAATTTTATTTTCTACACTCAATAGTTTCCCAAGTAAACAACAGGGCAGATAATAATAATGGTAATACAAACATTTTTCAACTCTAGTTTTTCCATCATTATCCATGCTAGATCCTACCAAAATTCTACAATGTTTTATCCCTCACCACAAAGTTTCACAGCCCAGTTTATTCTACAAGTTTTACCAAGTTGATCAGCACCACAAACCCATAGAAACAGACGTTTCAATCACATTCTGAAGCCGGGTCATGCCACCTGTATTGCTGGTTAGCTCAGAAGGATGTGAGTTCTCCATGTTTTTACAAGGTATTAGTGCTATTGCCCAGTATTCATTTCTGATGAGGTCACCTATTAATATTCTTCCTGTAGTTTCTATTACGTTTTGCATTAAAATCTTTTGGCTGACAATCGGTTGTCTTTCTGCTTTGCTCTGACTTTGCCATGACCATATTTTGCCTTCCAAAAAAAAGAGGACACTTGACTAATTCCTGAAACACTTGAACAATGTGCTTTGTTAAAAGCACTTTTGATTTTAACATATTCAATGTGTTCCTTCTTTATGTGCTAGAAAAAAAATATTCCTTGATCTGTAAAAAGAATGTGAAAAGTGGAAATGTCCTCGGAAAAGAGGACAGTTTGTCACCCTAATGAAACAGAAGATCGTGAAATTGAGAAACGGTAGCGTCTCTGACATTGTAAGTTAGGTATGGCACAACAACTCAACAGCTATTATGAGCAACAATCTAACTTTGATCAACGATAAATAAACCATATAGAATAACACAAACCTTCATACTACAAACACCAATTCACATAAATGTAATTAAAGAACAAAATCTTTTTTAGATGAAATTATTAATTAAAGGGTCACTTGCCAGTGTTGTTAATTTCTTGAACAAGCAAAAGCAGATCTTTCATTTGGACAAGCTTTTCCATAACCGTATAATCTTTTTAATAATCCCCTTAAATTCTACAGTGGCACAAAAAAGTATTTGGTGGCCATGGATTGTGCAAGTTCTCCCACAAAAATAAATGAGAGGTCTGTAACTTTTATCGATACACTTCAACTGTAAGAGACAGAATGTATTGTAAATTCAGCAAATCACGTTGTACGATTTCAGAAGAATTTATTTGTATAATGGTGAAGAAAAAAAGTATTTTGTTAATAACAAAAGCTCACCTCAATACTTTGAAATGTAACTTTTCTTGGCAATGATAGAGGTCAAAAGTTTCCTTTAGATCTTCACCAGGATTGAATGCACAGTAGCTGGTATTTTGGCCCATTCTTCCATGCAGATCTTCTATAGGACTGGGATGATTTGTCGCTAGCAACACAGACTTTTAACTCACCACAAAGATTTTCTGTTTCAAAGTTTCTAATGTACCATAACTTTTTTTTTTTAAAGCAACCATGTACGATATCAAACATAATAAATTATGTGGTTATTATCTATTCATTTAAAGTTAAACCTGTCACTGCCAGCCATTTACTTTCTCGAATATTTAATCAAAGTCTGAATGACAGCTTCTATTAACATTTTTGGCTCAGGCCTACGATAAGTGAAGATAAGGTGAAGTCTGCAGTTAATATTCTAAACAGAAAAGCAAGCAAAAGGCCCTTAGGGTTAAAAGTAAGTGGTTCTGCACAGAGTGGTGCTTTAAATGGAAAGGATAAACACTTATGGTTCTGACCTCCTCCGTTTTCTCTTGACCCGCCCTCCTACATTTTCCCTCAGCAGGGTTGCATCTCAGGGTGTTTAGCAGGGAAGCATAGCCACCTGGGAACTAGTTGGCAGGGTTAGAGGCTTATCGGTACACAGGTGAGCTCTGGTGCACTCGGTTAACAACATGTTGGCAGACATTCCCTTGTTTGACAACTGACAAACATACAGAGTGGTTCTCATGTGTGCTAGAGCATTGTATAGCAACCATAAGGCAGCCACGTGAGCAATATACTAAAAAACATCTTAACTTCCCTTATAGTTCCTTCTCAATAAATCAGAAAAGCAAAGAGTTCACTTAAATTAGCAGTTTTATTGAAAAAGTTGTTTATAGGACCATTTCAAAATGAGTGATAAATCTAATGCTCATACTTTTATTTAACTTGTTTATAATTGTTTCAAGCTAATAAAACCTTTTGTTTCTCAGAAAATTCCAATTGCAGATAAAGCAGGTAAAACAAGATTTCTTTCTGCTAACCCCCGTCCTGCTTCGTTAGTGTTGCTAACTCGAACAAGCCGTTGCAGCTTATTGCATGTCTACAATGAGAGTGGTCAGTGGCTAGGTGGCTAGCTTAAAGTGCAACTCACCCCAAAATCAACTTTTTGTTGTTTATAAACTGTGTAATTGAGTCTATAATAGCACTATCTACATTTCCAGTAATTATTCTAGACAAAAATTCCCATGACCTGTGGAGTCCCCCAAGGGTCAATCTGGGGCCCACTTTTATTCAACTTGTACATGCTTCCATTGGGTCAGCTAATTAACAGCAATAATGTCTCTTACCATAACTACGCAGATGACACTCAGATCTATGTGT
Organism: Apricaphanius iberus; assembly: GCA_028564705.1. NCBI lineage: Eukaryota > Metazoa > Chordata > Actinopteri > Cyprinodontiformes > Aphaniidae > Apricaphanius > Apricaphanius iberus. Next base: position 1,524,011 of record JAPXFQ010002982.1, read on the forward strand.
CACTGACGGCAGGTGAACATGGGCCTATAGATACACTCTGTCACTATTGAGCAGATCAGTGTGTGGATGCAAAACAACTTTCTCCAGTTAAACTCAGACAAAATTGAGATAATTGTTTTTGGCCCACAGACACAAAGAAAAAGTGTTATCAGTCATCTTGAGTCTCTCTATCTTCAACCAAAAAATCAGGTTAGAAATCTAGGGGTAATCATGGACTCGGACCTGAACTTAAACAGCCACATCAAAGCAATAACATCAACAGCTTTTTACCATCTGAAAAACATTGCTAAGATCAGAGAAATAGTGTCAAAACCGGACTTAGAGAGACTTATCCATGCATTTGTCTCCAGCAGGTTAGACTACTGTAACGGCCTGCTCACTGGCCTCTCTAAACTAGCTGTTAGACAGCTGCAGTATATCCAGAACGCTGTGATAGTAGGGCTGGGTATTGATTCAAACTTTAAGAATCGATTCGATTCTGATTCTCAAGGGTTAGAATCGATTATCATCATGAGCCAATCCGATTCACTCAGATCCAGTTTGAGTTTGAGCCGTTATCTTAATTAGATGCCTGTAATTCAATGACTTAAAACTGGGTGAGCAACAGTTTACCAGGAAAAACTGTATTAAAATTTTCAGAACTATGACTTAAAACGGCTGTCTGGATTTTTAATTCCAATTTTAGCTGTAAAAAAGGGCAAACTATGTAAAAAAAATGTAACAGATTTTTTAAAATTGTGAATCAATTTGATTCTTAGAATTTTTATAAGAATCAATTCAAAAACAATTAATTTTATTTTTTCAACACAGCGCTATGAGATTGATATTAACTCATAAGAACTGATTGCTCAGGTTATACCAGACCATTGTCCTATCAAGGATTTCTAGAAACGTGCAATCTTGTTAATAGTCTTAACGTTGAGCTAACAACAGAGGTTTGTTTTCCTGGTTTTGGAAACGTAATACAATAAACTCTACTGCTTCTCCTCTCAGGGTGCGTTGTATCATTTTTGCATGTGTCGTTATGCTTTAAAATATAAAACCCAGAAAGGGACAAAATGTCCCAGGTCCTAACGATTCACCATGGAGCAAGATTATGAGAAGGTCTAATTCTGTTTGCTTCCAGGAAATTGTGGGTCTGAGCAAGACTAAACCATAGGTAAAATATCCTCTGCAGCTTAGCCTCCTTGTTGCAGGTCTCAATGACTGTTTGCTCTATTTTTATTACATAAAATTTGGGGGTTTATTAGCTGTGAGCCACCATCATGGAAATAACTTGAATAAACAATGAGATATTTCACTATGTCATTTATCCATAGGAGTTTTACTTTCCGAGTTACTGAAATAACGTCAAATTATATGTATTAGGATACAGCTGCTTGTTTTTGAAACACTAATGGATGTGCACGAAATATTTGAGCTGTGATTTGTAAACATCCAGACCCTGCATGTGCACTTTGGGTGTTGCTAGGTTACGAAAAAGTGATGCTGCTGGCTAAGTGGCGGTGTGATCATTGGCGGACGGCCTGTGTGGAGGGCTGACAGCTCGTCCTCTGGATATCTGGCAACTTGTGAGTCAGATGCTCTTGAAATCCAACATCTGGTGGCAAGCCCGTACAAATCAAGATCAAAGTGCCGGTCCATGAGATTGGACCCGTCCCTCAGCCAATCCGCCCCTCTCCTGTCGAGTTTCATTTTATATCTCGGCCTTTTCCACAGCTCTGCCTCGCTCAGGCTTCAATATTCTGCTTGCTTTGTTACCCATTTTTTGCTTCCCTTCTCTTGTTGCTGTCTTGCCTCTCAACCTCCCACCTGCAGAGAGGTAATCAAGCCCTGTTGTGAGTGTTTAAGCACTGAAGCAGACGGATGTTGAATTATTCTCAGGACTTAATATTTTGTCTGCTAGGAGGGAGAGCCAGCCTTCACGCCACATGCTGGGTAAGGGCCGTGCACACATGAGTGCGCTGCGGATAGGCTGGTGCAGACACCCACACACAGTCAGTCGGTGAGTCAGAAAAGCCGTCAGTCATCCAGATCTCATGCTGACAGAGTTACAGGTAACTGAGTGATAGGACCTGACAGCCTGCTCTCGCCGTCTCCACTGATACCCTGCAGTCCGTACTGTACACACAGAATGCACTCGCACAAAAGCACCAGACCGGATACAAAGACGCTCAGTGATCAGCAGCACAATCAACTCACAGACACGCACAACTCCAGCTAAGTCTCTCAAAGTTACACGAGTAGACCAACAGAAAGGAACAGAAAGTGTAAGAACCCATCTCCCCATAATTCCCTCCTGTATTTGGCTTCCCTCTCATCCCCGCTCTCCCCCACAATGCTGCTGCTGCCTCGTTTCTCTGCTGCACTACTCCCTCCTTATCTCTCACTTCTTCTCATGTTCTCCTTTCTGCCTTAAGCTTGCCTTTATCAGCGATTCTCTTGCTCTTTTTTGTCTCCTCTCCGCTACTGTGAATATAAACTCTCCACGGGATGAGAAGATATTACACAGTTTCCTTGTTGCTTTCATCTCCCTACAACACACACACACATACCTACGCACACACCTGGGTGGCCATAATAATGTTCAAACTTGGCTCCTGCATTATTGCAATACCTATTAGCGCCATCATTCTTTACAATCCCACACCAACAGCTGAGGGGTTTTTTTGTTTTTGCCTGCTGCATCTAATGCTGACTCAAGTGATGTCATTACTCGAGGCGATTTTATCAGATTTTGTGCAGCTCTCGCTGAAGCCACAAATGGTTTTATTGAATTTTCTCTACATACTAAGCAGCATTGCCTTGAAGCTGTGAAACAAACTTTGAAGTCTGAGATTAAAATCAGAGCACTTCTGCTTTCAGTGTCTAATTAGGAAAAATAATCCTGCTATTCAGAGTCTAAATGAGTGATATCTTTATCACCATTTGTTGTTTGTTATTTTCTGTAATGTATTCTATGAGGAGTAAAGGCTTGATTCTATTGCCCCATGTTAGAGCTACCCCTGGTATATAACTCTGAAGTCATAAAAAGGAGAAGGAAAACATTACACTGAGGTTGAATCACATTTCTAGGGTTATCTAAACCCCTAACCATTCCCTTCCTCCTACATTATAATTTAGTTTAAACCACCACAGAGAAATTGGACATTTTCTACTACAAAATAATATCCTTCCTCCTCTTCCTCATAGAGTACATTCTGACCTCGGGTTCAATTCAATTCCGTTTATTTATATAGCGCCAATTCACAAGAGATGTCATCTCAAGGCACTTTACAAAAACAAAACAAAAAAAGCCATTTCAATACAATCATACAAACATTCAAACTCTAAACAATTAAGCAAACACCACCTTGAAAAAGAAATCGCTTTGGTGAAAAAACCCCCACATTTAATAAAAAAACTTAAACCTGTATTTTTTTATTTTATGACAAGTTGGCTAGTTAAAAGTTATGTATAACCTTTTTAATAATCCATGAAATTATTCTCCATTGTTAAAGCTATCAAAACCAAGTTATAATTGCTTAGCAGCTTTTTTTAATGTTTCCACATTTCCAAATCTTTGAGGCTGGAAGGACTGTCCACCATCACCCTAATCTGTAGCTACCTCCACAGATTAAAGTAAAATCTGATTTCCTGTCACAGGAAACATGTTGGTAAAAAGAGAATTACAAATAATTTGGGGTTTATGGGTTTTATTTGGGTGCAAATTGACCTGCCTTCATTAGTGTTTTCTCAATGACGACGTCCAGGATGCTGCAGGTTCTCGTATCTGGTTGACAAAGACCTCTACAGAACAGTCCGGATAAAGCTACAGAAAACTAACTTTCACACTGGTCCAGCTTTATCATCTATTAATAAATATCTGACTTGTCATGTACAACTATAACGTGTTTGAAGGATTCATGTCAGGCTCCAGATGACTGGATGTGTAACTGTGTGACGAAGCTAGCTCGCTTCTTCTGATTTTAATACGACTGTGACAGTTTGACTTGTCCCAGGCTTTATTTACAGTTCCAGGAACTACTGAACTATCTTCTGGTTTATAAATACAGGATTTTTCTGTCGTATGTAGAAGTTGTACAGACTGCAATTCTAAGCGAGCTGCAAGGTGGCGTATTGGCATGCAGCAAGAAATTTCTGCGTTTGACTCCCAGCCTAGGCTGTCTCTGGGTACTCTGACTATTAGATTAACTAGATTTGCAAGCACATAAGAGAACAGTCAGTAATTTTTATGATTGAATTAAAAGTGTAAAATAAGGGTTTAATTTGCTGAATTATTAATACATTTCTCATTACAGTGGGCCATTCTTCCTGTCTTATTTCTTCTAAGAGGTGCGACTTAACTGAACATGATATACGAACATGGCTGTTCTCTTAGGCCATTTCTGTTTTATGCACTCAACATCAAATATTTACAACAACCCACCGAGAGAGTCTGTAAAAACATAGCAGTTTTTAAGTGTTCCTTTATTGGTCTGCTTGTGCTGAATTAGGTTGGTCCATTTGATCAGCAGTCCAGCCATTCTACTGAGTTACCTCTATCTACGTCTCTTTTAACTCTCTGTTAACAGTAAACACTGTTCTCATAATGGGGATTCACAGTGGGGATGACCTTTTCTTGAAATTGTATGTTTCATGTAGGCAGATATGACTCGGATCTCTAATGATATTTAAATATTTTAAATAATGCATTATGAGAAGTTGTAATCTCAAATTGAGACAGTGACTGGATAGCAGATTGTCTTAAAAAAAAAACCCCACTGGAATTGCTTTTAATTGATTTAAATGGTGATAATTTGCTCCACTTTGTTTAATTTAATCAAAATGTAATATAATTTGGGAAAATTGGCCTTTAAACATGTCTGGTAGGCAAAAGAAGCACTTATAAAGATGGTTCTTGTAAGATCACAGGAGTCACCAAATATTATGGGAGAGTAAAACAGAACCCAGAAAGGACTTCAAACGTCTTCCATCTGCAGATAAATGAATAAGTAAATATTACATTTGATAGTTTTTATATCTAAAACTTTTCCCATTTTCAGTCATATAATGACAAAAGAAAAAGAGGTTTCTTTTTTCTCTAAGAGACCTGGTAAAATGTTTGCTGTCATGTTGACGGTTCAGTTATATAATTTTCTACATGCTGTGGAGAGGTGCCATTCAATTATTGAACGTCATTTACTGAGTTACAAATGGAGAAAGAGTGTTATTGTTGTAGATTTATCCACTGCTGGTGCTGAAACGAATGAAGACCAACTCTAAGGAAAGACGCTTTGAATCGACTCTAGAAGAAGACTCAACGTTTTCACAAAGAAGCAACATTATTTTATTGACTATAACTCTCAAATGCACAAATATGTTCTGTCAAAGTCAGTTTAAAGATACATCAGATTAAAGGGTTGAAGCATTCAGCTGTACAACGCATGCAGTGATGCAGGGTTGCCCCTCCCCCACCTGCTGCTGAGCTCCCTGACAGAAGGCTGCTACATTTTTCCACACTTCAGCTAGTTTTGTCTGTAAAATTTTTTGATTATTAAAAAACAAAAACAAAAATGGTTTTGATGGTGTTGGACACTGAAGGAGTAGCACCGGTTTTCAGCCATTTCCCCCTCATCAAGAACTGGTTCTATGTTTTGTTCACAATGTTGAGATTAAATTAGTCACGTTCATAGTCCGGGACTTTGTTCTGGTTAACCCCTAAAAATCCTTTTATGAAATAGTATTAAACAACATAGATCCTCCTTTGCTAGTTATATTGCAATTCTCTGGGCTTTCTCTCTCCTGTTCTTTTTACTCATACAAACTGCTTAGCACTTATTTCTCAAAAATTAATGTTAGTGTATTTTTTTTTTAGAAATGTTGCCCTATAAAGTTTCCTTATTAACTGTGGTTCACCTTAACGTGCTATAGAGTCGGTTTACCCATTTAAAGAAATCCTGATTCTGTTTAAACATTCGAACTGAAGAAACTGCTTCCCTTGAATAATTTGCTTTTTTAATTTATAAATGACTGAATGAATGAATTAACCAGCAGCTTCATTTCTCTTTGTTCTTTCTCGTCCTGCAAACTCTCACTTCTTGACTTCAGTAGACCTGCATGCAAGGGCAAAAGAAACCTGGTGTAGTTTAGAGGTTTGGGCCCAGCTTCCAGCTCATAATAGCCTCTTTTTCATTAATGCCGGCATCAGGGAGCCTTTTGGTCATTCCTAAGTGCTAGGCCTGTGCCGTCAATTTGCTGCGACCAGGTGCTTTTCACAGATGATTATGCCATGCTGGGATGGAGGTGGTTTTGGGGGTGATGTGACGTGCAGAGCTGCATATAAACCGGAGACTGCAAAATATATATATATATATATTTTTGGGGGGGTCCATTTAGATTGGCAGTATCAAAAGATTCAGTCCATAATCTATTTTTACCCGCCAATTTTTAAAGTCCCATGCAAGGTGGGCTGGTGCCTTTCACCCTGTTCAGTAGTATTTCTTTTAAATAGAACTCAGCTGAACAGAGAAAAAACATATAAAAGTTAATTATTATGTTTGCACTTAAAGTAGGAATACCTGCTGGAGAAATGATCACCCGTTTGTTTGTAATGAAATAGTGTGATTAATGCACAGGTTATTGTCATAAGGTTTGGGATTTTTGCTGCAGTCAGATGACTTATCATGCGTATTTAAAAGTTGTTCTAAATACGCCACAAAGAGCTGAGCTCGTTAAAGTTTGTGATGTAAAAAAACATTAATAAACATAATAACTGAGTTCACCAAAATGTTAACCCCAATCAATAAAGTGTTGACCATCAACGAGTTACAGTTCTACTACAGTTATAAGCTACAATCAGCAAGTCTGTTAAGCTTCTGACAGCAAACTTGCTACCCGAGCAGAGACTAACTAACCAAATTAACTAAACAGCTGCATTTGCAGGATATGGTTGTATTACTCTTTTAAAAAACAGAGCAACACAAAGGTGCAATAATCTTTGAATTGGGATATTAATGAACTTGATGACATTTAAATAAGTTTTAATGGAAAATAAAACTAATAATTACAACAAATAATATTAAATTATATCACTGTATAAGATACTTATATACAATAACTAATTTTCTTTTTTAATAAAAGTAAATAGATTGTGTCATCCCTTATTTTATATAATACATTTAAAAAGATATAGTGTTTCCATTTCTTATTTTAATTCAAAATGATAATACAATGTGAATCTCAGGTCTAATTTGAACAATAAATGTCTTATCTGTGTCTTATCTCTCTCTCTTTAAAAAAACTCTTTGCTCTTCCTGCTTCTTCACAGGAAATTGAACATTGCAGATTTCGCCCTGCTGCCGTCGCCTTACATCATTGTCACCCTCTCCCACACATTCACACCTGGATGTGGTCCAGCAGCACCACTTTGAGCCGCCTCACTAAAGCTGCTGAGAGCTCACACAAACACGCATGACACTTTACACTCACACTTTGCCGGGAGACCGTAGCCGCAGGTGATCTTGGCCTCTCCCGTCTTGCAGCCGTGGAGGGAAGCGCACTCGTTTTTGAGCAGTGGACCTGCAGCCCGGTGGATGGCACCGTCCACTGCAAAGAGAGACAAAGGGAGATTAAGGGATCTGGTCTGCTTCTGCGAATCCGCTGAAATCTGACTGCTTACAGGAGCTCAACTTAGTGTTTGAAGTCCAGCGGGCATGTTTGCTGGAGCCCCAGTTTAGTAAGGCCTGGAAAATGTATGCATTTGTTGGAATGGCTGAATGTTCTATCATCTAAAGACTCCTACTTAAGTCCAAGCATATCGCTCTTTGGATCTTAGTGTAATGAATGGATTTCAGGGCTCCTGCCTTCAGTAATTACATGATTTAATGTGTTATTAAAGATTCAGTTGATCTGAGTTTTTGGTCAATTAGCCATTATTAATTAAATTTTCATAAATCTACATAACACTTAGAAATGTGCGTCTATTTCTGATCCCTGCCACATCTAAAGGCCGTGACTGTGTTCATTTCCAGAAGGGCAATGATGCAGCAAAAGCAATTTTACAGCAGAACCAATTATACTTTAAGCTAGAAGTTGAACCCCTTACATCCTCCGCAAAGTCAATATCCAGACAGTCTTGGTCTAAGCAGTTTTATTATCAGTGTTCGCATGTATAGATCCAAGATTTACCCATCCATTAAACTAGATTTGTTTTTTCAGTTATATAGTGTCTAAAACTTGTGAAGTTTTACAGAATATTTTAATTAGCACGAATTGTCCTGTGATATGATTGGCTCGTGCTCATAGACTGTGTATAAACAGCAATTACATTTGAACACAGCACTACAAAAATTGCAAAATCCAATTTGATTCGTAATGTTTTTCTAACTCAGTATAATGAGGAACCTCTAAAGTATTTTTGGGTGTTTTGTGTCCTTGGTAGAGGAGAGATGAAAGGAAATTGAGGATTGAAAGAGCCTGGAAATGATGTTCTTTTAAAATTGTGTTTCAGGCAGTTTATTTAGTGAAAAAAAGACCATTCCTGCATCAAGAGGACATGCAATTTATTGAAAATGCATTTAATTACTTTTGTCCATAACATTTTTTTATTAATACTGGAAGACAATTACTTGAAGGATGTTTTTTTTTTGTTTTTTTTTTATAGTTTCTAGCCACTAAAGCAGTTATAGCAAAACAATATTGACATTTTGGATAGGGAAAAGAAAATAAGAGAAAATGTGACAGTTTCATGGGTAAACGCACAAAATCTCTAATAACAGATCTATAACAGCAATTAACCAATGGACAGAGAGTTTCTGAAAACATTTACAAAGTATTATTTTATTTTTTAGGATTCGTGACACTGGTTGCTTTCATTGACAATAATCAGACAGTAAATGGGGAGATAGAGATGAAGAAAGACATGCAGCCAAAGTACCAAGGTTGGGAATCTCACCTAGGAAGCTGTTTAGAGAATTAAGAGCTTCTCAGGGTGGAAAGCCTGATCTATTGCTATCCCAATGTTATTGACATATTTAAAGAATTGTACAAGTACTTAGCATTTATAGTTTATTGCGCTTTAAATCCTGACTCCATTGGACTTAAAGTGAACGTTTTGGTTTCCTGTGGGTTTATTTTAATTTACAGTTTTTTCAGAGTGTGAAATAAATGTTTAAATTAATACAGTCGTTACGATTTAAATAGCGGAAAGGAGTGTTTCCGACCGACTGTCCCCAGATGCATTCTCTGTAAGTAAATGAATGTCTGCAATCAAATGTCCAGTGTCGCCACATGTCTGATCAGAAAGAGGGACTGCTGAACACTCCTTAGATCAATGACGTCCAAAGTCCTTCCCCAATGGCCGATATCCTTCATCTTTTAGTTACTTCCCCTGATTCTACACACCTGAATCAAATGATGGGTCTATTGGCAGGTCTGCGGAGGTGGTCGTTTGGGGATTGATCCAGAGATGGCCGCCCATTCCATTGATAGATATCTTTCTTTCAATTGGATGCCTAGTATTATAACAAGCCTTTAATTAAAAAAACATTTCCTTAACAATTAATCTGTTTATATGACTGGACTTAATATATAGTTGTTCTGTATAAATTAGATATTTCTTGTACCTTTGACATGAAATTAGCTGGGAAGTCGCTCCTTATAAATAAATGTAATTTAACCGACAAGTGGTTTCCATCTTCGTTGGAGCTTTTCAGATGGTAAATTGTTGGTAATCACTCTCCATAAGAGGTGATTCTTTGGCTTCTATTCCAACAACATAATGGCCTTATTTTAACAGTAGCATGTGAAAAGCAAAATTCACATACATCCTAATCAATGCACCAGCTCACTCCATGGAGTATCTGTTATATAAAACGGTGCGGTGAGGTGTCTGTAAGTATATGCAAAACTTCTGTTTTAGTTTCTTTCTGAACCTTTCATAGTGTTGCAGCCATTGTAACTGTGTAGAGTCTGCTCAGCCTTAATCTCGGACCAGTGGCGTCCCAAGATATCCCGTCCACTGTGATGTTAAGTGGAGGAGAAACTTGTTCACTGATCGGAACCAGATGTCAGACTTCAGCTCTCATCAAATCGATGTAACATTAAGCTCTACCTGGCAGATTCAAATTTTATGTAAACTGTTATTGCGTCAAAAAGTTAAACAGCAATCAATTTTTTTTATTATTTATTTTTTTTTATCATCAGCAGCATCTGTTTTGTACCAAGATGTTAAAGACTCGCTTTTTGTGTTGAAATACATCTAAAGTCAGAGTGTGGCATAAACAATACATAATTAGCCAAGAATAAAACACATCTGTCAGGAGCGGCACTGTCACAGCATTGAGAGACTTGTCAGCTCTTGTTGAAAATAGTCCTGTAACACCCATCCATATGTCACAGCTCAGCATGTCGGCCTGCGGTTCTCATCTCCGTCTGACTGTATACAGACCAGCTGTTACAGCGGTGTGCGAGTAGCTCCAGGCGGGGGTCTGATGTTATCTCAACGATATTGTGTTAAGTTGGCATCTTGCATGCAGTGCCGAGCCGTGGTGTGCCTTGTCATGCTGTGCCGTGTCAAACTAAGGCTGCACAGTGAGCGAAGCACAGGAGCGGGGGCGTGACAGACGAGCTCTGAACACTGGCTACCCTCCTCAGGGTCCACCAAAACAAGCTTGGATGTGTGTGTGTATGTGTGTGTGTGTGTGGGTGGGTGAAATGCTGCATGTCGATGAGTACGTCTAACTTCTCAGCCTGATTTTTCTGTGTGTATCTGGACACAGGAACTTTCACTCAGCCTGACTCTAAAACAGAACAAATGTAGTAAGAGGGAGAGATGAGGGAAAGCAGCAGATGTAAGGATACTCTGCTGAGAGGAAGAGAAAAATACAAAAGACAAAAGTCAAATAAGAGGGAATCGGCCAAATTTTGATTTCTTGTATGAAGTTACATACTTCGACAGAAGATAAACATGTATTTGAACACTGGTTTATCCGAGCAAAACTCTTCAAACTGGACATCAATCTATAGAATATCAATCAAAGATTCCTATGTGTCGATTCAGAAAAAGATTAATTCTGAGATTGGGTGAAGGGTATATCAATCTGCTGGATAACAAGAGATTTTGGATTTTAATTATGTTTTAGCTCATCTGCGCATGAAGCAACGATTCTAAACTGGTCCCCAGACCAATGCAAATGCACAAGCTCATCCAATCTGGCCCACAAAGCATTAAATTATTACTAAAATACACACAAACCAATGAATGACTCATTAATACAAATACATAACTTAAAAATATCACTCCTCTGCTTGGTAAAACAGTAGCGAGCTGAGAGTTACTGCAGGGGGAAGGAACTGCAACAATTTAGACCAATGTGAATCGATCAGTAGCTATGTATTGATTTCGAAAGAAATTTGTATCTTTGAAAATGTCAGTAATTTAAAGCTTTCATTATAAATATATATATTTTTTTCTTTTTTTACCTTTATTTAACCAAGTCCCATTGAGATTAGAAACATATTTTTCAAGGGAGTCCTATCAAAGAGGCAGAAATTTAGCAATTTTTATTGTAATTTAGCAAATTTTAATAAAAATTCAAACACATCATAAAAAACAATTACAATGTAAAAAGGTCGACTCATGTTCTCTCAATCTGGACTCAAAAGCATTCAATGAAATAAGTTCTGTACATTTACAGTCTTTTTGCAGCGTGTTCCATGTAGAAGGAGAAGAATGAACAAAATATATGAATTACAAAATATATTATTACGACTTAAAATAAGCGTTTGAATATTCTTATTCACTCATGTCCGCAAAAACACACATTGGGTGTGTTCATTCAATGCGACAGAAAGTTGGTTGAAATTTCACCGCTTATGTGACGACCACTTCCTATCAGGTACATAAACCAATGTTTCCATAACTTTATATGGTATTGATTTTACATGGAAAAACTGGACCAACTGCCTCATTGGTTTGTGAGTAGAACGTTACAATATTCATAATAAGCTGTCATCAATTGGGACAAAATATATCAGTTTTTAAACAGTGGATCCATCCTACAGTGGCAAATATGCACAATTCAATCATCTCTCCAACATAAAATTTGTACGGTGCTCTCTTGCATGTTGACAGAGTTGAGAGGCACTTTACTGACTTTTTCTCTATCGAAGCCATTGCAAGTTGTTTGTATTTCTCATTTTCTGGAAATAGTGATGTCTCCAAAATAACTAGCCTTTTCAACCCGGACAGCTCTGATGTTGAAGATAAGAGGCCAACACTGACAAATGAATAAAAATGCATTGGAAAGATCTGGTATGGGCCCACACTTCAGGAAGCTTTTGGGAGATAAACTATCCTAACCCAACAAGATGTGCTTTCAGCTTGACATGTTTTTGGATCCACCTATTTGTGTGAGTCAGCATTCTCTTACATGAGGATCTTTAAATCAATGTGCAGATCTACCATGACTGACGGACACCTGCTGGCATGCCTAAGGCTTGAAACCAGCTCCTTCTGCCCTGATTGTGAGAAAAAAAAACTACTTCTGCAAGTGTCAGATGTCCCACTAAGGAATAAGCTGCTTTAATTTTTTTTTTTTTTTTTTACAAATTTCTGCTATACCTGATGTATGTGTGCATAAAAATATCTCCATCAAATTATTTTTTTCAAATTTCAAATGCTTGTGTAATGTGGTAGATCTTGGTCCCAAAAAAGGTTGGGGACCCCAAACGAAAAGCATCGATTACAGATGTGGTGAGTTACTGCAAGGAAGTTACTTCCAAAAATAGCATTCGCTCGAAAGACACAGAAGGCACAGAAAATACAATGCAAACTCCCATTCAAATAATGTGAAAATTTGATTGAAAGGGTCAATCAACTTGCTAACCAAGCATGACTAGAATTTTGATTTAGGTGAATTTGTGCGGAATGTATTGGGTTCAAAAATCCAAAGACTAAACAGAAAACATTACTAGCCAACCTTCAATAGCCGAAATAAAATATATCCATTGATAGAAAATATTAGCCAAAAGCAAAAAAAAATTATGTTTGACATTGGTATCCAATACTATCTTAAAGCAGGCTTTTTTAAAGTATGTTTTGGAGCAGCGGGTAGCAGCATGATTGTGTCTTGGCTTCTATCAAAACAAATGTTGCTTTACTTCATGCATTACCGGTGTCTGACATAAAACTTTGATGCTATTTTTGTTTTATACCTCCTTCCACACAATCTTCTGCAGTATTTATATAGATGAAGTATTCTTTCAAAATTCAAGAGCAAACAGTTTTATTTAAAATCAAATAAGTATCCAATCAACTGAGGTGATGTGTGTTCTAAAACACGAGAACACCAAAAAGAAGGCAGTGATGTCAGTCACTGTCATTCTATTGGCTGAGACGGTTACCAGGCAGTTACCACTTCGCTCCTAGAGTCCAAACACTGAGGACACACAGGTTTAGCCTTTGCAGGGAGGAGGTCTGAATGCAAGGAAAAGGATGTAAATGAAAGAAGAGATAATGTGTCCAAGATGCCTTGCGTCTACATACAGCAAGACAGCTTTGAAGTAGAGGAAAGAATATTTGGGAAAAGCAGAATTTGGAGTTTGACAATGGTTTTGAGTGCAAACAGTATTTAAGACTAAATATAATAGGTTCTGCACTCCATTTAAAAATTTGTTTTAATTCTCAAAGTAAATGAACAAATATGACAACACTGTCAAAATGAAACAGAAATAGATTTTTAAAAAAAACAGACAGGCTACTCATAGGCTGCTCCCAACATTGTCAGCTGAGAAAAAAAATGCACTTGAGCAAATAGTGCTGAAAACCCCCGTCATAAACTCCTCAAGCCTCCATGTTCACATAACCTGATTAATGTATTGTTTGTGCAGCTTGATGAATTGATCCGCTTACATCAGGGCCACAGCCACAGAGCTGACCTGAAATCTGAAAGTGCCACTTCCATGCTGAGGCGGCATAAGCTGAAATAACGCCAGGATCTCACCGGGTTCAGGATTTACAACGTCTCATCTCTGACAAACTCTTCCACCATCCTGCAAAGCGCTTCTTTACATCCACAAGTCAAAATTATAATAGTATCCATCTTTCCAGGCTCCAAGCAATCTATTTTTGCCAAAACACCAGGCAGATTTTATTTGTGTTGACAGTCGACAAAGAAGGCTCCTATTCACCAAAGGCTTCTAGTTGAAGCAGACCGCTGAAAAATGTCAGAAGACAAAGGGTTTGCTTCTCCAGACTTTGGAGATGCCCTACAGTTCATCATTACTGAGAAATGTGTTCATGATAGAGGGAAGGAGATCACTGATACAATCTTTGAAAGTTCTCTAAGCTAGATATGCTGGGTGACCCCTTTTCCCCCCATTTTGTCATGCAACAACAACACATTTCAATGTATTTTATTGCAGTTCATGTGATGGTACATGATAGACGAGGAACAGATGTGAAGATCTTTCGATTGGATTTAGGTCTGTACTTAACAATGGTAAAGCGGTATTGTTCAGAGATGGCATCCTGCTGAAAAGTACTTATGTTTAGCACCCTCCAACTCCCATCAAGTCTAACCAGTCCCCGTATCCCACTGAAGAAAACTCATGACCACAGGCTGACGCCGCGTCACCATGTTTCATGGTGGGGATGGTATATTCAGGGTGAAATACAGTGACTCACATAGCAGTATGAATGAATGAACGTTCAACTTTGGTCTCATTAGGCCAGATCTCCCGACACATTTGCTGTGATCTCTCAATGGCTTGTAACAAACTGCAAAAAGGGCATCTCAGCACATTTCTCAACTGTCTTTCTCCTTTGAATACTTTTGTACTTTAGCGATAGGGCAGAAAACCGTGTTGTCTCGCAAATAAAAATTACAGAGGAGGCAAATATGAAAAAGTGCTCTCCAAAAAGGATGATAAATGGGAATGCTATAAGCCTAAATGGTGTGGTGCCCTTATCACTGAGACAGCTGAACTCCTTTCCCCTTATCTGGGTTGGTTTTGCCAATATAAATACAGGGTAGGGCTGGGCGGTATACCGAACATTTACGATACCTAAATTTATGACTGTTAGCGACGTCATTTTGCCCGTGCCGGTGATTTCGGTATGTAAAAAAAAAAAAGAAAAGTTGTGTTTTAGTTTAGCAGTGATCCTGCCCCTTTAAGAAATGAGCATTGCGTTGAGTCATGTGACTATGCAGTCATGTGACATACAGAGGCAATAACACCCAACTGAGGGGAAAGCTATTGTGTGGCAATATTCAGCAAGTGTTTAGACTAATCTACCAACTGTTTATCAGAAAAATGCAACTAGTGACAAATAAGGTAACTTTTTATGGTGTTATGGGATGCTTGGACTCTAACATGAAGCCTGCATGTTTGTTACTGCAGCAATGGAGCTGCTGCCGAACCACAGCGTTTGTAGCCCAACAGCTTCGCCCGCCCAGGTCCTGCTTAGGCAGAGCAAGAATTAACCATGCTGAGTTGCTGCTGTTGTTTTTGATAAAGCGCTTGAAGCCGCCATCTATTCCAACCTGTGCTCCGATGTAAAATATGTTCTGTCTAAAATAAACGACTGCACACTAAAATCACCAATTTCACTCCCCTCACCTCATCTGGTCTTGGGAAACACTTCTTAGTTTAAACTGGACTCTAAATACAAAAAGGAGTGGAAATCAGTCAAATTAAGAGACTGTTTCAAGCCGTTCAATAGCAAGAATCCATCATATTTTAAACAAATTTAGGCAAATTTGGCCACTACTGGACATTGAAGACAGAGGAGGACAGGATAATGACCTGGGGGTGGGGGTAGTCTGATGTGGCCGTTGGTATCGTCCACTTACTGTTATCGAGGTTAAATGCTCCTTACAACATGATATTAATTTTAGCTCATATCGCCCCGACCTAAAGCCGGGTGATTAGTTTTATCAACGAGATCTGGGCCAAGAGTGCTCTGACCTGCTTGTTTCCCTGAATTATGTGTGTCTGATTTGGTTAAAGCTTAGATAACTTTACCTCATGAGATACAAGCTTGGTTCAGCTTCTCCCTTTGTTTCACAAAGCCAATATTATCAAAAGCTCCACATAGTCAATAGATTCATACCTTATATGGCTCATTGTACTTTTTATAACTGGGCGCCTCCCTGGTGAGGTGTTCCAGGCACGTCCCACAGGGAGGAAGACCCAGGACACGCTTAAGGGACTATGTCTCTGGCCTTGGGATTCCTCCCCAGGAGCTGGCTGAAGTGGCTGGGGACAGGGAAGTCTGTGTCTCTGTGCTCAAGCTGCTGCCCCCGCGACTCGACCCCGTATAAGCGGAAGATGATGGATGGATGTACTTTTCACATTTTAAAGTTTCCTTTTAAAAATATTTGCCTTATGCTATATTCCAGTGTTTTCCAAACTTCTCAGCTTCTGCCCAAGGCAAGGCAATTTTATTTATATAGCAGCCGTTTTCACAGAAAAAGTAAAAAATCGAACAAAAAAAGTGTTTTAAGCTCTGAGTTTACTGGACTGTCTATGTGCCAGCATTCACCTGATGCTCTCAGAAACAAGTGAGAGAACTACACTCTGGGTAAAGTTTTTTTTAAGGGATCTCACTCTTTTACTCACTCACTCACACTTTCAAATCGTTTCCACTGAGCAGCACGTGTCAGTGTGGTTCTGGATCATATTATGTTTGTTTCCATTGTAAACGTGACCCATACAACCACTCCTTGGCCTACTTCGGTTGTAGTACACACTGGTGTATGAAGTTTTTTGTTGCACTAGTATGTTTTTTAATTTTAACCCTGTGTGCACAGTGAGAGTCCATAAAGTAGCGTACCGAGACGTGCCACACCTCTCAAGGGAAACGAGGCATTTATGACTTTAATATTCTGAGACCATTTTGCAAACACATAATTAAATCATTCTCCAGATGTGATTATTGTGTATTAAAAAAAACTAAATCCCTTTAAAATGTCCTCAAATCTTCCAGCTGGTTGACTTCTGACCTCCTGTACACTCTATATAGATCATGTGGTATGATATAGAAAGAGAAGTACAACACGTGTCATGTTTAATACTGACAGAGCTCTCTGTGGAGGTCGACTGTCTTAAGTGGTTGCAATCAGCTCTGGCGGTTGTGTTGCAGCCGTCTCTGTGGGATTTGACAGCTTTCATCAGTTTCCTGTGTGAAGCAGCTATTAACAGTTCGCATTGGTGAGTCAATATTACCACTCAAGGGTGTTTAGCAACAAACAAACGACAGAAAATAAGCCCAAAGAAATGCTGAAATATCAGCCTAAAATACCTTCTTCTTGTAAGTATTTTGAGGTTGTGCTGGGCATATTCAGCTGGATTCTTTATTCCTGCATTAAGAGTCATCATGGTAGTCTCTCATGTGGCATAGGTACATATTACAGCAGCGTTCTTGATGACTTTTTAATTCTTTCTACAAACTGAAGCCAGCACATCCTGTCCATTAAGCAGCAAATGAGGTCATTTTGACTCCACAGCCCCCCTGTTTGCTCATACATGAATCACCCTGTGTGGATTTAGCTGAAAGTCTCTTTGAGGATCTTATGTTTAACTTGGACTGCTTTGAGTCAAACAAAGATGAGAAGAGTGGGTAGCGGAATAAACGGTGCTCGCTCACTTGTTCTGTGAAAACGGCCCGAAATGTTTCAGTACAGTTAATAAATACTAATTTATCCCATCAGCCTCTCCTTAACTCCCACCTCACTAATGCAGAGAAGCTATCGTCTAACTGCAACCACCGAGGGCAGAGTATGTTAGCTTTTTTACTGGCTGTGGTAACTTCTGACTCTGTGGGAGCTGGTGTAATAGCCCAGCAGGAGCACTGCACACCACTGAGTAGATTGAGACAGTGCTCTGTCACTTCAATGCAGCCAGAAATATGAAGGGAGAATTCATGAGAGTAGAGGGAGTGCAAATGAAAGAGGTGTTTGATGCTAAGCTGCACCAGTGGTGATCCCTCACTGCAGGGTTATGTGCAGGTATTTTAGTGCTGAAGGTCGGCCTGCGACCGAAACCATCAACATTATCTATCACGTTCCCAGCACTGTAACTATGAAGTCCATCTGTTCATGCTGCAAAAAGCCACAATGGCTAAATTAAAATCCATTTCTCCTTCTGAATTATTTAAAAACCTAAACTGAAGATAAAAGAGAAATATATGAGCAGATTTGTTTTCACAAATCCACACAGAGTCGGAAATCAAACAAAAGTCAGGCACAGCAGTAAATATGCAGACAGAATAATTCGCAACATTGATCATCCTGGTTAAAGTGCGGAAGATAATAATGTGCCTACCTGCTGAAGAATGTAGGGGGGCTAGGCATGGGGTGGGGGTTGAGGTAAACGACAGCGATGTGTCAACAGGCCTGAAAAGTCCACGAATCCCGATCGGATTGAGCATTTAGATGACAAAACATGAATCATCAGACAGACACCGGATGTGTCCATGACCTGGTAGGCCACATATTTTACTGGTGAGAAATGAAATAACAGTGTAGGGTGTAATGTACCAGATTATCTGTGTACTTGAATAAGATGAGCTCTTGGAAAAGCCAGGTATAAGGAATTCATGAGCTGCAGTTTATGCAGGAGCAATCAGCTGTTGAAGGTAGCAAACTCAAAAACATCTGATATTTTCTAACCTTTCTACCTAACAGTTCTTTTCCCCCCCCACACTTTCTGCCATCTTTCCTTGACCTTATGAGGCTGCCTGTTTCTGTTCCTCTATAGGTTATTTTATTTTGACATATCTGAGCGCACAGGTTTTGCAGACTGTTTTTGTTGCAAACTGGCTTTATTTGTATTGAATGTTGAAGAAAAAGAAGACCACCACAATATTGATGGGGTCATCTATAAAGCTAATTATCATGTAACATCATCTGGCAACTGCTAACGACTTTCCGGGTCAACTTCAGCTGCTTTCTGTCAGTGACAGTTGGCAACACTGATTAAGTCACCTAAAAAAGAAACTTCATTGAACAGAATCTCCTAGATCAGGGAGGTCCAAAGTGTGGCCCGGGGGCAATTTACAGCCCTTGGACTGATTTTACACCGCCCTTGACTACCATTTAAGACAAGTACATTCTGTAATTGGTACCACAACACAAATAATTGATGAAGATGGAGACTTTCTTTTTTTGTTGACAAATCAAATTAAAAGGATTAGAAAATGTTCCATGGCACAAAACAAATTATCCATATTTTAGCAATCATATATATATATATATTATTACATTTCATAAACAACTAACGCAAAAGCAGATGTAGAGAAAAACAAACACTGCCAAAAATAACACATAATTTTAAAGCAACACTGACCCAAAATCCTGTTTTTTTGTCTGCTGAGAAAAAAAACAAACAGATTTTGCTTTAAAATTAGCCCCTCTGAAATATTTGAAAACGTAATGATTTTTTTAAAAGGGCAAATCTTACAAAGCTTGTGTTCCACAATCCTTTAAAAAAATAAATGTTCTACAAGAATTCCTACTTAATTGTTTCATTAAAATATTATCTGTTTAATTTATTGTTAAGCAAGAAAAAAAAACACAAATATTTTTACACACAAAAAAAATTCTTATTTTTGTAGCTAATGGGCACTTTCGACTTGATGACTTTGGCCCTTGTAGCGAAAAGTTTGGACATCGCTTTCCTAGATCTAAAAAATATAGAGCCAGTGGTTTTTAACAGCAATGGCTCCTCTGCTGTAAATGCATATGGTTATTGAAGAATGTGTCCGGTATTGAGTAATTAGGACTTTGCTTTTACGGTATATACATATTATCATGGGCTGAAAAAAAAAAATTCCACGTGCATTCAAGTCCTCCAGTGGGTAACACCACTAACCCTTTTTTGATCAAGGAAAAACCCTGTTACTGCCGTAAATATAAAACATTAACTATTGCTGACAACAGATTATATTAGTTTTTCTTTAAAGCTGCTTATATAATAGCTCTTAAAAATAGTTCAAATCAGTTTCAGCAGAACAATGCTTTTAATAAATGTAAATAAATAAAAAAAGCCTGTATATCTAGTTTTTGCTTGAACAGTTTTGAGGTCGTCTAAGCAGGACCAGATTGAGCTTTTTTTGCCACGTTTTGTGCAAATATTTAGAGTCAAATGACATTTGACTTTTTTAGGAGTCTCACTTTTTTTTTTTTTATTATGTGCAAAAATACTGTATGTCATTAACCTTACAACGAGCAATGTTTGACGCAGGCTTTTTTTCTGTTTGCCAAAAGAAGAACATACGCTTCACTCCCAGCCTGTGAAGGGTTTCTTAGATTTTTACTAGCAACAAGCAGATGCAGAGTCATGAATTCATAACCACTATGTGAGACTACAGCTCGGCGCTGAAAATATTTGTGTCTTTGTCTAATGAGAAGTGACAGCAGTGTCGATGGCAGATGAAACTGTCCGGTGACTATGTGCGCACAGCTTTAGGCACCAATTTGCAACATGCTGAGAGAAGAAATTAGTTGTATTTCACCAATGCTGAAACACACACACATTACTGCCCCATCACACCGGGGGGGCTTAACACCAATAACTACCCTGCTTTGCAAAATAATTCATCCAACTTTAACTGCTTTACACTTTGTCACATTAGAATCACAATCTACAGTGTATTTTATAGTAAGCTTATTGAAAATTAATGTAAATATTGATGTTTTGTTGTTTCTGATTAGGTCGTCTATCCTTGAAAATGATCATATTTGAACTCCTAGCTGCAAAGTGATTACTGACGAAAGCACTTTTTCTTGTCTTGAAAACACAGAGTGTACGATCAGTTTCACAATTAATTGAGGGGAGGTGGAACAAGTATGGCTTCAGTTGGTAGCTTTGGTTTATAGTCTGATGACTGAAACTTTTATTTTTGTAGGTTCTTCACTTTGGTTTAGCAAATGACTTTTAAAAAATCCAGAGTAGCACTACTTCAACATATTTTTACTCAAGTAAAAGCAAAAATTATTTGGCAAAAGGCTATTTGAGTACTGAGTAACAACTGATCTAATATTTTTAGAATGATGTCAGACTGACAAAAACATAAAGTAATAGACACATTTTGGTATTTGAAAGATTAAACTGAAAACAAATGATACAATAACTTTTCTGTGTCAAGTTTTTTGAAATAATATCAATATTTTCAGTAGAAAATTACATTTATGGTGTGTATTTATCTGCAAAAAGTTCAACAGACAGAAGATTTCATTAGAAAACCAAAGCTTGTGAAGAAACACGTAATCTCTTTTAATCAACGATAGGTGTGTTTCTGTGTCTGGGGCATTTTGGCTAAAATATGTTTGTTCAGTAAATTTACTCTGTGGGTTTGGTGTCCAGAAATTTTACTCGAGAGAAACGCTCCTTCATAACTATGTTACTCACAGTATTGCACAGCACTTTTGTTTTGTAATTTTATCCGTAATGTACATATTATTCTTAAATTCTGTTTTTTATACTTTTCTACTTGTGTGAATCCAACGCTTGTACTGCTTGTCACTTTGCTGCAGTTACAGCTGAATTTCTCCTTTGAGGGACATTAAAAGATTATTATATTCTATTCTTTGAATTAATTTTTTTAAGATGCAGAGTCTTGGACCATTTTTACTCAGAAGGGAACCTTCTTGTTTTTAGATACCTCTTAGCATCTTGTGGCATGCTCTCGTGGTGAAAGAGTTTACGTGATTAATTTCAGTTTGCTAGAAATCTCTCTACTCTTTCACCAGACTCATGTGCAGCTACATCTCCTTTTGGAAGGCATCACACAGCATTTTTGAACTCATCCTGCTGTTAAATCTCTCTTCAGCAGTCTGGAGCACATCCAAACTAGACATCTGAGGTTTAAAGATGACAAACATCCTTAAAAATGCTAAATATATATATTTATTGCATTACTTAACATATTAACAATTATTCATGTTCAGATATGTTAGAGCAGTTTTAATGCGATGTCATTTTCCAGTGACTTGTTATGTACATATTACATATTTTAAAGCGATGTTTAGTGTTACAAAAACAGCAAGTGGTGACACTGAGCCTGCATGAAAGCTGTACCGAATGCATTTAAATTTCATTGTATAATATGCATGTATCCGTGATGTTTCCTCCAAATGACTTTCTCCGATATTTCCTTCATTAGAGCAGCAGGAGAAGCGAAGCCCTGAGAAACAGCAATAGTGTTAGAGGACACTTGTTGTTCATACTCCACTGACCCCGTCACATGCAAATGGGCCTCCTAAACAACTAACAATCAGCCGTAATTGGCAACAACTAATGCCACCAACAGACCTCAACAGAATAAATTAGTCATGAATTTAATTTATATTACAAGACAGAGAAAGAAAATCTTTTAAAAAGTGTCAAACTGATTTCCATATTAAAAGAACAGCATTCATTATTTATCCTTCATTACCATAGAAAATATCACATCAACGTTTCCTGCCATTGAAGCGCAGTGTTCCAGGAAAAGCAGAGATTGGTGGAGATGAACAACAACAAAACAAAGGGTGGGATACAGACACACAGCTGCAGAAGGAGAAATGAGTTTGGGAGGGGATCAAGCGGAAAAAGGGGGCATTTGGGAGAGGGAGAGAGAGAGAGAGAGAGAGAGAGAGAGAGAGAGAGAGAGGGTGCGTGGCTAAAAACAGGAAAGAGGTGATTTTTGAGCACATTAAAAAGATGTGATGCATGGATGGATGCAGGAAAAAGGTGAAAATGATTAGTCTTTTGGCTTCTTTTGGCACAGACAACAGCCAACAGACAGACGGCTGACCAGTTTAGGTGTGATCTCTCATAGATGATGGACTGAAGAGGGAGGGGAGGCAGGGGGACTGAGAGGTGATAATTGGTGATATGTTTACCTGGCTAGAGCATTCAGTCCTCGACTGGATTCCAACTGAACACACACACACAAGCAAATTCAAGGTGTCGGCTTTGAATCATTATTCCACATACCCTGGTCCAAGGAAATTGGACATAAATAAATCAACAATACCGCCTTCAAACTTTCTTCTGCAAATGCGATGCACGAATAAACTGACATTGTGTGGTTGCATTTAAGTATGAAACATGTAATTCTCCTGCTGGGAATGAAACACATTTTTAAAACAGCAACTTGGCAATGTCAACCAAACTACTTGCTCCAATAATCATACAGTACAGTATATTCTGGCAGTAAAAGCCTATGTAGTAACAGTGTCTGTGACCAAACCAGTGTAGCAGACGCTGCAGGACACACGGTGAAACCAAGAGACGAAGCAGAGCTGACTGGATATGGTTTGGAAGTGATCCATGAAGATGATGGAAATCTAAAAATATCTGTTTTTAAATGTGCGCCTGATGTAAATCCATCATAGAATGGGTTTTTAGCCAGGACTGTGTTATATCAAACTGTCTTCAGTAATAATATACTAGGGCACTGCAGCAGCCATCAGAGGAAGCAAGGAAAAGCAAAGAAGCGCAGCATCAACCCTTAGCAAAGATTAGAATTATGTAGGTAGATAGTTCACCATGAGGAGCTGACTTGATGTGCCTGTTTATTTATTTATTTTTATTCATTGCATGCTTAGAAGTGTTTGTCTTATCTTATGTTTGCACAAAGTACTCCAGCAATTTCATAATGTTGTAAATCTGCTCACCATTTGGCAATAAACCCTTTCTGATTCCGAGAGTTTATCCATGAAGGCAACAAAAATCTAAAATCACTTGCTCTTGATGGGTGCCTGCTACAAACACACGTCATAAGTAGGCCTGTGCAGCATCATAAAATAGAACCAATATACATCTTTAATGATATACATTTTTATATGATTAAAACATGTCACATCACAATATCAACGTGATGACATTATAACACAGCTACATAAGCTAGAGTGATCATCACACTAGTCTTTTTCAGCCCAGTTTGTGGCAGTAATCCCTTTTTCATTTAATTTCTTAGCTGCTATTAAATCTCAAAAGAATAGCCATGACAACAGTAACATCTCTTACCAGCTGCATGGTAACACATGTAGTTGTGTTAGCAACATGAAAATGGTTTTACCACCGGAAGAAAGTGGGCCAAAAAAAGCCCAAGAAAACAGCTACCTCTAAGTGTGAAAAACGTTAATCCCACTCTATGTTTAACAACAAAATCTATGCAAGTGTAAAGAGGCAAAGATGTAACGATGGGAAGCAAGGCTCCTTCTAAGTGTGCATTCAAACCGGCCCTGTTTAGTCCACAATATTAAAATTCTAATACATTTGCCCAGAAAGTCCAGCTTGTTTGGTGAGGTGTGAATGCTCAACTCTGATTTGGACCAAAAAAGTGAAATCTGGTCCAGCTAAGAACCTAAAGGTAAACTCTGGTACATAATGTGAATGCCAAGCAGGCCCAGTGACGCTCTAAAAGCAGGATGCAGACAAAAGCGGTGGGCATTCTGGGTAAATACAACTAAAACAACCTTGCTCAGGCTGTCTGTTTAGGCAGGACATGAGTGCTACTGGGAGCTTAAAGCCTAGTTTATACTTCAACAGCAAATTTGCATGTAAACACCGACATATTGAGGGAGACGTTTTTCGTTCATGGTTCTCCATTTCTTCCTCTCCGTTCTCCATGGATTTTTCCGTGTTGCAAAGCAATTTTCAACCAGGACAGCAGGGGGGGCTAACTTTTCATGGCGTCTCTGCCTCCAATCGCAGCATCGTTTCAGTTTTTTATTCAGCCTGTGATCGTATTTTCCCCTCAAGGAGCAATGGATGACAGAAAGTAAGCTTTGATTGAGCTGTAAAGCTTTTGATTAGAAGTACACCTCCTTGTGTTCAAAATGGCCAAAAGACCAGATTAGATAAATTATCCTTTCAATATAAAGCATATAATGCCCAAACGCTGCATTAATTACTGATTACAGCCACTAGAGAGCACCATTCTGGTAAAAACGATCTCTGGCTGTTGCTGAACTTACCAATCACAGGCATACACTCCCCATTGATGGAGACAGATAGTTAGAAAATGGACCTCTGCTCCATCCATCCTTGCGTAGGTGACAGAGAGCCCTTGCGTCGACGGATAATAGCGGCACGTCAATCCGTCTCTGTCAAAACTGAGTAGTATAAACTAGGCTTACGTCAAACCCTTCTGCTTCCGGTCTATGGGTTCCCTACTGCCAAAAAAAAAGCTGAAACACACATCATTACTTATCATTTAAACTGAGCTATATCATATGAGCGTAAAACAAAGCGGACAAGAAAGCTCTCTGCTTTGTCTGGCATATTTACCAAAGAAAAAAGAGCAATCCTAAAACCTCTAAAATCTTATGCCATTCTATGATGGTTTACATCAGCACCAATGAGTAGATGACGCTTGTTTACATTTCACAGAACAGGAATTGTCCCTTTGTTCACTGCTTCTTGGTGCAGCACCACCACAGTCGAGGAGGTAAATATGATACTTAAAAGGTCTGATTTGTTTGACAAAGTAGTGTGTGAAACCAAACCCAGCCAGCTAAAATAAGCAACAATGTTGCAATTCTGGTCACCAACCGAAACAAGTCTAGCACACGATCAAGTGTGAAAACGACTCACTTGCATCTTGTGGCTGGTCCTCTCTAGAAAAGACTTACCCTAATTTAATATCACTCTTATTTTAGCCTAACTTTGAAATTATGAAACATTTCTGCGTTGATAAGCAATATCATTCCCACTTAAAATAACAAAAGCCCTAATTTTGATGCAGTTACTATTGTTAAACATTTTAGTCAAACCCAAGTCCAGAACTACAGGTAAACATGCATGTTGGGTGTTGATCTGACAGACACTTTCAGAGCTTTGCAGTCATGAGGATCATTAAAACACAACAAGATGCTGGTTCATCTTTACAATTCAATGATTTCCACGTCATGCTTTCATTTTAATCCGGCTCCCCATTCCTCTGTCGCTACTTGAACCACTAAATTTGCTGACATCAAAGTCCCTTTTTTCTTTCACATAACGGTACCATCCAGGTCTGTAGTTGCATCTGATTGGCTGCATGGCGTGGCCATCCCACTAAACACTTGTAAGCGACAAAAGCCACTGCACTTTGATTCTAAAGGTTAAAAACATACAGGGCAGCAGCAATCATTGCGTTCACTCCGACGGGCCACATCGGGTCAGAGGATTGGGTTAACCCTAAGTATTTACTTTTAATTGCAACTTGCCCACTAATCAACTTTTTATTTTTGCCGATAGACTGTGTAAAAGATTGTCTGATGCTAGGTTCACACTAAATGTCTTAAAGGAGCATTGGGTAGGATTTCTTACAAAAACATGCATGCATGTCCAGTTTTTTCGTGTTATTATGTGATAAAGTGCTATAAACTAAAAAGAATGATCCCAACCACATATTGTATTGTCGACGTTGCTTGCGCATTCTCAACAGCTTCAAAAGAGGAAGAGGATAGTTCCAATTCACGGCTCATTCAACTGGGAAAATGGATTCTCCTGCAACTGGCAAACATCCAAACACCACTCAAAGCACACTAAAAGTGATACTAGTAGTGATGTTTCCTAACCAACCACAATCCGCTAGTGCTGCAAAGGCGAGCTTTGCAAGCTTCAGCTTAAAAAGTATATGCTGTGTATGTGAGTCGAACGAGTCACTTGGTGAGCGTTGTTTGACGCTGACAAAGCGTGCAGTCTGAATGCACCATAAGAAGAAGAAGGTTTTATCAGCAACATGAGTCAAAGTACGATAAAAAGCAAAAGGGAACCTGGATATATCTCAGATACGAGATTGACAAAATGGAGGCTGCTTCAACCAGATCTGGGACAGAAAACAGATGCTAACATGGCTCCTTTCCTGGTGACCATGTAAGAAACATTGTAGGTTGTGTTTAGAGCTTGATATGTTAATGATATGACCTCAGTGATGACTGGAGAAACCTAACATGCAGCAGCATTCTCTGTAACCATGCAACAACTTCTGTGTACCTTTGAATGCTTAGAGACTGGACATTTTACAAACCAAGCTCCAGGTTTCTTAGAATTATGCAGCCCAACGTGTAAGCAGGGATACTAAATATGCAGTATTATGATAGCCTAATAGTGATGTCTAAATGTCTGGTCATTATTTTTGGTATTTTAAATGCAGATATGTTTTTTTTTAAATACCGTGATATAAAAATGTTGCCATACTGCCCAGCCCTTGTAAAAATATGAATTTTCTACCAATAACCTTCAATGCAGCGCCCTCTTCAGGTTTGGCCACACCTCCGTGGAATGGGAATGAAATGTTGTTCCCCCCGGCCCTTACTCAGCCAGGCAACGCCTCCTTTTTCCGCATTTTAGATAGAACCTTTAGAAAGAAATTACTTAATAACTTCTATGTAATATTATTAAACTTCTGTTATACCCATTTTCTGTTTGCTGTTCAAATCACATTTGTTTAAGCTGTTATAGCATAAAAGTATAGTTTCTGTATTTTTATTATAGGGCAATTAAAGGACTTATTTAAAATAACTAATTTGGCCAATATAACAAGCAACGTCAAGATCTCGTGGCTTTTTAATTAAAACCACAGTGTATCTGGAGGAGGCTTAACGATGTCAGCATACTACTCAAACCTAGCACACACAAGGTAATTATTGTGCTGCCAAGACAAGTTTTACCTCCCACCAACACACACGTGAACACACAGACACACAGGTAGATTGACAAAAGAGTAAAACCAATCCTAATGCCTGTCCTGTGGAATAATAACACAGCTGCCCTTGCCAGCTGACCTCTTATAGGCCAAACAGCCTGTCTATCAAACTAATGGGGTGGAACGCTGGCATATTGCTTCCCTACAATCCCTCTGCAAAGCTGGGACACTCATTTACTTCAGTCAGCTTGTTGCCAAGGCAACGTTTAGGATGGGTCTGTTGTTGGATGGACGCACAAACATACACACAGATCTTTATATGTGCACACATAAACTCCTGAATACACGTTCACACAAAGACATATTGCAATCTGTTAAATAAATAAATATATGTATTGCAGATGCAAACGTGACCCCCTGCAATCAGCAGCGAAATAAACAAATTCATGTATGACGCCGGTAGATGGGCAGCTCTGTCTGCATGTGGAAGGCACACAAAGTACCCTTTGCCACTTTTCTCGTCTCCACTCCCCAAAACCAATCTACCGCTCTCTCCCTTCATTCAAGACACATGCTCTTTTGTTCATTTGTTCTAAAAAGCGAGCAGACAAGCCTATTCTCTCTTCGTATTTGTCTCCGAATACAGATGAAGAGAAAGCAGAGAAAGAGCAAGCTGCAGACACACAGGGACCATGCCGAGGGACTTTCAACGCATGGTATCAAGCCCCATCCTCGCTCCTGAGGATTGATTATAGACGTCAGCTCACACAAATTCAGTCGAGCTTTTCAGTTCTCCAAGAAAATCCTAAGAGAAAAGATTTAGGGTTTTTATTCCCAGTCACAAATTAGAAAATGCAGGAAGCTGAATTTTAATTGAGAACTAGCTCATCTATTGTAGGTTGCTGTTGAAATGTCTTGAAAGATTCTAATCAGTCAATTGACAGTGATGGCTGTTTTTAATACCTGCATACTATCTAAAAAACCCTTGAACCCTTGGAGAAGTGAAAGCATATTATTTAAGTAAATATTTTAATAGTAAAAATCTGAAATGTGTGGTGTGCATTTGGGTTGCCTTTTCTGTTTGTCAATATGATTACGTTTTTTGGGGAATAGTGCAACCAATTTTGAGCATCCAAGACTATTCTCCTAGTTCATACCAAATCTGGAGTTTGTAGATATTTGTGGAGGGGAGTATAGCTTCCTGTAGACTTTTTAGAAAGTTGGAACAGCTGCCATTTAATTTGCAAAAAAAAACCCAAAACACTTGAGATATCTTGAGAAAATGAGGTGATGTTCTGTAGTACATTGGCCATGGAGTTCCTATGCTCTTCGTAAGGATCCCTTGGAACCTTCCTAAAGCAGACTTACGGCTATCTTACAAAAACTGTTGTAAGCTGGCCGTAAAGCACATCATGTTTTGTTTTTGTTTTTGCCAAAGACGCATTATGAATCCACTGTGCCTATTCCTCCCCTCTCTGGCTGTGGTGCAGTGCATGGAGCAGAAAGGGTGGCACACACAGCAGCAGATGCAAAGTCCTCACTTGACCACTGTTTTTCTTCGCCTGTTATGAGCTTGGCAGAAACTCTTATTAGATCACTGGTGCTT
The DNA here is from genome assembly GCA_028564705.1 of Apricaphanius iberus. Classification (NCBI taxonomy): domain Eukaryota; kingdom Metazoa; phylum Chordata; class Actinopteri; order Cyprinodontiformes; family Aphaniidae; genus Apricaphanius; species Apricaphanius iberus. The sequence continues at coordinate 1,553,227 of JAPXFQ010002982.1, forward strand.
TTTCTTTGAAGTTTTGATAAATCAGGCCCATTATTTATTTTCCATCAGTGAGAATATTCAGGTAAACCAGCAGCAAAGTGAAAGAGAAAATGGTGGTATGATAAACACAATGGTAAAAATATAAGTAAGGACACATTTGCAATATAAAGAGGGCTGTATACGTTTTAAAATCTCATACAGTGATTTAAACGGATAATTTAATAGCTTTCTGTTTCTATGAAAGGTGAAAACAATAGCAGGTATAAACCGGGTGTTAATAGGTTTCCTGTTGTGCCACACTTCTCCATTTTTAGATGATAGTTTTAACAGGAAAAATATTTAAAGTTTTTTGTATGGTCTGACAAGCTAACTTTGCTCTAAACCTGTCGACAACCATCTCCCTGATCCATCTGCTGCATTCATGGTGGTGTTTGTTCTCTAATGGTCTCTAACAAGCCTCTAAGGCTTTCACAGAACAAATGGATTTCCACTGTGGACTTTGTTTACTGGTTATGAGGTACTTGAAAGTAACTGGTTGTACTGGATTTTCAGATTTTATTTAGGGGACCTAAATAACAGGTACATTTTAAGGATATCATTTATCAAAATGAGCTTAATAATTTCCCATAAGGTGTGGAAATCTCTGTTTTCCAGCTGTTCTGTTACATTCAAGAACAGATGTCATGGGTTCAGAAATGAACTTCTGATGAAATCCAACACCAGCCAAGCAACTTTGAGTCTTGATCATAAATGCAGCATATGAACAAAGACTGGGTGAAATGGAAGGTTAATGGGAGCCACGTTAATGCTCACAGAGGTCAGGAGAATATCCCACCAGAGATGAGATGGGGTACAAAACCTACAGCTGTCGCAGGAAGGCTCAAATGATGCTACAGAAGCCAGAGTTAGCCAAATCATGTGGGTCTTAGTGTTCCTTTGTTGGAGAGAGTAATCTTCTTCCACAGCCCACAGCGAGGAAGCGCTGTTCATGGAGCAGTTCATAATGCCAATGTGTAATAAAGGGACTTTGGGAGATGCAAGGAATTCACAAGCCTGACACAGTGGATCAGTAACAGGCAGCTGCTCCTCTTATCCACGATACTTTACGTACTATGCCATAAAAATAGCGCAACAAAAAGCATTGCTTTTTCCTATCAATAGCAGTTATAAGCATTAATAACCAAAGTTCTAAGGAAATTATTACAAATTATTAGGTGAAAATGAATACACTGATAGGGTTAAGTCTGTCAGAAATGATGTGAGCATGAATAGTCTCAGAAGTAATGGTGTTTAACGATTCGGCTGACTTACCGTTCTCACCTTGTGCCAATATCAATTTTACATTAGCATTATTAGCAGCTATTGCTGCAAATCCAGCATACAGACTTCTCCAAATTATTGGGCTCTCTTTCATCCTGTCGTAAAATCAAAGTGTGCAAATTGGCTTTGTAACCTATCATGATGTGAGCGCCCACTGCTCCGGCCTGAATGCAGTTGGACAGTCTCTTAAGATATACAACATGTGCTTTAGAAGGATGTAAAGGAAGGGGAAAACAAACAACGTGGTCTATGTAGCTATAGGAGATTCATTTCTGTTTTGTGCTTAGATGTCAAACACTGTCAGAGATTAGTTTGACACTGATCAAAGAGCAAACAAATGAAAAAAACTAAATAATAAAAAATTTAAAAAAATGAGGAAAAAATAATTGTGTAGACCAGAATACTGTAATCACAGTTTCACAGATGATAAAAGGCTCCTGATTGGTGGACATGTGTTTCCCACTAAGTGTATTTTCATGCATTAATCTAGCTGATGTAGAGATTCATGGAAATCTAATTAAGGCTTAGGACATTGGGTAATATAAACATGGAATCCATGGCTCCTAAATAAAGCGGTTTCATATTCTTTGAACTTCATACTGTTGGGGCATATCTTGTTATCCAAACCATAATAATCATGGGTTGCCAAATGATTTTCTGTATTTACCAACAGGATTAACCATTTAATCAGTCACTCTGGTGCTAAGGGAGAAATGCACAGAGGATTTTCAGAAATAAGGAGTTAAAGGAAAAAAAAAAAATTCTCTTATGCCCTCTTTTTTTCATTGCATGAGTTTTCTACACCCTGATCTTAACCCTGTAGGTCTGCAAATAGAGGTTCCTATGGTAAAAAAGGTTGAATTCATGTCTGTGAGGTATTTTTGTTTTTGAATCCTGGTTTAAATTCAGTTCAGGTCAAATCCCCAAATCCTTCAATTATACCATAAGGAAATTAAGTGTTGTTGTAGCTCATACTATTCAGTACCTCAAAGAGTTGTTTTAAACGCTGAAGGCTGTGAGCAGGAAGGATCTGATGCAGCAGCCTGTGTGGCAGTGAAACTAAAGAAGCCTCTACCTGAAGTGACTGTTGTTGTAGGATAGTCTCGTGAAGAGGATGTTCAGGGTTGTCCATAATTTTATGAAGAGTCCTTCTTTGGATCATCATCTTCAGAGTTTCTACAGTCGTCTCCAGAACAGAACCAGCCTTCTTCCTCAGGTTGTTTAGCCTTTTTTTAAGTTCCTGGCTGTGATGCTGCTACCCCAACCGTTGACGGCAGAAGAGATTAAACTCTCACCAACAGACTTGTAGAGGATATGCAGCATCTTGCTGCGAACCTTGAAGTACCTAAGCTCCTTGAAAAAGTAGAGTCTGCTCTGTCCTTTCTTGTAGACGGCTTCACTGTTCAGCTTTCAGTTCAGTCTGTTGTCCAGATGACCTCCAAGGTATTTTGCTCCTGAAAAATATCTACTTCTTTCCTATGATGCAGTTTTTTTCATTTTGTTTTTTATTGCAAAAATAAGAAGTTTACAATAATAATATAATAAATCCATGAGTCATCTGAAACAGGCCCGTTGAAATGCAACAATCACTATATCGATAACAACAAAAAATGTAATGTGTAAGTATTTCACATTAACAAAAAGAGGAAGAAAATGAGAACACGTAGGTTATAATTCCAGTGCCATGAGTGTAGGAAGGTGTTAAATGGGGACCAGGGTGTATTTACTGTTTGACTGAGGAGTTCTGGCTATGTCTGTATGGAGATGTAAGCTTAGGGTAAATTTTCCAGTAAGTACATTTTAAGGCATTGGCCATGTTTACCCCTGATTTCCAGTTAAGCAAAATGACCTTTTTGGCGATGGTTATCGACACCAGGAGATGATGCTTGTTGATTTGGTTGGGATAAAGTGTGCAACTTTCCTCAAGTAGGCAGAGAGATTGGGACATTGGGATGTGGCAGCCAAATATTATGGAGAGCGATTGTTTAATAGTTTCCCAGAACTGGTGTACATTGCCAAAATGCATGAAAGTAACAACCTTTTTTTTTCCCTTTAGTGAAATTTGAAAATATGCCTGAATTAAATTCAATTTTTGATCATGTGTAACCTGTATAGGGATGCAAATAGCATTTGAAATCTACATGTATGTCCTTTGTTGTGTTCCCATTCAAGGTAACATGACTGTTTCCACATACAGTTCTCTGTATTCAGCTTCTTGTCCTGAAAGTTGCAGAGTCATCTAAGTATTTCTGCAGATGACAGGTTTCTGACGAATAGTGGAAGGTGTAGGTGACTTAGGTGTAAAGAGTTAAAGGAATGCTGAGAGTACTGTCCCCTGTAGTGCTCCTGTTCCACAAGATCAGGGTTTTAACAACAAACCTGAACACAAAAATGTTGTAATTACTATTCTAACCACTACTAAAATATGAAATATTAATTATTGTAATTCTAATGATGTTGTCTTTAACTTTTTATAAACTAAACGCCTAAATTAAGCGTTTGTTTCACATACATGCTGCTTTAGTTTACCAAGTGTAGCTTCCAGCCATAAATATGCACCTTATCTAACATCTCTAAAAAGGATTTTAAACCAGAGAAACATAAATGCAGACAATGTTATTCAGGGGATGTGTTAACTAAATATTTTCCGTCTTTGACAGGGTTTTCAAAACTGTGACTGAAAATTCTACCATTTTGACACATTGCAATTCACACTCCTGACCACTTAGTGCAGACGCAAAGAATTTTCCTTTTTACGTTCAAAAGTGAAGGTAAATCATTCAATCAGAAAAAAACATTCCAATGATAGCATCTAAACATCCTCTCAGATCTGGACATCATCCCCAATGCATCTCGCTACCCGGCTGCTGACAAGAGCGATGATGAGTTATGGAGGCTTTAGAGTGCATCTGTGACCAGTTAAATCAAACTTATTACAGTGTAGATAAAAACCACATATGGAAAAGAAGTGCATGCTGTGGGAATTCCTAAAGCCATCTGTTTTAATATTAATTAAAATGGATGGAAATCAAATACTATTGAATATGTCATTAACATTTTAAAAACTGATCACAATAATAATGGATTGCATTTATACAGCATTTTTCACGACACCCAAAGCGCTTTACAATTCCACTATTTAATCATTCTCACATTCACACACTGGTGGAAGCAAGCTATGATTGTAGCCGTAGCCATAGCCACCCTGGGGTAGACTGACAAGCTAGGCTTACATATCGTGCATCGGCCCCTCTGGCCAACACCAGTAGGTCACCCGTTTCTGATGTGATCAGCCCATTAAATGGCCGTTATTAGCGGTTATCACTCGCATTAAATGCTGTCAGACTGTGCCCTCTCTACCTACTGAAACGTACTTTTCCGTTTGGTGTTTAAAACCTTTTCAAATTAAGTTTAGGTTTAGGCATTTAAAGGAAAGTATATTTGTCCTTCTGTGACCTTAAGGTTAGGACATAAAACTTGTGGGTTGATTAAAATTGGTTAGATAACTCCAGTTACGATATGCTACTCTGACGAAGTATTTTTGACACGTGCAGACAGTTGGCTGTTATTAGTGATAAGAATGGTAGATAACCTACTAGTACGTAGAAAGGGCACAGTCTGAGGGTATTTAATCGGAGTGATGACAGCTTATAACAGCCATTTAATGAATTGACAATATCCGAATTGGCTGAGTAGGTGGTATCTGAAGTGTCTTGCCCAAGGATACAACGACTAAGACAGCCTGATCTGGGATCACGGGCTTTAAAACTTTTGATTACTGCTCTGACTGTAGCTATCAAGTCAAAGTTTGAGGAGGTTCATATCTACTTTCCATTTTCTGATCTATGAACATGAACACACATCTGCCCTTCTTTAAATGACATGTTCACGTCTTTCCTATTTCAGGAGTCTCTTAATTAAATTAGCCTCTTTGTTTAAAGTTCTAAGAACAACTTAAAGAAATCAAATAATTTTGTCATATTCACTTGTCAGAAACTGGCAGTGATTTTATAAGTTTATTTATTATAGATACTTTAAAGGAAAAGGACATATGTTAAGGAGTAGATTATTTTTATTATGATGCCACAATGAAAGATTCATAGATTTTTGGTCTTTTAAGAAGACGTGCCAAAATTTGTGGCTCCAGTAAATCTTGAGGATCAATATAATAACATTAAAAGGTGAATAGCAAAGTTGAGGTATTACAAATATTAAAGTTTTGAATATCTTTAAGATACAGAGTACCTGAGATGTCTTCCCAAAAATTGCTTCCATATTGTCATCATAGTGATCTTTAGTGTTAAATGTGAGAAGAAACCTAAAAAAGGTGGGAAATGTGTAATCTGTTGCTTCAGGGTAAAACATCTGTAGGTCCTGGGGGTAAACTGTACAGACACCTTCCATGCCTGTACTACAGATGAAACGAGACACTGCCATTTCCCAGCCCTTGGAGATTATTTGCCGTGTCTTAAAATATGGTAAACAGGTTTGGCTTCTCATCCAAACAGTGTGTTTAAGTGTAACTGAGGCATGTGGCGCCACAATACTGAGGAAAAACAGCTAAACTGCTTCACACATCCCAAATGTAGACTCTGACATATATATTATCAAAAAGTTGCCCATGGTCTGAGATTTTTGCAAGATTTATTTAAATCCAAAGCAATGCTGAGTCAAAATAAATACGACATGGTAGGAAATTAAATAAAAATAGAATGACACACAAAACATTTACACCATCAATCATGTTCCGTCACAGATGCAGCCTTCTGAGCTGTGAGCTGATAAGCCAGATGGTCTCAGTCCTCTTTAGCCCAAAGGATTCAGTGTCCATAATTTCAAAATGTTGAATTCATCAGAGCATAAAACTGTCTTTCTCTCTGTCTTAGTCCACCCCAGATAAAGCTGTCTCCAGAGAATGCCTCTGCATTCTTTTCTTGATAGTTTTTAACTTGCATTCATGACTACTGTTACAAATTGCATTCTTGAGCCCATGCAACGGATTCTCCATTGAATATTTCTGTTATTACGGCACAGCTTCCAGGGCACCAAAGATCATGGCCATGCAGTATTAGTTTTAAGGCTGTCCATTGCAAAAAATATAATTTATTCTAAGATTAAGCAAGACTTTTTATGATATTGCTTGGCCTTACAAAAAAAAGTGGAGCCTTTAAATGAACTGTGTATGCATGGCGGTTTGTCTTTCACTGTAAGTAAAGCTGGACAGGAGCCATGACTGCATAGTTTGCTTGCTCTACCCGTACATGTAGGGGTTCTCTCTGAATACTTGAGTGCCCTATTCTTCAAACACATTTTTATACCCATCTTTTCATCAACCCAGCAGTTTGAAACTGGTCTCCCAGGGCTCCATTCTTGGGCCCCTCTTATTTAGCATTTTCATGCTCCCACTAGAGGGTGACACGGGAATCAATTGTCGCTCCCGTCCCGATCCCAAAAAAATACTCCTGTCACGTCCCGATCACATGACAGCCTCCCAAAAAGAATCTTGTCACCTAAAAAACCCAGAGAGAAAGACTCCCGTACCGACCCGAATCCCGTAGATGAGTAATTTACCTTCTATGGCGCTCGCTCCCCCGCCCCCCTTCAAACCATAGTCTAGTACAGTATCAAAGATAATCTAATTAGCTTTATCCGCCATCTTTAACCATATCCTGCATTCTCGTTGTTTGGCCACCTTTCCATGTCATGAATGGACTCGATTCGTCTGACTACCAAACTATTAAGATACACGCATTTTCAGTCGGATATCATATGCTTACCAGTTTATCCAGGTGGTGTAGCAACAACGTAGCAGTTTCAGTTTTGGTGCGTGCAGTGTAGTAGACCCGATGGAACTGCATTTTGCAGTGGAGTTATTAACCACACACATAGGCACCGCATCGCCATTTTTTAAAGCTAATTCCCTGATATCTGACAAGATAAATGTAAAAAAAAAAAAATATTTAAAAAAAATATTACTTCCAGTTTCCCGTCCGATCCCGTGGATTATTTCCTCTCCCGTCCCGATCACGTTACCAACAGTGAAATTGACTCCCGTCCCGCGGGAATCCTGCAGGAATCTTGTGACCCGTGGGAATCCCGAAAAATTGTCACCTTCTAGCTCCCACTAAGCCAGAGAATAACTTACCAGTGTGCTCTCAATGTGCATTATGTTTTGTTAAAGTCACAAATGTGTATTTTGTTCCTTTTTATTTTCTTTATTGATTTATTATTATTAATGAAATGGCACGTGACGAGTAATGTGGGTGTGTACATTCGTGATTGGTCGACTAATAAAAATCACCTTGAGTGAGCACAGCTGTTGCTGCTGTGTGAGATGCAAAGTCAGATACGTTGTTGCGTTTACTCTGTGAACATTAACTACCACAATTATGCTGACGACACTCAACTTTATATCTCAATGTCACCAGGTGATGTTGAACCCATCCAAATCCTCAATAAATGCATTGAGCTGAACAAAAACAAAACTGACGTACTTATCTTCAAACCCATTTACCCATCCATCCATTTTCTGAACCACTTAATCCTCAAGGGGTCGCGGGGGGGCTGGTCTCCAGCTGTCAACGGGCGGGAGGCGGGGTATCTTCGAACCCCAAAAATCTACACAGCTTCAGTTGGTCCAACTAGAAATTACTGACCAGGTCAGATATCTAGGCGTAATAATGGACTCAGACCTGAACCTCCAGGTTCACAAAGAGGCAATAACAAGGTCAGCTTTCTATCACCTGAGGAACATTTCTAGGATTAAAGGACTGATGACACAAGGTGACCTAGAAAAACTCACCCATGCATTTATCTCTAGCCAGCTTGACTACTGTAACAGCATCTTCACAGGTCTACCTAAAAAAAAAAAAAAAAAAAAATCAACCAGACAGCTGCAGTTGATCCAGAATGCTGCTGCTCTTGTTCTCACTAGAACCTGAAAAGTAGAACACATCACCCCAGTTCTAAAGTCCTTAAAGTGGCTCCTCACATCTGGAACAAACTGCCGGATGAATGCAAAACTGCAGATTCACTGAACTCTTTAAAATCAAAACATTTAAACGTATCTGTTTAGACTTGTTTATGAGTAACTGATACGACTTTTGCATTTCATTTTTTAATTACTGTTATTGCTTTTGTCAATCACTCTGTTTTTAATTTTCATAATTTTACATACATTTTCTTTTATGCTGCAATCACTAATTGTTTTAATTACTGTTATTGCCAAATGTTTTAATTTATTCTTGTGTTGTATCAGTTTTAATACATATATTTTCTTTTATAAATGTTCTTTTATGCCTTCTTTTAGTTATTCTCTGTTTTGATTTTCACATTTCTGTAATCACGTAAAGCACCTTGTGTTAAAAGTGTGCTATATAAATGAAAGTGCCTCGGATCTCAAGGATTTGTCTCATTTACTTCTTAAAATAATCAACGACTTACTGTTTCTGTGATGTGTGAATATCCCATCAGATAGAGACAAATTTCTATAAGCAACTCTTACAAAAATGTGACTATCGAGCATCCCATTCAACTCAGTCAGATGTGTTTTTACAACTATAAATTAGCAAAGACAGAGAGGTACTTGAAAAAACTGTGCCTTTTTATAATATTCCATATTAATCTGGCCACTAGAAACAATTGTGATGAAGAAGAAAAAAAAACAGACATTTCAATATTTTTACTTATAGTTAAGCACAGAATTATTCATAACCCTGGTAGTTCAGGAATGGATTTATGTTCATTCAGCCAAGAAGTTTGTGATAGGAATAAGATGGGTACATCTCAGCATTTAGTGAAACAATGCAAAAGCAATAAAAAACAATGTAAAAAATATTTATAGCCTTCCAAATAATCACTGGGAAACTTGCAGCATTTCATCAGTCAAACCCATTTTACAGGTATATTTTGGTAATTGATCATCATTACTTAACATTACCCTAATCTTTAAAACTAATATTACTTTTATTTGGTGGAAACATGCTGGTAAAATTAAGATGACTTTAAACCTAAATCCACTACGGGTTTTAATAACTTTAGGCCTAAAGGCATCTAAATGGGGAGCCTATAATTGTGAATAGATACATTTATTGTGAAGTTCTGGATTATTATTTATGATTTTTTTTTATTTAAATGTCTATTTATATGAATCCATGAAGTGAACAAGTATTCATGTTAACACTACAATTTTTTTAGAGGGAGTTGTATTTTGTTGTTTTTTGCTCAACTTTTTATGACAGACATTATGTTTTGTGCAGCCTTTTTTCAGGAACAGAAATGTAAAGTTTAGAGCAAAAATCTATTTTGACTTTAAAAAGCTCAACTTTTCCCTCAGAAATATTGGGAGAGAAAGAAGGATCTAACCAATTATTCTGAAAGCCATCTTTTGACATAAGCTGCTTTTTTATTTATACACTTACTTTCAATCCTGTCCTTTTAGTGCTGCACTTTTTTAAGGAAAACGTGTAGTTGGGATATGACTGAAAAATCCTGCAATGACATTATTGGTTGTGATGCGACCCACATTTTCCTTCTTTTGTTTTTCTTTTCCACCATCACATTGTCTGCACCATTCACTTTGATCTATATCTTTGCAGAAATATCAGCTGTGGGCATCAAGACCGATAAAGACTCGCTGGACAAATACAATATGATTGGCATGAAGAACATGACAGCAAGAAACTCAAAATACCACAGCCAAGTAAATATTGCTTCCAAACACTATTTTTAGCTATTGCGCAAGGAACATTTTGCAACAATACAACATTGCTACCCAATGTGGAGCACATATTTATATTTTCATGTCAACTGTGACTCAGGTATTGAGCCTTAAGTCATTTTATATGTATTTTATATGTAATTTCAGTTTGATGTTTGACTTTGTTTGGCCATTTACGAATAAATCATTCAAGGACGAGAATGTACCCGAATGAAGAGGTATGTAATGGTTGCATCTCCACAAACTAGAGAGAATATAACAATATATTGAGCAGTTCACCTCAAAAACGATAAATGAAGAATCGTATTAGGCATTAATGGTCAAATTGAAATAATTAATTTACAATATAGTATTTATAATTAATTGTTACACTTATAAGTCTAACAATCTTGTTTAAATAAATAACAGAAATGATTAGTAACAGAGGATGGCTGCAACTCTGAGCTCCGGCTGGCTCAGACAAAACAAGCTAATGTGCAGCTAACAGTGGTCCTCTTTTTTTACAAAGAGAATGTCAACTTAACTCACGGGGAACTCAAAATTTCCTCACTGATGATTTGAGACAAGAAGGTGCAGCGATGTTCTTATTGTGAAATAGCATTAATAATATTACCAGGTGTTGTTGTGAGTTGTATGAGAACTGGTAAGAGTTACTTGTTAGGGGAAATACAATGTGTGGTTCCTTGTGATGAGAAAATCTCAGTAAATGGACCGTTGCCTGCTAACTGTTGCTACGTCTGAGTCCAAGTAGGACGCTAGTGATGCTACAGCATGTACACATGGGAGAAGGTGATCGAGATCATCTTTTAGATTTCGATGTGCAAGTTCGTGACGTAATTTTGCTCGATTTCGATCAAAAAATTTGATTGTGACACCCCTAGTGAGCACCCACTGATGGACATGTAAACTGGCGCCCCTTAACAATGATCTGTATATTCACAAATAACTCAACCTCGAATTTGCTCCACCTTGTTGTGCAGTTGCTGATGGTTAGCTTCTACAAGCAGCTCTGCTATCTCGTGTCCCCAAAATCAATACTGGCTTCCCGTTGATGGTCGCAATCCAAGGTAGGCAAGACCATGAATACATTCTTAGAAAATATGTGTTAAAAACAAAACTCAGAAAACATTTTATTACACTTAAAGCACACTTTGTGTTAATTTTAACACACAATGTGTTGAAATTGCAATAAAAGGATAACAGTGTACACATGTGTCATAAATGACAAAGCATGTGTTGTCCCTGAGCTAATTTGGTACATGTGCTAACATTTAACAGATCATTTGTTTTGTTTTTTACATCTGTTTTAAGAGTGTAGAAATTTATTTAGAAAGGGACTCTTTCTGACTTCCTGACATTTCTGCCATCAATTTCTTTTCTACGACTAACACAGGCAGTCAGGGTTGGAGAACATTTTTACATTCAGCATGCATATGCAGCTCAGAGAGACCGGTCATATTTCAAAAAGTAGTATTACAATGTTTCTAAGTGAACGAGACCTTTAAGATTATGACTCACTAAGCACAAATTAGCTTAAAAGTGTAACAACAACTCGCTGCAAACCAAGTATTTCAGAAACAATCTTAGAGCTTGTTGCATTACTTGAATATAGTGGTCACATCTGAGTTGTCAAGTAATCCGGTTCTCTGTACACATGTTGACATCATAGACTGTATATGAAGATGGACAAAGCCTCCATGACGCACCCAGCAGGTTTCTGAAGAGCTAAATTTAAGCCAATTGGGCAGTTGCCGCGACTCCCATCTTGGCACCAGTGCAGGTACCAGATCAGTTCTAGGGTCCTCATCTCACCAATAACGTCACACTACGGCAACGCCAGGAAAGCTACATCTACTGCTAGCACTGTACATTAGGAAATATCTGGAATTGGCCTATATATTTTTTTTGACCATGAAGCTGCTTTATATAAAAACTTCTGTAACAATGTTGATGTGGACCAAAACAATGCTAAAAATTAGTATGTTCTTTATGTTCCCCATAATGAACTGGCGGCCAATTCTGAGGACTGTCCTCCTATAGCTTGTTAGCAGTCTGTAGGGTCTGGAAGCGTTGTGCTAAATACAGTTAGCTTTGTATTTTTTTCAATCATCTGCACAAAAGATGATCTACAGTAAATTAGTAATAGATACATCCCTATGTTAAATTTTGTTAGCATTATTGTTCAACCACAGTGGCATGGACCTAGAAAGTGGCTGTTAAAGCTCTTTTTGCCCTCCGTGTGCACATAAAGAGCATTTGCATGTTGTGAACAAAATAGCTTCAAAACAGATAAAATTAGTTTCCCATTTGGAAAAGTAAGCAATGATGAGCAAGATGACCTTGGTTCTAGTAATATATTTTGGTATTAGTACATTTTCTGTTTGCTGCTCAGCCCTAGGATAAAGAGCTTGGCAAATTTTAAAATATATTCCCTCAAGGCCAGTTAAAAAGTAAGGACATTTTTTTTTCTTAACGGCTGTATGAAAAGGTGCAGAAAGATCCAGTTTCATATTGATACTCTGCTATATTGTTGGATATCTGTAGAAAACACTGAGTCCTTGAGTTTATAGGACAGTTTACGGGATAAAAACAAATAAATGGTAGCCAGTGTACGAACAAACACTTTAAAAGAGAATAAAAACTTCATTAGTAATAGTACCGCCTAATAATGACTACAGAATGTGAATAATTTGATGTTAAATCTAAATGAAGATAGAAAAATATAATTTCTGAGTTTTGCAGTCCAGTTATCCAGTCCTCCTCTGGTTTTATTTCATACTTATACAAATCAATGAAACATTGAAACGGTTGATAAACGCTGAAATAAATGAGCAGCTGCATGATGCAGGCATTAAAAACAGGTTCATTTCCTGCCTTTGAGTTTGTTGTTTGATGTGCCGCCGGAGCTCAGCGCTCCTCTGCATTGACGAGTGGAAACAATGTTGGCAGGTGTGCGCTTGATCAAACTGAATGACATTTACCCAGGTACCCTTGAGACTGAGTAAGCATCGTAAAGACCTTTTGTTGCCTCACCTCTGACTACAAAAAAAAACGTCTCAAAAGCTGAGTGAATGAGAGCTGTGTAACTCAGCGTACTGTGGAATCTTGGTGAATGGAGATGTATACCAAATACTGTTTGTGTGTTTTTCCCCACTGGGTTTCTGCTCTTGCATCCGTCTGTCCCCAGCGAATGACTCCCAAACACTATTGGACCTTTTGTTGCTTTTGTCTGCCTTTTCATTTTTGTTCTAAGAATCTTTTCCCTCCTTTTTCTGTTTTTTTTTTTTCCATTCTTCACTCATCTCTACCCTCACCTCTCTCTAATTAACACCGACTGCAGGCTCTATCTTCCGTAGTAAACCCCAAGGGACGAAGCTGGAAAAGGAGACAGCGAGAAGGAAACAAATACAATGAGACATCAGAGAAATCAACTGAGAAAGTGAGAAATGGGAAGCAACCGGATTCAGATAGAGGCTGCTGGGTATGCAGTTGATGGAGAAGCTTAAAATCAGGAAATTTGGTTCAAAAGCATGAACTAAACCAGTTTAAAGTGCTGTGAAAAAGTATGTCCTCTTTGAGCTGGAGAAGTTTAATTTGGATAAATCCTCGTTAAAACTGCTCTTATTGTTATAGAGACAAGATAATCAAACGCAAATTAAAACAATGATCGAGGCAAAGCGTATGGCATGGTAATTCACGTAAACTTCAAAAAGGTCAATATTGTAATTTGTTTCAGAAAGTGAAACATGTGGTCAATATAGAAACATTACACAGAGTGAAATATTTCAAGCTTTTCTTCTTGCAATTTTGATGAGTATGGCTAATAGATAACAAAAACTGCAAATTCTATCTTGAGTTTTTAAATATTGTGAAAAAGTTAAATATTAGAAAACACATTAATTAAATTAAAATGCCTGTAAAGTATTTTCCTGAGCATCAAAATGGTCTCTCAGTCTTGCCGCATGCCTTAAAAGTTTCCTCAAGAAGAACTGTTGACTGCTTCACTGTTTATTCTCCAGTCCAGTCTGCTGTTAAGGTGAACGCTGAGGTATTTAAACTCCTCATCCACCTCCACTTCTTCTTACGTGGTGAAAACAGTGTTTGACTTAACTCTGTTTCTCCTGAAAATCTACAATCATCTCCTTGTTTTTTTTCACATTCAAGGTAAGATGATTTTTTCCACACCATGCCACAAAGCGGTCCACCATCTCTCTGAATTCAGATTCTTGTCCATCTCTGATACCCCCTACAATTGCAGAGTCCTCAGATTATTTTTTACTGATGACGGGTCTCTGAATTATCCTAGAAGTCTAAGGTGTACAGAGTAAAAAAGAATGGTGAGAATAAAGTCCCCTGTGGTGCTCCTGTGCTGCTGACCAGCTGGTTTGTAACAATCCTTCAGTCTCACAAACTGTGATATGTTTCTCAGGTAGTCAATAATCCAGGTAATTGTTGAGGGCTGTATCTTCTGACAAAGCGAAACTGGCTGAACTGTATTCAAACTATGAAGGCTTCTATCAAAGCAACCTGGGCTTCCATTAACCCTCAGTAGACCACAAGTTGCTCCCCTCCATACAATACTGCACTGATATAGTAATTGATGCAAAAGGAGTATTGAGTGCATAGAAATTTATATTTTTCAGAAATAATTTCTAATGTGGTTCCAATGAAAACATTTTTGTAAAAAAAAAAAAGTGGTCCAAAATTCTTCCAAGCAGAGGCTAAAGGCTTACTGTCATAGACGGTGGTACAGCCAGTAATAAGCGTTAGAGATCACATTTTCATTTTAACACAGATCAAGCTGAATAGCTTTTATTATTTCCTCTATAAAATAAAATAGTCATTTGAAGAATGCTTTTTGTATTTGTTAGAGTTGTCTTTGTCTGGTGGTCTGAAAAAATGACAGTAACAAACAGCTGAAGAAATCTGTGAAAGGCCAACACTGTACGCTGACCTTAATGCAGCAGTCAAATGAAAACACATAATAATATAATAATGATACTATAAAAAAGCTCTCAATAAACCATCTGTCTCTGCAAATCCACCAGAGACCCGAAGACAACATCAAACGCTGCCGGAGATCTCGAGGTGCACGCAAGCATGATGTGACAGGATTTAAGTGGGCTGCACATTCTGATGTATTGAGCTGGTTGCTTATGAGTCAGGGTGGAGCCTTTGTGTGCACATGAAGACACAGAGCACTTCAACGGATCATTTTGAGCCAAGCGAAGGCACTGTTATACACTGATAAATGAACACACCGAGAGGCAGGCGCGCTGGTGTCCTAAATAGTTCACCACAGAGGCTGAAAGCACATGCAGGAACACACGCAAACTAATTGGAAGGGTAAAAATG
The DNA here is from genome assembly GCA_028564705.1 of Apricaphanius iberus. NCBI lineage: Eukaryota > Metazoa > Chordata > Actinopteri > Cyprinodontiformes > Aphaniidae > Apricaphanius > Apricaphanius iberus. The sequence continues at coordinate 1,568,600 of JAPXFQ010002982.1, forward strand.
GCAGCATGGTGGAGCGAGCGTGTGGGTCAGAGAGGCTGAAGCCGTTTGAGCGAACAAAGACAAAGAAAACAACCACATGCAAATGCTCAGTGCCCAAATTTGCAAAACCCCAACACAAACACACACAGGCTGTGTAAACGGCGTGTGTGTTCTTTGTGAATGCAGCCCCTGCATTAGTACTGCAGATTTATTACAAATATTGATTAACCACAGACGACTCGACATCACACTTGCGTTGCAAAGCACTGAGTCAACAATACGCAGAAAAATGACTGTTTATATCTGCAGCACTCACACAACAATAAATTATGAACTATTGACTTTGCACCTGTGCGCACCAACATGGCGGGAGAAAACGAGGAGACAGACACACGCTGAGCAGCATGCAAAGCCATTGTGAACACCTGCGACAACATAGACCTGCCTGTTGCCAAACACAAAGGAAAATTCACACCAAAACATCCACTTATGGAAGCACCAAATTAAATCAGTCGGTCATGTTTTATGGTGGCACGATGGCATCTTTGCTTACAGTTCATGCTAGACAATAAATAATCAGACAGGTTGGTACTCACCTCCACCTCCTCCAAGCAGACTCTTATTGGCTGAAAGAGAGAGAAGAGAAGAGCTTTTGAACATGACTGAACTATACACAATGACAGATTTTGATATAAATCGACAAAAACACCTTCAAATGGCAGGATTGGTTGTTACTGCTTGCCACTTAACCTTCTAGATAAATTTATTTCCAAAAATAGCAGCAAAAACATATGCAACCTAATTTTCTTGATGTCAGCAACACATTTTTTTTTTTTGCTCAAAAGAAAATCAGGATGAAAGCCCATCCTAAGTCTTCATTTCTTTTTAATAGAACAGAAAAGAACCTTTGTCCATCTGCAAGGAAATTCAAAGGGATAATGAAGCAGAAAGAGACATATACACACATTGTGAAAAAATAATTTAAGGATTAAAAAACTTCAAAGCCAAAAGCAAACACAAAAATACTTGCACAAACTTTTTGAATACTTTGTCAAATATCCTTGGTATTAGTTTTTTTGGATGCTTTTAATATTTACCTTTTCACACAAATTAAAGTTTTAAAAAATCTCCCAGGGTCAAAGTTATTAGTCACCTTAATTATTCTAGTCCTTTCTTGGTGTTTTTTACTGGATGAAAGCCTGCAGGCGTTTTTTTATAGTATTCAACAGGTCTATGACACATAGCCCAAGGAGTTAAATCGCGTTCTTCCTTCGTGAATCTCATTTCATGACTTTCAGGCATGGACCTTCATATTCAGTTTACAGCACAAATTTGGATTTAAGACGGGGCTTTGTGCAGCTTTTTTCATTTTGTTCTTCTGGAAGTAGCGATTCACCAGCAGCAGTGACACTGACCTCGTTTTGTGGCTAAATGCTTTAAGTTCCCTTAAAATCGTCAGATACCCTCCTTCGTAATTCCTTTTAGGCGCACCACTTCTATAACAGACGATTTTGCCGTTCCCTGACATGTTTCGAAACTGGCTTGAAGGTGTCTTTTTTCCAGCAGTAGAGTTTTTCTTGCCCTCCAGCTTTACATTCCGTTCATGTGTAGAGCTCTAATCGTCTATTTACTGAACTTGAATTTTTAGCAAACTATTCCTCCCTCATTGTGAACAAAACTTTGACACTTTCTTAGGTGACTGCTTAGACCCTTACTGAGGTTTTTATACTATGTGTTAATTGAAATAAAAGCTTAAGCTGGGCATTTCTGAGCATTGAACATTACAGTGGGGCAAAAAAGTATTTAGTCATCCACCAATTGTGTAAGTTCCTTTCCTTAATTTAGATTAGTCGTCTTGGTTCCTTTTTGCAGAAAAACAGTCTCAAAGCATGATGTTTCCACCCGTATGCTACACAGTGGGTATGGTGTTATTTGGATGCAACTCAGCATTCTTTCGCGTCGAACACAGTGAGAGGCATTTTTACCAATGATTTCTATTTTGGTCTTATCTGACCACGTGGCATTCTCCCAATCCTCCTCTGGATCATCCAGATGGTCTCTAGCAAACTTTAGACGGTCCTGGACATGTTGCATGTTGCTTCAGGATTTTAATCCGAGATGAAATAGTGTGTTACTAATAGTAACCTTTGTTACTGTGGTCCCAGCTCTCTTTAAATCACTGACCAGTTATCCCCTCCATACTTCCTCCTGACATCTGCCTCAGCTCTCCATCCTCCATTCCTCACTCGCTGCACCTGGGCTAAAAGGTAAACTGCGTTTGTGTGTCAGCGGATCTGCCAGCTTTTGGTAAATGTGAACATAACATCTAACGTTACTTTCACTGTGGAAACAATCAAGTTGAAGTCTAAGTTAAAAAAAACTGAAAAACAAAGATATGCCAGGGGGTTTTCAGTGCAAATTTTCAAACCTGCTGAACATGAGGGTTTATGTCCCTCAGAAGCTTTTAAATAAATATCAAAAAGTGTGCCCATGGTTGCAACCCTGTAAAGTTCCTAATCATGCATTGTGCAGTGTGCAATTATGATGTGGACATCAACCTGCAGCTGCAGGTAATTTATAAATCAGCCCTGGTGACGTGTGCATATGAGCTGTAAGATACAAGCTGTAACCCAGTGTAATTATCACATTCATTAAAAAAAAAACTACAAAAAACTATTGTGATATACAAAACAATTAACTTGTTAATTAAAAAGGACATAAAAAATGTGTTTTGCTAATTTAAAATACATATAAAATGATAAATTGTAGCTAACTTGTGGCTATCAGCTTGTACAGTGGGGCAAAAAAGTATTTAGTCAGCCACCGATTGTGCAAGTTCTCCCACTTAAAATGATGACAGAGGTCAGTAATCTTCATCATAGGTACACTTCAACTGTGAGAGACAGAATGTGGAAAAAAAAATCCAGGAATTCACATTGTAGGATTTTTAAAGAATTTATTTGGAAATTATGGTGATTTAGGTCAACCCACTTTGGACCAGGGCCCACACAAATAAATGACTTTCTTAAAAGAAATTAAAACAATTATATTTCAAATTACGGTTTATTGTTAAGGAGTGTCACTTAAAGTGATCAAAAATGTAAAAAAAATAAATGTAAAAAAACTATAGTTGACATATCCATCTTTGCAAGACTTGCTGTCATTGGCTGTTTTGTATAACATGCCTCATGGACTAAGATTGTAGAATTTAAACTTACACTTCTATTGAATACTGTGATGGACTGGCACCCTGCTTAACTTTGTTAATAAAAATGACGCAGCAACATAATTAACAGCGTTAGATGGCCTAATATTAATCCTCAACATAATCAAATAATTATTTACGAAATTGGGTACGTGACAGTAGTTATGTCTATGCTTTATTGAGCTTCACTATCAGCACACTGTCTCAACAGTGAGTAAATAAACCTGAACTACCTCCTAAGAATAATGATTTTTTTTTTATCACAGAGCTGATATGAGCTATCTGTGTTAGGCTACAGCAGAATGATATGCTACTCACATTGAGGTTTTGGTGATCTTTTAAAGAGGTCTTGATTAATGTTTCTACAGGCTTTCTTTTGAAGTTTTTCTTTGGGCTTTGGCTGCTATCTTAATCATTTTCAGTTCTGTTCCTGACAATGCCTAATAAAGTTTGTTGTAAAAATAAATAAAAATAACTTCAGAAGCTGTGAATCATTCAGGCTTGTCAAGGCTACAAAACCCAATGGATCAAATGACTGAATCAACTCTTCAGTATGCCATCAAGGTTTGGCAAAGGCCTGGTAATGAGTCATTTGACTCAACTGTGTCTAAGCAAGGATGTACTTAAAAGTTGTAGCTCTCAAGGACTGGAGTAGGAGAACATTGGTGTAAAGGCTCAATCTAAATAAGATTCGTTGGTAAATTGGTTCATCACTGCTTTAGACTCGTTTAGCTGAACCCAAACAAAACACAGATTAGTAAAACTGTGTTTTAGCATCATCAAAGTCAATCAAAAAGATCTACTTTCCACCTTATTTAGCTACACACAATATCCTATCATGGTCAGATATGAGGCAGCCAGACAGAAACAGAAGCCAGTATGCTTTAAAACTAATTATCAAATTACAGGTGGTTTAAAATGTTGTAAATAAACTGTATTTTGACTGACGGCAACAATACCTATTCTGATGAAAGTTCTGTATTATTGGTATAGGAAAACGAGTGAGAATGATCTTGAGGAAAGCATAAGCGTCACAGAAATTTTTTAGCCTGATTTGGGTCCTCAACCAGAGCTTTGTTTATCATATTTCATGAAATAACTTAACTTATAGCAGAAAGTAATGAAACCTCAGTTTATATGATTTTTAGACATTGACAACAAAAAGAAAAAAAAAGGGAAGGAGGTGCAGAGGGTCATATTGCCATGCTGGAGATGATCAACATGACCCAGGGATGCATAGTAATGAGTAGGCTTTATAAGGCACAGTTTTTGTTACCAACAGACAGAAAGTACATGCGTCATGTTGCCGTGGCTGATGCTGTTCCACTCATTTAGTTTGTTACAGAATGTACCAGAGAATGTGTGCAGCTGGTCACAGAGTTGAAAAGAGGAAGCTGCATTCTTAGAGCAGCCGGTCAGCTTGTTATTTTGAATTCTCTGAAAGAACATACATCAGGTTCGCTTCAAACTTCTTTGCTGTTGTACGTTTTGATTATTTTAAAAAGGTCTCATTCACTGAGAAACTGTAGTTTTGGTCGTTTTTTACACTAAATCTAGTCGGTCGCAGAATTGTATATGCATGCTGAAGATAGAAAAAAAACAAGTTTTCAACCCTCATTGTCTGCATTAGCTGTAGACAGTAAATACACGGAAAAACGGAAAAAAAAAAAGTTCATGACCTCATCCACCTTGGTTTGTAACCACCCACTATAATGCTGTAGGTCTGGTTAGAAGCTAACCAGTGACAACTTTACAATTAGCCGGAACACGTACAGGCTTTTATTTTTTTCCAAGAAAGAAAGGATAAGGAAGAAACTGTGGGATTTTTTCTTTGAAACACCGCCAGCAAAGTATAGTGCCAAATCAGTTATAGGGAGCCTAAGTCTCCTCCCATTCTGATCGGCCTGTGGGTCCCCTGGCCGAAAAAATAATAAATGGAAGTCAATAGAGCAATAAAAGTTATTTTTCGGGTGCGCTTTGTCTTACGTTCTGAATCACAATCACAATTGTACCTCAATTTAAATGATAACTAATGATGGGCATTTCGACAGTGTTTGTCAAGAGATTTGGATTTCATTTGATTGTAAAAATTTGCAATTAAAATGCCTACGAATCAGAAGTCAGAAGACGCATATCTGACGTCTCGCAGGTAGCACGAGCTAGCACTAAAACAGCATGTAAAAATAGCATAGCTAATAGATAGCACATAAAACACTCACGTAGAGCTTGTAGAGCTTCTCCTCCATGGTGGCTCTCACTCCACCGACTGCTTTAACCCCAGCATAGCTGCTTCTTTCCACATGATCAGATGTATAGTTTTTTCCGTGTTTAATGCACCTTCTCTCGTCAAGTGTATGTACGGCCAGTGTTTTTACACAAACCCTAAAGTAACTTTTGGCGGCAGTCGAAAATCAGAGTTTTTCTCTGCAATAAAAATGGGTCTTTAAAATTCACAGACATCATATGTCAGATCCATGGCGCAATTCAAACAGAATCAAAATAACTTTTGTTGCTCCATTGACTCTCATTCACTTTTTTTTGGGCAGTAGGGAACCCATGTACCGGAAGTAGAAGGGCGTGATTTAGGCTCCCCACAGGTTCAAATGCAGCATTAGAGTCGCATTACTGTTAGCCAATCAGAGGCAGGAAATTTGCATATAATGAATATTAATGGTTAAAGACACATTATTCCCTGATTCTAACCCACCCACTCCTCTGACAAACTTCAGCCCTCCAAAACGAAAGCATTTTTATTTTATTTTTCACTGAAAATTACTTACAAGGCTATACATAAATACTAGAGAACACAGCAAAATTATTTTAAAAATGAATAAATGAGACCTTAATTAAAATTGGACCTTTGATTTGTATTGGTCGGTTTGTTCTTTTTTAGACTCTCATCCAGAGTTTTCCCTCAGCTCTGTCCTCACCACAGTCAAATGTTGAATTAATCGATAAAGAGAGTAGCAGCTAGTTTTATCCCTCATTTATCTCTCATAAGGACAGTAATGAAGCCAAAACAAACTATGGTGTAGTGTTTAATTATCAATAGTAATTTATGTAGATAAACACAGTGGTTTGGTATTTAAGCCCCATGATTGTGTTTAAGATTTTGTGTCAAGTAATAAACTTCAGTATTTTGTATAAGTTTTATATAATAGATCAACACAATGATGTTTTTAGAGCCATCTTCTCCTGTTCGGTTTATCTCCATTATCTTTGTACATCTAGACAATGAATTGGTTTTTTTTTATTTTTTATTTAAATATCAAGGGCAGTCAAATTTAATGGGAGCATCTTAACAGCAAAATATCGGCATTCTAACACAAAGTGTATAGCTAAACCCCTCCATTGTAGCCCGTGCTGGATGTTTGGGATCTTAGTTCTGCTGTAATGAACCCTTGCCCCAGTTTCAAGTTTTTGCAGCCTCTAATGCTGAGTCAGATTGGATGGAGAGCTTCTGTGAATATCCGTTTTCAAGACTTGCCTATCGATCTAACTGCTTAGGGTCATTTTCCTGCTGGGAGTTTCAGCTCCTGTTCAGTTTCTGGCAGGTTTTCTTCTATGACTGCCTTCTAGTTAGCTCTGTCCATCTTCCCATCAACTCCAAACAGCTTCCCAGTTCCCACTGCTGAGGAAAGGCTTCCCTACAGCATCATTCAGTCACCACCTCGGTTCCCCATGGGAATGGTGCCTCTTTTTCCATCACTTGTATTTCGCCTAAAAGGCAAAGCGTCCAATTTTGGTACCTACAGCCCCTTCTTCCACATGTTTACCCTGTACCATAGCTTATTTCATTTGTGATTATCTCACATTTTTATCTCCTCATCAGAGCAATGTTCACGCCTGTTTTTCTGAGTTTTCTAACCCCGCTCCATTAGATCTAGGTGTGGACATGAATGACAGTGAAAAAGAACCCAACGGGCAAGAAAAGAAAAATGTGTCAATATTTCTTAATGCATGGCACGTAGTCGCTAAATAGATTAGATTGGATCATTAAGGAGTCGATTTCTGTCCTAGGATGCGCGCTTGACCCATTTTAGATGGTGGGAGACAGAAGTACCCCAGCTCAAATCACATCGCTGTTGCTGAGCTGGATAGCTCCTTCAGAGACAGACTGAAGCATCCTAGGTGCATGAAGGAGCGTTATTGTAGCTCCTTCTTTCCTGCTGCGGTTAAACTTTATAGCCATCACTGTTCCACAAAAAAACGCAATGAATTTTTATATCACTGCTATGATTTCAGCTTTTTTTTAGTTTAAATAAAGTTCCTGCTATTGTCTGTACATCCCTGCACCGTTTTTATTTTTCATGTCTGGTACTGTAAATAGTCTTGTTTTACAATGCACAAACACACATGCACATTAAATATATTTAAATTATCTGGCTCAGTTTCACATTCCTCAAATCCAAGAGTACAATTTTTATTTCCAATAACTCCACAATATTTTTGTCTTGTAATTTAGTCCTTGCTTTACAGTATATATTTATTTTTCACACATTTTTTCATTTTTTGAATCTATTCTCCGATTGCCTGCCACTTTGCCCCAGCTACATCTGAATTTCCCCTCTGTGGGATAAAAGTGAATGTTTTTTTATTTTATTTTAAAGTATAATAGCCTTACAAATATTGCGTGAAATCAGTATTTGCGATTGGTATATTCCCCAAATTAATTAAACATTAAGGTGAAAGCGGTGATTTTATATTCTGCTCCTCCTTCTGAAATTCAATATTTTGATCAATCTCTTGTATGTAACCCAGCTAAAGCGATTGGAAACAACTAATCCTTAGATTTTTCATTGACTATATTGCCCAAAAATCAAAATTTTTTCAAAACTTTTATATGCAGGAAGGAAAAAAAGTAACGTTTCTCCACATTTATCCCTCATAATAGATTTGTAACTTGTTTCAGGACTTCTTATCAGGATTACCGCTCATGGCTCCAATCTCTTACTGTAGCACCAGTTTATAGCCTGTCACTGAGTTAATTTTATTCATGTGGCATTTCTGGTCCAGCCACCCTGATTTGATTCCTAGAATAAGAACCAGCAGGTTTTAAATCTTATCAAGGAGAACAGGGAGGCACAGCACATTATTAGAGGCTAACTCCACTGCCTCCGAAGCTAATGAATAAACTCCTGCTGAGTCTCCAGTCCTCAGGATTACAAACAATTCAGTGGGAAGAAAAAGAGACGATATGGCTTGATTTGCCTTTTAGTCATGGAAAAGTCCCTCTTAGCACAGTTTATTTTACAAAAAACAAAAAGGTGACTGCAGCTTGAATATAAAAACAGCATAATGAGCTTGTTTTACAGACTGAAAAAAAGCTTGTAGCTTAGCTGGCCAGTATGTCTCCAATCATGTCACTGCACAGCTTTAAAAGTGTAAACTGCTGGAAGGGTGATAAGCCTGGCAGTGGCTGCTTTCAACATATGCGATACCCAAGTGTTTTTCTCGCCCGCATAACCAAAAAAACGTGTGGAGTCAGCAACACTAGCCCGGGGACATCTGCAGTGCCTTCAGCAAACGCAAACCTGACCAAATCATCTTATTCTGGTGGTTTTTAAATACTTATTTTTAATCGCAATTTCACTGATGTGACCATGCTAGTATACAATCTGATAAGCACATGATCTTACATAACCACTGCGAAAGGCAGTTTGAAAGTTGTGTCAGAAAACACAGGGGACATCCCTTATTTTAGATACCACTTGCCAGCAGGCACTGTTCCAGCTGAGACTGTGCGTTGTATCAGGAAGTGTGATTTAAAGGCGAGAGGAAGAGAAGCTAAAACCGCACGTATAATTTTGTCTGAAGATTACTGCAACATCAAACCGTGTTTCCTCATTACCAGTGAATAACTCAGGTTGTTTTGCCTTAAAACATACTTTAATTCTTAATGTGGGCTACATTATAACTTTTCATGTAGAGAAGATAAAAATCTCAATACAATTTCTCGGAGAACCGCACAGCTCTTAAAAATTAAGAAAAACAGCTGCCGTTTATAATTCCTCAGCTCAACAAGCCCTGATGAGCTGCAGGCCCAGATCAAAATGGCCCCTATCAAAATCTAGCTCTGGGTTATTTCCATCTGAGCAGGCTAAAACTCCACAGGCCATGCATGGTGTTCATAACAGCGGTGAAAGACACATCTGACAGATAATATGAAGAACTTACAAAAGGAGGAGCTAGAATTAATGCAGTTTTGTACAAGATTGCTTTATTACTGTCAAACAGAAATTAAATGCTGTAGTAAATTGAACTATGTTTCTTCACAGAGCCATCAACTTGTCCATCTCTGACAACCCCAACAACTGCAGAGGCATCCCAGTATTTCTGCAGATGACAGAAATCTGACTTACCCTGGTTCTCTGATTGAAAAAGAGTGGTGAGAGGACATTTCCCTGTGGTGCTCAGGTGTTGCAGACCACCTCGTACTTTAGAATGGCAGAAAGCCTAAGGTAACCTTCTCCTAAATCAGGTTAAGGATGAAGAGGTACTATAGAATCTCATATAGCCGATCTGAACAGCCCTAAATAGCTTTGGTGCTGATACCATCTAAAACGTTAGCCTTATTCTGGATCAGAGGCCCTGTAACTTAAGCTGACTCCTATAGACAGATATGTGGGACAGGGGTATGAAGTGAGCACAAGCATCTCCTGATTTGGTTGGACACCTGGATCTGTAACCAGGGTGAAAGATAAGATATCTGAGGTCTGACCAGCAAGCTGTGAATTACAAGGGGCATTGGAGGTCTGCTTGGCTTTTGATGAGAGGGGAAGACAATAAACTCCATCTTGAACTGAGCCCAGTAAAAGACATGTTCAATTTAAAGGCTTTATTCAGGCTTCCATCAATTTAATCTTCCTCTCCCTTAAACCCTGTGTTGTATTTTACGTTTTCGGGGCTATTTTATATCTTTAGTAAGCATTCAGAAGGTAAAAGTCTGTTTTATATTATGCATGGTTGTGAAACACATCCTTGACCAGTATTTTAATTGGGCACCTTTTAAGGAGCAGCAAAGGCCTTGGATAAATGTTGGGAGTATGTGTGACCTTTGAGGACCTCTGAGAAAAAGAGTTTTATTGCAGGCTGCAAAACCAGGATGTCTGTAGATTAGAAAGTAGGGAGGAACCGGGACCATAAGACCATAAAACCATAAAACTCAGAATGAACTTTTGACCAAGGAGGAGGACACGTCCCTCTTATGACTGCATAATTCTTGACAACAAGTCATTGTCAAGACACTGTTTAAAAACGTTCTGATTGGAGCAGAGACGAGGGAGAAGAGACGCCTAGATCCTGGGAAAGTTTTTGGACGTTTATAAAAGTTATGACATGAAAACCATTCGTTGTCAGATCTCTTTAATCTGGCCCAGAGAAAATGGGCATGTTTCTCTGTAAACTGCAATTTGTTAATCTGTTTAAAATAAAAGTGAGAACTGGAAATTGGCTCCATTCGTCTCTGTTTTGAACATGCACTGAATTATCTTTTGATAAAATTTAATTCTACAAATGGTGACCTCGAACGTGTGCAGAGTTTGGACCAAGATCCAGTTATTTTTTAAGTTAATTAACGGACATGTATTTGCTCTATTGACAATTTGCGCAGAGTTGCGTAGTTTTTAATTCTGTTGATTGGTTAATCTAACATTGGGTAAATGTTGTCATGCAAGTTAAATATGTTTTTTTGTTTTAAGCAGATTAACTGTTGCGGGCCTCGTAGTTGAAGCTGCTCATCTGTCTGTCTCTCTGTTCTGCGCATGATTGCGACCTTCTTTGCGCTCCGCAGAGAAACACCGTTGCCTGCTGGGAGATGGAGTTTGTTACTCTGCAGGACAATGGAGCAGATGGACCGGATGGAGCGGTCCCTTCAACGACTCAAAATCGGGGCCGACCAAAGTGCGGATCGGGGCTTGAGAATTGGCATCTCAATTTCGAAAGGACGCTTTCGTAGATTCTTCAAGGCTGGCAAACGGAAAAGATTGCGGTAGAGCCGGTGAGCCCTACCGTAATATGTACGGATTACCTTGTTGAAGCCGGCGTATCCCCAAACGCGCGATTGAGCCACGTAAACTGGGTTGTGAGTGATGGTCCGACTTTTGGCGTGTCAGATTGAGGTTAGTTTTTAATAATATTGTAAAAGTACTGTATTTGATGTTTTGAGGTGACGAGCTGGTGTGTGTGGCGCATGCGCTTGTGTATGTGTGTCTGTATGTGTGTGTGTGAGATGGTTTTTTTACGCAGGCGCTTTGTGAGACGTGCTGGAGATGTTGCGTTTGTGTTAAAATGTTATAGTATAAATAATGAACTCGAGTATAATAAATTAATTAAAATAGATAAATAAATATATAACTGAATATGATGGATAACTGAAATTATAAAATCTATAAGAATTAGTTGTGAACATTTACAACAGGCCATCAGAGCGGACGCCCAAGCTAGGTGGTGAGATGGCGGAGCGAATTCTGCGTTATTTTCTGCTTAATAGCACGGCTAACATACAACAGCTTTGACTATATGTTTTGATAAATAAATTAGTGGTAATAGGCGGTTTTCTGCCATCTGTTCGGGTCTTTTGAGTGGTTTTCTGGAGGCCGGCGCCGGGAAATTTCTCAAAGCAGACTACGAAAATTGTAACAGATTGGTGTAAACCTCCGCGATAAAATAATTAATAAGGTCTAAAAGTCACCGCTTAAAATGTTGTGTTTTTTGTTAATGGTTTTGGGCTGTAACGGACGTTGTAGATTCGGTGTTTTCTGTGCGGGACGGCTGTTTTGGAAATGTGTTTCAGTCCGTGTTGGAAGAACAGGAGATTGTTTTGTTCGTGCCGAATTAAAGTTTGGTGGAGTGGTATAAATTGTGCGGAATAAGACCTGGCATTGCGGTATGTAATTTTCTAAAGTGTGTGTTGCGATTTTCTTGACTGTTTTCGCCGTACGTTTTGTACTGTTTTAGGTTTCGTTGGACAAAGAGAGCTATCGGTAGCACGTTGCTGTAGGCTGCTGTGCTATGCTAGCGTTGTTGCTTTTGTGTGTCAATGTGCATGTTCTGTGTGTTGTAAGCTAGAAGTTGATTTTGGATAGAAAGTGATTACAGACTCCTGCAGACGATTGCCTTGTTAAGACTTCAACGAATTTGGATTTTGTTAAATTTTTCTAATTAATTAGGATGTAATATTTTACATGACTGGACGTTTGTTAGAAAACGGCCTCAAAATAACTGTTCAGATATATTTTGTTTGCTACTCATTTGGACTCCCTTCGGCAATGTTTTAGCACATTTTCTACGAAGGGCAATTTTAAGGTGTTTCACATTTAACTGAACTGTTACAATACGAAGATTAAAGATTAAGAAGTACATGCTGAATTTAGTTAACTGGTTTTGCCAGAGAAGGCTCAATTTATCACATGAGGAGAGCATGTACATTTATTGGGATGATGATGCATGTTACAATTAAACGCAAATGACTAAGAACAGTTACTCATGAGTCGATTCTGACTTGGTGAAGTTTTAATTTTTGATTTCATCTTTAAAATTAAAAAGAGGGGAGTTTATACTCAAAATAAAAGTTGCATTTTTTGAATCTTTAATTAGGTGGATTTGTTGCTTTTTGATTGATCTAAGCAGGATTTGATTAAGTTGGCCTAAATAAAGATAAAGCTATGAGCAGTAATTATAAGAATAGAACGAAAAGCAAACGGTGTTAATTGGAAAGCAACAAACTGGTTTAAATTATTTTTTTAAGCACCGTGTTGAATGGTACAGAGAATGAATTCTTTCTGTGATTTAAATAAGTATCATTTATGCTAAAATTATGTTTGGCTTATTTCTGATGGCTCTATAGACTTTACAAATATAGCTTAGTCTCTGAATGAATGACCTAAAGGAGACTGATGTTAAATTATTTAAACAATTGAACATTCTTAATGATTTTGTGGACACTAAATGCTTATTGGATTTATCAAATTTCAACTGGGGCTCAAGGAGTAACCCAGCATATTTCAATTCCGTTACAAATTGAATGTTTTTACCATGCAAAACAATACTTATCATAGTATATTTTCTAAACTAGTGGGATTTGAATGTTTGAGTTTGAAAAAAAAGAAAACATTAAAACACAGAGTCATCTTTAAGGCATCAGTTTGTTTTTAAACAGGCTGGGGATAAATTTGGAATTGGTCTAAGGATTGAAAGTAACAACTAAATTCTTTGGTAAGATTTGTTGAAGAACAAGTAATGAATATCAGCGGTGATCGAAATGATGGTTTAATTTAGAAGTAAGAAGTAAAATCTAATTCATTTATTCTGATTGTGTAGAGGCAAAATGTGATTGGAGCAGCTACATCGAAATAATTTTTTACTATATATTTGGATGCACATTTTGTTTTGACAAATAAGAATTGGTTTTGGTTTTAAAAGTTTAAGATTAATCTTTCAGATGTTATTCATTAATTGTTAGCTAGTCTACTTGATGCTGAGAGTAAATTTACATGTCCTAAAACATTTTGGAACAGTTCTGATCATAGAATAATGGCATAATATACCATTTGATTAGTGGGGACTCTGTCGACTTGGATTCTGACCCAGGTTTCTGAATTGCGGTCTGCTTATTAATGAGAACTTTGGAAAATGTTAATTTGAGAAGCTGAATTAAAGAAAACATGATTCAGTGGTAATTTATTTGACATTTGTTTAGAAGCTTCAATTCAATTTGGTGTTTATCATTTGAGCAACAAAAAGAAGCCTGAGAGGATAATTGGGATTGACTGTAAAATGCTGGTTTTTGTTTTTTATTTTAATGCTACTAGTTTTTGTTTAGAGAAATCTTATCTCTTGAACCTCCTGTATTGAATTTTTTGTTTTTGTTTTACTGCTAAGGGGAATTAGACTACTATGTATCCTACAAAAATTTAAGAGGAGTTTTAGTTGCAAAAATCAGTTTGACTATGTTTGATTCACTTCACAGAATCTGACAAATGTTCTTGAAGTATGAACTGTTTCGTTATTTACAACCAGAATATCTTGCCCAGTTGGCTTTTTGGGTTTGTTTAAAGAGGAATCATATAAGCAAAAGTTACTTTGAATTTAGATTAGACTTTTAGAAAAAAAAACAAGTACTTTAGGTTTGGCAATTTCTAACAATAAGCAACCACCTGGTTACTTTCACATCAATTTGATCAGGGAATGAGACGTGCCTGTTGTGCACTACGGTCTTAAAGTCCCACAGAAATATGTATAGGGAAGCTGTTTTGTCAGTGATTTAAATCTTGGATTTTTCTTTAGAAATATGGATAGAATTTGAAGTATAGCAAACGACTATTTTTGTAAACTATGTTGTGTTTATCAGTCAGTACTATTCTCTGATTTTGTTCTAAACATTTGATGTTTTTTAATTTTGATATTTTTTTGTCTGAGCCAGCTTGATAGAGATCCAGTACACTTAAGTGATGGGGAGTTGGAGACTGGATCGTTATTGGTAATTGCTCAGATGGGAGGAGCTTCACAGGTAACCTTGACAACACCAACAACAGTTATAATTGGAGGGGAACCTAGTTGGACATCTTTATCTCAATGTAAGTAGCATACTTATATTAGCAGAAATTATTAATTGATTAAAGGGACAGAGTCTGGGAAAAGTGGTGTGAAGTCTGAATTACAAAGGGGTTTAGTTCAATATGAGCTATTCGTCTCAACCTCAGTGAAGCGAAACCAGGAGAGCCACTTTTCCATAGAGACTGTTTACAAGAGGGACAGAAAAAAGGGGATAGAACCTTTGCAGATGGTTATTGCCTTTATTTTTGTTATTGCAATGTTTTAGTGGTGCTTTAGCAATATCTAACAGAAAAATCCAGCCTTTTTTATTTTTTTATTTTATTTTATTTATCTATTTACTTTGTGAACAGACCACTAAACTTTGAAGAAAAGAATTAGTGAATGGTATCGATGCAGTTTATATCTGAGGAATAGACATTATGTTATGAATTGTTATGTTTGCTCTCAGACACCCTTTTGTAGGACATCAACATAGAGCCTACTGATCTTACTGATTAATTTTCAGATATTTTACTCACCTCAAAGATTTGGGAGACTGTTGAGACTGAAATGTATTGTCCAGGAAGGAAGTTATGGGGGTGATGAAAGAATTTGCAGAGTGGGTAAGACTGACTGATAGAGGTTAACCTGCGTTTTTTCCATACTTTTGATTGTATTTGTGATCAGACCATAGATCTACTTGTCTGGACATGTTTGGTAAAACTAAATAAGATTATATTGATTTGCCAAATTAGGGCATGGGACATGTATGGCTGTTTGTCCACTGTTGACGCACTCCAGTGGCTGCAAGGAAGCTCGGTGCTTTGTGTTGAGACTGGATGGAACGTCTGGTCTGCTTATCTGTGGAATGTCTTGTCATAACTGCCTTTCGACAATAATGCAGGAGACAATTTGCTGAGATTAACAAACGTTCTTGGCTTTATCCACAGCAAGCAACTGAGAAAATGGGGAGAGCACAAAGCTGGCACCCCAGTAGGACAGGCCTGTCGGGTGCTGGATGGGAAAACATGGCTCTGTTCCCATGCTCAGGTTTGGTGAGTTTGAAGATAATTGGATACTTTAAATTTATAGGTTTAGTTTTGTTAATGTATACTTGGAAAATTTACAGGGTCTGACAGCTAAAGTGGGAAAAACTCAGGCTAACTAGGTTAGTTTTTGCGTATTTTTTGGGATATATTTCTGGCTATTTCTGACACATGTTATGGGTTTTTTAAGCTGTAAGGAAGAATTCAGAAATAATGTGTAAATGTTAAATTAATCATTTGATTCCATACCAGGTTTTCTTAATGGCATCAGATCGCATCTTCCTGCACCTGAATGAATTGGCTGTGTTTGGGAAATGGTCAATTACGGAGTAATTTACCATTAAAGAGGGATTATTATTGTAATCATCTGATTATGATTTCATTTGGAAAAGACAGTTCCTTTATAGACATTTACTGAATGCAGCTCCCAGCAGCCTTGGACGGAATGCCAGCGGTGCGGAAGAGAAGATATGAACTTTTAAAAGAACAAAAATGTTACTTCTAACTATTTTTTCTGTTTCACAGGGTTCTTCCCACTTTAAGTTTGATTTATTTCAGAATATAACATAGTAATAATGTCTATGTTCATGGGTTTTCTAAGCTTCTTCCACAGTATTAACATATATCAAGTCAGATTTAATTATCTCTTCACATTTAAGACATTCTTATACCTACTATTACATTTTTGGGTTTTGAATTTAGTAGTTTTTGGGAATTGTTAAAATAATTTTTTTGGATAATGCCAAAAGAGGGTGAATTTATAATTAACAGATTTACATTTTTTGAGTAATGGGAGTTAAGGTTAAAAAGGTATTTTAACAGGTTGTGTTTTGAATTTTAATCTGGAAGTCTTGTTGTGGTATCATATGAAAGACTTCATGTTTTAAACTGATAAAATTTCTTGGGTTTGACTTTTTTTTTTTTCATTCTCAAATGCTTTACAGGTTTTAGATCTTAAGTTTTAAACACTAACCCTGAAGGAGAGTACAGAGGAGTGATCAATCTATTTGAAAATAGATTGAAAGAGGGATTTGTTGTATTTTACTTTTTTGGGGCTATTTTTATATACAGTTTCGTAGTACATATGTTTTAAATATCTTTGGTAGGCATTCAGAGGTAGAGGTCTGTTTTATATTATTCATGGGTGTAAAGCACATTGTTTACCAGTATTTTAATTGGGCACCTTTTGAGGAGCATCAAAGGCCTTGGATATTGTTGGGAGTATGTGTGACCTTTGAGGACCTCTGAGACAAAGAGTTTTATTGCAGGCTGTAAAACCAGGATGTCTGTAGATTAGGAAGTAGGGAGGACCCAGGACCATAAAACCATAAAACTCAGAATGAACTTTTGACCAAAGAGGAGGACATTTCCATCTTATGAATGCATCATTCTTGACGGACCAGTCAGTGTCAAGACACTTTTTAAAAACGTTCTGATTGGAGCAGATTCCGAGGGAGAAGAGACGCCCAGAACATGGGAAGTTTTGGATGCCTATAAAAGTTATGACATGAAAACCATTCGTTGTCAGATGTCTTTAATCTGGCCCAGAGAAAATGGGCATGTTTCTCTGTAAAACTGCATATCTGTTAATCTGTTTAAAATAAAAGTGAGAACTGGAAATTGGCTCCATTCGTCTCTGTTTTGAACATGCACTGAATTATCTTTTATAAAAATTTAATTCTACACCTGTCATAATCTTCATCGGTTTCCTTACATCTTTAGGATTGTTCTGCTGACTCTTGCTCTCTAATATAAAACCTGAAAGCCTTCTTTATGTCTCAAATGTTCCTTACGTTTCAATTATCTGAGTCCTCAATATTTCCCTGCTTTCATCCTTGAGGGTTTTATTTGATTCCCTTCAGATCCTGGTGATCCAGGGTTTGTGATCGGGAAAACATTTAACTATATTCACTTCCTGCATTCCCAAATCAGGACAGCAACAACTAATGTCACTGATCGGTGCAAAAATTCACCCAGAGCAGCAACAATGATGAGAGAATCAACATGGAAGAAGCAGGGTTTGTTGCTTAGTTTCTCTTTAATTGGGCTGTTCTAAGTACATACCCCCAAGCATTAGCAGAGCAGACTCTGCACATGGGCTGTATGGAATAAAACAATTTGCACCTGTGATGGAGAGAAATAATACCTCTTCATTAGTTTGCAATAGACGTGGGAGTCATTATTAAAAGATAAACCCGGTTTAATTCACATTGATCTTTTAAATTCACCTGAGCAAACAGACGTTGATAAAAAGGTCATCAGTTAGTCAATGTTCACACAGCTAACTTGTTTTTAATTCATTCATAGGCTCTCTGTTTCGGCACTACCGTCTAATCCACATGATGTGGAGATTACCGGCTTAGATCAACCAAATGCACCTAATTTACTCTTTATACATACAGTTAAAAAAGCTGTTAATTTGTAAACTGAAAGTCACGATGTTGGGTTTTGGAACCAAAAGCAGCATCTAAATGTTATATCAGGGCAATTGTGGCTCAGTTGATAGTTGTGGGGGTGTTAGATCTCCAAGTGCAGTAATCTGAAATGCATTTCTCGAAATAGCATGCTGAACTTTAGCCCATATGTCAAGTAGAAACTTGGCCACGGAGGCATCAGTGGGGAGCCCAACCTGTGCTTTCAGTGGAAGCCATTGTTGGAAAGAATCTCTTAAAAACACTCTGGTCATGTTTATCTCCTCCAAGGCTTTTCTCTTCGTCTCTTACATATCAAAGCCACTTTTTCTCATGCGACACACAGCCATTTTCAAAGGACCCGGTGAGAACTGGGAGGTAAAATGAATTAAAGGCGTAGCGTGCTACAAATAAAAACCTGAGAGTGCGCATGTAAAAAAAAAATACTCCACCATAGCCTTTAACACCAAGTTGGCTACTGATCTCTGTATCAGTGTATGAATGTGTGCACCCTTGTGAGTGTGAATGCATGAATGTGGCTCTAGTGTAAAATACTTTGAGTGTTCAGTAGAATAGAAAAGCATTATACAAGTTCAGTCTATCCATTTACCATTTATTATTGCAAGAATAAAATAAATACATTCAACATTCCCATGTATTGTTAAGACTTAATATGAACCAACTAATTCCATGTAGATATTCACTGAATTAGATAATTTGACACTTGAGCAGGCCAGAACTAAATGTAGATTAATGAGAAAATAAAAGGACAACCCATGAATCAAATGGAGACTACCTTTAGAAGCAAAAACCTAAAGTAGTCATTTTCTGTCTCCCACCACATCGTAGATGAAGTCTGGGTCAATTTTTTTCGCAGCATCATCTGAGTTAATTCAGGTTCTCCGACATTCATTCCTGCACAGCTTCCTTCAAGTCCCAAAACAGCAATCTCAATTCTTTTCAGGCATTCTGCTGTGGATTTACTGACATATCTTGATAATGTCTAAATATATAAGACCCAGTTTTGACCAAGCTGCAGCTAACTCACATATGGGCACACATCTGACTATAGAATACGTTGGTATACACATGATCGGTTTGGTTGAAATATGTATCAAGGCCTGATATCTCAGCTTTGGTGACTTCTATCCAAAGGTCATTGTTCAAAAATGATTAGGTTGATTCAGATGGATCTTTGCAAACTTAAGTAGGGCTGCCATTTTCTTTTTAAAAAGAGCCCACCTTCCAGCATCTCTTCCAAACAAACAATGTCCCAAATGACACTGTGCTAACACACATCTGTATGCTCCAGAGTAAAACTGCCTTCCCCCCCTTTTTCACATAAATGCTCACACTGATTATGTTTAATTAGTAGCAACTGTCCTCCTCTTTCTTCCAATGAAAGCAGGAAGAATATACTTATACTATTTTTTTGCCCCATGAGTATCGACAGTCATTGAGATCGCTTCTCCCCATTACTGCATTTATTTCTGCTTTAAGTGTGGGTGTTTAACAGTGCTGTCTGTGGTAATTAAGCCACCGACAGACATTTTTTAAGGGGTTATGGGGCATTTCTCACTTCTACAGCAAGCTTATTGAAAATTCCAAGCTCTAAATTGGGGAAATTATCTGTCATTTACATAAATGTAAAAATTTTAAGTAGAAATATCGTAAGTTACCAACCTAGACCTTGCAACCCAATTTGAAACCACATATTTAAAACATGGTGAAAAGCTGCAGTAATAAACTATTAAAGTGCATGTCTACGCAAAGATTTGTATCCCAGCTAATCTGGTACATAATAAACAAAAGCATTGCTATACTGAATGCATATAGTATTGTTATTACCTTACAATGCTAATCGGCTACTTACCAAGTATGATTATAAGTAAATCCCACTGTTTTCTGGGCTACCGTCTTGAACATGACGGTAAATGTGCATATGTAACATTTAGTGCAGATAAATTAAATGCAGGACAGTGGAGCTGCCGCCTGAAAAAAATCACATGAAAGAGATGCAGATAGATTCACAACAAAACAAAAACATAAAAAAAAACTAAAAAAACCCTGCATGAGTTTACATTGCGAAGCAAACCATAAGTTGAGTGGCAGAAAGTTCTGACCACATGAATGCAAACACCTCCAACAGATGAGACCCAGCTTCACACCTGGCCGGCTGGGTCTGCGGTGCATGTCATTACCCTGGCTCCCTTTGCCACCTTTCATGACTATCTGAACGGCAACAATCTATTAAAGGAGGCAAAATACAAAGGCGACACCTTCTCAGCAATAAAGCTGTAGAGCACTGAGGTGATGTTTATACATAGGGCCACAATCAGGGTTTTTTTTTCATTGTGGAGGAACTAAAAGTGACAAATATTCATCTGCTTGATGTGTGATCTCAAGCAGATTGTTCAGATTGAGTATTAAAATAAATAAATAAATATTAAATAAATGCTATAGGCTATACTCTTTAAGAGTTGAAGACTAAAGAGTAAAACATTTTTATGACCGGTTTTTTTGACCCTGTTGGCCAATGGCCTTATGAAAAACTGCAATAGACAATGTTATATTTATATTTCATAGCCCATTCTCAACGTTTTACTATATTTATTCACTTACTGTAATACTAATTTACTCTTTTTCAGTTGTTTCTTAATAATCCAGAGAACATCTGCCTTTGTGATATTTACTTATTTTTCATGATCATCTAAGTATTTTTATATTCCTCCCATATTTCATATGTTTCATTTTCTTTACCAAAACTTACAGTAAATTGACATTTAACAAGCCAGCACTTTTAAAATAAGATGAACAAACCTGAATCATGGTCTGTTTCTTCACAGCTGCTGTTGTCAATCTGTACTTTTCATCTAAAAACATCCCTGATGTCCAAATCAGCAACAGTCTTCTCCTGCAGGTGTTTATGCAGCGGTATCCCCTCTTCTCCCATCCCCTGCAGACAGGCTGCTGAAGCTGCCGAGCAGCTGCTTTCTTCTTCAGGTGGCTCAAGGAGGCTCTACAAAGACTACTTTAAGTAGCTGCTGCCCCTCTGGTGACCTCTGGTACTGCAACTATTTCCGAGAAGCTTTTTCCCTCTTTCAAAATTGAAATCCAGATTGGGGGCTTCTCAGAAAGCATCCGGGGCTCAAGCCCAAGTAGCCACCCCCTAACTCCGCCCCTGGTCCTGCTCATAACATGGTCTGGAAGTTCGGTCTGGCATTCCTTCGATGAGGAGCAATTATGCCCGAGCAAGATCTGTTCGGACCAATCAAATCAGGCTTACGATGATTGACAGGTGAACAACAGTAACGTAATCAACCTCGTCAGAAATGAGCGCCTGGGTGGATTTTGTTTACAACAACGATGGCTGCCGCTGGAGAACGGAGATGGGTAGAATCTGCCATCAAGTCTGTTCTACAAGATATCGACAGCGCATTAATTTTAAAACATGAATTTTAAGAGAGGAACAGATAACGTCTGTTGCTCTGCAGAGCAACGCCACACACTTCCGTTGCTCTGATTGGTTATAGGTCTATCCAATTGAGTGCAGAGGCATTTTTTTCCTGGTTCGGTTAAAGCACGCCCCATAATCGAAGCCCAATGGAGCAGTATCAGACTCACATTCGGATTACAATTGAGTATGGCTACGTCAGGCTAGGTTTCGCCAGAAAGCCAAGTTAAAATTCAACCAGCCACACTAGATCTGATTACTAGATCTGTGGAATAAAGAAATGAATTAAACAGAACATATCCAGCAAAATAAAGAAGGCTTTAAGATTTCAAAAACAAAATGTCATGTCCTGATAGATAATGGTGCTGGTAGTGGGACATCTGAGACAGCTGTCTTGCTTAAGTTTAATTCAGTACATGGGAAACTTACTGATATTGAAGAAGCTCTTAACCACAGTAGCAAGTCTAATTTTAAAGGTTTTTTGAGGTGGCCTAGTCAAAGTCTGGACCTAAATTTTGTTGAAATGTTGTGGTATGTCCCTAAACCGTAGAGCTGGGTAAAAATACAGATTGATCAATGCATTGAAATTATTATTTTTTTCTCACTTTAATATCGATTCATCAAATCATGTGAATCTTTTCAGTCCACTGGTCAGTGGTGGCACTGTGGGTAACACTCTAGCGAGAGCGTTGTAAAACACGTGTACAATATTTTACAGTTTGTTCTACTAAATAAACCATGTCAATTTGTTCATAAATATTGGTAAAACTGCACACATCATTCAAAAATAAAATCAGGTACTTAACTACTTGTATATTTACTTACTATTGAACTGATAGAGGCTAAGAAATCGATATCGAATTGAAATCAAATCGAAGCCTCAAGAATCGAATTTGATTCAAATTGTGAAATTCATAAAAAAAGCCAGCCCTACTAAACAAGCACCTTATTATCGAAAACCCTTTAATACACCACAAAACAACTGTGTCAAAATTCGTCCCCAACGATATAAAATATGCATTATGGTAGCTGGTACCACCAAAAATGGCAAACATAAGATTAGTTTCAAATTTTACCAGTTTGTTTAAATCAGGTTATCCTTCTCTGATATTTTATCTGCTTGAACGATTGAAACATTTAAGTGCGACAAAAAAGCTGAAAATGGAAGGATACATCTACTGCAAAGGATTCTGTAGCCTAGTATATGAGCATAAAGAAACATGACTGCAAAAGAAAGTGGAGTGATTTAAATAAAATTCTGTTCAGATACTGATGCAGAAACTCTGCCAGGAGCACAAGTAGCAAGATCAGTGCGGGTAAAGAATTTCCGCATCAGGTTTGGTGGGGACAAACCAGTCAATCAGAATCAGAATCAGTTTATTGGCCAAGTATGTCACATACAAGGAATTTGACTCCGGCAAACTTTTTCCTCCAGTACAGAACTTAATCATAAATATTGCTGGGGACATGTCCCCGGCGTCCCTGGTTAAAATGACGCCTATGGTAGAGAATCTGTGATGCTGAGAGCCTGTTTCTCTATCAGTGGCCCTGAGGAACCTTGTTAAAGTGCATGGCATCACTGACTTGAGGAAAAATCAGGAGATTTCCAATAAAAAAGCTGTTGGCCTCTGTCAGATAATGGAAAAGTTTTCATTTATGCCCCCTCCTCAAAACCATGAGAGACATTCCTATCGGTAAAGGTTGCCCATACTACAATGAGCTTTTTTCCATTGCCATCTCAGTTAGAGGTAAACCAAGAAAACCTGTGGGGTGGTCTGAAGAGAGAGCATAGGAAGACCTGTATATATCTGGATTATCTATAGACACAAAGTCGCATGATCAGAAATCTGTCTCTCTCCACTATCTGAGTTTCAAGATCTATCCTCTTGGCAAAACTGGACTTTGCAAAGTATTGACAGCAGGGGAGCCATTCATTTTGACACTAGTGATTTTGTTAAAAGCAGTCATTTCTAAATAGTTTTTTTACCCAACCGCATAAATGTCTTCAAATTAAAGGTTGTATTTTTCTGAAATTCTCAGTGTGAGAATATGCTTCCCTGATAAAAGTCACATTTATTTTAAGACTTCTTCACAAATCTTCACTAGGGATGCCAGCAAATTTGTCTGCATGTATCTGTTAAAATAAAATACTGTTCCCATACTGCTTAAGACTTGTTGATCATTATTACTGTTTTACCTAAATGGTTGTCGGTAATTTACAGGCTTTATTACATTTTAAACAAATTTCCAATTCCACTGCTCATAAAATCTCTCACTCCATATGTGGAGAAAAAGCACATCTCAAGACGGGAAATGAGATTTCTTTTTTTGTGTCTAATATTGACTGCAGTAACGTCACTCAGACTGAGCACTTGAATATTTCTGTGACTGATATAAAATGAGCGCTGCAGTTCCCTCACCATCTTGGAATGTGTGTTTTTCACCTCCTTTTGTGCTCTGTGCCCCAGCAATTACAGCGAACATAAGTTCAACTTGTCCTATAATATTATCCATCTTGCCCGAGTTCAGAAGGCCCATAAAGTGACAGATATTCTTTCAGTACATAGGTTATGCATGAATATAACAGATTGTGAGACTATTCCTTGCAGGTAGGGCTGGGCGGTATACCAAAAATTTACCGATACCGAAATGTATGACTGTTACCGACGTCATTTTGCCCGTGCCGCTAAATTCTGTATGAAAAAAAGAAAAAAAAAGGAAAGATGTGTTTTAGTTAAGCGGTGCTCCTGCCCCTTTAAGAAATCAGCGTTGCCTTGAGTCATGTGACTATGCACAGTCATGGTGGTGGGGTGGGGGGTTATGTGGTCCTTATTATCGTTATGGATGAAATGCTCAATATACCGTGATATTAATTTTAGCTCATATCGCCCAGCCCTACTTGCAGGTTTTCTACAGTTGCCATGAAAACCTCCTTTTGACTTCTCAAAGAACTGAAAACAACATCTGATGAGTGATATTTTACACTGAAATGTTTTGTCTGCTAATCACGGCTGCTGAAGGCCAGAGATGAGAGCAAATGGTGTCATCATTAGACAAATATCCTCAAAAATAAAAAAATAAAGCCATATAAACTTTGAAGAGCTGGAAAGCGGCAGACATGCCCACTTCATAAGTGCACTTTTATATATATTTGACAATAAACCATGTTATTTTTCAATATGTTTAGTCCTTGGAGGAAAGACTAAAGAGTGGCACACTTAGGGCTCTAGGAATAAACACAACAAAGACATACAAAATAAGACTGAGTTCTTGGCCAGACATCAAGAAAGCAGTCTGACGACACCATGGGGAGGCTGTGACTGCTGTAAACACTGCTGCCTTCAGATATGGCCAGACAGCACCAAGTATGACCTACTTAGTCTGAAGCTTGCTGAACCCTTGAAGGGAAATTCGGGACTTTATTTCCACTTCTTGGCCACAGACATTGCCGAAAAAGCTATGGCATAAAAATGAAAACAGTCAAACAGTCTCAAAGTAGTACAAATGGTGTAACTATACATTCCTTTGGCACACAGAGATTGTTATAAGTGTCCAACATTAAGAAACAGGCCTCCACTGAGGTTTGAAGCAATACCCCTTCATCATTAATGAAAAGTTATTTCCTTATAGAAACACACAACCATTTTTTCACCGCATTGTCTTTAAATCATGCTCATCAGGTTTTGGCTTAGTCAGGCTTACCAAAATTATTTCTCTTTACTAGATACCAGAATAGGAGAGAATAATTTAAAGATTGTATTACTTTCTTCCAATCCAAAAGTTTACACAGAGAACACAATTTAATTGCTTTAAACAATGAAAAGCCTTTGGATGCTTCTGTCATTTCACAACATCTGAAATAAATGGAGGCACAACTTCGTAATTTTAAGGAAGGTTTCTTGTATCACATCATGGAAAGGCCTAAACAAATTAATCAGAAATCTGGCAAATTTTTTGCACAATGTTAATTTCTTCATTCATGTACAGGCGTGGACAAAATTGTTGGTACCCTTCATTAAATAAAAGAAAAACTCATAATGGTCACAGAAATAACTTTAATCTGACAAAAGTAATAATAAATACAAATTATATAAATGTTGACCAATGAAAGTCAGACATTGCTTTTCATCCATGCTTCAACGGAATTATTTAAAAAATAAATGCATGAAACAGGCCTGGACAAAAATGATGGTACCCACAACTTAATATTTGGTTGCACAACCTTTTGAGGCAATCACTGCAATCAAATGATTCCTGTAACTGTCAATGAGACTTCTGCACCTCTCAGCAGGTATTTTGGCCCACTCCTCATGAGCAAACTGTTCTAGTTGTTTCCGGTTTGAAGGGCGCCTTTTCCAGACAGCACGTTTCAGCTCCTTCCAAAGATGCTCAATAGGATTGAGATCAGGGCTCATAGAAGGCCAGTGTTTTCCTCTTAGCCCTTCTTGGGTGTTTTTAGCTGTGTGTTTTGGGTCATTTTCCTGTTGTAAGACCCGTGACCTGCGACTGAGACCATGCTTTCTGACACTGGCCAGCACATTTCTCTCTAGAATCCCCTGATAGTCTTGAGATTTCATTATACCCTGCACAGATTCAAGACACCCTGTGTCAGATGCAGCAAATCAGCCCCAGAACATAACCAAGCCTCCCCCATGTTTCACAGTAGGGACCGTGTTCTTTTCTAGATATGATCATTTTTCCGTCTGTGAACATAGAGCTGATGTGCCTTGGCAAAAAGTTAAATTTTTGTCTCATTGGTCCACAGGACATTCTCCCAGAAGCTTTGTGGCTCGTCAGCATGTAGTTTGGCATACTCCAGTCTTTTTTTTAATGATTTGTCCTCTGGCTCAAACAGCGAAGGATGTTCCGATCTGACACTGATGTTCCTTGAGCATAAAGTTCAGCTTGAATCTGTTTTGAAGTCTTTCTAGGCTCTTTTGTTACCATTTGGATTATCCGTCTCTTTGATCTGTCATCAATTTTACTCCTGCAGCCACGTCCAGGGAGGTTGGCTACAGTCCCATAGATCGTACATTACTGAATGACATGTGCAGCTGTAGTCACAGAAACATCTAGCTGCTTGGAGATGGTCTTATAGCCTTTACAGTTAACATGCTTGTCTATGATTTTCTTTCTCATCTCCTGAGACAACTCTTTCCTTTGCTTCCTCTGGTTTATATTGAGTGTGGTACACACCACGTCACCAAACAACACAGTGACTACCTGGAGTCCTATATATAGGCCCACTGAGTGATTACAGGATTGTAGACACCTAGGATGCTGATTAGTGGACATACCTTGGATTAACATGTCCCTTTGGTCACATTATTTTCATTCTTTTCTAGGGGTACCATCATTTTTGTCCAGGCCTGTTTCATGCATTTATTTTTTAAATAATTCCGTTGAAGCATGGATGAAAAGCAATGTCTGACTTTCATTGGTCAACATTTATATAATTTTTATTTATTATTACTTTTGTCAGATTAAAGTTATTTCTGTGACCATTATGAGTTTTTCTTTTATTTAATGAAGGCTACCAACAATTTTGTCCACGTCTGTAAGTACAAATGAACATGGAATATCCTACGATTACACTGCTGTGAAAGGAGACAGGTTCTGTGTCCTGTAAATGAACAGGTTGTGGTGCTAAATATACACATTAACCTCAGAGAAAAAGTAAAAGGTCTGTTTAAATGTTGGCTGAAGATGGTGTCAGTATCCTCAGTGAAACTAAAAGCCCAATCAAAGAGGAAGAGCCACTCAAAAGCAACATAAAAAATGCCAAACCAGGCACCCAGGGACAAAGACCTTAATGTTTGAAGCCATGTGCTGTGGTTTTATTAAACTATAATACAAGTGTTTAGATATAATTACTATGGTTGGAAAAACGGGGGAAGCCGGAAAGCCCAGTGGTTGAAAACCTTTTTAACTTGAGGATCTCCTTGCCTGTCCCCAAGAGAATCCGGGACTTTCCAACCCCAACTCTTAACCGCATACAAACAATGAACGAGATGAATCACAAATGTGCATTAGCAAAAATCAAACAGTAGTTTTTTGTTCTTATTCTTCTTATTTTACACTGTAGGCTATGTAGGTCAGCCACAAATAATATTTTTTATAATTGACTAATCACTAATTATTTTGCAGATTAGTCGACTAATCGGTTCAAGTTTAAAATGCATGTTATTGCAGGAGGAAGCAGCTGCTCTAATATTTGAATGTTACCTCAAAGTGTTATGTAGTGATTTTTAAGGTGATATCTCATTTAACATTTATGAACTATATTAAAAATAAAACATAAGGTATACAGCAGATACATGATGTGTACTAATAGTAGTGAAATTACCATTGCCACTGTTAATGTTGCAGCTATCAAATAATTCAAATGTCTCTTCAGTCAGGAGCTTCATCAAAACTACTGAATGATCCTTACAGAAAGATCCTTCCTTCCTTAATCCATTTAACATCTAAAGTCAGAGTAAACATTACATTCTGACAAAATAAGTATTTTAATGTAATAATAAGAATAAGCAGCAGTTTTTTGTTGAGACACCTGCACCTTGATATCCTGTAAGCAGCAGCTGCTGCGCTCTGTTCTGTCTATGTAGGGATCAGAATCAGCCTCTAAGCAGCAGCTCGGGCCATAGAGGACGTCATATGAGAGAATCTGGACATTTACATCACTCTATGAAATATCCCTGGATACCTAGGAGAGAAGGTAAAAAGCCAACAAGTCGGGGTAAAAGAGAAAATCGCTCTACTGTTGATGCTAATGTTAGCAGCTAACAAGCTACCCAGTTCACAGAGGCTATTGTCCCTCTGTCATAAGCCACAGAAAGCAGCTTCTACTTTGTGAATTTTCCATTACATCTGCTTCTCTTTTTATTTAATAAAACTCTCCAGAATTTTAGAGCTACTGTACACTGTCGGCTCACTGCTGATACTGCTTCTGGTGACACTGCTGCTGAACCCGATTGCCACAACTGCGCATGTGCGTAACAGACAGAGCAGATAATGGGACAGCGACCGTTTTAAGAGAAAAACAAAACTTAAATTTTAAAAAGCAACGATAATGTCTATGACTTACACTTTTTGTCAACAATTTTGCTTGTTGATGTTGTCGTGACGAATCGTGGTAGCCCTAAGTCTATATAGACAGTTTCCCTTATGTCTTTTAGAAATGGAACGTTTGCAAACATAATTTAGTAACATCACGACCTTAGCATAGACAAAGTTCTGTAGACCCCCTGAGATCTCTAAGGACCCTTTTGGGGGATTCCGGACCCCAGGCTGCCTTAGGCCCCATCCACACTACTGCGTTTTCGTTTAGAAACGGAGAATTAAAACGAAAACTATCTCCGTCCACACTAGCGTTTTCCCTGCGTATTAGAATTGATCTCCACCCACATTAAAACGACTGAAAACGCGGATCACGTTACCATTCTCCAACACTGGGCATGCGCGCGCCGGTATAAACAGGAAACAGATTGACAATTCCTCAGCTGCTAGCAAAGACATCAAAGCCAGTAACGCTTGTAATTCGTTATCCATGTTTCAGTTTCTAACGTAATGTACTCCAGGCTGTTTTAATAAGTTATCTTCCGGGGACGGGTCATGTGATGGGTGACTGACGAATCAGGGAAAAACACGCCATGACCGATGACACCCAATCATAGAGCCGAGTGTGATCTGCAGCATCATCGTTTCCAAAGTCCTCCGTTTTGAGACGTCCACACAAAACGCCCTCCGGAGTTTCAAAACAAAAAACGGGGTCGGCAGCGTTTCTAAACTTCTCCATTTTGGGTCTCCGTTTTTGCCGTTTTAGTGTGGATGGGAGGTGCAAATGTAGCAAAAGGTCTTAGTTTTTAAACGAAAACGCAGTAGTGTGGACGGGGCCTTAGAGCGTCATGCAAACTGCAAAGTATGGGGGTGGAAGCATCATGCTGGGGGGGGGGGGGTATATTTTTTATGCTAGAGGGACAGGCGCATTTAATTTAACATATGGTATCAAGAGAAAATATTTTGAAAATTAGTGATTAGTGAGTCCTCAAATCTATGTATGTTAACTATATTTATTGCAGTATATTCTTTTCTTCTGTTTGTACATGTGAAAAATACTCTTTTTTTAAAACATTCTCACATACCTCATCACTTCAAAAAAAGTAAAGAATGCAATTTAAAGAATATTTACAGTGCAAAATGTATTTTAAAAAATACAAAACCATTAAGCAATTTTTAGGAAGTGGCATCTTTTTCAAAGCAGTGCGCAAGAAAATGTCTTAACATAAGTCAAGATAAAGATATTTTAGATAAAACATAAGCTCAATTTTATGATGATACAACGTTTAAAATTGTTTGAACTGAGGTGCAAAATTTAAAAAGGAAAAAAAAACTCCTGCTTCCCTGATTACATACCTATAAAGTAATATTGCACAAAAATAAAACCTCACAACTAAAAAAATTCTTAAATTTCAAGAGATTTTCTTTTTCCTTTAAATCAAAAACACCACATTTCAAATTATATTATCAAATATGAATACAAACACAGAATATTAGCATTCATCTTCCTTGCCTACGTGGTACAAAGTAGGTGCAATTTAACATCATTAACACGTGCAATTCCTGAAGTGGCTGAATGTATATGATTTCTATAACACTTGAAAAACAGACCGACAAATTTGATTTTAATATGTAATTGATCAGATAGGCCATTTTCCACAACTATCACAGTCTGTGAATCTAGAGGTTGCTGTTTCACTGTATCCTGCCAAACGAACGTAGCGGAACATTCTAATAATCATTAACGGCACACTTAAAATTGGATATGAGCTGAGCATTACTTCCTAAAGATCACAGAAGGGTTACTTATTATTAACCTGTGAGCTGCTTAAGTGGTAACCTCTGAGCAAATGTCCTTCTGTCAACTTTACATCCCAAAACTGTGAATTTTTATAACTTATTTATGCACATATTGTCACCTAGAAAGTTTCAACCCTTTAACATCTTTCTTTCATAAATGATGGAGGGGTCACATAATATGATACAAGCATTAGCTGTCACATTTGGTGATCTATGGAGGGAACAGCGCCACCCACACAGAATTTGATGGTCGCAAAAAATTGTGTAACTCTTCACGTACATCTGAGCAATTAAATCTTTAATTCAGATTCAGCCATGCGACCAGTTTCTCAGTTTTGTAGTTTCAATCCGAGACCAAAATTTAAAATGGGAAAAACAAGGCCTTTTTTGTATCTGATTTAAAATTAGAAATCATTTTTTTAAATTAAATATCAAATTTTTTATCAATCGAAAATGGAAAAGAACGAATGATACCTTGAATTATGTAAACATCTGGTTTCATACTGTAAAGCACTGTTTCTAAAAACCAAATAAATATTACTTTATGTTTCAGCTTCTGTGAACTGTTTCAATTAAATGTAAAATTACAAAGAAAAGAAACAAAAAAAGTAAAAACCAAGCTAAATATTTTAGCATAGTTTGTAGAAATAAAAAAACAAGACTAATTTGCTGCATTTCTGTGGCTGTGGTAGCACTAATGCAATGTTAAAAATGAGGGTCAAGGTAGCTTCTTATTTTTTGAAACAGTTCAAAGTCATTCTCACTAACAAGCTCAGAACACCATGTTCTAAAAAGAATAATGAGATTTATAAAAGTGTGTGCATGCATGTCTTAAAGAAAAGTTTCCTTTATGAATCAAGGTCCACATGGAAATGAGCACCTGTGGATCAGCCTGACCTTTTGCCCTCTACTTCCCCACATTCAACACAAACGTTCACTTTGTGCATGTTGGAGCATACAAAAGAAACTGCTGATTTTCAGCTCTGGATGATGTGTCAAGAACAGGAAATGAGACAAAAGCCAAGAGAAGATTTACAGCATTCAATGCTTTGGCATCATGCCACACTACACACCGAGGTTAACATTCTTATATTTACAACAATCAGATTTGCTGTTTTTATACAAGCTCACAATGCTTTTGAAAATCTGATTCAAGACACGTCAGCACATTCTCCTAGCAACACCTTTACAACAGACCAATTCAGATTCATGCGTTCACTAACAATAATGAGGCTCCAGGTATAAACAGAATTAATAAGCCTTTTTTTGAATACAGCTGATTTGAATGAACCATTTGGGCCCTTGGAGGATTGAGTTTAACAAACAAATTTTACGCATTTTTAACATATAAACTGGTTGGATTTGTAGATTTTCTCTAATCCACACAAATTTGAAACTAAGCATGCAAAATTAAATGTATGCATACAATCACTTAACGCTCTAAATAACCAGAACTGAATGTTTTAGAAAATATCACCATGATAAATATGGGAATTTTTAGCTGCTTAATAGTTGGCAGGGTGGGGTTTTTAACTAAGCACTGGTCAATGTATTACAACAATTTGCCATTTCCAAAATCAGACTCCAAGGAGCTGTTTGGGAAGAAGAAACTCCTGGACATTGTATTCAAAGTGTCTTGAATTCATGTTTTTTATGGGAATAATATTTTTGGCCTGTTCCAGGAAGTCCTTTCAGAGCAGATGCCCACATTTACCAGAGATGATGATGCCCCAAATGTTAAAGGTCAAAAAGAGTGTTGGAAGTAATATAATGACATGAGAAAGAGAGGGATTTATTACAGCTTACTAATATTTCAATACTTAACCAAAAAACAGTGGAACGCCACCCATCCTGATCACACCTATGTTCGGCATTTACAGATTCACCTATTTGCGTATGTTTTTTTGCAAACGTAAATCCAAATCATTTGCAGAACATTTTTCTGTTTGGTAGTTGTTTTTTCGCAGAGCATTTGTAAAGACAATGCAACTTGGGAACCTGAAATACCTAGGTGCAATACTGCTTGACACACTATTTTACAGAGGTGGAAAGAGTACTACAATATTCCAACTAAGTAAAAAGGACTACTATTGTGATGAAATTAGTACAATAAATACAAGTAAAATTATTAGTCTAAAAATGTACTCAAGTAAAAATGATCTTGTACTCAAAATGTACTCAATTACTTAGTTAATTTTCTAAAAGCTGGCACTGAATAGTGCAAAAAGACAATGTGATTAAAAATTAAAAGTAGTTACTTTTTCATACTTTTTTTTAGAAGTTTAGTTTTAGTTTAAATACAAATTCACAAATCAAAACGGATAACACAAACAGTCACAAGTGGTTTGACTTTGCCAAAATGACTTAAAGAGCAACTCAACACCAGTTCCCAGCCTTACATCCGCCCACAAGAAAATTTGAAAACGATATCTAAAAGGGCCGTTGCTCGGCGGACCAACTGTCATTGAGCAGTACATGTTTGAGCCGATAGCTCGCGCGTTGCCCGAGGCCACCGGTGCGGTCGGCACTGATGAGCCTGCCGAAGTAAAACGCTCGCTCACTATTCCAACTCCAACGGGGGCGTATGCGAGCCTTGACTGCTTTTATACCCCTCAGCGACAGAGCGACGGATTTCTCACAGCACAAAGTCACGTCACACAGATACCAGAGCCAATGGGGAGGACATGAATGAAATTCAAATGTAGTGTAACCGAAAATGTACAGAGGGCGCCACACAGACGGTTTTAGGCTCAAAAGTGAGATTTTATCTAATTAGCACTAAAATTACAAAAAACGGACCAGGACATGTAGAGAGCACTATAAGAAACATATTAAAGCTGTTTATACGCTACAAAAAGTTGATTTGGTGCTTAGTTGTCCTTTAAAGAAGACAAAAATGTTAGGTAACATAAAAATGTAAAACATTTGAGGAATGTCATTTTTTTATAAGACTGGGTTTTTTTATTATACCAGGGTTATGTCAGATATTAGAACATGTTAAACTTAAAACCTGCCAAATAAATACAGCAGCTGGCAAAATCGCCCTGCCCTAATGTACTTTTAGATTATTGTTTCTTCATTTGTGTCCATCCTTAGAGTGTTGCTATCTGCACCTCTTGATAATTTTAAAGGGGGCAGCTGATTTTTAAAGTTCGTAGGGTTCATTCTTACTAGTTTAGCAGGAAAGTATTTTTAACATCCCAATAGGTCTATAGGTTGATTTTTTTTTAACTTATATATATATTCCAAGTCCCTCTAAAAATCCCAACAAATTACTCAATATTAGTAGCCTACATATATTCTTGACAAAAAAAAACAATAAAACAGGTCATTTAATCTATTTGCGAATCGCCACCCCCAACCCCAGGCATGTTTTACGAACCAGTCAGAAAGTAGACAGGTCATTGAAAAAAAATACATATACTCGTATTATTCACTGATGTCTTTGTTTAAACTAAGCACAGCATTTTATTAAACTATGACTTTACTGTCACAGCAGTGTAGTTTAACTTACCTAAACCCTCCCGCGTGTTTGTGCAGTATTGATGTGGAGTTTCTAAAAGCTGTAACCTCGGTCTCTGGCCAAACACATAATATTGCGGTTACCTTTTGAACTGAAGCAGACGTGGTGACTTACATATGGCCAGTGGTTAATATAGTTTTCTTTTAGTTTCATTTATTCAACGGGGTCTCTTCGTTCGCTGGATCCATACCAATATCAGCTGCTTGCATTGCAGTATTTCCATGTGCAATACTTTAAATCATATTTATTAGTTATTTTTCTATTCAGTAACAGATAAAATAAAAAAATCTAGCGAAGTGCAATACTTCTAACATCAAATATACTTAAAGGTTGTATGTGGAACATTTTTATAAAAAGCTACATTGAAAAAAAAAACATCCACGGGGCTTTTAGAGGGGTGCAGAATGAAAGTGAACCATTTCCTTAAAAAATATTGTATTTGAATTAAAATATATTGAAATGTACATTTAATTTGGGCACGACAATGAAATTATTTTTACATCTACCAGCCAGTAGCGGCATCAGGTTGTGGGTTGACAGATACGGTCTCTATGCTCCATCTATATGGTCTGCTCAACTTGTCTGGCAGTAGGAAGGATGGTAGTCAGCAATTGAAGCAGCTGCTTCAGAGCCCCGGAGGTATGGTTATCCCTCTCAGGAGAGGAGTTACCACAGAAGAACAGAAACTAGAGTAGTTTTAGGTGAAGACTGCACTAGATGAACCCACATAAAACATTTCTACGACATCAAACACGTGGAATCGGCGAATTTCCTCCTGGATCAGTAAGCTAGCTAATTTGCTAAATTTGCTAACTTTCCTAACGTTAGCTGTTAGTTAAACTTTTATAAAATAAATTCTTTACTGGACAGAGGGCATATCGGCAGTGAACCAGGCCACCCAACAGCTGGAATGATGTATTTGTTGTTGTAACTACAACCTAGCTAAACTAGATGTCGCTATCATACTCATGTTCCATATCCAACCTTTAAGTGAAAGTAAAATTACAAACTTTAAAAAGTCCAGTTAAACAAAAAACCTACTCAATTTCAGTGAAGCTAGTAAATATAATTGGTGTCATTCATTTTTGCAGTTCCTGATTGGCTGCACCTTCAAGAGCGGAAGTAAGGACGGCTGTACATATTAACTTCTGCGGTAGCACAAAGACGGTTTCCATTATACATATCACAGCATATAAGGTATACTTGGTGTTTGAACAATGAAAATAGGCAGCTATAGTCATTTTTAGAAGTGTCCGAAGTATTTGCGTATTTCCATTATTTACTGACGGTTTTTGTCCCTAACCTTTTTAAGTACCAGGGGTCCTATGTATTGCCATAATACTATTTTCTAATAGCAACTTTCAAGAATGGTAGCGACAGCACTATGCTGTGGTGTTGTTGGTACTGGAGCACTGTACAATGTTTAATGATTAGATGGTAAACTCTTTGTGCCGATTGATTCCAAACCAATCTCAAAACTGATTTACATGGAAACAAACACGAGGTATAAGCAAATTCTGAACACTATAACATTTATAGCCTTAACTACTTTGCAAAGCACGTCCCCGGATTATATTTTTGACCCTGTGGAAGCTTGAGCATATTCCTTGGCATATTATGTTGTATAAGCATTCTACAATAGAAAAGGAACAGCTCAAACAAAAAGTTAAAATGCCAAAATAATTTTGACACTCATGCCAATGACAATTGCATTTAAACTATATTGTAGCTGGTGTTTTGCGCAAAATGGAAAGGCACTGAAAGGGGTGACTGAACAGAGATTGAAAGAGGGGAAACTGGGAGAAAAAAAAGAATGGTTTTCATGCAGAGATCCTTTCAATGTTGTCAGACACTCTATAAAAGTCTGAGCCTGTCAGTTGCAAATATGAGCCTTTTTACTCTGTCACACATGAGTGACTTTTGCTATTACATTGCAGCTGTTCAGCGAATGCCAGCCATGGTGCTCTCACTCAATTTTGGTAAACTAGCAAGCACTCCATGTGCATTATCATACTTAGAGCCCAAATACAAGTCTAAATAGAGGTGAAAAATCACCAAAGATCCCTTCCTAATGCTCTTCTCCACTTTACCTCAGTGTGACGTAAAACCGATCACACTCTTGATGTAGAATTGAATGCTTGCCTGGCCTTTGGTGTACTAGTACTCAGAATATAATAATTTTCACAGTTGACTGCCTACAAGGTTAAAAAAAACAAATGTCTCAACATCCTGTCTCAAAGAAGATGAACTAAATCCATATTCTATCTTTACCTTTCTTGTCACAAAAACCATTATAATTAAATCCCCTTCATAATCATTATTCATAGGATTGTAAAATTATTAAGATAGTCTCCTGCAGGGTACAATAGACCTTTGATAAATGTGCGATGATCCCATTTAATGCTGCTGTTCTCTGCCGCAGATACATCGGTGCTTGAGACAGAACCAGCCTCCGAGCCCTGTGGGGGAACAAAGGCATCAAAGCAACTCAGATACTCCATGTGCATGCACAATCACGCAGGGACAGAGGCGAAGCCCCACACGCACGGGAGGGTGCAAACACCTACAAGTGTGTGCACAAACACGGCACTCGCCTGCATCACACGTGTACACGCACATCCAAATGCAGCCAGCCACGGTTCAGTGTTTGGGTAACCATGGGGACGGCGAACCCAAAGGTTTGTTACTGAAACCTAGTTAATTAGAGGGAGGCAGAATAATGCCGATACTCAAGGGAGAGTGTTTCGCCATCTGTTAATACCCACAAGCACCCTAAGCCCGGTCGCGCGCAGAGGAAGAAGCCGGCCCGCCGTTGTTGGTGCACGGCAAACATCTTCTCCCACGGCGCCCCAGTACGTGGAGGCCAACGGTTCCTTCTTCTTACTGGTATTATGTGACTAATTGGAATAGCTAATACTGAGCCGCTAAATAAAGCAGGCTTGCATCTGCTGCTGACACACACCAATTATCGAGTGGGGAAGGAGATCAGGGTGATAAGTTATACAACTACATCCAGAGAGGGAGAAAGAAAGAAAAAAGGGCGAGATGTAAGGAGGGACGGTAAGTTGACACGGAGGAGGAGGAGGAGGAGGAGAGTGTGAGGTGTCGGGGGACGGAGGAAGGGCTCTGAGAGGGAGGGGTGATGGAGGTTGAGTGAGTGAGTGAGTTTTAGAGGCAGAGACGAAGTGAAAGAGACTTGATGTTGGAGAAGAGAGAGATGCGGGACTAAATTTGCCGGAAACGTGGAGAAAACAACAGGATGGAGTGCGCCTCGTCGTTTTAAGGGGGTAAGTGATGAAACTAAAAGGGGGAGATGGACACGTTGGAGAAGTGGGGGGGAGGGAGCAAAGTGATGGATCAGAGGAAGAGCAGGAGTCGAATACTGAAAAGCCAGGCTGATAGAGGAGGAGAAGTTGGCTGTGATGGTGAAACCCAGATAAGATATGAGTTCACAGCTGGTTCTTGGCACAGCCGAAAAACTGGTGTTTATTCACCTGCATGTGTGTGTGTGTGTGTGTGTGTGAGAGAGAGTGTGTGTGCCTCTCTCAGTGGATTATGTTAGGAGACAGGACTAATGATGATGATGACGGAAACAGGCTACAATCTACTTTACATTCAGCTGTGTTGAACCAGCCTTCTGTCTCTGCTTTCTCCATCGCTCCGTCTTATTTTTCTTTCCCTCTCGCCTCCCTGCCACCCCCTCCAAACCCCCCCGCTATTCCCCCAGGCCCCCAGAGCAACCTGTTTGTGTATTCCTCCCTCTCAAGCTCCCCTCTCCATCCTCTGCCCACTTGTCCTAACCACCATTACACCTCTTTC
Organism: Apricaphanius iberus; assembly: GCA_028564705.1. Taxonomy (NCBI): domain Eukaryota; kingdom Metazoa; phylum Chordata; class Actinopteri; order Cyprinodontiformes; family Aphaniidae; genus Apricaphanius; species Apricaphanius iberus. Next base: position 1,606,431 of record JAPXFQ010002982.1, read on the forward strand.
AGTCATTTAATTTCTAGCCATCATTCATTTGGTTCACTCGACAATCTGAATCAATTTGCCACCGTCCCCGTGTCAAAAAGGACAAAGCTACTCATAGGATAAATGAACTAACAGTGCTAAGGCACTATCTGACGTATAAGATTGATTACAGAGTGATTACATAAGAAATGACTTTGTAAAGCAGAGGAAATAATGTTAATTAAAGCACAAAAAAAACTTTCAAAATAAATTAAATTAAATCAATTACATATAAAGCCTCATAAAACAAACAAGCTGACGGATTGGAAAAGAAATACAATGAGTGAGGTAACAAACAAAAAAAAGTGCACTGGAAGGAAATTCATCTTATTGCAGTTCTCTCTCCGGCACCTGTGTTTACACCCCTTTATTGCTTTCTCTCAGCCCCCTTGGCAAAAGCAGCTCCAGAATCTTTGTGAATATGAATTTGCTTTCAAGCTTCCAGCAGCCTCATTCACACCTGATGAACAAACAGGTGCACGCATGCAGACTGGTTTGTCGTTAAAGCTGGATCCCGAAAACACTGAAGTGAATCGGGATTTAACTGGAGTCAACCGGGCTGTAGTGAATGTGATCTGATTATTTATTTTCCTGTGTGTTGACTTTAATTTCGATACGTTCACACATCCAAGCTCGCTGTAACCGCCCGACTGCTTGGAAATTAGCAAAGCAAAGAGCAAAAAGAGCCAAGGTCTCCACCAGCTCAGGGAGGAGGCTGACTAGAATTCAAATGTATTCAAATCAGCAGTCATGAGGAAGGGAAGTAGTCGAGGTGTAAAGGTGTTTTCACTTTGGGTTTTTTCGTCATAAATCTTCTTTACTTGTTCCAGCAACAGCTGGTGGCAATTTAAAAGCTTTTGTAAATGCTGGAGATAAAAAGATTTGCAGTAACCTGATGCCAAAACAAAGCAGTTAGACGTAAATGAGTTTATAAACTGGTATATAAATGCGTCAGACTTTGAATTATGATTCATTTAAAGTAAAATTAAATAATTGGGAGTAAAATCTGGACTATGTTGCCTACATAAGCAATGCCAGTCAGGTTGTGTAAATGTTCCTGATGGAGGAAGAAAACTTAAATCTATATTCAGTATTGATGATGCAAACCTTTTTTAAAAACAAAGTATATTTTTTACACTTTAAGACATTTCTGTGGTTCACCCAAGACATTGGACAGCCAAAGAGAAAGAAAGAGAGCAAGAGTTTTAGCAGCTAACAGTAAGGCTGAACAAAATACAGAAACATTACTCAGTTTTGAGCCCATAAAGAGCCGTTATGGAACATGGTGGATTTGAAAATGTCTGTAGATTTTCTGGGACATCAGACTTGTGAATACACTCAGAGACTGCCGTAATATTAGCCACGCTAACTGTGCTAATCGCTAAAATATCCAGTAATAGTTTTGTCAGTTTAGATATTTCTAAAACCTAGATTTTAGAACACATACCCTGTGACAATGTCTATTTAAAATACTTTATGTAAAATTAAAAAAATCGAATCAACAAAATGTCTATGCTCCAAACATGCATCCAAATACCAATTCTCTATTACTAAACTGCCTGAAAAGCCCTAAACTCTCAGAGTTGTACTTAAGATCATTTATGAGAAGAAGAATGTTCCAGCTGTTACAGGATATCAAGGTAACATCCAGTGCCAGCGTTGAGTCATCTTAAACAGAAAAAACTGACAATTTAAATATACATGAAATATAACTATTGCTGTTCCTCTTTAGTTTGGTAAACATCTTGTGCTGCTAACAAATTGAGTTCGAGCAACCAAGTCAGACATGAAGCCCATCTCCATCACTTCTTAAAAGATATACTGCAAATCCCATCAAAGACCCTTAATCCAGAACAAGCTGTCAGTTCTGACAGTTTCCTCAGGACAAGGGAGCTGCTATAGCATGTCTAACTACAAGAAAAACACATTGTTTTGCTGTAATCTGATCCATTACACACACAGTTGACCACTGAGATGATCCACTGAATCGCCCTCGACATCTGAAAACACCACCTCTAATGGAGTATGAAGCCATTTTAACTCATAACAAGTACCTCTAACAGCGTCTCCGTTGATGTCTCAAATGAAAGTCAACAGAATGAGACTTAGGACCATCTCTGTTTTTAAATGTGCATGCAGATTGACTATATGGATTATTTTCAATGGTTCCAAGAAGTGACTTGTTTCTTTTACAAACGTGTAAACCACTACACCGAATAAAAATATGCTAAACTGATGAAATATTCCACTAGATTTAAAGCCGATTCGTAAACACTAAATAAAGTGAGTATTACCATGAAGTCACACAGTTGATCTTTCTCCTTAAAGAGTTTGGAAGGACTACAAAGTTAATGCTTTAACCTACTTTTACTTAAGATAGTCATTGCCTGCACAGCGCTAATGAACATTAATATAAGGGATAACTGCACTATAAATTATAGTGATTTACCAGAGAAGCACTAATGGTACCTGCAGCAAAACTTCTTCCACTTTTCATAAAGATCTCCATAAAATAGAAACATGTATTAACCTATTATTAACTTGACCCATCTTTTCAAGCTATTTCCGGCAAAATATGCAAACATTTATTTTGTTTTGCAGCATGCAATACATCCAACTTACTATAGTTGATGTTCTCTCAGTGGCACGAATCAGACGACAGAGATGAAGAGGGATCTTGCTGATGCAATCCTAACAGAAGCTGACTATAATAACCTTTTTTAAACACAGCTTGGATAAATTGCATTATACGGTGCTGCACCTCGGGCGTTTATGTCAGCGTCTCACATTAGGATACAAAATGGGTCAAGCTGCGCATTATAATTTGAGCTGTGGAATGATAACGACAAATCTGGCAGTATTGCCTCATTGAGTATATCAGATATGGGTAAGTGTACGTCAGTGGATGAGATAGGATACAGAGGAGAGCAGTAATGCAACATAAAGTGTATCTATGAGATCATTTAAATAAGGGAGTGAGCACGCTCGTGAGAGAAAAGGGCGTTATACATGATTTAAAGTTCAAAGGAGGAGTAGTAGACAACGTTGCTACTGCGGCCAAGAAGGCTGGTATAGCAGGCTTTTAAAATGATTCAGACTGAGTCCTTGGAGGCCATCTTTGGAGATGCGCCAGAGGGTGCTGGTGGTGCAGCAGCAGCACCTGCATCCAGGCCCCCAGGGGCCACACGGTCCCTCTAAAGTTGTCCCTGTGTGCACAGCGGCTAGAGTTGTGTAGTTCTGTGGATAACAGGAGATTATGAGGGACTCCCAGTGTTTGTGTACCCAGGTCTGGCATAACTAAAGAAACCTTACGGCAAAAGCTGCTTTGATTGTTGCTGTGTATGCAGCATTCAGAGGGGCTGAGTTGCCTTGACTCCTTAGCCCAAAGGTAATAAATGCTAATTAATTGTGAGGTGTGCCTCTAAGGCAAATAAAAATCATTGGTCACGAAGACTGAATTAAAATGCATCAATATCAATTTAACCAGCGTTGACTCGGAGTTATTAGGCCTAGAGGAACCTTGTCTTTGACCTCCAAGTCTGATAATTGCAACATGACGCTTGTGAGAGTGACTTTGTGCTACTTTGTCCAGTATGTTTAGATTAAAATCAGGCCTTTTTAGAAATCAGAAATGTAATATGTTGGCTACAACTGTTACATGCAAGTCAAGCTTTGCAACCTTGGGAGAGAAACTGCCCAGTAAAAACAATACAAAAAACTCTGTACTTTTGTAGAAAGACTTGTATTTGTAATTCAGGCTTCTGTAGCTTTTGAACATCTGATTTTTAATCTGAAAAGCTGAAATTTGGATGAAAAATTTATGTGCTTTCTGCTAGTGATTCTGAAGTCAGAACTACAACACTCGGCACAATCTTTTTGACTCGAACTGATTAAGCAAAACACCAAACTAAATCTATGAAATGCTGTGGAGCTGTGCAAAGAACCCAGGAAATTTGCAGCTAAACCTGGAGTTTTTTGTGTTTATACAAAGGACAAATATGAGAAATACTGACATTAATATTAAAATGTCAAACGGGATTCTTAAACTAATGAGTAGCTTCAATAATTAATTTGAATACAAACTAACTTTATAGAAAATGTAAAATACAATAAAAATTAAAAATGTACATTGATTAAACTCCTCTCCTAATTAAACCCATGTCTAAACTGGAAGTTTAAAGCCACCAAATATTTGTGAGCGTTAGTGTAAAATGATGCAAAAACAAACTCTGATCATTTACTTTCACTGTTCCACAGCATGCTTCTAGCTGGGTAGTTTGGATGCAACAACAATATATTATTCATTGGATGAAACACTGATTTATTTTATTTTTTTAGACCTGTGGCTTCTTGTTTGCACACAGCACAATCCAAAAATATTTTTGTCAACTTTAGAATATTTTACAGTCTTGGATCTACAAAGTTCAATGTGTTTTATTAAAATTTTATATGATCAACACCAGGCAGTCCACAATTGTAAAATGAAAAGAAAAATATACAAAATACTGTCTTAATAAAAATATTCAAAATTGGGTGTGGGCATTTCATCTGCTATACTCCGATACCCTTAAATCTAGTGCAACCAATTGTGTATAGGTTTGTTTAATTAGTAAACAGTAAATCATGAAGACGGCGGGAAACAGCCGACTGTTTATCCTTCATCTGATGGAAAGAGACACATCTGTAAACCTACCGAGACATGGTCCTAGGGCTGGGTGGTATGGCAAAATTTTCATATCACTGTATTTAAAAAAACAACATAATGGTATTACAGTATTTACCAGTAATTTTTTCCATACAAGACCATTCATATCCACATTATCTTATAAGAATGAATAATATAAAAATGTGCTTTAAATAGCCCATTTTACTGCCATATGGACTTCATCATATTGTTTTTTCCAGACACATGTGAATGATATGAAAATAATTTAAATGATGATGATTCTAGTAAACACTGTTGATGTTCTAAGGCTGAAAATATATTTATTTGTTATCCTCACATTGACCTAAGCAGCAAATTGCAACTTGTACTGGCTTTGCATGTAGTACTGAAGAATACTGCTAGAGGGCAGAGTACAGACTCAGACTGGATAGTGCCAAAGAAGAAGTAAAATAGACATGGCGACCGTAGGAGATTATTAGCTGGTTAATATTCAGGTAAAAAAAAAAAAAGATGCAGAAGTATCGCAGATGGAATGTAAAACATAATTACTGCTAATTTTTATTTATTTTCTACTGGTTTTGCCGCCATTGACGGCGTGTACCTAAAGACGTGAAATAGCGCTCAACACTCCCCCCTATTGGTTACTCGCAGTAGCGTTTGTAAAAGATACGGTGTTTGGTTCTCCTCTGACCTTTTAAAGCCGATAAACTTCTAAACTTTAGACATGACTCATCTTTATGTCATTACTACCTCAACATTGTGTGCTTCGTTCTGGTAGCTCCTGCCAGCAGCTGTACTTTGTTAAAAACTTTACTTTTCACACTGTGGTGAAGAGTGTGTAGCAGTGAAATCTGTCACCACTGAAACACTTCCCCACGTTAAACGTTCCGGAAGTTGTCTGAGCTATTCACTGGTATAGCGGTATATTAAATATTCATATCATAACAAAAATAAACAACGGTTTTTGGTATGAACCGGTATACCACCCAGGCCTACATGGTTGTCTTTCTGTACTGACAGGATGGGTAAGGAGAGCATTCAGTAGAGAAGAGGCCCATGGTAACTCTGAGCAGCAGAGATTCACAGCTTAGGTGGGAGAATTTGCTAACAGGACTATTAGTGATGCTCTCTACAGATATAACCTACATAGACGACATAAGCAGTCCTGTTTGCTGTTAGCATCATGTGTGTCGCAGAAGGCAAGCATTCTATACTATGCTGAAAACACCAAACCCACCATGAAAAACAAAATGGTAGTGACAGCATCATGCAGTGGGGAAGCTTTTCTTTCAGCTGTTTGGAGGTTGGTGAGAAGATAGATGGAGCTAACTACAGGAGAATACAGGAGAAAACCTGTTGCAGGAGGGGGACTGGAGATGGACTCTACCTTTCAGGAACACAAGGACCGTCAGCATTGTAAAGGACGTTTTTGCAGGGTCTATTGCCTGCTTTGGTGATTACGATTATAAAATATATCATCCATCTAGAACAGCAGACTGACCCTCAAGATCAGATTTCTGGTCATCATCTAGCCAGTGTAAACCAGTCCTCTAGAGGCAGACAGGAAGGACTGGCATGGAAATGGCAGATGGATAGATCAGCATTAATATTTGTATCTTCCACATTTGAGTAGGGACGGTCCATGCAAATGCTTTGCTGTTCCTCTTTATTAAAAGCTGTATTTCACATAAGCATACGGTTATATCTGTAATAAGACTCAGACGCTCTCCAGACAGTCTGAAAGACTTTGAGCTATTTTGCCAAGAAGAAACTAATCTAGCTTGTAACTGTGCAGAATTGGTAGAAACACCAAAAAAGATTAGCAGCTGGGCAGCAAAAGTTGGTCACACAAAGAACGCTCTTGCCTGGAATAAAATGCATGCAACACTTTTCAGATTTCTTTTTGTAATAACTTCAGAACCTTAAGTCCTTTTTTATTCTAGCTCTTTCATACAGAAAATCACTACTTTGCATTGCTCGGACACACACATCCCATTAAAATACATTAAATGCTGTGCTTATAACGTGAGAAAACTTGAAGGGGTGTGAATAAACGTTCACACGGCAGCAGCTACGGGTGCGCACCTGTCACTCTTTTTGCGCAGCGCATCATCAGGAGTTGTCGGACCGTGACGACCTGCTGAACCCTGTAACAGAGCTCAAAGAGCCGCTGTAAAGAGCAGGCCCTATAGAGCTCACTCATTGGGACAGAATGCTGCCTCGGTGCGGGACAAAGAAGAGCAGGAGGAGGAGGGTAGAAGGTGCGCTGGAGGCGTCACCTGTCAAGCTGTTGCTAAACACGCTCGGTTTATGAAAAGGGATTGGAGACTTCGGGGGATAAACTGAGCTGAAAACAGAGCTTAGTCGTTCCTTTATTGTCGATGTTTATCGCTCAAACCTCTGAGGTGTGTGTGTGTGTGTCCAAAGCTCTTTTTTTTTTACGCTGTCAAAGTTGTCATCTCATCTGTGGGTTACCACTTGGTACCTGGCTAAAAGGCTATTCCACAGCAATTAACAACTCTGGACTACATTTGATCCACTTTTACTTGAAATCTGCATTGATCAAACAGGATTTGATTCTAGACTCAGTGAAACATGGGTTGAGATTTGTGAATCTTAATGGACAAGTGTGACAGATAAACAGAGACGATTTTATAAAACATAGTTTGGGATTTGGGAATTCTTTGATGTTGTTTTTTTCTTTTGTAGGTTGAGAGCACAAAAGTTCTAGTCCAGCTTACCTAATAGACCAAAATTAGAAATAATTAATTATTGAATTAATGAACCTTTATTGAACTTGCAAAAGATGAAGGTGGATTTTTAATGTAGTTTTTTATTTTTTATTTCAAGATGAGGTCCATCTTAAAAATTACACCAAGATGGTCCAACCATGAAGGATGACTCGTCTTTGGCAAAACCTTTCATCCATTTGCAAAGACTCCAGAAACCAACAAATCAATCCTCTGCACACACACACACATATATATATATATATGTGTGTGTGTGTGTGTGTAGAGAGAGAGAGAGAGAGAGAGAGAGAGAGAGAGTTTTCACCTTAGACCCGTTTACATTGCGTTCTTCATAAAAACTACAGACAAAATGTACACTCTATCATCTTCTCCAAGTAAGATTGGGACCATCATAAAACTCTCACCACTTGTAAGGAGATATATATACATACGATATATATATATATATATATATATATATATATATATCGTATGTATATATATATATATAAAACTATGTACTGGAATATTATATAACAAAACACAGAGTTTGTATGCTAAATTTGCTTTGTGAAAACTCCTTAGAAGGGCAAAAATACTGCTACCCAGGTTGATCTCAAGCTAAAACCCAGATTCTAAAATATTGCTTCTTCTTGACTTTCCCTAAACTGAATGAAAGGTTCACACAACACACATGTTGTGAATGTGAAAAAGTCCAGATCAAGTGTTTCAGTTTTCAAAGTAAAGCAAAGCTAAATATTGAATGGTGCCGTTAAAAGAAGCGGAATGACACGTTAGTCGAGCAGGATACCCACATCTGCGTAATTTTTCAGTAGACGCAGATGACACCTGAGCGGTGCGCACAGAGCGCAAACAGCGGGAGGACGGGGATGTAAGGAAAGGGGAAGGGTGGCAGCTTTAAGTCCATCGCTCCCCTGCTCTCTCTAAATCCCACGCACACACACGTTTGCCCAACGCGTATTAACCCACAACAGAGCGCAGAGCGAAACGGCGGGGTGGGAGTTAGTGCTCGTCGCGGAGCTTCGGTGCGGGCACATTCACCTTCCTTCGCCCCGCTGTAGAGGCTGTTGAACCTGCTGTAGTACCTGCAGAGGATGGTATAGAAAGGGATGCTCCGATGGACGCGAGCAGGAGAGGCTCACGAAGGTATGGATCCGGTTTGTGTTGATGACTGTGAGTTTGTGGAGGGAAAAATAGCACTTCCTATTAGGGTTATACGGGCTTATAGGAACTGTCATGCTCGGTATGCTTCTGCATGCATGTGCGCTTGTTGGTATCGTGTGCTTTCGCGCCGCAGGAGCGCTTTTACGCAACAAAATGGATAAAAAAGTTGGAGATTTAAACTGCAGACCGCAACAGAGTTTCAAACAAAAGCGAGATTAAAACCGGAGATTATACTTCGTGAACATAAAGAATTTCCCTTTTTTCGATCTTATCTGTCTAGATCCTTCATAGGAGCAACGATGTGTGTGTTTTTAATCAGAGTATAATTGCGTGCAGTCATTCTCCATCATGTGTCTGTGCCTATAAAGAAGCTCTCCGTTTAATCCGTCACTTGTGCGCCAACAGATATGTTTTGCAGCTCCACTTTGTGTAGGACACAAGCTGGACTAAAACCCACACACAAACAACCAAGCAACCAAAAACAAAAAAACACAACCACACGCATTGCACTAAAACTGTTGAAAATCTCCTGCTGAATGCAAAGATATATGTGCATACACACACACACACACACACACACACACACACCAACACACACACAAACTGTAAATACATGTGAAGGATTACTGTAGCCACACATCATAGGGAGACTGCAGATTAGAATAATATTCTGTCACAGCCAAAGATTTAAAGAACATTGGATTAGATACATAAAGAGATGGATGGATGGATGGATTGATGCCAAAAAGAGGGAAAGACAGAAGGAGACAGAGAGCAGCAGAAAACATGAGATTAAAGTGTAATGTCCTAGAGAGAGACAGAGGAGAAAGAGAAAATCCAGGCCAAGTCTTGTAGTTAGAGGGAAACTGCCATGGCAGAATGTGGAAGGAATAAAGACGAAGAGAAGGCAGCAGACACTCTTTCTTTATCGCCTCCCTTTTGATCTCCTCCTATTCATCCATCCAAAAGCAAGAGGGGAGAGCTGCTTATATAACTCTCACTTTGAAACCTATTAAACCAAGAGAGAGGAGGGGTTGAAAAACGGGAGGAAAAGAAAAAAACACAATGCACCTTTTAGAAATTGTGAAATTGCAAGACAAAATGTTGAAATAAACCTCGGGAAGAGGAAGAGACACTTTTGTCTCTAAAATCCTGCAGGCTGAACTGAGCCAGCGGCGGGTTTTAAACAACACTTGATGCTAAAGGGTATGTAAATGCTGAAGTGTTCTGCACAGCATGCGCCTGCTGTTACCGCTTTTGTAGGCCCTAATTGAACTCCAAAATTACTCCTGACAGATTAATCTGGTCTTTTAATCAGCCCTTCGTCTTGTACCGTTGACTTGTGCAGCTCTGCAATCACGATGCAAATGTCGACTGCAGGCAATAAAACACAGCATTAAAATACAATCTGAGGAGTCTGCGTTATAAGCGGAAACTCACAAGGCTGCATCTGTTTACTAGAGAAACTGCATTTTTTATCATCCGATCACTCTGTGTGCATAATCTCCGCTGGCATAGATAGACAAAGATGAGATTTTTGAAAAAATACTTTTTATGGCACGAAAATAGCTTTTACGGTGTTGCTTGTACAAACTCAAACTGTAAATGGAACCAAAGCACCGTTGATGAAATCATCGTGTCAACATAAACAAGTGTAATATTCCAACAGCAAAGAATAGCTTGCATGAAACATCCAAAACAGCTATAATATGTAAGGCGCCACATATTCAAACTCAAATTGTTAAAAATATATAAAGTGGGGAGTACAAGTATTTGATACACTATTGATGTTGGAAGTTTTCCCACTTAAAAAGCATATTGAGGTCTGTAATTTGTATCAAAGGTACCCTACAACTGTGAGGAACAGAATCTAAAACAAAAATGCAGAAAATCACAGTAATTAATTTCAATTTTACTGCATGACATAAAACCAGAGAGCTATGCAAGGACATCAGGGATACAATTGTAGAGCTTCACAAAGCTGGGATGGGCTACAGGACAATAGGAAAGCAGCTTGGTGAGAAGTCAACTGTTGGTGCAATAATTAAAAAATGAAGAAGTCCAAGACAACGGTCAATCTCCCTCGGTCTGGATTTCCACGCAAGATCTCTCCTCATGAGGCATCAATGATCATGAAGACAGTGAGGGATGAGCCCAGAACTACACAGCAGGACCTGTTCAATGACCTGAAAAGAGCTGGTACCACAGTCTCAAAGAAAACCATCAGTAACACACTCAGCCGTCATGGATTAAAATTCTGCAGTGCACGCAAGGTCCCCCTGCTCAAGCCAACGTATGTCAAGGCCCTTCTGAAGTTTGCCAATGACCATCTGGATAATCCAGAGGGGGAATGGGAGAAGGTCTTGTGGTCTGATGAGACAAAAGTGGAGCTTTTTGGTCTAAACTTCACTCACCGCGTTTGGATAAAAGAAGAATGATGAGTACAACCCCAAGAACACCATCCCACTGTTAAACATGGATGTGTAAAAATCATTCTCTAGGGATGCTTTATTGCAAAGGGGACGGGACGACTGCACTATATTGAGGGGAGGATGGATGGGGTCATGTATCGGGAGATCTTGATCAACAATCTCCTTCCCTCAGTAAGAGCATTGAAGATGAGTTGTGGCTACGTCTTCCAGCAACGCTCAGGACAACGACCTGAAACACACAGCCAGGGCAACTAAGGAGTGGCTCCATAGGAAGCATCTCAAGGTCATGGAGTGGCCTAGCCAGTCTCCAGACCTGAATCCAGTAGAAAATCTTTGGAGAGAGCTGAAAGTCCGTGTTGCCCAGCAACAGCCCCAAAACCTGAACGCTCTGGAGAAGATCTGAATGGAGGAGTTGGCCAAAATCCCTGCTGCAGTTTGTGCAAACCTGGTGAAGAACTACAGAAAATGTCTGATCTCTGTAATTTCAAACAAAGGTTTCTGTACCAAATATTGAGTTCTGTTTGTCTGATGTATCAAATAATTATGTCATACAATAAAATGGAAATTAATTATTTAAAAATCATCCACTGTGATTTTCTGCATTTTTTGTTTTAGACTCTGTCCCGCACAGTTGAAGAGTACCTTTGATACAAATTACAGATCTCTACAAGCTTTGTAAGTGGGATAGCTTCAAAAATCAGCAGTGTGTCAAATACTTGTTCTCCCCACTGTATGTTTTTTGTTGTTGTTGTTGTTGTTGATATCGGTGATCAAAATCCTAAAGTACAGAGAAAGTGGTGCTGACTTATAGATGATGTAAAAGAAAGTGAAAATGTCAGCCATGGTCAATGGCAGTGGTTTTTCTATTATTATGCAGGCCTAAAGTATGCCTCAAATCATAAGCAAACAATAAAAGTAAGAGCATGGGAGATCAATGGGCTGAGATTTGGATTTTAATAAAAAGCAGAGAACCTGCTGGGACGTAGATAAATAGAGGACCCGATCTTGGTTCCCACAGTTTGGAAGGTAGATCTTCAGGCACAATACAGGATCCACCCACCTAAAACATTTTCTGTTCTAATAAGCATTTGTGTTTTCCTGGAAGGTTTTTTGGTCATTTTCTTGATTTATACTTTGAACCAATATATTGCAATCTAGTCCTCAAATTTAATCAATGTTTTTCGATTTTTATGCATCCTTATTGAATATGGAGACAGAGTACAATATAATTAATAATTATTCTTATAGCTTAACATTATTTATGTTATTTGAATTGTATATTGTCTTGGGCTCCTTTTTGATTGAATGTGGCTTTTATTCACATTTGGAAAGTTGATGGCACATTGCGACTCCTGAATAAACCAAACCGATTATGAGTAGCCTCCAATTCAATTCAGTCTTTGGTGGCGAATCAAAAAAATTTAGGCAGATGTACGACAACGACCAAAGTAAAGCATGATGAAGGATACCTTCGAAATGGTCAAAACTCAACAGAAAAACATTGTCCTGGCTGGGAGAAGACTCAGGTGTTTGAAGCCCGTTTTGTAAAATGGTTTCTCAATCTTACCTGGACTTATTTAGCATAGTGGGGTTGATGTTAACCTGCCTCTGCTACCTCTCTGTTCAACACAAAGGTATCCATAGAGCGCAGGGTTCGTAAGGCTTCTAGTAGTTAAGTATACACGGTAGCACGGTGCGCCGCGCTAGAGTGATGGCCTCATAAAAAAACACAATCAGATTAACAAGAGGCTGGTAACAGAGACCGTAACACAAAACTGGAGAGCTCTTATTACTGTGTGATATTCATGGTTCAGTCTGCTTAAACAAAATGCCTAAATGATGGCAAGTTTTTCCCCTTTGACAGACTGCAAGAGACTTTGAGGTAGACTTATTGGTCGACCATGTAGACATCTGTTTAGGAAATTGCCTTAAGAACATGAGAAAAGAGGTGAAGGAAGGATGTATGATTGGTCTGAGATTTGCTTTCATTCACATGTTCGGAATTTATAACTCAGGAACTGGAACAACAAAAAAATCTTCCCTTATTTCTAGCATTATATCAATCAAGACTTTTTTTTATCTCTCTTAAATGGAAAAGCTAGAACAATGCTACAACCTCACACAGATAGTAAACAAATGCTGAAATCAGTGAAGCAGACAGAGTAAACGAAGGATATGCAAAATGAGTAAAGAAATGGACAATAACAACTCTAACACAGTACATTTAGCACTTTATTGTTTGATTATGTTACACTCGTTGCTGCTGTGTTCTTGTGTACTGGTGTTGTTATTGCTCGGAATTGATTGTGAATTGCTCGGCTGGATATTACTTGCAGACTCTATTTTTTAACCACATCATCTAGGTGGGTTAGTCAGATTAAGAGAAATCCAGTTCGGTTCAACTTTAATTGGACGAAGGCAAAAACTCGACTATTTCTTAAAGGCACTGACTGGTTACTTAAACATGACAAAGAGTTCACTCTACTCCAATGCCCTCCACGATCAACATTTATAAATGCAATAGAGCAGCTTTGGGTTGTGGTGGATATAATCATATGTGTAGCAGACAAATCTTTGTGATGTCATCAAAATGGACAGAGAATCTATGAGAAAAAACTCTGGCACCATGTTGAATTTTAGGGATTATCTTTATCTATTTCTATCATATTTTTTACAACCTCCTTTTATTATATATATCCATGTTAGTGAGTTCCTTGGTAAGAAGGATTCATTTTAAGGCTCCTTCGTACTGAACATGATTCAGTCTTCCTCTTGTTGTAGTCTAGTCTCCACAAAAGGGAAAATTGTTTCTCTCTGTATGCTAATGTTCAAGCATTTCCACTGAAAGTTTCTTGCATGCTGTGCGGCGCTGGGCATTCATCTTTCAGTGGGCTGCTTGGAGCTTCGTCAAAGTAGAGCGAACCAAAACAGGGATCTATGAGACTCTAATCCATATTAAATGGTGTGCCTTTTTAAAACAATCATTTGTGTTTCCTGCAGCATGATGTAAAGAAAACTGTTCGTATCCCTCCACACTCTATAAAAATCTGTCAATTCATTCTGTACTGTTCAATTTAAAATCCCAGTTGAATGAGTTGAGGTTCCAACTCCCCAGCACTTTCTGCTCTGCAGAGAGGGCATCTTCCCTTGTGGCAGTTTGTTCGGTTTACTAGTGTGTGATTGCATGTTCATGTTCAAGAGCACTGGGTCACCTCCCTGTGGCTGCGCTGTTCTTCATGTATCTAAGTAATAAGTCTGCTTTCCTCAGGCGGTTTCACCCTCCTATCCAACACGCCAACCTGATTGATTTCTGACTCGATCCATCTACTGATTCATTATTTAACCAAAATATTACCTTCATCATCTCTATAACCTCGATATACATCTTACTTTAGCCTATTAAAAGTGGAGACTGATTGACTGCATGTCACTTTCAAATAATACGCTCTGCTTTGTTTATATTAGTCATGACATGCTGCATAACTAAGTATTCATGTAAGAGAGGTATGAAAGCAGGACCAGAATTAAACTAAGCAACAATACTTACTGTAATTCCCTTGGCATTCTCCTAACATTTCCTTTTATTAATGACTCAATTCTGTAACTGGTTCCAATCCAAATCAATTACCAACTAGAGCTAATGAGAAATATTTGAGATGTTCATGCCTGTGGAATTAGTTTTATGATTATTATTTACGTTACTATTATTCTAGTTTGTAAAGCTGAGAAATGGTTAGGCAAAATGATCAAAGACTATCTCTAAAGGTAGTCCGTAATGTGATGAGTGTGAATATGCACAATCCAAACTGTCTGCTATATTTGGACCTCCGGATATACCTGAGCATTAGTGTGTCCAGGTGCCCCCCATCTTATTAAAGCCAGTGTATGGGAAATGATGCACTTGTAGTCGGATTTGGAGTTTAAACCGCCCCCGAAACTATGATTTCATAACTGCACTCTGAACAGCTTCGTAAGCACTCAGAGAGAGAGAAAACTGCCTCTCTGGTTTAAACTGTATATATTGGGGCTTATTTTATTATCCTTAACTAAGACTTCGGAAGACAAAGCTCCTTTTAGATGTAAACCTATAAATCAGTCAATTACTCGAGATCAGCTTGTTGTAGTACTTAATCTAACTCCAAATTTGTAAAAATATTACCAAGACAGAAAACCTGGAGTGTTTCATTTTACAGCCCCAATACAGCTGTAAAGCTTGAGCTTCAGAAATTTCTCTTTAGCTACAGTTTGATACACACAGGCGTCCTAAACCTTTGTCGCGTTCAATCTTCAGCAACAAGTTAGCAAAACTCCAAAGCAATAGAAACATTTGTTAGTTTGATGCAGAAATATCCAACAACTTCAGGTTTTGAAACAGAAATCTGCAAAAAACATAATAGATGGACGGAGGTTTGAACCACGGATCAATTTTCTAGCAGCTTCCTTATTTGTTCTCTTGCAGACCTTCTGACAGTTCAATCCAAGCTCCAGTCTGCACAGACACCCATTAGACCCCACAAAAACAGAGAGCATTAACGGAACAGAGTGAACATCAGCAAAAGGACACAGAAACAGATTCGCTAAATGACAGCAGCTCATTTACACCTGATGTTAACATGTGATCTGTATCTGTTTAATGATCCAATTTATGGAGTGTCGCATTTACACTTGGCAGGGGTGTTGGAGTGCACATGAATGTCACCCTGTGAGCCGAACAAAGGCTCTGTTTTTGTTTATCTCTACACACATACACCGTAGCTCAAGACCGACGAGGAGACACTGGAGCTTTGGTGCCGCATCTGCAAGTTGTCTACGAGGTGCAGCAACTTTAGTGAGGTTTTATTTATTCAGCACAATATTATTTCAGTAATTTCAGTTTAAAAAAAAAAATCAAATTGTCCTGGTTCACATTTTCAATTATCGTTTCAAAAAAAGAAGACAGAGATAGAAAAAGCAACAACATTTGTTACTTCATGCTGAAATTACATGATTGCGACTTTCCCTGGTCTGCATAAACATTAAACCAGGAAAAAAAACACTCAAAACTTAAAAAGGACGAATTTCTGACATTTCATTTGATAATGTCAGCTTGTGAAAGGCTGTTTTCTATTGAAAAATATTCAGTACCCCAAACCAATAATTAAAGGTACAGGCTGAACTCTGTGCTGGTACAAAACCAGGACAAGCTGATTAACATGCTCATTATCTTCATTCTGTTCAGATTCAAACTGGATCTCAGTATGCAAATGAATTAATCATAGCTGCTGAATGTTTCAAAGAATCGCTTTGAATGTGCGACTGACAGCCTACTGTTAGGTAATCCTTCAACCTACTGATTCATTTTTCACCTAAAAAGAGCTTTTTTTTTCCAAATTATTTGGTCGATCTGCTTCAAGGCAGAATTTAAACCTCCAAATATGAGGCAGTTCCATACGCACATTTTCAGCCGTAAAATTGCTCAAGCTGACATGTTGATAAACATCAACAAAAAAATTTTCTACCTGAGTCAAGTCAAAAACAAGCAAATAATACAAGTTAAAGAAAGAAGGTTTAGTTCTTCCTTTAATATTTGCATTAACACAGGATTCCCTGGACCTACCTTATGTAAACAAACCTGTCCCACAATCCCTTGCAGCTGCAACATTCAAAGTAACACTCAGTTATTTTCCTACAGTCGTCCTAATTAGCATTAATGCAAATACTCTGGGAGGAGGGTGAGTGCGGGCAATCAGCAAAAAAAATCCGTTTCACTTATGTGGGTTTTTCATACTCCGTTTATTTGGAACTGGAATATTACTTTAACAAACCTGGCCATGTTCATACAGCTTGGCTAACAATAAAAATGAAAAGAAGACAACAGAAGACGTTTTAAGTAGTCAGTTTGTCCTAACCGCTCTCAACAATATACGTTCCTTGTTTAAAAGCTGAGTTTTTGTGACTTAATGAAATTAATATAGTATTAAAAAAATGTAAAGCTTTCTCCAATTGTAATTTTTACCTATATATTAAACAACCGAGAATTTACCTTTTCACCATTTCTTTTTGTTGAGCATATCTAAGATACTTAAAAGAAAATGCAGTTTGGGAAACTGAAAAACTTATTTGCAATGACACTTGATGTGTTATTGACTGGTACTCGCAAAACAGCCAATCCAGGAGTGCCATTCATTTTCCTTTAAGCTGACACGATGTACAGCCAAGTAATAAGGAAGATCGTAGATGGAAGCTTCTGCAGGGGTGCTATGAAGGTTTCCCCTGTGCATACTAATACATGTATATGTATATGTGGTGTTCATAGTGTTAAAACAGGCAGTTATAGGCATTTGTAGAGGGGGTTTCAAGCATTTACTGACCATAAATATTCATGGGCAGTTGTGGTCCCCAACCTTCACGAATACTCAGGGTCTACAGTTCTACACACACTTAGTACATTGATGCTCCTTTAAAATAAACTTTAGCATTCAGAAGTCTTTTGGTGTACAAACCTAACATCAGTTAGATAATTTGATTACCCAGATAAAATTAAAATCTCTTTTAAAGAGGGAGCATCAACTGTAGTAAATCTGTGGTTTTAGCTAGTTTGGAAAAACTTATAAACAATCATAACAGTCTCTGTCTTCCTTATTACTTGGTTGTACATTTACTTTTTTTAAATACTATATTCATTTAATTAAGTCACAAAAACTCAACTTTTAAACAGGGAGTGTATATTTTTGAAGGCGGTTAGGATAAACGGACTACTTAAGACGTCTAGGATGTTCTTCTACAATTAATTAAAAGACCAAATGGAAAAAGGTCAAGGATGCGAAGGAGCTGCAGGAACTTCTGGGTAGTACAGCTTATGTTCTACATGTGACAACAGTTGTGAGTTTTTCTCTATATGTCTGACCAAATAATTGTCTCCTAAAGAAAACCTCAACACCTGGTGAAAATCTCCTAAAACCTTCAGGGACAAAATTTTGTGATGCAACACAGGTGTCAAGCTCCAGTGCTAGCTCCAGTCCTGCAACCTTTAGATGCTCTCTGTTTTAATCATCCATCCATTGTCTGTACTGCTTATCCTCAATGAGTCGCAGGTGACTGGTGCCTATGTCCAGCGGTCAATAGGCGAGTGGCGGCGGTACACCCTGAACAGTTCGCCAGTCCATTGCAGGGAAATACAGACGGACAGGACAAACAACCATGCACCCATGGACAATTTAGATAGACAAAGAACCTAAAAGTCATGTTTTTGGACTGTGGGAGGAAACTGGAGTACCTGGAGGGAACCCAAAAAAACCCATATTAGATAGACTGGCCTTTCAATATAAAGCATCTAGTGCTGAAACGCTGCTTTGACGACTGATTACATCCAATATAGAGCAACATTCTGGGGAAATGATCTCTGGCTGTTGTTGAGCTGACCGATCACAGGGATCCACTCTCTGTTAACAGAGACAGATAGTTAGAAAATCGGGCTCTACTCTGTGCGTTGTTGCGTAGGTGACTGTCAGCCAAGGCGTCGACGAATAATGTTGTTGCGTCTATCCCTTCCAGAGAGACCCTTAAAAGTTGAAGAACGCCAACCTCAGAAGACTGGAGTTTGACACAAATTCAAACCGGACCAGCCATATTCCTAAAACATATGTTTGGCACAAAAACAGCACCACACATGAACAAAATTAAGCTATATTCACACCAAAACATGATGGCGGCAGCAACATGGTCTGTGAGGGTTCGTGGACATGAGACATTCTCAAAATCTGGTATATTTGGGTACCTTTTGCAAAACAGAGGGCTTAAATATGCATAAGTAAACATATGGGACGATGATAATGTACTACCAACAAAATCTGACTCTGCATCAAAAGGTAGTTCAATAAAAATAAATAACATTTCAACTAGGTTATTGGACCTACTTTAACAGGGGTGTGTAAACTTTTGAGAGTAACTAAAAAACAAGTGCTTTTCCCTTTTAAGATGTCTTTATCAGAAATCTAAGAAAAGTACAGCAAGCAGGGTAGACATAACAGGTCTTTTTTGTGTAATTGACCAAACTCAAAGTGAATTCTGAAGTATTTTCTCTTGACCCAGAAACGATCTCGAGATCAAGGGAAGATATGAAAGAAAATTCATAAAGACAACCTCGGAGTAAAGATAACACAATTGCCCTTACACTAAGCTATGAGTTGGCTCGTTTTGGAGCAGGTCTGCCATTAGGAATGCTGCCGAGTGAAAAACAGAAACTAAAAGCACGCCACATACTTCAGCCCTACGGAAGCTGTTTCATTTAGTGTTGTTATTGTGTTAAGATAACGGTTTGAGTTTCTGAAAGGGTGCAAGTCTCTTCATCATTTCAGACCATGCTGACTTTTAAAACCCACATAGTATTACAGTAACCCGGTCTTCCTTCATAGACACCAGTGCGGTTTCCGTGCTGACTGATACATAAGCCCGCAGTGATTCACTTTTAATGCTGCTGCCGTAAGGAACTTTGGGATGGCCTTATCTTTCTTCTATTAAAAAAGGATGGTCCAGTATTTCCTATGCAAAAGGAGATAAGAGAGAAAGCAATGAAGCACCTATTCTCAGCATTTAGAGACTTCAAGCGCTTCTTATCAGGGCTGCAGTGCAGATACTTCTGGGTCATTTCCCTCACTTAGGAAACCTTTCAGAACCCCCCCCCCCACCCCCCCAGGAAGTTTGAACGTAGCAATGATGACTAGTGGTGGGCTGTTCAGAGTCTGTCATCAAATCAACGCAAACCCACGCAGCTACGCTGGAAAGGGGTCTGTGTTTACTTTAATTGTTCATTTATTATGTCATCCTGCATTCACATGCTTTTCTTATTCACAAAGCAATTCCTGACAAAGATTATGAACTAATTGGAATAACATGAGGGAAAGTATTCTCATGGAGTGAACCACAATTTTGTCACATTACAACAACCTTCAGTTTGTGGGATTTCTCGTGACAATCCGAGGCGAAGTAATACATAACTTTGCAAACCGTGCTGTGCATTTGGATCTACTGATTTCTTCTTCTAGCTTTTAAATAATAGAGTGATAAGGAGTGATAAGCCTATGGCCGAGTTTATACTTCTCCGACCGCAAATTTGCACGCAAACGTATTGGCGGAGACGTTTTTTCGTTTATGGTTCTCAGTTTTTTTCCTCTCAACTCTCTATTGTTTTTTCAGCGTTGCTCGACCAGGACAGCAGGGGGTGCTAACTTTTCATGCCGTCTCTACCTACACAGTGTCGTTTCAGTTTTTCTCTATTGTGAACGCATTTCCCCCTCAAGGAGCCACGGATGACAGAAAGTACGTTTTGATTAAGCTGTAAAGCTTTTTTAAAAGTGCAGCTCATAGAATACTCTAGAAACGAATGGAAATAAACCCAGCAGCCTTTTTTGTTGTTTTCCTACACCGTGTGTTCAAAATCGGCAAAAGAATAGACTGGATAAGTTATCCTTTCAATATAAAGCATATAGTGGCCAAATGCTGCATTAACTACTGATCACAGCGTTCTGGTGAAACGATCTCTGGCTGTTGCTGAAAATGACCAATCAGATGCATACGCTCTCCGTTGACGGAGACAGATAGTGAAAAAATGGGTCTTGACTCCGTCCGTCCGTCATTGAGAGAGCCCTTGCATCGACGGGTAATGGCGTTGCGTCAATCCGTCTCCGTCAAAATGGAGAAGCATAAACTGGCCTTAACTGCACATCACCCTGAACTCACCATCCCTACTCTGAAACCTGTTGGTGGCAGCACCATGCTGTGGGAATGTTTTTCTTCATCACCCACCAAAAGATCAGACACCGGTGCAGCGGTACAGAGCTACAGTTAAGTAGCTTTGATCGAAGCATATTCTGGTGTTAGAATGGCCCAGTCAAAATCCAGACCTCAATCCAACTGCAAATGTGTGGGCGGATTCGAAATCTGATGTTCACAGACCCTTTCCGTTCAATCCATTTCTAAGCTTGAGCTATTTTTCGATTGGCTGACAGTTTTAATCTATAGACGTGTGAAGCCAGTAGAGACATATACCACTAAAAGCTTGAAGCTGTAACTAAAGAAACAGGCAGATCTTGAGGGGAATGAAAAGTTTCGCAAAGCAATATAGACTTCTTTTTTATTTGCAAATGGCAAATAATTTTAGCCACTTGCATAAAAACATGAGAACAAATTTAATTTGGACTAGATTCTTGAGCTATGAGGGCTGCTTATAGTATTAATTTATTCTTTTGACAATCTACCAGACAAGACAATGTGACATAGAAACAAACTGTGCTTCTTCATAATTTAAGTGATGCCAGATTTATTTTTTTATTTATTTTTTTGGGCTTAGACTGTCCCAGAAAGACTTCATAAATAGTCAACAGAGAACATTGGAGAGATATATATCTCAAGAGGATATTTGGAACAATTTGGGTTATTTTCAAGACTCACAGACATTAACATACACAGAACAGATGCAAATACCAGGCTGTGGTAAACTGCTTTGTTTGGGTTGGCTGTGTTGGAGATCCAGAAGGGTCAGAGCCTGCAGGACTCGCAAAAAGGAAAGGTTAGAGCTGAGCTTTTGTTTGAGCAGAATGATTGACTTTAATGCGGCTGAACTATTCCCTAACCTGTCTTAAAATCCTCCCATAGGATCCCTAAGAAATGTTAGATTTGATTAAACACCATTAGCTACATTATGTTGGAATAAAACTGAAAATATTTTTTATTGGAGGTATGAACAGTTTCTACAAGAGAAATTAAAAAGTAGGGGAAAAAATGAAAGCTTAGGTATGCATTACAGACCCCGGCTTTTTTACCAAAAACATTAGAATCAGTCTCTAGATTTAGCTTAAATATGCAGATTTATAACCTCTGACAGAGATACTGGCAGTTCAGCCAACATACACACATACATGTATTAATTTCTACTATGAAAAAGAAGGTTAGTCACAGCTAAGAAACACAAAATATTAATCAGCTATTAAATAACAAAGAACCAAAAAAAAATGAATCACTGCATTTTAGCAGCTGGAACCTGATTTGAAACCCAATTATCACAACTGGAACCTGAACCTTAAACTTTTTACTTTGACTAACACCTCAGAACAACCCTTACTATGTGGCTTTTCAGTTCTGGTTTAATGAGAAATAACTAAAGACAACAGCATTACAGATGATTGACATTTAGGTCGAATTCTGCTCGTTACTGTGGGAGGAATTGCTGGCAGAGAAAATAAAGCCAGCTGCAAAAGAAGAGCAAAGACGGAAGATTTGGAGGAGAAGTTTGATTTAGATGAAGAATGGTTTCCTTTTATACTACCTTTTATAAAAGCCTCAGAAAGCAGATAGAAAAAGGTATAAGCTCTTAACGAATGCAGAGCTTAAGGAGAAAGAGATCTGTCATTTCTGAACGTGTAGTCTTTGGTGTGCTACTCCAAACATGAAAGAAACGACATGAAGGATTCCATCAGTAGGATTTTATAATTAGAGAATTAGAACAGAATAGCAGATGAGCCAGAATTAGAGAGAAAGAAAAAACAAATGTTGGAAATCTTATTATAAAGGAAAGAACGGAGAACATTTGTGATGCAGTCGGTGCGCCAAAAGCTCCAGATTGTCCACATTTTCCCTTTTCTCACCAGTTGCACCGCACGTCTGTCTGTTGCAGTCCAAACGCGTCGCCTGCGGAAGAAATTACTGTTGCCATGGCATGTGAAGAATGTAATTTATCTGGATCTCGCATGTTTGAAATTGTTGAATCTTTTTTTCAAATTTGGGGACGGGCGCCGACTGTGTCGTGTTGCTGGCAGCGTTTTTTCCCTCAACCAGCCCGTTGCTTAATGACAAGCAGTGGGGGTTCAGCGTAATTTGTTCGAGTCTGTAGAATGCAAATAAGTATTCCACCCTCTAAATGTTTGTCTTGAAATGCTACAAGCTCTTTGTTCCATGGCTAGTTTTTCAACCTAACACCTCTTTTAGCAGTGAGAATGCATGTTTGAGTGATTGCAAGAGAAGCAAAGTGAAATAGTAGGAAAGCTGTGGAGAATGTTAAACATCACTGAGCACATTTGGATTAAATACCAAAGTCATTAAGGGTAATGACACAATTGTTGAAGTAAAATGGCTTCGTTTGGAACAAAACAAAGTGTCTAAATAAAAGCAAATGCCAAATTATCAGCAGCTACCATGGCAACAAGGAGCAAGAAACACGACCACAGTGTTTTAGAGATATTTACATTAACACAAGCCAATTACTGAGCTATTAAGGAAACGCAACACACTACAGGGTAGTTTATGTTTGTGACGTTGACTTACAGTGAATATACAGGCATTGGAAAAGTTTTCATACTCCCCTCCTAACATTTTGACTTGTTACAACAACAAACCTGAGTTTATTTTCCTGGATTTTAATGTTATAAACCAGCCCAAACAGTGACTAACATGGATGTTTTTCCTTGAGTTCTTTCCTATATAATATCAAATGCCAACACAAGCCAAAAAATTCATGAATTTATATTCAAATTAATTTAATCAGAAATTACATTCAAGGGGAAAAAAACACTTTGCTGTCTACAAACCCTTTAGCCAAATGTTATTTCAAAGGCACAGTCCCTATTTGGGCTGTTAGAGGTCAAACTTTACAACTAATGGTGAAATAAGATTTCAGTACAATTGAGAAGTTAATCTGTGAAATCAGACATAAATGAAAATTACCTAAAAGAAAAAAAACTGAAAAGTTTCAGCACTCACATATTTATCTCTGAGCATTTTTTTTCCACATGAGATGTAACAATTCCGTTGATTGTTTAACTACTGGTGGCAAACTATTTCAAACAAGGGGTATTTAAATGAGGAAAAAAAAAAAGATTTTCCAAATTATGTTTAGCAATTTAATGAAATTATTCTCCGTTTAAAGAGTTCTACTATCTGTAATATGAATGTAAATACAGCTGGTTATAAAACAATCCCCTAAAATTACAGAGCACAGCTTAAACCATCATCCTAAAACGGAGAGTTTGGCACAGCAAACTGGACATGGGCATCTGGTGAAACTGACAAGCCGCCCAACAAGAGCATTAATACGGAGGTAACTCTGGAGGAGTTAGACAGCAGTTTTTTCCCAAACAGCAGTACGGACATTAAATCAAATACTTAGGAGAAGTTTCTTTGTGTATCTGTCTTTTTGTTGTTTGTATTGTGTAATGACACAAAGATGTGAGCATGTGACGCTGTACCGAAAACAAATTCCAGCAAAATTGTTGTGTGGCCATTAATAAACGAATCTGAATCCGCAGTGATTGATAGCTTAGTTCTGAGAATATGCTCAACAAATGTGGGTGGGATTTTTGGGGGGAGAAGGTTAAGAAGAAAACACATAGAAGATGATGGGCAGAACTGAACTTTTTGCCTGACATACAAAACAGTATTTCTGCGGTTAATTAACAGAGTAAAAGTAAAGCCGGTGTAGCTACGCACTACTAGAGCTAACCGAAGCTAACGGAGATTAGTGGGCGCTTTTAGCTAGAAAACTGTGGTTGAGTGACTCTGTTACCCCTCTGCCTTCTTCGCAGATTAAATGGTATATCAAGTAAAATCTCGAAGCCTTGTTGCTCCATAAATGTTTGATTAAAACAAGTTTTAATAATCAATATGTGAAGTAAAGTAGAAATGTGATCATTTCGACTCATTTTATTCATTATTTAAAGCTTTAATTACATCTTAAAAGATTAGTTACATAAAAAATTAACCCCCCTCATAGTTGTCTTGACTTTTTACAAATATTTTAAACAATTAAAAAACCTGGATTTCAATATGTGCAATGCTGATACAGATGTGACTCAAAAGACTTGCAGCTGTATAAAACCAAAATGTTCTGCAAAGTATGACTCAGGGAATACATTCAGTTTTTTTGTTATTGTTTTTTAGATTTTTTAAAATCATTTCACTTCAGTGCAAAAAAATTTGAAACAGATATGGATATTTCTGTGTTTTTGTCCTGAGGTCATAACATCCAGAGGATCTCTTACTTATGCAAGGATTCTCCTTGATTTTGAGCTTTAATAACCTTCAATAATTAATCTGAAGCTTTTCTGGAGTATGCTTTATTAAAAAAAAAAAACAAAGTGAACAAAACAGCAGAGAGCTGAGAGATCAGGAACAGCAACAAGGCTCCCAATAAAGGTTTCTTTGTTTAAAAACTTAAACTCAAGCTAAAAATGAAACAGAGAGCTACACTAACAGAAGAGAGACACAAAGTGGTGGCTGAAAGGTAGAGATCTTGTCAGCTGGATTTGAGGCTGCATGCACTTCACATCTTATTGGATTTAAAGTGGCCTATGGTTTGTCTGTCATCTCCCTCCCAAGCCCACAGGAAGGACTCCAGGGATTCTCGATCAAAAGTACAAGTGCCGAGCCCAACGTAGCGAGAGTAATAGTGACTTATCTGAGAGTGCTTGCTGGTGGCATGTTGTGCACAGTCGTGAGAGTGTGCGTAAAGGTGTCTGATCCGTAAATTATCGCTCTGTAGCTGCTTCCTACCTCACTCTACGCTGAAAAAACGGAGGGGAAAAATAAAGAGAAGGCTGCAAAAACCTTCAATCAAATTTAATGTGCTTATTTATCCACATACTGTCATGAGGGGGATGTGTATGCAATCTGGGCTGCCTGTAGAAATGTGCGTTATGCTGAAATATGAGGTGCATCAAAGCATCTCAGAGTGCATTATATCCCAAGCTGAGGTCTGAGTAGTTTTCTCAGCGTTTTTTTTTCCATAGCAGATAAATTTGATGCATTCCTCCAGTGCTGATAGAAAGCAGTGTAAGGCTGATATTAAATCTGCTTCACATGCGAGGCAGGCTGCTCCGTCCACTGCCACCCTGATCGAGGCTACGCTCTCACCACAGCCACCAAATTTGCTTCTGTTAATATCGCCGCTCGTGTCGGAGCAGAGGAATTAATTCCAGCGTGTCGTCGAAGGATTTTACTCTGAACTTCGGGGCTGTCAGTCTGTAAAACCTGTAATAAAACCTGCATCAGGCTTCCCTAAGTAGCTGCCAACCCGCCTAAAAGCTTTCATCTCAGAGGTTCTTGTCATCTTTTTCAGCTTCCCCCTCTCTAATGAGATTGTGGTGGGCTTTCCTGGCCCGTCATGAATAACATGTTGGGATAAACAGCTAATTATTTACAAACAGAGTTGATAAAAATAAAAAACCATGATGATAGAAATTTAACTGAAAGGCTTTTCCCAATAGAAATGAGGATACACATTGTTTCTCTATGTGCTGTAACGGGAGGCACAGTGAGCAGGTGAAGGAGCGGACTCAGCGCCCCAAAACCTACAAGGTGGGAGGATACAGCTAGCAGATTATGCATTTAGAAAAAAAAAAGGTAAATCTCTGTGCTGTTGCTATAGCACACAGCATGAGGTCTGATAATTTTAATTATTAGGTGCTGTGTTTAAACTGGGCTGCAGGAGTTTTTA
The DNA here is from genome assembly GCA_028564705.1 of Apricaphanius iberus. Lineage (NCBI taxonomy): Eukaryota > Metazoa > Chordata > Actinopteri > Cyprinodontiformes > Aphaniidae > Apricaphanius > Apricaphanius iberus. The sequence continues at coordinate 1,632,924 of JAPXFQ010002982.1, forward strand.
AGTTTATACAAAACATCCTTAATGTGTGTCATCTTCCTGGGCTCATCTCTGCCTCTTCAACCCTCTTTTGTCCCACCATCGTGCCTTTTGATTGTCTTCGCTGCTGGTGTTTTCCATTCCTTGCTCCATTTAAACCCCAATTCCTAGTCGTCTTCCATCACATTCTTTCTCTCCAGCCGCGCTCTCTCATAGTCTCGTTTACTCCCTCCTCTGCTGCTCGTTCCCTCTTTGCAAACTGGCTCCCCCCAGGGCAAAAACTCTACAGCTCACTTTGTCTCCCTGTCTGCCTCCGTCTACACTCCCCTCCTTCCATCCTTCTTCCTTAGCCTCTTTCTTTCACTCCGTTTTCATCTTCTCACTTGTTTTCTGACAATGGGTTTCAGGACCTATCTATTGAAATTTCCCATTTGCGCCACTTGCCTCTCAGCGGCTGATCACCGTTGGAGGTTTCTCCTGCCTTTACGATTTGGAGGAATGAGGTAGTGGTGGTGGGGCTGAGGGAGTTAAAAGGAAACGCAGCAAGAAACACCACCACCACACACATCTAGTAGACCCAGGTGGTTGGAGGGGTTTAATGTAAAGAATGATCCTCATGCTGTGGGACCAACATAATATCTTGCTTCACATGTGGCCGGATCGACCAGATTACATAAACAGCATTAACACTGATGTTTAAGCGTTTGCTCAAACATCTACGATTAGGCCTTACTGGTTTGAACATCACAAAAGGAGAAAACCCTCGAGGCACTTCTCATTTTCTCTAAATGTCCTGTGAACAGTAGATCCAATTTCAGTGCAGAGTGTCATTATACCTCGAATCCCCCCCCCCCCCCCAAGTAAAGTTTTATTCTCACATTCTGGCATTAATTAGGTTAAATATCTTCCTATTTTCGGAAAATTTGGATAAAGAAAACATTTACATGCACATCTAAATCGACCTTTTAGGGGAAATCGGACTAATGGCTTAGCAGAGTTTGGTAAAGAGTCCCAGTTTACATGTCACTTAGAAAATTGGATTATTGAATAAAGTGCGTTCTACTCTGCGATGCTACGTTGAGGCAGAATGTCAGGGAAACAGACTGAGTAAAAGCAGGATATCCACGATGAGTAAAGAAATGGACAAGAACTACACTCCAACACAGAACATTTTGTAAGTACTGCACTGTTTGCTTGTGTTATACTCGTCGTTACTGCTCCTTCTGTTTTTGATTCTGCTCCCGCGGTCTCATCACTTCTTGAACAGGGAGTACTCAGGCTGTCACAAGCTCGGCTGCTGCTGAAAGGTGTTTACATGCAGAGAAACTCAAATTTCCAATCGCATTATATGGGTACCGTAGTCCGATTTCTCAAAATCTAGTTTGAGTTCAAGTAAAGTCGATTTAAGATGTATACATGCATTTCAAAAGTCTGATTTCAGTCAGACTAAGGCAATAATTTGACTTTCATTTTCTGCATTTAAACACAGCATAAATTGTTTTTAAACTTTTTTTTTAAACACACATTTCCTTAGAATTTGGTAGAATTACCTTCAACCCCAATGACTTGGTCTGAGACTTTGGGTTTCCTTCTACAAGCTTTCCACAATAGTTTGCTGGAATTCTGGCTCATTCCTCTCGGTGTAACGCAGCTTTGCTCATAAACGCCTTGTCAGCTCTGCGCAAAACTTTTCCAAGGATATAAAATCAGGGCTTTGTGATACTCTACAACATTGACTTTGTTGTCTTTTCTAACACCTAACATTTTCTTACTATTTTGTTTGTATGCTTAGGCCCATTGTTTGTTTGGAAGAACCATTTGTGGCTAAGCTGTAACCTTCTGGCTGATGTTTCAACATTTCCACATAAAGTTACGTATTTCCTCATGATCCCATCTGGTACCGTTGGAGTGCACCAGTCATTCTAGCAAAAAAACACCCTCACATCACAGTGCTGCCTCTAGGCCTGTCATGATAACACATTTTGCTGGACGATAAATTGCCTCAGAAATTATTGCAATAAACAATAACTGTCGCTTTGAGAACATTTTCATTTAATATTATAATAATTAATGTACACCCTCTGAATGATCAATACACACTAACTTCTAAGGAATCTTTATCACTGCAACTGGAAGACATTTTTAATATCATAAATAAATTAAAACAATAAAAAAATAGACGGACTCTTAAAACAACATTGCCTTTTTTTTTAAATACTAATGATTGGTACTAAGACACTACCAGGAGTTTTGCAAATAAGAAGTGTAAACTAAAAGGAAAAACTCTGTTTGAATAATAAAAAAAGACATCCTGTTCTGCTCTGATATATGGATTATTTATGCCTTTTTTCATTCATTCTCAAACAAACAAGTATCCATCCATACATCATCTATACTGTCCGTCTTCTGCAGGGTTGCGGGAAGAATAGGTGACAAAGAACATGCAAATGGGAATTATTGTGGCTGGGAAAAATACTGAGTTTATTTGAATTCTGGTTTTTTTTCTAAGCTTTTCAAACTGAACGCTTCTTTCCTTGCAGAGTGGGCTTTCAGGCCAGGACTACTACAGTACTAATATCACTATGAATAATGACCCTCTTAACCAAATTCAGCAAGCATCTTCACATGCTCTTTAAATTATTTTCTGGGCTTGTTAGGTACATTTTGCACCAACACATATGCTCATCTCTTGGACACCAACTCCATCACCCATCTAAACAGCATGCAGGATGGACTTGATTCATTAAAAGTCTCAGTCACTCATTTTTGTTCCCAATACATTTCAGTTACGAATGAATGTCCTGTGACCCGTTTTACGCGGAATAAATACTCTGGCGCTCCTGTTTCAGGAGGTTGCAGTTTGTCGGAGAAGTGGGTGGGGAAAGACACCACGATCACGAGTCTAACTCATTATTATTCACAATATGCAAACTGATGGCTAATAGTAATGCTACGTTTATGCTGCCTTCAAACAAATAATTAACTTACTTCACTGGTGGTTTTCCGAGACAAATTCCAACAGTTTCTTCCTCAGCTCTTCTTTCTTTGGTAAGAAATGAAACACGGATGTGCTGTGTCAAGAACTAAATGAAGTTGGACCCTTTTCTGCCATGCTGTGGAGTTGCTAACAGTTAGCTTTGTTGCTAGCAGTTAGCTTCGGCTTTCAGCTCCTACCATCCGCTCTCTCCAGGCTGCAAATCAGCTTTTCCGTGGGCGGACACAATGCAAAGTAAGCAAGACCATAAATACTAATGTTAGATGTAACGTAGAAGGGACTTGCTTTTTCCGATTAGCTCGTTTTGCCATCTGTTTTCTTTCTGTGCCTAATGTAGGCTATGGGGGTCAGAGAGAATGTTTACATTCATCCTGCACGCAGCTCATAGGGACTGATCATATTTCACAAAGAACAAGTGTTACACAGTATCTCAGTGAAGGAGACCTCTGACCAGATGGCCGTGGTACATACAGGCATCTGAGCATGAACTCAAAACAGAACAAGACCAGTCGGGTCCACAACATTTTTCCAATGTCTTTGGTCACATCCTTTCATTTTCCCAAGATGTCACAAAAGGAAGCTGCAGGTTTGGGGTATTTGCCTTAAAATACATAATGTCTCCAACCTACTTCATGTTGATACTTAAAAGACCACAAAACTTCCACAGGTGTGTTTCCATTTAACTCAAATGTTGGAAATTAATGAAAAAGTTTTCAAAGTCATTGAATCATCTGGTTTTTCCAACGGGTTTTAAAATAATAGTAACCTTAGTTAATGTAAACTTCTGGAATAGAAAAAAATTATCCAGCTTAAATAATGGTCTAAATAATTTTGGTAATACTAACTAAAAATGTCTGCTTTAATCTCAGACAGTGGGAGACAGTGTAAGCAAATATATTCTCTATAATTGTAGTGTTGATTTTGACATTTTTTGTAGCCATACTTGCAAACAAACACATAGGTATTAAACATAGAAATTATTGGTTAAATATTCAACACAGCTGCATGAATGTGCAACCAATATAGATTTTTTATGTCAGCTAGGATTAGAAAAAGAGATATTTCTCTTGCTCAAGTACCTCACCCACAGAAAAGTAACAATGAGACTGCAGAGGGAAAAACAAGAATAAAGACAAATTAGATGAAAACCTGATTAAAAAATAAAACCTGACAGTTTAGCTAGAAATGTAATAGAGATAAATAGGATAAAAGTAAAAACAAAAAAACTTTTGAAAAGATTTTAAAACAGATGCTACTTAGCACCTTGCGGATTTGATCCTTTTCTATAAGGAAATTCAGAGCTAATTGACCCCAACACGATTCAAAGTGAGAGGAAGAAGATGGAGGAGAAGCTGGGGGAGACAGAACTCAGGATTGTGTGAATTGCCATAAGAAAAAGAGTGGGAGGTAGTGTTGTCACAGTGCATAATGCCGTTGCCATCATTGCTGCTGGCTGGTAGAACAAAGAAGAGCGAACTACAGCGTTTTTGTGTCAGGAGGATGAAGTCAGTACAAGTTCACGGGTCAAAAGTGAAAGAATAAGTAGGCAAGCGTGAAGAGAAGACTGCGAGGGTGACTAAACCAATCTTTTAAGAGGAGAAAAGAGGTGCCTGGATGTTTATTTTTAGGGGAATGACTACTGGGGTCAAACTAGTGATCACTGAGTTGGTGATAAAAAAAATAGATTATTGACTCTGTTAAACACGTTTGTCTTGACATTTATCAGCACAGTGACATTTATTCTTCCAAAATATGGTGCAAATTTTAGAGCTGCGTCTCACATTCTTGCAGCCGTGTACGAGGAGACTTGATTTTTAAATGGCAAAACTGGGATGACATTTTACACCAAATTACATTTGGCAATTATAAAGTCTACAAAAAGTTCAGTTTTTCCTCATAACTCAGATAAAATGTGATGAAACTGAGAGGAATATTAATATATCACTGTCACTTACAGGATGTTACACCTCTGAGATATAATAAGCATATAACAACCACAATGAATCTCTAATTGTGAGTGACTGGGAACAATCCAGATGCAAAGTTATGCAGAGCCACTGTAAAGCTTTTTTTGTATGCTTTTATCATTACTATCAATAACAGATACTGCTGTAAATCTGGATAATCCACTTAGCAGCAGCAGATTGGCAAACGTTAGCAGCAATGCAAGGACTGCAGTTGCCTCGATTCATTTTGATTTCAGCAAGCAGACAATTGTACTGACCATGCTTTACACACAGCCAGTAGTACATAGATTTTTGTAGGACTGGTCCAGCCGAGGGTGGTTGTAGTGTAATTTAAGGGATAAACCTGCCTAGTGTTTTCTGTGTGTATTTACACTCAACATATTGCACTGAAAGGCAAAAAGGCAACTATTATTGATAGAATCGCAAATATATCACTGCAAAATTATAAATAATAATATTAAGCAGCACTTTTAGACAAGCTGCAGGTTAAGTCAATACCACAAACCCTGCCTGGGATCACAATCACCTCATTTTTCATCGATAAACTCTAACTGGTAATCAGTCAAACACACAAAAAAGTAAGACACATTTCCTGTTCATTAAATGAAGGTTAGTAAAAGCCTGATCGGTGGATATTTACCACAAAACCTTCAAAGTCTTGCTTTTTACAAATAAACAATTTTCTTTAATCCGGCTGCAGGTGTCTATAACAGAATCAGGAAGGTTTATCGCTGAATGTGAAAACAGATTCCCATAAAAAAATGGCTGTGGTACTTAGTGCAACCATGTGAAAAGACAAACACTTATAAGGAGGCTATAAATAATATTAAGATAGGATAAATATATTGATATATACATGATTGCAGGTGATGATCATTGCAAAATCAGACAGGTGCAAAAAAACAACACAGGGTCACGTAACTGAACCAGAGCGGGTGGTGAGAACAGTCTCAGGGTTATTGTTAATGAGTCCAACAGAGGATGGGAAGAAATTGTTCTTATGGCGAGAGGTTCTGATCCGAATGGACCGGAGCCTCCTGCCTAAGGGGAGCAGGCTGTGAAGCAGGACTACAGCGGTTCTTCCAGAGCTTCCTCCTTAGACTTGATTGGATTCTGGAGCATTTGCAGACTCTCTCTAAAGCCTGAGGTCAACTTTGGATTTTCTTATGTTTGTGGCAGTCACGGTGTGTTTAATAACTAAATCAATAGGATTTACCATTAGAACCTTATTGTGAGCAACTTATTTACATAAACCATTTCCTGTGGACTTCTTTTAGCTGTTGTTGCATTTTTTTTTAAATAAACGAATACAAAAATTATATGTAGAAATGTAATTTTTTTTAAAGTACATGCTAATATAGTTTGCTCATAAGTCAGAACTGCAGATCTTAGGAAATTGTTCAGGGTTAACAACAGAACAGATTTAGCAGGAGATTTTAGGTTTAGATCAGGTTGTTATAATTTTTATTTGTAAACAGTTGCACTTAGTAAAGAGCAATTCACCGTCATACCAGAGTCTTGGTCTGGGCTGTGGTCGTCATGCTGACAGTAGAGCTGCTTCAGTGGCACAGATACAGACAGAGAAAGATTGAGAGCAATACTGCCGGCAGGTCATTTGCTACAAAGCATTCTTTGGAGGTGGAGAATTTCTCTCCACCTCCTTCACCAGAAGAAAGGGAAGGAGGTTCTGTAGATGAGGCATTGGGTGAGGCTTGGCTTCTTTTACAGCCCACAGAGGTAGGCTGAGGGAATAGCAATGATAGACTTAAATTCAAACAAAAATCGGAAAAGTCAATAGCATAGAGTTAGAATGCCCCCCCCTTACAATCGGAAAATTGAACATGATTAATTCATTACTTATCTCATATGCGTCTGTAAATTGTCGTTAAATTGAGTAAATTGAGTCCGTAACATCCTTTTAATGGTGCAGTCCTTTATTATTTTATTGCTTTTTTCTCCCCATAGTTCTGGGTGGAGAAATACCATCAGCTTTGAGTTACCTCAGCGAATCCACCCCTACTAAATGCAGAGAAGATCAAAGGTTGTATGTTTCTTTGTTGATTTTCTGGAAATCTGGTTGAAAATGTAACTGTGAAGACCGTAAGCATTAAGCATCAAAAGAAGAGGATGTGAAGATTTTAATATTGTTTATCTGAAATTTGAATGTGCAAGCGCTGAGCTGTGGATAGAGACGGCAGATGTAGGGCTCCCAGTTGCAGCCTATTTCTGGCAGCGAGGTAATATACAAGGAAATAAGTTTCCATACAGTAGGTGAAGTCGGTGGTAAAGAAATGCTCTGATCAGCAAAGTGACACAGCTACGGAACAAACATTCTGCACACAGATGTTAAAAGAAACATTCCAGTTTCAGCTCCACCACAGCTAAATTTTTTTCTGTGGCTGCAGAAGTACAAGAAGTTAGCACTGGCTGCTTTAATGAGGCAGTTTCCATATAAAACATCCAAGACATAAAATAATCCTGATGTTTCCCCCTATAGTCAACTGTCAGAATAATCTTCTCACACGATATGGATATTAGCTCAGTATTGCAGACATGGTGAGAAGAAGGAAAATACCGGGCTTTTAAAAAGTATCTACCTCCTTACAGATTTCCTTTTTTGGGGGGGGTTTCTGTCAAACGTAAATGATTAAAGAAATTTCTAATGTGAAGATAACCAGAGTAAATACAAAGTAATATAGTTTATAAATAAGGATTTGATTTATAAAAAGGGAAAGAAAAAACTTTACCAACAAACCTGGAGAGAAAAAGTATTGAGATGGTGTGGCGTGAATTTAAACAGGCTCTGACTGTTTTGGTTGTAGTGTCCTTGGGCAACACACTTGGTCAGAGAGCCTGTTGGGACCAGTGTCAGGCAGCGTCGCCTCTGTCAGTGCGCTATACAAATTCAGGCCATTTAACCATCAAAACAGGAGGGAAAAGTCTTTAAGGGGACAAATACTTTGTTTAAAGTATTGTATAAGTAAAAAACAGCTTCAACTGTTTACCCTATTTACTCGCTGCAGATAATTGATGAGGAGCCCAAGTAGAAATTAGCTGTAAAAGGTAGCTGACCCCTGGTGTGTGTCTGTGTGAGTGAGTCTGTGTGTGTATGTGTGTTGCAGCTGAGTGTCAAAGTGATGCTAGATCAGGGAAAACACACAGTATTGAGCTTTTCTTCCCTTCAGATCTTTGCTGATTATCCCTGCTTTGTTGCTCTCCTCGCCCTCCCCTCCTTTCCTTTCCATCTAAAAGGAAGCTGTGTGTTGCCGAGTTGGAAACCAAGTCACATCCCTCTCACACTTCTGTTTAGCCCCTCTTAGAGTCTCACACTCCTTCCTTTTCCATTTTCCACCTCTACCTTTTTCTCCGTCTATCCTTGACGCGCCCTCTGCCCCCCTTTCTGTCCACGCCGACACCCTCGACTGATTCTTCCCGAGTCATGGCCTTCGGAGCCTGACGAGAATTCAGAGCCCCGTGTGTGCTCTTGTGAATCCTGGTCTGCGGGCAGAGATGAAACATGAACTGCTAAATATGAATGCGGCGTGATGCCGTATCGCTCGCGCGGGGTGCTGAAAACGGGCGTGCGCGTACAAGAAAGCCTGTGTGGTTATTGTTCTGCGTTGCATTTGCCATTCATTTGGGTGTAACACTTGCCATACAAACACACACAGACAAAGGCCCCGGATTCAGGCTTCACTGACTTTAAACCTTGCTCAGGCTGACAGTAATTTCTGCCTCCAAATTACATTCCAATGGCTTCATAAATCTGCTGCCTCCTCCTCCATCTTTTCTCCTCCTCCCCTTCTCCCCCTCCTTTCACTCCAGCCTCACTTCATTTTTCCCCGTATAAGCCTCCCCCTCCTCCCCATCCCTCCATCTACACCTCTATTTCACTTCACGTGTATCTTTCTCCTTCTCTTCCCTCACGCTCTCCTCTATCACTTATTTTCTCGTCCCCCCCACACCACACCACACACTCCTTCTCCCTGGCGCTGGCTCGGTAAATGAGAAACAGGGAGGCTGAGATGGGGAGGTTACGTGTGCGGGGTAGTTAAACAGTAACATACACATAAATCCACACAGATGTACCCCTCCCGCACACACACCAGAGCGTGTAAAAACACACACGAGTACACACCTGCAGGCAAACATCATAAACAGCACATTACTCTTTGATGGAAAGACAAGCGTTTGTGTTGGCATATATTTGAACTGGCTCATGCACATTTCAGTGCCTCCACATGTGTGCACCCTTTTTAATGAGAGTGTTCATTTTAACAGATAGTACCTCTAGGTGAAATAATTGCCAATGTTGGGCCCTGACGGCCGGTTCAAGTGTTCTCCGGCCGGTTGTCTTTATGGGCTGAAAACACACCCATCATCTCCCTCGCCGGCGCTTTAACTGCTGCTCTGCTGCAGCCGGCGCTCGCATGCAATGAATACACGAGCGTAATATGCATAAGCACACAACGCAGACGCCCAGTCGGGCATTAACACCGAGGCACGCATGCACATGTGTCGAAGGAGACGCCAGCGGTGAACAATAGACTGGCTGACAATGGGGCTCAGAGGAGTTTTCTCTGCCGTATTAATATTCAGAAGAGCGGACTTGAGAGAGTGTGTGCGTGTCAGCAGGGACGCATGCTCATCAACCCCGCTAACACCGAGGTTAGGCAGCCACATGATTACAAAGTACTCAGACTTTGAATGGCTCAGTCCTGCTCCTTTTGCTTCCTAACTCCCAGCTCCCTGCGGTGGACTGAGAGCGCAGAGGATCTTTGCTGTTACAAATTATTCCAATAAGTCATATTCAGGGAAAGGTGGAAATAAATGAAGCATAGATTTGGTCAATTTCTTGCCATCCATCCATATCAGCGTCAATTATGTGATAATGCAACAAGAAAAAGAAAAAAAAGAATCCTGAAAAGGAACTTTTCAGAGATATAAGAGATTCTATATTTTCATTTGTTAACCTTCATATGCCAAATCCATCGCTTTCTTATGCAGAAACTTGTATTATAAGAAAAAAAAAAAGTAACTTTAAATCACCTTATTATACAAGATGAATACATCCAGATAATTATTTCATAATAAAAACAATCAAGAAGCTTCCTTTTTTTCTAATTAAACTTTGTTTTACAGAATATTTAAGTGTAAAATCACCCACTCTAGGTCCAATAAGTGCATATCATGCTTTCCCCCCCATTCTAATCAAATTCCACTGTGATCTTGATGCCAAAAGGCATAAACTGAATAAAGCTTTGGTTAATCCCTGTACAGTGGAGGAATATCCATTTCAGGCTCGCTTGATCTAAGTATTTGAGATTTGAAATGAAGGAAATGGTCCTTTAATTTTAGGAATTTTAAAAAACAAATCCTAACTTCAGCACTATTACCATCGAGTCCAATACTCAATTTCAGGTTGTTGTTTTTTTTTTAATCAAGAACCTAAAATGCTGTCAGATATAATTTAAAAGTAGCAGAGGCTTATGGGAGGTTTATCTAACAGCATCTTGTCAGCAGGCTGCCAATCAGTATTTGTTGGCTATCTCAACAAAGCAGCTACTTCCTTTCTTACTTCAAAATAAAAGCCTCAAACTCAAACACAGCAGTGTTTTAAGTCTAAAACATTACTTTCTTATCCGGGGGTTCACTATATTAGCTTACACTTACTGTCTTTCAACAGATAGTCACATGGAGACAGCTGGAGGACAGTTTTAAGAGAGAATTCAGGTGGATGAAAAATATTTGGGCATTTTAATATTAAAAAAGATCCACCGTGTAGCCAACATTTTAGCTTTCAACCCCACAAAAAAAAACAACTACTGCAAAACAGACGTGACTGTTAAAAAGACTTGATGTCTTGAGGTCTGACTACGTTGTAACATTCTGACTACAGCACATCTAATCTTTGCAATAATCTAGATGTGAAAAAAATTTACTGCTGGTTCCTTGACTGACGTTATAGTTTTATATCCAATGAGAATGAATGACTTACAATACATTTCCATTTAGGGATCAAAGCAAAGGTCCATCATTTCTATCAGCTTTTAAGTAAGCATTTAGTGGGTTGATGTGTTTATAGATATATAAATAAGTTTTCACCTTTAATGAACAATTTTGTTTTTTCATACTTCACTTGCTATTCCTGAGTCAGACGATCAGTGGAAAATTTGTTTTTGTTCATCAATGGCCGATTGATGCATTACTACAAAAAGGCTAATTTAAAGAGCAACTCACACTCCTTCCAGCCTTTCTACCACCTACGTGCCCGGTTTGCGCTCCTTCATCTCAGAGCAACCTTTCTGAGGTGGATGGATTTCTCTCCACCTCCTTCACCAGAGGAAAGAGAGGAAAGGAAGAGAGCTTCTGTGAGGGGGCGTGGCCTAGACTCAGCTTCTTTCATACTCCACAGAGGCAGGGTTGCTATCGTCACCCCTCACCGCAGAGCAAATAGCAATGCCTGATTCAAATTCAAGTGCAGTGTAGTGTTTTAACCTGAAGAAAATATTTGGTAGGAAATTAATATTTTTTACTTAAATACCAAATATTATGATCAAACACGTAGACAGCACTATTATAAACTTATTTATACAGTTTGTCAGTTAGAAATAGTTGATTTGGGGCTGAGTAGCTCTTTAATAACTATTAGGTCTAGCATCTATAATAGTTTTTTATCTTCGTTTAATTACTGAAGATCCTCACAAGACCAATATGTCGTCCAAATTTACGAACCACTCTATCAATTGGCATTTTCCCAGCGAGCTGGTTCTATTGCTGGAGTTACATCAAGCACTAGCTTAACCCAACACCAACTCCTTGCTTGGCCAGACCCGCTTACTAAGAACTGCTTACTAAGAACCTCTCTATGTTCACGTTCTTCCTGTTTTCCTTATCCCATGTGGTTGAATACAGTTGCGCTGCAACAATTTAGAAGAAGTTAGGATGTGGCATGGACTTGGCCACATGTCAGTGTGAAAGTAACCATCTCTGAACTGAACGTTCTCAGAAATAAATCAGATGGTAATACATTTTTATTGTTTTTCCTATCAGTGAATGCATCTTATTAACCGCTACCAGCTATGCTGATCACACTATTTTGTGTGGGAGTTGTTACTGTAGAACCTGATTTGTGCTTGTCCGTCAGCTAGTTTGGACGCACATGTATTGACAGAGATGTTTTCGTTTTATACTTCTCCATTGATGTGGTAGTGTTGCAAAGTAATTCACCACCAGGACAGCAGGGGATGTTGACCTTTTCCAGCAGGTCTACCTGCCATTACAGTGACCTCTCTGGTCAATGATAGTTTATTTACTTCAGCTTGTAAATGCACATCCACTCAAAGAGTAATGGCCAACAGAGAATGAGTTTTGATTGAGCTGGAAAGCTTTTTACTTGAAGCGCAGCTCACAGAATACTCTAAAACCGCATGTTGTTGTTCTTTATACCCCCTGGTGTTCAATAATTGCCAAAAGACCATTTTAGATAAACTGGCCTTGCAATATAAAGCATCTATTGCCCAAAAGCTGCATTGACTACCAATTTAATCAACTACAGAGCACCGTTCTAGATAAATTATCTGGGGCTGATGTTGGTCTGACCAATCACAGACGTGCGCTCCCCATTGCCTTCAAAGAATTACTTAAAAATTGAGCTCTACTCTGTCGTCGCATACCTGTCGGATAGCCCTATCGCAGATAGTTAAAGGCGCTGCGTTTCTCCACACCTATGCAGACGGAGAAGCACAAACTAGGATTAAGAAGAACGATCTACAGTGGTGCATAGTATCAAGAGGGTGTTTAAACTGAGGAAGCAAAGAGGTGGAAGAAGCTATTTTACAGGAAAAACTATCTTCTATGGTTCAATCGGGCTGCGAGAGAGCGAGAGAGAGCACTTCCAGTAAATGGGAAGCTGAACATATCAGATCAAAGTTGCCCTTTTTTCTTACTTTAAGATGCTGCTTGTCTGCTTGTCATTTAACATGATGGACTTGGAAATGTTTGCAGCTTTATATAAAAGATATCAGTTTAATTTAAGGGAACAACAAACCAGTTGTAAAATATTTATACTAACTCATGTAAATTGTGAACTTGATAAAAACTTTTGTTTTAAAATAGCTGTAAAAACCTTGTTTAATAGGCCTCTTATACATTGCCGTGATGTTGTCTCTGCTTATTATATTAATATGAATGACCGCTCAGGGCAGGTAAGATAAAAAGGAAATATTTTTAATGCTTTTTATGTCTATGTCATAGCACTTGCGAGAAATAAAAGTCAGCTAAAATCGGTATTGGCAGGTAAAAGCTTGACATAAATCTGAGGTGGAAAATTGGCCATAAACAATACATATGAATATACTGGATACATATCTATCCATATTGTTCCACCATCTGGAACCTGTAATAACATAAATTGCTTAGAGCTTATATTTGCACACCCTCCTCTAAACAGACTTCTTGCCAGTTTTATTTGGTCTTCATGCAGTCGTCAGCAGCACTGAGATGCAACGTGTCCATGCAGTTTTATTACCATCGGTTCTCTCAGCCATGTTTGCCGTCACCAGGTGTCTCTGTATTCGTTCAGCACAGGAAAATAAATAGCCATTATTATTCAAAGCAAAGGCTGTGGATACACACATGCCACAGTGAAAGTCACACAGTGCTGAATGCCTGAAGGCTGCACAGTTGTCACTGACTGGCTAACAAAAGCAGAGAGATTTCTGTCCCCCCCGAGGAATGGGACATTTTCTGTGAACTGTTATGCATAAAAAAGACAAAAAAACAAGAGTGACATAAGACAAGCTGTGGCAGGGTCAGGGAGAGATGTTTTAGAGCAAAGTAATACTGGATCGCTGGAATACGAGAACTTACTCTGTTCTTTCCTTTTTCATCATCTCTCCATGTTCTGGTATAAGTGTTTGTAAAATGAAGATTTTTGTTCTCTAGAGAAATTATCTTTAACTCTTAAATAAATAGTAAAAATAGATCACTTTACAGTTGACCATTTCTATTTAATTTAAAGGTTGTAACAATAAACACTTTCATTCTTCATGGAGGAAACTATATAAAGCAACAAAGGAGTGAATAATCAATCTCATATTTAGGTCTTTATTGCCACTACAGTCTTCTTTAATCCTTGTATTTTTGCATAAAGCTACTATAAAGAGCAATTCCTGAATGAAAATTGGACATGTTTTAACCTTTTTATAGAATAAGAGTAAAGGGCTCCGATGATGCTGAACAACATCGTTATTCATCTCTCTCTGGGATGCAGTAATTGAATCGTGTTTACGCTTATAAATTAAACCGGTTTAAACCCTCAGTGACTCAGTGAAATGCTGCTGGTTTGTAGTTTAGATGCATTCACTGTGTGATTAATAGGACCTAAGTCCTTATGAGAGTCAGAGTGATGGCAGGATTACAACGTGAAACTTTTGATTTACCGGTCCGTCCATGCTACGACCCTCACTATTCAATGTGAGATATATCATGAAGCAAAGATCCTGAATACAAGCAGCCAAGATTAGGGCTACATCCATTGAGGGGCCAGAACCAACCTTACAGACAAGGTGAGGAGCTCCTTAATGCAGGAAGGTCCAGGATGCCTCCCCATAACTGCATAACTTGGCTGGACAGCAAGATGTGGTAGTTAATTGAGTAACTATGCATCTTTATGCTGGTCATATGTGTGATGAAACTTGTTAAGTGCAGGGTAAGTTTTAGAACTTAAAGAGGGGGTAAGATGGTCAAGTTATTTAGAATCAACAAGTTGTTGACAAGACCAAAACAGCAGATGCTGGCCAGAAGTAACATTTTCGATAAAATATTGCTGTCTAGATGGAAATACTGCTGGGAAAAGCCATTCCGCTTTTAAATATTAGTTTATATATGGAGGGTAATTGTTATCTCAACATCCAGTGATAATATAGCATGTCCTCTAGATATCTTGCAGCCTTAAGGTTTTCCAGGAAAATCTCACAGAGAGGCGACAGACACCAAACTCTTAAGGATCACTTCATTGGGTAAAAATGCTCAATTTGTTCCCAACACTCAAAGCAACTCAGTCAATCAGATTACAGCAACTCGATCGTTTTGGCAAGACAGAGTGAAACCATCTTGCTTAAGTTCAAACTGAGCATTGGAATTGGGGATGAAAAGGATGGGATTTTTTTCCCTCGCAACCAGCTCTTGGACTATCCAAATTGAGTGTAAGAGAGAAAATACCCTGAGTGTGGACACAAATGTCTTGATATTAGAGTTTTGAGGAGAATGGGGAAAGTGGCTCACAATGGCAAAAGTAGCACACTCGTTGCAACCAAGCTATGCAGAACACCTTCTTTGAACCTTGAGGCAGATGGGCTGCAGCTGCAGAAACCACACCAGGTGTCACTAATTTGAGTTATGAACAGCAATTTGGAGCTACAATCCACATATTTTTTACCAAATTTGAAAGTAAACGGTTTAAAAATGGTTGCTTGGTCCATTGTGTCTTGATGTCAGCTGGAAACGTCAGATGGTAGTTTAAAATCCTAACCATATAAATCCACCCTGCCTTTTACGAGTGGATAGGGCTGTTTGTTATACCAGTTCCTACCAAAACCGGTGTTTATTTCCATTATGATATGAATGTTTTTATGTACCGATATATCGGTGAATAACCTTGACAATGTGCAGAATGTTTGATGTGGGAAAGTGCTACAGCGGGGACAAATTTCACTGCTACACACTAACACAGCAGCATAAAAAGTAAAGGAACTAAGTTTGACTGCTGGCAGGAGCTGTCGGAGCAAAGCACAAAAAGCTGACCATGGGGAACTTATTCCAAAAAGAGGAGCCACATCTGTAGTTTAGAAGGTAAACTAAACAGCAATCTTTTGCAAATGTAGTTACGAGTAAGTGGTAGGGGAAGTGTAGAGTGCTGTTTGGCCAGCTGTAGGTACACATGTAAACGGTGGCAAAACCAGTAGGAAAGAGAGCAACAGTAGCAGTTAATATGATCTTACATAACATCTTCGATACTGCTGCTGTCTTTATTCCGTTATCTGAAAAATGATCAGCTAATGATTTCCTATGGTTGGCATGGTTATTTTGTTTCGACTCTACAAATTCGGCACTTTATCCAGTCTAAGATCTGTACTCTGCCTCTTTGCAGCGTTCTCCAGTACTACCATATGTGCAAAGCCCCTTTAGGGTGTGGTGAACCTGGAGGTCAGCATGGTTTTGTGGCGCACAAATCTCCTGCAACTGTGATACTAGCATGTCAGCAAGAAACTAAATGTCTCCAAAATCTTTTTAAAACTTTTACCATGAAGAATGAATAAAGTTCTAAAGAACAAATTGGGTTTAATCTTGTACAAGGTATACCTAACAATAAATCAGGACATGCCAAAGAGTCTTGGAGGCACCTTTGCACAGCATGCTTCTTGGGTGGGATGTTTATTAGAAAAATGGGAGACATTTGCTTTTTACAATGCGAGGCAGTAACCTCCTGCCCCTTTCATCTAACCTTCCTCACACATTGATAAACATTTTTTATACGCTCCCATTTCCCTAAATGTGTTTGAGTTCTGACTCCTTGCTTCTCTGTTTCATGAACTCCCCCTCTCGTTCTCTCTACGACCGGTTTGACTTATGAAAATCTCTGACAGAAAGTTTGAAGGGCAGCCTGAACTTTACACACACGTCAGTATCTAATGGGTGATGGCAGTGAGCTGTGGGGAAATGCTGCTGATCTTCAGAAGGCACTTACAGGACCAATACGGGCAGATACTTTGCCTGCAGTAGATAAAGATTAGCGAAGGGTGTTAAGGAAGGTTGGAACACAGTACAAATCCTATTACAGGAGGTCGTTTTAAACCAATTGCTCCTAATACTCAAGGTGACCGCTGCTTTTTATACATAACAATCAACGCTTAATTCTAAGTTTTAATTTCAGAAGTAGAACTCAAGAAAAACAATACATTTTAGTATATAGACACTTCAAATATTTGGAGAGACTGGTATTTACCATTGTGATGCATCATGTGGTTTTTTTTTTTCAAAAAACACTCTTACGGATTTAGAGTTTTCAAAATCTGACTTTTTACCATCCTTGCAAACTTTTCAACACTGGGTTGTTTTTCTTATGTCTTTTCTTTCACTATGAGAATTGTTTCTACCTGGTTTAATGTCGTGCCTGCAGGCATGTTAGCTTAGCACCCGCAGTTATCTTCTACGGAGTCATGTTGTTCTTTATACAGATTTGGGTTTGATGTGGTTAAAAAAAAAAAAAAATCCTCCCTGGAAAGCATTGAAGGATATTAGTTATCAAGGTTTACCGGTAAAGATTATTTCTGAATGGCAGGGTAACATGTTTTGGAGTCCTAAAAAAATAATTTCGCATGTTGAACGATCAGATCGCAGTACAGTGTTAGACTTCTGCCCAATCCTAAATAAACTAAAGCTAAGGAAAAAATCCTGATGTGTATAAACAGAAAGCCGATTTTAAAAGGACTGTTGTTAATTCAGGAAGGATTTTCTTTCGTCTGACAATGGCTTTTATTAAAGATGTGTCAATTACAGTACGCTTCTCTGATACTGATCAAAGTCATTATGGTATGTTAATTTAAATGCATGAATAGGTTTGAAAACTACAGCTTCAATGTTCAGTAAAAAGCACACAACAATGTGTCAGCAGCAATCTGCACATTCTACATTTGTATTGTGCTTGCATCCCACTTAACCTACTTACCACTGCTGATCGAGACCATGCAGTTTTAGCATGACTTGATAACGACAAATATTCTCTACCAAGTGGAGTTCTAAAGCACGGGTGGGCAAAATTGGCCCTCTTAACCGATTCATTTGGCCCACTAGGGGGTATTTCTACATAAAAACATCCTACATGAAATCCTACATAAAAATCTATTATGTTCAGTCAACTAAATGTGCATTATGATTATTCCTCTGCTGCTGACACTGATATGAATATGAATATTTATTTGGCAGCATACATTCTTTACTAATCGGGCTTGCGTTTTATTTGAAATATTATACAATGAAATAACCAAATTCAGGGGTCATGTAGAATGGTGCATGTATATTTACATTTGTATACTTTATAAAACCAAATAGACATATTCGAATTACAAAAAAACAAAAAAAACAAAAATAAGCCTTTGCTGCCCCACCAGACTGGATAAAACTATCCTCAAGTTTCCAGGTCACCACGTTGGCTGCAAGCTTAAGCAGCTATTATCAACATGGAGCAGCAACGTCAGTAGCACAAAGACAAGGTATTTTAAAAAATGCTGGGAGGAAAAAGATTTTTTTACTGACATTGGTTCTAAATCAATTAAATACTAAAGATTAGATATGTGTTCTAAATGCTTATATAATGACTTATTTACCATTATGTTTAATGTTATTTACACAGAAAGGAAGGATAAATAACAGTATAATATAAATACTTTACTTTGTATTTACTTTGTATTTTTATTTCTTGTCAAATATTATTACATTTAACCCGCAGCCCTCTGATAGATTTTCATTTTGGCCCTCTGAAGGAAAAGGTTTGGGCAACCCTGTTCTAAAGATAACCTAACTGGACACATACTTGCATAGCTCTCCTGCTGGCAATGTTTTTATGTGAACCTTTTAATGAACTGGCTTGTTTACTCCGTTTTTCTGGTATGCAGACAAATTTGAACAGAAAACCTTTTTTTTTTTTTTTGCTTTATAAATGTTGCTTTGAACGTCATTAAACTTAAAGTGTGGCTTGCAGGTTAAAGCCCCCCCAAACCATAATTTATAGAAATCGGATCAGTTTCAAAAGAAAAATTTACAGATATATACATTATATTCTTTTAGAGTCGTTTTTGTGAAAATGCCAGACCAGAAGTGATGTGAGGTAGGGGACTCCTGTCAGCTTGATTAATAGAAAACTAAGGATTTTAATGCCGACTTTGACACAGATTAAATGTTAGACATTTACAAACACATGATCAACCACAACCATACAGCTATAAGTCTACTGCCTGCCCCAGATAACTCAGAGAGATAAGGAGGAGAGAAGGAGAAGCATTGGAGCCCAAAACATACCAAGTCTAGCCGCCGCTAACGCTTAGCCTTGGTGCTACAAGTTAGCTTTACTTTTTCTTTTAAAACCCACATATCACGTTGATTCTAATATTTGATAGCAATCTTTCAACAAATTTAGTAATTACCAGATGTTAGAAAAAAAGACTTACAAAGCAGAGATCCCGTCTGCGTAGAGCTGAGCTTTTAAAAGATCCGGCCATGTCTCCCAGCCGGCTGCTGCAGTTAAAAACAGCCACCGACAGCGGTCCCATGAAAGTGGAAACACCGCAGGACGCTGGCTGCTTAGACTCTATGCTTCAGTCTTTGCTTCAGTATAAACTCTGTCACATTGCTAGTATTTAAATCCTCTGGTCTGAAGTGAGCACCATTAAATTCAAGAGTGTTCTATTGCCAAACCACAAGTTGACGGCAGTTTAGCTGCGTAAAATGCAGGCATCCAGATAGATGCTGCCTCTTATTTGGGGGGGGGGGGGGGGGGGTTCCTTGGAAAGGGGCTCCATGTCCCGACAGGCTGGTGTTTGTACAGTAAACACAATAATTTACCATTTTTAAGAAAAAGGATCACAATCCAAAGCTAATGAACACACTTACTCTTGATAACACAACCGCAGGATCTGATAACTAGAAACGGAGAAAGCGGCGCACAGCAATATGACTGCCCCACCTTACGTCACATATCAAGACTATGAAACTTTTAAATTAACTTATTTTCGGTTATGTATAATGAAATTTAAAATTACGTCACTAAACAATTCAGATGGTCATTTTTGTACATTACTTTATATGCATATTAGCAAGTATTTAACCCGCAACCTGCACTTTAATGACTGGTGTTTCAGCTGCTTTCTGCAAAGCGGTCTTTCACTCCGACAGCCATCTAAACTCAACATTTACAACAGGTCACCTGACAGACATACAGGGGCTGCTGCAACCAGTCCAGTCTCTCCTTTCAATGAAAAAGCTGACGGAACGCAGCTTCTTATGGAAAATATCTCTGTTAAACAAACAAATATGCACAGTTAGTAGTATAGTATGCGACTCATCCACACACCAGTTAGGCCATCACTCTTGAAAAGTGGTCTAAAAAACAAAACAAAAACAGCATAAGGATAACTCGCTAGGGGGGCAGCAAACAAGATCGCACAAAAAGCAGGCATGGAGGGTTTCACTTTAAAGATGTCGTGATTAAATCCCTGCTGTGATCATTAGCGTTACATAGAAGCATCCATCATTTTCACAAATGCTCCTGATGCTAAATGGTTATTTACACAACACAATCTTATTTGTTCAATTCAGTGTTAAGGGACTTTTTAGGCACTGAGAAGTGCCTGTAAATTCATTTTCTTTATATTGTTCTTGGATTTCCTATCTCTGAAATATTTTTTGATGACCACGGTTTATATATGTGCTTTGTTTACTATTGTTGGATAAAAACCAGAGACAAATTAAATATTATCCTAGTTTAAAATAAAAAATACAGCAAACTATTCAGTGGTCCACAGTATTTCTTTTTTACATTTTGTGATTATAAAAATAATTTCTATATGGCTAAAAAAAATTACTTAGAGGTACTTCAAAAATATTATTTTTTGTTTTTTTAACCTGTTAAATTATTTTTACCCAAACAGTCTTTATTCAAGGTGTTGTATGTGTTTTACTACTTTAAACTTTTAGATTTTACTAAAGACTGGTATTTACATTTTAGGTTCTGAACTAACTACTGTACATCAACTTTAGTCAAATTTAATTGTGTCAACTTATTGACATTATATTTGGATTCCTAGTAGTTTGTTTCCCAATTTCAATGGATTTATACAATATACAGTAAGATTCAAGAGGGTCTTTCATTCAAGTCAAATCTAATTAAACCTATATTTTCTTATTAGAGTAGTTGAAAACATAATATTTTAATTGCAGCTGCCAAAATATGTAATAAAACCATTTTACAAGAAACTGCTTCTGGTAATAAAAAAAACAAAGAAGAAAATGTCGTAATGAATAAATAAATAAACAAATGTAAGACAAGACTAAATATAGTTTAAGACCTACTGTTGAAAACGCTGGACATATTTCAGACTTTTTAAGACCCTGTTACTTCTAAAACTCTAACAAGAAACGTTTTTGACACCCTAATTATTTTTACTGAAATATTTCTGTTTATATTACTGAAGGTTTTACCTTTTCATTATAACTCACAAAGCCCTATTCATTATTACTTATGACCATTTTTTTGTCTTACTAGTATTTAACCACTTCATTATTTTTAAACTATGTTTCACCCAATGTTTAAGCCAGCATTTAAAATCTTGGCAGTATGGTTAGGTAATTTCTTTAGTTTTGGCTCCATACCCTTAATGACTTCACTATGATCTTTCCATGCAAATCACATTTTGTAAAATGTTTTAAGCATTATATTCCAAACAAATCTGTTTTCATTACACATTTCATCTTCATTCTGTACAAAAAAAAAATCGGTTTACAATCCACAAACTGCATATCACATTGCTACTGGTTTTATTAATAGGACGATTCATATCACCACATAACTGCTTTCTGTAAAATGCACCCAGTAAAATGTATTCTTTTCTGTATAACCATTTACAATGCCAAATAGAAACCAAAAAGGCAAACAAATAAAGCACCCCCTCGAATTAAGACCGTCAAGCGTTCGGTCTAAACTTAAAGCACCCTTCCTTAACAGACATGCTCCAGCTTAAGACTGTTAAACAAGTCCTTCCCAGCTCCAGCGTATGTCCTTCAGAAAGGAAAATGAGGACAGTTTTATTTGTTTCTGTTTGTCTTTTTTCAAACTGGATAAGCACGTCCCAGTTCGCTTTGTAGTCTACTTACTGCAGCATAAAGTGAATAGGCGAATGTGAGCGCCAGAGTAGTTAATGGCTTCTGATGAATCTGTCTCTGTGTACTCGGTATGTCTGATGAAAACCATATATTTCTAAAACCAGTGTTCACCAGGGGTTTCATTTTGCTCATAAGATACAGGCACTTAGTGCGTGGTGGTTAATGAAAGCTCCTCAGCCTTGTGTAAATGAAAAAAAAAGAGAAAAGAACAGACATAAAACATGCAGTTTGCTTAATGTGAGGTTTGTTGTCCGCTGGGAGCGTAATTCTGCACATATGCAGCGTTGACCTTCAAGAAGCATTTTCACGATGTGCTTAATTGTAAAAGGTAAAACCATTCTGAGGGGGATAATTATATAGTCATTTTAGTACTCCATATTGTGCCAACAGCGAAAGTCAACATTACATCCCGGCAATGCTTGAAACAAAGCTGAAACTGGAATAGATAAACATTTTTATGTAGTTTAGCAATTACAATATCTAAACTCCTGCACTGGCATCTGAGTATTATTATTGTTTCTACATGTGCAATAAATTTGATAATCATCCAAAAGCTGCTTCGTTTTAGTCATTCAATTCAAAAAGTAAAAAAAGTAAAGAGGAGAAACTTTTTCTCTGAAAATATATTGAAAAAAAAATGCCAGATGTTAGCTTACTCAAAGTGTCCATGTTCCAGACGTTAAATGCACTCCAAGCTTGGGTGGGGTTCCTTTTGCATCAATGCAGCCTGCATGATGCCTGCTGAGGTGTTAGCTAAACCCCCAGTTTGATCTAATAAGTGCGGTTAGCTTTTCTGCATGGTTAAAGTATAAGCAGTCATAAAACAACGTAAGAGAAACATAATCAATGACTCATTTAAACATATCACCTTCCAGCTATTATTAATCACTTACTCAAATGCAACTCTAAACAAATTAGTTTTTTGTTGTTGTTTTTTTTAAAGAAATTGTGTTTCAGCAGCTTTACAGTCGTCAGGAAGTTTGATCCAGATAAGGGAAGCACAGAAATTAAAGGATACTTCTCAATGCTTGGTTCTAATTCTAGGAATGATTATTAAACTAGAGTCGAAGGATTTAAGTGGTCTGTGGGGATTGGTATGTCAATAGATCTTCAACATACTTTGGTGCTAAGCCATTTATTGATTTATAAATTAGTAGGAGTATTTAGAAGTATATTCTGTGAGCAACAGGGAGCTAGTGTAACAAATTTTGAAACTGGGCGATGTACTCTACTTTCCTGGTTCTAGTAAGGACGCGAACACCAGCGTTCTGGATCAGCTGCAGCTGTCTAATTGACTTTTTAGGCAATCATGTGAGGATGCTGTTGCAGAAATTAATTCAAATAAAGACATTAGTCCTTTAATCCTAGAAATGCAGTGTTTTCAATTGCTTGTTCGCTAAGGGAGCACTTTTTAATCTGTGATTGTGTGTTAAAAGGATACTTGCCAACCTTGAGATCTCAGAATTAGGGAGACGTTGAAAAAGGCCGTGGGAGTTAAAAAAGAAAGATTAAATAGGCCTACTTGAATTTTAACTTGAACTTAAGAGTATTCATCTATTTTTTTTTTAAATAACCGTCCACAGCAATAACGTAAGTTAACAAACTAAACAGTCCGTTCACGTTATTGTGAAAAGTTGCAATGTTTTTGATATTTTATTTTCATTTTTTGCCAATTAAATTGTTTGAAAGATAGCAGAGTTTGAGACATCATTGTCACATAAACATTAGCAAAATTAAATTACTTTAAATGTCCTTTTAACAGTTGAGAAGTCTAACACGTGACCAGCTCAGATTGGGTCCCGACTAGAAGAACATCTTTGCATTTTGGTGTTATTAATTTTTGAGAAGAAAAAAAAACAGTTTGACAATCAAATAAGATCTTAGTTTGCCTTTTTACCTTTCTAATGAGTCCTTTGTCTACTTCGGAGCACTGGTTCACCATAAGTTTATCCTATGCCTACATCTCCCAGTGACTTCCAGGTCACAGCTGATTTACCAGAACAACAACAACTGGATGTGAGGCTGTGCAGCAAACATAACCTTGTCATGCAGTGAGACACAGGTTGGGACGGGGCTTGCAAGTCAGACAGAAGTTTAGAAGTTAAAGCACCTTCCTGGCCATTCTGCACATAAATCAGTAATGCCAAACACTGTAAAGCCTTGTTCTTTCGGGTGGATAATGGTTTTTATGGGTCATTTCATAAGTTAATCAGTGATTTTTAATTGACCGTGGCTGAATTATAGACCCTTCATCTCTGCTGTATGTGCCCCCCACCTCTGGCGAAGAGTCAGCTTGGGTGGGCTTGAACAAAGATAATGCTGGTATCAATAACAGAAACTGGATAATTAGTCAAAGCCTCTTTCCTGGCCAAAAAAAAATAATCTAATAATTATAAGAACATCAACACACTTTGGTAGAAACTGATGTTTATAAGTGGAAAGCTTGTCAAACACATTCTTTTATTTTTATTAATTAAATACATTTAACTCATAGTAAGTTACTTGTTTGGAAGTCGTCGTTTGGAAATTATTTTTTCATTTAGGGCTTTTTGGTTTGTTTTTTTGCAGCTGAAAAGTTAATGTTTTGTTAAAGGCACAGTGTGTAATTGTCAGCCAGTAGGGGGCAGTGCATACCTAAATTATAACAAGCATGCGGTATCTGTGTCTTCGAGTAAGAAACTCAACGACGGAGGTCCAACTAGTGCTGTTTTCAAACGCTCAATTCCCTGCGAATTATTTATTTGCAGCAACATGACGAGTACATCAGTCTCTCTTTCATCACTTGGACCTAGCGAAGAGGTAAAAACGTATTTATGGCAAAACTTTTTATGCATTTTGAGGGGAAATGAATGTTTTAATAGCGGGCTTCTTCCGTGTGCTTTGTCTGTCCGGGCTCTTGTAGAAGATGTCATCTAATATGGCTTTCCCCTGAAAAGAGGACCCGCGCCTATGTATTTTAAAACTGATTTTTAAAGTCATATTTTATAATATCGCCAATATTTTGCAATTAATGTGCTTTACGTAATTATTATAACATAATATTTTAATGGCTGTTTTTAAAGATGTACTGCAAAAAACTACACACTGTCACTATTAATGTAGGGATACGTCTGAAAAAAATTATTATTTCAACATTATCATCTAAATAATATTTATTATATAGTATATGTACCTTAGCATTTCCAAAATTAAAATTACACTTATGCAAATTATTATTAGTAGTAGTAATATACATGGATTACATAGATTTATATTTAAAGTAAACCTAATGCACATTTTTTCAGCCTTATTTCCTTGATCTCCACATAAATTCTAATTTTTCTTTCTTATCTGCTCTGTCTTTTCAGATACCATCCCAACCAGCAGCTTATCTGCTGAGTGAATCCTTTATTACAGACTGTCCATTTCTACGAGGCTGCAGCAGATCTTCTTGGTAGCTGCACATCAGCGCTGCTCAAGGTGAACTGTACACAGCAGTGAACATCCTCCGGCCTTGCAGATGATTTGTGTGAACTAAAGAGGACAGTTGGACTGAAACCGAAGGACGCCAGAGGAAGCTCTGTCCACCATATCTTCTTTACATTTTAACAATCATCATCAAACTGTGACGTTTATGTTGTAATAATTGTGATTGTGAAACCTAAACAAGAGATCAGATTTTCTCCTTCGAGGACTATTTGCTGCTTCTTCTCATCTATCTCCCCACTGCGCATCAATTATAATTACTACCTGCCTTTTTAAAGACATTGTGGCATGCCATGGTGCTATTTTTGCATGACCTAGCGCTTGCATGAGGATCCAGGATTGCTTGTGACTTCCAAGAAGGGCCCTGAAGCTCTCTGCCATCTTCTGACAGCCTGCCCGTCTAACTGTAGCATTTGGGTGTGGAGGGTTGCTTTCAGAATTAAACCTCTGGACACTCCAAGAAGATGACTTAAGTTGGCAGGCCTGAACCCCATATCGAGAAAGAGAGAACAAGCTTGGCAGGACGACTAACATCCACCCAATACACACAAATGCGGAGGCCGTGGCGGCTTTGAGCCATGCTGATGTTGCTACTTGTGGAGCCCTGGAGAACAGGCTATCATCATCCCTATCATCATTCACCCAAGCCGAGGAAGATTCAACAGCCCAAAGGAAAGAGGCTACACTTCTGAGAGATTCAAAGAAGACTGTGAAACTGTGCTAACACAGAGAGATCCAAAGCAACACACACACACGCTCTAATACTCCTCTCTACAAATCCCCGATACAGAAAAAACAAAGCTGCGGCAGACGTGAAAGGCACAGAGACTGAGCAGGTTAGAAAGCCCTCGGCAATCACACACTGGCTCGATCAGACCTTTTACTCACAAGTCCTAGCTGTGCTTTCATCGCATTCAGAGTCACTACACCTGTGGGTCGTTTACTGCTACATGATAAAAAAAATACAAACACACAAACAAAACGCAAGGGCATAGAAATATTCAGTGCTTCAAGGGGGACCTTTCTTAGAAACTGTGTTAACTGTTGGGTATTGGTGGGCACACATTAAGGCAAAAAGTAGAGGTGCAGAGAGAAACCAGCTGGTTTTACACCATCAACCCTTATCAATGTTTGGATGACTGGAATCTAAAAATCAGATCCTGAAACACAGCACACCCTAATAACAAGTTACACTCTTCAGTGTGGAAATTGTAACGATAAAGGAGGAAGAATATTGCAAAAAAGAACCCACTCTCTATGGAGGAATGTGTGCCATCACTTTGGCTGCTCCAACAACGACACATCAGACAAAGATAAGCTGATTACCGTATTTTTCAGACTATTGAGCACACCAGAGTGTAAGCCTCACTAGCTAAATTTTAAAAGAAAATAAATCTTGTACATATATGTCACCTCTAAATATACGCTTCACGTTTTCATGTTTTAACATGCGATATTTACACAACATTTTATTTTTTATTCAGGACGTGCTTTTTTTCCATGGTCTGCCTGAAAATTCAGCAGTACGGCATCAGCACAACGGTAACATTTCTGGTTAGGAAATAAAACATACCTTAGCGTACTCTCTTTATCTTCCACTTGCACACTAAAGCCTCTGTCCTCTGAAAGCTTTTGTCGTGTTTGTACACCGACTCTGACACTGACCTTGCCTCCTCCATCGTGTCAAGATTACATGCAGTAGCTCTATTTCCTTCTTTGACTGCCAGCTCAACTGCTATTAACTTAAAAGCTGCATTATATGCAATTCTTTGTATGTTTTCCATCGTGAGGGTGTGAAAACTAGTAGTGTTTTCTTCGTCACATAATATAAACCAACATGTCTGTCTGACTTTTTTCTGCTTCCTGCTATAGTGTCCCCAACAAGACTTTAGCCAGTAAATTAACTTGCAAATTAGCTGCATCTTTGAATAGGACCCAGGGTCTAAAGTGTGTGAAAAAAGTAGTGGTTTACAGCCAGAAAATTATGGTAAATAAAAAAAAATTGTTTTTAAAGATGATTTCATATATTATGGACAAAGAAAACCATCTAAACCAACCTTGGTCAACATGAAAAATAGAAATTGCACCATAAATTGAAAAACAAGTTCTACCCATACTTTGTGGTAAACACTGCCATCAAGTTTTTATTATATCTGGCTATTCACTGTGAATACGTTTTGGTTTAATCTTCTAATTGGAAAGTTTTTAAGAACCAATGGCCTGTTTAACAGATTGCCACAGTACCTCAGTGGTAAATAGGTCTAGATTTTGACTATACAAAAACAATAAGTTTGGAGTGGCATTTTACTTCCTAGCATTTAAAGGTCATCTTTCTTTTTTCAAATTGGGAATATTATACCCGATACAAAACACAAGTATGCTTGAACTGAAGGTAAGGAACTGACAACCGGACATTCTGTTTTAAGACTTTTTGGTAGACAGCAGAATTCAGGATTTATTCAATTACTGCATTTGTCTCAAGTCTGGAGCCAGCAAAGTTCCCTATAGATACAACCACAATCGCTATGTATGATTGCAGACAAGGTTTTGTTGTGGTTGTGGGGGCACTTTGTTAGTTCTATGTCAGATGTAACAGAAAGTACATCTGTGGAAAAAGTTCCACCTCTGTCTCCTTAGTTGACAGAATATTTTCCCGAACAATTTTTTTCCTTTGACAAATGTGAGATGAGACTTTAGGTTCTTGTATTCGCCCTTAATGAGACCATCTTTGCCCAGTCTCCATCATCATTCATAAACACTGACCTTAACTGAGGCAAGGAAAGCCTGTAATACTAATGGTTCTTGTCGGTTCTTTATCTCATGAGTCTCCACTATACTTTTAGAGTAATTTTAGTACACTGGCTCAGCCAGGTAGGTCATCATCAGTTTCCAAGTTTCTCCATCTGTGGATAATAGATTCTACTGGAGTTTGTGATACATCCAGTCAGGCAGGGATAAGTTAACTCATGATTTCCCAAAGCGGATGGAGGATCATTTTTCCAAAAAAAAAAAAAAAAAAGTTGTCAACTCTTTGATGTTAAAATGTATTTCATTATCTGAGAAATTTAAGTTAGACATGAAAGCACAAGCTGAAGAAACACAAAGGATGTGAATAATTTTACACAGCTATGTGTCAGAAAAACTTTTTTTTTTTTTGGACGAATTTAAAGCTTGACAAAATTCTTATTTTGAATGGGTCTTCAAAAAACGACGTGTTTCTAGTGATGTTATTAATTAAATTTATATGCAAAAGTTAGGTAGTCTTAAAATGAAAAAGTGGATATTTTTGTTTGTACATAATTTGATTTATAGTTCTTGAATCAGATAAAATCAGTATCAGTCGGTCAAACTTAACAAAATTGGAGAGACAGAATCTTGGATCAGTTCATGTCTACAAGGGAGATTAG
Source organism: Apricaphanius iberus (assembly GCA_028564705.1). Taxonomy (NCBI): domain Eukaryota; kingdom Metazoa; phylum Chordata; class Actinopteri; order Cyprinodontiformes; family Aphaniidae; genus Apricaphanius; species Apricaphanius iberus. Next base: position 1,661,672 of record JAPXFQ010002982.1, read on the forward strand.
GCTGAGGACTGAGAAAGAGGGAGTATGGCAAAGCAAAGGAGGTGGTCTGCTGCATCTGAATGGAAAAAAAAAAATCTGTTGCCAAGGAGGAGAGGAGAGGATCTGAAGAGTTGTAGGCAGGGAAACTAAACCCCTTCTGATTGATCCAATCTCAGTGTGCAGGAATCAACAAACAACTGGAGAGGAAACGATAAAAGAGGATTAGAAGAGGATGGAGACAGTGGAAGACAAGACAAGGATAGTTCTGCAAACAAACCTTAAAGTGGATATAATGACAAGTCATGAAGGGTAGGCGTGCAGATGGGAAAGGTAGCTGGTGTAAAAGATAAAGACCCAGAGAGACGGCAAGAGATCGAATAAGGCACGGAGTAGGGCAGAAAATCTGAGGATCATTAAAGCAACATGTCGATTGGAAACCTTGGCATGTGGGCGAAAACACACAAACAAGCTTGTGCCAAGAGGATATTTATGAGAAGGAAGTGGGGATGTTGTGGCACTGAAACATATGCTAGTTGATATTCATAGAGCATCCCAATCTGGTCTCAGCTCCTACCTTTACACTCCCTTTATGTGCATGCGTATATCTGCTGTACTTTTTCTGCCTTCCAAAGCCAAATTTTAGCTAAAAATAAGATTATGAACAGAGGAAATCAAGCCATGTTTAAAACCAAATTCAGTGACACGCACAGTTTTTCACCCTGATGTATCTAATGCCGTGTCAGGCTGAGACAGGAGCTGGTTGTTGTAGATACAGATCTCTGTCACATTTTCACTGAGACATGCAACAGAGGCATATAAAAGAACCAAACACAGCTATTTTTACACCTATCTAACATTAAAAAAACAACACCCAGTCAGGGTTTGGATCCATTCTTCTTTCTGCAGCGAACTCTGCTGATACCGACTTCAGTCTTCACTGCCAGAAACTCATTTCCCCTTTCCTCCGCTGACTGACTGTCCAAGTCTCCATCTGTCTCCTCACCCCCTTCTAACCTCCTCATTTCTTCTATTGTCGCCATCTCTTGTTTGTTTTGCATGGATTTTGACTGCAGCCAAGGGCCAATTTTGCATCGAGCACAGACTTCAGACAAAAACACACGTGTACGTAAACGGAGAGGGGGGAAGGAAAAAAAAAACTTGCCTTTGGAGGATTTGTTTATCAAATGTGCTGTCAAGTCATGTCAGCCCTTTCCCATCACGGCACATTTTCCTGCCTCAGGCTAGCCAAAAGATAATGGGTGTATCAGTTAAAGATTATGTTTTTAAATTTGACCCAATGTATTTTTTTCTGGAAACAAAATTGACCCAATAAAACAGAGTTCTGAAAAATACTTTCAACGCTTTCACTAGAGGTGCACCAAGATTCCGCCGTACAAGATTTCACAATATTAAAACTTCAAAATGTGTCTCGTTAATTTGACTCCTAGACTATGCCCCAACTTAAATAATTTGTTTGGCAGTATTTTGGGTTTCCAGTACAAACAATAAATGGCTAAATAGTGACAAACAAAAACAATATCTAAAAACTGTATGTTGCTTGTGCGCCGAAGGAGACAGAGAGCATTGCTTAAACAGCCAATGGCTCGGCATGTAGGGGTACGCTGAACTGCATCACAATCACAGCTCACCTTATCAATAGCACCTGAGAAATCATACATGTACTAATTATCATTCATAAATAATGCACCTAATGTCTAAAGAAAAACTAATAAAGATGGAATCTAAAAGTAATTAACAAGACACATTTGATCTTTTAGGCATTTTAAAAAATATTAAAATCCCATCCTGTCTCATCTTCGTCAGTTTCATGTATCATTATACCACTGGTTTTCTCATATTTAATTGTTTCCAATCATTGAAGACATCTGAGTATATGACGAAGGTGACCTGAGTGAATACAAATCTTAAATAAATAAATTTTGTTTATTGCGAAGACACAAAGCTGGACCTATTTAACAAAGTAACAATACTGAGGTCTGATTACTGCTAGACCTGTCATGTATTGATCTGATAAAGTTTCCAAAACATTTAACTATTTAAATCTCTGGTAAACCATAGTCGCAGTTATTTTCAATAAATAGAGGTAACAACTCATCCAGGAGGTCAAAAGAAAAAAAAACAGAACAACATCTAAAGCACTGCTGGCCTTAGTGGCCATGTAAAGGTCAGTTAAACAATTTTGTATTCATAAATAGGAACGCGAATGAGCAGAATAGTATCCACTGAAGATGTCAGGGACCAAAATCACTATAGAACACATTGAACACACAAAGAATCAATCAGATCTAATTAATTAGAGGCTTTGTAATTAATCAATCTCGATTAATCGCATTTTAAAAGTACTACAATTTTTGCCCATGAAAACACAATTATTTAAATGTGACAGGATTTTGGAGGATGACAATTAAACGTCACAGGCGTGAATACTGTTATCTTAAGGCCCTTAAATGTTTGAAAAATGCAGTTAAATGCACGTCAATTCAGAAGAGTAGTAAAAGAAAATATATATCCTTGGCCAAAACTGAAATGACCAAAAACCGAAGTGTCATTTTAAGTAAATTTTCAGAATGTTGCCTTTAAAAATGAATAGCAAAAAAATATATATTTTTTTTAGGGTGACCATATTTTAATGTTCAATGGACACTAGGCTTTTCAGTGGATACTTTGGCCGGTCCTGAAACACATAAAACACAAATTTATTTTTCGCAACTTCAATTTGCGCAATTTCATGGGGGATGGAAACACAGCTCATGTGACTTGTGGGTTCTTTGTAGCTTTTTGTCACACAAAGAAGCACATGTGCCAGATATATTAATGATGTGCTCTACTCATTTGTTGCAGTGAGAGGGTTTATCTTATGCGATTCGTACAGCGAGGCAGAGGGGGAACTCATATTGACACTAACAAGGGCACCACCAGCGATCTATTCAGTCTATGAACGAATCAGAATTTGGCGATAAGAGGCCAATCATGGAGGACGTAAGATGAGAAAAAGGATGTCGTCCTGCATACGTCGCACCTTTCAGTTTAAGTATGGTCCCCTGATAAACAAGGAAATGACCTCGCAACCCAAGAGCACTTGAAAAGTGGATGGTCACCCATTATATTCACAGCCTCACTTTATAATCTCACGGGTGCATCATTGTAATCCGCATCCCAGGAAACCATGCAGACAAATGTTCCGCATTGATTGCGATTCAATGCATTAATTTTTTTAACAAGATAATTTGTATGTAACTAATTAATCGCAATTAACGTGTTAAAGTCCTACCCCTATTAAATACACATGTTGATGGTAGTGTGGTATCTGAAACTTTCATTTGTTCTGGATCTGGACGACCTGCTGTAATGAAGAGAACCATAATCCTACTGTTTCTGAAAATCCTGAAGAAGATATTCGGCCATCAGCTGCTGACATAAAAAAACTAATGGCCGGATTGAACGATGACAATTATGATTACCAGTGATAGCCCAACTACTTATGAGGTTTAAGGGGCAGCACACTTTTTTAGCTAGGGTTTTTTCCCCCTCTTAAAACTGAATTTTGGAGAGGGGGCAGGGGTTGTATTTTACATCTCTAAGGGGTCCAAAAAATGTTCAGTACACTGTATTAATGTTTCTCTAGATAAAAGAAAGGTTCCAAGAAGCACTTTATGGAAACATTGGAAAGAATAACTGCTAGATGAAAAGATACATGTCATTGCATATGAAGATTACACAATATCTGCACTTAGTGCTCGGTATGTTTATCCATTTGTGTGAACAGCTCATCAAGTGGTCGCGACCTTAAGCAGACACATTATACATCTGCATAAGCCTTTATAAATGTGTGAAATTAAGCCTCTGTTGAGTTATTATCCTCCCTTTCTGCCAGGGTCAGATCTAGCGCTGTCACAGCAACTTTGATACTTGTGTTGTTTTCAGCTCCATCAACTGCACTGCAGCCAATTAATCTAATCTCCTTCTCCCAGATCTATCCTTCATTTCATTTTCGTGTCGCTAACTCCAGTTCTGTTAACCTCCCAGGAAATAAAGCCCTTTTCACTTACTTTCTGCCCATTTAGATTGTCACTGTCCAATTTCCTCAATTTCTGTTGTCGCTTTGCTTTCTCCGATTCTTATGATCTTTATGGCCGGTCAACTCATCCCTCAATGCACTCACTGGATCCAAATGTCACTTTGTCTTCTGCTTGGTCGCTCTGACCCATATAGAACTGGACACTTTCTCTTCAGGGCATCTGACTATTCTGTTCCCAACTATTTTCAACTGTTGGGATTCACTTTTGCCAGCAGGTGGAAACTAAAAACTGAGTATCTAAAAATCCAGTTCAACTGTCCAGCTTTTTTTGTTTAATGTAAGATGTCAGTACCCCTTTGGCTTTAGAATGATTGACCTATCCTTGTATTAATCTTGGTATTCCTTCTCTCCAGGTCAGGGGGTGTGCACCAACATGGCAGCCGAAAGTCTAGCTGAGCTTCGCGATTGGCTATTTCTCCTCCTCCTGGTCCTCACCTTATTGGCTGAGGTGCTGGAGCTGGCGGCAGCTGCAATTGCCATGGAGACAGGCGAGGGAGACGAGGGCATTGTTTGTCCCTCCGTGTGCCGCTGTGATGAGGGCTTTGTCTACTGCAACGACCGTGGCCTAAGCATAATCCCTCCACTGCCATTAACGGCTGCCATCCTCTACTTGCAGAGCAACCGGCTAAGCAACGCAGGGCTGCCGCAGTCACTGGAACGCAGCACTTCTATACGAGTGATCTACCTATATGCCAACCAGTTGGATGAGTTTCCGATACACCTTCCTCCGTCCTTAAAGGAGCTCCATTTGCAGGATAATAATATACGAACGTTACCGCGATCAGCTTTGGCCAAGTTACCATTACTAGAACGTTTACATCTGGATGATAACTCAATATCGACAGTTAGCATCCAAGATCGAGCTTTTTCAGGGACTCCAAGGCTTCGACTACTGTTTCTGTCACGGAATCACCTGTCAAGCATTCCCGCAGGCCTTCCGGCATCCTTGGAGGAGTTGCGACTGGATGACAACAGGATCAGCACCATTCCAACGCATGCCTTCCGCGGTCTCTCTTCTCTGCGACGCCTTGTCCTGGATGGAAACCTGCTGGCCAACACGCGCATCGCAGACGATACCTTTTCTCGTTTATCCAACCTGACGGAGCTGTCGCTGGTCAGGAATGCTCTACAGTCTCCCCCAGTCAACCTGCCTTCGGCTCACTTGGTACGACTACACTTACAAGACAACGGGATGACCCACATTCCGAGGGCAACGCTGGACGGGATGAGGCACCTTCAAAGGCTGGACTTGTCAGGAAACAATCTGACTAGTCTGCCTCGAGGAATTTTGAGAGACACCGAAAGTCTGGAGTTGCTGCTGCTCCGAGGTAACCCCTGGTACTGTGGTTGCAACCTTCGCTGGCTTCATTCCTGGCTGCATGGACGTGGGTCAGCAGTGACAGTCAGAGGCCTCGCCTGTCAGGGACCTGAGTCTGTACGGGGTCAATCGCTCAGAGAGCTCACATCACTAATGGAGCAGTGTGAAGGCCCTCCTACAGGGTCTGGTCCTGGAGATGTGGTGAACCCAGTCGAGAAAGATGGAGGAGGTGAAGATGATGTTGGCGAGGGTCAAGTCGTCTCTCATGAAACCACCACGACTGCCCCTCTGTTGATCCCTACACAAGGTTCTCTCTTTGTTCTGAGGCCTAAGCGCCCTGGCTTCATTATGCCCCTGCCTCCAGGAGAAAGTGGGCAAGTATCTGGGCAGGCCTTAGAGTTGACTGTTAAACCTCTCTCTTCGGACAGTGTCCTTGTGAGTTGGCTGTACCCACAGCCAGCCCCCTCCTTCCGCCTGTCGTGGCTAAGAATGGGAAGCAGTGCAGGTCTCGGCTCAATGACAGAGACTTTGGTTCCTGGAGAGAGGAGGCAGTATCTCCTTACCCAGCTCACTCCGCGTTCCCGTTACCTCATCTGCCTTCTACCACTACGCCAGGAGGCTTCCTTTGGGGTATCCAGCATGGGTTCATCTCGAACTGGCGGCATGGACACAGACAGTAAAGACTCATCTCCAGCCTGTGCCCAGATAGAGACTGCAGATGTCAGCTCAGGAGGTGAGGGTGCAGACAAGGGGGGACAGGACTCTGAGCTAACAGCTCTGCCACTGGCTGGAATTATAGGAGGTGCCACAGCATTGGTGAGCTTGCTCCTAATCTTTGCCATCTTCTGCTGGTATGGACAGAGATCTGGTTACATGTCTGGGGACTCAGGCTCATACAGCAGAGGTCGGGGTGGGAAACATTATGATGACTATGTAGAGTCAGGCACCAAGAAAGACACTTCTATCCTAGAGATCAGGGCCCCTCCTGCAGGCTTTCAGATGACAGCTATGGCCCATCAATCTCTGCAGCCAAAGCTAGAGGACGTTACCTACATCCACACCATTTTTCCTTCCTCCTCCCCCTCTTCCTCCCAAGCTAATGGGACCTACCGGAGCACCCATGGAGCTGGCAGTCTCAACGGCACCATTCTCAGCCAAGCCAGCCACCATCATGTCACTTATGGTACCAACCGTGGCTACAGAGAGGGTGGCATCCCTGACATAGATTATGCCTACACGTGATAATGCAGGGTGCACTCCCTGAGCTACCAGAGCCCTGTTGGCTGGTGGCATTTTGCCCTTGGTTTCCAAAGTACCCTCTGTGCCTCTGATGGTTCGATTCTGATTGATTTGCTTAGTAGATGATGATTATGATGGGACAATGTTAATGAGCAACAGAAGTAAGAGTCCCACTAAACTCTTCTGCTGTGTCCTGCAAAATACAGTAGTCTCTTCTCTCAGCACTGCTTATTGTTCAGAATGGTTATGTTTCCTCTTTTGGGTATCTCTGTGTCTTTCAGGACCTACTGCTCTTCTCAGCTCATATTAATACACGGTAACTTATTTGAGGTTGATATACTAGGCTTAGCTGATTTAGCAGGAGATATATTTATAATATGAGGAAAAGGCACTTGATGTGTATAGAGATAGCGCTCATATCTTCCTTCCAACTGTAAGCTCTGTGCTGTATAGATAAAACGGATGACAGAAAGGAGAAATCAATGGTTGTTATAACCCACAGATGACAATACATCATGACTGAAATGAAAAGATGTGTTCCTTGCTCCCTTTTTTCCTCTGGTTTACTCTCTCCCCCTTTTTTAATTTTTCCATCTTTCCGCCTCTTTCTTAGATTTTTTCCCTTTCTTTTCGGAGCTGAAGCTCTTTTCCTTTTATTCCTCCCATGTCTTTTGTGGTGCTGTGAGCAGAGGACGACTTTGTTCTCGCCAAAGGAGCTGACAGCAGTGATAACAGCTCTGACAGAGACGGGAGACACAAACCACAGCATGGGTAGACTAATGAGTGAGAAAGAGAGAGGGAAAGTGTGTGTGAGGGGGTGATGGATAGATGGGTGGATGGAGGAAAAGAAGATAAAAGACGACAAGGGGGAAAACAGAGTGGGGTGCTGTTTGGGGAGGGGATGTAGTCTCTCAGAGAGGTGGCTTGCTTATGGCAGAGAGCGAGGAAGAAGAAAGAAACGGGAGTTAAGTTAAAAAAGGGCGTGTGACCAATGAAGCGGCAGGAGGCAAAAAAGAGGACAAAAGGAAAAGAAGATCGAGGGGAAGAGGGCTGACAACTGGAATAATGCGACTTCTTCATCTTAAAAACGGATGTAATTTCGCCCGCAGCGTGGCCACTGCTTCCAACAAATATGAGTGATTTTAGACTGCATGATTCTGTCAAATACTTGATTGAACTGTGTTTGATTTATAGAGCGAAGAACATTTCAGATAAATAAAACAAAGCAAGGAAGAGGCAAGACAAACGAAAAGGCAAAATAATCTTCAAAAAAAGACAAATTAAAAAAAAAACTCAGAATTATGGAGAACAGCATGGACTCAGTTTTTAATTCGGCTTGGTCTTATTATTAAATTATCTTTCGCACTGTAATGAAAGAAACTAATCATGCATCTTATGATAGCAACCCATTCATCTTCAAGAGTAAGGCCAAACATTTTTATCTGGCAATAACTTGGAGCAGCAGATCTTTTTTTGTGGAGGAAATTGTGACTGAGCTCATATTCCTCATGATAATATACAGTTTGAGGCTAATTAAAGAAGTTTTTTTTTTTTCCATTTTTTATTGTGATTTAGGGGGAAAAATTGGGGGAACATATTAATAGAAAATTATCTATTATATTAAATGTGATTTGCATTCTGATATTTACAGTATGTGTTCTTCTATAGTCTGCTTCCACATAAAACCACTGTATTTTTGGATTATCTAGTGGTTCAATATTATATTTTATTTGTAAAAAAAAAAAGGCACCTCTCTAAATACAAAGGTTTCAGAATGCTGTTGGGATGTTGAAACAGAATAAGACTTTTTTAGCTTGTTGAGTTTGTCACAAAAAAAAGGAAAAATACACTTGTCAGCACTGCATGTTTGAATTTAAAATGTCCAAAATCCATTATGGTAAAATAAAGCTATAAGCACATACTGCCAATAGTAATTTATTTGGTCACGGATAACAGGTACAGATAAATCTTACTGGTTTTCTGACTTGCAGCTGGAATATGGATAAATTGCGTTTGAAGTCATTCCAGATTTATGCTAACGCTCCAGATGTAAATAAAGTGCAACACAGGTGACCACGGTCACTTGTTTCATTCAAAATTTTACCTCTTTATTAGAATCTTATTAAAGATCTATGATTTCAAACATAGACTGTTTGGCCTTTTAAGCTCTTCACTTCATTCATTTCCAATTGTTAATTTAAAAAAAAATGTCTAAGTATGACTAAAGGCAAGCCTAGTGCGTTCCAGTTCCGGAGTTTAAGAAAGGTGGATCTGGTCAACTATCCCTATCAGATTTCTTGGTGTGATCTCAGATACGTTCACAGAAACAAAATATAAAAGCTATAGAGTTTTAATCCATTTTTAAGAAAAAACACAATGATTGTTTTGGCTCCTTTTGTATTTTTGTAGATATAAACATACTCCTAGCTGCCTACCTTTTTAGGCTTCTGTGATACTTTGTTTAAATCAGAAGCGTACATACACTGGATAAATAAAGACAACCATCTCTCTCAGTAAATCGGTCTAAACATTCTCAATTTCAAGTCAGTTATTGATGTTATAGTTGTTTAATATTATATTAAATCCAGATTTTTTTTTTTTTGCAGTCAAAAGCTTACAGACATCCCTTTAGTATTTGAAAGAAAAATGCTTTAAACTGTATAGCTTAAAATATATTTACCCATTCCTCCCAGAGGAGGCGTTGGCCGCATCGCTCGCCCAAAGCTTTTCAGATCTGCCCACATCAGATCTCTGGGACTCGCATCAGGGCTTTGTGATGAGCACTACAAAACATTGACTCCATTGTCCATAAGCCACTTTATGGCAGTAAACTTTGGGTCACTGCCCACTTAGAATACACATCGAGATGTTGCTTCAACATTTCCACACAATATTTCCCTCATTATGTTATGTGTTGGGGAGAAACCAGCCAGGCAACAAGATGGCTGCCATTTCTATTCTTCTCAGCTGTGATAGTGTTCTGAGGCTTGCAAGCATTACACTTTTAAATCCAAGTATGATGATAGTCATTACAGCTCAAAAATGTCCGTATTCCTTTCAGACCATAGGACAGGTTTCCAAAAATCAAGGTTGTCGTCCCTTAGTGCATTTGCAAAGAGTAATTCGATTTTTTTTTTTAATGTTTGCCTCGGAGTAATAGTTTCCTCCTCTGGGTGGCCTTTCAGCTCATCCCACTACATGACTCTAGAACAGTAGTTCCCTATTTAAATCACTTAAAATCAGACAATTTTGTGAAGCTAAATTTTTTAAGCCAAGCTCATAAAGTGTAGGCAGAGAAACACATTCGTTGACTCAGGATGGCCAGTTTTATTGCCTTAGATCAACATAGACAGAGGATCTGTTAACAGCCCGACCGCTTCACTGTGCATCTCTCCACAAACACGGCCAGAGGAAAGCAGCACCTGCTCTCTTACTGCCTCTCACTGACCCCGCCAACAGACCCAAATGTGCAAAGGAACTTTGATGGGAAATCATTTTTGAACAACAGCCAGATTTCCAGATGAAAGTGAAAGGAGGATAAAGAAGAGGAAGGGATTTAGAGGGGAAACTTAGAGCCTCTAAATGGTGAAACCTGTTCTTTCTTTCTTTCTTTTGGTTGTACTCTGCTGATTTTCCTTCCTGTGTTACTGTGTGTCGATGATAATCAAGGAACTCAAGTGTGTATTTTTTTTAGTTTCTTTATATCTGTATTTGTTTTTTTTCTCTTTAAATCTGTTTTTGAAAGAGCAGTAAAGCTACCATTCATTCTTTCGAGAAAATCTTTCCTTTAAAAATCTCCTCAGATGTGATAATGACAACAATCTTATGTATAGACAAAACCGAGTGCAAAATGCTGTTTCATTTATTGGTCTGTCGTCTTTTTTTCTACGCGGATGAATAAAGACTTGTGAGAGGAGAAGCAGTTTTTCTGTGTCTTATTTCTGTGTGCGTGTGTCTGCATGAAGCAACGTGGTGCTCATCAGAGCAACAACAAAAGGAAAAATACACTAACAAGTGCACTGTGCTGGCCTAAAAAACCAAAAAATAAAGAAAAGTAAATGTGAGGCTGAGATTATTAATATGATTTATGACAAGACGACATGGACCTTGTTAAATCACACACACTGCATGAATACATCAGCTGCTTGATGACTCAATTTGGAGTATTCCAGCAGCCCAGAGCGGAGGACGGCATTTATTTATCGAGAACTTTGAGTGAATGTGTGTTTTAAAGAAGCGAGGATCCGTGTTAGAGCTCTGCGCTTCTATGTTGGGGTGAAGACATGCCTCTCATTCCAAGTGAGTGCTAATGCTTGTGTAAGCATGGATCAATGTAACGAACGCAAGAGTGTATAAGTGTCCATCTTTGAGTTACGGCTTGCGATGGGCGTTTGAGAAGAAAACACAAAGTAATAGCTTGATATTTGACGATTGACGGGTTGAAGGATGTGTAATTATTATACTTTTGTGTATGAAGCTCGCTGTACATCTCTCATCGGCTCTTAACAACAAAGGCTTGAGATCTCATCAGTCACTACCCAAGCCTTTTTTGATTTTACCGTCTAAGTCCATTACCGAGTGTAAGGCCCTCCAGCTTAATTATTCCACACGCATTACACCCGCCGAAAAAACGCACACCCAGAAACAGGCGTGCTAGTCGTTTTATTCTGAAATTTAATCTCATGCTGCAACAAATGGGATCAAAGGGGAAGTCTTCCATTAAGTTGTATCTACTAACACATCACTTTTCTTGAAATAATTAATTTGGGAGAAAGACTGCTGCTGAAGCACAACAGCGGTTTAACGTTTAAATGTTTTCCTTTTAAATCTGTTTCGTTCTCCTTGTGTCGCCTCTTTGCTTTTGACAAATTGGCCCGCTGAAGAGCGGGAGAGCAGTTTAACTTTGTGTTTTCTGCACCACCGTGTTGTGAAGGGTGATTTAAGGCTGCACCGTAAGGTAAAGGAACCCTCCGGAGTTTGCATGCATAATAGGCCTATTTAGTTAAAGGTCAATTTATTCTCGCTAAATGTGCTTGTTTCGGCGTTGTCAAACAAATTCTTGATCCAAGTCTCTTTGCACGGTTAGTTTGAATGCAAACTTTACCACAAATTGCAGGTATCCATCAGACAAACCTGCAGGACTGATCACACATTTGAATTTTCTTTTACACTTTGAATTTAAATGTCATTAGTCTAGGATAGAGCACAACAAATGGAAACCAGTTAAAAAAGTAAGGGTACTAAATAAACACAAGCAAACGAATACACTGTTATCAAGATCTGTGTGTGCAACAATTATATCCCAGAGAACTGTTTGGAATACAATATTTGTAAATCGTCATATTCAAAGTATCAATTTAAAACTTGCCAATAGGCTACAGTCTAAAGAATTGCTCCTTCCAAACTTTATGTAAAGTGGGTCAAAGTTGTCAAGTCAAAAGTATTTACAGGCCAAAAAAAAAAGTTCAGTAAAAAAGGACAAGTTTCTGTAAGTCATTGTATATCCAAAAAATAAAGCTTTTGTTGCCTTAATGAAAGTAAATTATTTTGGGCTTGATTAAACAAGATTGGGGGGGGGGGGTTCACAGGAAATGTGTCACTCTTTCTTTAAAAACACTTAAAATACATACTTAGCTAAGAATAATGCATTAAATTAAGATTTGGGTTCACCAAAATCAGCTTTTAAGTAAAAGTTACACAATAAACATAGTCCTATTTAGTATGAAATTAAGAATATAATAATATACACAGGATTTGAAAGATACATACTTTCTTTATCTTATTTTCCATTGTATGAAAAAAAAAACATTGGGTAAATATTGGTACAAATCAAAGATAAGTCTCAGAGTGTGTCATCTATATGTGCTGGCAGACCAAATTTGTATTATTTTTGAATCGCAGTCTGAAGCTGCACTAAATCAGTCCAGGGATCGGCCACCATTTCATGATTCAGATATCACTGGACTAAAGAATAAAAATGATGTGAAAAGTCTGTTCTTTTTTTAACTCTTCAACATCAGTTTCTATGATCTGTGGGTTTCACAGGCAGTCACTAAGAAAGAAAAAGAGAATAATGCAATTTAAATATATACTGATCTTTTTACTTAATACAAATTCAGATATATATTGCTTGGATAACACACTAAAAAAATCTGGAACATCTTTTCACACTTATATCTATTGTCATTATAACTCCCAGCACTTTAAGCCCAAGCAGAGGGATTATTTTTATTTTCTCGCCCAAAGACTCAGTGTGACTTTGATTTTTCCTCTTGCTTGCGGTCACACCATGGCTTCTGACTCCAAATAGCATCTCTGTCAAATTAATTTTCTTTTTTCTCATTTGGTCAAAAACATTTTTCCTTTTGTGTTCACCCTGAGTCATATTTTTTCTTTTCACAGCATCCTCATCGAGTTTTCCTCTGGATGCATTGTCGACCGACAAAACAGACATGTATTTTGAAAAAAATCTATTGTTGCTTTTGATGTGTTTATGTTCTAAACTGAGTGGAGAAAAGGTGGATTCTAAACTAGCAGGATAACCAACACCGAAAGGTTTCTTTTCACAGAAACACAGTAAGAGAAACCAGCGACATCTCATAGGGATGAAGTGATATAAGAGCTTCAAAAAAACACAAAAAAAAGAAGTCAGGGTGGTCTTATGTAGCTGCGGATGGAGGGGACATGAGTGAAGTAAACAAGGCAGAGAGCACACCAAGATGGCCTCTGGGGAATTTATACAACACAGACTGTATAAATCAGGCTGGCTATCAGAGAAAGACACTTTAGTTTCACTGTAAAAAAAATATAAACTCCAGCAGAACTGGTTCTAGCATAACAAAATTGTCATTTTCCAGCAGCCTTCCTCTACTCTACTTAAATCTAATTAATTCCAAGCCACTTGCTGCACTTTTTCTAACTTTGCTAGTAGGCAAAGAGAATGAGATACTAAAGAACATTAAATATATTTACAATCTCAAATATCCTTTGCTCTTATTCCCTCATCATCTTACTGACATTGAGTTACCAACATTATCTTCTTTGCTGTTTAGTTTAGGATAAACTCTTAGACCCTCAGTTTCCTCTTCGGTCGACATGAGTAATCCATAAGGAGAAGGAGAGCTCCTCCAAAGCATCCGGCTATGAATGAAGTCGACCCGGCTCTCCTGGGTTACAAGCTGGACCACACAGACACATCGTCACGTCTCCTTCCAGGAAACTTGTGATTCCTCTGGAGCAATCGCTCTCTGACTTCTTTTTTTTTCTTCAGTAGAAGCAGGCACGTCTCAAAATTAATAATTAAACTCAAGGAGCACGGTAAATTATTCATAGTGTTAAAAATGCCAGGCAGTGAAGTAAGAACAGAGCATAGCTCTGGCACAAACACAGAACTCAGTGCCACTTGCTGAACTTCACTGTGAAATACAAACTAAGAGAAAAAGGGAGAACTACTGGTAATTAGAGGCAAAACTTATATTAACTATGAACTTTTTGTCAACATTTACCTGCAGGCTATGAATTAAGGAACTTTTAAATTGAAGTAATTATTAGATCAACTATTCTGTTTCAGTAAACTAAAACTAATAAAAAAGCTTTGATTAGTTTTTTACCAGCTTTGTTAGAAGTTGTATGTTAAGTTGTAAGAAGAGAGGAAATTACACTTTACCTTAAAAAAAGGAAAATTCTTGAGCCAATTCCCCTTTTTTTTCTTTTTATTACTTTATATTTGAAAAGCTTTTGTAAGTGTTGTAATATCTCCACCACCCACTGGCCTAGAGTGATCATCAGAGGAAAGGGGAAAGTTTGTAGTAAACTAAATGGACTGATTGGCCCCCAGGGCTGGTTTTAAACTAAGTTAGTAACTGGGTTAAATAAATAAAAAAGCGAAGCCAGAAGACACAACCAATCCTCTCTGCGTAGCCGCACTCTAAAGCCCCCAGTCAGCCTCCACTACAGCCCAGAGGCAGATGGCCTGTTATCCAGCACTGCGCCAAAGACAGGACCCTCTGTCTCCAGACTATGACTGAGCCAGCCTGAAGCCTAAATGTATTAATTATTGAGCATAAAAGGCAACAACTGAGTTGGAAAAAGCAAGAATAAAACAACAAACTATTAGCAGTATAAAATAATGACACCAAGTCTGTCTGTTTTTAGTTTTCGTAAAAGCAGCAGCGGAAGATGTTAGCAGGTGCTGCATGTAAACCACTCTTCATAGCCTGCACAAATTATCTATAGAACTGCGATCGGGGGTTTGCGATTGCTGCTCCTAAAAACTGACTTGTAGTTGTCTTTTAGAAACTTTGTGACCAATCCACTTGGTGCTCAGGCTCATTGTTCACTTGGAAGAATGCTCCCAAGCTTCAAGTCTCCGACTAATATCTTCTGATGTAGTTACAATATTTCCACATAATGTTCTTTCCTCATGATGACATTTATTTTTCAAAGTAGACGAATCCCTGCAGCAGCAAATAAAAAATTATAATCCAAGAGGATGATTCCACCCTTGTACTAGTTGGGATGGTGTTCTGAGACCTGCAAGACCACAGTATATGTCTCCAAACTTTAAGATCTCCGCTTTGGAGTATAATAAACTGTAACCTGTTTTTAATTCTGCTTTTTGAATAAGATATTCTTCCTAACTGAGTGGACTTTCAGCTTATGCTAGTGTAGTACTCGGTTAGTTTGGGATAACAAAACTCTCTAAGCAGCTTCAACCACCAATTTTCCAAAGGTGTTTAGTTCTTGTTTCTGCGGTTGATGCGCACATTGTGCATCAAAACATGCATGTATGCTATGATGGCTGTACATTCCCATGCAGTTTAAACTGCAATTTGATTCAACAAATAAAACATGGCATCTTCCGGTACCTGGAGAATGCACCAGCAGGTTTGTCGAGGTCTACAATTAGGGTTTGGCGATATGGGAGAATTTGTAAATCCTCATATAGCTCAGTTTATATCCCGATAACGATATACTTCACGATATAGCAATTTTTCTCTTACCTTAATGAATAGTGTATACAAATTTACAATGTGGAAATGCAATTTTAAACGATAGATGACAATAAAACCACCCAGACACATCATGTAGTGTAGTGTACCTGCAGGATCTATGGATATCAGTGACATTTTAGGAGAGCGACTCAGATTTACACTCTGCCTTTGAATTAAACATATTTGAAAGGCATCTAAATGCTGCCGCGATACCTGCTGTCATTCATTTTCTTAAGATTTGAACCCCGTTGAGCTGTTGTGGGAGCAGCTTGACCGTATGGTACGCAAGAAGTGCCCATCCAACCAATCCAAATTGTGGGAGCTGCTTCTAGAAGCGTGGGGTGCAATTTCTCCAGATTACCTCAACAAATTAACAGCTAGAATGCCAAAGGTCTGCAATACTGTAATTGCTGCAAATGGAGGATTCTTTGATGAAAGCAAAGTTTGATGTAAAAACAATCTTATTTCAAATAAAAATCATTATTTCTAACCTTGTCAATTTCTTGACTCTATTTTTTATTCATTTCACAATGTATGTTGGTGAATAAGTGTGACTTTTCATGGAAAACACAAAATTGTTTGGGTGACCCCAAACTTTTGAACGGTAGTTTATATCAAAGAGGGGTGTTACGTCGATATGTGTTCCACCCTCGAGATGTGTTCCAACTCCACCAACACGCAAGGAGGCTGCTGCTCGTAAATGTTAAACAGATGGATCATGTTGGGTTCAGGCACTGGTTCCCAAATAGTAGGATTAGAAAAATTGTCAAATTATGGTTATTGATGCCATTTGGAAGACTGACGCAGATCAGACAACAGTTTTTTGTAAAGTTTACCAGCTCCAACACTACACATTTATTTTTATCAGCTGCTCAAGAACAACAACAACGACTACAGAGAGAGTCAATGAGCAAAAGCTGCAAGAGCAGCGTCGTGTCGTGGCATAGCTCTGATAAACTTCAGATACAGATGCTGTATTACACCACTGATGTGTTGCTAGCGAAAGAAAACGATTTTAGAGCCGGTGTCATTCTCTCCGAGACGCTTTTTTTCTGTTCAAGCTTCGCATCAGGAGGGGAGGGGAGATGATTGGGGACACCAGCTTTGGGTTGTCTGATCATTTTGTTTAGATCCTTGGTCTGAAACGTGCTGGTTACCGTCTAGCTTCCTGTTTGTTCATGTATTGCAGCATGCATAGGAATGACATAACCTGCACCTTGATGTAATTTACAATTAAGAATAGTAATAGTAATCTTTTAAATGTAGTAATTTAAAAGATAGAGATTCATATTAAACGATATACATTTTCTATACTGATTACATATTTCGTCATATCGCACAGCCCTATATTTGCCTCAAGATATTTTGGTTGATTTATTTTGATTTTCCCATGATATCCTACAAGGTAGCATGTTTGAGATGTTTTCTGAAAATGCAGTTAGTCTGCAATGCAAAGCCAGCCATTATCATCTGGACTTTGTCAGATCGTTTTAAAGCCATAGTAATCTTAGGATATATAAATTCCCAACGTTGAAGAATTTGAAAAAAAAACACTCTCACTAATTAGAGTTTAACATAAATAGTTTCGATAATCCCAACTAACCTAAATAGGAAATCTTTAGTACGATCTAAAACCAGACTAAGAATTACTAAACATCTGGGTTGAGATGAAAAATGAAAGTCAGCACTGTCCTTCTGCTGCATTGCTTTCAGAACAGATCCAGCAAAAAATGGCTGTTATTGCAATTTTAATCCAGTCAGACTCGCTGATTTTTTCACATTAAGATATTTACCCCTTTCTTTCTGCACATTCAGCATTTTCGTACAACAGCTTTCCAACAATGCTCCGGCCAAGTACGGGCAGGGATTTCCCAAAAGCGCCAGCTTAGATTTCTTGTAACAAGTTTAAGGTGGATTTAAGGTGGTCTGCCTCGTCTATATCCTGTTGTAGAAAGCAGCAGGTTTTCTTTCTGGGACTTTCACTCAGATCACAATTGGTGGGATTCATTCTTTTTTATTGATTTGAGCACCAATTCTCCCTTTTCTTTCCTTTCTTTGTCCCCTTGGCTATCCACACTGAACTCAAAGGTCTATATTTAGAGAGGTAACTATTTTTGTGCAGTGTGACCAGTCATAATACAGTGAAAGAATACTTAACACGTCGCTTTATGACAAGCTAATGAGGTTCTTCCCGTTTTAGGTCAATGAAACACAAAATGGAGGCGCTCTATTTTGCCTTTGCACACAGCTGTGCTCCTCCAAAGCAACAGATGAGCCCATCAGTCAGTCCAGCTCCAAGGACTGGACAATAGCAACAACAGGATTTAAGTGGATAACAAGCTCCTATAAATAGTCTTGTCATTTCCTAAGCTCGGATAATGCAGCAGACTCGACAGCACGCACATCAGGCAACATTTCACAATAATGTCTGATAGATCGCAATTACAGGATGGTAATTGTGCACATTGTGCGCTCTGTGTACTCCCTGTACCCTCTGCATGTGCGTGTATACAATTATGTGACAAAAGCATCATCTGTGATGAGGACATGTGAGTACACAAAGAGCCTCACTTGTCTTTGCGAGCCAAGAGAAAAAGAGAGGATGAGGGCTCAGGTCTCCTTTAAAGCCCGTTTTAGAGGCTACAGTTATACGGCCCGTGTACTTAATTCACTAAGCCATTACTACAAAGATGAGAGAAAATTGAGGCTTAATGTACGGCTGCATTATACTTTGTTATTCAAATAACACTAGCTACAATGAGGATAATCTTCCCTCAATGTGTTTTTAATCTCCATGTGAAATTTCTTTGTAATCCAGACTTCGATATCTTAGTTTTAGTGAAAATTATTTGCACAGCTCATTTATTTAATGATGAATTCAAATGGCTAAATCTAAATAGGTAAAACATCCCTTGTTAAAGGTGAAGAAAGAAAATCCAAAATATCAATTAATCTTGTTGGACCCAATTCACATTTCTGATAAGAAATAACAAGAGTAAAACGATAAAATGAAGAAACCCAAGAGTTGCCAAAGTTTAACTTCTCTGTGCATCCATGGCCTTTAAATAATGTTAAAGCGGGAGCTCGGAAAAGCGTCTAATATGATCGATTTTAAGCTTCTTTTGTGTTTAAAACGCAGCATGACCTGACAGTGGTTTTCAACATCTCTGATCTGCCTTATTGATTGTCTCTATTTTATTTCATCCGATCAATGAGCCCATACTGTTCGCCGGTCGCAGCAAAAGTTTATATCAAGACTTAAAATCCATGCCACCTGACTTTTTAGGTTCATTTCCGACCATCAGAAATACTTTCTTTCCTTTTTTTAAAATAAAGCCAAAGAAGTCCTCTAGTTTGACAATTTTAAGCAGATTAGCATTAATTTAATGTTTAGTCAGTGCAGCAGCTTGTTTTTATTGCTGCATAATTGTTTTATTTTATCAAATGTAGAAAGTACAAAAGTTAGGAAAAATAAGACTCTTTGTTGGACTTTTGTGCAGTTACTTTCTTTAACAGCTTTCCTTCTCTCTTGCACAATTAATTTAAGACAACTGAATAAAATTCATTTTAACACATCAGTTTGATAATACAGGATACAGGCCCTGAGGTAGAGTAATACCAGAATCAGAATTAGATCAGAATCACAAAGGGTTTATTGCCAAATGTTGAGCAGATTTACAGCATTAGGAAATTGCTGTGTGGCTTTGTGCAAACATACGATAAGACAAACACTTCTAAGCATGCAATAAATACAAATAGAATGGGATACAGAGATTGATATATACAGGAGTGCAGGTAATGTGCTAAGCAAAGAAACTGGTGCAGAGAACACAACACAGAGTCATTTGACATAGACAGAGCAGGTGATGGGAACAGTCTTAGGGTTACTGTTCATGAGTCAAACAGCAGAGGGGAAGAAACTCATCTTATGGCGACAGGATCTGGTCCGAATGGAAACACCACCAGTGACTAGTGGATGAATTCTGTTTTTTCCAGATACGAGTGATTCAAAGGTCTTGGTTAACCCCGATACACACAATCATACCACTAAAAGGAAGTGCTTTGAGTCCCACTCCCAAAGACAATGTGTGCACCCTGTTCTGACACTTCCTCTAGAGCAGGGATGCCCAAAGTAGGGCCCGCAGGCCAAAGTTGGCCCCACAAGCTTTTTAATTGGGCCCGCCAGGTGATGCCCTAGATCAGAGGTGTCAAACTCATTTCCATTTTGGGCCACATAAAGATAATGAATGTCCTTTAAGGGTCAGTTATGGAAGAAAGTATTGATAAAACTAGATTTAACAAACCGGTAAAACATAATAAATATCTGTCATTTGCAAATGTTCTGTTCCTATGGCAAAAAAAAAAAATTAATAAGGAAATGTATATCTGTGGTGGGGGTTAAATTATGGAATAATGCCTGTGTCAATTTACGTGGTACTTTTTTTTTTTTTTTAAAGGATGGTCTTTGAAATAATTTTTGAAGGTTACAAGAGTTTATCATTTGTGTTCTTAATTTATGAGTGTTGTGATTTTATTCGATGATGATGTATGTATTAATGGGTGGATTAATGTGTTTAATTTGTTAAAAAGGACAGGCATAAATATAAGCGTTCTGCTTGTGCCTGGGCCTTTTTAGTCACTATAAAAATAATGTTTTATGGATTATTTTACGTTTGTTATATTTCTGACTGAATAAATAAATCAAATCAAATGATGTGATTTGGGACTATTCAAATAAATACTGATGTGAGTGATAAAAGGGTATTTAGGTGCATATAAATAAAACAAAAGTAATTTGTATATGGTCCTCTACAGTTTAGAGGGCCGCAACAATAGCTATGGTGGGCCGGATTTGGACCCCGGGGCTTATACTTTGACACCTTTGCCCTAGATCCTATATAAAAAGCTAGCATCATTAGTAAGTTCCCATTTCTGATACCACTTTTGATAAAAGAGGCCTATAAATATATATTAGGCTGATTTAGTCCTTAGTCATGGTGCTTACATTATATGAAGCATATGATATTATATTATATGAATACATTATATGATATTAAATGAAGTTAAATAACTGTTTAACAAATAACAGTACTTTCCCTTAAATATTATTGCTTGTATTATGTGTAAATGGTTAAATTTAGCGGATCTCCGACAGTTTCCTTTTGGCCCTCTGATGGAAAAAGTTTTAGCATCCCTGCTTTAAGAGTTTTTCATAAACCTCCGACATTCTCTGTACAAAAAATAAAAAAAATAATCTCCACATACATTTATGCATATTTCAGGGCTCAAACAAAACCTGTATTTAGCTTCTGTTAAAAGAACTGTACATTTTTACCTACCCCTGATGACAACTGTGCACATATTCAAATAATATGTGCAATTTATGAATAGAACTCAATCAGTGGTGCATTTAAGATAAACCGTGTAATTTTTTATGGTTTACAGCAGCACTCGTGACTGAGCTGAGGTCTATTTTTAACCATTTCTAGTTCAGATTCAACATATTTTATATTATGAAGACCCAGCCTTATTTTTATATAAAAATACATAAATAAAATGGGCTTCACTTTATGTGCTTTTCTCATGTTTGGTGGCACTGCAAGCATTTAATTTAAATATACAAATAGTAATAATTATAATAATAGTAATTATTATGATTATGAGCAAATCATTTTATATTGTGGTATGCAATAAATGCAAAAGTAAATTTTAAAGTAAACTAAATCACATTTTGGAGAAAAATATACAATTTAAATACATTTTGAAATTTGTGTGACTCACCTGAGAGTCACATTACAATTTTAATTTTGGCTATGAAAACTCTTGATCAGCATAATTAAGTGTCTTAAGAGACAAAAAATGGGAGAAGTAAAAAAAGAACAAAAAATGTTGGACTTTAAAAATGTTCCACATCAATGTAGAGAAGCTAGACAATTTACAGACTTAAATTATAAATACTGTATTTAGTTATGTTAATATATCACTAAGTTAATGGCTACGTTAAACTGTTATTAATTCCTGGTTATTTTTGTCATTATTGTAAAAGTCATGGGAAAAGCGGTTTCCATTTCAGGATTTTTGTTTTATCACTTGTTAAAACTGATTGTACTAGTATGGTCACAATTAATCTACCCATCTTTATTTTGGAGGAAAATGTAAATTTAAAAAAAAAATTGTAAAATGTCTTTATATGTTAATTTAAAACTAGCTAGGGTTAAGCAACTATTTTTATGCATTACAAGGCTTTTCATTAAATGCACTTTTTTTAAATAAAAAAGGTGTTCTTTTTTTAAAGACAGAAAAAGTATTCCTATAATCACAGGGGTCTGCAAAGGAGTCCAGATAATTGATGCCAAAAAAATACAATTGAAATGCTGAAGCAAAATCCTTTTTTCTTTAATTTCTAGACTACTCTCTTAGACATGTGTAACCTTTGTAATCACTGAACTGTCATGTGCAAAATCTGAAATGTTAACAGCAAAATAATAAACATCTATTAAGATGATAGGATGCTAAACACAGAACCTCCCCTCAATGCATGCCTTGTCCTTTTTGTTTCACTTAACTTTTCAGCTTCCACGGAAAGAAGTATGGCAAATAAAACAAAAACAACCTGAGTCCTATTTGTAAATCTGACCAAAAATACATGAATTTGGATTCATAAAGGAAATAAATTGTTGGGTTTTACTTTTGGTTCTAAACTCTTTGGTACAATTTGAGCAACACACACACAAAAAAAGTTTCTAAAGGTTAGATATAACTCAAATCATTTGATTGTAGCTTACTTTATTAAGAACCACAACTCTTGTTCGCCTTTATTGCTTTTCTTTTACTATTATTTTCATGCTTGCTTTAAAGTTTTTTGTTTTTTTTGGCATCTCTGCATTTTGCTTTGCAAAGCAGTTTCGGTCAATTTGAGCATAAAAGTTACTGTAAAACTAAAGCTAATTTAAGTTATTTAATTGCAAGCTATAATCATTTATTTGTACTTAAAGTGCTTGGCTTTGGCCAATGGATATGCAAATAAACACCATTAATAGCTTCCTCTTCAGCATGGGTACCATCATTAATGCCACTGGGAACCACAAATCTACAAAACAAACATATTTGAATGCAGCATTTGCCTTGTTGACAGAAGCTCTGATGGGCCAAGTGCTGATGACCAAACTGCCTCCTTTTCCCTTTTATTCCCTCATTCACTCCATCTCTTTCCATCTCCCACATTGGCCCAATCAGGCTAATGAGGCTCGCACTTCCTCCATCCCTTCCTGCTTGCTAAAGTGGCGATTGATTGGAGGGGTGGGAAAGCTTTTAACAAGGGAGGGGTGGGAGAGAAATAATTAGCACAAATGAGCTTTTCTGCAAACTCCCACAATTTGGCTGTTCTCCTTCTGTTTATTTACTGACCCGGACAACATTAGGGATTAACTCTCCGAGGGTATGTTAACTTCTCAACGTCAGCGTGTAAATCAACGTGATGCTGCCAATTTCTTTAAAGCCAAAGTGTCACTGTTTGCGTAGCGATGATGTTTGAGCTAAAAAAAAAAGAAAAAAAAAGTGAAGAGTGACAAGAAAAGATGCAGCCTGAAATAACTAAATCATCCCATTTAAATTACACGCAAAAGGGACCCTAGAGCGTTCATCAGACCATCCAGGCAATGAAGCCTGAAAACACAAAGTTTTCAGTTCAAAGGGAGTATCAACTCTGCTACCTAAAAGACTAGTAAGCAACGCTTTCTGACAGTTTTACTGTAATTAACTTGGACAGATCAGGGGAGAAAGAAAAAAAACTGCACTGTATAAACCTCGCTGCTCACAGTTCCCCGCAGGCACCAAACTTCACCCGTGGCAAAGACACAGACACGCGAGGACAGGGTGGACCTAATATTACCACAGTGCAGGGAAAAGCACTAAGAAACGGGAGCGTTTGTATACGTCAAAACTGCCAAGATGACAGAAATGAACAGAAATCTAAGCAGAAATGAATTTCTGCAAGAACCAGTTATAAAAAATGGACCCAAAGCAAAAAAAATGTTTTTGCTCATTAAAAAAAGTCTATCCACGATGAGCACTCCTGTTTTTTGTGAAATCAAGGCTTTCAAGAAACGTTTCATTAAATTAAAAGAATCTCAGAAATCCAACAGCATCAAAAGAACATCAGCTTCTAACATAGAGCATGGTTGGCATGAATGTGTATCGTTAAAAGCAATAACCAAGGCCTTGATCAGCTATAGCTTGAACATCTGTCCTGGAACATCCAGATGTCAGTAGAAACGCTTAATAATCACCAGTCACACCCTACATTTTAATCTGTTTTGATCAGATCAAAGTTATTGGCTTTAGATGGAAACAAACAAGCATTAAGCCATTAATACCTTTGTCACATTACTGTTATTATTTTGGCTTTAAAAACTCTTGATTCGCATATGTTTTAAGAGATTCAACATCATTTGACAGAAAATAAAGATTAAACATAAAGAAACAATTGATCAACTTTAATTATAAACTTTTAGTCATTTTAATATTTTCTTAACTTAACGTCTGCTTTATATTGTTATCAGTACCTGGTTTTATTGGCATAACATGGCTGTAACCAAATTTATCTCAGGGAAATCATTTAACCATTTTTTGTAGTGTGTTTTATCAATTATCAATTACCAAATCAATCTACTTTTCTATCCATTTGTTGTCTTTCACCAATCCGTGATCGAGTTAAGGAGGAATCCATCTTTACAGAGATACTCTCCATCACATCATAGGGAAATCTAAGGCTCTTTGAGAGAGTTCTGGATCTGTCCCGGGTTTTCGTTCCAGTTGGACAGACCCAGGAAATTCTCACAACCTGAAGGAGGAGTCTCGATCAGATGTCTGAACCTGCCTACCTGACTCCTTTTGATGTCGAGGAAAGGCTGCTCTACTCTCAAGCAATGACAGTTGACAAAGCTCCTAAACTAATTTCTGCGGCGGGATTCTGCTCTACTGTCTGCTCCGCCGCCAAGCCTGCGTGATGTAATATCTGACATCGATACCTGTCAGCTAGGGTCTGCTTAGCCTATCACGGAAGCTAATGAAATCTGCTTCTTTCCAGGATCTTGTTCTTCTAGTCATGATCAATATCTCACTACAATACGCGAGGGTTGGAATCTAGAAAAAAAATCCTATAACTTAATAGCTCAGTCCGAAGGCTCTTTCTTCACCATGACAGAGCAGAGCAGCACTTTCATTACAGCAGATGAGGCTCCAGTCCCTCAATGCATCTAACATTCCATCTTGCCATCATTCATGATAAAGACACTAAGATATTTTAACTCTCATATTCAGAAAAGATTGATGAATCTAGGCAAACTGTTGAACCTTTTTCCAGTTAGGAACCATATACTTACACTTGAGCTATAGTCACTGCATTGTAAAAAACGTAAAAGGTCCCGTTTTCAGCTGGAGTTCAGAAAAAAACAGAAAAAAAGTTAAAAAAATGTAAAACATTCTGTGACCTGTATTGCAACTTTTACTCCTCAAGCACCCATTATTAAGAAAACTATTTTAAAACAACGAAACATATTGGCTACAACACTTTCAACATCCACCTCTTTTTGTCTATAAAAGGGGACAAACCTTATGTGATAAAGTGCTGAAGGCTAACATCTTATCTCCCTCAAACAGCCACTCTTAGCCCAAGTACAGCAAGGAAACTACCCTTGTGCACAATCCCACAATACTCAAAAAGCCTCAGAATTTAGAAACTCAATAACAGGAAGAAAATTTTTTGGGAAGAGGCATAATTACTTTGAATGCAAAAAGTGTGATATACTTGTTAAAATGTCAGTGCAATAAAATCTATGTTGGCATTTTTAAACATTTAAAACAGAGAATTAGTGAGCATAAGCGCCCCAAAGCGCCCGTAAAGACTAACTCCCCTGCAGCGCCTCATTTTAACAAATTTTTACATCCTGTGTCCCCGCCGATATTTCTGGAAATTTAACATATCAAATTACATAGAGGAGGATATATAGACAAAGAGCTGTGTCAAAGGGAACTTTTTTGGATCTATACTCTGAATGCACTCCAACCCTTGGGACTTAATGAAGATTTTGAAATGCCTTTCTGCCTTTCTATAACTGTAGAGATTTTTGCTTTGCTCCAAGATGGCTTAATAGCCTGATGTTTGCAATGTATTGAATCATTTTTTTTCTATTTTTATGGTCCTTTGTGTTTTCTCACATTATATGAGGAAAATGTATTTAGGAGCTTTTATTGTGAAGTACCTATTTGTGCGTATTGACTCCATCTCCCATGATTCCCTATTGAGCGGCATCACACAGGAGTTTGACATTAAGCATGTGCCATAGGGCTGGACGATATAGAAAAAGATCATATCGATAAAGGAATAGTCATATTGATCGATATCGATGATTATCGATAAATATCACATTATGTAAAAAATATTTTTAAGTGCCTCCTCAGTCATTTTGTTATTCTTCAATTAACTAATTTTAATTAAAAATTAAATTAAATAATTTTTCAAACACTTCTTTTTATCCTAACTAAGTTTGTAAGATATAGAAACAAATCAAGAGACCTGAGTAAGATCAGTAAATACAAAGAAAGTAATTTTATTAACCATTATTTATATATGTATATATACATATTATGTTAGTAATTTAAATTAAAGGCTTATCTTGATGCTTTTTAATCTTTTAAGAATTTTATGACACTTTATAATATCAATGGCTGAAACCTTTGGTTCAGTTTGTAAATAAAGCTTATTCTAATTCACTTCAGCTCTGGTTCAGCTTTTGGCTAAAGCTAACCAGATACTCACCGGAGTGTTGATGGAGCCCAGAACACTGCAGCCCAGTCAGTCACTGAGAGCTGAAGCCAGGAGGTCTATCCAACCCTGTAGCGTTTTTTAAAGCGTTATTCGCTTCTGAGGACAAGGAGAAGAACCGGGGGGAGATTTTAAAAGCCAAAGGTGTTGTTAGCAGCGTAACGTGACCTGTTTAGGTTTCCTGTGTCTTTCTGTAAGAGATTCGTAGCGAGTTGGGAGAGGGGAGTCCTGCTTAAAACAACTAATCGTAGTATTATATTTCCTTTATTATGGCTGCGTTTAGTGTTTTACTGCATGGAGGATCGGTTCAAAACGGGACACAACCTTTAGCTGAACCACTGAAACATTTATCTGGAACAACTTCCTCCGCTGCTACCTTCCTGTGACATCTGACCGCGGTAAAGTTACGACGATGGTTCGTTTAGGGACTCTCAAAAAATTCAGTCTCCGCTCAAATAATTTCATCCTTTTTGTGGTTTGAAAGGAGAAAGGGTGGCTGACGGAGCTGTGTGGCTCATTGTTAATAATTTGTTTGTAGTAGTAATAACTGTTGTATTAAGTTGCCTGATGGGCTAAAATGAAAAAAGAGTATACTTCGTACTTTTTTTTCTATAAAACTTTTTTATCGACTCCTTTTTTTTCTATTGCACTACGTATCTAACGATCGATATATACTGTTATCAAATTATCATCTAGCCTTAATGTACCATGTCTTTTTAACTTCGCACTGTTTGTAGAACATGATAATTACTGATGAATGTTTCTGACCAAAAGCTTGAAAAATAAATATTCATCTTTGCAGAGTGAAGTGTTCCTCTTGTGATTCAGCTGGAGTTCAGACATAAAACATTACTTTGGTCAGTTTTCAGTCACTGTACCAGTTCAATAGAGCAATGCATCCCAGCCACAGTCTAAACTCTTCAACACAACTTGGAGGCAACCACAGTCATTTTCCTTACAATCAATGTGATTGTTTGGTTCATAATAGACTAAACTGTTCAACAGTTTTGGGTAATTCACCAGTATTTGCTACAGAGGAGAAGAAAAGGGGCTTTGGTTACAGACCAAGGACCTAGATTTTTATTTTTCATAGTTTATTTTGTTCCAAAAGATGAAAAAAAGCAGTCTCTCCACACCTGAGTTTTGATATAATGGTTCCCTTTAAAATGCCTGGATTGGATGCATGTGCTACTGAGAATGTCACCACCACCTCACACACACACAGTGCTCTGTCTGACGCCAACTGAACCTACGTTTAAGATCTATAGTGAGAGGCTTTTTTTTCTCTGGCAGGTCCGTCAGAGACTTTATAGGTGCAGCCCATGGAGCTACTTGCACTTGTTGTTGGTTCACTGCTTTATACTTCAGGTCCCACAGGGATTATTGAAAGCAAGCTCCACCTCACCTCCCTTACCAGTAGGAGACTGGATGATAATGTGCTTGAAAGACCATTATTTGTCAAATATCCCCTCTTGATCACTCACGATAAGAGCTCCCTGTAACAATGATTTTTTTTAAAGGCTGTTATATAACTTAAGGAATATTTTCTTAGCCCCAACACACTTAAGGAGCACTATGAGTCATACGAGTATCAAATATGTGGAACTGAGCATTTTATTTACAAATAATTGGCATTAAAAAAAAATCTTAGAATTCTCTAAATCTAAGTTTGTTTAGAAGTCATACTTTGTCATATTTCGAGGCCCAAACGAGCATCTAAATCAAAGACCTACTTTATTGCATAAATCTCCAGAAAAAAAAAGTGTATGATTGAATAAATTCATTCATAAGATTTGATCATTTTCAGGATCGTTTTGTTTTTATAAAATGTCAATCCGTGAAAAGAATTAGTACGGCAAGTGAATACTTTAGTGTATTTTTACTTTCTTTTCCTTCTTAAAGGGACTATATCATACTATTTTACAGTGTTCAACTTCTGGGGCAGATATATATAAGATAAAATTTTACCGTTGGTGTAATACAGTATTAATTTGTCCCAACATTTAACTTGTATCATGTAGTTACTGTTGGACCACGAAGTAAAACGGCTCGGTTCTTTATAAAACCACCTCCTGCTCCCCCACATAAGCAGCCTGATAAATGGCTAACATACGTTAGCATTAGCAACTTCTTTGTCCATCAGGCATCTTTGTTCTTTGATCCAGCTGCTGTTCTTTAGGAATGTAGAATAAAATCCTGTAATCCATGCAGCCAAATGGGCATTTTCACAGACAAAGTAAAATTCCAACAAAACAGTGTTTTAAGCTGCCAAAAACCAAAGCTGCCATGAGCTTCGTGAAGGAGGAGGATGTGTTTGGAACTCTAGCAAATTTAAGCCGCTCTGCCTGCAGAGGTGGTGCAGACCATTCTAGCACTCCCTTGTTTTCACTTAGTGACGTCACAGGTTTAACAGCTTGAACACTCAGTCATTTTCTAGGAGAGGGAGGGGCAGCTGTTCTTTGTTGTTGTTTTTTTTAGAAAATTGCATTACCAGATAATTGCAAACTCCAAAAGCTTGATTTTCCTAATATAGGCTGGTTAACCCCTTAAACCCTAGGCTTATTTTGATGCTTATTTCTTGAAAAATGCTTACCCATGAAAGATGTGTATATTTCAGCAACCAAAAGGAGTATTTGAACCATTTTGGTGTCATTGTAAAGGTAACATTGAGTAGAATTGATAGATGTGTCATTATGCATGTTATCTGTTACTGGTTAGAAGAAATTGAAGATGGAACACGGCAGAAATGTATTTCTTTTTTGCTCCGCCTAAAACAAAAACATAGTTCTATATTGAATAACTATGGATATTGCTTGAATAGCAGTGATTGCTTAATAAAATGTAAATACAACATGTGGACATTATCTCTGCAAAGGTTGAAACCGATTATGTGAAACAGGACAAAACTAGAGAGGTTTTAGTACAGGCATCTCAGACGAGGAAGTTTGGCACCGTTTGGCACAGTTCGGCACAAACAGTGCCATTTCTATTTCTGTTGTGTAAAAGTTATATTTTTCATTTTAATATCACATAGTGTTCAGTAGACCTAAAACAAAAACTTTTGGGCATCTTTCTGGTGACATTTATCAGATATAAAGCAGCAAAACAAAGTCATGTAGGTGCGTCTTGCGCCACCTTGTGTCATAAGACGGTCTTGCCAACTGACACTCTTATTTTACGCATAAGACTTTCACTCGGAGCTGATTGCTCAATTTGCTTGAGTGACACCTCGTTGGAATCGTAGAACCTATTGAAGAACGCCAAAACTTGCAAAACAAGATTGACAATACAGTTAGCCAACCAGGGAGCCGAGAACAGAGCTTAGGGGAAAAGCCAGTCTCATCCGTGAATTCACTGCAAACACTTCCTAGGAACCAAAAATTATACAGGAAACACCTGGAAAGTTTTAAATGGTGCACAAGTGCTGGAATTATCAGAAAATAGCATTTATTTTCCAAAGAAATATTTTTTACACAGCAAAACAGCAAAGCTAAGGCTATATTTTAAACTGTGATTCCGAAAAGCGATTTTTATACTTTGGCTTATATGTCGGCGGTGCTTTGGCGTAGCGTTTTGGCAGCTATATCTTTGGAATCGGTAGAGTATCTGCTTTCATTTGAGTGGTTGATTGTGCGTTTAGCACAAAGGCTTGCTGCGGTAGAGGCCGGAGTGCGGCGGCTGGGTTGACAAAACTATTATAATACGAGATTGTTTACAAATACTTATTTACGTGGCATCTGAGTTGTGTTTGTGGTTGGTAAAAATAGGTTAGATAGCCTTGTAGAGCGTGGTCTTCTGTTTTATTTGATGTGCATTATTACTATTTTTTCTGTCAGATGATTTGTTGTCTCAAGCCTGTTAAAAAAAGTATTCCCATGGGGGACCCTCGGGTTTAACAGGTTAAAGTTTTATACATCTTTAAAATGATAGTGGGGATCAATCCTATGATAAAGGGCTGCTGCTCCACAACATTTGTTATTCTTCCTAAGTCCCGCCTTCCTCCATAGACCCCTATACATTTCACACTGACCGGCAAATTCTTTTAGCCAACACAATTCAAGTTTCCACCTTGATATTAACAAAACAAAACTCTTCCTCAAATACTCTGGACAAGAGCTTTAGTTTTGAATAATATGAAAGAGACACTGCTCCAAGTGGCTGCATTGTGGCGCAGTTCCTAGCACTAATGCTTGCAGCAACAAGGTCCCAACGAAGGCAACACGCATGTTCTTCCTGTGCATGCCTGTGATTTCTCCAGGTACTACGGCTTCCTCCCACAGCCCAAAAACATGATGGTTAGGTTCATTTTTGTTTCTCTACATTGGCAGTCTAGGTTGTACCCTGCCTCTTGCCTTACAGACGCTAGAGCATTGGCAGAGCAAGAAAATGGAAAATGGGTGGGCCTGGAAAAATCTGGATGGGCCTGATTAATTTTAAAACGCATATTAGATGTGGGTTATGTTATAAAAATTATGTTGTAATAAAATCTGTCAGACCACTGTTAAGTATTCTAGTCACTGGAGAGAGAAGATTTGTCTCTCGAAATCCGCTTTACTTGCAGCTCATCTTTTACTCGATTTTGCACATCATAACCAGTTCATAAACCTAAAGGTAACTAATATCATCTTTGTGTGACGAAATAAACAGTAACCCAGCAACTGTGTCCTATTTTAGGAGGTAGTAGAATGAATTTGGTGTTCAGTGTAACAAAGCTTTGTTGAGAGAACGTCTATTTCTTCTGTAACTGGATTTGCATCAGCAATGCCAATTTGCCTCTGTTAGAGCATTTGTATACAGGCATTTGACAGACGTCTTAACTAAGCAGCCCATTAGTAACTGTTGTTAAAAAATAAAAATAAAAGTCAGCTCTTTGGGGCTACTGCTATAGCACCTGGAGCTAAGAAGGCGCAGTAACTACATCAGGGAAAAAAACACCACAGGTCACCAGGGATGTGTAACATGTTCTGATTCAGAAGAGCAGCATACGAGCTAACTTTACCTTTCAAGTAAACAACACAACTCTGGCTTCATTAAATTTAACAGGTGTTAAAAGCCAGACAGCGCGCGCCACCACAAACGTACAAGACGCTGATAATTTTAGCACCTGTTCTAAGACCTTCTTGGAGCGGGTGATTCTCCTCTCCAAAAGCGAAACCGGTGTGACATTTTGCATCTTGTAATATGAGCTTGTCCTAAGAGGAGCTGACAAGCGCTCTAGGGTGGATATATGGAAGCTGCAGCAAACACAGAGACAGAGAACATACACTGCAGGGCCTGCGAGACCTCAGCTGCAGGAGCAGTCTCTGTTCTGGGATTTCCAACTGAGCCTTAGACCCCTGTTACTACTAGAGAGGCAGAGTGGATCACAACAAGCAGCCTCCCCTGAGTGAAACCTTAGATAATTGACTTGGTGACGAACTGCCAGTGCCTGTAATACAGCCTTGAAAACATTCATTACAGAGTTGAGGGGGGGGGGATACTACATCTGGGTACAGCTTGATTATCCTCTGATAACTGCGTGCTTTAAATTATCAGCAGCTTAATACTGGATTTGGGCTGTTTTTAAAATAAATTACCTAAACCTTGACCTGATGCTTAAAAATCCTTCATAAAGTGGTTCAGGATACATATTCACCACTGTAAGTCCAGCTTTAACCCAGTAAACAATGAGATTGTAGTGCAGGTGAACTGTAAGAACTGTTTTTATTCTCAAAAAGATAAATTTAGGCCTAGCGTTGGTGAAGGTAGGGTGGTCTGCCAGGGCGATTCCCAGCACTAAGAGGTGCGATAAGGCCCAGTGACAAAGCCAGTTAAGAATCAGTGAAGCCTTTCACGACGAGTGTGACGCTGTGCTGCTACAAAGTAATGTTCTTGTAGCGGGCTCTACCTGCAGAGCCGACGGTTTTGAGGTTTTATCCTCTTTAAAAAAAAAAAAATTTTATCACCAAACAGGATCAGAGAGCACGTCCTTCTCAGCAGTTCCCTCCTGCTGTTCTCTACGACCTCCTGCTGCACGAGTTCACTTACTCATGGCTTCCCAACAGTCAGATAGCTTCATCCTCGATAGCGCGAAGCCCCTCTACACAGCTGTGGGTCATCTATCCAGCCAGCGTAGGTAGACCTCACAGGAATCAATAAAAAGATCATCCACCATGAGATTTATATTTAATCACCAGAGTTGAGAAAAAGGAACAGTAAGGTTCAAATATTAATGCTCATCCCACTGAAACCTCCATCTATCCATCATATATATATTATTAAAAACAGAGTGCATTCTGACAGATTTTCTAAGTCATTCAATCCAATATGTTCTCTCTCAAATAAAAAAATAATAAATTAAAACATAATTTTTCCTCCAAGTGCTGCTCTTTACAGTTTTGATTCAGTCCAGGTTACTTATATATCGCCAGTCCACAACACAGGTAATTTAAAGGGACTTTAAAGGAAAAGAAAATGTATTTACAATTATACTGATAATTCTTGTTCTCTTAACTACTGTACAGACCCCCAACTTCAACACGAGTACAATTCAGATTTTTTTCAGCCTCCCACTTCGACTGGTCAAAGAAAATTCAAACCACTCAGATATTTTACAGTTCATTATTTTATCAAGTTACAGACGTGGACAAAATTGTTGGTACCCTTCATTAAATAAAAGAAAAACTCATAATGGTCACAGAAATAATTTAATCTGACAAAGGTAATAATAAATTAAAATTATATAAATGTTGACCAATGAAAGTCAGACATTTTATTTTCATCCATGCTTCAACAGAATTATTTAAAAAATAAATGCATGAAACAGGCCTGGACAAAAATGATGGTACCCCTAGAAAAGAATGAAAAGAATGTGACCAAAGGGACATGTTAATCCAAGGTATGTCCACTAATCAGCATCCTAGGTGTCTACAATCCTGTAATCACTCAGTGGGCCTATATATAGGACTCCAGGTAGTCACTGTGTTGTTTGGTGACGTGGTGTGTACCACACTCAATATAAACCAGAGGAAGCAAAGGAAAGAGTTGTCTCAGGAGATGAGAAAGAAAATCATAGACAAGCATGTTAACTGTAAAGGCTATAAGACCATCTCCAAGCAGCTAGATGTTTCTGTGACTACAGCTGCACATGTCATTCAGTAATGTACGATCCATGGGACTGTAGCCAACCTCCCTGGACGTGGCTGCAGGAGGAAAATTGATGACAGATCAAAGAGACGGATAATCCAAATGGTAACAAAAGAGCCTAGAAAGACTTCAAAATAGATCCAAGCTGAACTTTATGCTCAAGGAACATCAGTGTCAGATCGGAACATCCTTCGCTGTTTGAGCCAGAGGACAAATCATTAAAAAAAACAGACTGGAGTATGCCAAACTACATGCTGACGAGCCACAAAGCTTCTGGGAGAATGTCCTGTGGACAGATGAGACAAAAATTTAACTTTTTGCCAAGGCACATCAGCTCTATGTTCACAGACGGAAAAATGAAGCATATCTAGAAAAGAACACGGTCCCTACTGTGAAACATGGGGGAGGCTCGGTTATGTTCTGGGGCTGATTTGCTGCATCTGACACAGGGTGTCTTGAATGAAATCTCAAGACTATCAGGGGATTCTAGAGAGAAATGTGCTGGCCAGTGTCAGAAAGCATGGTCTCAGTCGCAGGTCACGGGTCTTACAACAGGAAAATTACCCAAAACACTCAGCTAAAAACACCCAAGAAGGGCTAAGAGGAAAACACTGGCCTTCTATGAGCCCTGATCTCAATCCTATTGAGCATCTTTGGAAGGAGCTGAAACGTGCTGTCTGGAAAAGGCGCCCTTCAAACCGGAAACAACTAGAACAGTTTGCTCATGAGGAGTGGGCCAAAATACCTGCTGAGAGGTGCAGAAGTCTCATTGACAGTTACAGGAATCATTTGATTGCAGTGATTGCCTCAAAAGGTTGTGCAACCAAATATTAAGTTGTGGGTACCATCATTTTTGTCCAGGCCTGTTTCATGCATTTATTTTTTAAATAATTCCGTTGAAGCATGGATGAAAAGCAATGTCTGACTTTCATTGGTCAACATTTATATAATTTGTATTTATTATTACTTTTGTCAGATTAAAGTTATTTCTGTGACCATTATGAGTTTTTCTTTGATTTAATGAAGGGTACCAACAATTTTGTCCACGTCTGTATACTTGTCACCAATGTGGGAGAACAGACAGGCCCTTGCTTGCCAAGGTCATCTGGAAGAGAAACAGCCAATCATAATAAGAAAACGTAATTACTTCCCCATAAACAAAATCTACTAAAACTAAAAGGTTTCTGGAAGAAAGCAACCATTTATTAATATGAACATCTGAATTTCTAAGTTTAAAAATATCTAGTGTATGATACAAATTTGTTTTATTTTTATTAAAATACATTTTTAAGCAATTTTAGGCACCATATAACTTCGTCCCTGCTTAAAAGGTTGCAGCCCTGCTGGAAGAAAGTCAACACTGTGATCTGAATGGAAGTCAACCAAGGGGCAAACGCGATCCCACCCCGAAATAAAAAAAATTCAGTCCACTAGGGGCTGGCTGCAGAAAGGAGCTAGTTTCAATTGATTGTATGTTAAAAAGGACAACTTCACAGGAGAAAATCTTGTCTACAGCGTGGTTTAAAAAACATATTAGGTTTAATAGGTTAGGTTTACCTTCATGACAACTCTGAGGAGGGTGATTTTTTTATAACTCATCCATTTAGATGTCAATTATGTTTGAAGATATGAATAATTAGGGCATGTCCTTTTAACTGACAGGCTAGCAGCTTGTAACTTGGCATTAGACAGATCTATCTGTAGCCTCGCCCTGTGTCCAGCCTACACATTTCGATCGGGCATCTTTGCCGCAGAAACCGTCTTAAAGAGGGTGGGCCATCTGGTAGAATCATTGGGCTGATTGGTGGACGCACAAGGTAGCGCCCACCTGGCACTGGCTTCTACAAGAGCATCAACCGGTGCGGCCATATTTGTGATACTTTTCACAAAGTGCTTCCCTTTACTCACTTTTTAAAGAAGTAATTTCCAGTTCCTGTTAAACCGATTCAATAGCCGCTTCTACGCAAGTGCCAACCGGCGCGGTCATGTTTGTTTGTCTTAGCTGGTCAGTTGATACAACTGTCAAAACTGAACTCCAGTCCCAAAGCACAATGCTGACAAACGATTGGTACGGCGAAATATTGCTCGCCGGTTGCATGGTTTTGATTGGAGCGGTCCAAGATGGGTTCTCCTCAGTTTGGAAAACTCAAAATCCATCTTGCAGAGCAAGGTTAAGCAGCTTGCTCTCCTTTTCTGGCTCCAGAGAAGAGTCACATTAACACTCTAAGCGATTTTGTTTCTCTGAACAAAGACCGCAAAGTTTATTCTTGTTTGGATGTTAATGGTGCATTTATTAGACGAAGGTGGCTTGCTGTGGTATTGATTGCACCAACAGACCATCTAATAAGTTTCTGCTTCATTTATTTATTTTTTTTGTTAAGTAAAATTATATTTCTACTGTGCCATTAAAAAACTGCTTGATCAAAATTAGGCTGAAATTATCAATTTCTTCTTTACATTTTGATTATTCACAATTGTTTCAATTAAAATTCACAACAAGGCTTCATGCATCATGACAAAATTATTGAATCTGTCTAGAAGGCAGAGGAGTAGCAGAGTAGCTCAAACTCAGTTTTCTAGTTTAAAGCGGCTGCTCACCTCTGTTAGCTGCAGGTTAGCTCAGTAAGCTCATATCTTTTCCCATTTTATATATTTTTCGAGAGTGACAGCGTGACACCTCTTCAGAAACTATCAGTGACGTCACAGAGGAGCCATCCATTAAACATACAGTCCATGAAGACAATTTAACTTCTGGGTTTTTCAGGGCAATAAAAGCTTAAATACAAGCATACAGATGAGTTTTCTGTTTTCAAATATCACAGGAGAAAAGGTATTTAACAATAAAACATCTTAGCTAGTTTCTGATTCAAACACACTTTCTTCTTTTCATTTAAGCATTTAAAGCAACAGGTCAGTTGTAGAGAACTGGATGATGTTCCTCAGTTCAAAAGGCAAATCTGCCAGTGGCTTGTGGGGTGTTCAATTTTTCCCACCTCTTCATAAACTGCCTATGGCAGGTGAAAGTTAACAACTCTGCAACTACCTTTTAGTTCACGTATATGGATAAATCCAGTCTCTAATCAATACACTGATACCCAAACCCTTAAATCATAAGTTACAATATCTGATAAAGTTTTTTATGGTAACCGTTTGTTTTCCACTGCCTCTCACAATGATCTCGCACTTACAACATTTGCTTCACATAATTGTTTTTAACTTATTTAAGATATTCTCATTCGAGGTTACAGACTCTTGCAGTGCTAATCTCAACTTTCAGGAATGTCTGTGCAGAGCATCCCATTTTACTGACATAAACATCTGGTGACAATGCATCATTCAATATCTTTCATAGCCAAGAAAACAATACATTACTCACATTTAGTGCAACTCCAAAAAAAAAAAAAAAAATCAACGAGCTGAGGATGGACCCAATGGGATGGTAACAGCCGTGACAAGTGGTACATTGTGTAAAACAGAAACCAGAGAGGCAGCCAGATGTAAAGACAAGCATGAATAAATTGATTTAATGCATACCAAACAGTACGCAACAAATCATCAGAGCTCTCTCTAGGATTAATACAATATTAAAGATAAAACATACAAAAAAACAAATGGATAAAAAAACATTGAAATGATTGTAAATGTAAAATGGTAACCTAGTTAATATATTAAACAGGAACTGACATTTATTAGCATTTAACTACTATGTCTATAGATATTATTCAAGTTATACATATTAATGGTAGGATTCATCTAAATAGAATTAAATGAGTCTGAAAGATTGCTCAAATATTGGTAGTCAAAACAGCAGTAACAAAAAGCAGCAAAAAAAGCATATGGGAACAAAAACCAGCAACTTTTTCCTCGTCTACAAATTAAAACATCACTGTTAATCTCTAACTCTACCCAAAATGTTCTACTTTTATATTTTGTAGCTCACACGTGTCAAACTCAAGTCCGGCCCCCCATGGCCATTTACAGGCCATTAACTGTATGTGGCCCTCTAAACTCTATAGGACCCTATAGACAGAAAATGTAAGTTACTATTTTTGTGCACCTCAATACAATTTTAACAGTAAAGTAAAATCAATCTTTATTTGTAAAGTCCTAAATCACATCATTATGTAAAGATGTTCTGTATTATTTAATTTTAACACGTATTTTTGGAAGGCTGATTTTAAAGTTTGTTGAAGTTTTATCAATACTTTCTACCACAAATGGCCCTTTAAGGATATTCATCAACTTGATGTGGCCCAAAATGGAAATGAGTTTGACACCACTGATCTAGATTGATTAAAGTGTTTAATCCTGTTAATTTAGAAGGTTGTCATAAACATGTTTTATACTAAATTACTACTAAGCACCTAATAATACTACTATTAAACTACACAGTGTATTTCGAATTTATAATTAAAAGATGTGATTCTTGGTAGCAGTTGAACAAAATAGTTTGCTCTTCAAGATATAATCTGTTCTTAGGTTATGTTTGTTAACAGGATTCACACAAAACTCTGCACCTCTAAAGAAGCACTGCTTTTAAAGAACCATCATACAGCCACAATTGTTGCAACCTTTTTCCATTGGGGACACTTTGAAATTCACACAATGTACCCTCAGTTTAAGTCTGGAAGAGGTTGCTCCGGCTCTAAGAGATCTGATTCAGAGAAGTGCAATGTCACAGCCTGACATTACAGTTTAAAGCTTAATACAAATCTCCCCATTGACTTTTTACTGACTTCAGATCTAAAGTGCTGAACGAAAATATATAGTTGACCCCTGACAGATTTATTTTATCTCTTTTTTCATTCCTAAATGTTTAAAATTTCAAACAAATATTATTAGAAAAAGATAACCTGTCTTAAAGCAAAATTTGTTTTTAAATTAAGATTTCATTTACTGATGTAAAAATGGATCAAACCAACTTGGTCGTATGAGAAGAAGTAGCCCTCCCTCCTTTGGTAAATAAATAAATAACTTGACCACAGCAAAATGTTAACATTACGAGATATGC
This sequence comes from Apricaphanius iberus, assembly GCA_028564705.1. Lineage (NCBI taxonomy): Eukaryota > Metazoa > Chordata > Actinopteri > Cyprinodontiformes > Aphaniidae > Apricaphanius > Apricaphanius iberus. Next base: position 1,700,261 of record JAPXFQ010002982.1, read on the forward strand.
AGAATCAAGACATCACTTTATCAAAACCTGTCTGACAAAATGAAGGGGGGAAAAAAATCTAAAAAATATTCCTGTATGCCAATCTAAACAAGTTGAAGAGCAGATGAGAACCAAAACCACAGTAATTAATTAGTACGGAAATGGTTACAAACTTATTTTTACAGGGACTCCCAGTGAACCACAGTAGGAGGTGTTATTCACAAATGGAGAAAACGTGGATCTGTGGTGAACCTTCCCAGGAGTGGGCACTGTACCAAAATGACTCCAAAAGCAAACCAGTGACTCACCCAGAAGGTGACTAAACGACACAGAACAACGTCTAAAGCTCTGCAGGCTTCACTCGTCTCAGGATCAGAGTTCATGACTCAACAATGAGAAGGAGAAACTGGACAAAGCGGCACAGATAGGATACGACCTTTCTGACACTAAATCAATGCTGGCCGAAACAAACACAAATCGACTCTCCCTATATACCAAAAGTGGAACTTTTTGGACGAGGTGCACCCAGCTACATCTGGTACAAACTAATAAAATTTGCGGTACAAAAAACAGAAAGCCTCATCGACAGCGACTGAAGGAAGTGTTCACCACCAACAGATGGTTAAACGAATAATTATAATTAAAGAGGTTTCACTTTTATACATAAGGGCCAATTGGGTTTGGACAAGTTTTACTTAATATATGAAATAAATTATATGAAAAAGGAATTTTGTATTTACTTTTACAAAATTGTCTGATAATCTGAAACATTTAAACATGACAATAAAGCAAAACCAAATCAGCCAGGTTGATAAAACACCTCATGACGAACACATGGCTGCTACTTGATGTGTGTAGAGGAGTGTTTCAGAGCAAGATATTGAGCTCTGCTTTCCTCTTGCTGTATCACTTTCTGACTCTTTCCCCCTTACTGTCCGTCAGCACAACGGCTCCGCCGGCCATCACCTCAACCATCCGTCCATCTGTGTATTCAAGGTTTCTTATCATCGAGGGAGATTACAGAACTGTCCAGAAGACACTCCTGCTCTCATCCTGTCCATCACCTGCATTCTGGCTCTAATCTTGTATCTATCAGCTGTTGCCACGCTGTGAGGGTTTTCCAGTGCCAACCAACAGCTTTATCTCTGACCAGCAGAGTAGAGACCCTATCTCCTGCCTACACATGCATATGACAGTACACCTGCACTGAAAAAAAGAAGAAAAAATTACTTCACAAGATCCTAGAAACACACATGTTGATGAGAACGTCTAAAGTGGTGGGTAAACTCAGAAAAACACTCCCACAGACTCTAAATTGTGACGATGACAAGAGCTCTGAAGACTGAGATAACACCAAAATCTTATTTATCACTTGACAGTGCATGGCTTAATTTTAAGGAGTTTTTTTTTATAGTCTGTCTTGAAAGATTTATCGGCCTGCTCTGGTGCTGCTTTTCCTTCCACCGAATAAAAAGGAGGACATCACAGTGAACTGCAGCTAGAGGAGCCACTTTATCCGTTTTTAAATCATCTTCAATTCTCTGCAGCTCTGCTTTTCTGCAGAGGAAACTTGAACGCAATTTAAGTGTCAAAACTAGACCAGCTCAAAGTTGAAAAGGAAGAACGGGATCTGTAGGTGAAAAACACAACCCAGTAGAGCCAGGCAAATCTGCATTTAATCAGTCCGAAAAAAGGTTTTAATGTAGAGTTAGTCAGAGGGACGTCGAAGCGAGCGCCTGCCCGCACACACCCGCTCTAGGAACTCATTTCATCGACGACATTTCATTGTGCAATCCATCTTAATCAGCGAGCCCATCAGAGACAATATATCCTCCCCTCCATCTCCTTCTCCAGATGGAGTGATTGAGGGGTGTAAAGAGGAGGATGTTTCTGCCCACCGTCCCCTCCCACCCAAACGTCCCCTCCACCCTCTTTACCAGGACAGCTCTTAAGTGCTTGTGGGTTTTTATGTTTGTAGTGTTTTATAGGAGTGGGCAGAAGCCAGGGGCTGTAAAAGTGTGGAATGAGGGGAGGGAGGGATGGGGGGAAGACAGGGGGCTGGAAGAGGTAGGAGGAGGAGTTGAGAGTTACTGTAAATCCAGCCTTTATAGAGAGAGACACGCAAACGACGAACAGAGCAAAGGGGGGGGGGGCTATTTAAATCTCTTGAAATTAAATTTAAAGTCACCAGCAGGCTGTTTTGTATAATAATGTGACTGAAAGCAGATACACACGGTGGTGGATGACCTAAAGAAAACTGAATAACCAGCACTTTTGGTTTAGTAGTGACTCTACCCTAAATTTGTCTGTTTAGAAACATTTCTGCTGTTCGTACAGCTGTAACCCTGAAAACCGATGCTTAGCCTGTAGCAGGTGGTTCGCTGTACAGACAGATGCGGTAACACACAGCCTGCGCCCAACATTTACTGACCTTAAAAAGAGATAAATCAATCCGATTACATACAGGAGAAAAATCAAAATTCCTCACAGCCAACTTTGTCTGGGTTTTTTTCTTCCATCATACAGAGCAACAGGTGGAAGAGGGGGAGCACTATATTTTCTTCTTACAGCCGGAGGAAACCCCAGCATAATCTTTTGTCTTTTATAGAAATAGTTCTATCCTTACAAAGTGTATCAAAGTGTTTAAACCAAACAGATACAACTTGCTAACTTTTTTTAAACTAGCCTGTGTAATCCTATCCTTCTTGATTGTTGGTGCTGTTTTTGTCTGAATCAGTTTACATTTAGGCATTTATGAGCTCTTCTCTGTATCTCTGTGTCATCCTCTCTCTACCAGCAGGCCCTGGAAGCATCCTTTCCCCAACCTTCCCACCAGTCTGTCAAGTATTGCATCTAATTGGCCACAGTTGGCTTCAACTGAACGCTCACCGCCTTAGGGGCTAAATGATGCTTCAAGGCCCTTCCGAGCAGCCAAAGAAAATCCGCAACACTCCCGTCCGCATGTCAAAAGCCAAAGGCGCCGTCTTGGAGGCTCTTTCAGCAAAAAAATAAAAAATAAACTGACTCCGTCTCTATTCGCAGCGGCCTCTCATTTCAATGTCATCTTACCTAAAGTGCGACTGTCACCCAAAGCCTCTTAGTCAATCAGTTAGTCACTGAAAGAAAAGGTCGCCCTCTTAGCCAACAAAGCAGCCACGTAGGAAGTCAGCCGGACAGCCAATCAGTCAGACAGAAAAGGATGTTCAGACTCTACTGCCCAAAGCCCCTCTCAGGCTAACCTGTACCTGCTTGTTGCCATGGCAATGCAGAGCAAGATTTAAATACAAGCCTGTGACCTCACCCCGTCTCTCTTTTATCTTCTCCTCTCTTTCCCTGACTCCTCTCTGGGTTTTCTCAGTCAGACAGAGTCGACTCTAACTCCTCGCCTCTCGGTCATGATTCCTCCGGTGTTGTGCAGTTTTTTGCGCCTCCCTCCTCTCACCTTGTTTCGTCCTCTCTACAAAGCCACACTTTATTGGTCGTTTCCTCCTGTGTAATTCCATGCAACTCTGCATCCTGCAGAGAACAAACACCCCAATACAAACTCGCCTCCCCAGACTCACGCAGAATGTTACTTGCTGTATAAACACTCATAATTAGCTAAATATTTGTAGGCAGAGGCGGTACGAGCGAATACATACAAATAAAAGCAATAACTATAAATGGGAGTGTACGATTAACATCTTTATTAGACGTTGGCACGGCATCCGCCTGCCGACAGTCAGTTGCCAATAAAAATCATTTTCCGCTGAAGGTTCATCATCAAGCATTGTTTAGGTTGGTCTGCCCCACTCTCCCCCAATACAACGCCTGTGCCAAGACAGATTAAATTTCCCCAAAAAACTGAAAGTGCTTTAGAGGAGACGCTCCCTGACTAATAAGCCAGTATTTGGCTCCATCTAATGGTTATCATTATGGCTTTAATTCTATAGTTAGGCCCCCTGAAACCAAAACTAATGGGACGAAAAAAACACTGCAGCTTCAATGATGGTTTGCAACTCCGACATACTAGGATTTTGAAAACATTGCAAATTCCTGCCATTCCAAACTGTGAACGATCTTGTATTTTCAATTTCTAAAAGTTTAAAGGGGCTGTATCATGCTATTTTAAAGCTTTCAACTTCAGGGATAGATATATGTGATAAAATGTTACCGTTGGTGTTATACAGTATTAATTTGTCCTGAAATGTAACTTTTATCCTGTAGTCAATGTTGGACCACGACGTGAAATGGCTCATTTCTCTATAAACCCGCCTCCTGCACCCCAACGCTCCACTGCATAGCCGGGAGAAGATCACACTGAGACAAACAGTGCTGAGCTTAATCTCAAATAGTATTTAGACAAAGAACTTGAAAATTACGAAGTAACACAATGAAACTCCGTTATAGTAAGGGCTCAGACGTTTGGTTTATTTTTTATAAAAACCACACAGTCAATAATGCCTATTTCAGTTGAAAAATCTGCAGGCTTTAGGCACAGCCCAAACCAACATAGCTGAGTCCACTGAGCAAATCTTTCCAGCCCAGTATATAAAAAAGCTGTCGGTGTTTTTTGCACCCATTTACTGAACATTCTAAGATGCTACAGATCAATTAATTAACCACACAATGCTGTTATGAGATTACAAAAGCAGTTTGAGATATGGCTAACCAACATTAGCATTAGCATGTAGCTACTTACTTCCCTGTCCATGAGGAGTCTTTGTTCTTTGATCCAGCAGCTGTTCTTTAGGAATGTAGAATAAAATCCTGTAATCCATGCAGCCAAACAGGCGTTTTCACAGAGAAAGTAAAAAAATCCAACAAAAAAAGTGATTTAAGTTGCCAAAAACCGAAGCTGCCATGAACTTTGAGAAGGAGGGTGTGTTTGAACTCTATCACAGGTAAGCCACTCTGCCTGCAGGGGCAATGCAGACACCACAACACCCCCTTGTTTTCAACTAGTGATGTCACTAATTGAACACTCCGTCGATTTCTAGGAGAGGGAGGGGCAGCTTCTCAGAGAGCAGAATTCAGGAGGATTACTCAGACATGCATGAATTAAGCCAAAAACCACTCCGGCGGGGGTTTTATATTAGAAAATTGCATTATCATATCAATGAAAACTCCAAAAATTTGATTTTGCATGATATAGGCCCTTTAAAATCGTATCTTGTTTAACAGATACAAATATTTCTCAATCTGACATTTTTTGGTCAAAACATCAGAGAGCTACAGTAAAAACGTTTAGTCTTCAAATGTAAATTACAAAATGTATAGCACAGCAGTTTCAGAGTTGTTACACTTTCAAGCTCCTCATATCCTTTGATTTTAACTTCTTAGGTTGAATTTAAGGTTCAAGCATATTTTTTCGATCAACAAATCACAAAATTTTATGTTCCTTTTAAAATATACAATAGTTTGGCTTACTAGCAATTTATTCCAAGTATTAACAGACAATAACTATGGAAGTCTGGAAATAGAAAGAAAGAAAGAAAGAAAGAAAGAAAGAAAGAAAGAAAGAAAGAAAGAAAGAAAGAAAGAAAGAAAGAAAGAAAGAAAGAAAGAAAGAAAGAAAGAAAGAAAGAAAGAAAGAAAGAAAGAAAGAAAGAAAGAAAGAAAGAAAGAAAGAAAGAAAGAAAGAAAGAAAGAAAGAAAGAAAGAAAGAAAGAAAGAAAGAAAGAAAGAAAGAAAGAAAAATTGGCTGCTTTGAAGAATTTGTACAATGGGATAGGGAATATTATAATTATGTTCAAATATTCATTCAGTCATTCCCAGAAAATCCCAGAATTTTCCAGGCTGGGCACAGTCACGCATAATGACTTTGAGAATGGACAGAAAAAACAGATAATGTCAGTGTTGTTCTCTTCATTAGCAGCTTAAAGGTCGAACATTATCATGTTTTAGATGATGATGTTTGACCAAAAAACCTTGAAACTATAAAATTGTATCTTATCTTATAAAACACAAATAAATCACAACTGGCCTTCCCATTGATTTCCAAAGACAAGACCTTCATGGAGAAAACCTAAGCAGACTCTATGAATCATTACACAGTAGAAGCACCTTTAGCAGGAATAACCAAGTAGGGATTTTCTGTATTCATTTTATCAACTCAAATCATTTTGAAGGACTTTAGATTCAATCTACTTCACAACATTTCATTAATACATAAAGATTCTCAGACATTTGCTTCTATAAATTTCTCCTAAAGCACAGCCTTCAATCAGATTAGAAGACTTTATCTGATCCTTTTCATTTTCAGTTATATTCCTGCAGATTCACTGCTCTGTTTGAGATCACTGTATGGTCCAGGCTTGACTCATATTTGATCCTATCCACCACCATTCTTGATGGTTTGCATTAATGCTGTGCATTATAGCCAAAAACTATCCTTTCAGTCTCAACTTATTTTTATTGAATTTCAACCAAACTGGATTCCATTTGATTGGATATTAACTGAAGAGGCGAGAATAGTACTTGGAGGGCTCAGGTGGAAGAAGTTCATCCCATTATAGGCAGTGGGTTGCCAGTTCAATCATTAGCTGTCCTTTGGAAAGACACTTCACTTGCCTGCTGGTGGCGTCAGTGTTCAAGCAGCCTCGCTTCCATCAGTGTGTCTCAGGGCAGCTGTTGCTACAACTTAGTTTACCACAATCAATAAGGGGATGTGTGCGTGAATGTGCGAAGGACTGACTGTAAAGTAATGGTCTTTGTAGTACTGTGACTGAAAAAGCGCTACACATCCGCTTACTATTGTGTGTGGTGCTGTATGAATTAAACAAATAAAAAAGCATAATCTCGAAAGTACTGTCAGATTAAAAAGTGAACTAATTTATGAAAAAAAATGTAATCCTATAGAGTTAAAACCTTTAAGGCTTTATGGATCAACTTTTGTCCATCTGCTGTTTTAAACTAATTACTTCTTAAAGGGAAAGTACAATTTTATACAACCCAGAGTTTATTTATACCATATACGATGCTAATTTACTCAACCAGACAAGTTTGGAGCCATTTCTGATCAGCATATATCCATATGACGGGAGTTAAGCCTAGTTTATAATTCTCTGTCAGCAGGTTTGCACCCAGACGCTGACATATTGACGGAGACATTTTTCGTTTATAGTCCTCCGCTGATTTTTCTCTGTTGCAAAGCAATTCCCGACCAGGACAGCAGAGGGCGCTAACTTCTCATGGCGGGTCTGCCTATAGTTGTAGGGTGTTTCTCAATGCCCAGGAATCTCGCCTTGATGCCTGGTTGACTAGGAGATACGTCATCAGGGACCGCCAAGGCATTTTCTAATGTTCATGTTCTACCGAGGAATCTGTCCTCCGTTTGTTAGCCGTTTAGCTAACTGACCAAGGATACATCAGAGGTGCCTTGATGCCTTCTGTCGCTCAAACATTTCCCAGAATACAGCGCAGTAGGAGCCGGCAGGAGCTACTTCAGGGGTAAATTTCCATTTTAAATGTAAGTCAACTAATTTTAACCATCGGGCTTATATCTAAAATGTTTGTTTTCTTTTTTTAATTTTTATTTTTTAGATCCAAAGCAGTTACATATGGTTGGTTAGTTGCTTAGTAGTTACAGCTTCGGTGGCTGCCAGGTACTAATTCGCTTAAACATTTGATTTAACCGACATATACACAATTTTTAAAAAGTAAAACGGTCGTTATACATTTCCAGTTCAATGGCTAAAGTAACGTTACTACGCTACAATGCTACTACGAGGGGCGGGACGTAAACAGAGCACGTAAGCCGGCAGCCGCGGTAACGTGAGGTAAGTCTGTTCCAAACTGTTTTCTTTGACCATGGATGGACAGTGTCCTCATAAGCATAGAGCCTTGACATTGAGAAACACCCGTAGTGTCGTTTCTGGTTGACTAGAGGTTTTTTTTTTTTCAGCTTGTGAACGCATTCCCCCTTAAGGAGCAATGGACCACAGAAAGTAAGTTTTGATTAAGCTGTAAGGATTTTTACTGGAAGTGCAGCTTATAGAATACTCTAAAAAGCATGTAAAGAAATAGAGCGGTCTTGTTTGTCCTCTACACCTCCCTATGCTCAAACTCACCAAAAGACCATATTAGCTAAATGGTCCTTTTAGTATAAAGCATGTAGTGCCGAAACACTGCATTGACTACTGATTACAGCAATTATAGAGCACCGTTCTAGTGAAACGATCTCTGGCTGTTGTTTAGCTGAACAGTCACAGGCATACGCTCTCCGTTGATGGAGACAAATAGCTAGAAAATTGGGGTCTACTCCGTCCATCCTTAATTATGTGACGGAAAGCCCTTGCATCGATGGATAATGGTGCTGCGTCAATCTATGTCAACGTAGACTGAGAAGTATAAACTATGCTTTAATGGGGCAACGGACGTGCAGCCTCTAAATAAGGCATCATCTGCCGCAAAACTCCTTCATTTCACCAATGTGATGTTATGAATAGCTAGCGCTATTCCCCTGTGAGTTAACTCCCATTATATGGATATATACGCTAATCATGAATGGATATCAGCATCTCCAGAAGGACTCCAAGTGGCTCCAATCTTCTCTGGATGAGTAAAAGAATGTACTGTATGATAAAAATAAGGTCCAGGTTGCAAAAAGCAGCACTTCCCCTTTCGTTACGTGGGTCGTTAATACCAACACCCACAAAAAGTTCATTTCTTCTCCTTGATGCACAGAATCATCTTCATCCAGCTAACTAATATCACCAATTATATGTCTTTGTTTATCTGCACATCAAATTTCTTCTCTAAAAATTGTCTCCAAAAAAATTGCTTAAAAGACAGAGTCTGATTGAAGCTTTAGAAGTGTCGTAATGTGTTTTGACCAAAGCAAGAAACAGATATCCATTTTTTTTTTTTTATGCGGAAGCTGTGTGGATTTGGGAAAAGGTAAACATCTCTTTCTATCTTGTTTTTGAAAGTAGATTTAAGTCTAATCATAGATTAGATTAGACAAGATTTTTTAATCCATCTCTTCAAACGTCTTTGGCATCGAGAATTTATGCCAACGCTCCATGAGCTTCTGTTTCTTAATCTACTTTCACAAAAGTGTTAAGATATTGGAAAACATGAAATATGCAGCACTTTTTTATTAAACATTCAGAGGATGCATAGATGAAGTACCAGATTTCCCTTGCTCCTCAAAAAACCTGATCTGTGCACTGGAGGCAGAGCGGGTTCATCTTATTGGTCAAATATTTCATTGGCATGCAAACTTTGGAAAATTTAAGCTTCTACTGTTCACCCCATGCAAAACAGTCCTGTTATATTTATATATTGACATTCTTTGGTATTTTTAAACAGCTCTGCACAGCAATTCTCTTGTTCTCACTTTCTTTAGTAGGGTTCTCGAATCAGTTGAAAGACTATCTTGAACACTATCCAGATAATCACTGGAAAGCCTCTGGCTGTTCCACCAACACAGTGAAAAGACATTATGCACATAATTACAGCTCAGACGTCGCTTACAGATGTTTCCTGAAAAATGTATGCATACGCACAACAATGCACAGCCAGGCTAAATACTGCTGTAACCTTTTAAATTCATAATTCCTTTTGTATTTTTCCCACTTGTGTTTTTTTATTTATGTTATTTCCTGTGCTTTTTTGAGGGGGGGGAATAAGGGTGATAGTAAAAAAAAAAAAAAAAAGTATTTTATGAAGTAAAAATATCAAACGATGATTTCTCATGTTGGGTGACAAATTGTCTACGGACTTCTCCGAAGCAACACACATACCTGCGTTGACGATGGCGTCTATCTCCAGCTTGGTGATGTCACCACTGTACACCGAAATCTTCTTGTCTAACTTTTCATTCCTCAGGTAGCGACTCTGCTCAAAACCACCTGAGGACGGATGACAAACACAGCCGGGGTCAGCTTTAATTTTTAACAGAAATCTAGAGAAATAGAACCTAAGAATCTAAGAAAAAGGATCAGCAGGCTGTGGTAACTGTGCCACTGGAAGTATGTGAGCTCCCTCTAGTGGTATGTTAAAAATGTTATCATGCGGTTGGTGAGGTTAACCAAGCCAGATACAAGATCACAGTTGGCTTGAGGGGAAATGAAGGTCCGCTATGGACAATTTAACACCAGTGAAGGAACAGTTTCAGTTCTGAAACAAGTGAAAGCAGGCTTAAAATGTGACATTTAATCTATTTTACTCTATCCTGAAGTCATGATCAAAATCTGTTCTTTTAAATTCCCTTTTAGCCAAAACAGTTCCGATCTTCAGAGAGTGAGAACATAAAAACCTTTGGTTGCTCCAAAGGGAAGGACAGAGTAACTAAGAGACATGGCACCTAAATATTCTCTATAACAATATAAGATACTGTAAACCCAAAGCTCGCCAATCAAAGGCAAACTACTAATGTGGATTAAAAAAAAAGGTGTTCCAATCCAATGTGTGTAGTGTCCATGGTACATCTGATATAAAATACAGGTTTAGTTTTTGTTGGTACCTAACTAGAGTTGAGTCTTTTCAGATTCTAGTTGAGACAACTCCAAAACAATCCAGCACAAGGTCACACAATGTTAATGTAAAACAATTCCTCCTCCCACCTGAACTCTGGTGCATGTTGAATAAGCGAAGATAGAGACACCATCTTGTGACGAAGAGTTGCAACAACAAAAACTCCACAAAGGAGCTCTAACAAATGCTTTTCCAGACTTGAATCTCTAAGTTTTTGTTTGGCTTTAAAAAAAAATGTAGGACACTTGTAATTGTTGCTACTAGCGATTTACTTCTAACACACAAAAAAAGTGCCATCAGTTGGGAGTCAAGTTTTATTTTCTTCTCTGCTTGTTACAAGAATGATGGTGAATTGAATAAAAAAATAAATATTAATAAAAATGACCACAGAACTTAAATTTCAAAGTTAAAAACTAATATTTTATGTGAAATTATTGCTGCATTTCCACATTTTAAGTATCGGTTTATGGTATTGGTTAATGGTATCGGGGCCGATACCCAATACCAGTATCGGTGCGTCCCTAGTTGCTACAGGACTATTATCATGCTAAAGGACCCAGTTTTTTCAACGTAAACTTAGATGAGGTCTATTTCAAATAGAGAGACTTGTGAATTTGTTAAATAAGTAACTAGAAACACATCTATGAATATGACATTTTTTATAAGTCTCTAGCTACATTTAATGACCTCGAATCATTGATTCAAGTTTAAGATTGATTTCATTCATGCTGACAGAAAAATAAGTCTCTAATTCTTGAGAAGAATCTACTGTCCAACACTGCTGCACCACCATGAGTGATGCAGATGTTAACTGACGTGGGATGCCTGACCTGCTGATGGAGTCCAGACTGGGATGTCATCCAGGGACACCGAGCCAGAGGTTCTGTAGTACCCACGCCTGTCCTTCACAGACAGAGACAACAAGAAATCTGTAGGAAACACAGTGAAGTAGTTGTTATAAAAATGCTTCATAACTCCTTTAATCTTTCCACATTTTCTTGAGTTAGTACCGTAAACTTCAAGATGTTTCAAATAATTTATAATTTAAGAATGCTATGATGATTATAGCCACTTGTATTGGCCTTAAATTTAAAATCCTCCCAAAAAACATTGTTAGCAGTTTTACTGAAAAAACGTTTCAACGTATGAATACTTTTACAGGGTACTGTATATAGTTTTATACAAACTGAACAAAATTAAATAAACTGAGACTTAAGTAAAGCTTCATGAATAGTAATTAAAAGCAGCATAAGTAGCAGTTACTTTAGGATGACAGCACATACTAGAATATACTATATACTGCTAAGTTGACTGTCTGCTGGGCTGTATGGATACGTGTTTGTCTATCAAAAACTAATTTCAGCTTCTTAAATCTTGTGACAACTTGATTAGAGAACGTGTTTTAAACTTTAGAAATATTGCCCACGCTGCTGGGCACTCTCACCCTTGGCCTCCTTCCAGTCACTCTCAGGAGAGTCCAGGTTAATTTTTAGAGCCATGGCAGTCATTACTCCAGTGTGGAGGGCCTGCACCAGGGCGCCAGTGCCCACTCCGAGGGCGGCACCGATGGCAAACTTGGCCAGCCGGCCTCTCCTCCCCCCGAGTGAAGAGGAACAGTTAGCCTGGCTGAATTTGCGAAGCGCAGCTGCAGTGGTGGAGAACCTGTCCCCTCGGACTGCTGTGTTAATGTGGCTTCGTACGGGACTCGTTACCGGCGTCCCTCTGAGCTGGGGGCTACCCGGAGGAAACAAGTGGCTGAACTTGACACCTGCTCTCTGGAAGTCAGCGCGGACACGGGACAGAGCACTGCTCGGCACGGCTCTAATGTGTGAAATTCGAGCTGACATCAACTGTGCCATGTTTGGGTAACACCGAGGAGACCGCAAAGGGTTGTGTTTCTAAGTTAGTGTCGGCTACAAACTGTCTTTAGCTTTCACTTTCTTTCTAAACATCCCTCAGTGCAAACTGTCATGTGCCAGTTTTTGTTTAGGAAGTACGGAATGTACCATTTGCTTCAGCTAGGGGTGTTAACTTACGACCACTTGAAATACATATATAAAAAATTGCATTATTTCTATTCTTATATTCAAAATCTATTTTTAAAATGACGTATAAAATAAATATCATATTAACAAAATTATTTTCATTCGTTTTTAAACAGGGTTGTACCCATGATTCGAGTGAAAATGGGAGAGCCGAAGCTAACGGCATAATATGTGGGCTTCACAGATATCGGAAATTGCACTTTAAGGTGACACAAAGGCCGTTTAAAATATATTCAGACAAAACCACTGGGGTGCAGAAGGGTTTTTGAGAAGTTTAGTGATTTCCGATGCACAGCAGCTTTTAATTACAAATGCAAATTCATTAAAGATTAAAGTCAGTCACGATAAAAAACGGATTTTACTGATGATAAAATAAGAAAAATGTAATTATGTCGTCATTTTTCTCTTCATTTTACGATGTACAATGTGCACAAAATAATTTTTTGTGATCACGTTGTTTTTATTCCAACAAACGTTTGAATAAGGTAGCTAAATGAGAAATAATAATCAAGGAATAAAATGCTACAATCCAATAAATGTATATTTCAAGATAAATATATAGGCTACGTGCAATTTATTTAGTAAAAAAAAAAAAATAGTAGGCCTATGCTACGGGCAGAAAATAAATGCATTCTGCTAAGTGTGATTTTTAAAATCCTATTAAGTAGGCCTACCTACATTTTGTAATTAGTAATAATGTTATCTAATTATTACAGTGTTTATATTATTCGTGAGCTTCACTCCGCCATGAAACAATGAAAACTGTCATCATTAAGCACCTCATACAACTCTGTTGTATGAGGTGCTTCTCCGAAGAAGCTGTCTGTACAGGTCAGGGTCATATTGTCAGCACAGTACCTCAACTAAAGACCAATCACCTTGTCTTCAGTGTTAGCCCAGCACACAGATTTTGATGGGTAAGGCTGTTGGATAAAATGATTACATTATATGGTGCACCACACAACTGTTAGAGAGAAATAATAAAGAAATACAACCTGTAATTTAATTGTGCCTTTGTCATATAATGAAAATAAATACTAATTTATTTATATCAACTTATTTGATTATTAAAACATTCAACTAACTTTAAGATTCTTTAATTATTATATGTATTTCCATTTCTGTTCGAATTATATTACAAAGATATTCCGTCTGTCTTTGATGGCACCTAATAAGAGACGGCTTAGATTCACATGAAAAATTTTAATAATTTTTAGCAGAGCATAAAATCTTGCTTTACGTTCTTATTCGGCCAAATTAAACAAGCCTAACTTTTGAAGTTAGGGAGGGCATAATAACCCACACCCTTGTGTTACTAACTGCTGCCCTGGGAACCCACATGAGGGATGCACTTGTTAAATGGTGCACTGATGTTGCTTAATATGTATCACTGAACACAAGCTGTCAGTCAGAAGTTAACTTGTGTTCACATTTCCGCCTGGCGGAAACTGACAAAGAAAAAAAAGGAACAAGCTTCTTTTTTTTTCTTACACGGGTGACAGAAGCAGCAAAAGCAGAGGCAGCACCACACACCACAACCTGCCCTACCCAAGAGAGGTAAGACTGTTACATTTCTCACGGTAGATCAGGGAAACTTGTTCAAAGATCTGACTGAGACACAGAGGACCCAGCCTTTCCAGCTCTTAAACTACTGGACGGAGTAGACTGACGGTACTGTCTTTTACAGGGTTTCTCTGTGAGTCTAGGAAAAAGCATGATAACAGAGAAAATGTCACTGGGCGTTTGTAACTAAGGCTTCTTCACAAATTATAAGGGTAAATAGGTCCCTTAAGAAGTTGTTTATGAGCAGGTAAATGAGACAAAAGTAAGAATTACAAGTAAAACATAAAATATTATTAATATTATATGTATAGGCCATTACATCATTTTAGTCATATATAAATATATATTAATACTATGCAGGGTTGTTCATGCCCCTCCAGCTTGCTTTTAAAAAGCGGAAGTATGCTTCCATGGTGATAGTTTTAGACAGAAACAGGAAATACTCCTCAAACCTGACATGTCACTTAGAGTGTGTGTTTGTTTCTCCATGTTACTCAGCATCTGGTGATAATGACCATGGATGTGGTCTTTCTTTCACTAAGCCGCACTTGTAATGCCCTTTCTAAAATGAAAAATATAAGGGAAACATTTTACAGTAACAGACATGATAAGATCAACGTAATTTGCGTTCGTAATGTTGGTTCTCATCCTGTTGGAGATGACACAAAAGCTTTGCCGTTTCTCGTTCTTTAGTCTTGTTTCTCCTGAGAACAGTCCTGTCTTCAAGCCTTTCCCTCATGCAATCTACTCCTATCTCTTTCAGAAGCATGGCGGCGTGGGACCTGTCAGTCACAGTGGAGGACCTGGGCTCTGATGCCCCTCCTGTCACCATCAGCGTCGCTTCTGACCTTCACATAGGAGGGGTTATCATCAAGCTGGTGGAGAAGACACGTGGGTGAAGCTATCTGTATTCCGCTGTCTCTCTCAATCACCTAGACTTACAGTAGAAACTTAGCTATTTACAGGGCTTGCAAATGTTTTCATAACTTTAATTAAATTTTTAACTATAACAGCAGCAAAGTGAAAACAGAAAATAATTTAAGTATCAAGAAAATATGTGCATCCTGGACATAGTTACAAAACAAGAGTACTGTGCAGTTATTAAAGATAAAACCAGGTTGTAATGTGTAACAGAGGAGGATACTTTAAAGTTGTTTAAGTAATTAAATATATTTAGAAATATATGCAGAATGTGCATGCAAACGTGCATCATAAAAATAACATATTATTTGTTGTTCTAGTATTTAAAAAACGGATTGTTTATTGATTAGTGGAGAAGGGGTAGGTTTTAATAAGCTTATGCTTCATCCTACTCCTTTTCGGACATGTTGGTTTCATATTATTATCATTAATTGTTTGGTTGTTTGTCTTTTCTTTTTTTTTTCTCTCAGTTTACTTCTTTTGTTACTTGTTTTATGTTCGAAATATGTTCGAAATAAAGCATTCATTCATTCATTCATTTATTTAGTTGCCTTTTTGTTGACATCCTTAAGTAAAGTTGTCTTAATCTAAAAACTAAAATTGCCAACAAACTTATTAAACCGTTTCAATGGTGAAACATGGTGGTGGCATCATCATGATATGGGATGTCTTGCAAGAAGGTGAACCTCCACCCTTGCCTCAGACATTATGTAGCTTCTGGCAGCTTTTCTTCCAGGATTCCCCTGTATTTAGTTCCACCCACCTTCCCATCAGCTTTGATAATCTTCACTGTTTCTACTGAAGAAACGATTTCACACAACATGATTCGGCCACCGCCGTGTTACACAATGAGGGTGTTGTATTCAGCTGAAAGTACAGGGTTGGTTGTTCTGAAATTTTATGAAATGTGTTTTATTTAGGGGTACAAGAGTAAAACAGACTGAGAACAAATCTGCCTAACTCTTTTAAGATTTTAGATTTTTATTTGTTAAACACATTGTCTTGTGTCCATATGTCTTTCTTTCCTTTGATTTCATAGTTTTGCTGCAGTCCTGTTTGATCTACCAAAAGAAAAACCTAAATAAATACATGAAGGGGTATGATTACATTTCCAAAGCTCCCAACAAGATTCAATTAGAATATTATTGAATTAGAATATTCTAGATAGATTCAATTAGATGCAAAACAATTAAGTCAAATTTATACGGCAATACAGATAAACTCAGATGATAATTTAATGCCAGCTGGTAACAAGGTATCTATCAAAGGAAGCCTGGCTGATTGCATAGAACAACTGACTTTTTCAGCAATCCTTCCTCCACAGCAAGCATGTGTCACCACAGGGGGAGAGGAACCATTGTTTCTTTAACAGGAGGAAACCTCCAGCAGAGACATGTTCAGTACGAGTGTCCATCTGCTGCAATAGCTGGCAGTTAAGGAACAGGAAGGACACATAGATAAAAAGAGTAAAGCGGGAGCCAGGAACACTTTCTATGGGAAATGCATACCAAGTATTTAGGGTTAATGGTAACATTAGCTCTTCATGTCAAAAGGTACTGTCTTAAAATTATCTGTATTGCTGAATTATGCTAAAACGTGACAGAAGACAGGCTATCAGCATATCTGGTGGGGCCTGGAACCATTTTAGATGATATTTGCATCACTAAGTCTACCTTCCTTGTTTATATAACTACAGTTTTGTCGACAGGCACTCTGCCTGAGGATAATCAGCGCAATCAAGCATCAGTGTCTATAACTAATATAGGTATTCCCTTCTGTGCTTGTTTTATACAGAGATTAAGCGTGACTGGTCGGACCATGCACTGTGGTGGGAGCAGAAGCAGCGGTGGCTCCTGCGAACAGCCTGGACACTGGAGAAATATGGGATTCACGCTGATGCCCGGCTACTGTTCATGCCTCAACACAAGCCCCTCAAACTGGGTCTGCCTAACGGTAAAAGCGTGATGCTGAGGGCATGCTTCTCGAACCCCGTCTTCCAGACCGTGATGGGAATCTGCAGGATGCTCAGTGGGTTTTTCTTCCTTCCTTCCTTTATCTCATTTATGCATTTTATCTCAAAGCGTTTATATTTACATGAATAATATTGCATGTTTTCCCTCAGCCTCCGCACTCTAACCAGCTCTTTTACTGATGGTATCATGTCTTGACTCTGCTCATTACCAGAGAAAAGGGATTTCTCAATCCCCTCCATGCTTTCTAATTTAA
This sequence comes from Apricaphanius iberus, assembly GCA_028564705.1. Classification (NCBI taxonomy): domain Eukaryota; kingdom Metazoa; phylum Chordata; class Actinopteri; order Cyprinodontiformes; family Aphaniidae; genus Apricaphanius; species Apricaphanius iberus. Next base: position 1,717,456 of record JAPXFQ010002982.1, read on the forward strand.
GCACTGCTTGGTCTCATTTCCTCACCAGAAAACCCCAGAAAAAGGTTAGCAGACTCAAAATGGTTTAAAAAGCATCAGAATTTGGGGAAATACTGAAATCTGCTTAAGAAATTACTAAAAAAAGAACTAGGTGTTTCAGGCTTTGAATGTTTTGACTGATACATAAACCATAAATGAATTTGCTTTCAAGGTGAATTTGAGTAAATTATCAAATATGATATATGATGTATGAACTTTGGCAGTGTGGCTTCAGGTTTTAACCATCTGATCTGACTGATATCTATCCATCCACCCATGCCTCTCTCCAGCAGTCACTGAGCTAAAGGCCGGGTACAGCCTGGACAACTCACCTGTTGGGAAGCAAAGAAACACCCTTCACCATCATGCATGAGATTAATCTAGGGATACCTTTTAACCTAACATGCATATGTAGTACCTTTAAAGAATCCTTACATGGACAGGAAAAAAACATGCAATCACGACAGGCAACTGTGCAACCTTCCTTCTTCATTATTCTATCCACCTGGTGTGATGCACCAGTAGCTCTGAAAGCAAAAAAAAAAGCCTCAGCATAATGCTATCATCACCATACTGGACAACTGGCACAGCGTTCTAAGGTTTGATAGCTTCATCTGACCCATCATAGCATTAATCACATCACTGTCGTCACAGCATGCTAGTCTTTGTCTCGTCTGACAACAGAACATTTCTCTAAAAGCTATTTAGTTCATCCATATGGGGCGGTCAAGGTTGCAGATGTCGACTTTGAAGGAGAGGCATTCTTAGTCGCCACCCTCTCTTTCATTCTTTGTGTTAAACTTGCTTCTCTGTTGTTTCTGAGAATGGACAGGGTTAAGCTATTATCCACATGAAAATTTAATGACCCTGTTTAGCTGCTGTACAACAATACAGGACCACACAATTTACCAGAGTAGTGACATTTATTTAATAATCAAACTAGTTTTGAGGGGAATACAGATGGTTTTTCATCAGCTTCCTCTCATATGAGTTCAAATTACAAACAACAGACTCAGTCATTGAAGATGCAGGGCCTCGCTTAAAAAGGACCTTTAGCAGAGAAAATTACTCAGCTATTAAGACATAATGTATTCAAAGCTTCTGATATGAGGTCATTGAGGCAATGTTGTAATTATTCTGAAAAAGATACTTTTTTAGACAAGTGACAAAAAAACAGAAGGACATAACCAATTATTAGTCATTGTTTTAATCTGGTGTTCCTGAACAATGTGCTTAGAAAACACACAAATACATACATTTTTTATGTTTGTAGGCTTTTGTCTACATCCTAAAGCATCATAGGTGATAGATAATTATGATTCCCTGGGGGTTCCACTGTATGACTTGGATCAAAAATATTGGGTAACTTTCAACAAACATCGAACCAGAGTTTGCTAGAATTTTGGCCCATTCCTCCTGCCAGAACTGGGGTAATTGAATCAGATCCGTTGTCTTGAACTGAGACGAGGTGTTTGTGCTGGTTCCTTATAACATTGACTTTATTGTCTTTAAGCTACTTTCATGCCCAAGCTATAACTTTCTGACTTTTTCGTCCTGAGATGTTGTTTCAGTATTTCCAAATAATAATGTGCTTTCCTGATCATGACATCTATTTTTTGAAGGCAACCAATTCTTCCTGCAGCAAAACAACAACACAGCATGATGCTGCTTCCCCCATACTTCCCAATTAAGGTGGTGCTGTAAGGCTTCAAATGAGGGTCATAATCGCCAAAACACGTCAATTTTACCTTCACCGATCACAATACATGTCTGCAAAAGTTAAGGTGCCTAGGTGCATTTGAAAACTGTGATTTAGCTTTTGTTTTGGCAGTTTCTAATGTAATAGCTTCTTCCTCGATGAGTGACATTTAAATATGGCTAATGATCGTTTCTTACCAGCCTTATCGAGCATCTTCACAACGTTTTTTGCTGTTGTTCTTCGGTTTATTCGCTCATTTCTCACTAAATCTTCGCTCGGAAACAGAAACGTCCTTTCACGACTGATGAATTGACATCTCCATGCTGTTGATACTTGTACATACTTAACTGCTCTGATTTGTCAGAAGGTTGTACTTTTCTCAACTGTAACCATCTCGACTATAAACATCTGAAAATCAGGCTGGTTTTTTTATCACAATCTACTTTTACATTTTACCTATCAAGGAGCTAAAAATAGGGGTAATGAATTGCATAACTCAGTCCTGTTATAGTACAGAGTTTTCTGCTAATTTCGAATGATACAATTGATGATTTGTGAGGCTAATAAATTTACTTTCCTACATGATATCCCCATAGACATCCGCCATCCTGAGGAGCTCTCCCTCCTCCGTCCTGTGGAGGAGAAGAAAAAGAAGAAGGATAAAGATGTGGCGGAGGAGATCTATGACCTTACTGAGGTGCCCCTTTCCTCTGGTACACCCACCCCATCTTTTTTACACTGTGAAGAAGCATTGACAGGACATATTGTCTAGTGAAAATAAGTAAATGGCTAAAACGTTTAAACCATTGTGCTTCCCGTTTTGAGCCTGAATATCTCACGGCACTCTTTGCACTCCCAATTCCTGTTCAGTTTCCCGGCCCTGTATGTACAACGGAATGCCAGCTCATTTTGCTGACTCGGAGCAGATGGAGGCCGTCTACAAGATACTGTCGATCACTCAGCCTCCTCCTGCTCCTGAGGTCATTGCCAAGCAGTACCGCCCAGCGAGTGTGGTGGACAAAGCTCACATCAACGGCAGGTATATCTACTTCTAAGTGACACGGTACTTTGCAGAAGTTTGATATCCTCCAAGGAGCCCCACTTGCATGTATTCTCTTAAAACCATGTGGAAAAATTTTTTAGACGCAGAGATTTCTGCAATTGAAAAAAAAATGTCAAGTAACATATGGTGGGGTAATAATTATTAACCCTCGCTGATTTTGTAAATTTGTCCAATGACAAAGAAATTAAAAGTCTCAGAACAGTATTATTTTAATGGTAGGATTATTTTAACAGTGACAAATAGCACATCAAAAGGAAAAAGGAAAAAAAAACACTGAGTGGTTAGAGACTCCTACTCAATTAGTCACCCTCATTAAAGACACCTGTCTTAACTAGTCACCTGTATAAAAGCCCCCTGTCCACCGAATAAACCAATCAAGCAGACTCCAAACTCTCCAACATGGGTTAGACCAAACAGCTGCCCAAGGATGTTAGAGACAAAATTGTAGACCTGCACAAGGCTGGAATGAGCTACCAAACCATTAGCAAGAAGCTGAGAGAGAAGGACCATGCATTGACAAAATGACAATCAATCGACCTCGGTCTGGGGCTCCACACAAGATCTAACCTCGTGGGGTGTCAATGATTCTGAGAAAGTTGAGAAATAATCTTAGAACTACATGAGATGAGTTACTGAATGACCTCAAAGTAGCTGGGACCACAGTCACAAAGAAAACCTTTGGAAACACATTACACCGCAATGGATAAAAATCGTGCAGAACTCGCAAGGTCCCCCTGCTCAAGAAGGCATATGTGCAAGCCTGTCTGAAGTTTGCCAACGAACACCTGAATGATTGTGAGAGTTACTGGGAGAAAGTGCTGTGGTCAGATGAGACCAAAATTGAGCTCTTTGGCATTCACTCAACTCGCTGTGTTTGGAGGAAGATAAATGCTGCCTATGACTCCCAAAACACCATCAAGCTTGGAGGTGGAAACATTTTGCTTTGGGGGTGTTTTTCTGATAAGGGCAAATGACAACTTCGCCATATCAACGAGAAAATGGACAGAGCCATGTATCATAAAATCCTGAGCGACAACGTCCTTCCTTCTGCCAGAAAACTGAAAATGGGTCATGGATGGGTGTTCCAGCTCGACAATGACCCACAACATACAGCAAAGGCAACAAAGGAGTGGCTCAAGAAGAAGCACATCAAGGTCATGGAGTGGCCTAGTTGGTCTCCGGACATTAATCGAATAGAAAATCTATGGAGGGAGCTGAAGCTCAAAGTTGCAAAGAGAAAACCTCGAAACCATGGTGATTTAGAGATGATCTGGAAAGAGGAGTGGACCAAAATTCTGCCTAAAATGTGTGCAAACTTGGTCATCAATTACAAGAAATGTTTGACCTTTGTGATTGCAAACCACCATTTTGCCACTAAGTATTAAGTCTTTTTGTGTTCAAATACTTATTTCACTCAATGAAATACAAATCAGTTTCTATCTTTTATTAAGTTAATATTTTCAATTTTCCTTTTGATGTGCTATATGTCACTGTTAAAATAAACCTAGCATTAAAATTATACTGTTCTGACACTTTCATTTCTTTGTCATTGGACATACTTACATAATCAGCTAGGGGTCAAATAATTATTTCCCCCACTGTAGATAAACAACAAACCGTACTTTATATTTATCTGTAAATTCCTATTTAAAAAAAAAATTTTTTTGGAAGAACACATTTATATTGCCTACCTCTCATGCTTATTAACACTCAAAACGGCTGAAATGACGTACTGGCCTACCGCATCTAGTTAGAACATCATTACTCATCATTTTAAAGGATGATAATCTTTTTTTAAATTCATATATGTCTAGTTTGATTTTCTCCTGATAGCTGAAATGAGAGTGAACACTGAAATTTAATTAAAAGGGTGGCTGTAGCTTAGTGGTAGGGTTTTGGGACCTGGGAATTGTACGTTTGATTCCAGCTTCCACCTGCTACAAGCTGTTGTGTCCTTTGTTTATTGGTGGGCCCAGTAGCACCAGTGTTTGGCAGCCCAGCATCTGTCAGTCTGCTTCAGAGCAGCTCGGGCTACAATGTAGATTCCCATCAACAGTGCATGAATGTGTGAAGGGCTGATTGAAGTGCTTTGTAGTCCCATGGACTAGATAAAGCACTATACAAGTACAGGCCAATTGCCTTTTTAAAAAGAGCTATCTGAGGGCTTAGATTAGACTAGCAAAGGATCAAGTGCATTTTCAAATTGCATCTTTTCCCAATACACTGCGCGTGTGATCAGTACACAAATTTTAGTTTTGAGTTGAATGGCTAAACTCTGTATCTATCCAGTAATATTCAACCTTATTTAGAGTGCAATTTGTGGTTACTTGAAAGCTTTAAGAGGCAATAAAATTGTTAAAAAGCTGTCATATTAGTTTTTTAATATAAAAAACCTTGTTTCTTTTTTCTTTTCATCTTTAACTTTAATCTTTGTTTCTCTGTGAAGTGATGGAGGGTTTCCAGTGGTATTCATGTTTTTTTTCCAGGTTTTTACAACACACTTTATTTAATTTTAAAGGTCAACCCTTTTTTGTAGATCACTAAAAAGCTAATAAAAAACAAAGCCCTACATGCTCTGTGTTTTCCCCCTCAGGTGGTTGGACTCGTCACGTTGTCTCAAGCAGCAAGGCATTCAAGAAAACGACAGACTCTGGCTTCGCTTCAAGTATTACACCTTCTACGATATAGAGCCTAAGGTTTGTGTGTGTGCTGTAATCATTCTGTGTGGGATTAATGATGTGTCTGACTTCTTTCAACTCATCCGTCACTTCAATCTTTAACCGGGCAGTACGATGCTGTGCGCCTCACCCAGCTGTATGAGCAGGCTCGCTGGGCCATCCTGCTGGAAGACATCGACTGCACCGAGGAGGAGATGATGCTATTTGGAGCTCTGCAGGTGAAATGAAAATGCTGCTCTTGCTGCTGAGCAGGGATACGGGTATTATTCTGAAGGAAGTGGATCTTTTTCTGTTGAAACCTTTAAATGTCACATTTAGCAGAAACTGTAATGTTCCTGTGTTTGAGTACAAGTATGGGTAGCACTTTATAATGATAGCTTATTTAGCCTTAATTACACATGAATAAGTATGCACATGATTAGTAACAAGTAATTAATTAACAGTAACTCCTACTTAATGAGTATTCCCTGATAGATTAATTAATACTTGCGTCTAATGAATATTCCTTTGTGTAAGCGGTTTATCCATTGCTCATTTATACTTAGCAAACCACAAACTATTCCTAGGAGCATTTATACATGTACTGTTACACAATGACTTAGACATGTTTACTGTTTATGGCTGGTAGCTAAGTAAAGTGATAATAGAGCATAAGCAGTCTTCACTTTAGAAAGATAAAAAAAGACTTATTTACTTATTAGCAATCCACTTAATTAATAATGCAATGCACAATTAGTACATTATATATTAGATACTTCTAAGTTATTACTCGTGTAAACTGTTTTGTAACAATTCATGTATAAATCCACTTAGCAATAGTTTGTTTATGGTTTGCTAAGTATAAAGAAGCAATGGATAACCACGTATTCAAGGGACTATTCACTAGAAGTAAAGCACCAATTAATGTGTTAGGTAATTAATTACTTAGTTAGTTTATTAAGTAGGAGTCACTAGTAATTGACTAGTTGTTACTAATTAATTACGTATTTATTAATCTGTAATTAAGGCTAAATACGCTGTCATATTGTGCTACCCTAATAATGTAAAAGATGTTGCTGTATTGGCTCAGATTAAACATATTCTGTGTTCACATTTAGATCTCAAAGTAATTTGTTAGAAAATAAACGTGGAATAATTATATGCCATATAATTATATGTAAAATGTTACTTTAAAAGTTAAGTGGCCTTTATGGATTGGCAGCTGGACAGGAAAGAGGCACAGAGACAGAAGTTGTAGGCGTGCAGTAAATGTTCCAAGGCAACGATTTGTCAACTGTATCAAAGACTTTAGCCTCAGGATATGTTGCGCCTACTCTTTCTCTGAGCTACATGGTGCCCCACAAGGATATTTAAAAAAAATAACAACTGAATGAACTCAGAATGCCTAATTTCCATCCTTAAAAGGCGGAAAAAATAACAATAAATTAAACACGTACAAAACACTAACCATCTCTTACCAATTGTAAGCACGGTGGTGGAGATGTGGTGACTTGGTCTGCTATGAACTCATCTGTGTACCAACATATTCTAGAATCAAAACTGGGCCATGACACAGGGCAGTGATGCAAGAAGATCGGCAGGAAAGAAGAATCAAGGGGTTGCTATGGACTAATTAAAGTCCCAGCCTGAAGATATCCAAAACGTTGTAACAGGGTCTTAGCAGAGGTTTTTAAGAACAAATGCATCAGTTGTGAGAAAAAAAATGAGTCAGATGGAGGACACTAACTTCTGGTTGTTCCCGTTAAATCTCCAGAATCATGAACCAGACACTATTTTACATTTATTGCAGGTGGGGTTTTTTTAATGGTAAAAAGTTGTTAATACTCACAAGTATTAATCTAATTGTAAAAGCTACAATGGGCATGATGTGTTTAGCTACATAAAAAAACAAAAACTGTATTTACCCTATCACCTGTTGGTTTTAACATTCTTCTGTCATCGTTCTCACATGTAAACCCATCTAGTACCACATCAGTAAGGTGTCCCTATCAGAGGCTCAGATGAAGAGCACCAACACCGCCCTGGACGACCTGGAGTCGGCTCTTCAGTCCCTGGAGGTCAAGATGGAGGGAGAGAGCAGCTCTGCTTCCGACCTGCTGGTAGCGTCATCTGTGATGCAGTATATATGATGTTAATTACTGTTTAAAATAAAGCTCTACCTTTGAGCAACTGAAATGCTGAAAGAAAGAAAGAAAGAAAGAAAGAAAGAAAGAAAGAAAGAAAGAAAGAAAGAAAGAAAGAAAGAAAGAAAGAAAGAAAGAAAGAAAGAAAGAAAGAAAGAAAGAAAGAAAGAAAGAAAGAAAGAAAGAAAGAAAGAAATCTTTTCTAACCTTTTTTTTTCTTCAGGAAAACATGACTGCACCACAACTTAATGACTACTTAAAGTTATTCAGGTGAGATTTGTACATGGATGCTCAAATGCTTAGTAACATTTGACTTAATCAAGAAGAATATATATTTTTTGAAACCGAGCAATGTGATTCTGCATTTCAGGCCTAAGCGGCTCACTCTGAAGGGATACAAACAGTACTGGTTCAAATTCCAGGATACTTCAATCTCTTACTTCAAAAGCAAAGAGGAGAGTATTGGAGAACCCATTCAACAGATTAACCTTAAAGGTACAGAAAGCATATTTTAATTTGAAAGAAGATATAAAATGATTTCAATTAAATGATTAAACATCAACCTGGGATAGATGAAAAGGGGTTCTTCTCTAAATCAATGTTCTAGATCAGTAGTTTCCAAAGTTGGGGTCGGGACCCCACTTGGGGTCATGAGTTTGTCTTCAGAAAATTGACCTAAATACAAAAACAAAAGATAATTAAAAATGGATTTGCTTGTAGCAAATGTTGTAAAAGATTAAAAAAAGATTAAAAATAAACAAAAGCTAAATATTGGCCAAAACATTGGCTTTTAATACTGATAATGTTGTCATTTTTACTGACTTGGTAAAAATGTTTGTATCATAAACCAAAAGTCAGGGTCATGACCCATTTACATTACCAATATTTGGGTCACAAGGTGGAAAGTTTGGGAACCACTGTTCTAAATTATAACCAGGTGAAATATTCTTTGCCAGGGAACTTGTGTTCATAATTCACTTTTCCAGCAGCTATCTGATAATGATCAAATTCTTGTGTCACTTTGATAACTGTGCTGCCTTCAGGCTGCGAGGTGGCTCCCGATGTCAACGTTGCAGCGGATAAGTTCCTTATCAGACTGCTGATCCCTGCACCTGAAGGCATGAATGAGGTCTATCTGCGCTGTGAGAATGTGAGGCCAAACATCAGTGTCATCGCTCTGTGTGCAACATCCTGTCTTTTTATCTCTGTCTCGCCCACTCACTTGTGCCCACAAGCACACCTGTCTCACCCCCCTTTCTTGCTGTCTGTTTTTGCAGGAGCAGCAGTATGCTCAGTGGATGGCCGGATGCCGGCTGGCCTCCAAAGGCAAGAGCCTGGCAGACAGCAGCTTCCAGAGTGAGATCCAGAGCATCCGCTCGTTTCTGGCCATGCAAAAGACCAACTCCGGCTCCAGTAATAATGCAGCTGCCAGCGATGAAAGCCTCAATACTCACAGTTTGGTGTCACCACGCTACCATAAGAAGTACAAGCCCAAACAGGTATGGGAAGAAAGAGTGTTTGCACCTCTTTATAGGAGGCAAATACCAGACTGTATTTATTAATCTGCATTTGTACATCAAGAAGCACAAATGCATTTTTCATTAAAGCGTTGATATAAGAGCAGTAGAGGTAAAAAACTTGTCTTTAATCTTAAAAAGTAATTATATCTAAGAGGTTTTCCTGTGCCTGCTCCTCCAGCTCACCCCTCGTATCCTGGACGCCTACCAGAACATAGCTCAGCTCTCTCTGACGGACGCACTGATGCGCTTCCTGCAGATATGGCAGGCTCTGCCTGATTTTGGACTCTCATACGTGGTTGTCAGGTAAACTTTGAATACATTTGATGCGGCAGAAGACACTAGAGATTATTTTCAGGTGGAGCAGGGTTAATACAAACCCCCAAGTAGAAAGAGAAGAACCTACACCATCCCAATAATCCCTCATGTTAGCATTAGCACTGTTATACCAAAGCAAAAGCTGAAATACCAGCTGAAACTAAATCTCGAATTGTTTCAGTTTATGTAAGGTCGAGAGTTAGCCCTGCAGCACAGCTGGCTACTGCAAGAATTTAGAAAGGTAGCAGACTAAAATGCCACAAAGATGTAGGGTCGTGTATAAAAAGCTTTTCTTTTGTCAAGTAATGGTAATTTCATTAGGTAATTATAGCAGTGAGTGTTTGGTATAAGCATGGTCTCAGATGTAGCTTCTATTGAGAGAAAAACGATGAGAAAAAACAAAGTTAACATCGAAATAAGAGTAAAAATACAACTGGAGGGTAGTAGAAGAGCAAATAGTGGAGTAAAAAATAGTGTTCAGCCTGTTCACCACAGTCTAATGGTGCGTACAGACCGCAAGCTTGGTCAGCGTCGAACAACGCTCATAAAGCAACTAGTTCGACACATATAAAAGCAGAAACTTTTTTAAGCTGAAGCTTACAAAGCTCGTAGGCGGGCCTTTCTCTGCTGGATGTTTTAAACACTCACGGATCGTGGTTGGCTAGGCAGCGTCGACGGTTTCAACTGTAGACTTAACATGTAATCTTGCCGCTGCTGACGCCCACCGTTTGGGGCGGTGTGAGCGTCTAAGAGTGAAGTGCTCATGTCTGAATAGTAACAAACCTCAAGGCTGAATGAAAATAAGTAAAATCTTTATCTGCCAGATGTGGGTATAACTGTATCAACATTTAAAGGTTGGATATGGAACATGAGTATGATAGCGACATCTAATTTATCTAGGTTGTAGTTACAACAATAACATCATTCCAGCTGTTGGGTTGCCTGGTTGCAGCGAACCAGGCAACCCATTGTGACAAATATCTGGTATATTTCAGCAGCATGAAAGTAAATGAACCCTTGCTTTTCTCTTTTGAATAAAAGCAATTTTCTAACTTTTTTTTTATTGGTGTATTTACAGTGAAATCCAAGTTTTTACTCAAGGCTTAAATATAAGAACCTCATACTAATCCATGTTTATTTGGCAGTTTTTCCATTGGTGTTGCCACCTTTGTTATTTTTACATTGATGATAAACAGCTGCAATAACCGTCTGAGGTTGACTGATATGCGCCCAGTTAGGAAGAAGTTATCACTTGCATTCACTGATAACCCGTTTCCTTGTCAAATTACTCCCTAATGATAAGCAACTTTTCATTAGGTTCGGGACCTTTACACATAACCGAGTGTAACAATATGACGAATGACAATAAACATGACAGAAGGTAAAGGTACAACAATAGCACTGAAGGAGCTTTTTATGAAGCTTATAGATGTTTTCTGACCAACAGGTTTAAGGGTAGCAGAAAGGACGAGGTGCTCGGCATGGCCCCCAACCGCCTGATCCGTATTGACCTGGGAGTGGGTGACGTGGTGAAGACATGGCGCTACAACAACATGAAGCAGTGGAACGTGAACTGGGACATAAAACAGGTGACACTCATATCATTGTCAGTCTATTCTTACAAGAGATGCTGGAATAATACATCCACTGCCACTGAAACTCAAAACAAGTTTTGGTTTTTTATTCAGTTATAAACAGGTGTATATCGTCTTGAATACTTAAGTTTGTGATTTTATTTCCAGAAATTGACCGGCAGAGTTAGGCTGAACTCAAAAGCATCCTAAAATGTCCCTAAGTTATGCTTGACCAACAGTTAACAAAGTGCAATCATCTTTAAGTAGCAAAACCCTCCAGTTGTATTTAAATGTGATTTATTTTTTTTTATTTTTTTTTTGCTGTCCACACCTAATCGGTTTCTCATACTAATGTTTTCTTCTGCTGCCTTTTTGTCCAGATGGCCATCGAGTTTGAAGGGAACGTGAACATCGCCTTCGGCTGCATAACGGCTGACTGTAAAATCGTTCATGAGTTCATTGGAGGCTACATTTTCATGTCGACGCGCAGCCGTGAGAAGAGTGACACGCTCAATGAGGAGCTCTTCCATAAGCTGACCGGAGGCCATGAAGCTCTATAATACTGAAATAAACAAAGACTGATGTCATAAAATTTTTTTTTAAAGAGGATCCATCATGGCCTTTCAACCCCTGGATTTTGATTTACCATTTACTCGAAAATGCACGCGTCTTTTAACACACAGTTTGGTGGACGTCCATATTTTGACTCCTTTTGTGATGGACCACTGCTGGTGCAAGTTATAGACTTTCCAAAGCCACAAGTCTGGTGATCAAACTTATAGTGGGACTAAATACAGACCTGACTCAGAAAGCCACTTCTCTTTTCTTTTCTCCTGACTCTAACAGTAACTGTAAAAGCTCCAGAATTATTAATAATGATCAACAGTAATTTTTGAACAATTAAAATATGCGTTCTGATGAGGCTTGTTTGTCAGATCAAAGGTACATTTTCAGAGTACCAACCTTTTAGCAGGAATTAACCATATTTTTATCAAGCCCACATTTCTGTATTTTCTTATTTTGTTTGTCTGATATAATATTCTGATCTCAAATGTCTTTTTTTAAATAGCTCTAAGTGGACAATTATAATTCTACAGAAATAAAGGCTTGAAAACTGCAGTTTCTGTGTAATTGTGTTTCACTCTGTGAATTGAGTTTCTTAAATGAATGAACTTTTCAAGGAAAGTCTAAATGTATTGAACATGACTGTATTATCCCAGATCTGAGACGTGTCTATGTTAGCTGTTTACACTGAAAATTTAAGAACAAAGAAAACAACAGCGTTTCAAGTTTCGTCTTATCTCCTTTCACCATGGTCACAACAGGACTCGCAATTATCTCAGACATGCAGAGTGTTCACCAGGCTTTCCATAATCTTAAAAGGAACTGTTGAGGCTGTCTGTTAAACCACAGTGTCTGCATCCTGTTTCTCAGGCTCAGTCTACAGACTTACCACAAATATCGTGCATTCACATAGTCGTTTTATTTAAAGATAGTTAAAATGCTTCATTAGTTCATGTATGCCACAATTTATTTGCCACTGACCTTGCAAAAGTGAAAATATGCCTTACTTCTTTGTTTAAGAAAAACAAATCTTGATGTATTTTATTGGTATTTTAAGTTATAGACCAAAACAAAGCTTTGCGTAATGGTGAAGTAGAAGCAAGATAATATGTAGGTCTCAACATTTTAGAAATGAACATCCTTAAAGTGTGATTCTGTCATTTGGAGCATGTTTCTACCGGATCTGCATATCAGTAGTCTGAATGTTTTACCTATTCTTTGCGAGATAGCAGAAACCTTTGTATACATCCACTTTTCAACTATCTCACATATTCTCTATTGGATTTAGGTCTGAACCACTCTTATAAGAATATTATTAGACCCAGTACATTCAGCTGGAGCTTTGGCTGTGTGTTTAGGGCCACTGTCCTAACAGAAAGTTGTGAACCCAATCTCAAATCTTTTGCAGCCCCTAAAAAATTTTCTTCCACAAATGTTCTGCATTTAGCTCCGTCAATCCTACCATCAGCTACCAGCTCTCTGGTTCCTGCTGGAAAACAAAAAGCTTTCCCACAGCATGAATCTGTCATGACCATGCCTAGTGGTCTGGTATTTTGATGAAAAACCTTGGACTCATCTAGCTGGAGCCCACTCTTTCACATAGTTGCTGTGTCAACAAAACAACAATCATTTTGCTACTCAGTTTAAATTGTCGTTGTACTTAGGGCAATCAGAAAAAAAGTGATCTGAATGCAAATTTTCGTTATCCTCATGATTGCTTTGTCACATTAAATCCCAATAAAATATGTAGAAAGTTTGTGGCTATAATGTGAAAACCTCTTGTGACATGACTACTTCAAAATGCACAGTATAGATAAATACCGTAAATATAATATATGCTTATAGTTATCTGGCTGTGTGTTTACTATGAAGATAAAGTGTATGTCATCCTGTCATTTATAGGAAGTTCAAAACCAAGACAAACACGTGGCAACGCTGGGGTTCACCATGGGTCAGGACAACAAGCTCAGCAGCTTTTACTGCAGCGGAAGGATGCTTCCTGAAACACAGAAAAACAAATTAAACAACTAGAATATAAATTGGCATCTAAGCAAGAAAAAAAATGTGTTTTAGTTATCCTTACTTGTAGGTTTGAGTCTTAGGGCTCGGGTGAAGTATTTAGGAAGGAGTTTACCCTCGGCATCACCTGCAGTCAGCAACACACCATTCTCTGACCAGAAGAACTCAATACCATCTGTACAGGTCGGAGAGACACACATAAAACAGTTGTAAAACGGATTGATTTCTTTTCATCACATGGAATGGATGGAGAGAATTAGACTGCAGCCTATTACCAGCTAATCTTACCAGCAAGCGCTCTGGGAACATCAATAAACACAGCTAGATCACAGTTTTTCCTCATGCCTGGTGGGAGAAGAAACAACACTGCTATCAGATTAGATAAGATAAGATAAGATAGATAGATAGATAGATAGATAGATAGATAGATAGATAGATAGATAGATAGATAGATAGACAGACAGACAGACAGACAGACAGACAGACAGACAGGCAGGCAGGCAGGCAGGCAGGCAGGCAGGCAGGCAGGCAGACAGACAGATGTACTTTATTGATCCCATAAATAAAAATGTGTCAGTAAATAAGATCAGTATGTACAGTAGTTATCAAAATGTATAAAATACAGCATATGATCATGATTATCACCTCCCAAACAGGGAAGAATTACCCAATAACCTTTTCTTTCTCAGATTCAAACATGAAGCATACCGCTCACGACGCCATCTTCCCCTGGAAGGCCGGGCGCCAGATGAATATGAGTCCTGTTCATGCGGCTCAGACCCTGCTGTTGAATGGACAGCCAGTTGTGGAGGTAGGAGCCATGGACGGCCTCAGCAGGGCAGTCGGGGGAACCAGCCAGAACTGGTTTTAGCTCTAGATCCATAACCTGAAGCCAGATACATATAGGTGTTCCTGGTGAGATGTAGGGTTCATAACCGCTAACTTTACTTGAGCAAAGAACAACCTATGAAACAATTCTACACATCTGACTAGCAACAGAGGACAATATGACTGAATCTAAGCTCAGTGAAGAACACTTCTTTACACCCGGGACGACTGGAGCTCAGTGTGGCTAGAGTGGTTTTAGTGGGCAAGGCAGTTAAGCCCTTGTTGTCTACTGATGTGTGTATCGCTGTCTGGATATCCATCCATCCATCCATTTTCTGAACTGCTTAATCCTCAAGGGGTCGCGGGGGTGCTGGTGCCTATCTCCAGCTGTACACCCTGGACAGGTCGCCAGTCCATCACAGTGTCTGGATATCAGTGAGGTGAATATTGTTCTAGTGAGTGGTTGGTATGAACAGGAAAAAGGGCTGCATATATTCAATAATTTTACTATTACCCTTAACTGACTGCCATGAAAAATATTTTAGATGTATTTGATGTCGTGATTCATATTTTTTAGGGCTACTTTATATAACAGTCTCGTATTGAATATGTTTATATAATCTTTAGTTAGTATTCAGAAAGTAAAAGTCTGTTTTAATTAGCTTGCATGATAGTAAAGAAATGTTTTGTCAAGTATTGTTTATGGGGGTAAGCTTTTAAGTCGTAAAACTCTAGGCTAAGTTTATTGCATGTTGTAAAAGTAGGATGCGGAGATAAGAAACAGAGTAGGGAGTAGACAGTCATAAACAGACCGGACGGTTACAGCGATAACTCAGGAAACCTTGAGAATAAACGTTTGGTGTAATAAAAATCTAGGGGGAGGAGAATAGACATGTGACTACGTTCTTTGTTCTTCTTTAATAAAAATGGTACACCCCTGTATACGACGGTTCAGTTCAGTTCAGTTCAACTCAGTTCTGACTGTTCCCCATCTGCAGATGTGTATGAGTGTGAAACAGAAATTCTGTGTCTGTGCATTATTTCTCTCTCTGTCTCTCAGCTCTGACTTTATTTTGGAAAACTTCCCGCCGGGGTAAATGTTGGCGCCCCTACACTCTCCGGAAGCGAGTGCCGATCGCATGGTAACTAGGAGCCAACATTGATCAGGTTTGTTAAGAACCAAAGAAACAGTATGCATATAATGCTGTCTTGTAGATTTTCCATGTTACACTAAGAGATAAGATGGGAGTCTTTTTTTTTTTACCAAAGAAAAGTGAAAATTGAAAAGTGATTGTGAAAATGGTTCTGGTTGTATAAACTGTAGTATTTCTTCACACCGGGTTCAGTGCCTCTGTGCTCAACTGTGTCACCATCCTATGGACCCACTGACATAGCTAACATTGCTATCACCTATGTGTAATCGCTTGGTTTTGCTTTGCAATAGAAGTTACTTCTGGATAAATTATTTCGTGTTTAGCTGCCTTATGTTCCTGGAAAGCTCTAATTACAGAGCCACTAACTGTCACTAACTTTCTGTACATGTTCTTCTTCTTCCCATGGAAAGTCCTCCTGGCTGTTTTTTCTTTCTTTTTTGTTTTACTTATGTCACCTTCAAGGGACTACTGCTGCATTACCTTAATACACCACTGCACTTTAAAAGAAATATTCTTGGTTCAGTGTTTCTCTGTTTAGCTGTGTCTTTCTCCTGAACAGAGTCACTGCCAGAGCTTTTACTAATATTAATTCTGTGGCCTTTTAGTCTCCTCCCTTCAAAAGCACCCCTGGTCGAATGTTTCTTCGTCTACTACTGTTCTCTCAACTCCCAGTCAGTTTTGGCACCTGGTCTATCAAACTGTGCCTAGAGTTTGGTTTTTTCCCTGTTTAAAACAGAGATGTATTATGTATTTCCACTGTCACCTTATACTTGCTCAGGATGAGAGATTGCAGAAAAGTCAAAAACTTAATCGAAATGGCTGAGCTTCTTCAGTCAATATAAATACATTTGTATAAATAATCAACTAAATATATCTGGATGTATCTATGCAACTGGACCTGAATCTATCTATATAATTTTATACTGTACTGGAATTAGTTAGGTTTGAATCTGGGCTAAATTTGATGGGATGTAGCTCCATTTGAATTTGACTTTTGTTGTGAATTTGGAGTGAAGTGTCTGCTCTGCCTGCCTGTACTGAATGTCCCTGATTGGCTCGAATTTGCAGCCGGCCATCATCTGGGTGGGAGCACAGCTTGAAGCGCTGCTTGTCATCTGTGGCTACGACCCTCTGGACGTCTTCTAATGTGTAAGAGTGGAACTGTGGGTGAGCAAGGAGGTCATCCACGAACAGGAAGCCATCTGTGTGAGGATGAGAGCAGTTTCAGTTTTACAGGGTACATCTACATGCTATTTTTAAATTGTTTGATTGAGGCAAACTCTTTCTCTCTCTCTCTCTAATTAAATACTGATGAAGTAGACATCTTTGTAAATAGGGCTGGGTATCAATTCAAATGTCAAGAATCGATTTGATTACGATTCTCAACAGTCAGAATTGAATATCATGATCATAGATCCAATCCAATCTGATCCGGTTCAATAGAGATATGGGTCAGCGCTATTATAAAATATTTTTTGAGCTGTCTCAATTATACGCCTGTAATTTAACAATTCAACACTAAAGTTTACCAGGAAAAAACTGTATTACGACTTGCAGAACTAAGCCTTAAAACGGCTGTTTGTATTTTTTTATTTGTATTTTAGCTGTAAAAAAATAAGGGGCACACTATGTTAAACAATTCAACCCATTTTTGAACTTGTGAATCGATTCTATTCAATTCTTAGAATTTTTACAAGAGTCGATTCAGTCTATTTTTCGATTATTTCAACACAGCCCTATTTGTAAATATCTTTGTTGTTACATTTTTACATGGCTAAACATAACACTGTCAATTGAAGAGAATAAAATTTGGTTAAAATGAATATTAAGTATTATACACTAAAGTTTATCAATTAAAATTTTCTGAAACTGTAAAAGTGTAGGCTCACCTGTGGCCATTTGAAGCCCCATCTGTGTGGCTCCATGACGAAGCACATAAGTCATGGATTTAGACAGACGTACATCTCTGTCCTGGAGGTAAAGAAAGTCTCATTTGATACACAGTCAAGTACCCTCCACCCTAATAATAGCTCAGGTTTATATTTAGAAACGATACTTCACAGTTTAAAACCGCTCGTTCTTCCTGACACCGACAGTTAGACATCTTATAAGTCTGAAGTTAAAATGAAGAGCTCCTACGTCTCCACTACGATTCCCTCTGCCTCCTCTTTTTCCTCCTTTTCCTCTGTCCATTAAAATACCGTCAGATCAGAGTTTGTAACGAAACACGATGTATGCTTCATTTAATTGTCTTAACTCTATATTATATATTATAAGCAGTAGCCCATGTTGTCAGCTGGTTCAGCAACCGTCGCGCTTTGCTCCCATTTCCTGTCTGTTCCATACCGCCGCCTGTAGGTGGCAGCCCATCAGGATGCGTTAAGGCGAAACCACAGAGGAAAACCCGCAGCCAGTGGTGGGGAAACATAACAGTTGTTACAGGTAAAACAGATACATTTAATACGTGAAGAACAAAATACTTTTAAACATGCTATTTCTGTTCTAGGCTCCATTTAGCCTCAAAGCTTCGGACAAGGATTTTTTTTTAAACTCAAACGTTAAGCTAAATGTGCTAAGTGTTAGCATCGTTGAGCTACTGCTTTTTTTGTGTGCGTGCTTGCATAATACGTGGATACATTTCTATTTTCATCAGTTGTGTGCAGTGTTGTAAACGACGTTGCTGTTTTTCTATCTTCGTGTTATACCTTGTTAATATGTGTCGTCCTACGTTAAGGTTCAGCTGTTGCCTTTGGAGACAAATTCAGCCTGGTTGCCATGGAGAGTGGGATACGGTGAAGCACAGCAGCACTTTGAAGATTTAAAGGAAATATACTGTCCTTAACGTGAGTGTTTGACTTATTTCTGAGAGTTTGTTTTTATTGTATTTTAGCACTATATCTATATAACGTCAAATTACCGAACAGCACAAACACAAATAAAACCCATACAGTTTACATACAGCATACTTGCGCACCCTTTTGAAGCCAAGTAATGTTCAATATATAAAGTACAGGTTACGAATATGAACTGATGAAAATAACTTATTATCCCTCCATCAAAGTACCACTTTAGAGAAGGGATGCATTGTATATGGCAGCAATTTTGTCTCCAACTTTAATGTGTTTGAAGTAGAAATAATGGGGCAAACGTTCGGATTCGACAGAGTTTGACCATAAGTACCATAATCGTGATGGCTGGATAAGTATGGTCAGAACATACCCAAGATTGCAGCTGTTTGGGCTGTTACTGGTCTGAAGTGGTCAGTATTCATCAAAGAAGCAACAGTGACAAGATCATGGGCAGCAAAGGTTCATTGATGAAAGTGGAGTTTGACCTGACAACCTTGTCTGACCAATTAACTTCTGGAGGCAAGTTTGCTAATGCAGTGGGAAACATTTGGCCCTGCCTTTCATCTGATTGTTATTTTGACACATACTGCCTTCCTAAACATTGTTGCAGACCATTTATGCTCTTTCATTAATTTGCTGAAAGTCATGGTGCCTTGAATAACGCAATCCGTGTCAAACAGAAAAAGTTAAAGAATAGGAAGATTATAAATTTGAGTTGTTGACTTGGCCTCCTCATTTTTTAGAATTAACAACTTAACGTTCCGCCATTTTTACTTTTTAATCCATGATATTTTGATTTATAATTTCCATTAATTTATGTTTTTATTTAATTCGAAAGCTAATGGTATTGTCTTTTTAACCATATGGTCCATTAAAGGACACAATCATAAGTGTGATCACAGCAGTTGTCTTTTTCACACACACCCCCCCCATCCCCTCCCGGAAGAAGAATTATGCACAACTCATATTTTGCAGCCTGCATCCACGAGGGTCAATTTGATGTTTTCCAATACTATTGTTGCCCCAGAACAAGTCCTACATCCACAGTCCAACATAATCTGCTCTGAAAATGCAAAAAATTTCCCTTACCTAGAGTACGTTTCTCAATGTTTTTAATCACAGATTCTTATATCATATTAATTTCCCGCTAAAAATCACACTGTGCATGCAGGAAGGGCTTAGGTTATGACTCATAACTTACTTGATGCAATAGCCGACAGGTTACCCTGGTATTCTGTGGCAAAATCATCAGCTATTGGCTGATAGCTGAAAAGAACCATCCCTATTCTCTGGTATGTGCGTCAAACCGGTCACGGCTGAGAACAATGGTGATTGAAGCATCAAGTACCCAATGTAATGCAGAAAACGGCAATAGGTCACCCAAGAGGTTGGACTTTATCTTTTAAAATCTTTTATTTTAATTTGATGCATTTTTTTAATATTTTGCGCGGAAATGTTAAGGGGTTAAACTGGCTCATCTGCATATCATATCTCCCAATATATTAAGAAGTACAGCATAAATAATATCACAATAAATATCAACGTTCTTAATCTCAAAATCAACACTTGTGTTTGTGATTATGCATATATATAGTTTACTAGGGGAGTCTCATCTTTCTTCATATTTCGCAAGGAGCCTCGAGTTAATGAATCTTCATTCTTCAAGAGATATGACATTGACCATCTCGTCTAACTACGTTCTAAAACTGGGGGCAGAAACTGATTTCTTTTCTTTAAATATTAGTATTTTAGCCAGAATTATCCCAAGTATTAAGATGCTCTTCAATTGCTGTGGAAGGTTGTTTGTTTCTTTTGAACAGCCAAATAAGATCATATCTCTATCAGGAACTAGGTCTACCCGGTACGCCCCTAAAAGAAAGAAAACGATACCACAATAAAGTTGTTGTATGACAGAACAATTTAAAAAAAGAGTGTCATAAAGACCCCTGTGCTGTTTTACATGTATTACCAATGAAGATATATTGGGGTAACATTTATGGAGCAAAACTTTGCAATAATAAAAGCGATGAATCACTTTGATTTGCTTAAACCTGTGTCTGCTGTTGATTGAGTAGTTATGAATTAGAGAGAGGGTCTTTTTCCATTGTTTTTCAAATGTTTTATATTTCCTAATTCCTTCTTTTGTGGTATTTATTTGTTTAATAGAGGGTTGAATGAGGGGCCATGTTTAATCTGTAAAGCACTTTAAGTTGCAATCATTGTATGGAAAGCACATTATAAATAAAGTTTGTTTGTTTGAGATGTAAATGCAATCAAGTATCTAATGTGTGCTAAACAAGTCTGATTCGTGGAGGCCACACTTTGAAACTTGCAGGACTTAAAAGGATTTGCTGCTGACATGTTTACTTCAGACAAAATCAGAAAAGCAAAGCTAAGGTTGGTTTATTTTAAGTAATGGACAACGGATGTTAATTGTTGAGTTGTCAGGGAGGGGAAGAGGAATTAAAAAATTTCTGGTTGATCCATTTGTAACATTTTGCATCAGTTTTTTAGTTAATGCATATTTGAAATATTTCTGTAGTGTTTTATTTAGACTACTGGAGATAGGCCCTGCATAGAATACTCTGTATAGGTGATGGATGGATTTGACTTTCTAGTATTGATGCATTTTCTCTTCTGGTCTCAGGTCATGGAATTTCCCCAGCATTCCCAGCAGTTGCTGTCAGCTCTGCGTTCTCTGCGGCAGCGGGGCTTTCTCTGCGATTGCACCGTACAAGTGGGCTCGTCCCGTTTCCTGGCTCACCGGGCAGTTCTGGCCTCATGCTCGCCTTTCTTTCACATGTTCTATTCAGACTCTCCAGCGGGGAACAGCACCAGCAGCTGTGTCACACTCGACAGCGACATCGTCACATCTGCTGCGTTTGGCTTGCTCCTGGACTTTGTCTATGAAGGTGTGCTGCATCTGGATGAATCTCCTCCTGTGGAGGACATCTTGGCGGCAGCTAGCTTTCTGCACATGAACGAGGTGGTGAGAGTGTGTAAGAGGCGACTGCAGAGACGAGGCCCTCTGGCCGAGGCGGACAGCACGCGCTCTGAGGAGAGCGGCGGGTTGAGGAAGGCACCAGAGGCAGCGAGCGACCACGCCGCTGAGCCCCTGGTGGCTATGGTCGCAGACCACTCGAATCCGGTGACCAAAGCAGTGCCACTTTCCTCGGTATCTGAAGTGCCAGACAGAAGTCAGTTGGAGTGTGTGAAGTCTGAGCAGAGGATGGGTGGAGGTTCATCGAAGACACAAACTCCTCTGAGTCCTGACCTTGCTGACACTACCCAGCCTGGCATGGACGTCCCTCCTTTGGCCCCACCCGGCGAGCTGGTGCAGAGCCAGAGAAACGTATCAACCCTCGTCCCCGTAGGTCTCACCAAGATGAGCCCAGGGTGT
The DNA here is from genome assembly GCA_028564705.1 of Apricaphanius iberus. Taxonomy (NCBI): domain Eukaryota; kingdom Metazoa; phylum Chordata; class Actinopteri; order Cyprinodontiformes; family Aphaniidae; genus Apricaphanius; species Apricaphanius iberus. The sequence goes on from JAPXFQ010002982.1 coordinate 1,739,260, forward strand.
CAGCGTGAAGGATCTGCTCTCTGCAGTCCATGTAGCACCACAGAGACGTACGGGTACAAGTTTTTTTTTTGTTGATTTCTTGCCAGTTTTGGTTTAGTGTAAATTATCAGAACTTTTAATCTGAAACGTGTCTGCACAATGACTGTAGTTGGTCTGGGGAAAAAACTAACACTAATAATCATAATGTTTTGCATATTACTCCAAAGAACGATGAAAAAGATTGACATTGCAAATGAGGTTTCGATTGCAAACACTCCCAGAAATGGATGACGTTTAGTTAGCCTTGCACAATTTACCGAGGTAATGTCACAGGGTGAGAGAGAGTGCCGCTATAACAGCAGGACATTGTTCTTCGCTGTTTAAAACAAAGACAAAATTAGTTGGAGTAGTCTTTAGCATCTTATATTAGCATTTAGCATTACTAGCTGTAAAGGTGACTATTTCTTATACGAAAAAACTTTGACACTGCAGGTGTATAAATGGGCTTGTGAAAAATTCGTCTAGGCTAAATTCGATTTAAAATTTGTGTATATTTTTATATATATATATGCACAGTGGAGAGAACAAGCATTTGATACACTGCAGTTTTGAAGTTTTCCTACTTACAAAGCATGTAGAGGTCTGTAATTTTTATCAAATGTTCTCTTCAACTGTGAGGGACAGAATCTAAAACAAAAATGTAGAAAATCACAGTGGATGATTTTTAAATAATTAATTTCCATTTTATTGCATGACATAAGTGTTTGATCACCTACCAACCAGTAAGTATTCAGGCCCCCACAGATCTGTTAGTTCTTCTTTGAGAGAGAGAGAAAAAGAAATAAAGACCTCTAGGCTGCTTTAATGATCTCTATATAAAGCAGGACTTTGATTTCTGTTAACTATACTGTACTATAGATTATTGAAGAGCATACTAGGTTTTAAAAAATCGTTCTGGATGCTCTTTTTGTTTTGTAACAGTCTGAATCTGTTTGTTTTAAACCAGCTACAGTGCTATCCAGCAGCCTTCCTCCTCATCCTCATCCCTGGTTCCTCTGAGCCAGTCTGCTGGTCATTCTGTGGTCACCCTTAGTCTTCCAGAGTCTCATCTTTCCATCGGCGGACATCCAGAACAGCAACACCACTTTACTGAGAACCTCTCAGAGACTGAGCACAGAAACATTCTCAGCAGAGAACAGCGGCTGGTCAAGTCCGTCCAATGTCCCGCCCTGACCAAAACTTTCCAGACAATCTCAAGACACTCTGCTGTTCAACGAGGACCGGTACAAATCAGAATTCAGAGCGCCGCGAACCTCCAGCGTCGGAGCTCGGACCTTCAGCGTGCTCCTCAAACGCTTCACCGTCCCGAGGATGAAACCGAAGCTTTGGTCGTTGCTGGAAGATCAGGCCCTCCAGGCGAAGTGAGGACGGGCGAGGATGGAGAGATTTTGAAAATCAAAGAGGAGGCGATAATTATTTCTGATGAAGAGTTGGAGGAGGAGAAAGAGGATATGGGGGAGAAGGAATCAGTAATGGATGTGGAAGAGGAGTATGAAGAGGACATCCAGGAAGAAGAGCTAAATAGTCCTCAGTTTGTTTCCACACATTCACAGGGACTCTTACAAATAAACCCCCATTCAAATGACTACTCCTACCCCCTCTCTCCCTCTTCCTCATCTCCTGCTGCTGGACCTTCCTCCCAGGACACTTCCTCCTTGGCTTCCTCCCTCGTTCCTCCGTCCTCGACTCAGCAGCATCCAGACCCGCCTGCCTACTTCCAGGAGCTCCAGGACTCCATGGGAAACTTTGTGGAGGACGTGCCGACATGCGGGGTCTGCGGGAAGACGTTTTCTTGCACGTATACCCTGCGGCGCCACGCCATCGTGCACACGCGCGAGCGTCCCTACGAGTGTCGCTACTGCTACCGGAGCTACACGCAGTCCGGGGACTTGTACCGACACATTCGCAAAGCTCACGACCAGACGCTGCCTGCCAAACGCAGCAAGGCAGACACAGAGGCAGCCCTACTACCGCAGCCCCCTCCTCACAGCTAACACACTTATTTCCAAATACTACTAACTCCTAAATGAAAATGTACATTTATTAGTGGAACAAATAATTTTTAGGATATAAATCGGCCATTTTATTTTTTATTTGTGAAAGTTTGTCTTGTTTTGGGGGAAACAAGTTTTCTCCAACCAGGGTCAGTTTGTGCTCATTTATTTTTTTCAACAATAGAAAACAGGACAAAATAATTGGATTAGCCATCAAATAAAAACCACCAAGAAGAATCACAGGTTCTGGACTTGAAACAAGCTTTCTGGACCAAATATTAACTGATATTTTTCTATTGTAAGAAATAGTTAATGCCATAAAATACTAGGTAAATATTCATAATGGGGTGTACACTTCATTTAAAGTAGTCATACCTGTTGAACTGGATGACCTTTTTTCATGTTAAAACTGCAGCTCTCAGCACAAAAGTAAGTCATTGAACAAAAATTAACATTTAAGATCATTCGCTTCACGGTCCCATGTTCACACCACGTGGTGTACACTTTTTGTTTAAAATACGCCATTTAGGAATAATTAAATTTATTTATTTAATTGACCTTAGAAGCAAAAAGAATCAATGTGTTTTTGGTATCTTGTTCTGAATTGTCCCTAAATTGAGATTTATTTTTTGCCATGTTTACGGTTTGTATTTTCAGGTTTTAAACCGCTACCAAACTAATTGTTAAAGACCAAAAATCCTCTCCCTCTAACAGTAGGAGCTGAAACCAATCCGGTTTTTGTTCTATTTAACGTACCTGTAAGCACATAAAACACAGACTATTGACATATCTTTACCTCTGTGCCACTTGTAATATCTGAAGAGCATTTTATAGTTTAAGTTGCAGCATAAAATGTGTCATTGTGATTTCAGCTAAATACCCGTATAACAATGTAACAATCAGTGGTTAATGAGCTTTATTAGAGTATTGTAAAGAACTGTAACACTATACACAGTGCTTACCACGGTAAGTCAAAAGAGGAAGAATTTATATTGTTCTAAGTTGTACTATGTGTTGGTGTCCTGTTAATGTGTATCAGCATATTTAGATGGAGATCAATTTAATCTTGTACCGTTTTGTGATAAACAGGGTGAAACCGAAAGCAGCTAAATGTTAACGATAACATTTCTAACAATTTTATGTATCACTTGTGTTTCCTGTCGTTAAATTTGAGTTATTCATCCTCTCTTGCCTCCATTTCATCTTTTTAGTAACAAACCATTTAGGGTTGCACCTGATTCCTACCTTAAAAGTCAGGACAATCTGTTGGGAGTCGAGATTCACTGAACACCTGCACTTTGAATGGACCAACATAGGATCACATAGAACCGTTCACTGCTCCCACTTCAGGCCTTCATCCTGAGGCAGAACAACAGGTTTAAGGGGGGAGTAAAGGAGGTAATCCAGTAAGTCTGCCTTATCTTTAATGTCTTTGTATGTGCCTGACTGATTCTGTTGAATTTCTTGTTCTGCACTGTTTTAAATGTGTTGAGACACTTTCGGTAAAAAAAATAATAAGTTAATGTAAAAAATAACCCAGAATAATTTTAAACTGATGCTTTTAATGGAAAACAGCAGGGAGGATTTAGAGAGATTTGAGAGTGATAATGTCCAATATTTAAATGTTGCCTTGTGAATAAATGGTGTTCTGTGGTAAAAAGGTTTAGTTGTGTTTTACTTATTCAAAGAAAGTCTTTAAGCCATTGCTTTGGTTGTCTCTTTATTTACAAAAAGAAACAAACATACAAAACTTTTTTATTGCTCTGAAAAAGTAACACTAACATTTTTGTATAATATCGTCAGATTATAAGCAGCAATATCATGATGTCATGTGATCATTCCTCCATGTTTCTCAACTGTCTTCAGTCTTCAACTGTCCCATGGATCTGTGAAGTGACAAAACATGAGCATCAGCCAAAACCTGCTTGATTTTATTCCATAATCAATTGATAGTTCTGGCTGGATGCAGTGTCTATAAAAAATATTCACCACCTTGGATGTACTCATCAACCCAAAAGGTTGTAGGAAAAGTGCTTTATAAATAAAGTTTGATTAGATTTGGTTTAGTCTTCACTAGGGATCAGGCTGCATTTTTCTGTCCGAGCCCGGCCCACGTCCGACAGAGCAGTAACCAAAACCGACCCAGACCTGGCTGGTCTCCTCTGGTCCAGAGGTGGAATTGTTTTTCACCCACAGAAAATTATGCAGAGCTGTGGGTCAGAGGGTGGACAAGGTGCTGCTGCCGCGGAGGAAAAATAATCTCATGTTTGACAATGTTTCTGTCAGTTTTGAAAGGATAAATGTATGTGCGCAAGACGGCCTGCAGCCAGCATAAAAACCTGTTTTTACGAATAAAAAAATAAATATCCCCCCTCTGTTTTTTTTCACAAATCGCACACTGCTGAAGCTCTGTAGAGCCTGGATGGAGGTGGAGGTTTTCGCCCTTGCTCCTCTTATGTGACCTAGTCTGACCCAAACCCGAGCATCCTTTCTAAATATCTGTCCGAACCCGGCCCGAGCCGTTAGGTACCGTCAGTCTCGGGTCGGGTATCCATGCTCTACTATGGATGCACAGATACTGGTATCGGGGCTCGACCGACTTTTCTAATAATAATTTGACCGAAAAGGTTCAATTTCATTGTGAAATTTTTGTTTTGTGGTCATTTTTATCAATTCTTTTTAATGTAATTCACCATAATTTGTTGTAACAAGAAGAGAGGAAAACAAAACCTGACTTCCAATTCATTGCATTTTTTTGAATGGCAGAATTATTGTATTGGTATGGCAAGTAATCGAATCCTAGTATTGGTATCGTATCGGTTTGAAAAAAGGGATATTGTTGCATCCCTAGTCTTCCAACTTTGACGCTGAAAAGGTTTTATATTCACGACTGAAAACATGGAGGGGCAACTGATTTTAGGATTTTTCTGTTGTCTTTGGCAAGTGTGTCAGAAAAATATATTGCAGCATGAGCAGAGAACGAGGCAGTTGTCGTTTCCTGGCTGTTTTGGTTACATTTATGCCGAATGCACTGCGCTACAGAACATTAGTCCATTTCTTGCTTTTGGGGCCCGACTTGGCATTAGGGTTAGGCGATGTCCACCAAGTTGAGAGTTAACGATGTTGACAGTAAAACATCGTGATGGACGATGACATCGTTTGGGGGGGGTTGGTTGGTTACTATTTTATTTCTTCCATTTATCTCTTCACACCAGTCTAAAAAGTATTTAAAATACAGCAAAAAAAAAAAGCATCATCTGCCTCGCTCTGACTGTCTGCCACCGGAGACTTGTTAGAGCTGTAATCGGGCCTTAAAAGTTGGCCCTGAACCGACTTGAACCAGAGAGAGTTCAACAGTATATTTGGATTGACAGCTTATTATAGCGCAAACCGATTAAACCCCACATTTTCCACTAGGAAAAAAAAACTGGCACCTTGATGGTCAAGTTGTCCGGTTTTCAATTTATTGAACAAATGTTTGGAACTCCGGTCAAATAGGCCTGTTAACTGAAGCTTAAAATGATAAAGGAATAACAATAATTTCAAGGCATGTTGATTTATAACTTTTTGTTTAGTCAGCAGGTATAGAAAGTTTTAACCGCTTGGTTCTGTTAATCTTTTTCGCCTGTGTGCGTTTTTCTCTGCGCTCTATCTGACTTTGGACATCAGGGAGATGCTATATAAATGCAGGAGACTTCTGCAACTTGAAACTTGGGATAATAGTGCATTTATTCTTCAGCATTTGAGTTAATCTGAGAGGAGTGGGACTTTACCATCATGACATGCTGTGTGCCGGTAACATCTTGACAGGTAGATTGGGAATAATGCAGCGCTTTAATATAAAGTATCGTGCTAAAGAGGCAGACGGGTTTGGGTAAAGATCTTCAGCTGTAGTGCATGGTAATCGCTTGTGGTGTTCGGCCATTGGGTTCAGTCTTTTTATGTTCAGCTTAACAAGTTTTGCGCAGCTGTAACGAAGCAGCTGGTTGCTGCGCTCCTTGTCCTGAATCATCCAGATCACTTCTTTTTTCTTTTTTTTTGGAGCTTCACAGAGGGAAACAAATGAGAACAAAACACACCAAATCCACACACTCAAACCACGCAAAATCAATAAAATAATATATACAAATATTTTCCACTGTGCTACACTCATTAGTTAGTTATATTCTCAATGTTTACAGAGCGGTCCATGCAAAGGTTTTAGTTAAACTATAGAAGAGACTAAAGGATTAGTGCGTGTCTGACAGGGTGGGGCGTGGCATCACGATGATGGATTTCCATCGTGATGTTGGTCAACCATCACGATGGACGATGACATCGTTCATCGGCACAACCCTACTTAGCATCTAAATGTACAATCAAACCGTACCAGAGCTCACATCAACTTAGCCAAGACCTATAGGTTTTATTACAGACCAGAGTTTGCTGTTTTGGGCAAAATGCCACAACATATTTAAATCTCCCCAAAAGAAAGCAAAACAAAAATTCTCACAATATAAATAAAGATGAAGATATTTTATATAAAACTTCATGAAAACACAAAGTTAAAAATTGTCTGCTGTATGGGTTACTTATTTATAAATCTAGTATCGGACAAAAATAAAGCTGCACAAATTTGAATTAAACATGCTTCAAGTTCCAAGTCTTTTCTTCTTCTTCATTAAATCGAAAACAACTTTTAAACTTGCAATATCTAGAGTAAAGGCGAACGCTGGACATCAGTATTTACCCTACTTTCATACCTGTTGCAAAGTATGTAGTCACTTCTCGATGAGATCATCAAAATGCGTAATCGTGGTAGACTGGTATGGTCAGGTTTATATAAATTCTACCCACTATTAGATGGATGAACCCTGATGGCAAGAGCTGATGGTGTATCTTGTAGGTAATAAGATCCAACAGTAAAGCCCCACAATATGAGGAGGAGCAGACTATTATTTACAGTATCTCGTTTTTAAGGTATCCTCTATGAACTACTTACCGCCTCAGCCAGTTCAGGCCAGTCCATGGCCATTGCCAAGGTGTCATCTGAAGTCGGGGGAGTTTCCAGGTTCCAGTAGGTCAGCTTGTCAAACACTGAGGTCACCTTCACTGCCCTGTCCTGGAGATGCAGGAACAGTGAGACACGGTGAAACGTTCCTACAAACACAAATGCCTCTAACCTGCTGTTCCGCCTCTCTAGATGGACGGTAGATGTCGAAATGTTTGAGTGTTGTGGAGATTTTCACTGTTGTGGAGAACATCAGCTCACCTCCTGGTCAGAGCCATGTCTGTCCACCTCCTTCAGGACCAGGCCTGTGTAGCCCTGAGGACAGCTGATCTCCTGTCCCTTTAACCCCCGTCCTCTAAATGACACTGTCTTCTCTGCAAATGGACAGATACATGACATAAAGTAGCACAAAACTAGGACGTGGGAGGAAAACGATACATTTTTATTGATTAATCACGACACCGAATCCCTTCATCTATGAATTAAGTACATTTTAAAAGCACACTTACTAAAACATAAAGGACAAAAAGGTAGATCTGATTGCAGACAGGCATTGCCAGTAGCAAATACAAGACTATAATTTGTCGGTGTACCTTTTTTGTTTTCTTTTGTTGTAGCAGTGAAATACTGTGAGACCTGGGCGAGCCCGTTGTGCTCAATCTCGCAGGGCATGAGGTGGACCGGGGCTTTCTCTGCCTGTCTTAGTGAGGACAGATGGAGACAAGTAACGGCGGCATTGCAGGACATCCTGCATCCAGAAGACAAAAGAGGAGAACCCAATGAAACATGAGAAATCCTAAATTCTTTCTTGATACAAAGTAACTTCAGGCTTGATGATCATTTCTAAACTGCAGGAACCATTTCAGATTTTCTATCTGCTGCATGAAGTTTTGTGGGAAATGAGTGCAAAAAATAACAGTTTCAGGCTCAGAAGTAGGGCTGGACGATATGGCCTAAGAATAAAATCTCCAATTTTATTTATTTTAATTCGATTTATGATTTTCCCATATTTCTGGCTTCTACTTATTAAGAAAAATAGTGAGTAAAAATGGCAGACAAGTTGTGCAAAGGATTCAGCTACAGTTAGCTGTTTTTTAGCTGAGGTTTGTAAGTCAGTGCTGTTTTGTTCATCTCAGAGAGACTGAAATTTTTCATACATTTGTCTGGATGCGTCATTTTCAACAGTCTTGCTCTACGCCTATCGCAGCAAAGCAAAACCAATTCCACCACGGAAGCTCTAGGGAGCCAGAGTTGTGCCATTACACAAAAATTTGATTTACTTAAAAAAAAAAAAAAAACCCTCCAAAAAATAAGTAAAAAAATAAATTTGCCATGGCTACTGAAAAGATGGAACAAAGTGAAAAATAAAAACATGTATTAAAGTTACTCCAAGTTAATAGGTTTTAAACGTTATTTTCAATATTGATTTAGTCAACAGTTGTCTGACACCTTTTTAAACTTTCAGCTTTAAATTAGTTAAAACATTCATCTTCAAGAATTATTCGTTTTTGTCTAAAAAGGGTTTACTTTTACACAGAGAAAGTTGCAACTCCTACATCACTTTTGATATTAAATGTTCTGTGACCGTTGCCATGTTTTAACTGTAAAGCACTTTATGATTAGTTCTACAAAAGGTGCAAAATAAATAAAATATTACTTTACTGATTGATGAGAACCACAAGAAAAATAGTATGCAGCTCTTTCTCAAAATAATAGGAATTGTTTTAAATGTGAAAGGATTAAGTTTAACACCAGAAAATCAGTAACAAAATGTCTGGAAAAAGGCCTTTCAGACAGAAGAGACTAAAGTTGATATTTTGGTGAAAACAGGACAGAGAAAATCACCACAAACACCTCTAACTAGCAGTGAGGCACGGCGGTGGAGGAGTGATGATTTGAACTTGATTTGCTGCAGACCCTGAGTTGAATACCCCAAACCTATTCTAGAGTCCATCATCATGATATTAATGATCTCAGCACACATGGCAGCAAAAGCACAACAGAATGGCTCAGACGGATAAGAATGAAGCAAAGGCTCCATCAAAGTCCTCAGCCTTGTGATTATTATTATCATTCTGCTGTGATGGGGCCTCCATGATTTATACAGCAATACATGTTTGCAAACCTCAATGTCCTGAAGCAATGTTGGTCATAATCCTGTAATGGCTGTTAACGATTAAGCGCTACTAACTAATGGGTGTACTTAGTTTTTACTCCCAATTTTGATTAATCTTTGTTTAGTTAATAGCATTAGTGTGGAATGTGTTGAGGATTTGAACAAAAAAAGTTAGATTTAAAGTAATATAAACCGGAAAAAATAGAGAACAATTTTCAATGTTTCCTTTTAAGTAACAACCTTGAATTAAAACAATTAGTTTAATTAGTATATCGATTTAATGCTCTATCATATGGAAATATATGAACCACACGGCTTTTTAAATTAAGACGAACAGATATCTGCTTCCTTCAACGAAATTGTATTAGACTATGTTATCCATAAAAAAACACTTTTTTACCTTTTTGCTGTTTTCCAAATGTAACCTGAACTGTAAACATGCACCGTTTCCGCCAACTATCTTCTTTTCTAGCTATAAAATATTTTGGCGCGGTGTTTCTATTTAGACAGGGGATGGCGCCTCCTATTGGTTGGAGGTATTATGTTTGGGGTTTGAGATCACAGGGAAAGCTTAGATTTTTCATGTTGTTCCTGTGCATAGCACTATTTTAAGTTTGGAGTAGCACTACATTGTTCCAGAGTGAAACTTCTAGAACATTTTAGGTGAGGTGATTAAACCTTTATGGAACCGTAAACTACTGTACACACAAGATCCTGACTCATTCCTTGTTGTCTTGTTTCCAGGGTCAAAATCTATATTTAATATATATATATATATATATAATTACCTTCAAAGTTTACCGACACGCATTGACTGCCCTGTACGGAGCACCCTGAGGGACAATTTTTTTTTTGCTGCATTCCCTCAGAATATTAACGTACTTACAAGTCAGTTTATGCAGCATCTTGAATACTGAAAGTGCTAAAATATATGGTTTTGTAAGGCTTTTACATATACAAGTTAACATCTCATTTGTAAGATATCTGAAGTTTTATATATATAAATATTATATATATATATATATATATATATATATATATATATATATATATATATAGTCTTATTTTTATTTATTTATTCAGATACAAATACACCACAAACTTTACTGGATGCACAAGAGGTCAATCATGGGCTTTACATTTCTGCTTTAAAACATAAACATGATAGAAAGAAAGAAAGACTCTGAATAGTTAATTAACTTTGTATTTTTCCACTGTTTGTTGTTACACAAACAAACGTGAACACCCAGTTAATAGATTGATTTTCAAAAAAAAATTCTGCACCAAATGAGAATGTGAAACACATTTTTACTGGTGGTCTTTAAAAGTGTGCATATTTGCAATTTTAAATAGATATTTGTCATTATATGTGTACAAAAATAGACCTGATGGGTATGTACATGTATTGCAAGATAATGCAATAAGAAAACAGTGCGGTATATGGTTTCAGAAAAAAAAATATATTTACCTCAGCAGAGCATGTGTTTTATTTACACAAAAGACAATTCATTTAAAAAAAAAACAGTTTTAAACGTATACAGTGCTTTACGTGAAAAAAAGGAGCAGAGATCAAGTGAAATAAATAAAAAGGACAATGCATCAAATTTACATGAAAATAAGTAAAATTTAATATTACATATGAAGAACAAAACAATTATAAAAGGCAAATGTAAAAACAAATTGTTAAAATGTGATTTATATGTGACAAAAGCAGTGACTTCGGTCTTTTCTGGATTATGATGAAAGAAATTATGATCCATACCATTATGAATATTTTTTTACATACATTGTGCCTTAATTTGCAATGGTGACTATTGTGGATTAAAGATGAGTAGTAATATAAATATTTTTTTTAAATAGTTGCATGTTATCAGCATAGCTTTTGTAAGATTCTATTGGTACATAACATAAGCTAGGGTGATCATGTAGATGTTGAATCTAAGGGTATGGGACATATACATAGTGTCTTCTAATTTCTTTCGTAGTAAAAAAACATTGCTTTACACATAATGTGTAATGTTTTAGCTATTTACCTACTACTCTTGACCACTTCACAAACTGCTTCCAGGGTCAGGTACAAGGAGCAGATAGCTCATTGAAAAAATTAGCCGAAGTTGTTTCTGACTTTAATTGTTTAAAAAAAGCCTTCAAAGAGCTGTTTTTGTATGACAGTCTAACAACATGAAATCTGTTTAAAAGAAAAATCTATGTAAATTCCCCCCCAACCCTACAAGCATTCTTTTCTTGCAACTCAAATGTTGTTACACGCCAGAGGGGCGTAACAAACGCCTAACTGGGCAGGAAGTGCCAACATTTCCTAGCGTCTCCATATCATGATATTATTACAAATAGTTTATTTCCCAAAAAAATCCCACCAAATTAACCAGTTCCAACTCCATAACTGTTCATCAAACCAAAGACAGCCGCCTCACAGAAACACGACCAGACGCGGCCATGATTGGAACTTCTAATTCTTCCAGCCTGAGTGGCCACTCTAACAAATACGTCTCAGGTAAAAATAAGCTTTTAAAAAATGTTTCTCTAAATTAATGTGATCTGAGACAACATTAAACCCCAAAACATCAAATTATATATTGTGAAATGTTTATGGATTGAAAAAGTTACCTATTATGGGTGACAGGTAGGCTTGTGCCCATCTGCACAGGTCATCAGGCAGGAGGAGGGGTACACCCTGGAGAGGTCCCAAGTCCATCACAGGGAAACATAGAAACACAGGACAAAAAGTGATGCACGCACACACTCATACATTAAGGCAATTCAGAGATACATATTAACAGTCATGTTTTTGGATTGTGTGAGGAAGCCAATTATAATGCAAATATGCATCAATATATATATATATTAATATAAACATAAGCTACTCAGTGTATAATTTAAAGGGTGATGCTAAGAAGTTTTTATTTCAGAAAAGTAATTTCTAAACATAAGGTACACAATAAAATGTGTATTTTTACATGACACTTTTCTGGACTGTTTAGTGTAAAATTAAAAATAATTCATCTGAACTGAACTATGATCAACAGAAATTAATTAACCAAAACCCAAACTTAAAGTGTGTTCAACAGAATTACACTTCCCTGTACTGAGGCAACAAAAACTTAATTACATTAAAATGAACTGACCTGAACTTAAAAGAGCAAACTGCTCGGCACTCTATGGAAATGACCTGAACTGATCTAAACTACTTCTTAAATGATGTAATGTTAAAATAAGATCTAATCTAAACTGTAATGAATTGATTCAAACAGCACTTAAATTGCTGTACCAAAAAGCATAACAGGAGAGTAAAAAGAATGGACTAAAGCAGAGCCGAAATAATCCTGGTCAACTGAATAATTCTGTTCTGAGCTGAAAAGAACAAAATAAATAAAAAACTAAATCTATAAAACTAGATGGCACTGTGGTGAACTGTGCATCACTGACAAGCGACAAGGCTACTTACTGTACATAAAAGGAAACAGGTATGTGGGAAAATAACAGAGCCATTCAAAATAATTTGTTTTTTTAACTAGTAATTATTTAATTGAATGCAGGTGAGTAAACAAGGAACAGAGCAGGTAGTCAGATTGCAATGACAGAAAAGTTCAGGAGGGGTAAACAAAAAAAGAAAATAAAAAGTAAAGAAAATTAATAACAGAGAAAGAAACATAGTAACAGGAAAAAAAACCCGAGATTAAGCAGCAATTATCTCACTAAGAGAGAACAACACAACTAGAGACGAAAAGATAAAATAATTTACTGTTATTTATGAATATCCAGGCAACATTTTCATTTGTATATAAAAAAGTTGTAAAAACCAGAAAAATAAAAAAAAAGAATACTATCATAAAAAGTGTTAAGATTAAACTATGTTTTGGGAATGTTTAGAAGAAGCATTTGTCTTTATGTGGGCTGGGCTAGACTCCATCCAATGGCAGATTTCTAAAATCCTGATGATAAGACATGTAAAGGAGTTGTTTTTGCATTTCACCACGATCAGCGTGGTTGGAGATACTTCAGGGAGTGATTTCTTAATGTCTCGCAGTCTGCCAACACAAACCAGAGGTGAGTTTTTAAAGCAGAGGACAGCTGAAAGCCTTCTGCTGCTTGTTACTCAATTGATGGGTTTTTGCAGCTTTGATTTTAAAGGGAACAACATCAGTAACCTAACACGTTGGCCTGGTAATGTTTTCTTACTTTTTTAGATATTAGTTCTCCAACTAAAGTTAGTAAAACTCAAGACTTGTTTTTAGAGTGCCTGATCCGTGACCTTTAATGCATCTCAAAAGCATCGTTTTATGCCTGCTTCTGAGCAAAAGCCATGGGGATTCCAGGATTCAAGGCTATGGAGCAGTCTACCTCGACAACTATACGACTCTTTCTTGTTCAAACAAGCTTTCCATTCAATATTTAATAGTGTCTTATTTATTGGCTGTTACTGGACTGCTTTTTTACATTTATTTAATTGGTTTTCCCGTGCAGCGCTTTGGGATACATTGGCACAGTTTGGAGTCATCTGATTTGAAAGGCCTCACATTGTGACTCTGTTTGGACCCGGTGGTTTTTGGTGATCTCATTTCTTTGAATTTAAAGTCTTGTGCCCTTGATATATGACGTCATCTGCCAAATTAAATTTTCTGGTCTATGGGCAGCGCTTTGTGTTCTCGTTTCCGAAGAAAATCTGGAAGGTTTCACACATTCTTTTTCATTATAAGTGAACATTCTGTGTCACTTCATGTTTAGTCAGTTGTTTGTTTAGCCATATTATTTTTGATACCTTACATTTTCTGTTGTTTCAGATCTTATGGATCAGGCTAGCCACCTGCCCTCAGAGGAAGAAGTTGGAGAACCGTTAGTCATCATTGGTCAGGTTCTGCTAAGGTTCCAGCATGCAGTCGTCCTGGGAATCTCACGGGCACGACGCAGATTCCTGCAGGGGTTCACTGTGTTCTCCATAGTACTTCTGCTCCTCTGGATCGCTGCTTTTTTATATGGGACCTTCTACTACTCTTACATGCCCAAAGTGGCTTTTTCTGCACCGGTGTATTACTACTATAGGTGGGTACAGTGGGTTTGGTGTAGCTGCTAAAGATATAGAAAAATTACCAGCTTTTTTTGTTTGAATTTCTTTCATCACAGGACAGACTGCGACTCACCATCATCTTTCCGGTGCTCTTATCCTGTGGCCAATGTCTCTTTGATGAGGAACAGGAAACATGTAGGTACACAAATGATCATATACAGATTGCTTTTGAATATTGACACAATATTGTGACATAAGTATCGCAATATATTGGCGTATTGACATTTTCTTACATCCCAACTGGTGACCTGTCCAGGGTGTACCCTACAATCCTGTTGACTCTGGAGATAGGAACTAGTGACCCTGCACGGACAATGGGTATAGCTGATAGATGGACAGATAATAACTATGAAGTTCACGTTCTGTTTTTTGTTTTTTTACATATAAAATCAAAAAAGTTCTGTGTGCATGTGCATTGTTTCCTTGCAACTCTGGTTATCCTAAATAGAATCTCGTCCCATCTAAAGAATAAATAGAATCCAGCTGTGTGAAAATAAATCCAGATGTTCAGTGAAGGACTCAGAGCTTTATCAAACAGAACCATGAAGACCAAAGAATTAAGAATGTCAGAAATAAATCTGTGGTGAAGTGTTGCACAGGGTTAGGGTCCCAAGTTTTGAACATCTCATGGAGGACTGTTCAGTTCGTCATCTGAAAATAGAAAGACACGATGTAACAAGATGTATTAACCATAAATGTGTGCTAGGGCTGCACATTTATGGTTAAGGCAAAAGGCAGATGTTTAGGTTTTTTGTTTTATAAAATCTTAACAAATAACTTACCATTAGTGCTAGAAAATAGAAAATACCACAATATATCTGGCAGGTAAAATAATTAATCGGATAAGAAAAAAAGAAACTGCATTGTGTTGAAAGTAGTCATCTTAAATGTTGACAAAAGGACTAGGCCAAACCTCAGTTAAATCTCACTATAAGGAGCACTGCTGTGAGACAAGTGGAGGAGGTGAAGCTCTTGGGTGTATGGATAGACAGCCAGTCGTCTTGGAACCATCAAGTGAATTATGTAGTTTAAAAAATGGGACACAGTCTAGGAGTTATAAAAAGTTGTTTGAAATATTTAACTAAACAAGTGATAAACCATATGTTACTCAAAGTTTAGTGTTATCTCATTTGGGTTATTGTGATGTTGTTTGGTCTAATGCTTCACTCAAAAATGTCAAGAAATTACAATTGGTGCAAAACAAAGCTGCAGGTGTGGCTTTGAAATGTGCTTTTAGAACGAAATGCATCTTCAACTCGTTTGGCTTTTAGTGAGGGACAGATGGTTGTACCCCAAAAATTAACTTTTTAAGAAATATTACTAGTACAGCTCAAACACCAGCCGTTCTCTATTAAATTTGCCGTTTAGAAAAAGTATTCATTGCTTCTCAACAAGGCATTCTAAAAAACTATAACCAGTCAGAAACAGCGTACAGCGATCTTTAGAACCATGAAAGAATGGGATAATTTACCAGACACTTTAAGAGAACAAATAAACTCACATGACTTTAAAAAAAAACTCAAAATGTTTTTCTTCAACAAATGTATCAATCTGATTCTCTGGTCTAATTATCAAATATACGTGAATGTCAGAAAATCGATAACATACCAAGTCTTTAACCTGAAACCCACCATCTTTATTGTGTTGGTATAATTGCTTTACTGGATTGTAATCTCTTTTATACTTATTAATGATATATTGTTTGTATATCCTTGAAGGCTAAAATGATCCCAGGAAGAGTAGCTGACGCAGCATGCTGCGGAGGCTAATGGGGATCAAAAACAAATAAAGTAGCTGGAGACACTACTGTTTATCTGAGTCTCTGATTTCAGTGAATCACAGATTCTGATCAACTGATTGAGCTGGAGCTGTTTTACAAAGAAGGGGCAAAAAAATTCTGTCCCTCAATGTGCAAAACTTGAAGAAACACATCTATAAATACTTGGAACAGTCACTGCACTGAAAGGAGATTGTAAAAAGTGACATGAGTAGTTCATGAAAATGCACACAAAGCTGATTGTTTTTGTTGTTATGGAAAATTAAAACCACATAGTCTTGTTTTTACTTTGACACATAGTCTTCTTGTTTTACTTTAGGTTGTTTAACGACTTAAAATCCCAATAAAACACATTCAAGTTTGACAAAATGTGAAAAGTTGTGAATATTTTTGCACAGGCCGTGTACAAGTTTCAAATTATTCTGTATTTGAGGAGTTTGGCTTCAGATTATCATCTCTTACAGGCGCTGACATTTGGCCAGGCGTATCGGATGTATTTGCAGCTGGAGATGCCCGACTCGCCGACCAACCATGAGGCGGGGATGTTCATGATCAAGACGACCTGTTTCTCTCAGGATGGAGGCCAAGTGGCTTCCTCTGCTCGCGCCGTAAGCCGTACTCACTTCGATTTCCATTGACAATCTCTGCTTTAAAATGATCATATTCTGCAGTAATTCGCAAAGCGCTGTGTTTCTCAGGCAAGCAAGCTGCAGAAGGCCTCCAGCTCTCGCTTTGTGAGTACAGCACTGCCTTGTAACAACTCTCCAACCACAACCCAGACATGAGCCAGCCAAAATTCTGGTTACTTCTTTCGTCTAGAAAAAACATTGCTCCAGAAGTAACTTAGTCCTTCAGCTTAACAAAAATGGTAACATGACTGATGATGCCAGTTCAATCTGATGATAGTGATATGAGAGGAATAACGGTTGCTGGCAGAGAAATCTTCATAAGCCAACTGGCTGATGATACAACAGTTTTTCTGAAAAATGCCAGTCAGGTGCCTATTGCTCTAGAAATCGTTAATGACTTTTCAAAGGCTTCTGGATTGACTTTAAATCTAAACAAATTCAAATTGTTACCAATGAAAGGTTGTAATGATTTAAGTATCTGTAATATAAGTGTCGTAGAAAAAATTACTTATTTAGGTTTAGTGATTTGTAAAGACCCAAATCTTCGAACTTCAACAAATTTTACCCCAGTAATTAAGAAAACACAAACTAAACTGAATCAATGGTTACAAAGAGACTTAACTCTTAAAGGGAGAGTTTTACTTTCTAAAGCAGAAGGTCTATCCCGGTTGACTTACACTGCTCTCTCCCTTCATGTAGACCATAAAACTTGCAAGGATATTGACCGAATGCTCTTTAAATTTTTATGGAAGAATGGAATACACTATATCAGGAAAAGTGTTGTAATGAACAGTTATGAAAATGGAGGGCTTAATGTTTTAGACTTCGCTACAATAAACAATACCTTTAAAATTAATTGGGCCAAACATTTTCTCAAACATCCTATTTCAATATGGAATTTCATTCCACATCACATTTTTTCTAGGTTTGGTGGCCTTAATTTTGTTTTAGGTTGTAATTATAATGTAGATAAAGTCCCATTAAAAACTCTCATTATTCCACAAACAAGTATTGTTAGCATGGTCCTTAATATATAAACATAACTTCTCACCCCATAAATATATAATTTGGAACAATCAAAATATTCTATACAAAAATAGATCGTTATACTTTAATAATTGGGTAGAGAAACAGATTGTCTTGGTAACTCAACTTTTTAACAGCAGTGGGCAACTGATGTCTTACTCAGAATTTTTAACCACTTATCAATTTCCAGTTACGACTAAACAATACGCTATACTTTTCGATGCAATCCCTGCTGGAGTTATCACGCTATATAGAAGTGTGTATTTGCCTTTACAAGTACCTGCTTCTCTCCCCAATGCACTAAATTCTCAAATAGGAAAAAATATGTTTTACACATCACAAAAATCATAATAAGATTATTCGTGCTTTATTTCAGAAAGAGCTTGTTTCTACTCCTCGTGTTGTACCATATTGGGCCCAATTTGTAGGAGATATTTTATGGAAAAAGGTATGGACACTTCCCAACAAATTTCTGATAACAAACAAGGTGAAAGAGGTTTCGTACAAAATCATCCATAAATTTTATCCAGTTAATTCTTTCATGACAAAGTTCAATAGGGACATTGATGTGAACTGTTCTTTTTGTGGAGATCATCCAGAGACAGCACAACATTTTTTTTGGACATGCTCTTTTCTGCAGTTTTATAATTGAACATCTATACAAAGACTTGGGAAAATATTGTTTTTTGTTTTTTCAGAAAGCAAATAATGAAGAATTTTACTTTGTTATTAATTTACTTATCCTTATGTCCAAATTTTATATCCACAAATGTAAATATTCCAACCAGAAACCCAACTTTACACATTTTTATAGTGATACTCAGAATCAGAATCAGAATCAGTTTTTTATTTTATTGGCCAAGTATGTCACATACAAGGAATTTGACTCCGGCAAACTTTTTTCTCCAGTACAGAACTTGAATAAGTGAAATAAAAAAAGAAAAATAAGAACAAAAATAAGTAAAAATACAAATAAATATCAGATCGTAAATAATAAAGGATAATATATACACCAAGCCGGGGTTATTTTACAGTGAGTATGTACAGAAGTGCAGAGTTATAGTTTATTGTTATGTGAGTGCACTCACACACTGTGACTAGACAGAGTTCGTCAGAGCGACAGCCTGGGGGAAAAAACTGTTTTTGTGTCGGGTGGTTTTGGCGTACAACGCTCTGTAACGCCGACCTGAGGGGAGGAGCCTAAACAGATTGTGGCCAGGGTGTGAGGGGTCAGAGGTGATTTTCCTGGCCCGCTTCCTGACCCTGGCCCGGAATAGGTCCTGAATGGAGGGAAGATCGGTTCCTATGATCCTCTCTGCAGTCCTGACTGTTCTCTGCAGTCTGTCCTTGTCTTGCCTGGTGCCTCTCTATTACATGAAGATTTTGGAAAGTTCTGATAACAAAAAGGCTGTGAAAACCATCTGTATTTGTTCAAAATACGATATATTTGTGAATGTATAATCATTTCTCCCTTGGCATACTGTTTGTATACATTGTATACTTGTTACAATAAATAAACCTAAGATATAAAAATAAAAAAACGCTGAAATTCTTCTTCTGGAGATTTTTCCATGCCAACAAATGTCACCGGATAGCGTGTTTAAATTCTTCAATACATTTTTTTCTTGATTCTGACCTTTGAACTCACTTTCTTTAAAATCACTTTCCTAGTTTTATGGATTTTTACCTCGAATGTAATGATAAAGAAAACAAACTGTACTGCATTACACAAAGGGATGCGCTGGGTAAAATCCTTAGGTCATTCCTGACTTTCTATGTATTTGCCTCCAATCAGTCCGATCATGCATCCCTCAGGCCTGATAGTTCATGTACTTTACTTTAGACTCTCATAATTTTTTAAGGATTTGTCAGAGGAAACTTGAATCATTGGTAGCTAAACCTAAAGTAATGAAGTTTAAAGTTTTCCACAGTGGTTCCTGGACGGAGTTTTCAGAGATCACATCTAAAATTAATTCAAAACAAGCATATAACCCAATCAACTTTTTTTGATTCTTTTTTTTATTGTGTTGTTTTTATCGCTGAACACATTCATACTCCTTAAAATGTGTCAGCCACATTTATTTACACTGAAGCCTTTTTTCTACTTCATTAATTATTTTCTAAGTTCGTGGAGAACATTTGATCTATTACTTTCTGTTTTTCCTGGGGTTATTAATAAGGCATGGAACAGAAAGCATTTCTTTGCCAGTGACATTTAGGCTGATGACCCACATTCATGGTCAGGGAGGTAAACTCACTGGACAATTGCAGCAAAGAATGGCACGTTGAAATTGAGAAGTCCCTATAAGAACTTTGCAAGATGTCATTTAGATATAAACAAGTAGAACTGTTCAACTCAACTGGAACTTTAACTAAAGCACAAAAGCAGTGTATTTTTTTAACTGGCATGATCTCAAAAAAAATTTCAATATCTCAGTTAATCTTAAGAAAAAAATCTTAGATCAAATGTTTTCCATTTTAAATATTTTACCTTACCAACTGATGCGGCAGAATTTCACATAGATCTAGATAAAGATAAGGAAGATTCAGTCTCCGTTGGAGTTTTAACATTATTTATTTCCACGGTACAGAGCAAACGGTTCCCCGCTCCAACATAGCGTCTCTCTGTCTCTCTCCTGCCTGCCTGCTACTGCGTGAGTGTGTGTCATATCAGGGGCCCAACTAGACAAAACAATGATAAGGAGTGTCCTCGAGCTGCATTAGTGTAGGTCAAAGGTCCATCATTTCCCCAGCATTCTGGAAAATCCCTCTGCTGGTTTTACTAATAATTACTAATCCCTCAAAAGAACTAATCTTGAAATAATTCTTCCACTACACCAACTAATAGAGGAATAACATTTGATTAACTTCATTTCCACTGTTATGTATGGGAGAAGACCTGTGATGCTGTGGGTTTCTCTTGCTAGTCCATGGTATTATTGCTTCAACTTTGATTCTTCTTCTTCAACAAACAGATGGTTTAAGGCTTTTTACATGTCTTTACAATTGTGCCAACACATTTGTCAATGTCTGTGAATAAAATGTGTTGTTTTGTTGTGTTTAGGGAATGCTGCGGTACCAATCTGATCTGCTGAAGACTCTGGGAACACTCCTCTTCCTCCCTGCCTTTCTGAGCGGAGCAGCTGAGCAGAAGCAGTTTGTGGAGGTGGAGCTTTTCTCTGAGTTAATAGACGACCCAGTGAGTCACAAGCAAAAAATCTGAAAGCTGAGAGATTTTGGTTTGTGAGGAAAGGATTTGACCCAAGGAAATTAAGGCCAAAGTGTTTCCTTTGTTTGTGCTCAGTACTCTCCCTCAGTCATGGCTGTCATTGAGATCCTGTCCAGCAAGATCCAAATCTACTCCTCTGATCTTTACGTGCACGCCCATTTCACTGGCTTGAGGTGAGACTGACGGCACACACATTCCTGATTAAACATCACGCATCTCTGATATTATACATGAAAGCCCCAAAACCCCTTTATTTAACCAAAGGTTTGTAACGAATAGTTAGCGATAAGTCCCTGTGAGTTGGGAACATCTCGGAGGTGCTAAGGTATTCTAAAATGCTTTGCTAATATTGAACCAGCTGTAAAGGCTGTAACTTGTAAAAGTAAGTTATAAAAGTTCACCTTTTACAGAATCATCCACCTGTTTCTTTTTTGTGAATCATGAACACCAACATTTAATGGGGATAATGAGTCCTGCAGAACTTTAGATGTTGTTTGGGCTTTATTTTGTGACCTCTTGGATGAGTCGTTGATGAGGTGTTACAGTAAATTTGGTAAACCAGCTGCTCCTGGGAACGTTGATCACTGTTTTATGCATTTGTGGATAGTGGTTCTTAATGTGGTTCACTGAAAGAAAGTAGAGAACTTCAAGTACCTAATGTGAATGGTACAAAGTAATGGAGAGTGTGGAAAAGAGGCGAAGAAGTGTGTGCAAGGTGGTTGGAAAGGGTGTAGAAAAGTGTCAGGTGTCATGTGTGATAAAAGGGTTTCAGCAAGAATGAACGAAAGGTGTACAAGACAGTAGTGAGACCAGCGATGTTGTACAGTCTAGAGACAGTACCAATGAGGAAAAGACAGGAAGCAGAACTGGAGGCTGCAGAACTCAAGATGTTGAGATGTTCTTTGGGAGTGATGAGGATGGATAGAATCAGGAATGAGTACATCAGAGGGACAGATCATGTTAGACGTTTTGGGGATAAAGTCAGGGAGGCCAGACTGAGATGGTTTGGAAATGTTCAGAGGAGAGACGACGATTATATCGGTAGAAGGATGCTGAAGATGGAGCCACCAGGCAGGAGGCAGAGAGAAAGACCAAAAATTAGATTTATGGATGTGGTGAAGGACATAAAGTCAGTTGGTGTGAGGGCAGAGGATGCAGTGGATATGACTAAATAGAGACAGATGATTCGCTGTGGCAACCCCCTGAAGGGAAAAGCCAAAAGAAAAAGAAGTGGTTCTCACTGTGGTTCTTTGGTATCGAAAAGCCTTAGAATTAGTTTGGTGAACATTTCAAGACCTTCAGATGTCAATTTCTTTTTTTCCCACATGTTATTGAGCTTCTTTAAATCAAATAATGATGTTAGGAAGGTTCTGTTAACGTAATTTCTTGATTCTACAGGTGAGCCAATAATCACACCAGGGAAAGGCTGGTAAAATTTAACTCTTAATTTAATCCTGATTTAAAAAGGTTGATGATTTCTTTTTCACACAAACCCAAGTTTGTTTGGGATGCTTCCCCCCTTAATAAATGAAATCATCACTTTAAATCTAATTTATTTAAGGTTATCTTTGTCAAATCTTTGCCATAAAAAGATTAAAAAAAGGAAAATCTGGCCTTGTGAATCCTGTCCAACCTCTGTAATGATTAGTGTAGATGATCAGTCACGTCCTTCTTAGGCATCAATGCAGTAAACTGTAAGGACTGTTTGTTTTTTCAAATCTAACATTTATATCAATTTAACTTTTTTGTATTGTTGTTTTTCTCCCTCAGATATTTGTTGTTTTACTTCCCCGTCCTGTCAGCCGTCATAGGTGTTGCAACTAACTTCACCTTCCTCAGCTTCCTCTTCATCCTGAGCTATATGAGGCAGCTGTTGACACTGAGACAGAAACCAGAGCAGGTGAGATTTTAAACCAGACAAACTCCAGGCAGCAGGGTTGCAGCCTCAAAATACACTCACTGGCCACTTTATTAGGTACGCGTTGCTAATATCGGGTTGGATCCCCTTTTGCTTTCAGAACTGCCTTAATCCGTCGTGACATAGATTCAACAAGGTACTGGAAACATTCTTTAGAGATTTTGGTCTATATTGACATGATAGAATCACGTAGTTGCGGCAGATTGGTCGGCTGCACATCCATGATGCGAATCTCCCATTTCAGCACATCCCAAATATGCTCTATTGGATTGAGATCTGGTGACTGTGGAGGCCATTTGAGTACAGTGAACTCATTTTGTTCAAAAAAACAGTCTGAGATGATTTGAGCTTTGTAACATGGTGCATTATCCTGCTGGAAGTAGCTATCAGAGGATGGGTCCACTGTGGTCATGAAGGGAGGGACACGGTCAGCAACAACAGGCTATGGAATCGCAACGATGATCAATTGGTACTAAGGGGCCCAAAGTGTGCCAAGAAAATGTCCCCCACACCATTACACCACCATCAGCAGCCTGAACTGTTGATACAAGGCTGGATAGTTCCATGCTTGATGTTGCTGACGGCAAATTCTGACCCTGCCATCTGAACGTCGTAGCAGAAATCAAGACTCATCAGACCAGGCAACATTTTTTCCAATCTTCTATTTCCAATTTTGGTGAGCCTGTGCGAATTGTAGCCGTAGATTCCTGTTCTTAGCGGTGGAGAGGCACCGGGTGTGGTCTCCTGCTGCTGTAGCCCATCTGCCTCGAGTTTCAAAGTTGTGTGTTCAGAGATACTCTTCTGAATAGCTTGGTTGTAACGAGTGGTTATTTGAGTTACTGTTGCCATTATATAAGTTCGAACCAGTCTGGCCATCTTCCTCTGACCTCTGGCGTCAACACGGCATTTTGACCCACAGAACTGCCGCTCACTGGATATTTTTCCTTTTTCCCAGTAGATCAGCAGCTTCTGAAATACTCAGCCCAGCCCATCTGGCACCAACAACCATGCCACGTTTGAAGTCGCTTAAATCACCTTTCTTCCCCATTCTGATGCTTGGTTTGATCTGCAGCAGATCGTCTTGACAATACATACCTAAATGCATTGAGTTGTCGCCATCTGATTGGCTGATTTGAAACTTGTGTTAACGAGCAGGTGTGCCTATTAAAGTAGCCAGTGAGTTTCTGTCGCTGCATAATCATTGTGATCTATCTCTGAGGTCCATATTACAGCTAACAACAGATGGAAACCAGCCAGTGAGGAATGATGTGAGCAACCATCCTCCGGATGAAAAGAATCGTAGACCAGGTACAAAGAAAATAGACATTCTGGCACAGCCAAGTGTCGCTTTAGATTTCAGGACACAAAAACCTGAAGCTGATCTTGACTGATGGCATAAATTCTTTGACAGATGCTGCGGAGCAACTGGGCTCCCTGCACACTGATCCCACAGAACTGAGTGAGGATGAACGCCACCGACAGCTTTGCAACGCAGACATTCAGAATGGACACATGCTTAGTCAAGGTGAAATGAGCCAATCTGATGCAGCCTGAAGCGCTCATTGAAAGCAACGCCTGAAAACTAATCTGGAGATTTAATTGATTTGCACCATACACTTTCAATCCCATCTATAAATTGCTCTTCAACTTTCAGCTTGCTGACACCTTTGTGCTCTAAAATGATTCTGTATTAATCATTCATATTTGCTGATTGTGCTATGATTTGTTAAATGAATTTAAAAAGTCTTAGAGACAGACAGAGCGGCATATCTAGAACAGGGTTCATACTGGATGGATGGATTAGATTAATTCATGGATCAAATTTGACAGAATGGATTAAACTTAGTAAATTTAATATCTAATAACCATTGACACAAAACCCAGTGGTTGGGGTAACTTTTTACAGTTTGAAGACACTGTTTTTAACGCTCTGTTATACCAAACCTATCCTGGTCACACTGACTTTAAATCCCTTACCAGATTGTTCAGCATCTCTGAGCTATAAAACTGAACTTTTCCCTCTGCTTACTTGTCGTGCTTCTCAATAAAATAGTTTTACTGCAGATGATTCTCTCTCTTTTTTTTATCTATTCCGTTTCTCCTCTGAGGTTTTTTTGTACTTTGAGTTTATTTGAGACCTTTTCTATGTGCAGTCTGTGTAACATAAGTAAAACGGCTAAAGACGCATCTCAGAACCACATCAGCTAAACACACTCAGTAACTGATCCTTTTGCACATCAGTATCAGTTTCCAAAAATGTATTTGTCCTCCATTTGTGTGCTTTCGATTATCATCTTGCTGCATGAATAGCTTCCTTTTGAAATGGGTATAATACACAAATGTCAATGTAGGTTTCGCTGGTATTCCGAATTAATTTATTTTTGTCTATGTCAACAAGCTTTCCTGCCACAGAAGCGCCAGAAAAGAGATAAAACCATGACGGCTCCCCCACCTTGTTTTAAATTTGGGTATGGATGTTTAATCTTTACAAATCAGACTGTTCTGTTTTAGTTGTTACATAATATTGTTCATTCAAAACATATCAGTTCAGGGTGCTGTTTTCACCACTTAAGACCTCTTCCATTTTGAGTAAGCTCTGCATTGTATAGGCTCTGTCTGATCAGAATTAAGAGTGTGGCTGGTGTAATGAAAGTGCAGGGAGGACATGGCACTCCATGCTGCCTGACTCCGTCATTCCTGGATGTCATCCTGCCCTGAGGCGCTGTTGGCTGAGCTCCATCATCCAGCCCAGATCCAAGCTTTGGAAATATCATAACGTCACCACATGCAAACCGTGATTCCAGCAGAGCGAGTAAGCGGGGGACGTAACTCAGTACCAGGCACAAGGTTTTGCTTCTCTGTAAACTCAACACTGAATGAAGGTAAGGAGCATCCTGCAGCTTTTTGAAGCTTTATTCTGCAATTTGTCAGATTGTAAAGACAGCATTGAAACTGTTTTTTGCTATTTTTTCTACCCTTACAAATGCATTTCCTGAATCATATTCAAAACTGTGGCTCTCTTGTAAACATTTCCCTGTTGTGCAAGCACATGTTGTGCCCATGGAGCAGAATCATCATCTCCGCTCCGTTCAGGACACAAGCATGGATACAGGAGAGGATCAACAGGACGTAAAGGTGGAAGGGACAGAGATGGAGACAGAAAACATTGACTTGTGCACTGGACACTCAGATGAGACGTGCCAACAAATCAGCGATGGGCCGTCCAGCAGCTGCACTGAAGTCAGAGCCAAATTCAGGCCCAGGCTCCTGGCTACCAAAAGTTTCCCCCCTTACAGCCAGTGTATAGGTGGACTGGGGGAAGATGTGGACTGGGAAAATGATCTTCCTGAGTTGCCCATGGCTTGCCACTCAAATGCAATGGATGAGCCGCCTGCTGAAGTCAGTGCAATGGACGAAACTGCAAAGTATTCACGAGAAGTTCTCAGAGCCAAATGGAGGGCTAGGAGGAAAGAGAGAACAGGAGGCAGCTTTGAAACTGGCACAGACGGCTGCGAGAGAGGGAGATGGAGTGGAAAGAGGAGGATCAAGGAGAGTAGAACACAAGGAGAACATGACAAGGAGAGGGATGACGAGAAACACAAGAAAGGCTTGGAGAAGGGGGCGAACAATGAGGCAAAGGACGAGAGGAAACCTTCTCCCACCTCAGCAGCCCAGGAGAACAGCAGCAGTGTGGAAACCCCTGAAGGGCAGAAACAGGAGGCTAACGAGATGGAGCCCTCAAGTCATCGGCACCCAATCCTTTCTAGGTTGTTGCACTCTTCCACCTCCTCCTCTTGTTCCTCCATCAACATCTCGTCCGATAGCGATGACGTCTTCAGTGACGTAGAGGATGCAATATCTAAAAGAAAAACCTTCAAGAAGGTGAGAACACATCATTCAGAAGGCACCAGTTAACCCAAAACTAGATTTTTCCTGTACATTTTTAGGGATGTATCTAGTTCGTTATTCTTCTATCCCCTCTGTGCATCTCTCAGCTCTGGTTTTCCATGGAAAAGAAATAAAACCATGTTTCTCAACTGTTCTGTGCCCCTGTGGTCCTGCTGATTTGCATGGGCTTGAAAGAGGACTTTGACACTGTCAGATTTGAATGCGGTTTGCATGGCAGCCTGTTTCTTCTCAAACAGATATGAGTAAAGGGAGGAGCAAACAGTGGGAGGACGACTAGAAAGTAGATATTTCATTCCCTAGCTTCAGGGTATTTGCTTTGTCTAACACTGAAGCAAAAACAGTCATCAGTAGCCGGACTAATGGTAATGAGTTTTGTTCAAAAAGGTTTAAATCAGCAACCCTATATCATGTGAAATAAAAGATTGAATAGTTTAATTGTATTGAATCTAGACATTGCTAAACAAGCAACAAAAACTGAAGCCATGTTTTCATTTTGCTCCAGTGTCTCTACTGAGCATGCTCAGATCTGCTATGGCTGTTGTTTTTCTGTACCACGTCTCAGTGTGATAGCAGCTGTTTTGTGTATATACAAAGTAGATCTTTAGTTTACAGCTATGCTTCGTTTTTCGGACAATAACCGGTTTCACATTTAATGCTTCTGGTTTTTGAATGAAAACAGATAAATTGCACAAGCTTTTGATAAAATGTCAGTGACTCATGAAAAAGGTTCCAATACCTCTCTTACATGAAGAATACACTTTTTTTTTATTGTCCTTTAGAGTCGCACCTGGAAAACCTTTCTGACCATGATGCACTGGTCGCTTCGGCGACAGAGCTCCTGGGTTCAGCTGGCTGGACATCAAGGCATGTACCTTACTCTGTGCCTCGCATTGTCTACATACTTCTTAACTTTTTTACACTTTACAACCACAAACTTTATATCATTTTAATGCTTAATTTAAATTAAAAGTCAACATGTTTTTCATGTGTTTGGTCTGAAAGTTTGGTGTGTGTTTGTATTTTGGCCCACCAGTAAAATGTTTTGTTTTAGTGACTTTTGCTGCAGTTACAGCTCCAAATCAAGTTGTTTCTATGCCTCTACCAGCTTCGGACATCTAAAGACTGAAATTATTGTCCATTTTAAATTCAAACTCAATCCGATTAGATTGAGTCTTGCCATTGGTTATATGTTTGGGGTCATTGTCCTGCTGGAAGGTAAAGCTCCTTTCATTTAATTCATTTATAAAGAACCTTCGACCAGCAGTCAAGGAGGCCCAAAGGGATATAAACCAGAAAGGTGCAGTACAAAATGCAATCGTAAAAACATAGAAACCAATTAAAAACAGTAAAAACAACAACCAAAAGGGCCAGCTAGGCAGATGATACGGAGCGGGAGTGCAAGAACAGTGCTTGGTTTTAACACTCTGTAAGGAGGTAGCCTCTCTAGTAGCCAGCAGCAGTTGATTCCAAAGTTTCAGAGCTAGCACAGCAAACGCCCAGACCCCCAAGGACTTTCATTTGGTTCTCTGAACCAGCAACACACACTGGTCAGAAGAGTGAAGGGACTTTACTTTTAAATTTCCCCCTCTAAACAGGAAAGATAAGTTGGAGCAGTACCTGCCAGGGACTTGAAAGCAAGAACAAGGATTTTTATCAGGTGTTGTACTGGCAGCCTAATGAGATGAGGTTTTGTGTGGCATGCTCATAGTTTTTTGCACTACAGATAAATCCGCCTGCTGCGTTTTTTTGGGAGCACAGCAGCCTCTATTAGCAAGTGGACATTATTTAAAAGGGGAGAGAAGTGGGGGACGAAAGGTCGCCTGCTCTAACTACTACGCCACACGACGCCCGAAGGTTGCTGAATTTATGATCAATTGTAGCCTTACCACTGAAGCCTTACACAGGCCAGCATATAATGAGCTGTAATAATTTAGCCTGGACAACACAAAGTCATGTGTCACAATTTCCAGGTTTGACTTTGAAAGAGAAGGCCTAATCCTAACCAAGCATTGCTTTTCTCAGCATTTATTTGGAGAGGCGATTTCAAGGCAGCACCAAATCTCATCCCCAAATCTGTAACTGCAGATTCGTCATATGGCGCAAGGGATAGGAGGTCGATACCATGCTGCTTTTGACCATTATGGGAAAACACAATTACCTATGTCTTGCTTTCATTTAAGTCAAGAAAGTTAGCTGATATCCACAGTCTAATCTCAACAAGACAATTACTAGTTACTGGGGATGGACCGATACCACTTTTTTCAAACAGATAAAGTACTGATACTTGGATCTGAGTACGTGCCAATAAGATGGGTTTTATTTTCTTCTTTTATTGTTACAATAAATGAAATTAGATAAAAAATAAAATATTAAAAATGACAAAAAAAATAGCATTTCAAGTGAAAAATAAACATTTCCTGTGAAATTATTGCAGAGTTTCCACATTTTAAGTATCGGTTCATGGTATCAGTTAACTTACCAATACAAGTACATTAGAACAGCATCTTCCCCAACCAACCCTGATAGCAGTATCTGTGCCGGTACATCCCTGGTAATTACCCTGATTCTATTGCCAGTCACCTTATGTATACAGGCATAGATCTGTAAGTCGTCTGCATTCAGATGAAATTCAACCTTGTATTTCTGAAGGAGCATTCCTCCTCACTCTCAAATGATCTAGAGTCTCTGATGGGTTTTCTTCCAGGATTGCTTTGAATTTATCTCCATACATCTTATCTTCAACTAAAACCAGCTGACTTCATAGCCTAGTTATGCTACAACCAAAGAGGGGCCCTTTGATGGAATGTACAATTGCTGGATCTCTTCATCTCCTCCAATGCTACCATTGGCCTATTGGCTGGTTTTCCTCGAGTCATGCTCTGCTTACCGAGCCTGCCAGTTTACGTAGACGGTGGGTTCCTTGGTGGGTTTACAGGTGTCCCACACTCTTTCCATTTTAATTTGATGGATTGAACAGGGCTCCAACACTTCTTTAACATCTCCACAAAGTTTTCCGTGAAATGTCTGCTGTGTTCATTAGTCTTCATGATGCTGTTTGTGTACTGATGAAACCTTTGAGCTCTTTGAGCTCTCACAGTTTACAATCGTGCATCATTTTGAGTCGATCTATCAGAACAAATTCCAATGAAATACGTTTGTGATTGTAAGATGACAAATACAGAGTTAATCACTGGATGTGCATCTCTTCACTCCCATTATAACAAAATGCTTCTCGAAAACAAAATGCAAAATTACACCAAGTGGATTAACATTAATTGTCTGCTGTCTTAAAATATCTGTCTGGATCTTGTATGTTGTTTTTGTTCTGTCACCAGGTAATTTTCAGGTTAGTAAAGGAGGGGAGGTGCTGAAAATGTACAGTGAACTGGAGGCAAAGTGTCTAGACTGTCTGATGAGAGACCCGCTGAGACCCTTTGTCCCTCAGTACCATGGTTTAGTCACCAGAGGGGAGCACTGCTACATCCGCCTGGAGGATTTACTCAACGGCCTGAGGAGGCCTGTTATCATGGACTGCAAAATGGGAGTCAGGTGGGTGTTTCTCTGAAAGTGATCAGCTAACCACTTGGCCGACTCAAAATTATTAATATTTTAAGGGATTGCTTTCTTTTTTCTCTTTTTGTATCTCTTATAATTGTCTCATTTCTGTTAACAGTAGAGAATGAGCTCTTATGGAAATTCTGTTTATAAAACATTTTGAATTTACCAGAAGATGAGTCTACTTTTCTTACATCGAGCAAATGGTCAGTTATTTCATGTTTTTAAGTGCTTTTATACTAACAATAAACAGATTTGAAGCATCAGCATATGCTTAATTAGCTCTCACGCTGTTGGGATCTCTTAATTTTAAGATTTTGCTATCTTTTCTTTGAAAGTGGTTGCAAACTGTATTTTTGTTCCCAGATACTGTTCAAATAAATTCTGTTTAATATATATAGCACAGACTGGTAAATGGACTGAACTTATATATCACTTTTATAATGGTGCTGACCACTCAGAGCACTTTCACTAAATGTGCACTCGCAAATACACACTTTCATTCACAGATACACAGATTGGTAGGCCACTTGCGGTTAAATGCCTTACCCAGGGGCACATCAACATGTAACCGTACTTGAACTTAAAACCCTCCATTAAAAAAGGCAACTACTCTACCCACCCAGCCACAGTCACTCCGACACAGACTCACAACAAATGTCTCACGGCACTTAATAAAAAAAACGGACTCAATTTATTGACAGTATGCTGTCTTTCAGTTCATTACAGTCATAAAGACAGATTCAAACTCCATAAACACATTCAAGATTAGTCTTTTTTGTAATAAAAAAATCTGAAAAATTCTGCTTATTTCCCGCCCCATCTTTACCAAGATGTAAAGACATCGGTAATAACCTTAGAGACACTGTTAGTCACTGAAAGCATTGCAAACCGTGACCTATATTTCAGTGTCCATGTGGATATGGAAGAGTTGGCAGGACAAAGCCTCTAGTTCTAAAATATGTGGCAGCACAACTTAGGCTTCCATAGCTGCATCTGCATATCCTGAAAACTTAATCAAAATCCACAACTTTTTGAGTCCTGTTGCTAACAGACAATACAGGTCTCCCTAAATTACCCTTGTGTGTGTTTGTGTGTTTGTGTGTGTGTGGTTGTCTGTCCTGTGTTCCTCTGCAATGATCTCATCGTATGTCAAGCCCGTAAGGATATGTGGGTATAGACAATGAATGCATCAATGTTCAGAGGAAGCTGCTTATCCCTGCAGCAGATCAGCAGATCTCAGTAGGGGGAGAGAAGGGGACGCTGTGGTTAATGGAATATTAGTGAGTATTGGATCTGTTCTTACCTGGTAAGTTATATCTCCAAAGGAACAAGGTCAGTCCTGGGTTGGTTTAAGCTGAAGGCACACAGGTGTGTGGGTTCGAGTGGGGTTTTTTGTTGCCATGTTTAGGCTTGGAAGTATCTTAAGGTGGATGGAGATGGTGAACAGCCAGGTGAGTTATGATTGGACAAAAGGAGGAGAAGGACCAATGATGGAGTTCTGAGAAAAGAATTGTAACAAAGGTAAGTATTTTAGAGCTGCTCTGGGTCTTAAAGTTATCTGAGGAGGCTAGGGGTTGATATGAGAAGACTTTTTTGTCTGGATGTCTGGACTGTCCTGTAATGTTGAGGCCTGATGAGATGATCAGTTGGGTCTGACACAAAAAACATACAATTATGACAAAGACAAACAAATCATAGTGATTGTCAAGCAAGGAGATGGAAAATCAATGATTTGGACTCACTTTGCAGCCACATGACCTACAGAAACTTGGAAGTTGTTAAGCTTGTCATGACGGCCTCTGCATACCAAAATATTCCTATATCCAATATGAGGCCATCTTTCTCACAGCTGAAGCTTGACATAAGGTGATTCATGCAAGCAATCCAGCTGCTTTGTAAACATGAGTGGCTCAAAATTCCAAAACTGCTATTGTTTCATATGCTTTTTTCTAGCACGACTGCAAGATTATGAATATAGATTTCAACCCCACAAAACCCAATCCAAAATCCTGATGCATACACTGAATGCAAACCCGAGCAGTTGGAGATAACGTTTTATACAGAAATACTACAAACTAAAACCAAAACGTTTAATATTCGTTTTCATATGCAGCACTGACGATTTACTTCCCCCCCAGAAAGATGGAAGCAGATTGAATTTCCAAAATAGAGCCAGATGAAGTGCCTTTTGCATGGATGTACTAGTTGAGAATTCTCCCTCGCAGGACATTCCAGGAGGAGGAACTGATCAAAGCACGGACCAAGCCCAATCCGAGGAGCGACATGTACCAGAAGATGGTGAAAGTGGACCCATCAGCACCAACAGCCAACGAACACGAACAGAGAGGAGTGACCAAATGGCGCTACCTGCAGTGGAGAGACACAACCACCTCCACATCCACTCTGGGATTCAGGATTGAGGGCATCATGGTACGAGAGAAGCTCGGCATTCTATGATTACTTTAAAAAGAATAATGCAGATCTAACTGTCAAACATGTTTGCTGTTTTTTCTTTCTGATTTGCAGACGGAGGACGGCAGTGTTGAGCGGGATTTTAGAAAAATCCACACTTTGACTCAGGTCACAGAGGCATTGCTCAACTTCACCAGGAATCAACTCGACACTCTGGTCAGTCATAGTTACGCCGCACTGTAGCAGTGGTAAATATAACCTCCAATCAGATGACAGTTGCCACAAATTATATTTAAATATATAGTTAAACTAAATACAAACATCATGGAAACAGTCTGAAGACACAAATATGAAGGTCCAAAAACATATTGGATGCAAATACTACCTCTAAATTTTAATGGAAGAAATGCTAGAGAAAAAAAGGGTTTCAAAAGTAATTAATTATCATTTAATTTCTTTCTGTTATTGGCAGACATTTTCGCATTTTTTACAACTACAGATTTAAAGGTATTTAAATATTTTTTCATGTGACGGAGCAGTACAACCAACACAAAAAGTAACATAATTCCAACTGGATAATGGGTGCAATGCATTTTTTGTGTGCATTTGTATAGCACGGTATCCAGTGGAAAAACTAACTGTCTTCATGGTTAAACATGCTGGTAACAGCATCATGATGTGGAGTCGGTTTTCATTAGCAGGGATGGAGAAATTTAGAGTTTATGGATGGGTGGCTGCAAAATCGTTTCACGTTCCTCATAAAAACAATTTTAAACACACAACCACAAAACTAAATGGTTTGGATTGAATGATATAACTGGGCCCAAGAGAAGTTCAGATGTAAAATCCAACGAAAAATCTGTGACAAAACCAGAAAATTGCTGTTCTCAGATGCTGTCCATCCAATCTGACTGAGCCTCGGTTATCGTTTTTTCCGTGGTTAGTCCACTTTATGTAGATGGATGGTATGCTGACGTCCATAATCCACAATTTGACGACTATATAGTCCAACACAGACACATTCTCTTTAACTTGATGTTGCTAACTGCTAACGCTTACACTAGAGTGTAAGCGTTAGCAGTTAGAGTCTGGCAATACAGGCATTCATGGAGAATTCCCATTACAATCCTTGTTTTACTGCACAATTATGACCTATTTTGTGCTTTTGGGTCACATAGTATTCAGGTAAACACATCAAAGTTTGAGGTATTAATACAACAGAATAATAAAAAAAAGCTCAATAATAATTGTACAAAGCTCTGTAAGATGTTTATCAAATAAAAACTCAAAAATGTTTTTTAATTCTTTACATACTTGGTTGAAGATTACCTAAAAGAGTCAAAATAATAGCAAAAACTCAAAGGAAATCAAAAATCTTGATGAAACATTACAATTAATTCTGGATACTTGGAAGAAAAGTGTTAACCTCACATCTTCATTCCCTTGAATTTACTCATATAAAACCCTATGATGTGTGTGTAATCTGTGGCCACTGAAGCACAGATATTCGTGTCCATGTGTGTTCTCAGAAAGCGTACCACTCCAGACTCTTGGACCTGAAGGATGCACTCAGGAATTCAGAGTTCTTCCGAACCCATGAGGTTGGGAAATGAAATACACAATGATCATCCTCTTTGCTATGATCTTCTATTCCTTCACTGAATCTCTCATTTCCTACTCAGGTTATTGGCAGCTCACTTCTCTTTGTACACGACCACAGCAAGGCCAGCGTTTGGATGATAGATTTTGGGAAAACGATACCTCTCCCGGACTCCATGGAGCTCCAGCACGGCGTCCCTTGGGTTGAGGGAAACAGGGAGGATGGCTACCTGATCGGACTGACCTCCATCCTCACGGCTCTGAGCCAGGCCATCAGCGTGGCCGAGGGGCAGCAGAAGGGCAGCTGAGCGGATACCTAAAAAGTGTGAAACAAGATGTTCTCTGGGTGTCTGTGACACCAACACCTGAATTTCAGGATAAAGCAGGAACAATGGCTTCTTCAGTGAAGCTGAAATTCAAAGCCGTATGAAGCTAGTCTTGTTTATTGTACATCTGGTATGTACATACAGCAAAGGTTGGAAGGATTTTTGCTATGAAGAATAATGATTTTCCGTTTTTGTGGGGTTTTTTTGTGTGTGTTTAGTATTAAATGTAATATTTGCAAAAATGTAATAATATAGTATATTTAAGAACTACATCACGCACAAAACCTCATGTTCTGCCTGTTTTAAGTCAGTACATGTTTGTATGATTATTTGTAACTTTGCTTTTAGATTATATTAACTGATAAAATGCAGGTGTTTCTTTTTAAGGATCTATAAAATGTATATTGATTCCAATGAAATGTTTTCCTATTTTTTTTTTCTCGATTTGTTGGTCAGACACTTAATAGTCCTCTGGTATTTGGTGGCCCAATTAAATAAACAGCTGAAAAACTCTTTATCCACCTCGTTATTACATGAATGTTTAGAACAAAAATTGAAGAAATATGTGCTTGGTTGATTACTTCTGTGCAGTAACAATGCTTTTTGGCAAAAAAGCTAATATAGTTGTAGATTTATTTACTTTTAAATTGTGAATCATTTGTTATTAAAATGCATTTGTGGTTTTGGTACCAGAATTGAGGATGTGGGCTGTGTGCAAGCGAATCATCTCTGCCAATTTTGAACAGCTTAGTCTGCTATCAGCTTTTTTATCTTGTTGGTTATTTTTGTTTAGTCACTTACGTTTGAAGAAACTGTTTACAATCAAGGCCCTCTATAGCCAATGGTTATCCTGCTGGCCACAAGTTTAGTCACTCACTGATGTGGGACACTATCCCATCCATCAACCAATATTTATTGCAAATCAGCCAATGTGGCTGTGTTGGTCAGTCTGGCACAGACGGCACATCCAACAACTGTTCAGTCGGGTTTAGATTAAATTCTGGAGATGTCGTCTTATAAACTCTGCTCTGCGGGGTTGCGCATTGACACCTTAGAGCAGGGATCCCCACCTCCAGGCCTCGAGGGCCGGTATCCTGCAGGTTTTAGTTCTTTCCCTGGTTCAACACACCACAATCAAATAATGGCTCGTTAGCAGGCCTCTGCAGAACTTTGCAATGCTGAGGAGGAAGTTAGAGAATTTGAATCAGCTGTGTTGGAGCAGAGACACCTCTAAAACTGGTAGTACATCGGCCCTTGAGGCCTGGACTTGAGGATCCCTGCCTTAGAGGCTACAGTTTGGTCTGTAAGAGTGGAGATATGGGATTGCCACAGCTTGAAGAATATTATCCTGATAACCGTTCGCACTGGAATTGTATCCCATGAAGACAAACATTACTTTATCAGCTATGGAGATCCAGCTCCACGCCATTACCTTGCCATCGCTAAAAGCTGCTTGACATTGGCAGCAAGGATTTACCAAATTTTTCATGCCCACAATCCTTCATTTCTCAAGTTTACGGCTCAACCAAGATGTATTTCCATACAACTTGTGTGGGTGCACAAGTTTTAATTTACTCTTGGTTTTAATCATCAAAGGTTTAAATACTTGTCTACAGCAGTGGCGTAGCCACAAATTTCTTTTAAGGTGGGTCCGGCAAAACATCGATGGGCCAAATAAATATCATTGAAGTTATTTCCATTGTTCCACAGTTGCTTCAAGAGATTTGTGTCTTTATAAATCAAAAACTGCTTAGAGCAAGGCATCCAGGCAAAGTAATACATTAAAGCTATAGCCTAGCAGCCTGCATGGTGACCCATGAACTTGGAGGTAGTTTCATCCAGTCTGGTGCTAGAGCAAAGGCTCATGGAACGTTGCATGAATTGTTGAAATATTACCACTTGTGGTCTTTTAAAGTGTGCAAACAGAAATGTATGCACACATCTACTCTACATGCCCCTTATAGTTGCTTGTATTGGGGTTTTAAACATAATTTCAAATATTTCATATGAATTTCCAAAAATATATATTTAATGTGCATATTTATAAAAAAAGTTACAAAGGAAGTGGAAGAATAATCTTTGCACATATTAGGTTGACTGTGTGATCACTGTGTGTCATCCCCTGGTAGGTCAAATGAAATCGCTTGGAGGGCCAACTTTGCGGACCCCTGTCGTAGTGGGAGTGTAATTCTATATTTATATGCACATCTATGCTTATTTTGGCCCTGAACTTAGCGAAAGCAAAAACAGATCATAAATACAAACTACATTACAAGAAAGTGTGTCGTTTCCCAATGGGAATGTCACTTTTTAAATATTTATTTGTTCATGTCATTACATGATCGCTCTGTCGTTACATGCTTAGAAAAATAATTTTTTTACATGTGCAAAAAGGAACAGAAAGATCAATCTAATTTAGTCTGTTCCTTATAGTCTTGTCTAAATAAAACAATACAGGCATTAATCAAACCCCTTCCCCTTCAAGTCATCAATCACCAAAAATGATGAACACTGAAAACAATTATCTCGCATTTCACAATTACCACAAAAAAAGTTGTCAACTTCTATGTAATCATTCATAAAAAAAAATATACGTTGTTCTGAACTTATAAACACATGTACAACATTTATTTTCTTCAAACAGTTGCATAATTTCACTCCATTAACAGAGGGACACTTTTGTTTCAATGTGCAAACACAGTTTGAAAATAGAAACGCCCTGCACAACAAGACTAAATACATTTTGCACATCAGTTGGCAAAATTCTTCGTTTGGCTTTCTAATGATTCATATTTTTGAATCAACAGCAGCCTCACATTTAAGTTGTCTAGTCACAATAACTGAGCTGTTGGTATGTGCTCTATAATCTCTTTGGTAATTATTCTAATTGCTCTTTTTTGTAACAAAAAACAAGGGGGCAGTAAGAGCTGCTATATGCGTTTCCCCGGGCTTCAGCACAATAACTGTTATAACTAATTCCAGTCGGAGACATTTTGGTTCCAGAATCTGTTGGGTCGCTAAATTCGGCATTACACCTGCATGTTTTAGTCCATTCCACCAGGTGGCGCCATGACGCGGGATGTCTATGGGAAAAACTTAACGGTGCTTGGGACAAACTGAGCGGGTCGGAGACGGTGTTCCCCCTGGAGGTTCTCCCTAACATTTTTTTTTTTGGGTGGGGGGGGGAGAGAATAACAACATGTAAGTAATTTAGTCGATAAATGTTGTTCACTAATGTCTAGGAGAGAAGTAAAATGAAAACCGTCGCGCTAATTTCAGCCGCTAGCTAAAACCTCATTTCAACCGCTTCTCTTAGCTCAGGTAAAAATAGAAAACAAAGTTGCTGCATCTGAAATTCCTGCACATTTTAGCTGACCATTTTGTTTCTATTACATCGTAAACAGTTTTCTTAAGGTGAAAGGACTTGAGGAGCCCGATTGATTATGTTTCGGAGAAACTACCCGAACCTAGCCGTGGTGACACACGTGATAAACGATGGTAAGTCATACAAACTGCACCAGCTGTCTCAAGTTAGCATCGTACTGCCCTGGTTTCATCCTAAACTGTTTGATTATCTACTTATTTCTTTGGCTGCTTTTCGGTTAAATCGGAAGAGGAGGTAGAATGTATTTAAAGGTAAATAAAATGCAGCTGCTTTTCTCAGCGCCTGAGTTCTGCTGCACCTGCTGCTGCTCGACCACGTGGTCCTGGTTAGTTTCCCCTTGAA
The DNA here is from genome assembly GCA_028564705.1 of Apricaphanius iberus. Taxonomy (NCBI): domain Eukaryota; kingdom Metazoa; phylum Chordata; class Actinopteri; order Cyprinodontiformes; family Aphaniidae; genus Apricaphanius; species Apricaphanius iberus. The sequence continues at coordinate 1,777,592 of JAPXFQ010002982.1, forward strand.
GCGGACAATTTGGATGTAATTCCAACTCTTGGCGGCCTAAAGATTAATAGTTTTATAAGCGTGATGAAGTCTTTAGGAAAGTTGATGATCTTATCTTTGAGCTAATTTGGTGAAGAATATTCTTCCTGTGCATGCATGATTTCTCTCTGGATACTCTGGTTTCCTCTCACCTTCTAGAAGAATGCATGCTGAGGTAAATCATCTCCCTCAAATCAAATTACCTTAGGTATTAGTGTGTGTGTGTGTGTTGCTGTGACAGGCCAGCCCACTGTTGAGCAAATACCCTGCTCACTGACAATGAGGCTGCCACCCCGGGCTCCTTCATAGATTAATTAGTTATACGAAAATGAATTGATGATGCTTAAGAATGAATAAAAATCTGTTATGGCAGATTTGAGGATATACACAGCAAAACGGATTCCATAATTTACATAAATGACAAATATTAAAGAAAAATATAAACATTTTTATATGACTGTGTAAATAATTGTGTTACTAAGTTTGTTTATTTGCAGATTGAAGCTGTATACACCAAAGCGCTTCGGCTGGTCTGAATCGCGCCTCTTTGCTTCGGTATCCCACACTAAACTCCCATCACAGTGCTGGGATTTTAATCCTCTGGTCTGAAGTGACCGCCGCAAACGACTGGGTTTTTCAGCTGCATGAGACTGTTTTTTTCGAAACCTGTGGACTCTGTCCTGACAGGATGGTGTTTGCTTGCAGACACAATATCTGTTAATTTAAAAAAAAGAACACAATCCAAAACTAGTGATCATACGGACTCTGGATAACGTGACTGCTCTACCCGATAACCAAAGAGCTGAGGCAGTGCAAAGCATATAATCCCCCCATTTTACATCACAGGTCAGGATTATAAAATTTATGTCAAAATTTGTGCCTTTATGTATTATGACATTTAGAATAACCCCAATAAACATTTAAAATAGTAATTTTAGGACATTTTATATGCATTTTAGAAATAATTCACCTCCAATATGCTGCTTAAATAACAATACAACTAAAGCTGGATATCGATTAAAATTTTAAGAATCGATTTGATTCTGATTACCAAGAGTTAGAGATGATTATCATGATCTAATCTGTTCCAATTCAATAATTATTTAGGTCAGTGCTGTAAAAACTTTTTTTTTTCTATTACCTTAATTATGTGCATGTAAATCATTGATGTAACACTGGGTGAGTAAAGGCGTCTCTCCGCCGGTACGATTCGACTCGAGTCAGATCGACTCGGCCTCAGTACCGTTTATTCTCCACCAGCAAAAATTTGGCTGAGCTGCTCCGAGCCGATACTATTTTTCGTACCACCTCAGCTGTGGTTCCATCCGTGCTGAACTGGTACTGAAAAGCGACGTCAGACGGCTGTTGGTCACTGATTGGCTGGAAGGTGGAGTCACTGGAGAGTAACTTGAAAACAAATGACCGCCATTTTGAAACCTCGCTACAGCGAGTGGATGTGTTTAGTGTTTGCTGAAGAACAATGACAACCTTAAAAACCAGTGCTGTGATCCAAAAGGAGTTTCAGCATTTCTGAGTTTGTTGGCTGAAGAGAAGATTCAGTATGAGCTGGATGGAGCTGCTCGCTGTGAGAGAAGAGGTTATCAAGGAGGAGTCGGGCTGATCGCGGTTCATAGCCGATGGCTCGCACCTGCAGGCCGAAGCAGAGAAACGGAGAGAGAACTCGCTGTCTCGTACTCGCGGTAAAAAGCAAATTTCATGCCGCTTGTATATTTTATTCACAATATTAACATATTCAGCTGCATGCTATCTTCAGTATGACAGTTCTTTTTAATAGTTATCCAAATCAGTTCTGATGCCGTTTTTTTGTTTTTGTAAATATGAATGATTTATTGTCATTTGCAGTTTCATTACATACTGGTTGGTGGAATCATTTTACAATATTATGTCTGGCTTCAGGGTTCAGCAACATTTAAAAAATCTGATAGTAACATTTGCTCTGGCTGTTCAAAGTAAAAAACTCTTGCGCTGCTAAATGAGTAAATTGCGTACATTTGAAAGCTGCTGAAAAGCCGAAGCCTACTCAAAGATGGGATATTATCTGTAAAACACATTGTAGTGGTACTGATTTAAAAAAAAACTTAAAACATTTTCAAAGCACACAGCTTTATTACAAAACATACAGTTGTGGTTTGTAATTCGTAGAATTCGTAGCATTTGTATAGCAACTCCTTTCTTTAAGGGGACACAGAAGCGAAAAGCTGCGTCGCTCCAGCGCTGGACGTAGTTTGCTGCACATGTAGATGAATTTGTTCCCACATCCTGAAGTTCTGCAGCCACTGAGCTTCGGTGAAACCCAGAAGAACGTCTCATCACTGCAAGACCCAGTTAAACAACCAAACAGGCGGTCGGCTGCGACAACTTCACAGAGCAGTCATCTGAAACACGCACACACAGAATACTTATTAATAAAGCCAACTTGTTAACATAGGTTTTTACGCTGGGCTTTAGTGAATAAATAAATACCAAGCACGTATTTATAGCCCATCACACCGGGGTAGTATTTGCATTGGCTTACCCACACAAGCACCGGGGTCCTGTCGCGTCATTGTCCTACAGAGCTTCTCACACTCGTTTGTACTCCTTCACCCAGTTTTCCTTGCAGTGTGCAGCTTTTCAGGGGTCTTTATTCTTTGATAAGAGAGGCTTTCTCTTCGACGTGCGTCTACAGAAACCCACGAACTGAGCAAAAAGCTCAGGATCGCTAGTGAGGGCGCCATAGTTCTTCTTTTTCTCCGAGCCTTTGTTTACTTCCTTTCCTTTGTCTACTTACTCTGGCGCCGCCCAGCATATGTTGGACCCGCTGACTTTAGACGCTCTGGTTTGTTGCAACTGTGAAGCAACACTTAACAAGTCGGGCCGTGCCGAGTCGCGTTACCGATAGTACCAGTACAGTACGGCTCGGCAAAAGGTACTAGTGGAGAGATGCCTTAACAGTTCACCAGGAGAAACTTTATCAGTTAACAATTCAAATGGCCATCTGGAATCGTTCTCCCTATTTAGCTTTAAAAAAGCCAAACAGTTTTAAATAATTAATTTTATATTTTTTTAACCTTTTTTAACCTTTACAGAAAATGTTAGTGCTATGGTCAATTTTGTTAATATTTTATTTTTAATATAATTCACCATCATTTGTTGTAACAAGCGGAGAAGAAAATAAAACATGTCATTATTGCATTTTTTTTGTATGGTAGAAATATTGGAATTGGTACTTGGTATTGGCTACTACTCAGATCCAAGTATCGTATCAGTTTGGAGAAAAAAAGATATCAATCCATCCTTAGTTTGGATGAATTAAATTCTACACTAGTGTCTGTAGCTAATTATATTTATTTAGCTCAAAATTAACCCTATATCTTTGGTTTTCAGGGATGTGAGGTCACTCCAACTTCAGAGAGAAATTGACTTCAGCATTTAGTATGTTTTTTTATTTCATTGGTATTTGTGCTTTCCTTTGTATGTGTACCCCTAGCATTCCTAAGTTCTGCCATTCTTATGCTCTGCCATTCTCATGTTCTCAATTTACCTCGTACATGTTTACAAAAAATCTAATAAAGATTGTTTAAAAAAATAAAAAACTACTACAGGAGAGTGGCAAAACTACAACGTATTAGGACCATTGCAAACAAAAAGAAAAATGTTTTGGAGTAAATTTCCGCCCAAAAAACCCCCCGAATTTCTGAGATTAATTGCACATATTTTCCAGACAAAATTTGGAAATTCTGTCATGTAGTACAAAAGTAGTACAATTACGAGTAAAAACTCAGAATTTCTGAGGTTAATTTAAGATATTTTCTATCAGAAAAAAGTGTAATTCTCTGATGTAGAAAATGTGCTAGAAAGAAACTGATTAATTCATATGATTAAAGGCATACATTTCAGTATCTAAAATAAGGTATTTCTAGCATTGTAAGTAAAAACTTCTTTGTCTTTTTCGCACATTTCCCGTAATTTTACTACTTTTTAACATCACATAATTTCCCGAGTTTTGCTGGAAAATATGTTAATCTACGATAATCTCACAATTTCTGAGGGTTTTTGGGGCAGAAACTTACTCCAAAATGGCCTTAAAACTAAGTCGTACAAAACTATGGTGGTCCTTGAGGAAAGGTAAAATAGAATCACCAATTGAACAAAGCGTTAGGAGAACATGGTTGAAACAGCGGGAATATAAGAAAGAACTGGCAGGTGGCTCCATAATATTCCAAGAAAATATTACGATATAGAAGTTTGTTCGTGTTACCGCGTCTTGATTCACACTCCTTGCCAGTTGGTGGCGCTAATACGCAAACAGGCTAGCTAGCCATCATCGTTCTCGTCCTTTTAAAGTTGCTCCCTGGTCAAAATCATCGCGCCAGTCCTGACAAACTTTACATCAAGAAAGGTTAACAGTGATAGTTTTCGCATGGATGTTTTTGCTGTTTTCTATTTGTCTTATATAATAAAAAAATAAGATGCCATGCCCCTGTATTTTTGCCCCGGAAATGAAATTGTTTTGCTTCCGTCGTCTTCTCGATAGCAGAGGAAGCTAGGCTAACAGCTTGGACGAGCCAGTAATCACGTTCTGGCGTCTTTTGTCTCTCACGGAGGCACGTGGGCTGTTTGAGCTGTTTTATCCGTGTCTGGTTTGTGTTCTTTAAAAGAGAAAAGTTGAGGCCCGCGGACTGTTTCTCTCCCTCCAACACGGGCGGACTTTCCCTTTTTTTTCGCCTGCAAACGAACACTACTGAGAGAATATGGCGGACAGCGGGCATTACTACAACGGTGAGTAGCACGTTTACTGTCGCATTACCCTCACATCTCTCCTGCTTCACCCACTTCCCTTCAGACCGCGAAGACTTCATGGTGAGGAGAGAGGTCACTCGAGCAGATTTCACGCTCTGCGGAGGTAACATGAGTCTCCGGGCTCACAACATGGCTTGCCCTCAGTGCGAATGTTCAAGTTCAGTGTTGTCATGTGTTCATCTCTGCTGCTGCTGTTTCACTGCCAGTAAAGAATCCATGTGGCGTTTAAATAAACCCTACAGGAGCACTGTGTTTTAACATAACTGGCCTTTTTAAAAACGAGCTTGCATCCACTGTACGTGTTGCTAGATTATTTGATACTTGTTAAAATTATTTTGCACTCATTAAGGTAGAGACTGAAGTGTGATGAATCACGTACAGATGGAAGCAAGTCATTTATTTTTAGAGGGGTGGGTTTTATCTACATGAAAGCACTAAACATTCTATTAAGTGAAAGGAAACAAAAGAAACACGTAAACATCTTCTATGTAGCTTTTACAGTGATTTATTTTTTTATGGTCTATATTACAGAATGCATATCTAGCTGCCTGGGGGTTTACTAGAAATCTAATGGTCTCGTTTTGTTACAATTGAATATACTATAATTTATTTTCTGACAAATAGCCCTGTAAACCAAATAATTAGTTATATGTATGCGTTAATTCAGCCAGCACAGGCAATGTGACACTATATTTGAAAAGATTTCCTCTAATCCATCCTCCATATTGGTAAATATTTGCTCTTACTATCCCGACAAACCCACACAGCCCTGTTGAACCACACAGGAAGCGTTTTTCCACTTCATCTGATTCTAAGTTAATTTATTTTATATCATGGGGCGCTTACTGTGGGATTGTGGGGCTTACTGTGATACTGAAGTTTTGCTTGATTCTGACGTATTTATCCCTATTCCCGGCAGAGCACGATGACAGAACAGCACCGTTTCGCAACCGTAAAGGCAGGGGGGACAAGGGTCGGTCCTTTGGCAGATCTCGGAGGGACCGCCAACGAGGTGGTCACTCGGGAGGGTTTGGAGGCCCGGGACCGCGGTCCAGGCTGCTTGACGACACAGATGCAGATGTTACGATGAGTGACAGCTCTCAGGACAGCAGCTCACAAAGCAGATTGTAAGTGCTTTTAGGATCATTCTTGTAAACGTATTGGCTGGTAGTCAGGCATATATAACTGAGTGATCCATTCTCAGTGAGTACATTTGTTTTTCCGCGGGACAACTTAATGAATACAGTGTGAATTTACTAATTGATGCTTCCTTCCACAGTTGTTATGTTTTAAAATAGAGGTACCCAGGTCCAGGCCTCTACACCATCCTGCATCCTTTGGGTGTATCCCTGCTCCAACAAACTTGGATCCGATGGCTGAAGTCCATCAGCAGCCTTTCAACTGAGTCATTCAAGGGGTGCACCTAAAAGTTGCAGGATGGTACATCCCCAGAACTGGAGGTGGCTAATCCTGGTGTATAATAATAAAGACCTGCCTTTAAGCACATGACACTGTTGAGGAAGACAAAAAAAATGTCGTTTAGAGGGAGCCTGGACACCCATGTGAAGGATATGAATATTTTTCGTCTGCTGTGACTCAATGGGGTAGATGGATGCAGCCAGCTGGGTCAGACCTGACCAGCAGATAAAGCACTTGGCTGGTTTATCCGTCATTATTCTAACACGAGGGCATGAAAACAGAAGAGGGTTTCTCTTGGTGCATATTGTCTGGCTAATCGTTGTTGATGGTGAGGTGTGTCAGACTATCTAATTGAGGCATGGCTTAATTATGTCATCGTCTGGATTGTACGTAATGCGTCAGTGATTGATCTGTTTAGAGCAAGAACACAACTGTCATCCTCTGTACTGTGCTACCATAATAATCTTATTAATGACATCATTGTGTATAAAACTGAGCATTATCCATCAACGCTACCTGCCCGATACTGAACCTGTCTAATCAGGATCATCTGTTGGATTCTTCCAATAAATTGTCTGGAGAGAAACCAGCTGACTCGCATCTTTAATATTATAGAATTGGCACAAAAAAAGTTTTTAGAAATGGATAACCTAAATGGGGGGGTTCTAAGGTAGTCGTGTCCGAAGTTGGCCCTAAAGGGCGTGCATTAGGGCTGAACGATTAATTGCATATGCAATTAAATCGCGATTTGGTAAAATGCGATTTCCTAATCGCAAAGGCTGCGATTTGACTTGATGTAAACTTATCTGCTAAAGTCACGTGACTTGCAAACAATGCAGGGAGAGAAGGAAACGCTGCACTTTAACCAGTTATAAAATGACCTAAAGCTTAACAGAATCCAACACTACACAATAGTTAGTACCAAAGATGAACAGTACATCAGCTGTGAGAAATTATATCTGTTATGAAAACGTTGATGCTGCGCAACGCTAGGTAATGCAGAACCCGTCTTGGTATTGTTGCTGCCTCACGAGGTAGGCTACAGTACGAACCTTTATCAACACCTAAAAACATCCCACCACCATATATTAGAGTTGAACGGCTAAACTGACCGCCACCAGTGTTTCAATTTCCAGTAAACTAACTTCACGGCGACAGGGATCGCTGACCGAGCTGTTTGAAAGAATCGCTCCTTACGAACATAAAAAAACGGCACACTGAAATAATTCGTGCCATAACGGGTTTTATTGCAAAACGTATGCTTTGTTAACCATGATGAATGAGCTAGGATTCAATCTCACACACACATTTTAGCCACATTTTACCTGCGCTGTATAAAAAATGCCGACAGAAAGGTAAAGCCGCACCAAAAACAGCGGAGTATGTTGCAACAACTGACCTGAGATCAAACCGCTCTACAGAGCCATACCAGAGTCTGAAAGTGCATTAGATTGATGGAGAATTAAATATCAGAGCTGGTTCCTTCAAGCATCCTACTTCCTGGATAACACCACAGAGGAAAACATTGCAGCCGGAGGGAATTATTAGCTGGGATCAAAAGGAAGAAAACCTTGATTGCAGAAACGACTCCGATGACCATCAGTGTGAGGATTAAAAGTAGATAAAGTTGTTAATATTTTCATTTGTCTTAAAATAAGTAAATAATCTTATGGAATAGAATAAATTATGTATAAAAATCTGTTTATAATACACAATATTTTTTATTGCATTAATTAAAAAATGCATAACAGCCCCACAAAAATAATTGCACATTAAATCGCAATATTTTCCAAAATCGTTTAGCCCTAGCGTGCATATTTTACTCCCCTCTACTACTCCCCAATTCATCCACTGGAATAAAAAGAAGAGTTTGTTAGCAAGGTTCAGTAAAGCTGGATGATCTGCTGCTGTGGTTTCATTCTTATCGGTAAAAATCAAGTTAAGACTCAGGGGTCTTATTTATATAACTGTAGAATCCTTAATAAAACCATACTGGAGCTCAGCAAGGAAAAAAATTACTAACGCAAAGGAAGTTTCAGATCTATTTAGCTTTTTGTATGCACTCCATTTCTGCCTCACAAATCCCACTTTTCCAAAAAATGTGCTTAGGTGTTTATTGAATCATACCCTGCCCACTACACCAACTTTCTGCCAGAATAGGTGAATTCAAAGTGACTAACGAATAGTCTACATAGACGTGAGCTGACTGATATGGGACATTTCAATAGATTTTATACGCTCACTGGCCACTTTATTAGGTACACCGCGTTTTTTTCATCACAATCAATTTTTTAATCTTAAAATTTGTTTTTTTTTTATGCTAGTTGTCTTTAAATGAAATCTGTTTTTATGCTTTAGTCTTCTTGTGCTTGAGTTGTTAGAAGTTAAACACACCCTGAAGTGGAGATCAAAGGCTGTGAATTTATCATAAGCTGACCGTTTTCTATTGTAGTGGGGAGAACGAGATGAGAATGAGTGCTGAGTTGAAGACAGTCTACTCAACGTAGCTTTATTTACTGAGAACCCTCTGCGATTGTCTTTCAAAAATAAGAGCGAATAGCGACAAATCTAGCAATTTGTTATAGGGATATTGAAGACTTCTGGGAGAACCAATGTAACATCGTTACTCTTCTCTCAGAGCTCTCCTGTCTCAGGCCCGCGAAGGCAACCAGTCTGCACCGCAAGCTGGTCCAGTTGTTTGGCAAGCCATTGTTGTAAAAAAAAAAAAAGCCCCAGTGAGTCCAGAACGCTAATCAGCTGGACTCGAAGCAGAAGGTTGCATTTGTTACTTGTGACTAGTCACAAAAACAACAGAATGTAAATGTTGGATCCGCATCTCTTCAAGCCTGTTAAATACAATAAATTACTCCATCATAGTTCGACCATACTAGTGTAACAAATTTAAATGGTAATACCACAAGATTAGGGTTTTCCTCAGCAGTTATTAGGTGATTAAAATTAGATTAATTTTATTAATAATTTTCAGATCATAGTTAATTAATCTTCAATTTTTCTTAATCTTGTGACAGTACTTTATTTTTATATATATATAAATAATATAAAAATGGAAGGTGACAGTAGTGCCTGTGGTAACCGGAGCACTTGGGGTAGTGACCCCCAAACTGGAGGAATGGCTCCAGCAGATCCCTGGAAGAACCTCAGACATCTCAGTACAGAAATGTGCAAACTTGGAACAGCAAATATACTGAGGAGGACCCTCAAGCTTCCAGACCTCTGGTAGAGGACCCAAGCTTGGAATGGGAAAAAATCGCCCACAGTGGGCGAGAGGGGAATTTAAAATTTATACATGTAAACAAACCGTAGGAAAATAAATTGACTTTAAAAGAAATTTAAAACTCTTAAATGTCACCAGCTAAGATTGGGTCCTCATTAAAAATATATTTTTTATTTTGGTACTATAGTGCAGGACCTACCCTGGGCTATTTTAGCCCCTCTTTATTAACCTCTTGGATGCGCCCCTGCTCATCAGCACTGAACATTTAGAAATATTTTCTTTTTAATCTTCATAAAAAAGCACAGGACACCTTGTGTCAAGAGAGTGAGATTTTTTTTAAAGTTTTTTTTTCCACTTTGATCACCGCACAGCATTGAGTCTGTTTATTCGAGCTCAAAGAGCTGGAAAAATAGCATATCTGCATATCACTGCAAACGCAAATCTGCAAATGCGTTTTAATTTTCATTAGAGATAGGGATGCACCGATGCAGGTGTTGGGTATCGGCCCCGATACCGTGTAATGTACTCAGAGAGGTATTGGTTCAAGTTCACCGATATCTTGAAACGATTCTTTAAATTTGTAAACTCTGCAATAATTTCACAGAAAATTATCATTTTTAACTTGGAATTTTAGTTTAGTTTTATTCTTTCTTTCTTTTTTTTATCTAATTCAACATTGTGCGTTGTAACAAGCAGAGAAGAAAAAACTTGCCTTCCAGTTAATTGTGTTTTTGGTTTTGCAGAAGTCTCAGCATTGGTACTCTGTATCGGCAAGTAGTCTGATCCAAGTATCTGTATTTTATTTGTTTGAAAAAAAAATTTATCATTGCATCCCTAATTATAGAAATTTACAATTTAATTTTGTAACAATTTTGCTGTGGTGTTATTAGAAAATTAAATCTTAAATTTTATGAAGTTACAGAATTAGCGATGGTGAATTAGAAAGTGAATCTGTATTTTGGATTATTTTTTTCTTTTATGTATGAATCAAAAATAGCTGCTAGATTTTGAAAATGAAAAAAATATTCCTGCAAATACATTTAGATTTTATTTTACATTTATGCTTCCATGTGTAATGGCATTTAAGACTCTTAATAAAGATGAGATTCCTTTAAGAGTTTGGAGGTTTTAATAAAAGTTGAATTGATCATACAGGAGAACAGCACAGATCACAGTGAATGCCGAATGCTGCCCCCCTCCCTCACTCCCCAACTACCTACTACCCCACTACCTAACTCCCTAACAAGCTCATATGAAAATAAGAGTCTTTATAAAGTTCAGCAACCTTGCCTCTATCACTTTGAAGACAAAACTATTAACCTCAGGGTGGGGATATCTCCTGATGAAGACATCTGGCTCTTTAGCTGTGAATAAGTGACTTTTGACATATACAAAACAATGGCAAAAGCTTGGGTTATATGTAACACAATAAGAGAAACTCTCAAAACTAAGTTTGTAAGAAGAATCAATATTTTCTCAGGCAGTGATGTCTTCTTTAACCTCGAACTCAACACCTGTTGTCTGGCTCCTCTGCTCTGTGTTAATAATACTAAAAGATTAATCATAATAATAAATTTTTCGATCACACATGCATAAAGACTCTTCTCCTAAAAATCTGCCGCTCGCTGCTGTGTCCATGCAGGTCCCACATCACTGGTTACAGCTGATTATTCTTCATCCGTCATACACGATTCATTTAGGTGACCTATTTTAGATTCAAAACGGTGGGTTTTTCCAAAAAGATGAGGGATTTTCATGACTGGAAGAGGTAACTGCACACTATGGCACCTTCTTTGGCAAAATCCAAATATAACGTTTTATTCTTGATCGCTCTAACATAAGAAACAGTGTAAATGATATGTGACACCGTCAGATATATGAAGATGAAGAAGAGAGTCAAAATCGGTAAGATGTGCGTTAAAGCTGCAATAATTGGGTAAAACTGCAAGAATTCACTGGGATTAGCTGAATTTGTGTTAATAGTTGAGATTCCTCCCCTTTGCTGCCTGCATGCTGTGTTTTTGCGCAACTGCATGTTCAATGGAAGTATTGACTATGTCCCTGTTAAAAAAGAATTAAAATTATATTTGTAGGTGTGGTGGAGCACCATGGTAACACTGATTGAAGGGAAAACACTATGAAGGAGGGAGAAATCTCATGCACAGCTGCGGCATTTCTGACACGAAGGCGGCAACTCATAAACCCGTGAAGCTGCTTTGTTTTCAGTAAGCGGCTGTCAGGGCCAGTTCTAGCTGTACTGGACTCTCCACATATTTTTAACTTCTTAAAAGAAAGGCCGCGGTGCTTAGTTTACAAACCATTAATTGCTTCTTTCAGAGCTCATTAGTTAATCATTTCACACAAGGTTGAGCTAACGTGATTTGTGTTGGGTAGAAAACACAAATCACGCTCCAACTTGGGAAGCTCTTCCCTCCTCCAGCTACTCTGGAGAAATCCCAAATGCGTTTCCAGGCCAACCAAGACACCTTGTCCCTCCTGTGTGTCCTGGGTCTTCCTCTGGGTCTCCTCCTGGTGGGACGTGTCACGAAATGCTCACCAGGCGTCCTGATCAGATGCCCGAGCCACCTCAACTATTCTGAGTTGTATTTTTTCATTTTGAAAACGTATTACTCTTACTTTTAAAAAAAGAAATAAAGTTGTTTTTTTCTCACCAGGCATACTATTCCCTGTTATTTCTTTGAATACTCTCCTGTTTCCTAATATTTTCTGGCCACTGTCAATGGAATTTATTTGCCAGATTATTTGTAAGAATAAACAGAACAGTCTGTAGGTTTGAGTCAAAAAATGTGTGGAGTTGTAAAACTGAAATTGTCAGAGGTGTGTAATCTCACATGAACGTCAAATCTTAAACAATGGAAGAGATTATTTTTGGCTCATCTTTTTTTACCTCAAGTAAATGTATTGGGAGAGTGTGAGTAAAGATGCCAACCTTGTTTCAAAAATTAGCCTCACCTGTTTTACTGGACTTTCTGCTTGTATCCTTGCTTGGATGTGTGTTGTACACTGGTTTACTTTACAAGGTTTATTGAGAATAAATACTTAAATTAAAAGTTTTAGCAGTTTTGGCTGCCAAATCTAGAGCATAAAGTGCAAAGATGTTACAAACTTCCACACATGGTTTTAGAAATGTATTTATTTTTTAACATAAAGGATATTATTTAAATGAAAATCTTCTTTGGGTTTTCTTTAGCAACCCTTATGGAAGACCCTCTCGGAATAGAGATGGACGGAATAGAGACGGACGACAGGGTAAAGGAGGAGGAAGAGGAATATCAGGAGGTGGAGGCGGCAGCGGAGGTTTCAGAGCTGACAGAGGTGGCGGTGGTTTGAGAAACCGGTTAAGCTGGTACAAAGTTACGGTAAGGGGAGCTCACATTTTTAATGACAATGTTAACAAACCTGCATTAAAACAAACAGCAGAGATGATGTGTGTTTTTCTGATCGTCAGATACCACATGGAAGAAAATACGAGAAGAAATGGTTGATTACGGCTCTTCAGAACATCTGTGCAATTCCGTACACACCTGTTCAGGTAAATTGAAGCTCTGCCTCATCAGCTGTTCTATATAAACGTTATCGAACAATTCAAATAACTTTTGTAGTCTCGTCACTCTGTCCATGTAGTACCACGTTGACCACCAGAGGGCCCATTTCTATGTGGAGGACTCGGCTGCAGCCAGTGCTTTGCGCAGATGTTCTCACAAGATTACAGACTCAGATGGCTATAAGGTATGCTATAGTATTAGCTTTAATTATGTGCTTTTTAATCATCAGTTGTCTTATTAATATTTGTTGTCAGAAAAGGCTAATTTTGTAGGGTTTTTTTGCTGTTTAAGGTTGTGCACTAAAACTCAACTGTATTTATAATCTCATTACTTTCCTCTGTTTCCTTTGGGTGTCGATTCGTTAAGGTTGAAGTTCACGTCAACCCCAGTAATCCCCCATCGTTCCTGCAGTCAGACCTGAAGCCTGAACACTTGGAGCACCTGAAGGTGACCGCCGTAAACGGATAGTTTAATGGTTTATTTTGGTTTCACATGAATATCGTCACCCAGTATAAATGTAGTCATCACGTAATGGGTGCAGTGGACTAAAGGGATGTAAGGGGGAAGTGTAGTCTATTGTCTGACAAAGAGCCGTCCTTTTAAGGTAGCACTGCTGCAACCAATAAAAACTTTCAGGCAGCTGAGGCCATAATGCACCATATTACATTTTTACCATTTGCACATATGGAATGCGTCAAGCAGAGACAAAACTGATCAGTACAAAAACAATAAAATGTGTGAAATGATCAAACATGAAATGAGTTGTTCCACTCTAAGCAGATTTTTTTGACAAATCCTATTCGAAATCCTTTGATTCAATGTGTACACAACTATAGTATTAGTCCCTGCTCCACAAAGACTTCCCAGAATGTCTCTTAAGTCATGCAGGAATTTGCTAATGATACACTGAAATAGATTCAGGTCTGGCCTTTAAGGACTGACTTTTTCAGTAAAAATTATATAGCATTACAATAAATCTTTCCACTGTTGAAAAAATAGTTCGGACTTTTTGTAGCTTCTATGCTCGGACTAATCAAAGGTGGTTGGCACGCCATTTAAAATCCATACTGGTAAAAATGTGCAATTAGTTAAAAGCCGTTTTAAAAAGCCTAACGTATGAAGGAGAATATAGTTCATGTCCGATTTGTCTTAGTTTTCTTCGTTAGATTATGATCAGAATTGAGCAAAATTGTTTTAAATTCCATTTTCAAAAATCTTTTTAATATGCTAAATGTAAATGATAATGTAGAGGGAACCAGCATGAAGTACGAGCTTGCCATGGGTGCAGAATAAAGAAACAAGCAGCACCCATCCATTTTCTTTCTGAGAAGGAAACTTGACAGAATAGTTGACAAAGTAATTTACCGCAGCCCTAAGCAAGATACTGATCGATGGATGTTATCAGCATGAGGATTATCAGGGGTCCTTGGAAAGATTTTACGCTCTGTAAGAGGTCACTGGCTCCCAAAGAGTACCTGGTCTAAGATCAGGATAACCTAAATTGAGCTTTTCTGCCCGAAGATAAACTAAGGTCAGCTTTGGAAAAAAAATAACCTAAAAGAAACCACTAAAGTAAACCTCTGCACTAAACAAAGATGAGAGAAAGTAAACCAAGCTAAACTAAAGTAATCTTAATTAAGATACGATAGTCTAAGAGAACAACATGGAAGTAACAGGCCAAGATAAACTAAAATAAGATAAATAGGTTAAGCTAAGCTAAGCAAAACACAGATGTCTTTACTGATACACAATATTGGAAATGTATATTCTACAACAGCAACAAGTTAAAATGTCAAGTTTAAAATAGGGCTGCTACGAAGTAAAATTATCGACAGAAAATGTAGTAATCGACATTATCTAAATCTTTTTTTTCTCTCTTAAGATTGCGGCCTCTTTATCTCCTCCCTTCCTGCTTTTCATGCACATGCGCAGTTGTGGCAATCAGGCTCAGCTGCATCTTAAAAAAGCTTTAACAGCAGTGAGCCGACATTGTAGCTCTAACGTTCTAGAGATTTATTAAATGAGAAGAGCAGCATGTGTAATGCAAAATTCACAAAGTAGAAGCTGCTTTCTAGGGCAGTACAGCAGTATTGTTTGAGCTTCTTAAATAGAATCCCGCTGTGACTGAAGACAAACACAGACTGTAGCCTCCGTCAACTAGTTAGCTTGTTAGCTGCTAACATTAGCATCAACAGTAGAGCGTTCCCCCCCCCCCCCCCCCCCCCCACGACATGTTGGCTTTTTACCTTCTCTCATAGGTATCCATGGGTATTTCATAGATTGATGAAACTATCCAGATTATTTTATATGATGTTCTCTACGGCCCGAGCTGCTGCTTAGAGGCTGATTCTGATCCATTTACACACACATCAGCAGCTGCGGCTGCAGCAGCTGACGGGACATTAAGGTGCAGGTGTCGCAACAAAAAACCCGCTGCTTATTATTTTTATTATTGCATTAAAATACTTATTTAGTCAGAATGTAATGTTTACTTTAGATGTTAAATAGCTGTAGGCAGGAAGGATCTTTCTGTAAGGATCATTCAGTAGTTTTGATGAAGCTCTTGACTGAAGACGCTGTTGTATTACTTGATAGCTGCAACATCAAAAGTGGTGATGGTAATTTCACCACGGTTAGCATATGTCAGGCGTCTGCTGTATCACTAATGTTTTATAGTTCATAACTGTTAAATGAGCTATCGCCTTAAAAATCCCTATTTTAGGTACTAGATTACACTTCGACGTAACATGCATATAGTGCAGCTTCAATAACGTGCATTTTATAAGTGATCTGATTAGTCGACTAATCGGCAAAATAATTAGTGATTTGTTGATGATCAAAATAATCGTTTGTGGCAGCCCTAGTTTAAAGCATGAAATATAATTTTAGATTGATAGCCTGAGTTTCATTATATCAACGTTTTATCTTTGACAGCAATGCATGGCGAAGCGTTTTGATGGTTCCCAGCAGTCCCTTGATTTGAACAACATTCGAACTGACCCAGGTATTTAAACTTTTCCTTTATATAGAAGTGGAAAGTTCTTGTTTATTTGCTTGTAAATCAGTTATCAACTGCTGTGTTAACATTGTTAGCATCAGCATATTCATCTCGTCTTTTCTGTTGTTGCGTTGTACGTTAAAGCTACATCACCTCAATTAATTCATGCTAAAAAGCCACAGAAAATCTTATTTCAGCTCGTTTTGGTATATTTATGAGTTCTTTTTACTTGACAGACTTGGTGTCTCAGAACATAGAAGTCATCTTGAACAGAAAGACAAACATGGAGGCTGTCATTAAGATCATTGAAGAAAACATTCCTGAGGTAACTGAGGTTCCTGGTAATATTTTGTTTCTGTTGGGAGAAGCAGAAAGATGTGAATAATGCCATGCGTCCAGTTTAGCTACTAATAGTTATTTTCTCTTTTCAGCTGACTTGTTTGAACCTGAGTAACAACCGTATTCACAAACTGGACGATCTTGCTGATGTAGTTACCAAAGTTCCTAATCTGAAGGCGCTCAACCTTTCTCAAAATGAGGTGAGACTGGCTGCTCGGCTGGCTGAGCAATAAAGTGATATCTTTGATTTGGACTTCTTGATAATTACAGTAGTTGACTAGTTTCTCATCATCGCTCCTGGAAATAAATGTAGCAATATTCCAGAGACAAAAGAAATAAATCGGAGACAAAAATAACGCCATGGCCTACATTATTATTTCAGTTATTACCAGAGGCCAGTTTAATGCCATCTAGACAAAATGGTTGATAAGCAGGGTTTGTTCTTTAGAGCTGTATCTATCCTCTTTTTGCACGTTTTTTTCTTTTAAACATAATAGAAATAAAATGGCCCTGCTTTTAAAATGACACGCTAATGAAATTCTACAGGAGGTATTTAAAAAAATTATAGGTTGACTTTTTTTTTTTTATGTGTAAAATTAGTGGCTCTAAACCTGTTTTATTTAGCTGAACCTAACGCAAATATGTCCGGATGGTAGAGGCCCCTGGTCTAGAATTACCGATAATGTATTTAGATCTATTTCTCCTGTAATGAGGTAAAAAAATAAGTGTTTTTTCTTCCAGCAAATATTAACGCCCAAAATAAAGAAAATGGATCATCCCATTTTGTGCAATAGTTTTTCTTAATTTTAAAACTAGAGGTAAAAAATTTTGGTTCTTTAAAAATTAACACATTTTCTCTAGTGGATATTTATCAAACATTAAAAGTTGAATTTTTAAAAAAAAATTTGGTAACATTTGACTCGTAAGTAAGGTTTATTAGGCTGTATTTAGAGTAAAAATTGGCTGTTTGTATTGTAGAGATTGCAGACCCCTGATCTAGTCTTTCATTGCAGCCAAAACTTTCATGTATGTCACTGGGATTTTATGTGATAGACCAATACAAAGTAGCATATAATTGTGTAAGGGAAGATAATACATAGATTAATATACAAAAATACGTGTTTTTGTAGAACCAAGTGTTTGCCAGAACATCTGTCCTCTACTTTGGTTATCCTGCTACGAGGTGACCCTTGTTCTCAATCTTCAGTGTTTTGTAGCTTTTTATTCGTTTTCTTCAAGGATTGTCCTTAATTAATCTCTGTCCATCATCCCTGACCTGCTTCCCGTAACCCATTGAAAAAAGCATCCCCACATAATGATGCTGCCACCCTGTTTCGCCATGTGGTCACACAATCAAGGTTTAACTTTGTAGTTTGCATTTTTTGGAATGTGTGGCAAAAACTTTGCCTGTCAACATATTCTCCCACTTATACTGTGCATCTCTGCTGCAAACCAACCCTTAAGGCCTCTAAGGTGCTGACAAACCTGCTGCCTAGGTGATTTCTGAAAGGAATTGTATTGCTTTATTTTATGTTGGAGTATCAGAGTAAAGAGCTAAATACAAGTTCATGCCTCGTTGATCTGTCACATAAAATCCAGTCAAAATATATTTTAATGTAACAAGATGCGAAGCGTTTCAGAATTTGAATTCTGCATGGCGCCGTAATGTACTGCAAAGATTTTCCCTTCTCAAACACCTTTTTACTCTGATTGTTGCGGATGTTTCAGTTAAAGACTGACCGTGAGCTGGATAAAATAAAAGGCCTGAAGCTGGTGGAGCTGTGGCTTAGCAGGAACCCTCTGTGCGACCTCTTCAAGGATCAAGCTGCGTACATCAGGTCAGTCAGTGATGCTGGGGGGTGATGGCAGATGGTTGGATGTGTTCAGGGAGCCTCGTCTGCCAAAGAGTGTGAAACTTGTTTAGTTTACTGCAAACACTTATTTTTCAGGTGAACTTTGGGATCCAAACGGCTGATATCAACCAAATACTTTTTTTTTTGTCTGTTAGAGCAAACTGGTGCATCTGAGAAACCATCTTACCTAGAACAGTTGGTGTCCTAGAGCAGTGGTTCCCTACCGGTGTCTGGGACCACACTTTTATCTCTGTTCTGGTTGCAAATATTACATTCATACAATCCAGCAGGCGAAAATAATAAATTGCATATACGTAGCCTAAAACTATTAGAATAAGAAAAACTTGCAAATGGTGTTTTATTTTTGCAGATATAAGTTTGAGATTAATCACTTTCAATGCACCTAGGAGGGTCCAGCAGGAAGAAGTGTTGGGAACCACTGTCCTAGAGGATTGATTAACAAGGCAACCATTTCCAATGTTTGTTGTTGTGTCAGAATATATGCAGTCGTCCAGTACGTGCAGAAGTATTGCTCGTTTGCGTTAAATGGCAACAAAAAAAAAAATCTGAAAAAAAAAATATTTTCCCTTCACACTGAGTTAAAAAAGCCTCCCCTCCAAATGTTGCTGAGAAGACTTCAGACTGCAAAATACTCTCGTCTGTTTTACACTCTGCTCAAACCCGTTTCACTCTGAGCGTTCAGCTACTTTGTGCCAGTTTTCTGGGTCACTTTGGGGCATCTTTTCTAGCTTTGGTTCTCTGTTTAAGGCTCTCTGCTGATGCTCTACCCACATTCCCCTGCTGTCATTCTAGTTAGTTTTCCTCTCATCTGTTGAAAAACACTAAATCCTTATAAGCAAATTATATTCAAAGTAAATAAAACTGTTTTGTGCATTCAAAACTTTGTAATTACAGCACTGCTGTTTGCATGTGCTGTATTGGAAAAAGGAAAGTCGTTGCCATCTTGAAAGATGGTTGGATGAAGCAAAGAAAATCTGCAGCCATATTCCCCCTCTCCCCTCGCAGAATCAGTGCCCTGTCGGCCCCTGTCCCAGGCGAGTATGGAAGGCTGGATAGCCAATGACGGGTAAGATCCCACCTCCAAACCTCGGGACAACCTAAGGCAGGCACAGTCACGATTACTCGGCCTCAGTCCCTGTGAGTTCAGGCTCATCAAAAGCACGGCGAGATGAAACGGAAAGAGTCGGGACTTGACAGGCGGAGCCGTTCGGGCAGAGGCGGAGCAGGATTTGTCACGATCAGTGATCTATGTGAAGAGAACCGAGGATAAAAATGTAGTCTCTTCCAGTATGTCTGATCTTATGGCCAACAACAGGCCTCTGCTTTACAATGCAATAAATGGAGAAGCTGGCAGTTGGCCTTCAAATTCCTCTTAGAAGAAGCAGATTCTGAAGTGAGTTGAAACTCGGGAAATGGCAAAACTAAAACCCGCAGAAAACTCATGTCTCCAAAGGCTGCAACCAGTAGAAAGAAGCACTTTAATAAGCAAATAAGGCTGTATCTAATCTCTGCAGAGTTCTCCAGTGTTCACCTAACTGCTCTGTAAGGATCCCAAAAAAAGCTTTAAAAAAAACCAACAGCAAGTCCATGCGTTTAAAGAGCTTTACCATCTCCTTAACGTACGCTACCAAACGGCTCGCTGCTAAACTTGTTCAGAAGAGGAAAACTACAAAATGATTGTGGGGACTGCTGGGTCCAGCTCAATCAGACACCTGCTCTCCTGTGTTTTCAGCTCTGTCCTCAGGTCGTCCCTTTGCTCTTGGCCATCTTCGCTGACAGACAATTATGTGGTTAACAAAGAATGACCCATTGTAAGCATTGTGTGATGTGAAATATGACCTCATATTTTTTTACCCAGAAATGGACTCAACATCTTGACGAGAGTTTTGTATGTTGGGGGGCAGTTAACAGAAGATTGGCGGTAACCACCTCTCTCCCAGCCATGCATAACTTCTTTTCTCCTCATTTTACTAACACAAAACAGATTTGTATCCTGGTTTTCAGATCAGCCTAGTGGCTGGTGGCATGTTTGTATGTGTGTACTCCTAGAAAGGTGTGTTTGTGTTGCTCTTCAGTGTCAGATCTTTGTATATCACCAATTTGGGGGGAGAGCGTGAGTATACTGCTGGTAAGTACACTCTGGGAGGGGAGATTGGTGCAAAGCATTAAAGGGACTATATCATGCTATTTTACAGCTTTCAACTTCTGTTTGTCCAACTTCTAGTGTTGGTGTCATACAGTATTAATTTGTCCTAACATTTAACTTGTGTCCTGTAGTTAATGTTAGACCACGAAGTAAAGTGGCTCTGTTCTCTATAATCCCGCCTCCTGCACCCCCCCCCCACACACAGAGTGCTGAGCTTTATCTCAAACAGTATTCTGACGGTGAATTTGAAAAGCGCAAAGTACCACAATGAAACTTTATCTTAAGGGCTCAGACGTTCGGTTTATTTTATATTTTAACGGAGTCTAATCTTATTTCAGTTGCTAAATCACCAGGCTTTAGACAGAGCCGAAACCAACATAGCTGAGTCCAGTAAGCAAATCTTTCCAGCCCAGTAGATAAAAACGCCGTGGGTGTTGTTTGCACGTGTTTACGGAACATTCTGTAATGCCACAGATCAGTTAACTACACAATGCTGTTATAAGATCACATAAGCGGCTCGATAAATGGCTAACCCACATTAGCATGCAGCCACTTACTTCTGTCCATCAGGCATCTTTGTTCTGTGATCCAGCTGCTGTTCTTTAGGAATGGAGAAAAAAATCGTGTAATCCATGCAACCAAATGGGCGTTTTCAAAGAGAAAGTCAAAAATCAAACAAAAAAAGTTGCCAAAAACGAAAGCAGCTTTGAGAAGGGGAGGGGGGGGGGGGGGGGTGTTTGGAACTCCAGCAGAGGTAAGCCGCTCTGCCTGCAGGGGTGGTGCAGACACCTCTAGCACTTCCTTGTTTTCACTTAGTGACGTCACTGGTTGAACAGTTTTAACACAGTTGTTTTCCAGGAGAGAGAGGGGCAGCTGCTCAAAGAGCAGGATTAAGGAGGATTAATCAGACATGCGTGAATTAAGACAAAAACCACTCTGGTGGTTTGTTTTATGATAAAATTGCATTACCAGATGTTTGAAAAC
The DNA here is from genome assembly GCA_028564705.1 of Apricaphanius iberus. Lineage (NCBI taxonomy): Eukaryota > Metazoa > Chordata > Actinopteri > Cyprinodontiformes > Aphaniidae > Apricaphanius > Apricaphanius iberus. The sequence goes on from JAPXFQ010002982.1 coordinate 1,798,974, forward strand.
TCCAAAAACTTGATCTTGCATGATATAGGCCCTTTTAAATTGAGTGAAGGGTTAGGGTGTGGCTGTTAGTCCATTCTGGGTTTACTTGTACATTTTGAAGACAAAGTATTTAATGGCAGTAATGTACTCATTTGTGGGAATGTAGTATTCTGAAATTAAATTGAAATTGTTGGAGCTTTTCTTTAATATTAGTGGTGTTTTGGGTAGTTTAAGATAACCATGTTGCTTTATTTTTATTTTTTTCTGCATCAGTGCCGTGCGGCAGAGGTTTCCCCGGCTACTCAAACTGGTAGGTCTGCATGTGCTATTAATCTCTCAGCATCTTTTTACTTATCCTCATCTCGTCTTTCTGTTTCTGAGAACTATTTTATTCTACTGTACTTTCCCATTCTATTGTCGTTACAAACAAAACCTTCAATTTTTTTGTTGGGATTTTATGTTATAGACCATTTCTAGGTGGGAAAGAGAATGACAAATATTCATGGTTTTCAGTTTTTTATTAATTTGGAAGTGTATAGTGCATTTATAGTCCTCCCTTCTGTGTCACTAACGTGTAAAACCACCATTTACTGCAACTGAACTCTTAAGTGCTAAATTCACAATATTGTGACAAGCAACATTGCTGACTTACTTTATACCAAGAGATGGACATCTGTAACTTCAATCTAAGCCACAGTTTTGGGTGCTTTTTGATTTCCTGACCGTCTCAGTCAGTCCATTTTACGACAAGGGGATGCTACACCAAAAAAAGAAAAATCTGTTTCCTTTCAGTTGACAACAGATATGCGCTACTTTGGTCTATACCATTAAAATCCCGATAAAATATATACGTTTTTGGTTATAAAGTGACAAAACATTTAAGTTTAATAAGATCTGGACACTTTGTCAAGGTTCTGAATATGTGTGTGACTGGACACATCCCTCATGATAAATCTGATAGATGTTTCTCTATGTGGTTTCCTTCCAGGATGGCCATGACCTTCCACCACCCATTGGATTTGATGTTGAAACTCCGACTGTAATCCCCCCATGCAAGGTTGTACTCACCCTAATGCACCATTATCTTCCGTCTGTAGCAGATGCTGTTCATTATACAATCTTTGTTAATATTAATGCTATATCGTTGACTAGCCTCCTTAACGCGCATTAAGAAACACTAAACCAATCAAACCATGATAAAATCATTAACCATTTAAGCTCTTCCTCTTGCTGCCTCAATATCTTAAATACAGTTTTTCTTTAAAATGTTTTCCCTTTCATTGGGTTTGATCTGCTAAAAATGAACTCATCCATTCTGTGAGGTGTTTTCACCCAGGCTTTAAAAACAAAAGTTATCAAAACACTACTAAATAACAACAACCTGGATAAAACACTGATGCAGAACTCTAGGCCAGTTTTTAAACTTCTATTCTTTGGCAGGATTATTGAGAAAGCTGTTTTTTCAACAGTTGAATAGCTTCCTAACAATGACCAACTGCTTTAATATTGTCAGTCCGGTTTCCAGGCTCACCTCCGCACCGAGACTGCTTTTCTCAAAATTTTCTGTGACATCCACTTGATACAGACTGTGGTAGAACCACTGTACTAGTTCGTTTGGACCTCAGTCCAGCATTTGACACAGTTGATCCTAGTATAATATTGAAATCGAGAGCTGGGTCAGATTCTCAGGTACAGCACTTGGCTGGTGTGATTTTTACCTAAAGAGCAGGAAATTCTGTGTCGATATTAAAATTTTAATTGGAACAGATAGAAATTACATGTGGTGTCCCCCAGGGCTCTATCCTCCATTCAACCTTTAAGACTTAACCCCCTAGGTGCCACGGTCGAGAAAAAGTTTCTCGACAAGTTGCGGCACTGAATAAAACGGCCGATTGTGTCAAATAGGTTGTCATATTTCATTCAAACTCCACTCCACTGGTTGGTAGACATGTCATACGTCATCACTAAGGCCCTGTCCACACTACTGTGTTTCGTTTAAAAAAGGAGACCTTTTGCTACGTTTGCACCTCCCATCCACACTAAAACGGCAAAAACTGAGAAGTTTAGAAACGCTGCCAACCCCGTTTTTCGTTTTGAAACTCCGGAGGGCGTTTTGGTGTGGACGTCTCAAAACTGAGGACTTTAGAAACGATGACGCAGCAGATCACACTTTGCTCTATGATTGGGTGTCATCGGTCATGGCGTATCCTTCCTTGATTCGTCAGCCACCCATCACATGACCCGTCCCCGGAAGATAACATACAAAAACGGCCTGGATTACATTACGTTAGAAACTGCAACGTGGATAACGAATTACAAGCGTTACTGGCTTGGTATGTTAGCTTGGCTACTTTAATCAAATCTGAGGAATGGTCAATCTGTTTCCTGTTTATACCGGCGTGCGCATGCCCAGTGTTGGAGAATGGTCACGTGATCTGCGTTTTCAGTCGTTTTAATGTGGATGGAGATAAATTCTAATACGCAGGGAAAACGCTAGTGTGGACGGAGATAGTTTTTGTTTTAACTCTCCAATTCTAAACGAAAACGCAGTAGTGTGGACGGGGCCTGAGTCAGAAAAAAGTAATCCGTCTATACACAATTTTCGCGCTTGAGCGCATTGAATCAATTCCTGCATATCCTGCATAGCGGATCTAGTGTGCGTCTGAGCTATTTTTAGTTAGAGCATTAGTGTAAACATCAGAGTATTTACATTATATTATTGTGTAATGGCATCAGCGAAGTTCACCCGCAATTAAGTGTTGGATTTTCTATTTGCTGACCCCTGATTCTGAAGGGGAATATTTGCCTTCAGAACATGACGGTGATTCATTTAGTGATCGCACTTAAGATGCGCCCCAGCTTGCGGCTGGACAAAGGGAGAGTTTAGCCCAAGAACAAACTCCTTTGCCCGATGTAGATGGTGGGGACAATGTTTCACGGGGTCGGGGTATTCATCTGAAAGTCAGCAGGCTTGTTTTTGGTGTGGGAAACGGGACTGGAAATTACGCTGGGGTCCAGTCTTTCTACCGCGCTGGCCAGTTCGCTTCTTTGTTTTCTGACCGTGTGCTTCCCCGCAATTGTGGCGACAGAAACGTGGTGGAGCAGCTGTCTAAGGTCACTGGAGATGTCAGAGGAGGTCGTAGTGTTTTTAGGACAGTTGGGGGAGACAGAGGCACGTCTGTGCGAGGTAGATCTGGCCGTGCTACTCACAGCAGGAGCAGAGGGGGTGGGAGCAGAGGCGGTGTTGCGCTGGGGCGGGGTAGGGGGCCCATGCACAGTTTTTCACAAGATGATGGGTATTGTGCAATATAGCATACAGAAGGTGAGGGACCTTTGGGGAGAAAGAAGTGCAATTTTATAATCCAAACATGTGACTTTTCATGACTTTTCACACTTTCCATTCTAAGATGGCAACCACATCATATGACGTCATAATATGCAAATTAGATGGGGGGACACAGAAAGTCTTTATCTCTTATCACTTTTAAGGTATAGCCTTTTGAAATCAAGATGTCATAATCAAACGTCTCGGAAAAAAAAACCTCTGGCGCATAGAGGGTTAAAGGTTGAATATGGAAAAGAGGAACCAAAGCGACATCTAGTGTGTTGAGGTTGTAGTTGCAATAACGAAACTTCTTTTTGAACCGTCTGGATGCCAGTTTTGCTGCCGTAACCAGCATGCAGCATGTCCAGCGATGAATCTTACAGGGTTAGATTAAAATACTAAACAAAAAATTATAACAAAATATGGGTCAACGGCAACAGTAAGTTTTTGTACCTGTCCTATGCATCTTTTATCTGTAGCTGAGTGGTATCCTCCATTCCTCTTGGTGATGTCCTCTATAAATGTCATAATTTATACTTTAGAATTTGCATAAACATCTGAGCGTGTGTATTTGACTGAGGTGTATGGTCGGAGACCTGCGTCAATACAGAAAGCTAGCAAGAAAAGTCTTTATAATAGCCACTTACTGTTGCGGTGAAAGTGAGCCTCCTATACTGGGCAGTGCAGGAGGAAACCACTTCCTTTTCTTTAATTTACTCTGTGTGAAGGTTGATGCTCTCATATCTAGGAACGTCATATACTGAAGTATTGCGGAGCTGTTTTACCGACAGCTAATTTTAGCCGTTAGCGAGCTTTCTTACCTTTCTCCATGAGAAATTGTGCCATTTCCGCGTACGTTCTGATGCCGTGAACGTTTTTTCATTTGTGTCCATGTGTTGTACGCTTCACTTAATCTAACTATGGTTTTAGATCTTTTAAGGTCTCTCCTCTTCTGAGAGAGATCATTAAATTTCTGGGGCTTCTGGTGTGAGTCAAGGCTGCGCGGATATCGGTGCCTGCCCTTTTTTTCCCAGCTGCTTTTGGCTGAAATGGGGAATGAGAGCTTCAAAGGAGATCAGCTGTTCACCTGTCAGCTGATGTAGTGGTCTATGCTCGATTGGAAGAATTTATATTAAGACTTTTACCTGTAAGGAGAACAACCTGGTGTGAGTTTATTAACTATAACTTCGGACATAATTCCTTTACCTTGTAAAAAAAGATGACTATTTTCAGTTTTAAGCTCTGAAAAGGTCTGACACGATGCCAAAATCCATGCGCACATAAAAGTGAGTATGGATTTCAAATGGATTTATGGATTTTTTTGGGGGTTTTTTTGCTGTATTTTAATAACTTTTTACGCTGATGTGAAAGAGATAAATAAAAAATAAAAAATTAACCCCCCCCAAACGATGTCATCATCCATAACGATGTTTTACGGTCAACATCGTTAACTCTCAATTTGGTGGACATCGCCCAACCCTAGTGCATCCCCAATCATATGTTTTGTGTGTTGCATGCTTACATGGGGCGCCAAGTCTAAAGTTTTCATTATTTAGTAGAAATGCACTTTTTTTTAACATTTGGCTCATTTTTCCACATTTAACACACTTTCATACATTAAGGAAGAAAATGTTTCTAAAATTCAACATTTACCAGCATATTTACATTTTTAAAATCTAAATTCTAAATATTATTTCGAAATGTAACATGTTAAATCTAAATGTTAAATCTAAATGTTAAATCTTAAATCTAAATGTTAAATCTAAATCTAAATGTTACATCTAAATGTCAAATCTAAATGCTAAATATAAATGTTAAATCTAAATGTTGAATCTAAATGTTAAATCTAAATTTTAGGAACATTTAGAACATTGGACATGTTCATTAGAACATTGGATTCTAAGTTTAACATTTAGATTTAGATGTAACATTTAGATGTAACATTTAGATTTAACATTTAGATTTAACATTTAGATTTAACATTTAGATTTAGATTTAACATTTAGATTTAGCATTTAGATTTAGATTTAACATTTAGATTTAACATTTAGATTTAGCATTTAGATTTGGATTTAACATTTAGATTTAACAGTTTGATTTCAAAATAATATTTAGAATGTAGATTTTTTAAATGTAAATATGTTTTAAATGTTGAATTTTAGAAACATTTTCTTCCTAAATGTATGAAAGTGTGCTAAATGTGGAAAAATGAGCTAAATGTTCAATAAAAGTGCATTTCAACTAAATAATGAAAATTTTACACTTGGCGTCCCATATGCTTAGTTACTGTTTTTACTCTACGGTAAAATTTGACACACTCAGTGGGGTTAGATGAAATGTTTGGGCAGGTTCGTGCCTAGTACCAGCAATGTGTAAAGCCTGAGCGATTTGAGATTTCCTCGCTTAGATGAAGCTCTGCACAGACGGAATTTTCTCTAATGTTGTATATTATGCTTTATTATGAATCATCTGTTCTGATCTGTGTGTTTCTTCATCAGCTAATCATGTAAATCACCTTGAATGACACTTTGAAAGTTTGCTATACAAATAAAATTGCCTTGCCTTAAGAGTATATTTTTCTTTCATTTAGGGAAGCTGTTTTGGGTCCGATGAAATCAAGGTGCTCATCCTTCGGTTTTTGCAGCAGTGAGTTTAATTTATTATGTTTTATTTTAATCCTGCCTGTTTAACGATCAGCCATCTGTAGCTCATTCTAACACATCCGGGAACAACAGAGGGGAGACTGAACATGTGAATGTGTTGCAGGTACTACAGTATATACGACTCTGGGAACAGACAGCCTCTGCTGGATGCTTACCATGACGGAGCTTCTTTATCGATTACAACACCTTACTCCTCCCAGAACCCCTCCAGGTTGGAGAGAAACACGACAACCCTAGTGCTTCTAAAGATGGTTTTAAAATCCGGGCCTCACCAGCTTTGTCTGTTTTCTGGTGTTTAGGAGCAGTCTGGGAGAGTACTACAAAGATAGCAGAAACCTGAAGAGGATCAAAGACTCAAGTGAGTTAAAGCCGTTAACCTCATGTCTTATCTGTTTTTCTAGAATCTTAAATGTTTTCCTCTGATCCTTGCCTTCTTTAGCAATGAGATTTCGACTTCTGAAACACACACGACTGAACGTTGTGGCATTCCTCAACGAACTTCCAAAAACGCAACACGACATCGCCTCTTTTACAGTGGATGTGAACACCTACACCGTGAGCTAATTCTTATTCCAGCACCCTTCACATGCTCTCTACCTCATCCCATTTGGTTGCTCTGCTAATATATATATAATAATATATGCAAAATATGTTTCTTCTACAGAATACATTACTGTCATTCACAGTGAGTGGAGTCTTTAAAGAAGGTAAGATTTTGCAGTCTTTGGTTTAAGTTTCTGTTTTTATGCATAATAAAAGTTTGGGCTGAACTGGATTTTGTTTCGTTTTTTTAGTTGTTGTTGATGGGAAGTCCAGAGAATCTACAATGGCCTTCTCCCGGGTCTTCATCACTATCCCAGCAGGGAATTCTGGGTTAGTTAAATAAATGGAGATCCATATGTTTTAGATTTTTGTGAAAAAAATTAACCATACTTATGTTTTTGCAAATAAGATGCTCAAGCTAGCCAACTGTTGTAGAAATAACCTCAACAACTTCCTTCCGTTTCTGCTTTCAGTCTATGCATTGTCAACGATCAGCTTTTCATTCGAATGGCCACAACAGAGGAGATCCGCCGTGCGTTTGTGGCCCCAGCTCCTACTCCATCTTCTAGCCCCGTCCCAACACTCACCGCACCACAGCAAGAGATGCTCACTGCCTTCTCACTGAAGTCTGGCATGAATCTGGAATGGTCCCAAAAGTGAGTGTTTTTAAAATACACACACACAAAAAATCTGTTTATAATAGATTTACTAAAATGACATTGAAAATGATTAAATATGTCTTTAAAAGGTGTTTGCAAGACAATGAGTGGGATTTCAACAGAGCAGCAGCGATTTTCACCCAGTTGAAGGTAACAATTCACACCAATTTTAGCTTTATCTTGAGAAATGATGGGTAGGCGAAGCCTTAATGTTTCTTTCCTCTCTACAGGCGGAAGGCAAGATACCAGATGTAGCCTTCATAAAATGAAAACTTACCTTCAAGTTTCTGTGAAATAAAATCGTCTGTAATTTTTATTTAATGCTTTTGTTTTCTTTTATTGTTCAACTCTTATCAAGATTTGGTTTACTTGTGTTAACGATTTTACCAGATAAATGGCAACTTTGACCTGTCGACTGATAATTATGCAGTTTTTGTTGTCATAATGTTACTTGATAGTCGTTTGTATAGACAGTAGTGGAAATGTTCATAGAATAAAGACATACAGTCTGGATTTAAATTTGTTAATCTGAATTTCTTCTATGTTAAAAAATAAAATATATTTTGACAACCAGTGTGTATATATATATATATATATATATTACATTTTAAATGGGAACTTTTGGACTAATGGGTTTGTGGATTTTTTAAATTCAGATATGATTAACGGTATTTGAGTTGAAAGGTTTGGAGGTTTAAGAACCAATTTTAAATTATATAGCAATCAAAATTAAATAAAAATAAAAAACCTCAAAAGTAAATTTTTTCATACTAGAGTTCAATATCAAGTTTGTTTTTTTCCCCCACAGCAGTAATGGTGCCCAAACCTCGAATTGTGATGGCATCTTCAAATATTCCTTAATGCTTAGGGTTATAACTGTAGAGTAGGGGGGAAAAAAGCATATATAATTGCAATATTTTGAAGTAATGGGAATTTTTTTTTTACATTCTTGGTAAATTTGAAATGGTCTTTGTCACTGGTACTATGAAAATACATCATCATACTCTAAACACTGAATTGACTTAAAGGGGAAGTTGGGCCAACCTGGACCTTTTTATAGCATGCATTACATTTATTTCCTCACCCACACAAGGATTTGGAGTCCTTCAGGAGAAGTTTAAATCCAGTTGGGATCAGTGTATATCGATATAATAGTAGTTGTGAGGGCATGCAAAGTGGTGCCTCTAAACATCATTTAACCAATGTTTTACATATGTAGTACTTTTCCCCTTGGTGTTTGGTGTCTTGGAAGTGCTTCTTTGTGACTGCAGGGTTTTTTTTGCAGGCTTTGGTTCAAAGTTCGAGGTGGACGGCAATGACTAAATTGAGATTGCGTGTTCAGTGTGGTTTAATTAAAAGCCTGCACAACACCTGCACGCAACAAAGAAGCACTTCCAAGATGCCCTGAAGTATGAGGGGAATGGTTCTAGCGATAAACAACAAAACACTGGTTAAATGAATTTTTGTGTCAGAAAATTGTCTTATTTAGAGGGAGCGCTTAAAATACCCTCACAACTCCTCTTAAATGGTTATATGCTGATCTTGACTGGATATAAACTTTTCCTGATGGACTCAATGGCTCCAAACTTGTCTGAGTAAATGAACGCAATGCTTGCTATGAATCAAGTCCAGGTTGACAAACACTGAACTTCCCATTTAACCTTATGGGGCCAGACATTTGGCTGTGTAGGAGGTAATGAAGATGATCTTTGATTACCAAATGTGGTATAATTGGAATAAAAGGGTTAGGAGAGAGCTGAAGCATGCATGTTTCTGGGTGCACATATTCTTACCAACATGCTTCTTAAATGGCAAAAAAACACCTGAAGGACTCCAGTCTCACTGTTGAAGCTTTTTTTCCCCATGACAATCGCAAAAGTTCAAATAATACCTAGACTGCTGGTCTTGAATAAGTCCCAGATGAGTTGAAAAGCAGGTGAGGTGGATCCTGAGAAGTAAAGGCAAGGATGAAGCTCAAACCATGTCTTCCAAGAATCTTGGTGGACAATGTGAGATACTCACAAGTTGGATGATGTGGAACCTCTGGATATTAGTGTGTAAAGGATATTACATAAAATGAATGTTGTGAACAATCCTGAGCATCTTTGTCATTGTATTGTACAAGTGAGGGTCTTTGGTCAGATGCTGCTTCAGATCTGAAGTAACAGAATGCTTCAGGACATCCTTTCTGCCCACCGCTGTGTATCCACAACAGCTCTGAAGAAACTTGGATAATATGAGCTAGAATGTTTAATTTTACTTTGGGATTAATAAAGTATTTTTCAATGTGATTTTAATATTTCTACCTGTATTTTAGGATGAGACCAAACATTAACTGAGAAATTGTAAAATAGGGACATTTTAAAATGGGTATTTTATGGAAAACCGATAACCTCACACTTAAAATTAATCAGTTTTAAGAACCTTATATGAAGCTTTATTGTTTATACCAAAATCTGAATGAAACAAAATGCCCTGAGTAAGATGGCGCTTGGGTTGGTTTTGCGTCCGTCGTGATGACGCATGATGCACGTCGTCTGCCGTACCGTCAGTTAGCGTATGATAACAATAAACAACCCCGAAACAAGGAGACGCATCAGCCAGACTTGTGGCTGTAATTCGGTAGAAACGAAACGTAACGATGAGCAGGGAGATCCACGCTGGGTCGGAGTGAGTCTTCTTCATGAACCGGAGGAGGCTCGCTGGTCCTGACACAAAGGATTTTGTAGGGTTTTTTTGGCTCGAGGGAGAAGTGGAGCTACGGTTTGCCCCCTTCCTTAGCTCCCTGTAGCTAGCTGCGGCTCATTCCTGGTTCTTGAACACTTTGTTTCAGTCTGTTATGCAGTTTCCAGGGGGCTGTTGCTGCACTCGTTCTCCTCCGCCACCTCTCTGCTCCCTCTCCCCGCACTCTCTGGCCCTATGTCTCGCTGGCTTTTCCCCTGGTCGGGCTCAATCAAGAAGCGGGCCTGTCGGTACCTTCTGCAGCACTACCTCGGTCACTTTCTGCAGGAGCGACTGAGCCTGGACCAGCTCAGCTTGGACCTGTACAAAGGCAGCGGTGACATTAAGGAAATCAACCTCGATGTGTGGGTGAGTTCATGTGAAGGAGCAGCGGACGTCTTGTGTTATTGTGGGACTCCTGAACTCTTGACTGTTTCGCAACTGCACTCCCGAGTTCAACAACAATCTCCAGCGTCATGTTTTTAGCCTGGCTCCCGTTTCTTCGAGGAATCGCTTTCAATAGAAACTCATCACCTAGACTAGTGTATCTGTTACGACTTGGATCTACTTAGCACACGCTCAGCTAACAAAATGTCCACAGCCAGAGTGAGGTGGCGTTTCTTTCCCTTTGTTTCCTCATGTAACACATCCTTGTTTGTTTTTCCTCTGTTTGACCTTATTACAGGCGGTCAATGAGCTCCTGGAGTCTCTTGGGGCTCCCCTGGAGATAGTGGACGGCTTTGTTGGGAGCATACAGGTCACCATCCCCTGGCACGCTCTTCTGACCGATCATTGCACCTTAGAAATTTCTGGTCTTCAGATAACATGTCGACCCAAGTACCGAAACAGTAAGTTTCCCCTCAGATCTACATTTGCCTTTATGCAGAATGGAGAGCAGAGGTTACTCAGTCTGCTGCTAAAATAACATTTTTATTGTTAACACCTTAATCTCTTTTTAAGCCAGCTGACCATCAGTCTGCAGCAATAAGTGGCGTTGGTGCTATAAATCATAGCTATTGATTGACAGAACATGCCTAATACTGGTAGCTAACCCTAATTCATAGTGCTCCCATGAATTGGGGTATTGTAGGTCATTTCTAGTGATCTGTTTTTTCTATACATTCAGATTAGTTAATATTCCAGTTTAAATAAAAACAGGAATATTAACAGGAAAAAATTGCTCCATCACTATAAATGTTTGTAAAAACAATATGGAACACGTATATATATATTTTCTGAATATGCTCTAACATGTCATCGGAACCAGATGAGAGCATCTCATTGGCCGTACAATATATACACTATAATGCCAAGTGCATTGGTTCAGATACCCCAAAATCATTAATTCACTCAATAAATTCCAGCGTGGTGCCGTGATCAGATGCCACCTGTGCGACGAGTCCCGTTGCTAACTTTCCTTGGGGGCACAGTTCACTGAGGTGGCAGACCTCCAGGCTTCATCTGGTCTTCAGATCAGCTTGAGAACAGTGTGAAGAGAGCTTTGAGGAATGGGGAGCAGAGTCCAAGCCTTACTTCTCGCAGTGCAGTGGCGCATGTGGGATGCACTGGTATAAAGCACACCGCTGCAAAATTCTGTAGGAGTGGAGACATGTTCTGTGGTGTTGCGAGTCTGGGTTTGTTAGGAGAATGTGTGGGTGTGTTGTTCAGAACGTGGGTCCAGGGAATGGAGCATTAATGCTTCAATATATCAATATATTTTTGGACAATTTCACACTCCCTACTTTGTGGAAACTGTTTTGGGAATGTGAAACAGTGCACGGAGTGAGGTCTATAAGGAGATGGCTGAGACAGTTTCCTGATTTCCTGAATGTATCCGTCAGTTGTTTTTATTTATTATGACTTCTGTTCATGTCCACTCAATAAGATAATAAGATAATAGGGGCTCAAGGGCTCAATGATGTTAACCGATAATGTGACAGTAGAAACTGTGTGTTTATCGGACAAGTTTTGTTCTTTATAGAGAGAGTGTCTTTCAAATGAAACGAGTATTATTAGCTTGTTGAGACTGTAGGAGCAACACTTGGTAAGAAGAGTCGAAAACAGAAATAAAATACATGAGTAGGTTTGTAGTCTAGAACTCATCCCCTTAAATGGAGTGACTTAATATGTAGAACTTTGTAGCGGCCGGCATCCTTGATGCAGTTGCATCTGCCATATGATTAACGGGGCTGTATACTGCAGGTACGGCTGTATTTGACACAAAATCAGGCCTCCGTGTCAGAGGAGTTCTGTAAATGTGGTGTGAACCCTCTGGCTTTCAGGTGTGTGATTATGAAACGGACTTATTGTCAGCCCAGATTGAGGTTCTTCAGAAGAGTGACACATCATAGCAAACATCACAAAGCTAACCAGGAATTTAATAGTCAGTGACTTCATGTAAACAGAATTAAGCCCCCACACATTTGCAATTCGAACCTGAAAACCTGTCGTTTGCCACAGGATGTTGGAGCCACTTTCAAACCAGATGATATAAATTTTTTGTCACCTGTGACGTAGTAAAAACTTGGTCGCTGAATGTATCGCGTGTAACAGCAGTAGGTGCCTTATAATTATTTTGGCTTGATAAAGTGCCATGATCTGTAATTTTTCAATAAGTCATCTGGCTAAATGGGGATGCCATTGAGCCAGTGCCATGATTAAAGTGTTATTCCATCCCTAAGTGATATTTTGTCTGTTGTCATATATTCCCCAGAGTTAAATAAGTGAGAAAAAATATTTTGTAACCAGCCCAGTCCCTTCTTCCATTCTCCTGATCTGGTAGCAGTCTGTTCGCCTTAGCTTAGCATAAACAATGTAATTGAATGGTAACGGCTAGCATTTTGTGTGAAAAAGTCATGAAAATTACTCCGTAATGATCCTAATTATTCCTGGTGACCTCTAATCATTATTGATTGCAAATATGTAACACTAAAGAATTACAGTACACTTGGTACTACATAAAAAAAAGAGAAAATTAAATTGACTTCATTTGGCACCTAACAAAAATAGGAAAGCTTCTGTAGACCAGGTATATTCTCACTGGACTACAAAAAACTTGAAATTTAGACTTATTCATTAATAGTCATGTTGTTTGTGTGTTTCCTAAGCGTGGCTTTGCAAGGAAAGCCATTGCTGATCTGTGGGTAAACCCCCGAAACTGCATGATTACTATAATCACACCATCTCCTGTTGTTTTCACCAAAAGACGGAAACTGGGAGTCACAGGGATGGTCGTCCAGCATGACCTCCAGCATGCAGCTGGCTCAGGAGTGCCTAAAGGACCCTCCGGAGGCTTCCGAAGAGCCGCCTGCCCCACTGGAGGGACTTGAGATGTTTGCACAGACTATTGAGACAGGTGAGCAGATGATCTGGGTGCCTATAATCTAGTAAGACCTCAAAGTCATCATACAGTGCTTGTCCTGGTTAGTTTCATTTTCTTATAAAAGAAACAGAGCTGTGAAACATCTTATCAATATAAACAACTATGTTTGCAGTTCTCCGTCGCATCAAAGTCACATTTATAGACACCATCGTCCGCATTGAGCACCAGCCGCTGGACCTCATATCAGGCATCGCCTTAGAAGTGCACATCCAACGGTAAGATAGTGCTTTCTTTTCACTGTTTTCTGTAATAACATGAAATGTGATGTTTTTACTTGTGTTTTTTTTTTTTTACGGTAGATGCTATTTAACAGTGTTGCATCGTGTGAAATTACTATAAGAGGTATGACTATGCCAACAGAGAGCTGCTCGTTACCGTTCAATATAGACCAAATATATTTGTAACATAAAAGGTAGTATTTCGCTTTTATTGATAAATATCTATTTACCTGCTTTACATTTTCCTTTAATCCGTAGTTTGATCCAATAAATTTTTCTGAATAAAGCCAAATTATGTAAGTGCAAACCTACAATTTCGATGGGATTTTTTTGTTGTTTTTTTGTGTGTTTTTTTTATTTTACGGATCTCTCTTATAGTAACATAAACTCAATCTGTATTGAGTCTCAATACAGATTGAGATCTTTTATTAAGTCTGGACCAAACAACTTTAGGGTGAAGCTAGAATTGATACATTTTATTCTTCTCCGCTGTGTTTTATCAAAATGCATGTTGTACGACTAAAGGTGTCCAGGGCATTTAATAAATATGTTTAACGTGGTCGCAGTCAGCAGAGAGAAGGTGACATCTGTCTTTTACTGCAGTGTATGGAATCCTTTTAGTGCAGTCATCAGAGCTTTATCTTTATTTTACAAAGTGATCACAATAGTCGGCATTTTAAGAAAATCCTAAAGGTTGTATATGGAATATTTTTATGAAAAGCTACATAAACAAATCCACAGGGTTTCAGAGGGGTTCAGGATGATAGTACAACATTTCCTTAAAATATATTTTTTTTTAATTAATATATAATGAAATGTAAATTTAAAATGGACACAACAATGACGTTATGTTTACATCTACCAGCCAGTAGTGGTTGCGGGTTGACAGATACCGTGATCCAACTATATGGTCGTCACAGCTCGGTTAGTACTAGGAGAAATGGAGTCAGCAAGTCAAGCAGCTGCGTCAGAGCCACAGAGATATTGTTATCCGTCTCAGGAGAGGAGTGACAGGAGAAAAACAGACCTACAGTCGTTTTAGGTGAAGCCTACACTAGATGGACTCACATAAAACATTTCCACGGCATTGAACACACGCAGAAACTGTGACTTTTCTCCTGGACCGGTAAGCCAGCTCACTTGCTAACTTTGCCAACGTTAGCTAGTTGTTATACTCCTCTAAGATACATTCCTCAGTGGACACAGTTCAGGTTGGTCACTGGGCGTATCGGCAGCGAACCAGGCAACCCAACAGCTGGACTGATGTTTTTATTGTTGTAAATACAACCTAGATAACCTAGTTGTCGCTATCATGCTCATGTTCCATATCCAATCTTTAAAACATGAGATAATAAATGCGTCCAATCATACTTTAGTATATTTTTCATGGTACTAGCATTTTAACTGGATAATGAAAAAGAGCTGAATATTTTATTTCACTATTTATATATGTAATATATAATATATTAATATTATAGAAAAAAATATATATTAAATTTGGATTTGGTATGAAAGAAATTGCAGATTACATTTTAGACTGCAAAGTAACAGGAAAGAGTCTAGCCACAAGGGTGTATCTATAAACCCAACATCATGTGTTACAACATGTTTACTCTTAATACACTCAGGCTGATGTAGCCAAACCCTTGCTTTTACGACATGCGTTCCCTGTCTCTGCTGAACCCTTCCTGTTATGCTGGCTTGTTGACAGAGCTGCTCATGTGAGCTGTGTGCATCTGAGGTCAGTTACTTTCTGTTCATGCTTTCAGCAGGACCGCATATTGGAGTTCAATAATGTGTAAAACCGAGGTCATGTGATGCATGAATCCTGGACTGCAGAAACATGAACACCCCACTCCAGATCCATAGATAAATAAAGCTTAATCTGCACTCATTTATTGTTCGATCCTAACATGATGTCTTCCTAACTTCACATCTTTTCGTGCCTTTAAGGATGAACAAATATGTACGTGCACAATCTTTCTAGTGAGATGCTAGTCGTGGTAATTAAGCAGGAGTCTGGAGCACCTCTCTGAAGAAGCTCCACCTGTTACATCCAACACTGGTGACCACTTTACAGTCTACATTCTTGTTTATGAGAATAAATTTGCTATTTAAATAACAAAGGATCTAAATATGAGACATAACGGCCCCACGCTTCACTATATTTGACATTGTCGAATTGGTTTTCATTTTCATGAGATCTAATTGCAATCACTGCTAAATCAAAATTTGTTAATGTCACCGTCTTCTTACGTGCTTCATTTTAAATGTTATGAATGCAACCTCTGCTTGTAAATTATATATCTGGCTTGTTGAAGTGACTCTACCTGCTCGTAATGCCCACACCTGGTCAATATATTTGTGGCTAAGATGCTAAAGCTCTTGAAAAACTTTTTGGGGGAATTAGAGCGTAATGATAACTAAATAAGCATCAGTGGGTCAGGCAGAGATCCGAACTGCCAAATTTCCTTTCGATTGATCCTCAGCAAGTCTGCTCCTAAAAACATAAATAAAAAAATCCCCCTCCAAAAAATGTGCTTTCTTGTCTCTGTCCATGACTTCAAATACCTTAAAACTAAGCACTCTCGCCATTTTCAGTCATCTTACAGCTTAGATTTAGATATACTTTGATTTGGTTTGATACAAATCAGAAAACTTTAAATAAATTCATTTCTTCATTTTTTGTTTCTTTTTGGAGTCAGAAATGGGAAGTTCCAACTTAGGAGTGAGAAAAAAAACAACTGGAGTGCCATCCAAAGTTGGAATTCCCCGTTTGCAAAGCTTGAGATTTTTTTTTATATTTCTGCTCAGACTTTGACTTTAACTATGGCTACTTCTTGCATCGACAATAGTAGTGGTGTGGTGGAAACATGTCTGTTTTACAAGATACACTTGTAAGAATGAGTCTAAAATCAATCTTACATGTAGAGCCCACAACTCTAAACTTAGCAACATAAAAAAGGTGTTTTCATATGGAAAGTACAGCTCTACTAGTACGGGTACCTGGGATTCTCCATATCCCGACTTATCCGGCTATGTTACTGGAATGCCGTTTCCTCGGGAGTGGCATCAAACCAGCGCAGAGTTTTGGAACAAAAAATTCTTCCTACAACCTCTATCAAAGCATCTGCAGCATTTTTTTTAAAACTTTTTTTTATGCGTTTATAATCCTCTGGAAAAGAAAAAAAACAACCAAAATCAGTTGATATCAGCAGGTCGGACCTTAAAGAAAGATGGAAATGAATGTCTGTCAGGGATAGCTTGATGGATGCATCTTTAATATGACTTCCCTTTCTATGATAAAAACCAAAGCAGAGCACCTTTTTCTTGTTTAATTGTAAATCTGAAAAGTCTATCTAGGAAAATAAATCTCCCTGTTGTGGTTTTTAACCTCACTAAAGAAGCTGTTTATATCTGGGTTCTTTAAAAACATGAAACTATTCATATCACAGTGGACCTGGCCCAAACTCTCTTGATAAAAAGATTGTTGCAACATTCTTTCCACTTCAAAAGCCTTGATGTTGAAATGTTTACTGCATGTAAAGATGGCGACAACCCCAAGTGCATTTAAGCTAGTGTACGGTTATCGGTGCTTTTGTGACGACCAGAAATGTTTCAGTCAAATCAGTTTTCATCAATGTGTTTGTTTGCTCAGAGTGAGCCTATTTCTATCTGCTAAACACTGCAATATCTTGGTTATAAGAAAGGTTTATGTGTTTGCTTCCCCAGCCTGGAGTACTTTGATGAAGCCGTGAAAGATCCAGCCAGCCAGACTGCCGTGCCTGTCGACATCCACCAGCCGCCTGCCTTTCTGCACAAAATCCTGCAGCTGAACGACGTTAAGCTTTTATACGACGTCATCGGTGTTGTGCAGGTGAAGCTCGCCACTCTACACACCAGGGATCCACAGCTCCAGTCCCACCAGTACCACAGTCCTGCTACTTTTAGATACATCCCATACGAATACTTTAAGACCAGGCCTTTGCAGAACCTGCTGACATGACTGGGACTGGAGTTGCAGACACTTGCTATAAACTGCGTGATACGTAAAACTTGTTGCTCTCCGACCTCCACACCATCTGAACAAAATATTTGGAAAATATTTTTGCATAATTCTCTTTGTTTTTATCTGATTTGACCATTTTGCATTATACGGATGATTTGCCCTTTTAGAGCTGGGGTGCCCAAAGTGGGGCCTGCAAGCCAAAGTTGGCCCCCTTAGCCAATTAATTTGGCCCACCAGGGGGTGCCTTGGATCCTACTTAAACATCCACTTCCATCATTCAGCTAAATTGCATTATGATTATTGTTCTGTGGCTGATATTGCTTTGGGTAAATGGGTTCATTTGACATTTATTTGGAAGCATATAGTCCTCACTCATGGTGCTTATGTTATATTTGAAATATCAAAAATTAGATTTAAAATCTAAATATAAGGAAATACAGGGGGGCATGTAGAGTCCATTTCCTGCACGTATTTACATTAGCACACTTTATGAGACCAAATATTCATATTCCATCAATTTACAAAATGACCTCAAGTTCGCATCATCAGTTGCCCAACGACAAAAGCCATTTTAAAAAACGCTGGGAGGAAATTGTTTTACTGACATCAATACTAAATCAATCCAATACTGACGTGTAGTTATGTTTTCTAAATGCCTATATAATGACTTATTTGTCAATTTATGTTTATTTACACAGAAAGCAAAGTTAAATAACTGTTTAATCAAGATAAATACTTTATTCTTATTCCCACGGCCCTCTGATAGATTTTCATTTTAGCGCTCTGAAGGAAGAGTTTTGGCGCCACTGTTTTAGAGAATTCATTTAACCTACCAGTCAACTTTATCGGACTTTGGGAGGAAGATTGGGAACCAGGAGAGAACATGCAAACTCCATGCAGATGGAGCTAGCCTCTGCCCCACCTACTGCCCATTATTAGGAATATGCAAGTTAAAATGTTTCAGTGCTGTCACTTTATCAGACTATTTAACCCCATACTAAAAGCTTTTACGCTCAGGGTTGGCAAACTATGCTTGATATTTACAACATAGGACAGCCATGTTTTATATGAGAGGGGTAAAATCCCACAATTATTGTTAACATGGTAATCTTATTGTCCAGGGTCCTCCTGGGGAGGTGCGGCTAAGTTCAGCCACAGCCAGTGAAGGTGAGAAGGACGACGACAATGATGAGGAGAAAGAGGAAGAAGCCAAACCCTTAAAGACCACCTCCTGCCCCCCGTCTCAGCCACTTGAAATAGGGCGCTGCTCTGGTTCTATTGAAACCACAGTGAAGATCAAACAGAACGACTTACTGCCTGGACCAAAAGTGTGTGTCTCCATCTTTATAAAACCTGTAGAAAATGGATATCCTCTCGTATTGATTCTTATGTCCTTCTTCTCTGCTGATTAGTTGGAGTTGGACGGGAAGGGAGGATGTGTCCACCTGTTGCTGTCTCCGGATCAAATAACCCATCTAACAGACCTACTGGAGGCTCTGTGCATAGACACTGGTACAGTTCAAAAACATGAATAGTTTGGAATTGTTTAGTCTGCCTTTCTGATTGTTATCATTTTATTAGCTTGTGTTATTCGCATCAGTGGTTCAGATAAATTGCCCTTTAAGATTTCTCACATTCGCCATGTTGCAACAGGAGACCTCCGTTTGGGATTTGTGAGATAAGTCATTAATATTGGTGAAGTGGAAGGATTAGATACAGTTTTTTACAACAAACATTTAAAGAGTGTGACATGTGTTTGTATCTGAGCACTTTTAAGGTCTTTTCGGGTATGTCTCTAGCAGAGGTCCCACTAGACATGTTTTTTGTCCATCGTTTTGCCCGACCGAGTCAAAAAATCTGGTCACAGTAAATTTTTAACCATCAATTTCTAAATTTTATGTTTTATTATATTTTATTTAAATTATTATTAGTATGTATTTTTATTCATTAAACAATTTTAATTCCAAGAAAGCTGAACAGAGAACTACACATTAAAAAATGAAATTAAACAATTGCACTTAATATAAAACAGTTAAAATATGAACTTAAAATATTGCACTTAAAATATGAACAGTTCATCTGCTGTGGCCTGAATGCACAGTCTTACATGTTCCTCATGGGACTGAAATGTGCACCCATTTGTGCATGATCAAATATTGTGATAGTTATTGGAGTGAAGTTTTGGATGTTTGCCTCAGACAGATGACTTCTCATGAGAGTTTAGATGTTGATCTGAAGGCTGAATCAGCGCTCTGCTGCTGCACTGGAGGCTGGAGTTAAGCTCCATTTCATCCAAAGGTTTGAAATGAGGAAAACCTTTCTCTTACTGAAGCTATCAGAAGTTGAAAAGACTCTCGAAACGCACCATTTCCAGACCTGTAAACCATTGCTTTAGTGGAAGAAAAGCCAGCAGAGCCCGATGTGTGCCTAGCAGCATCACCGCTCCCAGTCCCGCTCCAAAGCCTCAGTAACCATTCAATGTGAAGTCAGCTCAGATTCATCAAGATGCATTAAATACAGTTTCTGGGTCTGAGATTATGTTCTCATGGGAATCTTTTCTTGTATTTATTCAGTTACCTTCATGGCATGCGTGAAGTTGAAAACATCTAAGCATTGGCACTAAATAGTCAGAGATGTGAATACTAATCTGCAAAAATGACTGACAGCTTTCAGATTTTTCATTCACTGTTCTAAAAAAAAAGGTCAAATATGAAAAAAAAACAAGTTAGCGTGACCCCTGGTCTCTGCACATCTAGTGACAACAAAAATGTTGCCCTTTTTTTCTAAGATGGGTCTAAATCAGTCATCTTTGGTGGAGAGCTTCTGTTGACTTCAAATTTCAAGCCTTGCCATAGATTCTCAATTGGGCTTGGGTCCTGAAATATGACGCGCCTAATAAATAAAGTTCATTATTAAATGATTTAAAAGAATTCCAACTTCATGATGTTTCCACACATCCATCCACCTCAGTAGGGATGGTGGTATAAGATGAAACGCAGTCCTTTAACAGTGTTTTCCATGTAGGCCAACAGGTTTCATGTTTGTCTCGATTCCTAACACGGTGTGCGATGGGCATGACTTCTAGATGAAAGGATGTGGCAGAACAGTTGAGATGTGCTCAAATAAAGCTTTACCCGTCATCAGTTTATTCCACTTGAGCTCTGGTTCCTGATCCTCTAACTATTACATTCATTATGCAACCTGCCAGTTTAGGTGGATGACCATTGGCACATTGTTGTGCCACCCTTTCCACTTTAAGATGATGGGTTGAACGAGGTGTGGGAGACCTTCAGAGTATGAGATGTTTTTCTAAGCTAACACTGCATTAAACATTTCCACAACTTCAACCTTGACTGTTCTGCTGTGTTCTCTCATCTCCAAACTTTTGAGGCCTTCACTGAACAGCTGGGTTAATACTGAGGCTAAATAACTCACAGGTCAACACTGTTGACTAATTAGGTGACTGAGTCTTTAGATAATATCCCAGTAGAATACATTAAGGTTTGTAGTTGTAATGAGATGACAAAATGTTGCAACGTTTGTAGGGAATGAATACTTTATGAAGTTCCGTAAAAACCTTAGCTGTTCAGCTTTATTCTCACTGAAAAAATCTGAAAAGTGCAGAGCCTCTGACCATATCTTTTCTGGCTTAGTTTGTTTTTCTGCTGCTGATCCGGGTCATGGCTGTTGTGAAATTGCTGCAATCTTTCTGGATCTGGTTGCCTTAATTAGGGTGTAATCAATAACCTGAATCTCATTGTATTCATTGGCTCATAGACAGTAGATTTCATGCATGTTGTCCTTTCTTGTGCCAAAATTGTATTTATTTAATTTTGTTTTACCCTCAGAACCAGAGCAGAAGTGCAGTGGAGTGAACAGTCGCCCGTTAGACTCAGAAGACCTGCGATTGATTGAGGACGACCTCAGTAAACAGCTGGGATCGAGTCCCAAAGACAGGGAGTGGGAAAATGAGCCTGACCTGGAGCCCTACGTCACCAGCCTGGAGAACGGAGGTACAAAGTTTAGAAGTTCGCTTGTGCCGCTCATAAAAGCCTGTGACTTAAACCCAGTCAAATTTTAATATTTTTCATTAGTGTTGTCAAGAGAATAAAAAAAAAAATGGGATTATGATCTGTACTTAATCAAATAATTATATTTTAATATCACCAAACCAGGACTGGTTCACACGGAAGGATATTTATGCCAATCTTGCCCGATTCTGCCTGTTCCGACAGCCCCCCATAATCTGAAGGGCTCTTAAAATAATTCTAACAGATATTCCTGCTATGTTGGGTGTGTTAAGGGCGATCAGGTCCGTAGTTGGGGCCGCTCTGATCGCAAATCAAAGATATCCAACATGTTGGATTGTCTCGGTCCGTGTGTGGTGTGTTCAGAGCACAACGAGAATGCAGCCTGTTGAATGTGACATGTAGCCAATCAGAAAGGAGCTGAGATGCGGGGATGTGCCTTTGAAGCGTCTATTATTATTTCAAAGTGTCGGCTCACTTACAGATCAGTCAGGGCAAAGTGCGTGATGTTTCCTAGTGGAAACAAACCCAAAAACAAATTCACCTCCATATCAGTAGATTCTGTTTCAGTCGCTCAGTTGGATGAAATGCAACATGAGCACTCAGACTGCTGACGATTTTTAAAACACTGAACATGTTTCTTAATTGGTAAAAAAAAAAAAAATTTGAATTGTGGTAATTACACCATCAAAAAAATTCTCATACCGTCAGAAATTACAGATTTGATGCACATTTTGGCTCCAGTGTGAACATCTGTAAAACAGGATGTCACATTTTAACACAAACCAAAAGCTGGAAGAGCGTGCAAGCTATATAGTCATTAGCCTACTATGTTGTGTCAATGTGCGCGTCTCAGCTGCAGCGATATTGAAATAACCACAAAGTGTATGGGAGAGTGTGTTTGTCAAATTGGAGCGGAGCAACAAAAACACTGGAACTGTGTATTGAAGAACATCCAAAGCTCTGCAAAATAGCTCAGGAAAAATGATGATTATTATTATTTTTTTCAATTCTGTTTGGATATCTTGCATGTGCGCGCACACTGCAGTTTTTCTGTGGGCCAAGACTGTGTTAATAGTGCACAATTGGGCACGAACGTAGCTCAGGCTGAACGGTGTGTGTGAACACAATGTAGGAGCACAGCAGGAATATTTGTGATTTTTTAAATTTTTTTTTTTTTTTAATCGCTGTGTGTGCAGTCCGAAGCTCTTCCGACAATTGAAAAAGCTAACCGTGTGAACCAGGTTTTAAATTTTTTTTAAAAATCGATGAAGAACCTTTTTAATTTTTTTTTTTTTTTTTTTTTTTTTTTTACACAGCCCTACAAGTCAGCTTGATACAATGTCCACTTCAGATCGTGGTTAACCCCTAACAACTGAAGCATAAGAAGCCCCCAAAGCATTAAAACGTGTTTTATTTAAAGGCATCTCGCATGCAGAAAGGGATAGTTAAACAGAACAGGGCAAGTGACTGTATTTGATCTCTGCATTTTTATGCGATTATCTGCATAAAAAGATGTATTTTCAGAAAATAATGTAACACAACAAAAGTGCTATATACCATAGTAGCACTCTGGGGTTGAATACTTTTAAAAGTATTTCAGTGAGTGCCCTGTACAGGGTCAAATAGAACCTGCCTGACATCATATGACAACACACAAAGTATCCTGCAGGAGAGGGTTAGGCCATCCTTTCGTAAGCTTGAGGAAACCAGCAAATCCGGCTCTAGATGGCTTAAAAAGTGCCAGGCCTTGGCCTAAATATAATAGAGATGCTGTGGCATGATGTGGAACTTGTTGAGTCACACAACCAGTTGTTAAGTTTTGGTCACAGCTGCTGTTTCTCACAGGAATGATTGCTTTGGATAGCTTGTCTCCCATAACAAATAAAATCAGCATGTTTTAGAAAAAAAAGAAAAATAATTGTATGCAATCCATTAGTGGGGAGATACTTCTTTACAGCTCTGTGTTTTTAGAAAAAAATACCTGCCGCTGTGTTTTGTACCATCACCTCTGATTATGAACACTCTGGGTGCACCTCAGTGTGTAACTTTTTTTACTCTGTGTTTGTGCAGAAATGTTTTACTCCATGGGACCTGTGGGGATGAGCAGCAGTATTACGTCTACTCGCTCTGGCAGTGAGCTGTCAGACAGTGACATGGAGTCCTCCACGCAAAGCCTGAGCAGCCTGATGCATCCAGCAGCTCTAGCAGCACAGGTAGAGCCTCCGTGTGTGTTTTCAGTTTGAGCATTTAGCAGGTGGCTAGAAATAGGCCATTTTCTATCCAGGACAAATATTTAGTCATATGTAGTCGGGCAAGATCAAATTTTGAACATAGCTATTGCAAGATATTTGAATTAATTGATTTTTTTTTTTTTTACATTTTATTTCTTGTGTAATTTTTTTTTTAACACCAGGGCTTGGCAGGCTGTCCTAGAAGATATCCTGTAGCAGGATGCTTATCCAGTCTGCCACACGCCGCCAGAATCAGAGGTAAAGTCAGCTCTTTAAATAGAAAAAAGTAACTTTATTGATAGGATAAAATAGAAATGGTTCTTTCTGCTGTGCTAAACTGCAGGGCGATCACACAGCGGCCAGGCAGAGCAGCTGAAACCTGAGGCCTTGCTGCGTTTGACCCTCGGTGGGCTCACTCTGACCATGCTGCACGAGGACACACCCTCTGATGGACCCTCATCACTAGCTCAGGTTTCTACGGTGTTCTTCGAGAGGCTACTTTCATTCAAGGAAAACATGTTGACCAGTAAAACCTTCAACCATCTGAGAGAGTGCTTCGCCACTGCCTGCCCACTCCCCCACCTCAGGTAGAGAAAAAGGAGCAGACAGTTTATTTGAGGTTGGAGTTTAGACAAACTTTGCTGCATTTATTTCTTAGTAAGAATAGTTGCTATGAGAATAAAAGTTTTGGACACATGGATTTTTCTTTAACAAATCAAAGTAAAGAAACTGGGTGAGTAGGTATGTTTTTTGGAGGAATATGTTAAATGTTTGGTCATGTTTCGGTGGGTGGACTTAAGGCCTTCTACGTATTCTTTCAAGCTGGTTCAGCATCTCCCTTTCTCTCGCAGGTTGACGGGGGCGGCAGTGCAGGTGACATGTGAGACGCGCAGCGGGAGACGCCGCTGTCGGGCCGTGACTTCAGACCTTTCTTTCAGTAGACTAGAACTGTTGGAGTGCCTCTGGCAGGATGGAAAACCTCAATACTGTGAGGTACAAAACATCCTGTTTTTTTTATTTCTTCCTCTTTGTGAATGTGCGGGCGGTTTTAGCCTCTACGGTTTGCTGAAGCAGCACATTTAGTTTTGGTCATTTGATCGTTATCGGTTATGTTTTCTTAAGCAATTTTATTATCAACGATGAACAATTGAGCAAAATAGTCTGGAGTTTCATTTAAGTATTTTTCACGTATGAATAAAGAAGTGAAAGAGAAATTAGATTAGATAAAATGCTTGTATCTCCACACTTTTCGTGTGGAGATACGAAAAGATGGAGATGGAGATCGTCCTGATATTTCCTCCATTGATTAATTGCAATATTACCAAAAAATAACCATTCTACAAATCAATTGGGAAATGTTGTTTTTTTTTTTTACTTAAATTGAAGTCTGTAGCTCGGATAACCCTGCCTTGTATGTAAAAATAGAATAATTGTTTTTCCTTCTACTTTGTCTTCTGCTTTTTAATATAAGGCTATTTTGCAATAAATATGAGACTCATGTTTTTAAAGTAAGCTGTTTGTAATATTTTGAAACTTCGGTATCTGAATAGGGCTGTGTTGAAAAAAAAATCGATTCTCAATCGATTCTTATAAAAAATTTTAAGAATCGAATCAATTCACAAGTTCACAAATCTGTTTAACATGGTTTTCCTTTTTGTAGAGCTAAAAAAATAAAAAATAAAAATCCAGGCAACCATTTTAAGGCTTAGTTCTGAAAGGGTGAATACAGTTATTTCCTGGTAAACTGTGACTCAACTATTGTTAAGTCATTGAATTACAGGCATTTATTTAAGGCATATAAGGCATATAATTAAGATAACAGATCAACAAAAAAAATGTTAACAAAAGTTTTTAATAGCATCTATCTATATCAGTGTGGATCAGATTCAATCAGACAAATCATTTTGGATCAGATCGTGATGATATCTAACTCTTAAAAAACTGAATCGAACGATTCTTGAAATTTGAATCGACATTAAGCCCTTTAATTGAAGCTATTAAAATCTTGTTTTATTAACGGTTTCATATTGTTTTTCTTTTTTATTTGCAGTTACTTCAGTTCCAGAAAGCTGGACTGTTTACAGTCGGAGCTGCTGCCAGACCATGTGCCCAGCTACACTACAGCCTCACTGAAAAACACCTGCGAAAAGTATGAATTATACTTAGTCGTTTTTTAGGTCTAACAGGTCAATACAGTCTTTTGACTTTTTACATTTTTGCCCACTGATTGAGGCAGAAAACCCCCATACTGATTGCATTAGATGAACTAGTGAGAATCAGTTCAAAATACTTGTCTATAAGACTAGAAAATCTATCAAACTAGAACCTACGTAAGAGTTTCTTTTTGAGTCCACTGCTTCACTTTGTGCCAGTCCAGTTTGATATAAAAGGTATATGGAGGTTTTAAAAAGTTATGGATCAAAAGTGGTAAAGATGATCCGTAATATATTCTCTGTGGTTTAAGTGAGATGCTATAAGAACCGCAGGAGAGCTTCTTTTAGCCATAAGAAGCAAAGGGAAGGAGTAAGTACTGGTTTTCTGATTTTTAAATCAAGATTAAATTGCATATTTTTCTATACCTTACCCACACTTGGCTTTAATAATTTTTTTATTTATTAAACCCGTCAATAAAATTCACGCCCTGCTATTAATAGAAGTTCCAGTTGATTCAATTTTGTCTTAAAAAATGCCAAACTGTTAAAAAAAAAATCATCTTTTTCTTACAAATGTTCACAGATCTTGTTCCGGAAAGATTGTGTTTAACTAATAAATATCACAGATTACGTTTTAGGTTCTGATGAGCCAGCTTACACAAACTGGGCTTTACTTTGAGTTTTGTCTGTGACAGCTAAAGTCAGAATCTTAAAGTGTTTTCTGCGTGTTTGCAGGGTAAACAGCGTGTGGTGCGGCGGGACAGCGTGGTACGGGTAGAGCTGGCGGAGCTGAGCGCTGAGCTGGACTTGGACATCCTCAGCCGTCTTGGGAGCCTCAGCAGAGCCTTCAGCAACTGTCCGAGCCAGAACTCTGGACCAGGACTCATACAGGTGGAACCGCCAGTACTGTGCTGCCATTAGATATAAATCTATTATAGACCAGAAGCTCCAACAAATTAATAGAACCAAGCCAGAAAGCACTAAGGGAACCCAGGCAACTTGAACTATAAATCAGCGTTTAAGCATGTGCTTATTTTCTTCTAACTGTTGGGTATTGGAACGCTGACTGAGCAGAAAGTCGTGTTTAAAGCATACCTCTCGTAATTCTGTTTAAAGCGAGCCTGTGTGGTTATCCAAAGTCATGAACTTTTATGTCATCACCACACAGAGAAACCAAAACTATTAGAATCTTTGTCTGTAAATATCGTTCCATCACGCCTCACTGATCAAACTTGTGCTGACGCAGACACTACCAAAATTATCTGGTTTCAGAGGGAATCAGTAGTTCTTCATTGGTCCTAATATCAGCCTTTCACGGGCCCGGCTCCGTAATAAAGCAGTGGTCTGCTGTGATTACAGGGTTGATTTTATTTTATTTTTTTCCTTGTATCATTATTTTCTGTTCTGGAAGCGACTCGAAGAAATATCTCTTTTTCTTTCTTCACAGACCCAGAGCATTGAGCTTTGCTCCTCCTTCACCCTCCTGTCCCCGAGCGCCGTACTCAGACTTCGGTTCCCCATCCCGGACCTGCAACCTCTCCCCCTGCGTCGGCCGCCGTCTCAGAGGGCAGTGAGGGAGGAGACGTTGGTGCTGGAGCTTACGGAGCTGGAGCTGAAGCACCAGGAGGCCCCAGATCTGCAGAGCGAGCAGCCGGCCCCTGGGGACACGTGGGGTCCCTGTCTCACCCAGCTGCTGGAGGCCTCTTTCACAGACATGCATGGTGGGAGCATATAGAGCCACAAAAAGGGGTTTGGCTGGGTTTTTTGCTACTATTACACCAGAGTCTCGTAACGCTTTGCCATCAAATGGGTTCCGCTTTACTTGCATGGCTATGTGTCACAAGCTGAGTGCAATATATCACTCACATCATTTAACATGGTACTTGCGGGTGTGGCTTGTATTACATCACTACTATGTTATGGGCGATTAACTGGGTTCAACAGGTTTACATGTTTCCTTTTTAATTTGATTTATTATTTATGAAGCAATTATCAGGAACCAGTAAATTTCAGTTTAACCATTACACCCACTGAGGTAAACCAGCCAATGAGCAAGCAGCTCAAAAAATGAGTCTTTCTACTGTACGCCTTTATTATGGTGTTGTATTTGGATGTTTATAAGGGCTCCTGGGTTATTTTCAGCCCCGATAAAATGTATATGGTAAATCTAGAACCCACTTTAAGCAAAGGTTTGTTATGTCACAGGATAAAAGCATTATTGGTAATATGCCTGTCTCAATACTATCTTGTGTTTCAGTAACCTAAGATCTGCAGCTCTAATTAATAGCACTCCAGCCTTCCTGTTAAGTATTGGTCACAACATCATTTGGTATTTGTTCATCAGTGAAGTCAGGCTGTCACATGTCAAAAAGCGTAGCTTATATCAGCTCTGAAGCACCCTTACTGTCTCGCATGTGCACCGCTCTAACGGTGCGTTCATCCCGAACGCGTTAGCGTTAGGTTTACATATAAAGTTAATGGAGAAATGTGCTGATGTGCTTCCGGGGTCCCGCGTCACGTCAGAAGCAGATCTGAGTCGCGAAAACGCTTTCCTGCCTCGGTGTAGCGCAAATGAGGCGTTTGACGCACGTCAGAAAATCAGTGCGTCATTTTATGCGGTGCATTTTGTGCATTCGTGTGTGACCAGAGTTTATGCATCTGCCGCTGAACTTGAACAATCGGAACTTCCGCGTCAATTCGCGCAGCATCAACCAATCAGGAGCCTAGTGACAGGATGTCAGTGATGCTATGACTCACATGGAATCAGAGCATCAGCATGACATGCAGTAAAAATTGTGCCAGATCAACACCGTGGTTACATGACACCAGCTGTGGTTACATGACTTCAGCTGTTTTCTATACAGAGACAGGAATGAAAAAAATGAATATTATTAAGAGGTTAAACGATTGAGACAGGAACGCTCTTAATAGGTTTGTGGGTGGCTCTTAAAAGAGCCGTTGTGGCTGCAAAGGCACCACTCTCTCCAGAGAGAAATTAGCCATAAACAGCCTCCTCACCCGGACAGCGTCTCTGGAGGAGTTGTCGGCTGCAACACGAGGACAACTAGGCCTGGCAGTGGCTCCACCACAGCATGTCCCACACCTATCACATATCACCTATCACATATTACACACTTTTACCAACCACAGCTAGTAGGTGTCTTGGCAGTCGATGCTTGGACCTATGTGGTACAACAGTTCCTCAAACTGGGCGAGCAGGCCAGGGGCCTGTGTTAGTAAATCCATCTGCCGCCGTTAGACTGGGTTCTTAGCTCCCCGATCCACCACTGGAGCATGCCCAGTTCTGCGGTGGTAAGGCAGAACATGTAACGCATTTCAGCTCGAAAACCATAGTCCACCGGCAGCCAAGCCTGCACATGAGGGCCTCGACGGAGTTGGCGCCCGCTCCCAGCCCCAGAGGGTAGGGAGGAGGAGGCCAGCAGTCAGCTCAGAGAGCAGAGTTCACTCCACCGGCAGCCATTGTGTATATCCAGATTCATGGGCGTCAAAATTGTCTGTTTGTAGTATTTATCAGATATCCGACTTGTTATCGATAATATCGATATTTAGTTCAATCTGCCCACGACTACTGTGACATAATAGTTCAGAAAACGTAATAGATAATAAAAAACTTTGTCTTAAAAGATATAACCAAAACAATATACAACAACATTTCCCTAACATCTGGTCTAATTTGTTTTATTTTACATTCCTATAGACTGTAAATGCACAACACACAGCGTTTAAGGGTTAAAAAAGTGGAATTTTTCTGATACGTCCCCTTTAATGCTCAAATCATTTCTTTTATCCTTTACATATCTAGGGAAACAAATGGGTATTTTCTGCCATAAAAACTAATTCGTTAATGATTTAATTATTAATTTAGATTTTTTTTCCAATTAAATATTAGTTTTTGACAGATTTTAGGCACTCACAGCAGATTACGTATCAGGCAGTTGATTCTAATTAAATACTGTATATACATACTTTATGAACTAGGTTAATCCACAAGGAGGCACTAGTTGCATTGTCATATTTTGTTGTGATGTGTATGCTAAATTCAAAGGGAGACATTCCACGAGTCCAGTGAGCAGGGTTTTGCACCGATCATTTGTTTCTCAGTATATCAGTAAACCATGCATTCAAGGACAGTTTTAATGGAAAAAGTATAATATCAAAAAAAAGGGTAATACACTATTTAGGAAAGATTGACATACTTCTATTTTGCTGGTATAAGACTTTTTGATTTCTAACATCTGACTTCCTAGTTTCTGTTTCTTGTACGTCCTTTATTTTACCAAGTGTCTTCCTGTTTTGTAAATACTTTATTACCTATTTAACTTGACTTTTTCCCCAGGGTCATATGAGGGCTGGGAGGGAGGCTCTTTCCCCTGCATTAGAGTGAAGAAAAACCGCGACTCTCTGCCAAGGTCAGTTCCTGTGATGACGTGAACAATTTCTGCGACCTAAATGCAAGATGGTACAAAAACACTTCGTGTTTTCAGCAATGAGCATTTTTGTTTGTAAAAAAGTACATGTGGATGATATTTTTCAGGAATTCATATAGGATATTACTTTTGAGATTCTTTTGAGATTATGTTTTCTGACGCTTTTTAATCAGACTGGAATGACTCTTACTCTCGTAATCTAGCCGTCTCGTGCTGAAATGCATTTTCTATCCGCAGGATATCGGTGCGCGTGCGTGGCGGTGAGGCTCAGGGCCCAGCAGCAGGTCTGAGTGGGATGAACCTGGGCCTAGTGAAGGATCTCGCAGCCACCTTCTTTGAAAGCCACTGTGAATTCAGCGAGAAATCTAGCTCTCCGTTCTCTTCGAACTGCACCATGTTCGAGACGGAAGAGGTGCACTAACACTCAAAACGGGAAAAATACCAACCAGTAAGCCTTTCTTATTGCTAATTTGATCCACTTCGCCTGATTTAGATGGTGATTCCGGCTGACCCGGAGGAAATGCTGCAGTTTCAGGAACAGTGTGTCGCTCAGTCTCAGTGTGCGGTGGACATCAGCCTGCCACTGGCATACATCCTCCTTCCCAGCAAACAGGCTTTCCAGAGCATCTACAACAGGTCTCATCCAACCACTCTAATCCTGGATACAAATTTTCTTCTATAGTTTTATCACTTTGCTATATTCTTCCAAATTCTTACCTCAAACATCTTCCTATTTTATTCCCTAGCAGCCAATCTTTTCTGTAAAAATATTTTCAGCTTTTTTTAAAATTAAAAAAGTATTTAGTGTTGCTTTGACTGATTTAAGTAAAACAACACACAATTTGTCATTTATCAAGTTTGTTTTTTGTTTTGTTAAGGAAGTTATCTCTAACCTGTACATCAGATGTGTATTTATCCAAGTACAATCATGGAGGGTTACCAATAGGTGACTAGACACATTCCTTCTCCATATATTGAGGGAATTCAACCTTTTGATTCAAGTTTGTTAGAGGAGGAATGTATCTAAAAGTTACAGGATAGTAGCTCTCCATTACTGACTTTGACAACTTGGCAAAAAAAAACAAAAAAACTGGATGTCCGTTTTTTCTTCTTCTTCATTTTACCAAATTATTCAGCTAGATCCAAAGTAAATACCAAAAGTAGCTGTTTCCCCAAAGTTTTCCTGCCAATAAGGTGGTTTCTGAAGCACTTTTTAGGTGAAAACATGTCCTACACCACTGGTGCCTATCTCCTGCGGTGAAGGGTGATAGGCGGGGCGAACCCTGGACAGGTCACCACCCCATCGAGGGCAACACAGAGACAGACAGGACAAATAATTATGCATGCAGAGATCAATTAACCTAATCATGTTTTTGGACTGCGGGAGGAAGCCAGAGGTAACACATGCATGCACGGGGAGAACATGCAGAAAGACCCTGGGCTGGGATTCACACCCACAACCTTCTTGCTGCAAGGCAACGGTGCTACCCACTGCACCTCTGTGCAGCCCCCTCCTCCTACAGTACCTTGCAATTGTGAAAGGCGAAAAGTGAAGCATGGTTTAAAAAATTTGTTTTAAAAGCAAAGATCTTTGTGTGCCCTGCTTTTGAATTTAACGACTTTTACTCTGATACCCTTAAATAAACTACCTGTCTTTTATTTTTAGTTGCTTTCACAAGTTGCCTAATTACAAAATAGAGTTCAACTATGTGTGCTCTACTAAGTATAAATCCAGCTGTTCTGTGAGGGCCTCAGAAGTTTGTTAGAGAGTGAACAGTGAACAAACTGCATCATGTAGACCAAGGAACACATTAAACCGGCCTGGAAGGAAGATGTGGCAAAGTTTAAAGCAGTGTTTGGTTAGACAGAAGAAAGACTTCAGACTGGGGGGAAGGTTCGAGTATAAGGGCTCTGAATACCTTTGCAAGGCACTGTGTGTACATCATCATCTCAGCAATGAGCAATTGGGTCCTCTTATTTGCCTTCCTTCTTTCTACTTGACCAATTTTCAGCATACAATATGCTGTCAAAAGCATAAATAAGAGACCCAAAACATTTGAAAAATTAGTCCAAAGAAAACCTCTAATTTTTAAAAAGGCTTTTGGAGCCATTAATCAAGCCTGCTTAAATGGTTACGAGTAGAATTGGCTTCTGGTGTTAAGTACAGCTGGTTTGAATGCCCTTAAAGCTGGTTGTCGTTTTGAGTGCTGGCTTTATATCAATATCGAGGAATGATGTTAGTTCTCTCTTTTCCCAAAGGATCAATAATGACCTCCTGATGTGGGAGCCGCCTCCCCCTCCTCCCCCGTCAGCCCACAGCCCCGACCCGAGCCGCCGTCCCTACGACGAGTTCCAGTTGTGCAAGTCGGCCTTCAAACTGGGCAAGTTTTTTTTCTGCTCTGATTGAAGACTTTTTTTTTTATAAATTTTTTTTATGCTGACGTCGATTCATCACAATAATGGCCGTGGTGCCAAAACATCTAACGTTTGCTTTTGTATTGGTTTGCTTTACTCTCTGCCACAGAGTCTGACTCAGAAGAGGATGAGCCTCAGTTTTACTTGGCCAGCGATTCATCTGGAAAGATGCAGCAGTCGGCTCCTCTTCCCAGCCACAACCTCAGCCTCCTCTCCCTCACTGTGATTATCGGGAAAGGTCGCCTGCAAGCCAGAACTGACAGGAAGGTGAGCCAGGAGGAAGATGAATTCCGAGGAGGGTACTGATGAGTTTAACTGAATCAGATGATATAATATGAAACCTCATTTCCCCTTTTTTCAATATATGCTTAAGTGATTCGGCACCTTTTTCTTCAGCGTCTGTAGTTTATATAAATGTATGATGTACATCGACCATTAACCACAGTTTAGTTTTTTCGTAAATAAATTGGACGAATCTCCTGCAATATTTTCTCCACATTGATTACCATTTACAATGTTTTATCTGTTTCTAGCTGCTTTCAACTGAAAATTCCACAAAGTAAAGCTTAGATTTCCGATGTTGGAAGGTAACAGCAGGAGAAGTTTAAAATTCGTTTCTTCATGTCATTTCTCTGTTTTTCCATGTCCAGGAGGATCAAACTCAGGGAGAGCTTGTGCTTGACCTGGAAGGGGGGAAGATGTTCAGTGTGGCACAGCATCAAAATGATCCCAACCTCAACTTCCTGACGCTGGAGAGCAAACAAGTAGAGCTCTACCATCGAGGTGCATGGGGGTGGTCCTGTTTGCAAACATTTTCGTTTTTAAGATGATGCAGATGATTTAAAGTCCTCCTGTTATGTCTGGAAAGTTCTGGTTTAATCACTGTCCAGGTGTGAAAAAAAAGAAAGTCTGAAAAAACACTTGTTTTACAGACTTTATGTTAATTTTATAAGCATCCATCCGTCTATCTGTCCATCCACCAATACCTTTCATTTTTTTCTTTAGTTCATCAGAAAGTTTTTCTGCGCATTTGTTTGTCCATGCTTCCATTTTTTTCATCCATCTGCCTGTTTCTCAATCCTTTATTCTGCTCTTCCATCCATTTTTCCTGCAGTTTATCCATCTATCAGTCTCTCCGTACATCCATTTGACAATCCATTAGTCTGTCCATCTGTCTGTCAATTTGTCTGCCTGTCCCTCTACTCCTATCCAACCATATCTGCTAAGGAGTCATTGGAATCTTATCCATCCTTTAAAATATCTAAAAAAAATCTGAACTTAGCACATTTGAGTCATGGGAAAAGTGTCAGATTTGTGGGAGCCTATTTGACATTAATATTGATGGTTAGGATGTATACATTCTTTTGTGACTCATTGCAAGTATTTTTTTTACCCTTTAGCCGAGGTTAAGGACACACCCATTCCACAGAGGTTGGAGATGCCCAGTTTCACACCACCCAAACACTTGGAGCCGACCATCTACCCCACAGAGACGGGAGTGAGCAGTGTGAGAGGACGAGAAGGGGTGCCGCAGATGTTGTCTACAGCCATCAAAATAACGCTGGACCTCCAGAGGAACGTCAAGGTTTGACCCTCTTGTTCACCTGCTTCATGGTACTGTCGCAAGTTTAGCAGCAACCTCATGAAAAGTGGATCTTTGTGTTTTTATAGGAGTTCCTGGTTGCTTTTCAGCTGCAAGGTGCAACAATGAGACATTACATGACGCAGACCAACGAGAGCTGGCATGAGCAGGTTTGAAAATGAAACGTTTCATATTTTACTCATTTCAGATAAGAGATTTCTTTAATTTCATCTTTAGTTTATCAGTCTGAATACATGTCAGGGTCCCGGCACCGCCTGGAATTTCAGTTCAGTATTAAGGGGGGAAAAAGAGGTTTATATTTCTAAAATGTATTTTTAGCAATCTGCTGGGATTCCTTACATAGAAAACTTTTTAACAGATTGGAACGTTTGTATTCCTTCCTTCCTTCCGTTCCTTCCTTCCTTCCTTCCTTCCTTCCTTCCTTCCTTCCTTCCTTCCTTCCTTCCTTCCTTCCTTCTACTTTGTGCTATCAGAGTTTACTGAAATAAGTTTCCATAGTTTCCAGCTCTTCTGACTCTTGATAGTGTTACTCTTTCATATTTCTTTCTGGCAATAAAGTTTTTGTATTTTTTGAGGGTTATATCACTCAGATGCTCGCTTGTGATCGGCTGAACATTGCAGAGCCATCATTCATCAACCGTACTGATCTGTGTGCATTTCACATTTTAAGCATTGTGTTGTATTAATCAACTTGTACTTGTGCGTAGAAATCCTAAACAAACGAACAGCTCAAACCAGGCGTACGCAACAGCATCTAGTGTTAAAATGGGGGAACTGCAACACTGAATCAGTTTTAGTTTGACAGAATATTTCTCTCATCAGGTTATCGCCTCCACCAAGGAGCTCATGTTGGTATCTGTCTGTCTTTCAGTAAAATACCTCAAAGTTAGACAGATTTCGATAAAATTTTCAGGAAATGTTAGAAATTTGCCAAGAAATACATGAAACATTTTGGGGGTGATAATGCTGGAGATTCTGTGAATCACAATCTTGGTGGGTGCGAGTTGCTGCACGGAGGTTTGAGTATGAAGCATTTTTTCTTCATTTTCAACAGGAACCTCTCCACTTTCCTGACAGCATTTACTGCCTTTTTAACTTTCTCCCAGGCAGCATTCTTTTTTTTATTGATTACCCCTGATCTAATAGAAACGAACGACAATGTTTGGGATGAGTTTGTTCAAAGAAGTTCACAGAAGTAGAACAGCATCAAATTAAAAGATTATTTGCCACCCTTTCTACGCCTGCAGCTGGAATATAATTGGGAATATAAATGCTGGGGGTTGGGGGATTAATCAGAGGAACTGTCGATAATAGAAAGTTTGTGTTTGTGTTAACCATGAAAATTTCCTAAAAGCCTGTTCATCATGACTCTTTTGTGTGTGTGTGTGTGTGTGTGTGTGTGTCCCCCTATGTGTTCCAAATCGATCTCCGTGTCACTGAAACTCTTTTTCTCGCTCTCTTGGCCATTATTTTCGGGAAGAATGAAAGGCCTTCAAGCATGTGTTTTAGAAGATGAGGTGTTACAACAGTTGATTGTGGAAGAATATGCGTATGACTGGCCGCCGCACATTTGATAAATCAGACTTACAAGCTAAAACTGAATTTCAATCGTAGGATAAAATATAGGACCGTTTCTACGAATTTTTGATAAATGAGGGCCCTGGTGCAGGCACGTCAGCTTAAGGAAAAAAAAACAGATTCCTTTCGGCACAGCTGGACACGGCTGAACTGAAAAAATTCTGATCCATGATGTTTTATTTTCTTGGAGGCGGAAGGGAACAAAGAAAAACCGCAGATTGTTTGGACACTCGTGATCCAACTGCAATTATACTTGTCGCTGTAATTAGTCTGCTCTCCATCTGGAGGCGCTTTAGAAAAAAACCCCCAGCCCTTCCAAAAACTAAACCCTTTCTGCCAGAGATAACAAGCGTGTGAAGTTACACTCTGACAAGTATAATGTGACTTAATGGGACGCTGATAGTTTTTGTTTTACCTCCTAGTGAAACCATTTCAAATGTTTATTATCCACCTGTTTGTCTTTGTCACTTTCAGCTGATTGACTTTCTAGATGTCATCGACGACCCCATTCTGGGATACACGGCACCGGCTGTCATCACCGTCCTCCATACACACCTCGCTAGCTGTGCCGTAGACTACAGGTATGGACCCGAGGAGCGTTTATTGAACTTAAAGTAATATGATTTTAAATCCCTCTCTTTTGGTTGTTTTACTTCCAAGGCCTCTGTATCTGCCGCTGAGAGTCCTGTTCACTGCAGAGTCATTTTCTGTGTCCAGTAACATCATTGTTGACACCGCCACCTTCCACCTCAGGTACTGGTTACCACTAACTGGACACAGGAGTTAGCATAGCAAAGTTTTGGGAGGGCTATTTAACCCAGGAAATATTTGAAAATCTACCCTGACATGTACCACAGTAGATTCTGTAGACTTTTTTTTAACATTTGGATCTTTTTAAATGTTTATTTTGTTGTCCTCAGATTCATCCTGGATGATTCTGCTCTCTACCTCTCTGACAAATGCGAGACGGACACAGTGGACCTGAGGAAAGGTAGGACAAGCATGCCTCTGAATACAAGCTGCAGCAGCTACTTTTTTCTTTATATATGTCAAAATGACTGGTTATGAACTTTACCACTTTCTAGACACACTCCAGCAGAAGAGCTTCAAAAAACTTTAGAATGCAGTATTGAGAACATTTATTGTGAGAAATGCATTTAAAAAAAATTCTAATCTTTTTCAAAAATAATGCACCACAAAAATTCTCACAACATAAATAAAGATGAAGATATTTAAAATAAAATACAAGCTAAATATTAAGAAATAAGGTTCAAAAGTGTCAGCCTGCCTGGTTTTTATACATTTAATATCGAACAAAAAGAAACCTGCACATATTTGCTTCAAGTTCAAAAGGTTTCTTTTCAATCAAAAAATAAATACAATTTAAACTGTCAATATCTGGTGTGAAGACAAACAATGAACATCAGTATCCTTGCGTACCTAGCACAAAGTATGTAGGCACAGCTTGATGGCTAGAGCTGTGTTGAAATAATCGAAAAATCGATTCTGAATCGATTCTTAAAAAAAAAAAATCAATTTTATTTTTTAGAATAGTTTGCCCTTTTTAAAGCTGAAATAGGAAGGAAGTTTTGTGTCTGAAAGGGTTAATACAGTTTCCCATGGTGAACTGTTACTTAACCGGTCTTAAGTCATTGAATTCCAGGCATATAATTAAGCGTTTTTAATAGCACTGACCAATATCAATAGGGAACTGGATCAGATTGAATCGAATTGAATCGAATCGATTCCAACTCTTGAGAATTGGAATTGAATAGATCCTTGAAATTTGAATCGATACCCAGCCCTATTGATGGCATCATAAAAATACGAAACTGCGGTATGTGGTATAGTCTAAATCTCTACCTTTGATTAATTTATATCAATTCTACTTTATACCTTTTATATTGCCCACTACTACGTTGGCCGCTATGTTCCTCTTCCTCACTAAAGCCACAGAAGTCGTTTTCTTCAGTCTTTGTATCTTCTGAAAGCTTTTGTCGTCTCAGTTCTTCCTGCTCCCTCCTCCAACATCTCACAATCGATTCATTGATGTCGAGATTACTTACAGTAGCTCTACTTCCTTCTTCGAAAGCCAGCTCGATTGCCTTTGACTTAAAGCTGCAATGTACGCATTTATTCATGTTGTTTTCCATCGTGTGTGAAATAAGGACACCCTCCTATTCTTGTTTCTTGTCTTATAAACATCATTTGCTCTTTGCTGAATTTAAATAGATTTAAATGCACCCTCAAGCATATGAAAAAATAATACAGTATGTCGACGCTGTTGTTATTAAACAAAGATGGAGCTGCTTGTAGCAAATCAAAATGTTTCTCTTTTGTTTGGGATGATTGACCTCTTTGTGAAGCCATTTTAGCTAAGTTACAGAATAATGGACTCAGGTTCTGTTTTACTTGACTATTTTCTATTAATTATGTTTTTTTGCTTTGCACTTTTATTTGATCGTATCTTATCACTGTTTTACACTTTACAATTTAAAACACTGAGTCTTAACATTTTTATCAGTATTTTACAATTTAATCTCATTATCTACTGTTTATTTTAATATTTTAACTTCTTATTTTCATCATCTTTCAAGTGTTTCCTCTGTGGGAGCCCTCTGCATCGGGAGCGGTGGTCGGCTGTAGCTGCCTGGGTGGAGGTGAGGGTACCATCCCTCCCTCCTCTGGGCGCACTGGGTCGGAGCCTTGGCTGCTGCTGCTGATCTGCTGCTGCCGATGCAGATGGCTCCCATGATGGCGATTCTTTGCTCATCTGTACTCAGCCCATTTTTGCTTTTTTCTTGCTTTTAAATATTTGCATGCATGGAGATGGGATGGGTGGGGGGGTATATAGTTGTAGTGATATGGGGGGGCATTTTAATCTATAAAGCAAATTGATAAGCTTTGTAGTTTGAAAAGCGCTTTATAAAGAAAGTTTGACTTGATTCTGTTATAGTGAACCTGAAGCATAAACCTGTGTGGGTTTAACATTGTTGGATGTCAATGTTCCTCTTTAAAATAATACAATTAACAAAATTGAAGGAGTTTTAAGTGTTGGCATGAGTGACAGAAGCGGGAAACAATGTAAAATCCTTTTCTGTGTGTTTGTGTCTTATAGATTATGTTTGTGTTCTGGACATCGACCTGCTGGAGCTCGCCATCACCACATGGAAAGGCAGCGACACCGGAAAGCTGGTGAATTTTGCTTTGTTTTTTGTGTTTTCATCATATTTAACTGCAAGACCAAAAAAATGAAAACACAGCCCCACCAACCAGCAGAAATGCAAACATACATAATTATGTTCACGGTCCACAAAAAGCCACTAACAAGCAGTTGGCTGCAGGTTTATAAATATTTATTTCAGCATAATTAGATTTCACTATAATAATAGCTCCGGACAGTAATTTGGCCTGAGTTTTGCCTCTCAGTTGGACCTCAAACCCAAATCAGCAAAAAACAAAGCAAAACAAACCTTTCCTCTGCAATGATGCAGCTGTACACTGGGCCAAACAATAAAGGCTAATCAAAGTTTGTTTTAGTTTATTCATACAGCTTATATGGAGGAATTTGGTTATTTAGTTTGTAAACTGTCACAATATGTGAGCACTGACTCTTGAATTTTGCTAGATAGCATATAATTGGGAAAATGCACACAGACTTTTTTGCTGACAGACGTGCATGCAGTGCTGCAATCAGAGCTAAGACATGGCTGCAGTAGTCATTTTTCCAGTGTCCCCCCCCCCCCCCCCACCCCCACAGGACTTCCCTGGCTTAGGAATGAGTGATGATATCTGATGAAGAGTCTTTAAAAGGTACACATACCAGTTTGACAGCATCTGTGAGAAATGAGCAGAAAGTCGGGCTGGGTATCTATTCAAATTTCATCAATCGATTCAATTCTTATTCTTAAGAGTTAGAATCGATTATCACAATTCGATCTCATTCGATCCGATTCAATCTGATCCAGTTCGATATTGATATGGGTCAATGCTATAAAAAATTTTTTGAGCTGTTATCTTAATTATATTATGCCTGTAATTCAATATGCCTTATCACTGGGTAAGTAATAGTTCATGGGGGAAACTGTATTTACCCTTTCAGACACAAGACTTAAAATGGTCATCTGGATTTTACCTTCCTAGTTTAGTTGTAAAAAGGGCAAACTATTCCAAAAACTAATATCGAACTTTTAGATTGTGAATAAATACAATTTGATTTCGCTAAGGATCGATTCAGAATCGATTTTACGATTATTATTTTTTTCGACACAGCCCTAGCAGAAATCTCTCCTGAAAAATCCACACTATCCAAAGGTGGTTGTTAATTTCCACATCAAACCCCCTTCATTATTGTTTCTAACCAGGACTGTCACATTGAGCCTGTTCAGGTTTTTTTTGTCATGAAGGTACGTCTGATGGTTGTTCTTCCTTTCCTCTCGTTTGTGTTCCAGTCCCAGCCTCTCTTTGAGCTGCGCTGCTCCAACAATGTGGTGCACCTCTATACCTGCGCGGATTCCTGCGCCGCCCTCGTCAATTTGCTGCAGTATATGGTCGCCCAGGGGGACTTGCACCCCCCGCCCCGCCACACCTCACCTACTGAAATAGCTGGTCAGAAACTACCGGTAAGGCATTACGTTCAATACACCCCATGAACGTTTAAAATCGTTGCTTTTTTTATTTTGTTAAATGTATTTTACCTGTGATTTTTAGTTAGAAGAAATCGCTAACAACAAATCTATAAAGCTAGGAACTATAGGGCTGAAATCATAAATCATAGTTAGACCAGATAGAGCAAAAAAACAGGCTGAAGCTATCCTAGCTTAAGCTATAGAGGAATTGTTGATAACTTATCTCTTCCTCTAAAAACAAATAAACGTCACCCTTTTTAAATATTTAATAAGTCAAAATAATGTTTTTTTTTTCACTTCAAGGTTTAACACGCAAATCAATTTACACTGAATAAACAAGGTTTCCATGAGTTGTCTTGCCCTTAAGTTCTATGTAATATTGTGTCCTGTTAGATGTCAGAAAGTCCTGCATCTCTGCCGCCCTGTCCTCCAGCTGAAACCGCAGAAATCAACCAGTACGACCTGGCAGATGCCTTAATCGACACAGAGAAGAGCCACAGAGACAACAGTTTAGAACCAGGTATTCTTTCTGAATGAATATTTATATCTACGGCAGAGGGAGATCTTGGCAACCGTTTTAACTCCCCGATGCATTTTTATGTTTTTTCCAGAGTCTCCTTCAGCACCGAGGGCCTCACCAGTTTCCGTCTACTTGTTTCCTGGCGAAGGTTCCAAGCAAAGCCCGTCTTTCCTGCCGAGGGAGGACTCTGAGCTTGACGGGCTGGTTGCCACAACTATGGAGGCGCAGCCTGATATGATGCTAGATGATGGCTCTGAGGGCTCCACTGATAACGATGACTTCTGCATCCTGGAAGCGCCCGGCATGGGCATACCTGTGAGTGGTGAATTGCTTTTCATTCTCCTGCTTTTTCTTTCTTTCTGAAGCTCCTCATGCTTGTGAAATTTTGGCAGCCCAGAGACGGGGAGCCCGTGGTGACCGTGTTGTGTGAGGGACCCATCAAGGTGAAGGACAGCCACTTTTCCAGGCCTCGAGGAAGCTCAGACCTGCTCCGAGCTCCTAGCGGATTCCCA
This sequence comes from Apricaphanius iberus, assembly GCA_028564705.1. Taxonomy (NCBI): domain Eukaryota; kingdom Metazoa; phylum Chordata; class Actinopteri; order Cyprinodontiformes; family Aphaniidae; genus Apricaphanius; species Apricaphanius iberus. The sequence goes on from JAPXFQ010002982.1 coordinate 1,840,592, forward strand.
GTGCCACACACCAGGGTAGTGTTGAAGGAGATCTCTGTGGTGTGGCATCTCTACGGGGGCAAGGACTTCGGTGGCAAGCCGATGTCCATTCATGCTCAGAACTCCAACAGGTTTTTTTAAAATTTTCATTTACATCTGTCTTGCTTATTTCTGCTTGTAAGGCGCCATTTCTCAAACCGAAGCCTCCTGCTCCGTCTCTGCCTACCTTTTAGGGGTCGCTCCGTCTCTGCTGGTGTTCGTGGTTCTCCGTCTCGCTCTTCCAACACCTCTCGTCCCCAGAACTCCTGGCGCTGGGCTGGAGGCAGCGGCCGACAGCACTCACTGCTGATGGAGATCCAACTCACCAAGGTGAGCTGTTAAGTTTAATGTATTTTATTATATATTAAACCTGCCCAAGTCTGTGTTTTACAGAACGACCTTTAAGGGCTATCGTGTGTCTATGTGTCTATAAAAAAAAATGTTTGCATGTTATCCCCACAGCTTGATGCTGCCACCACCATGTTTTACTGGGGGGGACAGTATGTTCTGGATTTGGTGCGGTTTTAGTTTTCCACAAGCCCAGAGTTTCTTGTTGAACATTTTTGCTTCGTCCCCCTTCTTACAGAAGCATCCTTCGAGCCAGATAACACTTTACAACACCTTCTGACCACATTCTATCAACAGTACAATTGAAACCAGATAGTTACGTGTTCTTCTGAAAAAATAAAAAAATAAATTTTGCACTATCAAACATCAAATCTGATTAAACTTTTTTATGTGAATCAATGAATATTAACATGTTTTTTTTGTATTTTTAAAATGTCAGAATAAAGAGGGAAAGATTTGCTTTTCTTTATTACTTTAGTAAAAGTCAGAAGTATACATACCCATCATTAGTACTTTGTAGAATTGCCCCAAAACTGTTGAACTTGGAACAAAGGTTTTGAGTTTAACTTCCTCTGGCTACAATGGTTTACTGGAATCTTGGCCCACTCCTCTTGATAGAACTGGTGTTACTGGCCCAGGTTTGTAGACCTTCTTGCTCGCGTTTTCACTGCCGCCCACAGATCTTCTATGAGATTGAGATCTGTGCTTTATGATAGCCATCTCAATACCATGACTTTTAGCCATTTTGTAACTAATTTAAAGATCAACTTGGGGTCATTGTCCATTTGGATGACCCATTTTTGCCCAAGCTTCAACTTCCTGAATGGTGTCTTCAAATGTTGCTTCAGCGTGTCTTCATAATTTTTGTGTCTCATGACCAGTTAATTCTGCTGCAAAACAACCCCACAGCATGATGCGGCCATCCCCATACTTCATAGTTGTGATGGTGTTCCAAATGTTCAAATCTTCTCCCTTTTTTACTCCAAATATGCCGTTTATTATTATGGCCAAACGGTTTCATTTCTGTTTCGTTAGACCACAGGACATGTCTCCAGAAATTCAGATTTCTGTCCTCACGATCATCCACTATAACTCAACCATAGGCGACGCTGTATTTAATCAGCTGGAAACCTATGAAATATTATTATTGTACTTTTTTCTTCCATTTGTGTGGCTTACAGCGCTGCACATGTTAACCATGCTGATAGATTTTTACTCCACAGCCATGTAGCGTGGATCTTCTGACAACTGTCAGCTAACAATAACAGTAATCAGCGTGGGTTAGGGATGGGCGATATGGCCTAAAAAATGTATCACGATAATTTCAGGTATTTATTGCGATAACGACACAAATGATAGTACATTTTCTTCTGTATAATAGCAGATTATGTTTTGTTTAAGTTGTGTTCCAGTGAGTGTGCTGAAAAGCATCACACAGCAACAATGTACGGCTGATGTACAGCTCAGTCGCTCTGCTACTCCACACGTCTGCAGTTGAATCATAAAAATCCGCCGTAGACGGTGTTGTCTAAATTTAGGTCCACTTGTTGACACCTCCGTTGTCTTGTGTAGCTTCGAACATTCTTTATACTCTGGTTTGTGTTTGAGATGGTGGAACAAATTGGATGTGTTTCCACTCTCTGTAACCACTGTTTTTCTGCAAACTTTGCATATTAGGGGGGTTTGCTCCTCACCTGATTATATGTAACCAAACCGGTTTTCTAACAAAACAGCATACCCATCAGAATGACATTCTTTGGCTTAATGTGCATGCGCATGAGAAAAAACCTCACTTTTCCCTTTGGTGTTTAAAATCTGTTCAAATCAACTTAAATCTATATATATATGTATATATATATATTTTAGGTTTAGATTTTGGCATTTAAAAAAAAGTATATTTGTCCTTCTGTGACCTTAGGGTTAGGACATAAAACTTGTGGGTTGGTTAAAATTGGTTAAACTTAACTCCAGTTACGGTATGCTATTCTGAGAAAGTATGCTGTTTTGTCAGAACACCGGTTCAAATTGTGGAGGTAGCTCCTCGCTTTAAAATAAGTTCCTCCTCAGCCTCACGCCTTTCACAATGCTTGCTTTCACTCCGCACTGAACAGTTAATTGGGCACGCTCAAAACTACATCATCAACTTAACTTATCGTTATCACTAGGAGTGATTTAAAAAAAAATAAAAAAATGTTTACATTTTTTTTTATCATGAGGAGAGATATCACCCGTCCCTAGCGGGGGCTGAACAGTCTTTTTGCCCTCCAGGCCTCAGTCCTTGACCTGGTTGTTGTGAGTTTGAGTCTCGTTCTCAGCAACCTTCTTACCCCTTTCAAATGAAGGCCACTGTGGTCACAAAACCTTTAGAGAAAAAAAAAGACTTAAAAGAAGTAAAAAATGTATACAAATTCTCCTTATTCTGGGATTTCACGAATACAGAAACAAAATTAATGTATATTTATCGAAAACAAAATAGTTCTGATTTGATGTTTGACAGTAAAGAAAATTTTTTTGTGTTTTAAATTTTCCCTCAAGTGTATGTAGATATCTGGTTTCCACTGTGGGAATAGTGTTTTGAGTCTCTTTTGTATCGGCATAAAAAAGTTTTAATTTTGGGGACAGCAGGTGGCTCAGTGTTAGAGCAAGTTCACCATCTTCAGGGGCTACAATTCTCTTCGCACCGCCCCGGGTTCAATTCCCTGTCCCGGGTCAGTTTCTGCTTGTCCTTCCTCTTCTGTCAGCCCTTCTTCTTGCTCCACTAACAAATAAAGGCCTAATAATGGAAAAAATGTTTAATTTTGGATTTATCTGATCAAAACCTTTGTTTTTGTTTCTATTATGCTATTACTAGTTTGGAACTCTTTATTTTTTTACTAAAATCCTTTTGTTTATTTTCCCTCATTTTTACACTGCACTTTTACATGCAACCCTGATAGCATTCATTAAAAGTTATGGTTGTAATGTTTAAAAATCTAAAAAGAAAAATTCAAGGGCACGAATACTTTTCAACATGGTGTGTGTATTTTTCACAATTTTTACTTCAGTAGTTAAATGTAATGTAATTTTTGTTCTAGGTGTTTTATCTTCAACATCTCTCCCTCTTGTGTCCTCCAGGTGTCCTTCCAACATGAGTCGTACCCAGTGGCAGTAGCAAGCCAGGATGGGGAGCGGTCCCTGACCGCTGGAGTCGGTCCCAGTGGGGAGCAGCCTCTTTCCAGGCAGGTCTTCATCGTGCAGGAGCTGGAGGTTCGGGACCGGCTGGCCTCTTCGCAGCTCAACAAGTTCCTCTACCTCTACACAAGCGAGAGCATGCCTCGCCGAGCCCACTCCAACATGGTGAGGCTGTTTGTGTTGATTTCAAAACAGCCGAGATGGGGGGAAAAGGAAAACAGTTGTTTTTTTCACACAGATGGAGTAGCTTAGGTTGAGATATTTCCTGTGTCCTTGTTGCAGCTGACTGTGAAGGCACTGCAGGTGTTACCAGAGTCGGGCCTCGGTGGACCCGAGTGTTGCCTACGGGTCAGCCTGCTACCGCTGCGACTCAACATTGACCAGGTAATTCCTCCATCCTAGACGAAATATGGAAGGAAAAGCTTCCTTTTTCACCTGTATGAAGATTTGTTCCAACATTTGTTTGCTTCCCTCCCCTTGGACAAAATTATAAATCTACAAAAATTGACATCTTGATTTTGGTGTTGAAGTTTCGAATAAATAATAATAACCATATTTAAGAAAGAATATATATATATATATATATATATACAGTGGCTTGAAAAAGTATTCTGGCCCTTGAACTTTTCTACATTTTGTCATATTACAGCCACAAACATGAATCAATTTTATTGGAATTCCAATCACAAAGACCAATACAAAGTGGTGTACACCTGAGAAGTGGAACGAAAATCATACATGATTCCAATATTTTTTAACAAATAAATAACAAAAAAGTTTGGTGTGTGTAATTATTTAGCCCCCTTTGGTCTGAGTGCAGTCAGTTGCATATAGACATGGCCTGATGAGTGCTAATGACTAAACAGAGTGCACCTGTGTGTAATCTAATGTCAGTACAAATACAGCTGCGTTGTGACGGCCTCAGAGGTTATCTAAGAGAGTGTTGGGAGCAACAACACCATGAAGTCCAAAGAACACACCAGACAGGTCAGGGATAAAGTTATTGAGAAATTTAAAGCAGGCTTAGGCCACAAAAAGATTTCCCAAGCCTTGAACATCCCACGGAGCAACGTTCAAGCAATCATTCAGATATGGAAGGAGCATGGCACAACTGTAAACCTACCAAGACAAGGCCGTCCACCTAAACTCACAGGCCGAACAAGGAGAGCGCTGATCAGAAATGCAGCCAAGAGGCCCGTGGTGACTCTGGAAGAGCTGCAGAGATCTACAGCTCAGGTGGGGGAATATTTCCTTAGGACAACTATTAGTCGTGCACTGCACAAAGTTGGCCTTTATGGAACAGTGGCAAAAAGTAAGCCATTGTTAAAAGAAAACCATGAAAAGTCCCGTTTGCTGTGTCCCCGTTTGGGAGACACATCAAACATGTGGAGGAAGGAGCTCTGGTCAGATGAGACCAAAATGCAAAATGCCATGTGTGGCGGAAAACTGACACTGGACATCATTCTGAACACACCATCCCCCTTGTCAAATATGGTGGTGGCAGCATTATGCTCTGGGGTTGCTTCTCTTCAGCAGGGACAGGGAAGCTGGTCAGAGTTGTTTGGAAGATGGATGGAGCCAAATACAGGGCAATGTTGGAAGAAAACCTCTTGGAGTCTGCAAAAGACTTGAGACTGGGGCGGAGGTTCACCTTCCAGCATGACAACGACCCTAGACATAAAGCCAGGGAAACAATGGAATGGTTTAAAACAAAACATAGCCATGTGTTATAATGGCCCAGTCAAAGTCCAGATATAAATCCAATCGAGAATCAGTGGCAAGTTCTGAAAACTGCTGTTCACAAACGCTGTCTATCTAGTCTGACAAAGCTGGAGCTGTTTTACAAAGAAGAAAGGGGAAGAATTTCAGTCTCTAGATGTGCAAAGCTGGTAGAGACATACTCTAAAAGACTGGCAGCTGTAATTGCAGCAAAAGGTGGTTCTACAAAGTATTGACTCGGGGCTGAATATTTACGCACACCCCACTTTTCAGTTATTTATTTGTAAAAAATGTTTGGAATCATCTATGATTTTTTTGTTCCACTTCTCACATGTACACCACTTTGTATTGGTCTTTCACGTGGAATTCCAATAAAATTGATTAATGTTTTACCCTTTACTCTCAGATATTGTTCAGAAATCTGTCTAAATCTGTGTCAGTGAGCAATTTTCCTTTGCCAAGATAATCCATCACACCTCACAGGAGCTTATTGGACAGCATCAATGTTGCTCAGTTTTATATGCCACATATGCAAGGTGGGATGCATTATCTCAGCAAAGGAGAAGTGCTCACTAACAGATTTAGACAGATTGGTGAACATTGAGAGTAATGGGTATTTTGTGTATGAAGGAAATTGTTCAGATCTTTGACTTCAGCTTCATGAAAAATGGGAACAAAAATAAAGTGTTGCATTTATACTTTTTATATTTTTATTTACCCTCTTCTGTATCTCATGTTAAATTAACCTTTTACTTCCTCCACTTCTCTCTGTGTCAGTCACCATCTCTCTGTGGTTTTGTTCTCCTGCTAGACTTTGTTTTTGTCTCTCTTCCAGGATGCGCTGTTTTTCTTGAAAGACTTTTTTAGTAATCTAGCATCCTTTGTTAACCCCTACATGCCTGTGGATCCTGCTGCTGAAGGTCAGTTAATGCCGTTTTTTTACCTTGTCGGCTGCAGGTATTTTTTTTATTATTATTTAATAGAGGAGCTGCATTCAGTGCCATTCAGTATAATTACACCATATTATTATTGCTGCTGCAGCAGAGCCTGTGCAAACATGCCTATAATGACTTTTGTCTGTTTATCATGCGATTCCTTATGTGTTTTCAAATATACTAAAATTCAATTCAAAATATTCTCAACAACTCTTCAAAATATTTACCTGCTAAGCCATTTAATGATTTATAAACTCGTTGGATTATTTTGAAGTCTGTTCAGAATCAGAATCAGCTTTAATGGCCAAGTATGACACATACAAGGAATTTGACTCCGGCAACTTTTCTCTCCAGTACAGAACTTAAATAAGTGAAATTAAAAAGGAAATAAAAATAAATACAAATAAATAATAAAGGATAATATATACACCAAACCAGGGTTATTGTACAGTAAGTATATACAGTAAGTATATACAGCAGTGCAGAGTTTTAGTTTATTGTTCACGTGAATGGACTCACACTCTGTAACTACACAGAGTTCATCAGAGCGACAGCCTGGGGGAAGAAACTGTTCTTGTGTCGGGTGGTTTTGGCGTACAGCGCTCTGTAGCGCCGGCCAGAGGGGAGGAGCCTAGACAGATTGTGGCCAGGGTGTGAGGGGTCAGTGGTGATTTTTCTGGCCTGCTTCCTGACCCTGGCCCGGAATAGGTCCTCAATGGAGGGAAGATCAGTACCTATGATCCTCTCTGAGGACCTGACTGTTCTCTGCAGTCTGTCCCTGTCTTGCCTGGTGGCGGATCCGAACCAGACAGAGATGGATGAGGTCAGGACAGACTGGACTATTGCTGTGTAGAATATGGTCAGCAGCTCCTAAAGCAGGCTGAACTTTCTGAGCTGACGCAGAAAGTACAGCCTTTGCTGGGCCTTCTTCCTTATAGAGTCAATGTGGGAGGTCCACTTCAGGTCCCCTGTGATGGTGGATCCTAGGAACCTGAAAGACTCCACTGTGGGGACTGGCCTGTTGGTGATTATGAGAGGAGATGTTGATGGGGGTCACTTCCTGAAGTCGACTGTCATCTCCACAGTTTCTAGCGGGTTTAGCTCCAGGTGGTTCTGACTGCACCAGAGGACCAGCTGTTCCACCTCCCTTCTGTACGCAGACTCGTCGCCGTCACGGATGAGTCCAATTACGGTGGTGTCATCTGCAAACTTCAGGAGTTTCACAGAAGGGTCTCTTGACGTGCAATCAGTGGTGTAAAGGGAGAAAAGCAGTGGGGAGAGAACACATCCCTGGGGGGGCGCCGATGCTGAGAGACCGGGTGCTGGATATGAAGTTACCCAGTTTCACCTGCTGCCTCCTGTCAGTCAGGAAACTGGTAATCCACTGACAGGTGGAGGGAGGCACAGTGAGCTGGGACAGTTTTTGGTGGAAGAGCTCTGGGACGATGGTGTTGAATGCAGAGCTGAAGTCCACAAACAGGACACGAGCGTAGGTACCTGCAGAGTCTAGGTGGTGCAGGATGTAGTGGAGAGCCATGTTGACTGCATCATCCACTGACCTGTTTGCTCTATAGGCGAACTGCAGGGGTCTAGCAGGGGATCCGTGATGTCCTTCAGGTGGGACAGCACCAGTCGGTCAAAGGATTTCATGACCACAGATGTCAGGGCAACTGGTCTGTAGTCATTTAATCCTGTGACAGGGGGACTTCTTGGGTACCGGGATGATGATGGAGCGTTTGAGGCAGGAGGGGACCTCACACAGCTCCAGGGAGTTGTTGAAGATCTGAGTAAAGATGGGAGCCAGCTGGTCAGCTCAGACTTTCAGACAGGACGGAGACACTCCATCAGGACCTGAGCTTCTCTGAGCTACAGAGAGCCATTGAAAGGACTTTAGAACTGGGGTGATGTTCTCTACTTTCCTGGTTCTACTGAGGACATGAGCAGCAGCGTTCTGGATCACCTGCAGCTAAACACATAAATGAGTTTAGTCCTATAATCCTAGATATGTTCTTTAGGTGATAGAAGGCTAACCTTGTTATTACCTTTATGTGACCCTGGAGGTTCAGGTCTGAGTCTCTACATCTTGATTTTGGGCCTGATCAGTAGTTTCTAGTTGTATTAATTGAAGCTGTCTTGATATTTCCTCTTTAGAACCAAAGATAATTACTTCAGTTTTGTTTCTATTCAGTTGGAGAAGGTTACAGGACACCCGTCCACTGATTGTAAAAGGCATTAATTTAGGATGTGGATGAGTTCAAAGTCGCCTGGTGACATTTTAATGTAAAGCTGAGTGTCATCTGCATAGTTATGGTAACTAATCTTATTGGTTGTTATAATCTTGGCTAGTGGGAGCATGTAGATTTTAAATAGAATAGGCCCCAATATGGAGCCCTGGGGGACCCCACATGATCCTGTCTGTCTGCTCTGATGAACAATTGCCTATTGATACAAAGAATTTCCTGTTCTTCAGGTAAGACTCAAACCAGCAAAATACCGTAGGGAGTCTGACCCAAAAGTCTTAAAGGTTTCAACTAAACTGCCCCCAAGAAAAGTTTATTTCTATTTTTATAATGGTCTCACTTTGGTTAGATAGTTTAGCAGAAATGGTCAGATAGCATAACACGAATTACTGAGATGTTGGATATATTTAAACCTTTTGCTGATAATGAAGTCCAGTGTATGTCCTCGATTGTGTCTTGGTTGTTGGCCGTGTTGGGTCAGGACAAACTTATGAATAGTATCACTTAACATTTTGTCTCGTCTTTCTCGGGCGTTGTCGGTATGGATATTTTTCTAAGGCACAGTACTTTTTAAGACGATGCCTGCTGAGTCTGTAATCCTGTTTTTTTGTTTGGATCTTTCACAGTGAAGGTGGATCCTTCCCAGAAAGGGTCTGAGGAAACTGGATCAGAAGCTGGTCTCGGTCCTGACCTCACAGCTTCTGTGGAAACCACCTACAGCGAGCAAAGCTCCTCCTCTGCTGGCTCTTCCTCATCTTCATCTGAGCAGCCAATCTACTTCCGGTGTGTAGACACTGATTCCCTACAGATATGACTAACCCAAACTTGTCCCTCTGTTGCAGGCTCCTGCATGCAGGATTTTATTTAAATTAACAGCTGCATGAATTTTCCTTCCCTTTGGCATTTTTCAGGGAATTTCGTTTCACCTCTGAAGTGCCTATCTGGCTCGACTACCATGGTAAACACATGGTCATTGAGCAGGTGAGAGATCATTAAAACGGCTCAGAAACAGAAACCCAGGGAGCACATCTTTACAGTATTGCGTTTTGTTTCTCAGGGGACGTTTGCAGGGATTCTGATCGGTCTGGCTCAGCTGAACTGTTCAGAGCTGAAGCTGAAGAGGCTCTGCTGCAGACATGGGTATAAATGGACGTCCAGACATCATGAAGCATTTTTCAATCTGATAATCTGTCAATCAAATCCTGAAAGACTCGAAGTCTCTTTCAGAAACTTTACCTCTGAAATTTTTACAGTCTCCTCGGTGTTGAAAAGGTGATCCAGTACGCTGTCACAGAGTGGCTGACGGACATCAGGAAGAATCAGCTGCCAGGCATTCTGGGGGGTGTCGGCCCCATGCACTCAGTTGTTCAGCTGTGTAAGCAGAATTTTTTTGCTACAGAATTATTTGCCGTTTTTAAACGTGTTTTTTTTTTTTACCTTTTAATTTTCTTTTTTTCTTCCTCTGTGTGTGTTTGGTCAGTCCACGGAGTGAGGGATCTCTTCTGGTTGCCCATAGAGCAGTACAGGAAAGACGGGCGCATTATTCGAGGTCTCCAGAGAGGGGCGGCATCCTTTGGGACCTCTACAGCATCGGCTGCTCTGGAGCTTAGCAACAGGCTGGTGCAGGCCATCCAGGTAGGAAAAAAATACACTCAAAACGGTCTTCAGATATTGTTACGCTGGATTCCTTTAACTCACGTGGTGCTTGTTAACCGTCTACAGGCCACAGCAGAGACGGTGTACGACATCTTGTCGCCAACGCCTCCCTTGAATCGTTTTGCCATCACGGAGGGCCGGGCCCCCTCCAGCCGACCCCGCAGGGCAGCGCAGCCAGCGGATCTCAGAGAAGGAGTAGCCAAAGCTTACGACACAGTCAGAGAGGTGCGGATTTTGTCTCTTTAAACACAATTATAGACTGTTGATCACAAAAGACAGTCATCTATTGGCTAAAATTGTATTCCCAGATCATTATAGCCAAATGAGCAGTAATATGTACTGTTCTAATCACATATTTATCGGTGCACCTTATGTTAGACTCTTACATTTTAACCATCTTACTATGATTTTTATACACTGTATAAAAAGATGGACAGAGCCTTGTGATGTTACCCGTAGGTTTGTGAAGAGCTGAATGAAGCCAACTAGGCGGTTACCACCACCACCACCATCTTAGCCGTGTCACTCATCTAATCAAATCTGGAAAATACACACAAAAATGGGCAAAGAAGTGGAGCGCAGAGTGGGGCTGTGAAGGAGGGGCGGATGATTTGCACTGAGTCGATGTAGCTATGAGCTAACTGAAGCTAACGGAGGTTAGCAGGCACGTTAACCCTAAATACTCTGTTGATCGACTCTGCTACCCCTCTGTCTTCTAGAAAGATTTGATAATTTTGTCAAATAAATGTATGAAGACTTGTTGGTCCGTAACTTTCACTAAAGAAAGCAGAGCAGAGACCTCTTGGACGGTCTTGTTAGTGCAATCAATACCACAGCAAGCCATCTTCGTCCAATAAGTGAACGAAAAACATCCAAACACGTATAAAAAGATTGGGAGTAATGGTCAAGTTTAGAGAAACAAAATAGAATCAGACTGTCAATGTGACTCCGAGGCTGCGGTCCTCCCTGGAGCAAGCAGAGAGTGAACAAGCTGCTAGCCACAAGTGCTAGCTCTTTGGCACTGCTGGCTTTTCTGAGGTCTGTCAATTAAAAGGACACTGTCCTAATTGTTCATCTTAAATTGCATCTAAACTGAAGAGGTATGAAAAAAATTCACTTCGCTGAGTGTTATCATCATGGTAAAACTGAATTTTTAAACCTACAATGTTTTTTATTAACCAGGCTGTAAGCGTTGGAGTTAATGGGAATGCTCTTTCATGTAGAGAGCCCCTAGTGGATGAGGGGGGAGCTGCAAATTTTGTCATTTACGGTTTGGCTTCAATTTTGGCCAGCAGAGTTTGCAGCTTGGGTGGGATCAAACCAAAGAGGCAGGAGCTGATAAAAATCACACTCACCATGCTAATGCATTCTGGGATGTGTAAGTTTAGTCTTATGGCAAATGCTAAGCAGGGAGTTGTTTATAATACACTAGAAGAAAAAAGAGAAAAATTATAACTTTGTAGTAGCTTGAAAAGGTTTTATGTGATACAGTGGAGTGTAGTTGTGAAGTCAAAGTAAATTATTATTATTTTTTTTTTTTTAAATAAGAGAGACATACAACACTTTTTATATTTTCGAGTCAATAATTTGAAATTACAGCAGCAACACTTTAGAAGTATGTTTCCCGTCCCTCTGAACAGAAGTATCCACACAGCATCATGCTGCCACTCCCTTTTTTCACCTTCATGTCGTATAGCAAACTATGTATGGGACATCTCAAAGCTTTCTTCTTGTCACTCTTCCATAAAGATCTGGTTTTTAATCACACAACATTTTGTTCGTCTATCACATGAAATCCTAGTAAAATGCAGTAGAATTTTTGGTGTAACATGATAAAATGTGGAAAAACTTAAAGATACATTAATGATTTGGAAATTTGAGCGTTTTTCAGGTTAAGATATGCCCCAAGGTTTCCTAATTCTCAGCATTGATATTTTTCTCTGCAGGGAGTGATCGACACGGCTCAGACCCTCTGTGACGTGGCGTCCCGCGGCCACGAACAGAAAGGTCTCCCCGGCGCAGTAGGCGGCGTCCTGCGCCAGATCCCGCCCACAGTAGTCCGACCCCTGATAGTGGCCTCCGAGGCGACCTCCAACCTGCTGGGAGGCATGCGGAATCAGATCAAACCAGACGCCCGCAAGGAGGACTTCCTGAAGTGGCGCACGGAGGACGCACAAGAATGAGGACGGTGCGTCTGTGAACGAGCGCGCGTGATCGTGAAGTGGGGAAGCTGTGGAAACCCTGATGTAGGGGGTTTGCATGTGCGTATGTTCGTGTGGAAGATTGCTCGGCAATGCAAAACAACACAAAGACTAACTGCTACTGCGGCCACTGACAAAAAGTTTTACGTACATGTAACCACACCTAATTTCTTCTGCTGCTCATCATATCTTCCTCCTCTGTGTGCCGATTTGTTTGTCACGTCTCAGTAAAAACATGTGTTTTTATCGTGACTGGATTTGATTTCTACCCAACCAGGAGCAGGAAGGATTACAGGGAAACGCAGAATGTGAACACTTTGTGTCCGGCTGAGACTGATTTTAATTAAGTTTAAACTAGAAGAGGTCATGTAGAGGTCACGTTCTCACTATATAAGAACGAACATCCCTATAATTTTTGAATGGTCTTCATCCTAGATCTAATGGTTTAGTTTTGCAGCCGTTCATCTCAGCGCCTTTCAGCTGTGCCATAAACCTTCCAGATTGACCTTTGAACCTATCTGTGTTGCCTTCCTCTGACCCGTTCCCTCCAAACGTGACTGAATAGACCCAGGAAGCCTCTAAATCCTGTAGCATACTGGACTTCATGAAGTTAGTTGCTTTTACGGACTGATTTCAGTGGGTAGCTTTCCTTCCTGCTTCTGTTTTGCGTAAAGCGGTTCTGGGGTCTGAACGAACCCAGACTGTCTCGATCCACGTCTTTAAATGCCTTCCTATATGTTGTTTTTAACTGCTCAACTGTTTTTTTGTGTTTCTGTTGAAGCATAGGTATTGTTATACTCGTTTCATAATGAGTGTTTGGGCGGGGGGGGGTTGAATCTGGTGGACGGAAGGAAATTAGGAGTTTTACATTTTTATTTTTTGTTTTCCTTTTTGTAAGTGAGGGATTACTTGTGTGAATGTGAGAGAACAAATGAGTCGTGGATGCATGTCTGTGAGAGTGACAGGTTTATGCTTGGTACACTACTCGTGTTTAATTATTTACTATAAAAGTGTATGAATGACCTGTACATTACAAAAAACAAGTATACAAATTAATACAAAAATAAAAAAATTATATAAAAACTTATCATGTTTGATGTTTTTCCTTGCTTTTCATTTGAGGTTTTGTCATTTCTGCAGTTATTTCCCCCCTCATTCTTATGTTAATGAAACATAATATCATTACTACAATATACAAGATACTTTATTGCAAATGCAAATGTTTTTACTGGTGTTACAAGCTCGTTCGCCACACTCAAACACTTGTGACAAAAAGTGGACAACCTAAACAACAAACATAAAAACATGATTTATGTAGTTTAGCAATGAATGTTAGAAAAAGTATCTTTTACAGCTGTTTGGCTGTTGGACTCTTTCCTGCACTCAAGCAATCTTAACCATTTCCCATAAAATGGCGATGTGCAATATTCTGGATATTTTATTAATGAGTCTAATGCTACCCCTTTTTGGTAACTTTCCAGTAAACCTTTCTTCAATGAAATATAAAGGCCCCTTATAGTGAACACTTAAGCGGCTGTAGAAGTTGTAGTCTGAACCAAGTTTAGCTTTTATTTTAATTTCCTTTCTCCTTTGCATCACACTGTGCAGCCACAGGTTGCTGATTAGCTGGTTGATCATGTTGCTCATTCAGGATTGGCTGTCTGCTAAACACTCCTAGTTTAAATGTTTCCTGACCTTTGAAGACATTTGTCTATTTAGCAGCAGGCAATAAAGTTGTACTTTTCCTCCTTCAATTCCTTGGTTTAATTTAGTTAAATCTTTCCCAAATACTCACATTTGTCTTTGGTTTGAAACTTTATTTACTTGAGGAATGTTATAGAGTGAAAAATTGGTTTGTATTTGGTGGTTTTTAACATTTTCATATTTATTAGCATCCATTTTGTTATCTGTTTTTCTTTAGCTGAGCTAGGACATAGCTCCCTCCATAATGTGAACACTGTGCTGTGCATGAACTGGACAGGGTCAGTGTCTCCTTACTCTCTCCAAATGACCTCAGTCTGCAAATGAAACATTCTTTGATGCACCTTGGGTGCAACTTTAATCCCAAAGCTTGTTCCAGAACATTTAAATACTTACGCTCTGGTATTTTTTAAATATAAATTATGTCTCAGTTTTATATATATATATATATATATATATATATATATATATATATATATATATATATATATATATATATAATTGTATTGGGAACAATTCCAAGTATTTAGGATAATATAAATATTTTGTGAAAAGATGTCTAAAAATAAGTGGGTTTTTTTTTTAAGGATGGACGGATACTTTGTCAAAAGTTACCTGTTCAATGAAATTATCTGACCAATTCATATCAGGTGTAAGTCAAAAAGTGGAAGATGTGACATACAATACAATTAAAAAAATATAGAATCTAAAATAAATTCAACAGTGTAAAATAGGATATACTTAAAATAAGTTAATTACACCAGTTTGCATTTGCGAACTCGTACAAATGCATGAAAAAAAATCTTATCAGTGGAAAATACCAAAAAATGAAACTATAGACTTTTAACACATAATAATAATAATAATAATAATAATAATAATAATAATACATTCAATTCAGTGACGCAAAAACATGCTCATTGTTCTATTTAGTAAAAAAAAAACGATTAACACATGACGATAACAAAAAGTTTAACACACAAAATTTTTTACAGAAATCCAGATGGAGTTCAAATGTCGAGCACGATAACGGTAAGGAAAATCGCTTTTCTCTACTGCTCAATACATTATTTTAGGTGACATCTAGGAACTGACTGTCGCCAAGTCAGAAACCTTCAGGAATCATTTTGACGGTGCAACAGCAGCGCTTTCGATACACATGTTGGCTCTTCGGCGTGATATTGAATTACAAACTGTCTGTTTGTTGCTTATTCATCCTTTGCCATCTGTGACCTTTTAAACCTTTGTTTGTAAAGATGAAGCTGCTCACGCACAACATGTTGACGTCGCATGTGAAGGGGGTAACCAAGGGATACCCGCTGCTCATCAAGGTAAACCGTTAGCAGCCGACTAGCATCCAGGCTAAGCTAACACCGAGTTATTCTGATTTAAACTTTTTCAATTTACCATCTGTATTCCATTCTCTGATGTCTATTATAAAACACGGGGTACTTCTCCGCTGAAGCTGCCTTTCGAAGAACAAGAATAATAGTTTTTCAGGATTCAGCTGGTTTATGGAATCACGGCATTTCCACAAATAATAGCCTTGCTATAGAAGATTAATAAAATAATTAAGAAGAAATAACTAAAAAGAAATATTGATTGTTTGTGTACATAGAAGCATTTTCTCTGTATTTGGATGTCTTAGGTTCATAATGCCATTTTCAACAGTTAATCTGCTGGTTAAAAATATCTTCCCTCTTAAATTTAGTCACTTTAAAATATTTTATCAGAAAAAACCCCAAACAAATTAAATCCAATTTAGGTTAAAGTGCAGTTTTTAATTGAGGCTTATTAAAAAAAATGAATAAAAGTAGTTTAAACCAGCCTGGTAGTCCAGACAATCAACTACCACTGCTATGATTGATTATAGTTATGACGGTTTCTTATCAATCCTGAGAATATATTTTCCACAGTCTTGAGGATCATCAGTTTGTTTTTTATGCCTTTGTATTGTTGAATCATAAACACGGACTCTAATGCATCTGAGCCCTGCCGAGCTTTGTGTTTGGTTCTGGGTTATGACCTCCAGGGATGAGTCATCGGTCTGCCTTTGGAGTAATGGTACCATTCATCCATATTTTCTCCATTTTTTTGGTTGATGGACGCTGTGATCTTTGTGCAGGCCGCTGAGGTGAAGGTAAATGAGGTGGAGTTCAACCCTAAATTTGTGTGCCGGATGATCCCAAAACTGGAGTGGAGCGCTCTGGTCCAGGCTGCAGACCAGGTCAGTCAGAGATCTTCGTTTTTCTAAACCTAGAAGGTCCTTCCACCTTGCAGCACTGATGTAAAATTACATCTTAAAGCAACACTAAAGAGTTTTTAACACCCTAAACTAGAGCTGGATATAAATTCAAATGGGAAGAATCTATTTGATTGCGATTTTCAAGAGTTAGAATCGATTATCACGATCCGACCCAATCAGTTCCCGTTTGATATTGATATGGATCAGTGCTATTTAAATGATTTGTGTTTTATATCTGTTACTTTACACGTCTGTAATTCATTGACAAAACACTGGGTGGTGTTACCGATTATTGAAGAAAGCTGTATCAATCCTTTTAGACCTGGGGGGGTAATCCACGAAACGAGCTCAACAAATCGAGGCTCGTGTTAAATATCCTCGCTTGAATTAGCTTAACAGTTCACTCCAGACTTATTCGGTTCCACCATTGAAGCTCGGGGAAATTCAATCCGTGCTGATTCATGGATTATTGTCAATCGATGCCAGATAAGTGAGAATGGAAGGAAAGTAATGAGCTGCGTTCTTCTCCCAGTCTGAGAAAGATTTATTATAGCAGCCTATAAGCGTCACAATTACATCATAACCAATAAGAGGAATTGCAGCTGCATATAAAAACTAGTCAGCCTACATTGTGTTATAATGTAAATTAGGTGAAGTTCCTTACGGACGGTTTAGAGTGTGACACTGAGCGCTTTGAAGCGCTTCTAACTGTATACTTCTAAATTCATGATAATAAATCATATTACCTCGTTGAGTATGGCAAGATAATCTGGAATTTTGTGAAATATTAAAATCA
This sequence comes from Apricaphanius iberus, assembly GCA_028564705.1. Lineage (NCBI taxonomy): Eukaryota > Metazoa > Chordata > Actinopteri > Cyprinodontiformes > Aphaniidae > Apricaphanius > Apricaphanius iberus. Next base: position 1,857,622 of record JAPXFQ010002982.1, read on the forward strand.
GAAAATAATACATGACAGAAAATATCTGACATGGTACATTTTTAAAAACATTATTTAAGAAAGGATGTAAAAATATTTAAGTAAGAACAATTTCTTGTCTTTAAAATGTAAAGTTACATTAATACAGTATTTAAATTTATGTGTGTATTTTTTTTCTTCCATTTTCTAGATTCTATACGACTATTTTAAACACATTTAGTCAGGACAGTATGATGATTTTTATGGCTCCATCTTACACAAAAAGTTAATTGTAATTAATAGCTTGGTGTCAGGTGTAACATTGGAACAAAAAGCTTCTGATAGCAAGTAAATATTAAATACACTAATGTTCTTCAAAATGGTGAAAGTAGAATCATTAGGTTAAATAAATTATTAGATAATTAGAACTACATTTTTAAAGATTAAACTTACATTCCACTGGATAATTGAACCACCAAAAAGAAGACTGCAGCTGCTGCAAAAGCGTTAATAACGTTATATTGGGTGGTGGGATTGGTGACGGAGAGAACAGCAGCAGAAAAACAGCTCCACAGGGTGACATCACATGGATCTTCCAGACATTTGATCAAGCTAAAATAAGGCTCACAGTTAGCTCGCCACAGTGCAGGCTTGTCCAGGAACATATAAGTTTCCATGGTGAGTGGACGGGGCCAGGATTGTCAAAGTAAGCCAGGCTTTTGGAGTCAGCTCGCATGGTGGAATACCCCTCCGAGCCTTAAAAGGCCAATCCTGACTTCTACCCCCGTTTTAGCTGTAAAAAGGTTGAACTGCGTTAAACGATTGAATACGTTTTTGGACTTATTAGTTGATTTTTTAAGAGTATTTATAAACATCAGTTTAGAATTGATATTTCTTTAAACACAGCTCTACTATAAGATATTTGGTTCAAACTGGTTTCAGTTTGCCTGGAAAAGTCCAGACCCCAATCTGTTAAGATTTTGGGTCTGGCAACGAGTTATGAAAAGGGCCAAACTCGAGGGGCGGAACCAAGCATGCATTCGAAACTCTCACTGCACGCGAATGGATAACACCACGACCAATCACAACACTACACGGTTTGACGTATCCAGAGCATAGACTGTAGATGCAATGGACAAACCCTTGGTGACGTCACCCAAAGGTTTCTGACGAGCAAACAATGAAGCCAACTGGGCGGTTACCAACGCCGCCATCTTGTCCGCGTCACTCGCCTCGTCACTCTCAGAAACTCCAAAAATGGGCAAAGGGGTGAGGCTGGGGGCGGAGGGTTAACGCTCCGAGCCGACAAGCTAGTCGGGGGCTAACTGAAGCTAACATAGGCTGCAGCCAGTTTCAGCCAGAAGACCGCGGTTGAGAGACTTTTACCCCGTTTTTTCCACTAGGGTCGCTTTAGACCCGGAAACACATCGATATAACAAGACCCAAATGGGTCGGGTCACTACGGCCTAAAATAGGTATTTCCATTGACATGGGCGGGCTTAGCTTAACAACACAACCAGCAAAAAGCAGTAAAAGTCATCATTACGACTCAGATCCTCTTTAAAAAAATAAGGCTTTTGAGTCACCTCACATCTCAGACATCCATTGGTTCGTGCCTCCAGCTGTGTTCCTCACACCAGTACTGATCTAACCAGCGATCATCCAGTCTGTGAAGAGTCCGACTCTGTAGTCTTCCAGCCTGATCTAGCCGACTCCCGCTCTCTGATGCCGCGGCTTCTCGGGGCCGACTGCTGCTACTCGACCGGTTGCCTGCTTGAACTCGCGTGTAGAAATAAAAAAAAGAAAGCTCCGACCAGAACAGCATTCCTTTTGGCCCCTTGATCCATAGCTACCAGCGGAGCTAACTGGTAGATTAAACTCTTGCCGTATCCAGTCGGCAAAACAGTAAAAGCGTTCTTCTTGTAAAGGAACAATTTGAGTGTGGTTTTCTGTTTGTCTTTTAGATGAAAAGCCAAGTGTAACTCGTTCATTGTAGCGACTAAAGCCGTTTCAAACAGCCGATGTTCATCTGTAGCCATCTTTCAATGTTTACTAAATGATGCCGGACATCGTACCGCTGTCGTCATCAGCTTAGCTCGCCTCTGGCCCACAGATCAGATACACTGATTTGATCGGTTCCCCGAGCTGCTCATGTGATGCAGTAACGGTATCATAGCTGGATGCCAGAGCGTTTTGCAGAGACAATTCAAATTGTGCTCTCGCGAGAGCTCTGGATTTCAAGGGTAGGTTTCAGTGGTCCCTGAAACAGAAACTTGAGCAGCTTCACAGCAATTGGCAGCCCTCTACTGGCCGCAAAATCCACTTAACAACGTTGGTTGTTTGGGCAGTAAGTAGTGGGACGTCTCCACCTGCTTTACCGTAGTCAGCTCATTTTATTTGGTTGTTTCTGAGCTGCCAATTAACATACATTCATAACAACATGCAAAATACACCAACTTGTCAACTAGCAGAGCTGGTAGGCACAACAGCAGGCTGAGTGGAAACTTTATTAGAGTTGCTTTAAGTATGCAGGTGTTTAAGTTACCCAGGCCAAAATTTATGACACAGTGTTTCTTTTTCCCTACACAGCTGGGTCATCGAGAGGACCTTCCAGGCGAGCTGGTGACAGACTATGAGAAAAACGAAGACTTCCTGAAGAAAGTGCACAGAGTACTGTTAGAGGTAAGGATCACAAAGACATTACTGTCCTCCTTTAGAGCCGCTGAAATACTTAAACAGATATTCCTTTGAAATCATAATGATAGTGTGTTTGATTGCTCTTGATTAGAGCTTAGTCGTTTCTATTTTATTGATGTTGGGGCTTGGTTCTGTCCTTAATTAAACTGCTTCTATCTCAGCACGTAGTCCTGGCTGGGCCAAAGGGAAGGACCGGCTTTGTCAATGGCCAGAAACAACCAGTCAGAATAGTGGTAGCACCATATTTAAAATTCGCGAGGTAGTTTATCTTTTTGTTTGTCTAATTTGAGACACAAACAGTGATTTAAAAAAACTATTAAGATTAACAAAAAGTCATACTGACCCCAAAATAATTTATCATGACAGTAAGTCAGCATCCCACATAAAGATGTTTTCTTTTAAAGCTGCTTTCCAGTAAATTCATAAACAGAATTTTCCACTCTACTGAAACACTTCTGGTGTGTTATTAACAGGGTTAATAGATCCAGCCTGTTTGCTGTCCTGCTATTGCCAATCACGGCTACGAATCACTGCCTGTAGTTTAAAATGGTGTTAAAAAAAATAAAACGGGTGATAGCAGGACATCATTTAAAAAAGTTACTTACATACACCGTGATTTCTGTTTAGCTGTTTATCTGAGCACAGATTTAACATTTACTGGATAAAACATTTAGTGACTCCAAACTGGCTAGCAGCGGCCGTGGTTATGCACTGGAATCGCTTTGGTGGTTAATTAGAATTAGAAATGTTCCAACCAAGGACCCGTTTCTTCCACCTTGTCCATCCATCCATTATCTATGTAGTTTATCCCCAGCGGTTAAGAAGTAGGGTGTACCCTGGACAGGTCCCCAGTCCATCGCAGCCTCTTGGTCCAGATAGATTATGAGCCATAAAAGCTGCATCACCCTTCAAAAGAAAGATAACGTTTTCAGAAATGTCTAGTATAATACATTTTAATTCTGTTTTTCTTTATTTTCAGGTTGTCAAATACAGAAAAAATGTTTTACATGAGGGAAATAAATACATTTTATGTGGTGGAATGACTTGTATATGTGGAAAATTGTGTCAACAAAACATAAAATAAAAAAAAAGATTGATTTGTGAAGTCTTTTACCAAAAATACAGTCAAAATATGTAAATGAACCCCTACAGGACCTCAAATATATTCTTTGTAATATTAGTTTCTTGCTGTTTTGGAACTTCTTCACAACTATTACATAAAAATAAGTAGAAAAACAGCTAAAACTAGCTTCTTTTGTTAGCATTCGAGGTATAAACAAAATGCTGATTGGTCTGAAGAGCTGCAGGTTGCAGAGTCCCGTTTTAAATGAAACCGCAGAAAAACACCAAGAACTAGTCAGCCCCAGGGAAATTCAATGTTTCAACATGCAGTCACATTTTCCTCCTACAGTGTTTAATCAATTAACTGATAAATAAAATGTAATCAGTTGCACAACAAAATATTGTAAATGTAAGGAGTATGTTGTACACATTTACCGGCAAATGGAGAGAAAAAAAAACGTTTAGTACAACTAAACATCCAATGTTTTAACGAAATTATGGCTACTTTGTTAGCTTTACCCTTTATATAGCTCCATAAAATAATCCCTGTTTTGATTTTTAAAAAGGGCGTTCCCACAGCATGATCCTGCCACCACTTTGTCTCTCCATGGGATTGCTGCAGTGTGTATTGTTGGTTTTCCATGACACGCCGCGTTTTGCGTCCAGGCCAGAAAGTTACATTTTGGTCTGCCCTTACTAGAGCTTTCCAAACTGGAAACGGGTCTTCCTTTACTTCTACAGTTGTGCCGTAACCTTTCCATTTCTAGATGTTGAATTGAACACTGCAACATCAGATTGTTTGACAAGCTAACTATTCTTTAATGATGTCCAAAATGTTCTCCCTGACCTATCTTCTCCTTAGTATTCATGATGCTGCTTGTTCATTAATGATTCAAACCGGAGTTAAATTACACACAAGTGGAGTACATTCTTAACAAATTATGGGACTTTTTAAAGTAAATGATTGCAGTGGATTTTATTTAACAGGAATCATGAAAACTAACTCAAGCACTTGTTTTTCAAAAGAAATTGATTATAACTTCATATTGGATAAGAAGCATATATTTAGAAATTAAATTAAATGTCTGATTTGCTAAAGCAGCACACTTTTAGAATAAACTGTATTTTGACACACTCGAGGAAAGAAGGAAAATTTAAGAAAAACGTCTGATGAAAATGTTAAACCTGACCAGTCCCTGAAGCTGGTAGCAGCTATGCCGTTCGACTAAACTTTTCCTGAGTTTGGTGACATTTAGAGGTGACCTCACTCAGCTCTCGTCTGTTGCAGGTGGAGGTGATAGAGGGAAGTCTGCAGTGTCCTGAGTCGGGTAGAGAGTTCCCGATCTCTAAAGGAATCCCCAACATGCTGCTGAGCGAAGACGAGGCCTAGACGAGGCTTCTCTGCGATAATCTCAACCCAAACTGGACAGTTTACTTTGTTTTTTTTATTCGGAGACGAGCTGAACTCTGCTTTGAGTCGGCTCCATGAGAGAAATGGCCGCATCCTTCGGTCTGGTTGTAGTTATGAGATTTTAAGCGGCTCCTGCTGCCAGCAGATGGAAGAAATTAGAAGAATAATGGTTGGAAACGTTCCCTGAGAGTAACCCCGAGTGGTTTCATCCGTATTTATTTTTGTAACTGTTTCAGCTTTTTCTTTCTCAATAAAACTGCTTCCTGACAGCTAAAATCATTAGGTATTTTTGAGGAAAATATGGATTCACTTATATTACAGACGTACTACGGAGTACAACCACTGAGAGGCACGGCTCTGAACCCCATCTCGCCCTCTCTCAGGGTTGGATGACGTGGCAGTGGCTTGTCTATATTTGGCTTTAAGGAAAAAGAGGGAGGAAAAAAAGCAGGCAGGCTTGAAGTTGTTTTTAAGGAAGTCTGTTTTTTTCGCCTCTCCTTAAAGCCACACATTACAGCTCTGTAACCCACACACACGACACCCCACCTGGGCGGGATCCATGGATCTGAGATGCCCCACAGTTTGTCAGATCCTCCTGAACCCGCTGACAGATGGAGGCGAGGCCACACTGATGAATGAAGAGGCTTTCCGCTCGTTTCTGGCCATCTTTCGTTCGACGCAGGAGTCAAGTCACAACAGGAGCTTGTTTGTTCGCAGCAGCGTTATCATTTTTAGAAACTCTGCCAGGACAGACGATGAAAGGAAGGGTTGGCCTGACCAGAGGCCCTGAGGCTGCCCGAGTCTCTCCTACCTTTCCCTTCTACTTACAGCAATTACAGGCCTGCCGCCCGCAACTATAATAGCGGTATAATGTGATGGCAGCAGAGCAGCAATAAAAGCCACCCCTGGCAGATTAATAGTCCTCCAGCAGTGCTGAGCTGTAATTAACAATGAGACTGAAGAGGAACAGACAGAAAAGAAAGGAGCTCTGCTCAGAGCGTGAAAAGCTGGAGATAAAAATGGATAGGCTGCTTTCTTCGCAGTCTAATAAAATCAGGATGAACGTCAGCTGAACAAGCTGAAGCTGCAAATCACACCCGGGCTCTGGGCCATGAATAATTTAAGGCGGTTTTATGTTGCAGGGATAGATGTTTTGGCAAATATCAGTGCCACTTTTCATAAAAAAAACAGGAAATGCCTTTCATTGCTTTAATGGTTGCAAAAAAATCTACTTGGGTCATATTTGAGAACCAAAAAAAAAAAGTGAAAAATGCACCTAATGGACTTTTATAAGCAGAATTACACTAACCACACCAACTTATCCACCTGGATTTATTTTCACTGTTAATTAAAAAATAATAATCACACCTGTTCAATAGATTTATTAGAAAACACAGACACTGTGCATTTTATAACCGATCTGGGAGTCCAGAGCTAATTCTTATATTATTTTTGTTTTTACTAAAGAAACCATAACCAGAAACTTGCTTATTTCCAGAAACGTGGCCCCAGTAATAACTACTGTGGTGCATGTTATTAACAACAGAACAGCAAGGCTGCTGCGGCTGGAAACCTGCTGTAGAACACCAAGGCAGAGGAATGATTTGAGAGGACCTTCAGAAAACAGATTTAAAGATTAAATGAGTGCGTTTTACCGTTTTCACATTTTGCCACACGGCAACCACAAACCTCAGTGTACATTATTAGGATTTAATGTGATAGAACAACTCTTAAGTAGAGCGTAATTTACTTCAGAAGTCATAAATTGAGTTGTTCTGTGAAGGCCTTACAGCATAAGTGTCAAACTCGAGGTCCGTGGGCCAAATCTGGCCTTCCATGGCCATTTATTTGGCCCTCTAAACTAGAGAACCCTATAGATAGAAAATATAAGTCCTTTTTTTGTGCACCCCAATATGATTTTTAGTAAAATGTATTTAAATAGTCCTTAATCACATCGCTATTTAAAGTTCTTAAGATTTACTTAATTTTAAGACATACTTTTGAAATGCAGAGGGTGAGTTTTAACGGTTTATGGTTTCATCAATATTTTCTACTACAACTGGCCCTTTAAGGATATTCATCAGCTTGATGTAGCCCAAAATGGAAATTAGTTTGACACCGCTGCTTTAGAGCTTTGTTTGAGAACATCAGTGAAGAAAAAAAGAAACACACCAGGCAGGTAAGGGATAACGTTGCAGGTTATGAAACACTTTGCTAAGCTTTGACCATCCCACAGAGCTCTGTTCTATTACCTGAAAGTGTGGCAACACTGCAAACCTACAAAGACTTGTAGCCATTAAATTAAACTGAAAGACTGAGCAAAGAGAGCATTGATCAGAGAAGCAACTACTACTGGAGAGTCTCTTATTATAAGATCTACATGCCATAAATCTGGGCTTTACAGAAGAGTGACAAACACCCCCCCCCAACTCTGCAAATCTGTCCCTTTATAGAGCAGTAGAAAAAAGATGTCACAATGAATCCTGCCTGCTGTTTGCCACAAGTTACACAAAGAAACATTTGATAAAAGATGTTCTCATCACATGAGACTAAACTTGGCGATACATGGTGGTGGCAGCATGATGCTTTCTAGTGCAGTACCAGGAAGCTGCTTAGATTTTACAAATGAATGGACCTACGTCAATCCTGGGGAAAAAAAAACGTAGAGGATGCCAAACACTTGAGACTGGAACAGAGCAGAAGTCCACCTTCCAGCAGGAACCTTTAATATACAGCCTGGACTACTGCAGGGATCGGCGGTTCTCCATATTTGTTCTCAGGACTCCCCGTCCTTCATGTTTTACACATGTCTCTGCCCCAGGAGATCCTGATTAAAATGATTGCATTACCTTCTCAGCATGTAATCAACTGCAGCAGAAAGCTGTTAATCACACGTTCATTCGAGGCGTGTGTGGCAGCAGCAGGGGAACGACCAAAACATGCAGGACAGTGGGTCCTTGAACTACTGGTGTAGATCGCAATATCAGAAAGAGTTGACAAAAACATCCCTGAAAGTTTGGGTTTTCTCACCAAGCCTTACCTTAAAAAAATAATAATATGGAGACCTTTCATGTAAAAGTAATAGCTGAAGTAAATTTTTATCTGTACTTCTGACACTTTGTATCTAGTTATATTTTTCTCATATTTAGAAACAACGAGCCGCCTTTAGTGAACACGCTGCAATGTTTGAAAGTCCTAAATGTGGACTTGTTATTAACGTGACCGCTATCATTAGTTAGCTTGGTCTAAATCCAAATGGCTTTCGAGCTTCAAGCAATAAGTAATTGAGGGTTGGATGCAGTTGTTGCCAGATCAAAGTTTCAACTTCAGACGTTGATAGGAACACAGCAATAAGACCAAACAGCTCTTGATTGTGGTTCATTGTTGTCACGCTGGCTGTTAGTGATGGAGAATAATGACGTGTGATTGAAAGACTCCTCTATTGGCTCTGATGTGTGTTGGCTCTACACCTGAGGTAATTTATTTTTATTTGCTGTATTATATAGCTTGATTAAACACTGAGTGAAATGTTCCCAGCCTTTACTTCCTGTAATTTTGATGATTATTGCTTACAGACAATGAACACCCTATAATCGGTGTCTCAGAAAGTTATAATATTTTGAAAAAGTTACAGCATATTCTTGAAAAGTTAGTGAAAGGAAAAAGGTGTGATAGGAACACCAGCAACAGGGATAACCATAGCTCTGAGAGGATTGCCAAGCAAAGTTCATTCAAGAATTTGTGGTAGCATCACAAGGAGTGGACTAAGGCTGGAGCCATGGCTTCAAGAGCCTCACACGACCGCAAATTTTGAATTTCTTTTGTCATCCCACTCATAAATCAGAGAATGTTAGAAAGATTGTACCCAAGCTAAAGAGAAAAAGAGCCAGACTGTCATTCTGTGGTCCAAAGTCCTCTTTCAGATGAATGGTAAATGGCCTCTACTTGTACAGCGCTTTATTTAGTCCCTAAAGAACCCAAAGCGCTTTACATTCAGTCATTCACACACTGGATGGGCGCACTGACAGAGGTGAGGCTGCCGGACACTGATGCCAACGGGCCCTCTGACACAGACCAGTAGGCAACGGGTGAAGTGTCTTGCCCAAGGACACAATGACTAAGACAGCTGGAGCACGAACCGGCAACCCTCTGATTACAAAACAATCCCCTAACCTGTGAGCCTTGGTCGAAGAAGAAAGTAAATTTTGCAATTCCTGCAAAAAGAGACCCACACAAACAAGAATTGAGTAAAAAAAGTGAAAATACTTTTAAGAGGCCTAATATTTCTGTTGATTATATTTAATCTCTATTTTCTAAGACACAGAATTCTGAGTTTTCAACATTTGTAACCCATAATCACCAAAATTATATTCTAATTTGTCAAAATACTGCTAATTGATGTTGATTCACAGACGCCCAAACTGTGATACAAGGTTTAGTTGTACTGGGAGGAAATGTTGGAATTACTGGAACAGTACAAGTACAGCTCTTTTTAGAAAGTGAACTAATATGACCCCCATGGGGTTGGAAAAATGGCCCCCAGGTGGGATTTTGCGTTGCTTACCTATAGCCATACTAAACAGGTTTGATGCACCTTTAGGGAAAAAATGGGGCCAATGGTCCTAAATATATTTCACAAATTTGAACTGATTTCCTCAATATCCATCTGAGATCCAGCTAATGCTAACATAAAAGTGCCAGAGTGGTTTTCTTGATATTTGTTGCATTGGGTCAACTCAATCAGATCCTGCACAAGCAGGGAATTGTGTGGGAACTTATTTGGGGCGCATATCGAGTATGTTGGAGCAGCAGTTTATCCATAGCAGAGAGGATGCGATTACATGCTGTAAAGTCATCAGGGAGGACAGCTCCATCCTGGGTTGCCTAGGGATGGGTACCGATATCTGGTGGCATTACGGCACCGGTATGAACGGTAGTAACCAGACCGAAAAGCAGCGCACATTTCGGTGCGTTATTTCGGTCCTTCCTCCCTCCCTCCCTCTCTCCCCCCAATAAGTTAAACATGGCTATCTCTGTGCAAAAAAAACAAAAACTGCTAAAAATAAGGGCTGTGGAAATTAACGTACCCACGCGGTTGGATTAATTACTAGAAATAACTTTTTTTGTGTGCGTGTTGGTTTTACGCAATGAACACATACAAAGAAGAGCACTCTGTTTATAATTCAGCCCGCACCACATCAGCTCTCCCTCCTAACCAGCCAAACGGATTGTTGTGGATTGTTGTGCAGCAGCATGTGTTTGTGTTCCTAAATGACATGGGAGTATATTATTATTGGCGTATTGGCTTTGTGGTGATATAAGTTTATAAATTGTCTGTGGGAATTATCCGTCCGCTTCGGTGTGTGCGTTTCAGTGTTTGCTGTGCGTGCAGTGCAGTTAAAGTTTAAATGCTTCGTATTTTTGTATATTTATGCATCTTGGCTCACTGTATAGTTTCAGTACATTTCATAGTGAGATACCGATGCGTTAATAATACGAAATAATTCACTTAAGGTGATGTTTGTTTTCGGACTTAAATTAGTGCTAAAATATTATCGGAAATAGCTGTGTCCATCTTCACAATAGGAGCGTTTATTTCTTGTTGTGTTGAACTGAAGAATCTGCTGTTTACTTTTGGAAAATGATAAAATGTGACATTTGGTTACTAAGTCTATATTACATTTTATTTATGTGATATTTATCACATACTGCTGATATCCATATGTTATGTTTATTCATATATTTGGCTTAGTTCTGCCTCTATTTGCTATTATTCATATGGGACAACAAATAAATTATGAATGTGACTGTGGAGTAAAAAAAAAGTTAACTGATTTCTCCTATTTATTTATTTTTAAAGAGCAACTGTATCTAGATTTGTCCCTTTATTTACACAGAAAGTTCTAGTTAGTATTTTTTGGGGGGTCATATTTAGCAATGGTGATTGATTCACATCTGTGATTAATTATATTAAAGATTTTTATTGTTTGACAGACCTACTAAAAATAAAACTTAAAAATAAGAGGGTATTTGGATCATGTTTGTATGTTTAACATTCTTTAGGCACCATTTCAAGCACCGTTTAAGCACCGGCACCGTTTCAAAAGTATCGGTTTGGCATCGGTATCGGATAAAACCTTAACGATACCCATCCCTAGGTTTGCCCCCTCGACTCAGTGCGGATGGTGGGAGACAGAATATCTCTGGCTAAAATAACATCACTGCTGGGTAATGTCTCCCACACCAAACATGAAGCTGTTTCTGAGACAGTGACAAACTCCTGCATCCTATAGGTGCACAGGGGAGCGTTACCGCAGATCCTTCCAGTCAGCAGCCAATAACTTTAGAACCATTAATGCTCCCAACAAACTCAATAAGTCTACATAATTTTGCAGATATTAGGTTTTCGACAACTTGTATTTTTTATGCACATATAAATCTGAATGTCTTGTGCATTTTTTCACATTTCTTTCATTCTGAATGTGCTATTAAATGTTTGAGTGAATGTGCATGTTCCAAATTACCTGCTTATTAAAGTCCTCCCTCTGTGAGACTATTCTATTTCACATACTGTAGGTGGGTATGGGCTTCCAGTAAGTAAACTGTTTCCTAATATTTATCAAGAACAACTTTAGTTTCCTTCTTGTGTTTTACTAAGCTGCATCGTGCCAATAGCCTGGACTCCTGTAAGACCCTGTGGTCAACCTTAATGTTGGTCAGGGATTATGGTGCAGTTCTGGCACACAGGCTCTTTTGGCATGTTTGCCTAAGGAGCTAGATTTCTGTGAGGTAAACATAGCAAAATGTGCAATGCCGTCTCTGTGTGCCTCTAGTGAGAGGATGCCTACCTCTGGCTCCATAATAACAGTCATGATCCTTCGCTGTTTGTACTTTTAGTTTCATTGTGTTGAGTTTTGATCTTCATTTCAATCTGATCATTTTCAGTTAATTTCTCTGTTTTATTTACTGTATGTTATGATTTGTTTCTCACACTAGGATTATGATGATATGAATTCTGGTTAGTGTTCATATCTTTAGTTTCTTCCTCATTTACTGTCTAACTCAAAGGTTTTTGAACTCTGATTTTCTCCTGTGGTTTTGTGTTATATCTGTAGGTCTTACCCAGAGACGACTCTGCGTTAACTCTTGCATCTTCTTTACCCAAGTCTCATTCTTTTATGCTTTCAACCTTTGTTTTCCTTCTTTTTGCTCACTCACTCCCACTTGCATCTCATTACCGTCTCTCACTCTTCCACCAGTGTTCAAGCTTCTTATTTTCTGTCATACCTGGATTCTCCTTCTTCCATCCTTCCTTATTTTTCCCCTAGTGTACCTGATTGATGTGATTATTATTCTGCCAGTCTCATTAAATTAATTTACATTGTATCTGTCAGTATTTAGGTCCTCATTCTGCAAACCATGACAGACACACTCCCTTCGCCCTGTGGCATCCCGCCCCAACAACACCTCCTCCTCCTCCTCCTCCTCCTTTTTTCCCTGAGAGGCTCTCTATTTGGGGATCTGTTTCTCACTGAGCATCTGCAGGATAATGCACCCACACCTCGCAGGTCTCAGTGCTTTTACCAGACCTTCCAGTCCTGCAAACATCATGATCATTAAGATTTTTTCTTTTATTTCTTAAAATTGTCTGGAAAATGATTTTTTATTTCATATTTTACTGCTTCGTATTAGTTTATTTCCCGTGTTTTTGATCATTTGAGATGCAGAAAAGGACCTACCATGTTTATTCTTGCATAAATCCTACTTGCTTTTCATAGTTTTTTTCTAAGTGCATTCAGCCTTCTTACCTAAAACGGGGGATGGGAGGACCTTATTTGGTCTATTTGGGACTGTAGCTGTATTTTGTGGAAGCGGATATGGGCCAGTTTGCTGCTCCACAGATGGGTCTTTCAGAGGTGAGAGCGCCGCAGCCGTGCTGCCTCGGATAAAGTGCGGCCACTGCATGTTTTTCTGTTTGGAGGATTTGCGACATGGGCTGAGCTCCTGCAGTGACTCTGCGTTGGTCTCCTGAAAGCTGTTCAAATATGCGAGGATGGACGGCGGTAAGCGGAGACTGATGAAGCTTTTTTAACTTCACAGAAACTCACAGAGCGGCACCGGTCAAACTGGACGTTGATTCCGCTTTAGACGTTACCTTAGAAGGACGAAAACATCCGTGAATTGGTGTATTTTCAATTCTTTAAAAAAAATAAAAATGCATATTTTATTTCTACTATATAATGGGCGCATGTATAACAGTGTTTTAAGTTAATGACACCAGAAGGAAAATATCTGTTCCCATTTAATAAAGATTGTAATTAATCAGAAGTGGAACAAGTTGAGACTCTTTACGCATTTTGGATCACATTACGCACACTTTCCTGCGCGCTTGGTTCGGAGACGCAGCCTCACTACCGTTCACAGAGTACCATTTCTTACTTTATCACCTCACCGGGCAACCATGTGGATCTCTTTACTCCCCATCCTGCTCGTACTCAGGCTCTCCGAGGGGATCAACACGTGTCAGTCCTTCAGCCTGGACGCGCAAAAGTCGAGGCGCATCGAGGCGGTGCGCGGCCAGATCCTCAGCAAGCTGCGCATCCGCAGCCCGCCGGAGGACGACGACGACGACGACGACCCGCCGTCGGGCTCCGTGCCGCCCGAGGTCATGCTGCTCTACAACAGCACGAGGGAGCTACTGAAGGAGCGCGCACGGCTGGCCGAGTCCGCGTGCGAGCGCGAGAGCAGCGAGGAGGATTATTACGCCAAAGAGGTGCAGAGGATCGACATGGAGCCTCCTCGCACCGACTCCAGTAAGTGCTGACGTCTCAGTGTGTGATCAGGGGTCACCGGGGTCACTAGTTTATACATTTTCAGAATTGATCTGTTTTAATCATTTGAAATAACAAGCTTTTTTTTTTTTAGATATGTCCTTAAAGTGGACAAGATTTGTTTGGATTAGGAAAAAAACTAAAACAAAATATTAATAGCATATATCATATCTAGCCTACATTTGACCAGTCCCTCATTTTCTGAGAAACATCCAATTACACAAAAATTTTACTGATTACAGAAACAGAGATTACGTGTAAACCTAATTACATAAATTAATTCTTAGTAGCCTACTTTTTACAATCCATTGTTAGCATCCTCGTTTGACGTGAATACCAACTTCCCGTCCCTACTGTCAGGTTGTAATTTTTGTCCTTTGTATTTGGCTTTAGGAAATAAAAAGATAGGCTAGCCTACTAATCAAACCATGTTAAGGTATGTCTTACCAGATAATATTTCCCGCAACGTAAAATCTTTTATTTATAATATAGTATAATTTATTTTATTTCCTTAATTATCTATTTGCTCTTTATTGCTGTGCTGAATATGTTGAAATCGTTGAGACATAGACACTTATATTCTCAATATTTCCCCGAAGTGCTTGTTACTCTCAGCTGTATCATTTACACTGGGTTACCAATAGGTGGCAGTGTGTGAAATGAAGTTCATTGCAGAGGCATAAAACTGAGGTAAAATCAGCCCTCCCTCGATTTTAATGGGGCACGCTTTTGAAGCTTTACGGTAATAGAAATTACGAATGTTTCTCATATACTGTATAATAAAAGCCAATATCTTAAACAAAGTGTCTGACTGATTTTCAAGCAATTATAAACATAAATCCAAACGGGATAGTGTAATAGTTTAATCAGCATTTTATCTAGAAATGTAAAAAATAAAAGCACTTTGAAAATGGTGGAAAATACCTAAAAAATACTAAAGTATTCCTCATTATAGACTATATTATGAGTAGACGACCTCTGGATATTTCTCTGAAACTTTAATCAGCATCCATCCATCCATTATCTATGCCGCTCCTTGAAGGGTCATGGGTGGGGGTGGGGGTTGCTCATCTCCAGCAATCATTGGGCAAGAAGTGAGGTAGGCCCTGAACGGATTGCCAGTTCATCACAGGGCAACATAGAGACAAACAGAACCGACAACCATGCAAACACTCATACATAAGGACAATAAACATTTTAAAAAATGATCCAAAACAGTCATTTTTTAGACTATGGGAGGAAGCCGGAGTACCTAGGGGGAACCCACGTATGCACAGAGAGAACATGCAAACTCTTTGCTACAAGGCAACAGTACTACCAACTGTTTCCATTTGCAGCCCACTTTAATTAACATCTGATTTGTAATTTGAAAGGATAAATTGTACAAAAAAATATGCATTTATAACCTATATATAGCCTTTATCCTAAAAACTAAATCTGTCCAATCTTTCAGAGTAATTAATTGACAGATTAAGAGTAGACTATCTCTAGTTGCTACCAAGAAAGTTTATCAAACATCTAATGAGGAATTTCAAAAATAAAAGCACTTTCAAAATTGTTAAAAATTAGAACCCAACAACATTTGAATCCAGTATATTTATTATACATTAGAAATAAATCTGTCCAGTGTTACAGAGTGGTTTAATCTAAAGAGTAGATCATCTCTAGTTGATATTCAGAAAGTTAACCATAAAGCTTTGAATGCGTACGCCATGTAACGTCGAGTGAGGGCTGATTTGACCCTCCTTCGCCAAGTCGATGCTGGCTTTACCCCAGCGGCATACTGGGGAGAAAACAGCTTTTCAAGCTGTCCACTGTAATGACCATTAAAGGGTTAAACTAATTGTTAAAGCACATCTGATCTAACAATTTTTTACTTTACTTTAATAACAATTATAACAATAACTCAAAAAAATTCACAAACCAAAAATGAAAGACATTTTGAGAGTGCCTAATACCATTTTACATTACCTGTTTAGTGTTTTCCTGGTAAAAATGACACATTATAGAGAAATAAAAATCAGGGTTGTAAGCCAACTAACAATCAAACAATGAAAAAAAAAAAACTAGAATTTTATAGTGAAACTCATTTTTTATTTTATTTCGAAGACAAAATAAGCCCTATTTCATTGCTGGGTTGGTTCCATTAGTAATATGGGATCTACACATGCATTATTAAAGTTTGATTTTTAAAATGATCCTAAACTTTTATTTTTGAAATTTTAAATTACTAATCGTGTTGACATTGGAAAGGCAAGGCCCACTGGGTATTTTAAACCTACTCTAGTAGGAGCTCTGAATATATTTTTTTATTATCTACGGTATCTGTTACTTTTACTGTGAAAGTATATATCCATTTAAAACATTTTAATTTTTCTTTAGGTGTTTTATGGCCTTCAAAAAAAGAAGGCTCTTGTTTTTCTGCATTCCATATTGAAATATTTCTACAAGCAATATCAGAGACAATCCCACAAAGCAGTGCTGCTTGTGATTGGTCTGTGGCAATTGTGAAGTTCAACTGGCAATTTTAACTTTTTTCTTTTTTGCATATGTACAACTGTTGACATCTAACCCTGATTATCAGTTTCCTTATCCTACGCTATCAAAGGAAAAAAAATTTTTTTATTATGCTTTGCCTTCAAATAGGAAGTGAGTCATTATTTCTTATCTCAGTAGCTCCAACATCTTCATATTTTATACACACAGTTAAGCCCAAACTTATTCACAACGTGGTCAGATTGAAACTTGATATTATTTCCATTCAACCAATAACTTTTTTTTCTGATAGAAAAAGAGACTCATATCTCTAAAATCTAATAAAAAAGCTTAAAGGAGCAGCAGTTTTGGAAAACTCATTTCTTTTTATTATTGAAAAATTGCATATCCAAAATTATGTGTAAACATTTCAGTAATCTTCCTTAAAATGAAACAATTAAATTGTTCCTATAGTTTCAAATCACCTTTTTATGTGTATCCTCTGGTATTTTGATGTCAGTGGCGACACACTGATGAGCTCCAAGTCATAACTCAGTGGAAGACCTCGTTACCATCACCCTAATCTTCAGATACAAAGATTCTCTATCACCTAAAACTTGGGACTCTGGACTTCAAGTCAGAAAAAATAATTAAAGGTTTACTTTAAATCTAAATCTGCAATGGATATGAATAATATTGGGTTTAACTGTAGCTATTTGTCCTGTTTGTGTATCTTTTCCTAAAAGGATGAACCATGTAAATGATAGATATAAAAATAACATTTTTAAGTCAAAGATAACTTCAACATTAAGATATTTAAAAAAAAAACAAAAAGAAAACTTACATTTGACTTTAAAATGAGCTGGAATTTAGATTAAAAATTCTGTCACTTCAAATTGTAAACTTGTTAATGGTTGTTAATTGTGTGCCTTAAAATGAGTAGTGCTGATGAATGGAGGATAGTTCAGGCCTAGAAACAAAATTTATCTGATGAACAGTATCTGAAAGTTGTGTTTTTATGAAACAGAATTGTTTTTTTTGTGTTATCATCCTTCAGCCGATCATCCATCTGCTTTCAGCAGGAATTCACCTTTGTTGACTGCTAAAATATTAATTGTTCATTAGTTAAAACTCTTATATATAATAATAATGACTTAATGGGAACAGTCTTTGCCTTGCCACCTGAACTATTGTTTGTTCAGCTTCTTTTTTTATCACTTGATAAAGGACAAGGTCATTAGTTCGGTATTTTAGTTCATCTTATTAAAAATGAATTTTCTCTGGTAATGGTGTTAAATTGACTTGCTCTTTAAATAGCAACTCAGAGTCTCACATTTCCTGTTTGAAAATTATGCCAAAAGGAGGCGTTGTATGGCTGACAAGCAAAATCATGGGGGGCGCTGGGTGGACGGGTCAAGGCTGTGACTAACATGTTGATAGCAGTGCTACTGCAGTGGCGCAGACAGAGAGAAAGATGAAGAGAAACGTGAGCTCCTTTGTCTCAGAGTGATCTTTTGAGGTGGAGTATTTCTCTCCACCACCTTCACCAGAGGAAAGATAGAAAAGAGAGGAAGTTCTGGGAAGGAGGCGTTGGCAGAGACCCAACTTGTTTTGTACTCTACAGCAGAAGTATGGCTGACATCAGCCTTCACCGCAGATCGAATAGCAATGACCAGGTCAAATTTAAGTGCTGTGTAGAGTTTTAACCTGAAGAGGGCGCCAAACTGGGATTTTTAGGGAGTAATGTCATATTTTTAGTAAGCTGTTCTAAAATAGCAAAACAATAACCACACATGTAGAAAGCACTATTAGATACTCATTTATGTAGTTTGTCAGCAAAAAAAAGTATATTTGGAGTGAGTTGCTCTATACGTTTGGACCTAGTACCATACTATACTATACTATACTATACTATATTATACTATACTTTGAATTGTTGATGAGTCTTTTCTTACGTTATCACACGTTTAAAAGCACAGACTTATAGAGAACCAACCACCCTATATAGCAATAAATGCTTTCCCGAGAGTGAAATCATTTTGTTTCGTAAAGTTTTTGGCCCTTTAAAAGTGTGGCTGTATAATAGTATGTCCTCTGCACTACACCGCTGCAGAGGAACCATTTAGCAAGTCTTTTGTGGTGGCAGCTGGCTCTTAGCTTAACAGACCTGTTGGAGATTTAAGAGTAATGGAGCTGTGTATTATGTAATTACATAACTGGATGATTTTTTATGCACTCAACCCATTAATCATCCATACATTATACATAAGACCTAACACTTTAAGCCTGTAATTTAGCTAGAAGACTCTCATCAGCAGCAATTATGTCCGAGACAATGCATCAGTCCCACAGTCTGAAGATTTGACAGTTAGTCATCGTTCTGGATTTCTTTCCCATCCAGATGCCGTGCAGGCGGCGGCACCAAACCCTTACTACCGAATGGTCTACTTTGATGTCAGGGAAGTGGACCTGATTAACAGCACCTTGGTCAAGGCTGAGTTCAGGATCTTCAGAGCTCCCAACCCACAGGCTCGGGCCTCGGAGCAAAGAGTGGAGCTCTACCAGGTAACCACCATGTTAACAGTTCACATGTTTGATGCATTGGGTTAAAATCTATTTTCTCATTCTCTCTCAGTCCAACACGGAGACACTGATGCATGTTTTTATCACCAGTAGAATTCATTAATTTAATGCCATGCTTTCTGGTCTTCCCAAAAAGAGTTTTTCCGGTTCTTCTGAATTCAGCAGCACGTGTCCTGATAAAGACTAGGAAGCGGGAGCACATTAAACCCGTTTTAATTTCATTGCATTGGCTCCCTGTATGTTTTCGGGTTCATTTTAAGGTTATTTTTTTGTATTTTAAGTGTCTTGATGGTCTTGGGCCTTCTTATCTTCAGAACTGCTTTTACCATATGAACCATCATCGTCTCTGCGCTCCTCTGACAGCCGTCTCCTTGTAATGTCTAAAGTAAGGACACACAGTCATAATGAGGCATCATTCCAGCACTATGGCCCTCACCTCTGGAACAGGCTGTCGGGGGACCTCAGGTCCGCAGAGAATGTTCATGTTTTTAAGTGCAGGCTGAAGACTTACCTTTTTAGCAGAGGTTTTACTGATTATTAAGGGACGGCCCAATGCAATGCATGGGCAGTCCCTTATTACTATTCACTTCTAAACGGACTCTTTATTCTTTCACCGTTAATGCGGGTCGTACCGTAGCGTGCACCCCCACAATATATACATCAAAACGACCGGCTCGATCCCGAGAAGTGTGCTATTACTTTTATTGGCGATTGGAGTTACCATGGCGACGTAATTAGCAAAAAACCACCCCCAAAAACACCCATTGGAAATGCATGGAAAAACGGCCAAAAATCATGAAAAATCCACTAATTTTGAGCATTCACTGTGTCACCATACAATAACCTAGCAACACCATTCGAAATCCAGATTGTAGCCACGCCCGTGCTGTGTTCAGCATTGAAGACCGCATGTCGATAGCTGTTACGGTTTTGTCACAATTTGACTTTGTTCGACCCAAAGTTTGCCCCAAATCGACATTTTTAGAGTGGAGCAGCTCGTTAAGCAGAGTGTGGAGTGATGAACTTTTGGAAGGTCCTCATAAAAATTTAACTCGACGTCACGGCCACATATTTCGCACTAGTGACATGATTTTCGGTCATGAAATAGAGCCGCCCTTTGTGATTCTCAGGATCATTTCAAAATTTCCCTATGTCGCACGGTTTTCTCTCAGCGAGCTCTAGATCGCTCAAAGTGGAACCCAGTTTTAGGGCTTTTCTCCTATACGTTATCATTGTGGCTGCTCAGGATTATCTAAACCAGAGAGATGTTCTTAGTCATTTTTCTCTCGCTCCCTCTCGGACTGTGAATAAGGTAGAGACTTCTGCTTTACGAAGAGAAATGATAAATCTCGCTCACACTTCAAGAATTTTTCCGATACCTTACCTTACGGTTTTCGAATGGGAACGATTTGTTCGGCGCACTTTTTGGAGTTTTTTCTTAAAATTGAAGCTCTTAATCATCATCAAGTGTCTGCATCTGCTGCAATTTTCACTCACACTTGTTGCTGGGTAAACGGAGCACCTTTGATCAGAGTTCACTAAAGTTCATCCCACAGTCTATATACATTGAAGGCCTATTATACCCCACTTATACAGAGGTAAAGCTATGCAGTACTATAGAGAGAAGTACTACAAACAAGTCCATGTGTCAGTCCATCTGTCTTTGTCTTTCTGACCATGTCTCTGTCTTTCTCAGTCCCCCTGTCTGCCTATACCATTTCATCTGTGAATAAGATAGAGAGTTGTGCTTTGAAATAATTGAACACAAAGGATATATCTCGCTAACACTCCAAGAATTTTCCTGATAGCTGCTATAGTTTTCGAATGGGAAAGGTTCGTTCGCAGCTGTTTGACACTCTGAACTTGGAGACGAGACAACAGAACATATAGCCTAAAACTCAATGTTGTATATACTGATGTGATAGTGTAATGGTTAAGGAAGAGGGTTGGCATCCCAGAGGTACTGGGTTCGAATCCAGGAGCGAGCAGCAAATAATTTTTCTTTGCTGAAAGCTGAACTAGGAGACGAGACAACAGATTATATTGCCTAAAACTCAATGCTGTTTAACTGATGTTGTAGTGTAACTGTTAAGGAACAGGAATACAATGCAGGAGGTAGTGGGTTCAAATCTCAGGGGCATCAAAAAATTTTTTTTTCTTGTTTGAAAGCTGGAACCAAAATCCCTATGTTATACACAGTACTACATGGCACTTGTATGCATTTTAGTTGATTTCAGCTTTTCCAGTATATTTTCATACTAATCCTACTAATACTAATGACAACATGTTAGCTAGCATTAGCATGCTAGTTAGCATTAGCATGCTAGCTGTTGTTAGCATTTTAGCTAATTTTAGCTTTTTGACTATATTTTTGTACTGAATGGGTTTATAGTAATGCCAACATGTTAGCTAGCATTAGCATGCTAGTTAGCATTAGCATGCTAGCTGTTGTTAGCATTTTAGCTAATTTTAGCTTTTTGACTATATTTTTGTACTGAATGGGATTATAGTAATGCCAACCCCTTAGCTAGCATTAGCATGCTAGTTAGCATTAGCATGCTAGCTCTTGTTAGCATTTTAGCTAATTTTAGCTTTTTGACTATATTTTGGTCCTGATCAAGTCAATAGTAATGCCAACATGTTAGCTAACATTAGCATTAGCATGCTAGCTGTTGTTTAGCATGCACACCGTGGCCGTCCCTTCTCTAAATTTCCTGAAATTTTCTAGTTTTTATTAAAGTCTGTTTAATTGCTGTTTTGCTATTGAATCTTTTTATATTTATCCTTTATATTTTATATTTTAGGCTGTTATTTTAGTCGTCCCTGCAGTGTTTTCTCTGTGGGAGCACTCTGTAGGAGCAGTCAGCGGTGGCTGCCGGGGTGCTCTCCAGGTAGCCATTGGGTGGAGGTTGGGGTATCGGCCTTGCCTCCTCTGGGCTCCCTGGGTCAGTGCTTTGGCTGCTGCTGTTGACATACTTCTGCCGTAGCGGATTGCTCCTCGATGACGCTTCCTAACTGGGCATAGCTTTACTCAGCCCAATCTCCTTTTTACTGCTGCTCTTACATGTGTGTGGATGAGGGCTGGATCTTGGGGAGGTATAACTGTGATCATTCTTTTGATTATTTAGGGAATGTGGTTTTTATGGGGTAATTTTAGTACTGTAAAGCACTTTGTGTTGCAGTTTCGGAATGAAATCCACTTTATAAACAAAGTTTGATTTAATATTTTCACTAGTTACAGAACGAAAGAGACAGCATGTTCTGCTGATAGCAGTTTTTAAAAGTTTTGCTTCAACTCCAGGCCAAGAAACCTTCCATTAACATATTACTTAATACAGTTTATGTCCTATAAATAAATTACAACTAGCCGTATCAAAAACTGGGAGACTTAATTTAGACCAGCTGCTGGTAGAGATTTATTGGTGTCACATGATCACATTTCAATGCAGGAGACAATGAATAGTGTTGAAGCATGCCAAAGATTGGGAATGAACTAGGGATGTTCGATATTGGCTTTTTTACCGATATCCGATATACCGATATAGCCTAACTCATAATTTCCGATACCGATATAAACCGATACCGATATGTGGGGACCCTCCCTCATGAAAAACAAAAACTACTAAACCCTTTTAGGTAACCACAAATAAATATCATGTATCATGCATACTTGAGCTTTAAAAATTTAGAAAATGTAATAAGTACTAGAATTTTAGTTAGGCAATTGAAAAAGGTGCCATTTTTATTTTGTCTTCAAAAGTAGCTGGACCATTTTCTCACACATAGAATACTGACAAAGGCCCACCAATCAGGACAAAGTTCTACTTTTAGAAAATGTAAACAACATTATACCTTTATAGCAGTGAGGTAAAGTGGAAACAACTGAAACAAGAATAAAAAAATAAAACACCAGCAAACATTTAAGCAAGGCCAATAATTAACCTACCTTTTGATATATTGAAAGTTGTCTGAAACAAATAATATCTCAAAAACTAAACCTCAAATCTGTGATATTTTTACATTCTGAGAGAGAAAAGAAGTAGCTGAAGAGTTTATTATATAATATGTGTATAGTCTGAAAAACTCATCTTATTAAAAAAATTAAAAACGATACCGATAATTTCCGATATTCAATTTTAATGCCAATATCGGCCGATAATGACTTTAGGCCGATAATATCGGACATCCCTAGTATGAACTAAAGCTTTGGCTGTACAACATGGCTCGTGGTAGTGCCAGCTTTTTCAGAAGTCTGCCTGGATCACAGTTTCATAGGTCAGTTGTTTCATGGCTTATTTCTTCATACCTATTAAAATGGTTGCTTGATACTACAGATAGAAAAACATTAAAACCCAACTCAAAATCCCCCAATTCTGAATCCATTTGTTATGATCTAAGATCTTAGTGATGAAGAAAGTATAGATGAATCCACTGTAAAACTAGAATTTTGTAGATTTCGACATTTATTTGGATGCAACGTTTTTCAAGAATAGGAACAGAAAGCACTGGCATCTGCAGCTTTCTGTATCTTTGTATGTTTTTTTCTTTTTTTATACCAGTTTTCATTTAACTTTAATGGCATTTCTAAAACATTTGTTGTTGAATTATGTCTTTACATCAACAATTTGCACCTATTTTTATGGCAAGGCAATTTTATTTGTATAGCACACTTTCAACATAAGGCAATTCAAGGTGCTTTGTTTTGTGTCGCGGCAGTGCTTCACAGTAGGATCAGGTTCACAGACATTCTTCCTGATTTCAGAAAAAATACTTTTTCTAGATAAAAAATAAATAAAATAAAATTATATATATATATATATATATATATATATATATATATATATAATTTATTATGTAAATTTGGAAGGAAAACATGCTGTGGTGGATGTTTTAGGTTTTGTATTTCGATAAATGAAACCAAAAACACAATTTTAATGGCAGAGCAGTACTTTTAATTTGGGATTTTTCAATGCACTATTTCTTCTATTTATTTTTGTGTAAAATGAGATTCCCTTGGCTAACATTATTAAACAAGGGCTAAACCCCTCTCATTTTACAGGATTAAAGGTTCAGAATAGATTATGAATATTTACAGAGACACTAGGAGGTAGGGCTGGGCGATATGGCTTAAAAATTAAGTCTCAGATAATTTTCATACCAAATCCGATTTCAGATTTTAATCAATTTTTTCCAACTGTTTTTTTCTTTTCTTTTTTTTTGTAAGAAGAAATTGCAAGTGATAAAAATATTTTCAAAAATCTGCTTTTATTGCAATCATCCTGTCCTGGAGCTGACTTGAATGTCCAACTAAAAACAAGCTGTAAAGTATCCTTGTAAAACAAGATCGCTAGATTGACATCACTCTGAGCTATGGAAGTCTAGTAATATATTGGTAAAAAAAAAAATCTTTTTTCCAAAAATGTAATTTTCAACAACAGAAGAGAAATGCATTTTGCTGGAGCTTTTGTTAAGCTAAGCCCGCCCACATCCTCGCCCACTACAGTTCTTTTGTGATGGTAATGAAAACACAACCTACCCCTTCCATACTGTACCGTAATGGCCCTGCTGGAAATGGGGCATAAGGAAAATCAGCATGGAGTCATAGACCTGCAGCATTCACTCCTCCTGAACCAACATGTAGTGACAGTAGACAGTCGTCTGTGTTGTGTCTTTAACTACACAGCAATTCTCTCATACTAAGCAAGCATGTAGCAGAATTGAAGAGGAAAAAACTCCCCTTTAACAGGAAGAAACCTACAGCAGAACCTGGTTCAGAACCGTCAGCGTATTTGAGAAGACAGAAGAGACACACAACAAAAAGAACTGATGTAAGATTCATTTCTACATTAAAGAAAGTAAAACGTCAATGACAGAAGAGGGAGAATGTTCAGTTGCAGGGAGCATCAACCCCAGTCGATGCCACCCTCCAGCAAGGCATCACAGCTGAGCAGAGCGCGAGACCAGGTGTAGCTTCCATGGAGAGACAAACACAGAGAGAAAACAATGTTAACATCTGAAATAACAACAAATAACACAATTGGAGAATAGTAGAAGAAATAAGTAGAAGAGTGAGGAAACGGGGTCAGTCTTTCCTCCAAATCTAAGGCTATAGCAGCAAAATAGAGTGGTCAGCATAACCTAAGCCACTCTAATCTTAAGCTTCATCAAAAAGAAAAGATTTTAGCCTGGTCTTAAAAGTAGACTGAGTGTCTGGCTCATGGATTAAAGAACTCAACCCAGCCTGTTCTAGGCGACACGGGTTAAAACTCAACATAAATAAAGGGTTTCTTTCAGTTGTTTAGCCATGCTGCTGTTTGCTGAAATCCTTCTTGAACCCAAAGTTATCTGGACTCCTGTAGCTCTCAGTTTAAGCGTCAGCATGTGTGACAGCAGACAGCAGGTACTGTATGTTTACATACAGTAAACATACAGTACCTGTGCAAACTAGCCAATTATCTAGGGTGCCTTCAGTGACCTTAAAAATGTGATTTTTGTGTTTCCGATGGGTCTGTCAGCTATCAAGCTTAAAGGTAACTGATTTCGGACCAACTGATTGGTGTATATAAGCTCCCTCCTTTCATTTTGGTGTGTTTGTTCCTTCAGATACTGAAGCCAGAGGAAGACAGCACCTCCACTCAGCGCTACATCGACTCTCGGACCGTCCAGCCCAGAGCTAAGGGAGCCTGGCTCTCCCTGGACGTTACAGAAACAATCAAAGACTGGGTGTCAGATCCAGGTTAGCTGCATGCTACTTATGATCCAAACATCTGTTTATATTGTTCATCTTCATGTTTTATTCTTGTGCGTTCTCCTTCAGAAAACAATCTTGGCCTGAAGCTGGGCGTCCACTGTCCCTGCTGCACCTTTGTCCCATCTACCAACAACATTGTCCCCAACAAGAGCGAGGAGCTGGAGGCGCTGTTCGCTGGTTCGTTCTCATGTCTTGGTTTCAGGTTAAATATGTGTTTTAGGTTCAGCCTGATAACAGCTTCTTTTCTGTGGGTTGCACAAGGCTTCTTTAAATCTTAACTAGCTATACATGGCTGCTTGTTGTCTGTGCATGAGATACACGTGCAAATAATTGGTTGGGAGAACCACAGAACATAGAAGGACCAAACTTAAACCTCTGCTGCACTTTGCAAATGAGAAATGCAGCCTTGTAGATTTATTACGATAACATCCATCCTCCGGGGTCATGAGCTGTGAACTCAAAGAGGAGAATGTTATGTAAGAAGCTTTAAAAAGGATCCATGAATCACTTGCTCACTATCGTGCAGGAATAAAGGCGAAACTGTTCCTCGGCACACTGAGATACTGTTTAACTCCAGACTGTCTGTGTTGCCTCAAATTATGGCGCTCAGAGGATTTGCACTCAGCTCTGCCAAGTCTGAATTTTTTTTTCTCACACTTGGAAAAAAAATGCAATATTTGATTTCTCACAAGACAAGCAGGGGCTTGTGTTTGTGCTCCTGCGGTTCAAAAAGAGACAGAAGGATCATAAACTGTCAGGTTGTCAATGCTGGATGTTTTTTGTTTTTTTTGCAGAACATCTGTATCGCATTCCTTCATGCTCCGTTTACTCCTTAAAAAATGTCAAAACCTGGAAAATAAATTACTTCTACGGCCATCCATACAAACAAAGTCATTAGTAAAAGAGAAACACAGCTGCAGCATTTAGATGTTATCTTTTGCACATATTTTAGTGGTATGGTCACTAAAAGTGAACTTAGTTGCAAACATTTTAATTAATCTAGTTTTAGTTCTATTTTTGTTTTTATGGGCATACCTTAAAGAGAAAAAGAAAATTCAGTATTTTTTTTAGAGATTTAGGGTTAGTGTGGTGACTTTATATAAGTAGAGGCTTCTACGGTTAGTCAGAGAACATTAATGAACAAACAGCATCATTAAAACCAATGAACTCACCAAGCCATTGTTAAAACTATTACTGCATATCTCCTGTCCAAAAACGAGCCCCCCACTGTAAAACATGGTGGAGGTAGCATTATGTTGTAGGGATGGATGGATGTATACCAAAGAAGTATCTGAGGAAATCTTGCCAGAGGCTGCCAAAGACCTGAGACTGGGACACATGTTCACCTTCCAGCAGGGGAGCAACTCAAACGTTCAGGCTGGATGGCTTAGTCAAAGTACAGACCTAAAATCCAATTGAGAATTTGTGGCTAAATTAAAAAAAAATTGTGTTTACAGACTGTCTCCATCCATCTGATTTAACTATAGCTATCTGCATCAAAATAATTTAATCTGTGTCGAGTGAAAGGACGTTCTACAAAGTACTAACTCAGAGGTACTTTTTAGAACAAAGTGCATGTTACACTATTCATTGTAAAACAATTTTCACTTAAAATTAAGTATGTCTTATATTATCAGCCTACTGTTATCAACATTAAAATGTATTATCGTTAATTATCTGTATCACTTTTTTATTTTTTTAATAACATGACTTTAATAACTTACTTTACATAGATTCCTTTTTCCTTGGTGTGGATGTTGCATACCTCCGTGTCAAATCTGCCTTTTTTTCTGTACACCACTTCAATGTACATATGCATATTACACATTTTAAAAGCCACTTTTAAAGCTTGTATTTTTAAAACTTAAAAAAATCATACTACTTGGTAACAATAGCACTTAGAATCTGACAGCTGAGGGGAAACCTCGTAGTGTTTTCTTTCAGACCCTAGCCATGCCTCAACTCCAAATGGTTGATGAATAGCTTTAATTTAAATTTGGGTAGTTGTTTTTTAGCTGAAAATTGCAGGAGTTTATTTGAAGACGTTTTGAACATCATACTCTTCAGCTACTTCTCCTTTCACTCGAAATGTAAAAATATGACAGATCAGATGTATGGTTTTTGAGATATTTTTTGTTTATTTGGAAAACCACAGGATATATCCTGTGGCTTTTGCTTTTCTGCGCCAATCTTGAACATTTAGGTAGATGTCTATCTGTGATGTTGGTTTATCTCAGTAATGGGAATTAATGTTTAGAATATTTCTGTATATCGGATATTGATAAAAAAAGAAGCCAAATTTGAAAATCCCTACATAAAATTATTCTCTAATTTGTGCTGTTTATCACATAAAATTTAAGCATAGGAAAGAATAGTAAAATAAAAAAAATTCAACATAGAAGTAGTGAAAGTAGTTTAGTTTTAAGATGAGCTTCCGCTTGTTTTTCCTGACCTTCTAATTGCTCTCTGTAGGTGTTGATGATGAGCGCCTTCATCGGATGAGGAAGCCCGGTCAGCTTAAAGGTCAGCCAGATTTCAGCACTAAGACGCCACACCTCATCCTCACCCTTCTGCCCAGTGACCGAGTGGACAACCCCGCCAAGAAGAACCGTAAGAGGAGGGCGGCGGCCACAGATACCACAACCTGCTCCCGGTAGGCAGCCTACCAGCCTCTCATGTGCTGGTTTGTCTCTCCCTGACAGGACTGACACTCCTTTAGTTTGGTAATTTTTTGAAGTATAGCTGCACTGGGTGCTATATATCATTTGTTTTCCTCCTGAACCACTTTGCAGTGTATTGTGTGGCAACCCTAACAGCCCTGACCCTGTGTTTAGAGAGCCAGCCAACGGGTGCGCAGTGTTTTATTTAGACTACCTCGTGCTGCAGGAGAAAACTCTGGCAGCCCTGCATGGTCATTACTTTGTGATGGCTGGTTCTTTGGCGGTAACCTGTTGTAATTTTCCCATGACCCAGCTTTGGGTCGCTGCCTCAGTCCTGCAGAGCAGAATGGAAAGCTGCAAAGCCACTTTGTGTGTCTTCTTTTGTGTTTCCCAGAGGGTCGGATCAGGGCTGCTGCCTGCGCTCGCTCTACATCGACTTCAGGCGGGACCTGAACTGGAAGTGGATCCACGAGCCAAAAGGTTACAAAGCCAATTTCTGCGCCGGTAACTGTCCGTATCTCTGGAGCGCCAACAACCACTACAACATGGTGAGTATCAGAGCTGAGTTCTGAAAACGGATTGGTTGTGAAGAATAGCTGCTGCTTAGGATTAGTGGAGATGCACCGATTTCTCATCACAGATTCTCTAAAACCACTTTTATCTGATTTCTCTTCAAAAACTATACATGCCACTTAATTATTAACTTTTTGAACTGACATTTTTTCTTAAAGATAATCTTATAGACCAGCTGCATTTTTATATTTATTCTTTTAATATCACTGCATTTACAATGCACTGGTTAGTTTAAACCGGGACAGGACTGACTGAAAGAAGACACTTTAGGCACTGATGGATCAAAATTCCAATAATGTGCTAAAATGATTGCAACAGTGGGTTGTCCTTAATTTGCGGGTGATCTTCTAAGATTGTGCGCGCAATTCATAACAGGCGCAAAGAGCAAATGAGAATTTTTCATCCACTGCTGTGTACCCCGGCCTTTCTTCCCACTGCGTCACAGTCAGACACAGGAGAAATATGGCCTAATGGATTTATGATGTGTCTTTGGTGAAGAGAAGGGGGGAAAGAAACAACTTTCAAGTCTATGGCTACTATTAGGCTAGAATGTCTGTGAATTATACCTTTTCTTTGTCATTAATAAACTTAATGCTTACTGCACCTGCTCTATGCAAGTGTATTCCAGAGTCTGACTTAGTAATGTTGCAGCTTGTCCACACCAAGGCTGCTCGCAGTATTGAGATGTCCATATTCTACTAATATTGCTGAAATGTGTGGAACTTTATTGTGGTCTTGATCAAATGTATCATATTAATGCTAAAACGTACTGACACACACTTCCTGCAAAAATCATCTCAGAAATGTAATAAATTATCTAAAAGTATTAGAGAACTAAAGGGCATTTATTCTTTATAAAAAATATTAAAACCTAATTTTAGCTTTAGATCTAACTGAATGTTTTACGTATTTTAATGGTTGGAAATGTACAAGTTAATTTCATCTGGTTTTTGTATGTAATCTAAAATATATTACTTTTGTTTTTTAATTGTACATTCTCCAAGAAGATTTTTACCCACCCTGGTTGAAACTAATGAGGATCCAAATATATAAACAGATAAATAACAGGTGCATATTTGGTGAGAATGCAAAGTTATGATGCGTCTTTGGAAAAAAGGGGGAAATCAAAATAACTGTAAGGTTTATAGCCGTTAGAGCTTTTTTTTTAGTTTGTCAGTAACAAACTTGTGTTGAATGTAGTGGGGCAAAGTTAAGACATGCCTTTCAAAGGCAGTAAAAATGGGCACTAAAACAGCCAGCGTAAACAGTTTAATGTTTCATAAATCACATTACACCTGGAACGCCTACTTATTTGCGTGTTCTCCAAATATTTTTGTGCTTTCTGACAGAAATACCCACATTGCATATTCATCAAACACTAAATGGATTACGCACATCTTGCTGCGAGTTTAACAGGCACACTGCTCTTTCCGTCTGAGTAATGAATCACCTGAAGCATGTTTTCGTGACCCTGTACAGTTTGCGCCTGTTTTAACAAGCACAAATCATTGATAAATCAGTCCCTTAGTTGCTCTTAGGTATGAGTGGGTGCATGGTATGTGTGTCTCTGTATTGCCCTTTGTTGGGCTGGGGACCTATCCAGGGTGTACCCGTGGTAGGAAAATAGGGGGTTAGAAGATTTTATTAGATATATATTCAGTCTCAAGTAAGGGATCAGCACATGCAGGCAGCAAGAAGACGAGTCAAATCAAGTTGATTTGTATAGCATATTTCAGCGACAAGGTTCAAAGTGCCTTACTTTAAAAAAACAAAGTAATAAGCAAACTAAAAGGAAACCATACACATTGTCAAAAATAGTAGTACAGCATGGGTACATTACTGTGCCACAAGGTACAGAAAATAATTTAACACAGTCTAAGGACAAATATTGGACATCAGGGTAACTCTTTGTACCCTTTTCATTGTCTGAAAGGTACATACATGTTCTTGAGTACTAAAAACTCATTTTTGTACCATTTTACAACCTCAGTGACAAGATATTGTACCCCTAAAAGTACAATTCTGTACTTTAATTTCTCAGTGTGCATTGCATTGGCAACATAAAGAGAAGTGATGAAAAGCTGCAATTCAGACTAAATGAATCATCCATTGATTGCTGATCAATCAAACAAATTGGGTTTTACTCCTGATTTAAAGATCAAGCGTTTTAGCAGTTTTGTAGTTTTCTTTAAGTTTGTTCCAAATTAGAGGAACATAAAACCTGAATGCTGCCTTTCCATTTTTGGGTATAAGGAGGCTGAGTGGACTTGATCTTTTATTACTTTCTGTGCTAAGCCATTCTGTGATTTATAAACCGACAAAAGTATTTTGAAGTCTACTTTCTGAGCCACAGGAGCAGAGGAAGGACTTTAGAACTGAAGTGATGTGATCTACTTTCTCAGTTTTACAGAGGACGTGAGCAGTAGCGTTCTGGACCAGGCAAGGCAATTTTATTTGTATAGCACACTTTCAACACAAGGCAATTCAAGGTGCTTTACATGATTAAAATTTGAACACAGGAAAGAGAGCATCAATCACTTTGAAGATTAAAATACAAGAAAGCATTTACAATAAGACAATAATCAAGACAATAATTATAATAAAAATTAAAAACAAGCAAGTAAAAAGCAATAACAGGATCAGTTACTCATAAGCGATTCTAAATAGGTACGTTTTAATTTTAGACTTAAAAGAGTTCAGTGTCTCTGCAGCTTTGCATTCTCCTGGCAGTTTGTTCCAGATATGAGGAACATAGAAAGTAAAAGCTGCTTCCCCATGTTTGGTTCTGGTTCTAGGGACAATCAGTAAACTAGAGCTGGAGGACCTGAATGATCTGGGATGTTTGTACAACAATAGCAGATCTCTAATGTACTCTGGTGCTAACTCATTCAGTGATTTATAGACTAATAAAATCACTTTGAAGTCTATTCTCTGAGCTACAGGGAGCCAGTGTAATGACTTTACAAACAGAATTACTTCTTCTTTGAATCCATTTTTCTGCTTAAAATTTATGGCATATCCACACGTTGATTTGTGGATTCATTGATTAGAAATGGTTGATTTTTATTTGCATCTGTGCAACTCTTTAATGGGTTCAAAGTCACATGGTGACATTTTAATGTAGAGTTGGTTATCATTTGCCTAGTTATGGTAGCTAATCATATTACTTGTTATAATGTGGGCTAGTGGGAGCATGTAGCTATTAAATATGTTACAAAGGTTATGTATGAAACTTTTATGAGGTGCCATTGAGCACATAATGCATGTTTCCCTTTCACACCAATAAAAGCATGCATACACAGCTAACTGCATTCTCACAAATATATGCTCAATTTTCACTCACACTCTCATAAACTCTTAGCAGCTTTTAAAGGCTATTTGCAGAAAGAGAGCGTATACAATTAGTCACAATAAAAGCTTAGCTAATAGTCTTGTTTAGTGGAGAGGCCAGGGAAACACTGAAAGACAGGGCCAGGTGTATCCTCTACAGAAGGAGAACATTAAGTTGTTAGCAGCAGAAACTTGGCGGATCGCCCCGGTTCCTGTAGGTGTCACAATTGAACGACATGCCAGATGTGTTTTTTAAGAAAAGTAAAAAGGAGAATAAAAAGTTGAAAGCTGAAATAACAGCAAATAATGCAAAACTGGAGAGAAAAAGGAGGATGTAGAGTGAGGAGAGGTGGTCAGTTTGTCCTTCAGCATTCTAAGCTGCATAATGAGAGACGTACCTAAGCCACTGTAACTATAAGCTTAATCAAAACGGACATTTTTTAAGCCACCTCTTAAAGGTAGACAGGGTCTCTGCCTTGCGCACTTAAACTGGGAGGTGGTTCCACAAAAAAGGAGCCTGATTACTAAAAGATCTGCCTCTCATTCTACTTTTAAAACCTCTAGGAACCACCAGTAAACCTGCAGTCTGCATATGGAATAATCTGATCTTTGATACTAGCTGTAGTGAACAAGACTGAAAATTAAGGACATCTGAAAACATTACAAATCATCTGATTTAAAGATTAGCCAGGTTTATCTAATCAGCAACACGTTTTATGTTCCCATCCACCCTTCCAAACACTCGGACCAGGGAGCTCCTTCACTAAAAAAAATTAAACATAAATATGGGAATAAAGTAAATCCATTGCCTATTGTAGAAAGCAGGCAAGATCCCAATGGGATCTCAATGGTTCCCCAGTTTTGCTACCAATAGTGGTTTCTGCACCACATTACTCTAAACAAAACTAATTGTTAATACATCTTAATTCACTCAAGATTACAAGAAAATCTGGTCCTTTGGAAGCATTGTAAGAAGACATTACAACTTTTGAATAGCAGTTCATCCTCACTTTTAAAATCACACCAGAAAGAGCATATAAGACCGTCCTAGAATCATACTCGGTGAATAGCGAAAGAGCTTAGCAATGCCAGAATGACATTTCTCAGGCGTTTCTTTGGGCAATGCATTGCTTATTTCAGCAAGACTCTCACAAAAAACCCTGAATCCCTTTCGGCACATATTAAAACCGGGTGTCCCTGTAGTGGAGGACTCCAGCTGGTTTTTTAATCTGTCTGCGGTTCTAACATGTCGACCACCGAACAAATTTGGCTTATGAGTTGATCCGTTCAGCAGCTGAAATCATATATCAAGAAACGATGGGAAAACATTCAACTCTCAAAACTACAGTTTGTTTCGGTGCGAACACTGACAGTGTCATAAAAAGATCTGCAGCAAAAAGGAGGAAAAAAGCTCCTATCCTTACTTTCCTAAAGTTTCAACATCCAACCTGTGACTCTTGTGCTGTTTTCTGTTGAGTAATAGCCTCAAACCTTCAAATCACATTTCATTTGGGTTTTTGTGCCAGATATTATGGAATGAGGACTGTCGACAACCTTTTCCAGTAAGGCCAAGTGAAGACAAATGAGTTCTTTTTTTCCAAATTATATTTCCCTCCAATCTGAAGATTCATGGCCTCTCGTGCTAAATAATTTTCACTGGAAACACTGACAGACATCTCAGCGCTGACGTTCAGCCAAATTATATAAACAGAAACATCTGCGATTGGCAAGAAAAAAATAACAAATCTGAGCAGCTTCCCAGGCTCTCTGGTAAAACGCAGTACTGATCCAAACTGAAATCAGTACTCGGCCTGACTTGGATACACGGGTAGTTTGAACTGTGGGAAATGTATTCCCCTAAATGAGCTTGAAGAGCATTGTTTGCGGTGGCTAAACAGCACGTTTAGCTGAGACTGGTTAACCCCAGAGTCATAAAAGTGCTGCCACTTCACTGATGCCTGTCCCAGAGTATGCAGGCTGATTAAAAACTCATATTACGCTCTACTGGCAGGAAGGCTCCCGTTGATTCACTTCTTTAAACAGTTTGGAAACAGTCTTGTAGTATTCTTCAGAACTGCATTTGCATCCATCCATCAATCCAATCATCCTTCCATGCGACGTTTAAACCCCTTACTGTCTAATGTAATTGACATTTTTATCATTTATTGTTAACCTTTATATTTCTGCATAATAACAATGGCTTAAAACTTGAAGGCTATGGAAATGTAAGTCGATATAGGGGATATTAATCTGGGAAGCAAAGGCCACTGTAACATCAGGGGATCCTGTGATAAAGAAACGTCATAAAAGATTTTGTAGTGTTGTGGTGGATAATGAAATTCACGGTATTATAAAGAGGATCACTTGTTCTAAAACGTTTGTGAACCAATGACCTAAACTACAGCATGAGGAGAACACAGTGGTAGCTTCGGGAAAACTGGGAGTTAGCTTCTGAGCCAGTAAAGGTGCTCCAGAGAGACTCCCAGTTGGCTTCATGTAGACATTCCTCATTTAGTCCGAATAAAATTTTACATTTTTGACAAGATGAATGGAAAAACATTTTAGAAAAAAGATGTGCCTCTGGTAAGAGAATTTCTTGTAATATCTGAAGCTAGCAGAAGGGCTTTAATGAAATAAAAAGACTCAGTAGGAATCTAGATGATTTATCTCGGTTCCTATTTTGTGACTGCAGAGAAATGTATATAGATTTATTAGAAGAAGTCCAGAAACTTTCCATCAGGACTATATGGTCGCCTGACTGCTTCTTTGTTTTTACCATTAAATTGTGAGAATGGCATCAAGTTGTCTTATATAACTCCTATTTCCCACAAAGTCAAACCATGCACTAGTTGCTGGGCAATGTAAGAAAAACAACCCCACAACTCTGTTGTATTAGAACCAAAAGGACTCAGCCAAAAGCCTTGCTGAGGCAGGAGCTCCTCTTTCTTAGAAAAAGAAAACAATTTTCATGGTATTAATCATAAATCTTCTCCTGTCTCATCCCTGGTCAGATCCTGCCCCTGTACAACAAGCTGAATCCCGAGGCCTCTGCCTCCCCCTGCTGCGTCCCTCAGGACTTGGAGCCCCTCACCATCATGTACTTCATCGGGCGCTCGCCTCGTGTTGAGCAGCTCTCCAACATGGTGGTCAAATCCTGCAAGTGTCGCTGATAAAGACTGAGAGGAGAACTCTGCAAACTGCTCGTCTGAGATAGATCCCTCTGTTTGATCCCTTCCTGATGGAAGGAATCAGACATCAGGATTTTTTTCCCCTCCATGCTTCAGTCTCTGGAACTTTCCGTTTGATGTTGGACTCTGTAAATATGACTACATAGGTTTATTAAACATGTGCCTGTATGTTAAAGTTCAGAAAAGCCTTTGTTTTTCCATCAGGATCGTGCCGTTGTCGAGCCTCGCCCAGACGTGTTTGTTCTAGGCTCAAAGGTGTTAATTTGAAGGCGGCGGCAAGGTGAGGCCTCGCAGACTCTACAGAGATGAAAAAGCGAAGGAGGGCAGGGAGCAGATAGGAAGGAGAAGCCGGAGCCATGTCCAGGCGGGGGCCCTGCCAGCTCTCTGCGGTCTCCAGGCTGAAATCTGCCTGCCATAAACAGGATGTGAAAGGTTTCCAGACACCAACCCGACCACTCACGGAACGCCAGATTTAAACGCTCCCCTCATCTCCTCTCCTTCTCTCCCTCTTTCTCTGTGTGTTGCTCGAGGTTCTGGGATTTGTGGTGGGAGGAGAGAGGGAGAAAAGAGAGGCTTTGAAAACGAGACGTGGGATGATAGGGCCGCATTTGGAACAGCTACACGTTTGGAAGGTGGTATTTTGCAGCCGTGGCAAATTTGTAACTATTCAGGCCTGGCGCATGCGTCCCATAATCACACTCCCTTTTTCTCATCATACATTTATTATCTTATTATAAAAAAGGACACTCCTCTTGTTCTCCTTATTATATTTTGTGGCACTTTTTGTTTACCAGCCTCCTCACTAATTCACAGAGTCTTTCCACACCCAACCATCCACACTGACCACTTTTGATAAAATGTCTAAATGCTGGAAATAAAAAAACAAAAAAACATCTCTGGGTCACATTTTAAATATAGGCTTTCTGGTATGCCAGTGGTTTGTGTGTGAGAAGGAGACAGGGTGTGTTTTTGTGTGTGGGGTGAAATCAGGTATTAAAGTGATTCCTTCAGTTTTATTGTGATGGTGTGTAGAGAAGATCTCCATCAGATTTTCCTACATCAAGATTTGCTTGTGTCCCGGCTGAAAATAAGAGAACAGGAAGCAGCCCAATCATGGCAAACTGGAGGCCGCCACAACAACAGCCAATTATAGATGTATTAAGCGATCCAGCGGTTTTTGTCAAATCCTACCACGGCCACAGGAAATACTGGTTCTCAGCTGGATGGCTGTGAAATTGTGCAAGTCGATACCTCAAACATTATTCTGGTCAACACTTTGTGCAACAGCTTTCCTAAATGATTAAAGGACTGATTCACCAAAGAGCAATCCAACCAAGCTTTTAGGAAGTGGAGTAAAACTCTCGTCAGAAGTTTGGAATGAACGAATAGAATAATCTTTTCTTTTCCCACAAAAGGGAAAATTCGTATTGAACAGCATCATAGTAACAGGGTAATACAAGAATTTGATTCAGACAAGCTGAAAAAGTATAAAGCTGAATTTAAGATTTAAGAATAAGATGTTAAAAAAAAAGACCAAACCACGGTACTGTGTAGTTTTAAAAATAAAGTGGCACACTCAGGTCGAATGTGCAACTGAGGATCATTTAATATTTAGGTGTTCACATTTACAGAATGTGAATGGGTAGTTGTGCATTAAAAATTAAACATTATTTCTAAGAAGTTAGTAGAAAAAATACTGTGAAAAAAAACAGGTGTGCAAATAATAGCAGCAGAAATGGCATTTAAGTGAGTTAAATAGTCCAAATTACAACAGAAGTCTAAACATTACTGGGGTTGTTGGGAGCAATTCTGGTTGTAGAATCTGACAACTGCAGGGAGGAAGGACCTGTGATAACGTTCCTTTATGCATCTAGGATGCAGCAGTCTGTCACTGCACTGCAAAAACTGTCCGTCTGAACAAGTGAAACGGTCGTGTTTCCAGCCCAAAAGTATTTTTGATCTTGTTTTGAGACTTCTATACTAAGTATGAGCAGAATACGTTAGATTATTAATCTTATTTAGACAATATATATCTTATTTTGACTGGCGATCTGTCCAGGGTGTACCCCGCTTCTTGCCCGTTGACAGCTGGAGATAGGCACCAGCCCCCCCGCGACCCCTTGAGGAATAAACGGTTCAGAAAATGGATGGATGTCTCATTTTGAGAATTCTTACCAAGTGCAATTAACAATTGTTTTACGGCACAGGCAGAAACTAGATTAGTCTAAATCTTCTAAAATTAAGTGAAATAATCTGCCAGTGCAGTAAGACAATTGCACTTAAAATTCTCAAAATAAGAAACATATTCTCTAAATAAGATTAATAATCTAAAACGTTCTGCTCTTGGTCAGAATATTGGTCTCAAAACAAGATCAAAGATACCTTTTGGCTGGAAACAAGATTGTTGGACTTGGTTAGATGGACAGTTTTTGCGGTGTGAAGGAGCTCTGCAGTTCAGTAACATCTTCATGCATGGGGTGGGGGACTCTGTCCATCAGTGATTTTATTTTGGCCAGAGTCCTTCTGTCTCCCACCACCTGCACTGGATCCATGGGGCATCCTAGAACAGAACCAGCCTTCCTGGTGAGCTTATCCAATGTCTTCCTCTGTAGATAAGCTGCTGCTCCAACATACAGCATCATAAAACATGTCTGATGCCACCACAGAGTTAAAGAAGGTCTTTAAAAGCTCTCACTGGGCTCCAAATGACCTCAGTCTCCTCAGCAGGTAGAGTTTGCTCTGACGTTTCCTGTAAAGCAATGGTTCTCAAACTTTCCACTCTCTGACCCACAAAAAAAAAAAAAAAAGAATTTAAGAGGCTTGTGACCCCAACTCGTGATTCAACCTACCAGCATTTTTTCTGAGTCACTTAAAAAGTGGTACAATGGGATAATAACCAACATCAACAGCCAATATATGGACCAGACAATATGTTGCTTTTATTAATTCAAGTTCTGTTTTTCATATTTTATTTGGTTCATAAAAGGGAAATGGCTGCTCATTATCATTTCTGGAATTGAGATTTTTTTCTCAGGAGAATCTTAGGACCCCACACTAACCTTTTTGTGACCCCAAGTGGAGTCCCGACCCCACCTTTGGGAGCTGCTGCTGTAAAGAGCATCAGTGTAGTGACTCCACTCCAGTTTATTGTTCAGGTTACAAACCGGGTACTTATAGGAGTCCACCATCTCAATGTCCACTCCCTGGAAGTTGACCTGAGTCAGTGTTTACATGCAGTCATCCCCCATAATTTTGGGGCGTTTAATTATTTATTCAGGTGAAAGTATTTTAGAACACACAAGTTCACTGATTCAAAGAAATTGGATGGTGTTTTAGAGCTACCAGCAAGTTATCTGGCTGAATACTTGACCAGTCTTCTTATGGCAAATTGGTTGCATTTGTGTGTATCAGCAGATTCACTTCTTAATTCAATTCAGTTAAATGTTGTTCAATTCAGATTATTTAAGTTCATGCCATTTCAAATCATTTCATTTAGTTTATATAAGTTTAAGTTAAATAAATACAGTTAAAGTTAAATCAATTAAGTTCTGTCAAACTGGTTCTGTTTAATACAGTTAAGCTTATTTAAGGTTAATTCAATTTAGTAAAGTTCAGTTCACTACAATTCAAATAACTTTATTTGTCATATATATCACATATCGGTTTTTAAAGATCTTATCCTATATTTTCTCTCCACAAATACAGTACTGTTTGATTTTAGTCATTTCTTTTTGTTTAGTTCAGATCAGTTCGAGTTGATACGATACAATTCAAGTAAAATTGAGTACATTTTTGCATTTGGTAGTGTGCGCAGACGTGCCTGAGTTCATACTTGGTCGGGTTTTAGCAGTGAACTGTCTGGATTTCATTTTAATTTGGAGGTCGACTTCAGTCTTCAATTCACCCAAAGTGTGATGCTGCCACCACCATGTTTCACTATAAGAATGGACAGATTTGTGGATGACTAATGGTCGCTGGGTAGAAAGAATATCCCACCTGAGCTGTGGATCGCTGCAGCTCCGGCATAGGCTTCTTGACTGCTTTTTGATGATGCATTTCCTTTTTGCTGATTCAATATAACCCTCCTATTATGTACATTTGTCAGGGACTGCAATAATGTTCCCAGGTCAAATTGACCCAGTCCATTTTAAATGACGTCTGAAACCAATAAAATACTTATAAGCAGTGTAAATATAATTACTTATTATAACTCAACTGCTAATTATTCAACCAATCTTTAGTGCAATGGTGTTCCTTACCTACAACAAATTGTAATTTGTGGGAAAAAAATGTAACAGGTTAATTTGTGCCCTCTGAGACCCTTGTAACCTGATTCTCCTCTGGGGCTCTTCCAGCCAACTTTCCAGTGTAAACCAACTGTTCAGTGCATAGCTGGTGTTTGCATCACATGCTTCCCATATTTTTATCCCATATTTAGCTGTTTTTGAAGCCATGTATTACATAAATGGGCAGCGACCTCTGAATGGGACCAGCCTTTCATCCACTGTGATATTAGGGCCGGGTTTGTAGAGTAGTGGAAGTTGCTCTACCCAATTGTCCACTACTCTCCTAAAGGCTTCCAGCTTGTCCCTCTATAATCAACCAGCCTTTTTCTCTCAATTATCAAATCGGATTACTCTGGAGAAACTTTGAAATGTCTCAAAACAGCAATGACTGTCTCTGCATCTCACAGACTGGCTGTTGATTCATCCTTTGACTTATAGACCCCAGCCAGGATGAGGAGCCCCAAATACGCATCTAAACGGGTTTTGTCCAGCTCCTTACAGTTCTCCCCAAAAACACACCTCCCTTCTTGATTAGTAATTTCCAGAATCATTTTCTGTACTAAATCTGGCGTGACCAGCTCAAAAGCTATCTTGATGTCATGTACACAACTTACTGCCATCCTAGTGGGCCCTGGTGCTGTCTTTATTATGTTTTCTGCCGACAGTTTTGTCTGATGAATATTTGGGGATCAAGACCACTGTATTTAGCCATTTTTTCACATCAATATTTTGCTCGGAAGAATAGGAATAGGAATACCCTCATCTGGTTCAAAATCATAATCAATAGAATCAGAATTTAGCTTTATTTCACAATTATGATCAGTGGTCACTTCCAGAGCCTCCTGGATTGTCATTCTTTTTGCTTCAGCTGCTCTATTTGTACAGGTCTACCTGACAGACTGTAATGCTAGTAGGACTTCCATGCAGAGAATCGTGTCTATGTTTTGCCCCTCCCCTGTTGAGTGTCCAGTTGAATGTGTGTGGAGTTTTCCCACAAGAACAAAAATGGTTCCCTTCAAAATACACATTATCTGCACCTGTGTGTGTGTGTGTGTGTGAGAGAGAGAGAGAGAGACTAGGGTTGCGAAGAAAGACAAACATTTCTAACAACCTTTTACCTTCAGTTTTACTGCTAGGTCAAACTGACCCGAACAGTATCTATGTTGTATAAACATGCAGGGGTTTTTTACAAATGTGTGATTTGAACCAGTTTCATATTATATGTTGATTATACAAATTAAGGCAAGGAGACGAAGTTTCATACTAAAATAATACTTTTAACTATTTTTCCTAGATGTTCAAACTTTAAAACGGGTCTATTTGACCCTTAACATAACAGGAGGGTTAAACGGACAGCCACATCTAGACCCGAATAAAACAGCTGTATTAATATTAAGGTTAAATAACTGAGCTCCTCGTTGATGCAGAGCAGGACCGACGAGTAGACAGAACAACACGACTAGAGTGAGATTTAAAGAGGAATGGGAAAAGCAAATGAAGTGGATTAGCAGTGATGCTACTGATCTGAAATTGAGCTGTTAGCACGACAGTCACGAGGCTGTCATACAGCAACAATCTTCAGTCAGAGGTCTCTTACTTCAGAACTCATTGCAAAACCGACTGCTACTGGAGCTCCTCCCTGCTCAAAGAATCACCGTTGACACTGACTCTCTTAAGATACTTGGATGTAATGAGTTACAACTAAATTTAATTTCCCTTTGTGAAAAAGAAGGTATTTTTTGAACTTTATTGAGCTAAACTTTATCTAAGGGGATCAGAGTAGAATAGTGCCTGAATACAAACACATGCCAAACTTTTGTCAATGATCTTTGCCTAATGTTTAGTTGATCCGTCAGCTAAAATACGTTCACAGCTACAGGTAGCTGCTGCAGCGTTGCACAGATACTGTTTTTCAGAATTTTACTGATTCGACTCCTTAAAATTGAGAGTTCATCTGTTTGCCTGTTTGCTCAAAAGAAAAACATGTTTCGAAGATGACTCTAAAGCTAAAATAGCTTAAAGAGGTACAAACTGTTTTGCAGCCATTGCAGTAAACTTGTTTGTCTGAGCCACAGTAAAGCTGTTTTCACTGTGTATAAATGTGTTTCATGCGTTGGGGTGTCAGAGCGTCAGCTGTGGTAAGGCTCCTTCTTCCCCCTTGAGTAAACTAGCCCCAGCATCTGTTAGTCTTTTCCACTTAACTACCCCTTGTTATGTCCAACCTGTACTTATCCCTCGATAGAGCTCATTGCTGTTTGCTCTCACACTGGGTCCTTGTCATTGAGAGGCACACACGATCTGGTTGTTGACCTTGCTTTCTCACGCACATCCTTCTTTATAAAAAAAAAGAAGAAAAAAAAGTAATGTTTGAATGTGTGCATTGATCCCCGTCCTATAGAGAGCGCCCCCATATATGCAAACATACAGATGCCATGATTCATGGGCCTGGTTTGTCACACCTTCACCAATCCTGACTGAAAATGTAAATAAGCCTTTGACAGAAGCTGTAAAACATCCATACAGACGGACAGAAGGTAATTCTTCCATACTTGCACCTCATAGTTTGAGCTAACATTATAGGTTTGATTCAGACTCCCAGCTGAAGTCATTTCTATTTTTCAGGCAGCTAAATTCAGTATACGGCTTCTCAGGTCGAACTCGCACACCATAAAAGCCAAATGAGGTTATAAAAGCAGGAGAGAGTGAATGAGACACTGA
This sequence comes from Apricaphanius iberus, assembly GCA_028564705.1. NCBI lineage: Eukaryota > Metazoa > Chordata > Actinopteri > Cyprinodontiformes > Aphaniidae > Apricaphanius > Apricaphanius iberus. Next base: position 1,900,145 of record JAPXFQ010002982.1, read on the forward strand.
GGTAAACACAAGATACCAATCTACAAACTCAGGACTATCAAAGCCTGTGAGCCGTTACTATAAGTTGGAGAAGAGGTCCTGTTAGGACACAGCAGGAGCTTCGCTGTTCCCGCTTTGCACAGAGGAGGGCGTAATTTCTGCAATTTAGCTCGATACATCCACGAAAGGCCTGTTCAGTTTAAACGGAGTAATCTAGATTAATTTACCAACCAGTAATTTGGTGGAAAATAATTATTAGAAATACTCAGATTAGTAAGGAGCATGTAAGAGATTTACACACATCTGTTGCCCAGTTTGGTCAGTTTCGTTAGGTTAATACATGTTTTTCTTGTTTTATCAAGCTAGACATGTTGCATTATTTATTTTCTTTCAAAAAATTCTGAAACCCATTGAAAATGTTCACATTTTATCAGATCAGAACGAAACACTCCAATCTATTTTATCGGCTTTATTTATTATCATACATACTTGTAAAAGGAGAGGAAAAAATATATACACTATAATTTTTTTAATAACAAATCAAATTCTGAAAAGTGTGGTGTGCATTTCTACCTCCTTAATATGATATATTGAATAAAGTCCAGTGCAATTATTTGTGTTCAGAAGTCACCTAAGCAAATCGAAATCAGTGACCTCCACCCACAGACGGGGTCAGCATCATTCTGTGGGGAAGCTTTTGTTTAACAGCTGATGAGAGTTGATGCACACATTGATGGAGGTAAATACAGACCTGTTAGATGCTGACTAAACACATAACCAGAGCTACAGTGGGATGGTTCGGATGACAGCATGCTATAGTGTTGGAATGGTCCAGTCAAAGTCCAGACATAAATTCGATTGAGAGTCTGTGGTAAGATGTTCACAGTAGCCCACTTAGCTGGAACTATGTTGTAAAGAAAAAAAGGTGAAATTTCGGTCTCTAGATCTACAAATCTGTACCCCCCCAACTTCCTGCTGCAATTATACAAAGGTTCTTCTACAAAGTATTGACTCATGCTAAATACTTATGTCAAAAATAAATCACATTAGGGTTTGTAATTGTAATGCGATAAAATGTGAATAAAAACTAATAGCATATGAATACATCTGCTATACTAGTGTTTTTCAACCTTTTTTGAGTCAATGTAAATTTTTTCATTGATAAGAATCACAAAGCATACCACCAACTAAGTTTAATCTATTTTGGGACCACAGCACTGTTGGCTAGCTTTTCACCACATTCCAAGCACAACGGAGTTCGTGTTGTTGCATCCCGGGTCACAGTGAATCCAAATGAAACATAGCTTTCGCTGTGTTGCCTTGAGACTTTGCTCGAGGATACTGTGTTTCTTTTCTTTTGACCTCCAATCATACTGGGTCCAAATTTTGTTCAGGGCCCAGTTTGGAGTTTATATCTTTCCTTTTTTAAAACTTCTCCACCACTGTCACTTAAGTCTCGCTAACCACAATGCCAATGCCACCTGTCGCACTAATATTCAATTCATTTCAAAAATATTTATTGATCGCAGAGGGAAATTATGTGTTTTCGTAGCTCATACTAAATAATTATTTAAAGAATTGCTTTAGACCATTATGGCTGTTGGCATGAAGGATTACCTGTAGTAAGAGTCCACATCCAGGCAACATTAATTCTCTTGTCTCAAAATACAAGAAATTAGCTACCTGCTGCCACCTACTGATATGGAAGAGTATAACATGATTGCTCTGCTGGTCACTAGACAGTCACTCAGCATCTTATTTGCAGACAATAATTTATTTATTTTCCAAAAAAATGTTTTTTAGACAAAATTAGATCTCTCACAGCACACTAGTGTACCCCGGTACAGAGGTTGAAAAACACTGTGCTAGACAGTATCCCTATCCTGTTATTAACATGTTTTTCTCTTTATGTTTTCTCTTTGCTGCTTCCGTTTATGCTCGTCAACTTTTCCTGTCCTCTCTCCTTACAGCTGGTCAAACACACCTTCCTGAGTTTTGTTTAAATGGAGCTGTCTTCCTTCCTGCCGTAGAAGAAGCCTTAGGACAAAGGTTAGAAATGAAATATGATTCAGAACAATCTGCTGGTTTCCTTCAGTAGACACCTTCGGAGATGGGACAATGCCAGGGACTTCTTTCAGTGCCAAGCAGCACAATGAGCTTTCAGTCTTGTCTCTTGAGCTCATTTCAGCTGCTTGTCACCGAGGCGGAAGACTGGAGCTCGGACAGATCTGTACATAGAGAACCTCCGCAATGAGACCCCACACTGCTCCAATGAAGCAACAGTCCATCTTGCACTCCCATCATCATTATTCCCAAATAACAGAGCAAGGTGTTTCGATTCCTCCTCCCCAACCCAGTGGGAAGATTTCACATTCTTTTCCAGCTGAGAACCAAGGCCTCAGACTTAATTAAATTTAGTAAACTACTGTGTGTTCAACATTAAATGTGAGACTTTTACAGTTTACAAATAGTCTTTTTTATTGCTTTGTCTACAACGAAAGCCTAAAAATGAAAGCAGTTTCAGATCATGAACTCAGATGCAGGAAAAACAGCGTCAGACGTTATTAAAGACTAAATTGCTGATGCGTGAAGCTCGGCGCACCACCTTCCTCTCTTTCTAGCCTTCTGTCAACAAGTCACAAAGTCTGTGGGAGCCTGGATCTGAGCGTGGGCTCAGTCTGTTACTTATTTTGGCCCCGAAGGAGGGCTTAATGCCACGATATCTTTGTGAGCTGGATCCTGATTCTGGGTATGAAGGAACTGGCTGTTTACCCCTCATTTACCGAGAAATGAGCTCACCCAGGTCTCTCGGGGTGCAGGTCATTACGCATCTCCTGCTTCACAGAGCATCAGCAATTCTTTACTGGTTTTATATAGTTTGCAGCACATATTTCACATTTTTGTGGGCTCAACAATTTACTTAGTGCATTTTTCTTTCCACTGGTGGGCCAGTGTTTTATTTATGATCGGGATTTACAGACTAGCATTTGCAGATTTTGTTATACCTAACTTTTAGATGAAAAAAAAACAGTAAAGACAAAAACTGGTCTTACAAAAGCAAAATAAAAGGGTTACTTGCTTTGTACAATTTAAAGATCAGGCAAAAATCTAGAAAGCACAAGATTCCCATATTTTAACAACACACCTCAGGGTGGGCCTCAGGATGATGTTGTAGGTCTTTATGTTTTTTTCGGAGATGCTGCAAAAAGTCATAGCAAACACATAAATAACTGTTCTTGATGTAGTAGAAAAAAAACCCTCTAATGGCATGTCCAAGTTAGTACACATCAAACCTATAAAAACCTGAGATTTCCTTCTTTAAAGGATGTCCATTCATACTTTATCCTTGTTTCCACTTTTTCCTCCAGATTAAAACCTTTTTGTGCCACATATGAATGGGGCACCAGTGTGAGGTCTTGATTCAGTGATTATTTTTGGGAACCATTCACAAGAGCGGGCAGATTGTGTAGTTATTACTATTTTGATCCTTCAGAATATCCATGAGCGGTTTGATGATTCAGAAAATTAAAACCTTTAGCTCCTTTATCCCTGACATGACATAAAAACCTCAGACCCAAAGCTTTGTTTTCCCACAACACATGAATCACTGACACTGATTTGAATTTATTTGATGAGTTTGCCTTGTTTTAAATATCGACATGGTTTTAGTCCTTGCAGCATTAACTGGATGGTTCGTAGCACGAGCTCTGACAGAGCATGTTGTCATCAGTTCATTTAATACTCAAAAACCAAAGCAACAATAAGACCTCAGGTGTTCAGCTAATTACCAAAGGATTCATACTTTAAACTTGTTTCATATTCAGGCCAAAACTTCAATCTATTTTATCAGGACTTTTAAGTGATAAACCATAGAAAACTGACAGATAACTATAATGGCTTTGATAAACAACTGAAACTCTACCTTATTGTTAACATACTGTGCCCATTATGCATCATGTCGGTGGGAGCATCATGCTGTGGGATGCTATTTCTGTCCTAGCAGGATCAGGTTTGTGGTTCAGAGTTGATGGGAAGGTTGATAGAACTAAGTGTGAGGAAATCCAGGAAGGAACCATGTTAGAGTCTGCAAAAACTGGAGACTGGGTTAGAGGTTCAGATTCTAGCGACTCTAAACATGCAAATTGAGCTAAAATGGAAGGGAGAGAAACTATAGCTCCACATCAGGAAGACAGAGTACGCAAAAAAAGTACGAGAGGGTTGTGTGGTGTGGTGTGCTGTAAGATTAACGGATGAATTCAATTCAAATTCAAATCAATTCAAAAATACTTTATTAATCCCAGAGGGAAATTAAGTGTTTTTGTAACTCATAAGTAATTCATTTTTCAAGGAGTTGTTGTAGACCATGATGGCTGTGGGGAGAAAGGATTTCCTGTAGCGGTCTGTGTTGCAGCAAAACTGAAGAATTGTCCAAGATACTCTGTTGCTGTAGGATAGTCTCATTAGGACAGCGGTGTCAAACTCATTTCCATTTTGGGCCAAATCAAGCTGATGAATATCCTTAAAGGGCCGGTTGTGGCAGAAAGTATTAATAAAATTATAACAAACCGTTAAAAATCAGCCTCTGCATTCCCAAAGTACGTCTTAAAATGTAATGATACTGAAAATCCTTACATAATGATGTGATTACTGATAAAATTGTATTGGGGTACAAAAAAATAGAACTTAAACTTTCTATCTATAGGGTCCTCTAGAGTTTAGAGGGCCACATAAATGGCCGTGGAGGGCCGGATTTGGCTCTCGGGCCATGAGTTTGACACATGTGCATTAGGAGGATGCTCAGGGTTGTCAATCATTTTTTTATTTTATGAAGAATCCTTCTTTGCATCATCATCTCCAGTTGCTCCACAGTAGTTCCCAGAACAGAGCCAGCCTTCTTTATCAGGTTGTTGAGCCGTTTTAAGTCCCTGGCTCTGATGCTGCTACCCCAACAGATGATGGACGAAGAGATAACACTCTCCACTACAGACTTGTAGAAGCATCTTGCTGCTTGAAGGATCCAAGCTTCCTCAGAAAGTACAGTCTGCTCTGTATCTTTTTGTAGACGGCTTCACTGTTTATTCTCCTGTCCAGTCTGGTGTCCAGGTGAACTCCGAGGTATTTATATTCCTCAACCACCTCCACTTCTTCTCCAATGATGGAAACAGTCTTTGACTTACCCCTGTTTCTTCTGAAATATACAATCATCTCCTTTGTTTTTTTCATATTCAAGGTGAGATGATTGTTTCCACACCATGCCACAAAGCAGCTCACCAGCTCTCTGTATTCAGCTTCTTCTCCATCTCTGATACACCCAACTATTGCAGAGTCATCTGAGTATTTCTGCGGACGACAGGTCTCCGTCTTATACTGGAAGTCTGAGGTGTACAGAGTGAAAAGAAAGACGGAGATGGGGAAACATCAGGGATAATCTCTGAGACCCTGGACAGATATGGTCAGACAGGAATCCCTGTGTGTGCTGAAGTTTTCAGATTATAAGTGATCTATATTTAGAGAGGAAAGAAGAGAATTTAGAAGCAATACATAATAATATTCATAAATGAGAGTGAAACAGGTTGGACATTTATTCTACAAGGAGTAGAGGTATTAAAAGTGTATGAGGTTAAGCACCAGGGGCTGTACTATCTGAAATGCACGAGGTTACCATAGGGAAGCTGCAAGAGTAAAACATACTCGATAAAAGATGGTTGGATTGCCTTTAGGGAAACTCTGAGGAAGTATTGAGGATTCAGAAAGTACGCTAAGCTAAGATAATGTGATGAAGAGATAATCATCCACAGATAAAAACAGCCCAAAAGATGATGTGCTTATGCAAAATAATTATTTAAAAAGAAAATGCTCTGAAGGGAAGTGCAGAGGAGGATATTTTGAGAATTCCTATACCAGTGGACTAACTGGTATATAATTACATCTAAACCGACTTCACAATTACCTAGTTAAAAGTCAAACAACCATGAGGTGTTAAAAAAGCAAATAAACCATTTATTTCTGCAACCATTATTTAAACAAGTGGTAACCATACTGGATTTTCAGATGTTAGCTGGAATTTAAACTTTAGGGAATCTCCTTGTGTGATGGTTCTACGTCAGAGTGAGTACAAAATTAAGTCTCAGCCTTCTTCCAAACATGCAGTGCCAATGGATAAGCATGTTTTTTTGTTAGAATGAAAAAAAAACACAACAAACTGAAAGAGTAAAAGTAGTGTTGTATTTCTATTTCAACATGTATTTCAGTAGGGTGTACAGTAGCTTGTAAACCATAGTGTTTACAACACCTGAACTTCAGAACCACTGGTTGAGATAATGTTGCATGATTGATAAAATGCAAACTATGGAAGCTAATAAAATATGAGCCTTAATTTTCATGGAGTGTGGTGGATTTTGTAATTTAGGTATAAATATGACAGTCAGTATCGAATGTAAACATGAATCAAACTATAAATTATATGTGCCAGCAGGGAACAGAAGAGTCAGTTCATACAGTGTTAGGCGAAGATGTAAAGAAGATTTTGGGAATCGACCTCATTGATGACCTTGAGGAAATTCCCGATTCAAGATGCAGAGCGTTAAGGCGTCAAGTTTTGTCACGCAAACTTTGGAAGCATACTCTAAGCATGGAGGTTCATCATAGGCCAGGAGCTGAGTCTGTCTGGATGTCTGATAGAGAAATGTCTGAGAGAGAGCATTCTGGAGGCGGAGGCGGTGGATTAGATGGTGGCTGCAAGCTGGGCCTCCTCGGCTGCGGGGGGCTCCACCTGTGTGACGGTCCTTTCTTCATGCTCCTCCGCTTGGGCTTGTTTGGACGTCGCCTTTTCTCTTTGCTTGCTGTCGGCTCGGTGGGGTCGCTCAGTGCGTCTGAGGACTCGTCAATGTAGGCCAGGTTCTCTCCAAAGAAATCCAGCAACGGGCAGTCTGATGATGGAGCAGCCGGGCTCTGAGGGGAGGGAGGGGGGAACTCAGGGGTGTGAGGTGGAGAGCAAGAGGGAGATCTTTGAGGTGGGGTCTGACCACAGGCACTGTTACGTTCAGATTCTGATTTCTGTAAAATCATTTGGTCTTTTTCCTGCTCTGTGGATATTTGTACTCCCCGAACGTCCCCCTCCTCCATTCTGCTGATGGGATGGGAGAGATGGGAGAGTTGGAAACTGTGGAGTACTGAGAATGACAAAGACACAGACGACCCATCTGACCTGGAGTCATATGTGGACTCAGAGAGGGAGCCCTCTTGCATGGCTGCACCTGTGGAGTCCAGCTCTGAGGTGGATCGGGTCACAGGGAGGGAGAATGAACGGGCCAGCACCTGGTGTAGTGACCTTCCCCGTCCCTGAACACCAACACCAGCAGCATCTGTTATGCTCCGCAGCTCCGCTTTTAGGACTGCTGCCTCTCCAGCTGCAGTCCCTCGTGGCCTGGGCTTGGCTGCCGCAGCCCTCTCCAGAGAGGAATGACCTTCCAGCTGGCACAAGGAGCTGGAGAGGCCGGCCCAGCGGTTTGGCAAGTGTCCGTTCTCAGAGCCGCCTCGAGCCCAGTGTCCCAATGTGCCGTGGGCTCCCCGCCGGATGCGACGGCGCTCACTGCGTTTCCAACGGCGGCGCTGAAGAAGGAAAGGGTCGTTGAATTCCAGAGGGTTTGGGATGCGGAAGTCCATGTTCTGAGTCCAGTCTGTAGCATGGGCCCTTAGCTCCTCCATCTGAAAGCAACAGAGGGAAACAATGGGAAGAAAAGAAAAGCTCCTTCATGTCTCTTTTTATTAAACCTGCTTTACTGAATCTTAAAAACAAGCAAAAACACAAACTATGCTTTCATGTGTCAAATGTCTTTAATCCAATTACAGTTCGGATTAGAATTTGACTGTGTAGATGGGCATCGAAAAAAATCTATCAGATTATGACTAGCCTTTACATTCGCTACATGTTAGAGCGGAATAAATTATTTTGACATGCGCAGACCCTAGCAGAACTATCTAAAATACCAGAGACGGCCATAGAAAAAGATGTAGCAGTCTTCCGTTGTAATCAAACATGGCTTTGCGCATGTAAAATTTAGCATTGGTGGTCATGGTTTTATATCTTCAAGCCTTCATTGTTATGTACACAATCAAATCAAACCAAACCAAACCCATTTATTTTTTGGGGCCCATGTTTTTCTATCTATTCATGACTTAACAGACATGCTAAGGGATGAGCCACATTTGAATAAAGGTTTACATGCACCGCTATTGAATTAAGTATTGGTTTAACCCAACCCTCTCAATCGGAATACACTTTTGATCCAAATGAGTATATTCCGGTCGGAGTAATTTGAATGGCATCTTCACATGAAGCATTTTTATTCCGATCGGGCTTTTAAACCAATTACTTGTGTCTGCGTAAATGTAGCCACTGTCACAGAACTTTCAACCCTCCTGTTGGCTGTCATCCCCAGGCTTCGCCCCCCTGATTAGGAACGGCCATTCCCACAGTTGACGAGATAGCGCGGTTGGTAGTTTGTCCTAAAGTTGAAGTAGTAGCAGCCGACTGTTTCTCCTCCTCTGACATTATTGAGTGGAGAATCTCTTTCACCAAAATGCGCTATCGTATGAGTTGAGGAGCCACATAAATGCAGAAGTGCACTTGTCCAGCGAGTCAAACAGATGATCCAATTGTTGGTTTCAGACCATGCCATGGTATTGGTGAGGCTTTTAGACAAATGTGACGGAGGCACTCCATTTTTTTTATCTCTCTATAGCTATAATACTTCAGTATGTTAAGAATGTTTTAGCTAGCTTGTTTTGCAGATTCAGTATAGCAGCTTTAAGCTTCCTGACCTTAGAATGTCTCACCTCAGCACGTGTCCTCTTGGACAGAACCCTCAGCCAGTTCCCTATCATGGTGAGGATGGAGGCAAAGTAGGCCAGACCAAACACTATCCACAGCAACACTAGCGGCTTGAAGATTGTCCCTCCTTCATAACCTCCACCTGAACAAAGATACTGGAATTAGGAAGGTTTAAATGTCAGGTTGTGCTCCATAGATCAAATGGTATACCTGCTTAGTCCTTTCAAACAAATAAGTTTAAAAACAGATTACTCATAGTCTCCAAATTTGTCTTAATTTCTTGTCCACTTTACTCCAGCAGCATTTACAATACATATCACAAATATACATCTTGACCAAGATTAGTACATGTCTTTTCATAGCAAATGCGTTTTCTTGAGAAAACATCACTATGGCACACTGACTATTCTTGGTCCTGATGGTGTTTCCTTTCCCACAGCAAGGTTGAAACTGATGTTGGAAGCACAGAAACCTCCTATGTTTATAGCCACACCCTATAGAGGGATTAAGTGTTTATCAGCACAGCAGATGCGTGCGCAACCAGGGTGCAGAAAGAAATGCACGCTTGTTTCTTTGCTCCAGTTCAAATTGATATTATTTTTGGTTTTCTTGCAGTTGCAGTGTTGGTTAGCTATGTTAGCTTAGTTGACAGACAAGGTCATGGATCGAATTGATCAAATATTTTCCATTTACCAGTTTTTTTTTAAATTGTGACTGAAAAATCTGAAGGCCATCGGTGCAATTCCCACCCGTGACCACTTGGCACAGATGTGCAGACACTTCAACAGAGTTCGTGTAAGTAATCAAAAGATTTCCATGAGAGCACCTGTGCTTCATCTCAGACCTGACAACAGAACCCAATGCATTTCGCCAATAAGGGAGCTGATAGCACGTTGAAGAGTTAGGGATGCATGGAGCGCATTTGTAACTGCGATCAAAAAAGCTGTTATTCAGAGAGTCTTGCCGGATTCTGATCACCTCAATCACGGAAATAATCCATGATTTCAAAACTTTGGCTGAAATGGAGCTCATTATTCCAGTTTCATGTGTCAATAGAAACAGATTCAGCCTCTAGAAGAGGCTGTCTGTATACAGGCATTGACACACCTTTATGACTACATCTAGCAAAATTTTTTGAACCTTTCTCTAATTTTTACTACAATCCATGGAAGTAACTTAAAAAAATGCCTTAAGCTTAAAATAATGTTTCAAAACCAACTGAATAGTTTCAAGAATAAATCGATATCAATAATGACCTGAAATAACATGGGTACTTTTACTAGCAGATCAACAACTGCATAGTGCAAGTGTAGAACGATCTTAAACCTAAAGGTCAGCCACTACCAAATCTCTGTAATCTTTTCACAATAAAGACAGAGAACACGATAAAGAAAATAAAATGTCACAATGTAATGTGACTACGTTGTAAGATGTGGAAACTATATAAAAAACCCAGCCAAATTCTCAGTTAACACATTAAATCTGAAAAGTGATCTGTATAGTCTGGTAGAGTAATCCTGGAGTGACCAAGAAATGGGAAACGAGACCTGACAGGGTGAAATGGTAATTTATTCAATAGTATGTAGTTTTTTTTATTCCTTTGAATTGCTGAAGCTGAGCTGAGCTGAGCTGAGCTGAGCAGAGAATCCACATCATGATATCAAACATCAAGCTATTCAATCCATGTACTTTTTTTCCAAAGAGACAAAAATCTGTGATTTTGGCCCCAGGAACTACATATAAACAATTGAATTAAACAAAAGCACTCACAACTTCCTCAGTTCGCATGGTCCTGAAAGGTTTTTCTCATTAAATTTTGGACTTATGCCTGGGACTGATCATCACTCATGGATAACTTCAAATAGGGGATTTGAAAATGTTCTAGAGGCTAAATCAGTGTACCGCTACCACACTGATGACTGAATTACAATCTGCACTTCAGTTAAATTTTGAAATCAGGGAATATTTCTGCATTTCTCTTTTTTTTTATTTGTCTGTGTTAAAATCAGTGGTGAGGGATATGAATTCAAATGGCTTTTGGCTCCTAAAGGCTCAGCAGTCTTTTATTTTTTGCTCTTTGGTCTTCTGTAATTTGGTTCGATTAGTTATTACTTATTATTATTAGCTATTTATGCAATTGTTTTTACAATGCGAAGCACATTGGCCAAAAGTGCTATACAAATAAATATATACTGACTGAAAATGAAGGACAATCTTCAGATTTGTCTGTCACTGTTTAAAAAAAGGAAAGGGTTAAATACGAAAATATTGAGTTGATGCAACACCTGGCACCGACATAGATGATTTAAGGAAAGAAAAAACCCTGTTGCGCTTGTTTTTAAAAAACTATTGTCAGGAGTTAACTTTATTCTGCAGTTAATCTGAAATTTGAAATCTACAACCGGGCCGCCATTTGCTTTATGTTCCGCTATATCCTGCAGGGGAGCAAGATGTCTCAGAGAGGAGGACCCATTACAGTCAATGATGAGAAATGTAGCTACAGAATGAAAGTGGTTTCAGTGATTTTTCAGTGCTTTTCATGGCCACAGCCACAATGAAAATGTACACATTTGAATGCTAATATATGCTAGGGCATATACCATATTGATATAAACACTATCTCTTGTTAAATTATAGGTCCACGGATATTTATTAATATCTCAAGCTATTGTCCAGCGTTAAGTGGCAATGTTCCACCTTTATGACCACATTTAACAGACATAGCTGAGCTTATAGAGCAAGTGGTGAAATAAAACAGTTACTGGCTTCACATATTGCTTGGTTCCCTTCGCCCAGCGACTCTATTGAAACTAACTAGGAGCTGCAGGGAGCAGCCCTGCCAGTTAAAAAAAGCGTGTGTGGACTGTACTAGTTTGAGAAATGCGGGATGGGGGATAGGGGAATCAAAATCTTTCAAAAAATAAAAATGGGATTGTTTTGCATTTGTTAATTTTATCATTTGTTTTGTACTTTTATTGGACAATGCTACATTGTTAAATATATATATATATATATATATATATATATATATATATATATATTTGTACTATGATATTTTGGGGGGAAAACTTCATGGAAAGCATGGAAAGAGGGGACATGTCCACCCCGGTCCCCCTCAGGATCTCCACCTATGCCTCGTCAGTCAAAATTAAACCAGGCCAAGGCTTACCTGATATGTAGTTATTGCCATAGAATGTTGAATTTTTAATCTTCTTCATATAGCTTGAAACCAAAGAAGTCTTTTGTTTGCCTTGGACCGAGCCAGAGGTAGTCCGATAACAAGGGGTCGGATCAGCCACCCCCTCTCTTAAGTGTTGGTTTGACATATTCAGGAAAGAGGGCTTATTTCACTGCTCTCTAAAACCCACCTGTCCAAAAGGAACACATTGTTGCCTTCAAATTAGTGTTTCTTGTCCTTGAGATGTACAAAAACATAAAACCTTTTGTTGACAAAATAAGATTGCACTTGTGTGTTGGGCCATAGGTTTGTACATGTATTTTTTAGTTTCTCCAGTGTAGAGGTCTGAACAAAAACGAACTGCACATACCGCACTGCTGAACTTGTGTTTGCATGTTTTATCCTTGGGATGAAATGGTCTCTGTCTAGGAGTGTTGTTAGGTCATCAAAACTGAGGAAGCCTTTTGGATTAAGATTACACTTTATTAAGAAACAAAAGAAGTAGTCCATTTACCCTCTTCTTTATTAACAGAGTTTTTCCATTAAGCTGATTCTTAACTCTTCTGTGACTGATGCAATGCTAACAATGGTTTGCTATGTTTTACAATGTTAATTTGAGTCAACTGATGATCTGCCCTCCATACAAAATCTGAAACAAAACTGTGGAACAAAGAAATGGAAAGTATTTTTTTTTTTGCCAACCTGAACCGTGTCTTTAGCATTCATTGTTTAACATTGGACAAATTAAGGAGTTTTGGGGCAGATAATGCCTTATTAGAGGCGGCATTCAGTGTGCCCTCACCACGCTGATTAGCGACTGGATATAAACTTCTCTAGAAGGACTCCAAGTGGCTCCAAACTTGTTTGTGTGAGTAAATGAGCATAATGCATGGTATAAATAAGGTCAAGGAAAAAAAAACCCAAACTTCTACTTTAACTGTCTGTTCTAAAGCCTAAAAATGGGGCAGTATTTATCGTCTTGTGTCACAAATCACAGACGTTTGAAATGCGGCACAATAACCGTTAATTTTGACCCAGCAACTGTTGCTGTTTGCAACTTGATACTTGTGATTTTTAACAGGATATTGACCCTGAGCAGAAAATAACACCAAGTTTCTAGTCCTAAAGTTTTTATAAAACATGGGTATGCAAGTTAGCACCTGGTACGAAGTCTCCAAATCCAACAGTAGTAAGGGTGATGACCACAAAATACAGCGACTCCAGAAATGACCACTTCTCCACCTTCTGAAACACGACTGTCGGGACAGCGAGGAAGATCAAGCAGCCAATAAGGATGGAGAGAACTGCTGACATTACACGCACAGTTGTGGGTCTGATCTTACGTTTCTGAAAGACAGACAGCAACAGATGTGGATGAAGATTTAATGACATTATATAGTAGGGCTTCAAAATAGCGTAATTTTCAGACAATATGCCATCCCCACCCACACACACACGTTTTGTACTCTCCATCCTGTGATGCGGCTAATGGCCTCCAGGGGGCACTGTAGCACGAAGAGCACCTGAATTTAAGACGCTCCTGCTACGTTTGTAAATAAAACATAATTTGTGTACATATATACACTGCACCTGAATATACGCCAAGTGTTTTTATGTTGACACAGGAGATATTTACACAGAAAGAAGGTATATGGAAGATTTTAGTTATTTTAATTTAAGTTTTGCTTTTAAGTTCAGCTGAAAATCAGTACTACGGGACCAACACAACATGACAGTAACATGTCTGGTCAGAAAATAAAACATACTTTGGCCTATAACGGGAGAGTAACTGATCGCTATCTTCATCTTCCTCTTTTGCACTAAAGTCATAATCTTCAGTGTCTTAATGCCCTCTGAAAACTTTTGTCATCTTTTTATACTCAGTTCTTCCTGCTGCCTCCTCCATCGTGTCAATCTTATGTACAGTAGCTCTATTTCCTTCTCTGACAGCCAGCTCCATTATCGTAGAAAGCTGCTCTATACTTAAAAGCTGCATTATATGCATTTGTTTGTGTGTTTTAAATGATGAAGTTGTGTGCCTGAAAACTACCAGTAGTGTCTTCTTTGGCACAAAATCTCTCACCATGTTTTTCTCAATTTTGCACTTCTAGCTGTAGTCCCCCCCGAAGGTCGTTACCCGTATCGTTGGATGTGATGCAGGGTCCTAATGGTGTAAAAAAAGTAGCAACCCATTGACTGAAAATTACAATATGTGCTTGAGAAGACGCTACCGGTGGTTTTCGTGCATACACCCTCATCATGGAAAACACACAAAGAAATGCAGCTTTCAAGTGAAAGGAAATCGAGTTGGCAGTCAATGAAGGAGATAGAGCTACTGCATGGAATCTTGACATAAAAACTGATAGTGAGACGATGGAGAAGGCAGCGGGAAGAACTGAGTCAGTGAAAAAAGACGACAAAAGGTTTCAGAGGGCATGAAGACACTGAAGAAGTGGACTTCAGTGGCTTTATTGAGGAAGATGAAGATAGCAAACAACGACTGTTCTGGTAGGCCAAAGTATCTTCAATTTCCAACCAGACATGTTATTGTTGTGTTGATGCCCTACTGACAATTTGTCTGGCAGAGTAAAAAAAAAGCACATCTATAAAATAAAATAAACAACCAAACAAAACAAAAAAAGATCTGTACCTACCGTACCGTATTTCATTGTAAATATCTTATGTTACAACATGAAAACATATGGCTTAAAATTGGGAGTGGCATATATGAAAAAAAATAAGTTTCTTTTCAATTCAGCTGGTGTGGCTTATATTCAGGTGCCCTCCATAGTCCAAACATTAGGGTATACAAAGTTTACGCTTAAAGGTAAGAATCATTGCTGATCTCTAAGGAAACCATTGGTCTAACAATTGTTTTGAGGTCTGAATAAGATGTCCAGCTAAAATGTTACAATACAGAAATGCAGCTTGCTATATTAAGTTTTTGTTTTTATAGCAACGGGGTGCTGGAGTAAGCCACTCAGTTGTTCTACATGCCTTTTCTTTTCATTGGTGAGCTGTAGTTAAAATCAGTCTGTAAACCAGCATGGAAACCCCTAACTAACAATAACCTTTGTAGCATTGTATTCAAATATAATAGAGCAAAAAATATCTCGCCCAGGAGCTCACACAAAAGAAAACTGACATGAAAGTATATAAAAGAGAAATTTTGTATCACCTTTGCCTCATCTGCTGTCTGAGGATTTTTCTTTTGGATATCATCTCATCATAGGCTACGTATGTAATAAACCCAGGCTGGGAATTGTTGCATCATAGAAGAGAACATTCGACTGTGGGTCGCTGGGTAGAGTAGGTGACTTGTAATCTGAGTGTTTTAGGTTTGATTCCATCTTAAACATTTTGATTTGCCCCTGGACTTAATCCCAAATTGCCTACCGAGGTATGTATCGGTGTATAAACAATGTGCGTGTTTGGGAGTGTGAATGGGTGAAAGTAGCTCCAGTGTAAACCACTTTGAGTCAGACTAGAAAAGTGTTGTACAATTTATGACCAATAACATTCCTTATATCTGCAGTGAAACTTGAAGCCCACTTAGCTATGACATCATTGCTTCTTATTGCTATTAGATATTCTTAAATATATATAACTTTTTATGCATGACATATTTAATGCAAAACATGAACTCTGACTGGGAGAAAAGTAAAGCTATACTGCTCCAGATTAAACTGTTCTACAGGAATGCAAGCTTTTCACTGTGCAGAATTATATACAGAGGCCCACTTACCTGAATATTACAGAATATTATAGGGATATGATATAAGTCCTGATATTGTTTCTCCCCAAAGATTAGGCTGAAACTGGTGGTGGTGGTGTAGAAACCTCAAATGGTTATAGATAAATCTGCTACACTCTAAAAACCCTTGTAGTTTTTACATGATACACATGGTGCTAATACTGTGGTAGAACGAGTAGGAAAGCTCCCTGGAAACAGCTTACACACTAGCATAATAGGGGAATAATTGATGAATGGCTTTAATCAGCAATTTAATAAAGTTTTCAAAAAATATTGCTAGAGAAAACCTTTATTTGTTTTTGATACTATTTTGAGGTAGAGTCATATTTTGAGACATTAGATGACCTTCCTTTCTTTGATTTAAACTGAGGTTCATTTTGTACACAGGACAGACCATTCTCACCAAAAAGAGCTTCTCAATCTTGGCCACAGCTCTCCGCAGCACCGTGCCCATGTGATCACCCACCCCAGCAAGCAGGATGCCAAACATGGGGATGCCCACCAGGGCGTAACACACACAGAACAACTGTCCGAACCACGTCCGAGGTGACAGATTCCCAAAGCCTGGCAACACATAACAGTAAAAGGTAGTTAGCTTCACCTCTTATAACACTAATAATGTTTTTGAAACGCATCATACAATGAATAGATATTGCAAATACCTTAGATGGATCACCAGTTAAAATAATTGGATAGATGTTTTCTGTTACGACTTACCTATCGTGGTGATGATGGTACCACAGAAGAAGAAAGCAGAGCCCATGTCCCAGCGGGTGGTCAGGTTGGCAGGTAGGCTGCTGATATCCAGGCCTGCCTCAATAGCAGACACCAGTTTCTGCAAGTGACACATATAGGTTACATGTAAATGATTAGTTCAGGCTAAATATACCAGCAGCTTTATTTCTAACTTTTCATAATTTGTATTTTTCTTCTCATGCTACAGACATATTTATTGAACTGTAGGGACATTGCAGCAGAAACCCAAATAAAAGCAGTAAAAATCTAATTGTATTAGAAACCATTCCTAGCTTCATCCAACTTGACAAAACTCTTGCTACATTTGAAGAAATGTAAGCTTCAAGTACAGTTCCCATCCCAAGATTATATGTTTACATTGGAGCCAAACGTTTCAGTTTTATTTATTCAGACCCTAATGGTTTTGATCAGAAAGATTTTGGGACATTATAGCCAGAAGTATGTATTTTGTTTGTAAGAAAGGACATCAATCTAGCAACCATACTCGTGGAGAATCCATGAGACATGAACAACAAAACCAGTGCAAACCAGAAAATCCTGCTGCTCCTTAAGGGCTACTGATGGTCTCTTAACAGTTTCCAATCTTATATTTTTATTAGTTAGGGAGAAACATATAGTTTTTGTAATATACCTTTATACAGTTTGATCCTCTGTGACTCCTATAAAAACACAATGTTTTAACTAAAGGAGGCGGCGGGAAAGAATACCTTACAAAAATAGTCATTTTTATTGAAGGTTAGTGATGTTTAATACAATATATACTACATAGTAATTGGATGTAAAGTTGCAATAAATAAAATATTTACCAAAGTATCACAGGATTTATGAATCTAGAAAAATGTATGGTGTAAAATATTTCGTTTTTAAACAATACAGCCTCTGTTTGGTTTCTCCCTGTGTGATTCTGGTTACTCCCCTTGTCCTCTTTTTAATAAATAGGTGGGAATCAACAGAGCATCCATAGACTCTGCTTGTTCTTCTTGTAGTTTTATCCACATTACAGAGGCAGCAATGCCTGAAAATAGACAAACAGCAAAAGCGATCACAGGGTGCCATATAGAGAGGAAACCGCAGTAAGTTGTTATACCTCAGATTAATAGAAATGTATTTTTTGACAGGCTTCATAAATCGGCTGTGTTTTTCTCCTTGCAAGCAAGCCCTGTTTCCTTCTCTGAGAAGCTTGAAATTCCAGCATTCCATACTGATATCTTTTTTTTCTTCCTTTTTTTATATATGCCTTGTAATAAACAGAGGTAGTGGTTCCTGAAAACTAGTGAAACCCAACCAGGGATGGTAGACAGTTTCCAAACATTTGAAGTCGCTGCACCTGTATGTAATTAATGAAAGACACCGGCCAATCTTTCATGAATTACATATCCAATGTACTTAAAATGTAAGACACTGAATATTCTAGTAATTGCACTGATAAATCATTGTAGGGTTTTTGAATAACAGCTGGGGTTTTTTGCAATATGGGAGTCTTTAAGATCTCTTCTGATGATCTGATCCCACAGACAACAGTTCTTCTTAAAGAGTCAATGTGTTGTAAGCTGAACCAAAGAGAAGTGTAAAAAAAAATGTATGCAATTAAATTTCAACTAGGACGCATATCTGTGGTAAGGTGGTTTGCATCCAATGACAAAAATGAACAGATGAAAATAAAAGGGAAATAATAAGGTCAACAAAAGCCTTTGGGAATGTAGACATAGGTTCTGACTTATCAAAATTCCAAATAGAAAGTGCAAAATTGCAACGTAGGAATTTTGTCTGTAGAAGTCATATATACCCCAGGAAGATTAGTAATCACTCCGGTGGAAACTAATAGAGATCCAAATGAATAAACAAAGAAACAGCAGGTGCAGACATGTTGAGTGCTCAGTGAGTAATGATGCGTCTTTTGAAAATAAAAGGGAAATATCAAAAGTTTTTTAACAAGCGCAAACATTTGATAAATCAGGCCCATACTGTGTTTTATTTGGTAAAAGATATAGAGTCCTACTGTTTCTAAAGAATGCAATGAAAGGCTTTCAGACTGGAGGCAAAATAAACACTGTCTGCTTTAATTTTGATAACATTCAAAGTGAAAAACATGTGAGAATGCTTCATAGCATGAGGATAAAGCCATGTGATGAGGAGATCATAGTTTTATTATATTAGCTAAATAACATTCAAAAGTCGCTCCAAACTATTACAGCCAGTTATACAGCTCCTTGGAAAAGTTTAACTGTTGCAAGTTTGTCAAACTTTTTCTCATTATGCCTTCAGAAGTCCAGTAATATAGGAGTCGCACCTTGTGTAATGTAATCTCAGAATAATCCAATTTAGAGGTTTTTTAGAGAAGATTAGAGAGCAGACAGCATCATGGAAAGCCACATGGGCAGTTTCCCAGAGCAGCATTGGAAAAGGGGCGCTTAAGCAACAGATACTAAAATATAAGTTTCTCTTTGAGAAAGTTCTCTATTGCTCTCATGCATGTGTGGTGCGGTGGGCTTGCCCAACATGCTTCAGAATGTAGGGACACTAGTTTATCTCCTTTCTGTGGAACAGTGAAACAGTGGTTTATCATTTTTTTTCCTTGCGGACCCCCCAACCCCCCCAACCACAACTGCTACGTGCATTAATTGTGATGACTTACAAACTTTTATTTACAAAAATGAATAGCAATTGTAGGTTTTTGTTCTTATTATTCCTACTGTACTCTGTAAGATAAATATACAACAGACTCCCTTGAGGGGATCCTGGACCCAATGTTGGTAACCACTACCTAGAACATAAGATTGATACTTACATTCTGATTATTTTGAGGCGCACCAGAAGTAAGGGCTTGACCAGGATGCAATTCATGCGAGAATACCCCCACCCGGAACACTATTCAAAGTAAGTTATACGCAGTTCTAAAGCAATACCCCAATCTTTGAACACCTTGATGGACAACTTGTTTGAAG
The DNA here is from genome assembly GCA_028564705.1 of Apricaphanius iberus. NCBI lineage: Eukaryota > Metazoa > Chordata > Actinopteri > Cyprinodontiformes > Aphaniidae > Apricaphanius > Apricaphanius iberus. Next base: position 1,919,590 of record JAPXFQ010002982.1, read on the forward strand.
AATTTCCGTCTGGTTTTAGAGCTACTACTAGTTTCTAATGATATTCTTATGGCCTCAGATAATACACTTGTGACTGTCCTGGTTTTGTTGGATCTCAGTGCTGCTTTTGACACAATCAATTATAATATTCTCTTAGAAAGCCTAAAACATGTTGTGGGGATCAAGGGAACAGCACTAGGCTGGTTTAAATCATATTTGTCCGACAGATTCCAGTTTGTTCAAGTAAATGATAAATGTTCTTCACACTCAAGGGTTACTTATGGAGTGCCACAGGGTCCTGTGCTTGGACCAGTTCTTTTTACTACACGTATGCTTCCAATTTGTAAAATAATTAGTAAGCATCGTATGCATTTCCACAGTTATGCTGAGGAAACACAACTATATTTATCCATAAATCTTAATTAATCCAATCAGTTAGGTAGATTACAGGCATGTCCGGAAGACATCAAAATCTGGATGACTCCAAACTTTCTGCCTTTAAATTCAGACAAGACAGAAGTTGTTGTCTTTGGACCAGAAGCTTTAAAAAGGAAACTGCTAAGTCAATAAATTCATCTGGATTGCATCAATTTGGCCTCTGGTAATAGTGCAAAGAACATCGGTGTAATGTTTGACCAAGATATGACATGAAAATCCCATATTAATCAGGTTTCCAAGATTTATTTCTTTCACCTCCAGAATATTGCTAAAATTAGAAACATCCTGTCCAGGAGTGATGTAGAGAAACTAGTCCATGCATTTTTTACGTCCAGCTGGACTACTGTAATTGCTTATTATCAGGAAGTCCACAATTGGCAATTAAAAGCCTTCAGTTGATCCAAAATGCTGCAGCAAGAGTTCTGATGAATATAAAAAAAGAGAGATCTCATTTCTCCCTTTTTAGCATCTCCCCATTGGCTCCCTGTTAAATCCAGAATACAGTTTAATATCCTCTTTACGTATAAAGCCTTTAATAATCAAGCCCCATCATACATCAGAGTTATGATTTTTCCATATGTTCCTAACAGAGCACTTCACTCTCAGACTGTAGGTATACTGGTAGTTCCTAGGATTTCTAAAGGTAGAATGGGAGGCAGATCTTTTAGTTATCAGGCTCCTCTCCTGTGGAACCAGCTCACAGTTTTAGTTTGTGAGGCAGACACTGTCTATTTTTAAGACTAGGCTTAAAACATTCCTTAAGCTTATAGTTAGAATGGATTTGGTTATCCTAACCTATTTTTATAGTTATGCTGTTACAGGCTGACCATTTCTCTTCACTCTTCTACTTTTATCTGTCACTATTTGTCAGATGTATTTTTTTGCTTTTATTTCGATTGTTAACCTAGTTTTCTCTGTGTTTTTCTCACCCACAGAAGCCACACCTGGTCTGGTATCATGCTCAGCTAAAACGCCCTGCTGGATGGGGAGCATTGATTCAAATGATGGTCCCGGTGACCAAACATCCTCCATATCCTTTCGTCAAATTTTTACTTTCTTTAATATATAAAGTACTGTTATACGAGTTCCTTTTGTTCTTTCTGTGGCACCTCTCTGTCTTCCTTACATAGAAAACCTTTAACTGATTGGAATGTTTGTATAATTGCATTGAAATGACTTTTGTTGTAAAGTGCCTTGAGACGACATTTGTTGTGAATTGGCGCTATATAAATAAACTGAATTGATTTGAAATGAATTGTTCAACCACACATCTGTACAAAGAAAGAAGAACTGCAAACCTAACAACACAATGTTCCACCTAGAGTGAGGCTTGGCAACTTTTACAACCCAAACCCATTTATTAATTTCCTTTATATTATATTCATATTATATTCATTTAGATTGAACAAAATGTCAAAAGCTGCAGAAATAGCTTGACCCTTTGATTAAAATTTTTTATCTTTTTTAAATATATATAATTTGCCAGCCATTGTTAAGGGACACGTGGATACCACAAAGGAGCTGCAGAGATCCACGGCTCAAACAGGAGAATCTACTGATAGCATAACCATGCATTTCACAAATATGGCCTTTACGGATGTTGAGAGGAGGAAAAAAAGTACAAAAGAAGTCCTATTTGCAACAAGCCACATGGGATATGGTGGATATGCTTGATTAGGTGAAACCAGAGCTAAGCTTTTTGACCTACATGTAAAGTGCTGTGTGTGATAGAACATCCCCCTGAATACACGATAACCACGGTAACCACATCAGCATGGAGTACCGGGTCGTTTGATACAGGCTGTTAGGTCTCTATACAATAGGCGTCGGAGCTTGGTTCACATTGCCGGCAGTAAACCAGACTCGTTTTTGGTGAGAGTTGGACTCCGCCTAGGCTGCCCTTTGTAACTGATTCCGTACACAACTTTTAAAGACAGGATTTCTAGCCACAGCCAATGTGTCGAGGGGGCCTCAGGATCAGGTCTCTACTTTTTGCAGATTATGTGGCCCTGTTAGCTTCATCATTACGTCATCTACAGCAACCTGTCAGTCTACATTACTACCCTCATCTATGGTCACGAATTCTGGGTAGTGACTGAAAGAGCAGATTATGAATACAAGAGGCTGATATAAGTTTCCATCACAGGGTGTCTGGGCTCTTCCTTAGAGATCGTGTGAGAAGCTCAGAGTAGAGCCGCTGCTCCTCTACATTGAGAGGAGTCAGCCTTAATCTGGTCAGGATGCCTTGTGGACGCCTCCCTGGGGAGATGTTCTGGGCACGTCCCACAGGGAGGAGGCTCAGATGAAGACCCAGGACACGCTGGAGGGTCTACGTCTCTAGTCTGGCCTGGATAAGGAGGTCTAGATCTCTCTGCTTGGGCTGCTATTTCCACGACCCTAACCTCAGATAAGTGTATTACAATGGAGGGATGGATCTATCATTTTCTAATTGTAGGGAATGGAATTCCAATAAAATACATTACAGTTAATGGTTGCAAAATTAAAAACTTTGGAAAAACTTAAAAAGGTATTGATATTTAAAATATATATATTTTAGATTTTGCACCACAAAATAGTGCATTAACAAAGACTGAGCAAGGGATATATTTGCTTCATGTGTTTAATGTTACCTTCACAAGTTCGTGGAACTCCAACTCAGTGACGCAGGAATTATTAATGAGGAAGTCCTGCTTGGCCTTGAGCAGATTTACATGTGCCTCGCTTTCCTTTGGGGTCTCCAGGGTGACAAAAACGAGCGCTCCCATGCCCAGGTACAGCATGACACCCGTCAGCAAGGTGGTGAGGGTGGTGCATCTCATTTTTCTCCAGGTCGACACCCTGCCCCTCCAGGGTTCGGGGTCTGGTCCGGGGTCTCAGTCAGGATGCACCAGGATGCAGCTGGCCATAAACAGGAAGTTCCTTTAGACAAGTGCTGCATGCATGAGTGCAGATATATACAAATAAGACACACAAGTGTTCTGAGAAGAAACAAAGACTAATTGAAATGACTTTTATAGTAAAGTGCACTTGAGATGGCATCTGTTGTGAATTGGCATTAAATAAATAAACTGAACTAATATATATATACATATGTATATATATATATATATATAAACTACAATCAGGGAAAGTCCCATGGAAGAACTAGTGGTAATAGCTACAACATTAACCAGCTTCCAATAATTTCCCCGAAGTTTATTTGCAATTTATAATTTTTAGTAAAAATAAATGTTAGTTTAAAGATTAAAAGAGAAGAATGTAAATAGAAACCATAATAATGATCAAAGCTACAAGCAGCCTCGAACTTCTCGGCACGGCTCCAGCCTGTGCCACGACTGTGGGACTCAGGCACTGCTGAATTTCCAGTATTTCCACTCATCTGCACGAACGTGTTCAAAAGGCACAAAATGGCCGACATCCTGTGGGGAATGAACCTTGGCTTCAACAAACTCTTTATGGGTCTTCAGAAACCACAAGTACTGGATTTCACATTCCTAGTTAAAACCATTACTTGAGGAGTACTGTCTGAATACTCATAGTGGGCACTCTGCAGGTATTAGGCCATGCCCACAATATTTGCGCACATATCTGTTATGGGCTGGACTAATATCCATGCTATTGAATTTGATGCAGATCAGATGATGTATGTGGAAATTAGAGCCAATCTTATTTGCATACCCTGATTTAAGGCTTTGCCATGCTGCCACAGCCACACCGGCTTTCTAAACTTGTCAGTTTTGGAAACCAAGTTACACCAACTTTTCTTTGGTCACTATTCACAGCCAGATGTTGATTAGGTCAAAGGTTAAAAAGGTCAAATATGGACCTTTTTAAGCAAAACATTGAACTTCCTGTTCTCAGGGACCAAATGAGCCGATGAATGTGTTGAGTGCTGGTATGTGAAACACAGGGTTACCCCCACTTCATAGTAGTTTATAGTCACTGTGCTCAGTTAGATAATAATTAGGTCAAGGGTTTAAAATATGGACCTTTCACAGCAAAACGTTACACTTCAGGATGTGAGGGGGCGGGGCTTAATTGGGATTTGGAAGGGACCCGATGAACATCCACCACAGCAAGTTTCATCCTTCTGTGACTTTCTGACTGTGAGATATAACTTTTGGATCTTTGGAACTTAGTCAAAGTTTGAAGCCCGGCCCCGCCTCTTCAACATACAAAAAAGTCAATTAATTTGATAACCTTTGATCCCCCATTCCTTAAGGCTTTCTTGACCAATTTTCAAGCCAATTGGTCAAAGACTCTTTGAGGAGTTCGATCAAATCCAGAGGGGGTAAACCGTGACAACAGGGTCATCGTTGCCTATTCAAGACAAGATGGCCGACTTCCTGTACATTTTGGACTATGGTGTTTAAGGCTTTTAGGTAGGTATTGGGGATTTCTATAAGTGTTCTGAGTTTCATCCCTGCATGATGAACTAAGCTAAATAAGCAGGGAGTTTCGAAAGTTGCGGGGGAAACCGATGAGCAATTTCTGTTATATTCTTTTTGAAATCTTTAAAATGAATTGAGTTTTCATAAATGTTTGGGCCTCCAAAAAGCCAATTTATTTGCAGGAAACAGAGCAGACACAATAGACCTTCACATCGATAAGCTGCTGGGGTCTAAAAAACTATTAGTATGAGCAGAAAATATTTCCTTTGAAGATATCTCTCATCGAGTTTTAAAATATTCTTTAAAACAAAAACACGCTTTGATCAAATGAGTCGGCAAAGTTCAGTAAACGCAAACAAGCCTCGGCTTTTTCTAATTTCGTTTGAAAGGAAGATTGTGAAGTTTGAGTCTGTTTTTAGGAGATTGAGGACAGAAAGTTATTGATGGGGGAGAACAATTTTTTCCTTTTTTGAAGCACAAACCCTGCTTTAAGGAGGACAATAAGCTTCCATTAAGGTTAATATTACATAATTGATGTTGGTAACTATGGGTCCAGTGTTTTATTGGTTAGAACATGTGATTCAGGCTCAATTTAGAAGAGGGATAAAATTCCAATGGTGTAAATTTATTACTTTATTGTTCCCCTATTACTTTTTTGTGTTACATGTAATTCCACTAATCATTGAAGGTTGGAATACACAAAGTCATTGGAATTAAGAGATGGTCGTGCCCTTCTAATGGCTCTTTTAAACATCAGGTCTCTTTCAAATAAGATATTTTTACTTAAAGACTTCTCCAAATGACATGATTAGATAGGCTTCTATCGGGAGATCCACATTTCGTTGCCGACCGTCTCCTTCAAATGTTTATTCCACTTTTAAATCTTGGTGTCCCGTTTTTATGTGCAGTAATTTACTAACCATCTAGATCAGGGGTCTGCAACCTTTACAATCCCAAGATCCATTTTGGCTCTCAGTCCAGTCAAATGAAACTTGTTTAGAGCCACAAATATTGTCCTTTTGAAAAAATAAAATCTTTGAGCAAAATCGACCGAAGGAAATGTTTTCTTTTATTTCAATAACCACTGTTGTGTTTTTATTTTTAGGTTTTAAAATAAAGGTAACATGCAAGGAAAAGTATGTTGTAAAAAAGTACAACCTTTCATTTCCAAACTCATGACAAGAAAAAAAATACAAGTACATCTCATTAAATCAGAATATGTGCTTTTATGAGGCCAGTTGGTCAGACTAAAAGTTACTTTTTTAACTAAAAACTTTTAAGCAGATTATAAACATATTTTTCAAAAGCCTACATTTCTGTATTTATTTGTTAAAAGGCTGATCTATTATAATGTTAAATATTTTTGTTTTAATCAGCTGAAAACAAAAATAAAATCATTAACATTTATAGAGAATCTTGATGACAACAGTCAGTGACTTAATCTGTATAAAACATTTTACTAGGAATTACTGACATAAATTTCTAATTTATTAAGATGCACCTGTATATTGAACAAAAAAATATATCAATATTAACTTTATACAAATAATCTCTACTATATTACATAGTATGTTCATAATAAATACAAAAATACACAAAAAAAATTACTGGTTCTTTTAGAGTCATTCTGTTGTGTAAATTATACTCAGTTATTAATTAAAAAAAAACTAAACACTGAGCACCTAAAACTAATCACCAAGCATCCTCCATGCGCTCTCTTCTCTGTCTTCTCAGACCCCCAGATGGTCGTGGCAGATGACCGCTTGTACTGACCCAGGTTCTGCCGGAGGTTTCTTCCTGTTAAAGGGGAGTTTTTCCTCTCCACTGTCGCTACATGCTTGCTTAGTATTAGGGATTTCTGATGAATTGCTGTGGTTGGAGTCTGCATGATCCGGGCACAACTTCAAGTGGATGGCTCATCGCAATCTGCCTTACATAGAAAACTTTTAACTGATTGGAATGTTTGTATAATTATATTGAAATGACTTTTGTTGTAAAGTGCCTTGAGATGACATTTGTTGTGAATTGGTTCTATATAAATAAAAGTGAATTGAAAAATTTAATTCAATTTAAAAATTGCTAAAAGTTCTGCATTTGTTATTATATCTATATTTAGAAAGATTAGCTGGTTCTTGAATTTTCTTTAGCCAAATTTAAGAGCCAATGCAGAAGGTCCAAAGAGCCACTAGTGGCTCCGGAGCTGCAGGTTGCAGAGCCATGACAACATCGAATAATAATTTTATTAATGATTTTTGGCTGATGTGGTTTTTTACATTATATTTACTACTTTTAATTTTATTCAAGCTGTGTGTGTTCCTGCCCATGAAAAAGGTCACACACTGGACTAGGTGTTGTTCTACATTTTAAGTGTGGAAGTGATTGAAATTTTGTGACACTGGCTTATTAGACCATAAGTCAGTTTTATTTAATGTACTTCTGGATGTTTCTGTGCCGGTACAACCTGCTGTATCATGTTACTAACGTCCTTAAACTGCCTCACAGTTTTTTGTTACTTGTACTGATTCTGATCTTTCAAATTCACTTAACTGCTGCAAGACCTCAGCTGATGAGCTGTTGGATCTTTTGGGCTCTACTTGCCTCAACATTTTAGACACTATTGCTCCTTTCAAAATATGGCGTTGCGAGCCCGGGACCATAGATAAATGATGCCATTTGCACTCTCAGACGCAGGCGAGCTGAGCGAAAATTGAAAGAACATAAACTCCATGTTTCTCTGGGAATGTTGAGAGATGCTCTAAATGCAAAAATACAGTATTTTTCAGTTTATTTTTAAAATTTCTTACAGGCTCAGGGTTTTCTTTAACATCTTGAATCGTCCCATAAATCCCTGTACGTAGGGCATCATGTATTTCCCCCTACTTGTTTTGTGAAAAACTAAATTGTTTTTTTGTTGACGAGAGTGTATTTATTAGGTTTTAATCTCTACCTCTTGTATCGTTTCCATCTTCCTCTTAGTTATGCTCGGCTGTTTTTGATCAGTTTGAGTTGCTGTCTTTCTCTAATATTTCTAAGATGGTAAATCAGTTAAAGCTATCATGTGGTCCCATGGATAGCATTCACCCCTCACAAAGCGTTTTTGGTACCATTGGGCCCGTAATCATCGCTGTCATAAATACCAGTCTATTAACTGGTTGTATTCGGACAGCTTTTAAAAGGGCTGATGTTAAACAACTTCTAAACAAATCAATTCTGGACCCCTCAGACCCTTCTTGTTACAGGCCTATCTCAAAGCTCCCATTTCTCTCCAAAGCATTGCAGAAAGTTGTACATATGCAAATAAAATAATACTTGGACCTCCATGGGATTTTGGAGAAATTTCAATAAGGTTTTAAGTCTAGTCATTGTACTGGAACAGCACTTTTAAAGGTTTTAAAGTACAACTGTTGAATCTGGGAAATCTGCTTTGTTGGAGCGTCTGGGCCTAACTGTAGCTTTTGAGACTGTTATCACCAGATTCTCTCGTCACGCATTAAGCAATGTGTAGGCCTTCAAGGTTCAGCTCTGAACTGGTTCAAAGTCTCAAACTCCAATCAGCTAATTAATCCAAAACACCTGCAAAGGGTTCCTGAGCCTTTTAAATGCTCTCTTGGTCTAGTTCAGCAGGAATCACAATTATGGAGAAGACTGTTGACCTGACAGTTGTGCAGAAAACCATCATTGACAGCCTCCATAAGGAGGGAATACCTAAGAAGGTAATTGTTACAGAAGTTGTTCCCAAAGTATGGAAGAAAAAGGTGCAAAAGCAGCCTGGAGAGGACTGTCAGGAAAGAGTCATTCAAAAGTTTGGGGGACGTTTACAAGAAGTGGACTGACTTCTTGCATGAAGAGCAGCCACACACAGATGGATCCTGGATATGGGCTTAAAATGCCTGTTGCTCAGTGGTCCAAAGTCCTCTTTTCTGATGAGAGCAAATCTTGCATCTCATTTGAAAATCAAGGTCCCAGAGTCTGGAGGAAGAATAGAGAGGCCCACAATCCAAGATGCGTAAAGACCAATGTGAAATTTCCACAATCTATGATGATTTGGGGAGCCATGTCGTCTGCTGGTGTTGGTCCACTGGGCTTCATTAAGTCCAGAGTCAACACAGCCATCTACCAGCACATGTTGGAGCACTTCATGCTTCCTTCTGTAGACGAGCTTTATCGAGAAGCTGACTTCATTCTCAAGCAGGACCCTGCACCTGACTACACTGCCAACAGTACCAAAACCTGGTTAAATCATCATGCATCATGCAGGCAGAAAACTGGCCTGACCAGAACCACATAGAGAATCTGCATTACATCACCTACATTTTCCCCAAGAAGCCAGATTTTCTTGGATGTCTTTATGAAATGGTCTCGATCAGTGGCTCTTCAACTTCTTGAGTTTTTTTTAGATATTTTTTTTTTTTTACTAATTTATTGTCCAATCTCCATTCCTGACCATCAAACACATTGGGGAGTGTGTAAGTCAAATTGAAAAAGGCACAAAAATCCAAGCCTCCATGTTCACTCAGATTAACCTCAAAATGGAAATTTGTTTGATTCTCTGAAACACAGAGGTGCAAAAGTTGAAAAAATAAAAAGAGGAAATAGTTTTCTTCAGAGTATTGCATATAGCAATAATAATGTACAGTGTCCTATGCTACATAATGAAGAATCTTAATAGCACAAACAGAAAAGTGAAACTGTACCTTAATTTACGGATGGCAAGCTCATCCCATGTTAAACCGTCAGAGATCATTTGAGGAAAAGTTAGTCCCGCGCTTCATCTTTCCTGGCGGTATCTTCAGCGGTCAGGTGAAGAGAATTGTGGCTCCATCTCTGTCCCATTCAAGCCATTTAAACACTTGCGGACACACAAACACACATGTTACACTGGACCCACAAGCACTTTCCAGGGTCTCTTAAAGCTTGTTCATTAAATACTATTGGAGGGAATTTATCACAAAAAAACAACAAAACTGGTGCAAAAGTGACACAAGGCAGGCCACCCTGCCAGCAGCCTCTTAGATGATTAGACTCTGCCAAGCCTCCAAGGAAACATCACACAGCATTAATCAGAACCAGGTTTATCTCTTATCGTCACTGGCTTCTCGTGCTTTTCTTTGAGCCGTGTTTACCTCTGAGACAGGGGCTCAGACAAACAGGACTGGGATTTAGGAGCTGCTCGCCCTGGGTCGACCAGCCCCGGTCACCACCACGTGGACTCTGACAGTGTACTGAGATTTCCCAGAGCCAGGCCAATTGTTAGCATTCTGCTCTAATGGGCCGCTGCCTTTTCTTTTGTGTGGGGAGTCCTACTCCTCGCGCCTGGCTTCGGCACTGACAGATGTTTTTGGTTATACCACTGTCTAAACCTGCGCTGGCACATTTTGATATTGTGCTGAGGTATTAGGCTATAGGGGAATGGGGGGAGAGGAGGTCGACAGACTGAGATCTTATCTTGGAGTAAACATCAGTGCAGTTGGGGTAATAAATCAGAATCGTAGCAGTTTGGAAAGAATAATGAAGGCCTGACTAGTTATAAACAAGGTATTCTTCAGTTTACATTTACGACAGGACAAACCTTACCAAACTGTGGTGGACTGTTGGAGGACCAGCTCCGGTTGTGCCACTGCACATCTATACCCTCCCTATAAACTTTTACCTCTACTACATTTCCGCAAATCTTTATGTATTGCCTTGGATTTTATGTGATAGAAAGACAATGAGTTGTGCAATCCTGTAACTGAGACCGATGGTCATATATCGGTAAAACTTTATGTACATCAATTTTCAAGTCTTGGTACAATTCATCATCTGTATTTATATCTGGAGTTTTACTCTGCCATTTGTGCACATTATTATGCTTTAATCCAAACCAATCTCAGTCCACGAGAGCTACTGTCCTGCAACTTTCTGATGCATCACTGCAGATGCAGTACTGCTGAACTCCATAATCACCCGTAGATTCAATTTGCAGAGGCCTGTGAAAGAGTTGCTTTAATTACGTTTGCTGAAACAGGGAGGAATCTGAAAGTTGCAGGATAGTTAGTAGCTCTTGGGAACTGGTCAAAAACCCTTCCATTGTAGCTCTGGCTGCAAACTAGAATTGTTGTCCAGCTGGAGGGGGAACTGCTCACCCAGGTCTCAACTATTTTCCCATCTTCTCCTCATCTCTGACCAGTTGTCCCTCTATCAGCTGAGCAAAAGAACATTTGCAATGCATGTAGGCCAAAGTTTTAGTTTCGCCTTCTTCCACACATTTGTCATGTGCCATACGCGGCTTTAAGCAAAACCTCTAATTGCTTCTTCCATTAAGCTAGAAGAAAAGAGACAAATTTATAGATTTCGCAACTAATAGTGGTCAACTGATTCTCCCACCTGAGCTGTGGATCTCTACAGCTCCTCCAGAGCTACCACTGTGGTTGCTTCTATGATTAGGTGGTTGCATTTGATATTACTGGGCTATCAGAGGAAAAGGAGCAGAAACAAAATGTTCTTTCCACTTCTCAGGGATGTGCTGCTTTGTGTTGTTCTGTCACACGAAAGCCTGATAAAGTACTCTGAGGTTTTTGGCTGAGTGACCATGTGCGGAAACTCTAGCAGTGGGTATGAATACTTTTTCAAGGCTCTGTATGAGGACGATCGTGTGACGATTAGGTTGGAAAGTAGAAATTCCCCCATAAAACAAACTTTATTCTCAAAGTTTTTCAAGAATCTAAGTAAACAAAAATACGGCAGCAATTTTAAACTTACTATTAAGCAACTAAAATAAATATTTACACAGAGCACTATCAATCCCCAAGTCACCACATTAGGGAGTTTGTTGCAGTTTTATAACATCTCATGAGATTTCAGGCTTCAGAGGGAGCTGAGACCTCTGCTAGAAAAACAGTCTGAATCATAATAAAACAAGATTGCATTTGCAACATTACATAAACACAAAATATGGATGAAATCCCCAAAACCCCGAACAAGAAAGACACCAAAACTAAAATTTGCTACCCTGTAAGGATCCATGGGACAGGGCTGTACCAGAAACTTCAGGCTAACCATCAGAGACCAACATGACCGACTGTGGGAGAAAATGTAGTCTCTTATGTGAGAATTTACCACAAAGCTCAAATATAAAGGCCCTTAAGTCATTATTCGCTATGAAAGTAGTCAACAGAGAGCCAACCCTGACGTCAGAAGATCACAGGCTGCAACCTCTGGGAATAAACGCGTCTATGAAATAACGTCAGAACTTTTTTAGGGTGCAGAAAAAACAAAAAAGAGATTTTCCAGCTAATGAATTCAGATCCTGTCAACCGTGGCACTCATGGAAAAACATGCATAAATATATAAGTATAAGCTGTGGTCTGGCTGTCCTGTCAGGTTACTTTGCTGAGAGAACCCATGTTAGAACAACACATTGATAATCTGTCAAGCTTTAATGAGTTTTGACAGAGCACCTCATCCCTAACGAGACCCCAAAAACCAGAACTCTAAAAGGCAAGTCTTACCTTGAGCTTTGAGAGAAGTTGTTATCCAACTTTACTTTATGCAGCACAAACTCCTCTCCCACCACTCAGCAGTGAGCGATGAGTTAAGCGTGCGGACGCATGAGTGCGTGTGTGTGTTTTCTTCTCCTCGGAAGGTGTTTCCCCGTTCTCGTGACCCCGCATCACTCGGGCAGAGGGGAGCGGATCATATGAGGAGGAGATGAAGGAATAGATGAGGCGGGGTGCATGTGAAGCCTATTACAGCACTCTGTGTGTGTGTGTGTGTGTGTGAATGTTTGATGGAGTGACGTCACAGCAGAGGAAGAGCGAAGGGCCTGGAGTTTCCTGAGCTGGATGAAGGGGGGAGTGCTGCTGTCTCTGAATCCATCGTCTGTCCTGCTTCTGTCGTCTTGGGAAGTAAAAAGAGACACTGGTTTCTTCAGAGCCAGAGTTATGGTCCACAGTTTTTGAAGCACTTGAGGAAAATGTGCATGATGAAACATAGCAGAGTCTAGAGACTCTTGAGCGCCTACCAACAATGTGTTCACCACCAAGAGGCAAAGGGAGAGGGGACTTTGGTAATTGCGGAAACACTTATGTGATTTAACCAAGATATTCCACTTAAAAACCCTTTGAGGCCGTCTTCATGGATCCCAATTATAGTTTAGGCTTAATAGAAAAAACATCAAGCTCTTCGTGTACAGTGGACAAACATCAAAGCTTTGAGTTTCTGCACAAATCAACCGGTCAGACTGGAAGGCGCTTAAAAGAAAACAGCAGTTAAAATGGGAGCAAATGTTTTATTGGTGTTGGAACACAACAGAGATACATCCACATTAAAGTGTCCAATGGAGTCAGAGTATCCTCGCTCTAAGTCGGACCGTCCCACCCCAGTGTCAAAGGACTACAGATCCCCGAGATATCCAGGGTGCTCGGAATGAGTCAACAGGAGAGAACGGCAACATTTAAATAAAATAAAAATGCACAAAATTTTAAATAAAGTAAAAAGAAAGTTTACAAGTTCTAAAACGTAGCTTCACTAAATCCACCTCAAAACACAATTCAAACCACAACTAAATCACTTAAAGTACACTAAAACAATTCAAGTTTATTTAAATTAGTACTATAGACTACAATCTTTAAAGAAAACCAGTCTAAAAGCAAGTTCAAGATGATTAAGCAGCCGAAATAAAAAGAAATTACATACAGATTATCTCCATTCATGCAACTAAACTCAGCGGGGGAAGGACGACAGCGCATGATCACTCGAGTGTAACTATGAAGGCCCTTTAGTTGTTCGTGAAATAACACAATCTGTAAATCCTTGCATTGCCCTTTTTTTTAAAGACAAGTTTAACTTTTTTTTCTACACAGAAAACCCCAGCAGTATTACTATGTTTCCCCTTCATTCATCCCTTTCTCAGAGCACTCTACAAAATGACAGAAAGGCATGAGACTGCACCCCAGGGAACAAATTAATCTGAATACGAGGCTGCTTATCAGACCAGTTTGTTAGGAGCTCCAGAGAAACAGATTTTGTTCTTTGTCACTCGAACTGAAATGGATTTGTGAAGAAAACGTAACAAGTACCTCTCACATCATAATTGTGTTAAAGTGACTGAAGCCATATATAAAAATGTAATAGATCAAGTTAAAGGCAGGAAATTCAAATCGATTTAAAATGCATATTTCTTATTCTGATTTCAAACCTGATTGAGACAAGTTCTAATTATCTGGAACACTAAGAGTTCTGTGAAGTTGTTTTACAAAAAAAAAAAACTTGAGAAGTCCAGTTGTGATCGAGACATTTCTGACTCTTTCTTTCTTCTGTCACCACATGCTTACTGGGAATGATTGATCGCTGCAAAGTCAACGTCTCAATGCAATTAGCTGGACGTCTGCAGTCAGAGGAATGTTTACCAACCAGCATAATGTGATCAGCTACACCTGACTGTGTCGTAAGGACTAAATTGATGTGTTTGTAACTGGATCTGAATTGTTTATGATGTGTTGAACTGTATATAGTTAGTAATAGAATAGTAATAGAATTATTAGTGTCATGGTTGCTGATTTCCAAACCCTGATCTGTGCTGTGGGATTACAGCCATAGTTATTTATAATAAAGCTGCTGCGGCAAAACGCGTGATCTGTGTAAGCAACACAGAGCTAGCTTAAAATGGAAAATGAGATCAGTTCTTAAGCCATGTAGTTATGTTCAACGTCACAAATTTACACTAAGCAGAAAACAATGAGTTTACCTCCGAAATATTAGACCAGATGAAAACTTACTCAAAGAAAATATGCAAAAAAAGGCTTTGATCACTCCGACAAGAGGTACTGAGGAGCCAACATTGTTTTTTATCTGGGGGCGTTGCGTGGAGCAGCAGGCCTCAGTCCTCTGTCCCGGGTTTGGGTTCCGTCCTCGTGGACCTTTGCCACATGTCTCCCCCACTATTACACCATCCAATGTCAGCTAAAGCCCACTATGACCACAAAACCTTGAAAAGAACATTACTTTTATCTGAACAAATGTAATTTGCGAGGCTGTGAAACATGCAGGATCCGACTGAGACTCTGGATCCGGCAACTTCTTAATCTTAAGTAAAGCCAAACTAGATTGCATCAGGGACAAATCATCTAGCTTGGAATATCATAATTTAAATTTTTTTTTAAATCCTTGTCTTTATTAAACTATTTTGAGACTCGTCCAATGGCAGCTAATTTACAGAAAATGTTTCAACCGTGGTCAATATTTTTTTGGTATATCTTTCAAACACCATGAAACACCACTGTAACCAAAAGAAAGGCGATGCGCAACGTGGCATTAATGTATCCTCCTAATTTTCATATGTTACAACCACAAATCTCTATGTAATTAATTGGGATTTTCTGACTTAGATGAAAGGAAGACATAATTGTTAAGTGGAAGGAAAACAACCCATCCATCCATCGGCTACACCCGCTTATCCTTCACATTGGGCGAGAGGCAGGGCAGTTCACAGAGACATATAGGAAAACAATTATACACATACACTTGTAACTAAAGGGCAGTTTAGAGAGACCAATTAACAGTCATGTTTTTGGACTTCAGCTGGAACCTGGAGTACCCAGAGAGACCAAAGACAGGACTCTGAATCTTTATGTTGCCAATAAAAGGGTCTCAGCCAGAAAACAATATATCACATGGTATTAAGAACATTAAAAGTAAAAAAATTATGCATTTGTCAATAAGTCGATTCCAGTATGGCTGCAGTTGGTCTGGGAAAGTCTCAGAGGTTTGTTGCCAGAGAACATTAGTGAACCAATGGCCTCATGAGGATCAAATAACACAATATCTGTACATATTATGGATGAGTTTTTTTAAGAAATCATCTGAAAATGTTAGTTTGATTAAACTTTTCCCAGAAGCAACGCAGGAGACACTGGAAACCTGTGGAAGAACGTGCTCCAATCAGCTGGTTGGTCGATCAAATAAAAACCCAAATAATTTCCACTGATGTTTGTGGTCGTAATGTGACTGCCGTGCCTCATTGGATCAGTCTGTTTATTATTTCCAATGACATCACATTAAAACGTGACGTTTATGTTCATCTTCTAAAGCCGTCACAAACATTTTGAGTTTTTATGTCATCAAAAAAAAAAAAGGGGGTTTTCCATACTCTAGCGTTCCTTTCCACCACCAGGAGGACCAGATGTTTTCCCCCTAACATTTTAAGACTCAGACTCATTCCAAAAAATGAAACTTCATTTTTTTTTAAGTGGCTTTAAAACTAACTAGTGTTAGAGTGTTAGTGTAGGGCGGGGAAGCAAAGCAGGACAGAGAGGAGAGAAGGAGCTCAGTGTGTGTATCTCCATACATGGAGCGGAAACCAGCACAGGTTACACTGACTCATAGACGTGTGCTCACCCAACTCACACACACACTTATATACAAACAGTGACATCGAGATGAGAACACACATGTTCATATTCACAGCTAATTTTTTTCCCCTAAACACACATTTATGTAAACACCCCCCTACTAATAAAAAAAAAACATTCAAGTGTCCATAAATAAGAAACCTAAAGAAGTTAAAACGTGAAAATGTAAAATATGTTTTCACTACTGGCTGAGCCTTCTCGGAAAATACGTCAAAGTTATCTTGACAGGCGCTGGTTTAGAAGAAACATTGACGAGGCACTGTTTAATTCAAGGTAAGCTGAGACACATGAGTAAAGTCAGTTAGAAAAAAACAACAACAAAACGATCCCTTTGGAAACGTGATTTAAGATGCAGTAACAAGCGTCACCAATTCCCAAACTTACTGCCTGATTACACAGGTGGTTGTGGACTAATAGCAGAGTCTATGCACAGCAATTTCAGGATCAATTGAGGACAATCGAAAAGCATTTTAAGGACTGTGGTGGAGGTGCTCAGCTTGTCAGCGCAGGCCCAGTTACCTGCAGAGACAGAAATAATGCAGCTTTTTAAAACCGGTCCTGCGGCTGTTTTCAGAGGGTGGCCATCGTCAATCATTAAGGTTCATAGTGAATCCTCCCAAAGTTGGCGGTTCCTTCAGCCAGATCTGCATAAAAACATAACACATTTCCAGCTTATTTGAACAAATCATGTGGAAACACATACTGTTTTTTTTACTAGTTTTATTCTGACCATTAAGTTAATTATAAATCTTTTATATCATAGTCAACTGTGCGGAGGAGATTCCTTTCTATTCCAATTTAGAAAAACATCGACTAATACCGTTGCTCCTTCACACGAATCTGTAGCCTTGCTAAATATGTGCAGAAAAAAATTTATTCATATTTCATTGCAGCTGCATAATTTTAAAACAACCTTTGAATTGAGAACGTTTTGAAAGTGTGTGTTAATAAATGTTTCCAGGATACCGTCTGCGTTCACATTCATTGCCCTTCTTGGTGCGAATACTTTGTACAACCCTCTGTAGCTAACGGGACAGCACGGAGTGTTTGAGAAGGATGAGGAATGAAGATAAGAGATGAACATCTTTTTTTTTTCTGTCTAGATCCTGCAGAGTCCAGGGTCCTCTCTTCTGCTCACCCCACATATTTTTCTAAACTAAAGGATTTGGGTCTAGGGCACGCATCAGCAACCTTTTCAACCCACAGAGAGATATGTTTTGCCATCAGCCCTAAAATATTTCTACTGCTTTGATTTAAGTTTTTACACAGACGAAAAAAAGTCTATAAAAAATAAGAGCATGAAAACATGTTCCTAAAAATAATATTCCTTTTTTTAAACATAAAATAGAGAAATAATTTCTTTGTAGCCAAATTAAATCTATCTATCTATCTATCTATCTATCTATCTATCTATCTATCTATCTATCTATCTATGTTCTTTTTATCACCTTTAGGTCAGAGAACATGGCTCATATTTAATTTTACTGTAATTATGAGAGCCGCAGGTTGCAGAAAAAAATGGTCCAGGGCTGGGATAGCAATGATTGGTTGATTTTTTTTATTTCTTCTGGTGAGCCATTTTGCGTCAGACTCACAGCTGAAACCAGGAATTTAAATACGCAGATAAAAACAGACACAAAAAACATGTACACTTTCCCCCATAACTTTCTAAAGTTACAGTTGATATGGAAAATATTCTTCATTACTGAAGCCAAAAAAGCCAAAAATAATAATAATTTTATATCTAATTAATGTACATTCAGCATCCCATCTTGACAGAATAAAACAGAAATGTAGAATTTCTGGTAAATGTATTCAAAAAAGAAAAACTAAAATATCACAGTCATAAATACGCCGCTGGACTCCAATGAAGGAGCAAAAACATCTCAGGGAGGTTCAGAAGAAATGGACAGCATGCGAGTGTCACTGCAAAAGGTCTCAACGCTTATGACCATGTCATATTTCGTTTTTTATTTATTTTATATATTTACAAAACTTTCTACATTTCTGGGGTTTTTTCTGTCAAGATGGGGTGCTGAGTGTACATTGTGAAATAAAATGACCATTTTTGATTTTAGCCAATGGCTGCAATGAAACAAAGAGTCAACAATTTAAAGGGGTCTGCATATTATTAGGTCAGTTAAAATTACCTCAATTATTTCTATTTACTAAATGCCACAATAAGAGAATTTGAAAGAGGTAATAATATTTTCGCTTTTCGATGTTCTAATCAAATAAAAAACAACAAAAAACAAAGAATAAATATAAGTACTATACTATTTATTTTGTGCAAATCGTTAAGGGTCCTAGTTAGTGAGGCAAAGGAGATTTTAAATAAAAGTGGATAATATTTTTAACCCAGAATAAATTTACTTATATTAAAGCTTTGATTTTTCTAAATTTTTGAGCTTGAGATTATTCCAAGGCAATGAAATATTTACATGTACTGAGAAATGTCTTGAATGCTAGATTTGGTTATATAGAAAACAAACTGGAGGTGTTTCTGCCATTAAAGCTTTGCATCAGCATCTCCCAGACTGAGGAATCCTCGCTTTATGCTATCTGCAGCCTTAGAGGAAAAGTTAAATGAATTCAAATTACCGTGAAAATCCAAAAAACTGTTCCGTTTTGTTTTAGTCCGTCTCCTCATCTTCTCGATGTTCTTTCTTAGGGAGAGGTTGCACTGTTCCTAACAAACCCCGCCTGACAATGTACGGGCATGAAGGCCCGGTGGGGATGTCGGCAAAACCTGAAGGACGTAAGAGAACAGAAGAAGTAAGGATAAACAAAATAAATAATGAAAAGCAGGTAAAAAATGGCAAATAACAGAGCGAGAGGCTAGATGTTAAAATAAAACCCAAGCTTTTGTTTCAAAAGCTGAAGATTTTTTTTATTTAGTTGATAATAAATAAAGACAAACACAAGAAACCCTGCAAACAAAGTAGGAGGTGACCTGAACTCTCTTAAATGTCCTAACAATTAAGCCACTTTATCAAATGAACCTCCTTAAATGTTTTTTAGTGTTTTTAACCCAGCTGAAAGTGTTTTGGGACCAAGAATCTTTTATCTGCTTCTACACGTCCAAATAAAAACACTGGCCACTTGGGGGCAGTAAAGAGCACTGAAATCAAACGTAAGTTTCACAGAAATTATAAATGTAATAATTTAAATAGAACAAAAATAAACATGAAATAATATTGAATGAACTGATTTGTTTAAAATGATTTAACATAGAATAAAATAAATAAATAAAATGAAAACAAAAAATAATGTTATTTATTTCAATTATCATGGACTAATGGAAGTATAAGATGTTAAAAACTTGCATGACTATTACAGTTTGACTGATAGATATACTCCGTTACGGCAGGACAGAATAAATTAGTTTTATCTGTCAGCCTTACCCAGTAAAGCCAGTTGGTTGTATTCTGTTCTAGACAAGGTGATTGGACAACAGTTAACCATCGAATCCAATTTTTTTTGCAGGAAACAATGTGAATATCTAAGAACCCTACCTTTCATGACAACTTCTGGAAGGCCGTACGGCTCGTACTCCGTGTCATCGAAGGCGGCCGACAGCTGCGTCCTGTTGCGGCGGATCCTCTCAGCGAGGCGAGCCGGATCAGCCGGGATGGGAAATGAACCTGAGAGCAACATTTTGTCACCTGCTTCCATCTTCTCAGCTGTAGAAACGTGAGCAACAGGATGAGATTCTACAGACTCCTCCTCAGAGTTTAAATCTCGCTCAGTCTGTGTGGCTGCAGATGCTTTAGAAACTCCCCAAGAAAGCAAACTGTCCTCAGTTTGACTCCCAACACTCAAAGCTTCGGCCTTCATATCATTGTTGCTGGAGTTAGTGGGTGTGTCACCGGTTCCCCTTAGGGAGTTCAGTTTGGCCTCTTGTGTTCCTGTGTAACAATTTTCCACTTTGGTGAAACCTGATCCTGAGAGGCTGAGGAGATCCTTGGCTGCGTGGTGTTGAGCGAGCTGCGATGACACTTGGATCAATTTCGCATCGTTCTTCAATTTGTTTTTTTCCGGGCAACTTTCGACCCATTGCATGTTTATCTCCCGGTTTTCCTTTTCAGATTCCTGTTTCAAAGACAAAGCAGCAACTATAAAGAGAACTGGGGAGAGTTTATAGACATGAGTTAAAATCTGTATTATTTTTAAAAATAAAAAGGAGCGATGAAATTTTAAAAAGCTTTACAGTAGTACGCTTTCTGGAAAAAAAGAAAAAAAAAACATTACCTGAAAAGTGATTTACGTGAAGATATTTGTATGTTTCTAATAAGCTACTGTGCACTAAATCAGGACTTCACATCTGTAAATGCTTAATGTGTTAGGTTAATAATTTGGAAAACAAATAATTTTTCTGTAATTTCAGCAAAATTACACAACAGCTGGGAAATTATCTTCAAATTAACAGGAAAAACAAACTGTCATCATTCCTTCTAAATGGGCTACATTCATTTTGCTACCTAATGGCTCATTAAAACAGAAAAAAAAACTGCAGTGCATATGCAGTAGTCTGCTTGTACCTTGCAGTAGTATACATACAACTTTAACTATTTTGACAGCAATACAAGAGAAAATCCAGTGCAACTAATCACCCTCCAGTGGTTATGGAGAAGCCCTAAGCTATAACTCTGATTACTGACACAGCAAACATGGAAAATGGTGTTCTTGGCAGAAAAGTTAAAAAATTAAATATTTTAGTTTACGTACAAAGCACTAAGCATGGGAAAATGTCAGGGAAACATGGCGGCGGGATGTTAAGGGTTTGCTGTTCTTCATCATGTACAGGAAAGGTGGTTGTAGTTAACAGGGAGATGGATGGAGCTAATTACAGGGAAATATGGGATAAAAACCTATCTGAGGCTTCAAAAATGACTCCAAACATACAGCCCAAGCCTAGTACTGTGCTAAAATGGCCTAGTCAAAACCCAGATATAAATACATCTGCAAGACTAAGACAAAGTGATGTTTAGCAGATGCCCTCTGTCCATTCTGACTGAGTTTTATCTATTTTGTAGAACAGTACTAGCAGAAATGTCAGCTTCTAAATATGCAAAGCTGGTAGAAACATATACCAAAAGACGTACAGCTGTGATTAGCAAACAGCTCTGCAAATGACTGAAATAAGAGGCCAAACAAAAAGGAAACGCACTCTTTGCAGGTATTTATTTGGAAAAAATTTCTATGGTTTCCTTAATTGCTGCTCCTCTGTTGGTCTGTCACATAATATCCTACTACAATACACTGAGGTTTTTGTTTTTAACACTGAAAAATGTGACAAAGTTTAACAGTATGACTCATCGTTGAAGAGAGAAGAATAAAACAATCACCTGGTCAAACTGGGCAGCGTTCTGGATGTGTTCCTGAGGAGCTTTTTTAGGCGAACGGAGGCTCTTTGGTTCAGGACTGTTGTTGTTCTGAAGTCTTATGGTTAAGAAAAAAGATCAATAAGAACATTTTACAAAACATGAGATCCCAAAAGAGGCCTGAATGTCGACCACCATGTATTTACAAGAGGCAGGAGACGGTAGGCTTACCTGGAGAACAGCATGCGACCCTGCATTTTTTTAGAGGAGCAGCAGAGAGATAACTCATCCTCCCTGATGACTGTGAAGACATCCTGGCTCTTCTGAACCTGGTTGGGGACCGCCTGAGCTGGGGTTGGGGTCAGCTCCTCTGTTGGCTGCTGGGTAGACTGGGACTGACTGGCGGTGGAAATCTGTCGCAGCGTTTCACTCTCATCTTCTGTGCTGGTGAGTAAGTGCTGAACTGCTGAGGCTGGCTGGGACGCTAGTCTCCATACCGTGAGCTCCTGGGCCTGAACCTGGGTCTCCTCATTGAGAGTCTTGACTCGTCTCTGCAGCGCCTCCACCTGGACAAGACGGGTATCTCAATTATAACAAACCTTTACTTTGAAAACTTTGATCAGGGTAAAACTCCAACGCAGTTTGAATTACTTTAAAGTATGTATGTATGTTTCAGTCTGTTACTGGTGTAGGAAAAAAGCATACACATTAAAGGCACAGTGTGTAATTTTCGGCCAGTAGGGGGCAGTGCATAACGGAGGTCCAACTAGTGCTGTTTTCAAATGCTCAATTCCCTGAGAATTATCTATTTGTAGCAACACGACGAGCACATCAGTCTCTCTTTCATTGCTTGGAACTACTGAAGAGGTAAAAATGTATTTATGGTAGTGATGCACCGATACCGATACTGGTATCGGCCCCGATACTGCCTAATGTACTGGTATCAGTATTGGTTAAACTTAACAGATACCATGAACCGATACTCAAAATGGGAAAAATCTGCAACAAATTCACAAAAAAAGATAAATTATTCACTTGAAATTTTATTTTTGTGGTAATTTTATATTTTACATCTGTTATTTTGTCTCAGTTATGTTTAGTTTGTAAAGTTTGGTGCCTTTAGTCTCTTCAAGAAATGCAGCAGAAGTTATACAGTTTATTAATTCAACAATATGTGGCAAGGTATACAATGAGGGCCAAGGCGGGATTCAATCCCACGACTCCCAGTCGAAGGTCATGTTGCTAACCAGTCAGCCATAGTGACAGGAACTCCACATCGAATCCCGCCTGGGCCCTCGGTGTGTATCTTGCCACATATTGTTGAATTAATAAACTATATAACTTCTGCTGCCTTTCTTGAAGAGACTAAAAGCACCAGACTTTACAAACTAAACACAACTGAGAAAAAATAACAGATGTAAAATATAAAATTACCACAAAAATAAAATTTCAAGAGAAAAATTTATATTTTTTGGTGAATTTGTTGCTTTTCCCCTTTGTTGATTTTCCCCATTTTGAGTATCGGTTCATGGTATCGGTTAAGTTCAACCGATACCGATACCAGTACATTAGGCAGTGTCGGGGCCGATACCAGTATCTGTATCGGTTCATCCCTGATTATTATTACATAATATTTTAATGGCTATTTTCAAATATGTACTGCAAAAACGGCACACTGTCACTTTAAGCCAGAAGTCACAGTAGACCTTTTTTTGTCTTTTTTTATCCAGGTCAAAAAAAAATCTGGTCCTAAACTTTCTTTTACCCGTTAATTTTTAACTAATGTAGAGGTGGGGTGTCCCCATCTCCAGCAGTCGTCTGTTGAGTTAATATAGTATTTTTTTTTTGTTGATTTATAAATACGACTATCTGATGTACTTCCCAAATACTGGGATTGCTGCAGAGGTTATGGTCAAACAAGCAAATTACTCAAGTAGACGTTTATGGCATAAATGGACCTTGGGTAAAACACGTAGAGACCTTCAGAATTACCCTGAAATTTCAGGGTAGAGCTTTTAAGAAAGAGGGCGCTTAATCATTCTAAATGGTTCGATTTTTGTCAGGGATTAATTTCAGTCGTCTTAGTTTAGACCCCTCTACAGCTCATACTTTATTTTAACTTGTTAAATATTAAACATGACTGACTTCCACTTTCGGCAATCTACAGAGACAGATGATGAAAAAAATGTATCTATTCATCCATTCATTACCTATACCGTCTATCTTATGCAGGGTTCGGGGGGTTGCTGTCTATCTCCAGGAAAAAAAAACATCTTCTAATAAAGATTGTATTTTTGGGACTAGAATTGTTTATACCAATTTATAGCATTTGTAATCCAAATCACAGATGTCAACCACCCCCTTCCAGAATTATGAGGTGGTACATTTTTGCAAGGTTAAAGGTTCGTTGTAGATAAAGCTGGGGTTGTAGCATGATGTCATTAGCCGTTTACAGGGCAAGTGATCATATTTAGTCACTTCCGCCTACGTTTTAAATTATGTCAATGGGGCTTTTCGTACACTTTTACAATCACGTTATTTCACCGAACCAATCAGAAGAGATCAAGTTCATCACAGTTTGCACCATTGCGCCGCTCGACCATTCAGTGACTCGCCAAACATCAGTCTTCTTCCTGAATCAGAAAAAACTGCAATCCTGTTGCTCGCTGTTGCTGTTGGATCTCTAAAACTAACAATGGTAAATTTATGAAACTCTCACATTACATGGTTGTCTAGTCTTGCTAAATAAAGATATATGTGTGCTATATGTCAAACTTCATGAAATAGGTGAAATTATACCACAGAAATTGGAGCAACCGTATTTGATCATAGGCCCCAAACAAGTAACAACAGCCCACCATTTACTATCTTTCTATTTTTAGACAGAACCACAATGCATCA
The DNA here is from genome assembly GCA_028564705.1 of Apricaphanius iberus. NCBI lineage: Eukaryota > Metazoa > Chordata > Actinopteri > Cyprinodontiformes > Aphaniidae > Apricaphanius > Apricaphanius iberus. The sequence continues at coordinate 1,944,013 of JAPXFQ010002982.1, forward strand.
AGTAAGACAGACTTGTTGGGTTGGGGGCCAAATAATTCTGTTTATACTGTAGAGACTGTTTGAAATATTTTGTTATGTTTCATTTTGTTTCAGTGAGATTAGGAAGACATTCAAGAGGTTATAAAGTATTCTATATTGTTATAAAATATGTAATATTGTATGTAATATTCTGTATTACGTTCTAAAAATTTCTATATTCAATTTGCTTGATTTTTTAGTGTTATAGAATGTACAATGGTATTCTAAATTAATCTTTCTATAAGTTATATAAGGTTTTATCCATGTTCTCCCATATAATCTTTTGGTATTTTTTGTTATCGGAATAGGGCAAGTGAACATATTTGGTTACTTCGATTTCTGTAATTTTTGACATGAAAATAAACAAAAATTGTAAAAATATGACAACAGTTTTGACATATGCCAAAATATGAGGGCACTATAAAGGGTTCAGGAGAAGAGGAGGAGGAGAGTCTGAAATGTTAAGAGCTATAGCTCCCCCTGCTGCTCCTCTCCTACAGGGAGGAGCTGAAGGCCTCACACCATTAAGGGAAAGTGGAGCTAACATGGAGAGCATCGCTGTATCAATCTACTTTTTACTCGAGCCGTGTATTGGCAAGAATCTGGTGATATGATATGTATCGCAATAAAGGGGGATGGGATAGGCTATATTTTGATACTATGAGTAAGACTGTATATTGTTTCTTAAAACTCAGTTTAAAAAAAAGGTAACAGCATTCTCAACACTCCAGTTTCATAAATCCAGTTTTATCACTAGATTTGGTTGATCCACTGGAAAGAAAAAGGTGAAAACAGCCACTAACTACAGCCAAACTCTTCATTCTACTAAAAAACTACAGTCATCTTTAATATTTCCATTCAAACTACAATAAAAAAAAAATGCTTTTTAATAAATCGATACAATATTGTGACAGAAAATATCGATACCCTAATATAATGTGATATTTTATGACACCCCTACTTATTCCACAGTATTGTTTTCTGAGGTACGGATGATTTTTTTTTGTAATTTTTTTTTTTTACCAAAACCTTCCGGCTTCGTCTCGTTCTTTGGTTTGCTAAGCTGACTGCGGTGGGTCACATAAATGATTCGCTTTGCTGTAGAGACCAGGGGAGAGACTTCGGGGAAATATACATTCTGAAAGATTACCTACCTTATATTATAGAACAGGTTAAAATTTAAGCATTTTAAAACTTTAAGTTACCTTAAACCTTTTAAACTAAGCACCCCAGCTTTACATTTCAAGGAAAAAAGAGCAGCACTTTACAAAAAAGGAGTGCTGAATTCACATCCATTACCTGTTGCTGCAGTTGGTTTATTTGAATCTCAGACATTTCCTCTAACTTTCTCTCATCGCTCATCCTGCTCCTTTCTTCTCCATCATCATCACTCGTCTTCAGATTAATTTGTAGCAACTGGTCAGTCGCCACACCTTTCAGATCTTCCAAGCAGGATGCACAAGCCGTGTTTTCTGTGTCGTCTTGATTCTCGCCGTCAGTCTGTGATGTTTGGTCTCTTGTGTCCATGTTAGTGAAATCCTTGATTCTCTGCTTCAGCAGCTGGTTTTCCTGTCTGAGAACGTGAAGTTCTGGACATGCCTCTACTCTTTCTCCGTGTCGACTGGACTGATCCTCTTCCACCTCACAAACAGAGTCACGGGGGCTGTCTGCAGACCTCTTCATGTCTAAAGCCATTTCAGGCTGTTGTCCAGAAGTTACTGCTCCACTTTCATCTTCATCACAAACAGGTGGACATATTTTAGCATCACATTCCTCAACGATGGGCTGAATTGTTTCGTTTTGAACATTTAAGTTTGCAGAGTGAAGAGTAACAACAGGCTCTTTGTCTTGTTCAAGTTGAAGTTCGGATTTCTCCGCAAACTTTTCATCCCTTTGTGTCACTTCAGTTGTCACTGACAGTTTTGCTGCATTGTTTTCTTCCTCCTTCAGCACATCCAACTCTTGCTTGCATTTCATCAGTTCCTCTCCCTGGCTCAAGAGGGCGCTCTCCTTCCCTTGCAGCTCAGCAAGAAGCCCTAAGATGTGGTGACTCTGCTTCTCAAAGGCAGTGGTCAGCTCGTTGGTCTGACGCGTTACCTGTGAAGCCGAAAAACACAAAAGCAAATATTAAAACACATTATGCTTTGTTTTCTAAACCTTTCATCAGATAGAAATGTATTTTATAATCACCACAGTTCTTGGATAGTCTTTAAACACAACTTCTAAATTAATTAATTGGGATAAACTGTAATTTGATCAAACACAGACTTACGTCCTCATTTTGGGCTACATGACCATTGTAGAAACAGGATTTAATTAGCTTCCACCAAAATTATTGCTTCATTTCTTTATATTAGACACAATATATATAATTAGCTGAAGGGTTTTAAATAGGGTGCAACGATACCACTTTTTTTCAAAACCGATATCATACCAATACTTGGATCATAGTACTTACCGATACAGAGTACAATGCCGATACTTCTACCACACAAAAAAAGTATGGATGTCCGATATTATCGGCCTGAAGTCATTATCGGCCGATATTGGCATTAAAATGTAATATCGGAAATGATCGGTATCGGTATTTATTTTTTTAATAAGATGAGTTTTTCACACCATACACATATTATATAACAAACTCTTCAGCTACTTCTTTTTTTCTCTCAGAATGTAAAAATATGACAGATTTGAGGTTTAGTTTTTGAGATATTATTTGTTTGAGACAACTTTCAGTTTATCAGAAGGCTTCTTCTGGGCCAACCTTGACCGTCTATCAGGCGCACTTGGTGACGTTATCAGCCACAAAGGTATAATGTTTACATTTTATATAAGTATAAATTTGTCCTGAGTGGTTGGCCTTTGTCACTATTCTCCGTGTGAGAAAATGTTCCAGCTACTTGTGAAGACAAAATAAAAATGGCACCTTTTTCAATTGCCTAACAAAAATTTTAGTACTTATTACATTTTCTCAATTTTTAAAGCTCAAGTATGCATGATACATGATATTTCATTGTGGTTACCTAAAAGGGTTTAGTAGTTTTTGTTTTTTATGAGCGAGGGTCCCCACGGTTTTGGTTTATATCGGTATCGGAAATTATGAATTAGGCTATATCGGTATAAAGTTGTTATCAATTGGGAGTCAGGTTTTATTTTCTTCTCTGCTTATTACAAGAAATGATGGTGAATGAGATAAAACATAAATTATTAATAAAAATGACAACAGAAATTAAATTTAAAAGTTAAAAATTAATGTTTTCTGTGAAATTATTGGTGCATTTCTACATCTTAAGTATCGGTTCATGGTATCGGTTAACATCAGTCAATACCGATACGAGTACATTAGGCAGTATCGTGGCCGAAACCCAATACCAGTATCGGTGCATTCTTAGTTTTAAAACATTGCAATCTGAGCATGTTCTTTGTTTCTTTCCGCTTTTTACTATTTAAAATTTCATTTCATACTTTATTTTGTTTTTATTTTAGAATAAATGTTCACCTTTGTGCAAATTTTTTAACATGAATTTGCTGCATGGTCGGTGGCAAGACAAGGGGTCTGCAACCCACGGCTCCGGAGCTACAATTGACTCTTTGGACCTTCTACATTGGTTCTAACTTTGGCTAAAAATCGTAGAAGAACCAACAAATGTTTCAAAATATAGATATAATAACGAATGCAGAATCCTTTGCACTTTTTTGTTTTTTAATGGACTAGCTGAATATAATTTACACAACAGAATGACACTAAATGGACCAGTAATTCTTGTGTATGTTTGTACATATTATGAATATACTATTATAGTATAATATAGATTATTAGGATATATTTTTTAGGTTTTCTTAATATACAGGTGCATCTTGATAAATTAGAAAATTATTGAAAACTTCAGTCATGTCAGTAACTCCAAGTAAAATGTTTCATACAGATTAAGTCACCGACTATTTTCATCAAGACTTTCTATTAATTCTGATGATTATTTTTGTTTTCAGCCGATTAAAACGTTTAACATAATTACAGATCAGCGCATTAAAAAAATACAGATATGTAGGTTTTTGAAAAATATGTTCATAATCTTCTTAAAATTTGTTATTTTACTTTTAATCTGACCACCTGGCCTGATTCTTTTCATGTTTCCCTTTATTTTAAAACCTAGAAACAGAAACACAATAGTGGCGCTTGAAAAAAACAAAAAAATTCTTTGGTAGATATTTCTCAAAAAGTAAAAGTTTTCTTTTTCAAAATGATCATAGCATTTGTGGCTCTAAACAAGTTTAATTCGGCTGTCCAAACTCATCCAAATGGCTTATTGGATGAGTTTGGAAATTCAAATGTTTTTATTACATATTTTCTGTCACTAAATTTACCAGGAAAATAAAATTCTTCAAAGACATATTTCCTACTTTTACAGATATTTTTGGAATCTGGTTTGTGTAATAATTTCTGTCAGAAATTAACGTGAATCCCTCCTGTCTGAACTCAACAAAGTAAAAAGTACAGTGAATAAAACAATGATCTGAAATGCAGATCAGAATCACTTTCAGCTTTTTCAGTTTTCTTACAAAAGAACGTAATAAGATTATTTAGAAATAAAACTCTCCTTCTGTATTTTACTCAAGGTCATTATTATTTACCTGGATCTGCAAGGCCTCATATTTCTCTCTGTACTTTTTAGCCCGCTCTGTCTCCTTTGCACACTTTTTCTGCAGGGTCTCCACTACTTCTGTGAGAGAAGAGGTGGTGAGCTGATCCCGTTGGAGGTCTGAGGAAGAAAGCTTGATCTGATCTGCGGTCTCTTTGTTTCCCTCACTACTGAGGTGGAAATTGTGTGACATCTCTGTGGACAGGAGAGCGTTGCGTTGGTTGGTGGACTCACAGAAGAGGAGGTGCTCCTCTGGGGAAGAGAGGGGAGTGTTGTCGGAGCAAACGGTGTTGCAGTTTAGCTCATCGTCATGTACGGTTGGCAGTGGACTGCTGGCAGTGGAGAGCTTCTCGTCTTCCACAGAGTCTTCTTCTCTTCTTTGCTTGAGCTCCTCGACGTCAGCCATGATCTCTGCGAGTTTCAAGCCCAGCTCCGTGTTTACATCTGTGTTCATCATTTGGTTTCTCTCCTCTTCCTCCATCTTTCGTTCCTCTCGTTCTAACGCCAGCTGAGATTTCACCATCGCCAGCTGGTTTTTCAGCTGGATGTTCAGTTCGATCAGCTCACTCTCTCTGTCGGTTTGTGTTGTATTCTTCTCCTCCTCCTCTTTCTCCTCTCTGCTGCTCTTCACCTCTGCCTCCAAAGCAGCAACGGTCCTCCTCATCCTTTCAGTCTCAGCCTTCTCATTTTCCAGTTTGGCATTCAGGTCCTTTTCCTTCTCCTCCCTCTCTGCTGCCTGGTTAGAGTGTTTGCGACTGAGCTGCCTGAGACGGGTCCTCGCCTCAGTCTCGGCCCGTCGCTGGGTTTCCAGGTCCTCCAACCGCCTCTGGAGTTCTTCACGGACATCACGGAGCTCTGAGCGGAGGAGCTCGTTCTCCCTCTTCAGGTCCTGAGACAAAACAGGCTGATCGGACTTCGGAAGTTGTGTGTGATCAGGAGAAGTCTCCAGACTTCCTGCCACTGGTGAATTTTCAACAGCTGTTGTTCGATCAGCATCTGCAGATGGGATAAAGGGAGTATTTCTCCTACCCTCTCCCTCTTTATCACCTTCTTCTCTTGGTCCCACTTTCTTTAAAAACTCAGAGTTTGTGATGTTGAAACTGATCTGCTCAGCGTCGATTCCTTCCCCAGGCTCTCTGCCAGAAGGATACGCTGGTGTGATCTCCGCCCTGCTCCCATCCCTGCTCTGCTCCGACTGGGAAGCTGCGGGCCTCCTGCTCTGGGTCGCTGCTCGAGAAGTCTGAGCAAAGGAAGACGGAGAGGAAAAACCCTGTCCAACGGGTCCGAACTGGACCGGCTGAGGAGCAGATGCTGCAGTGGCTTTTTGTTCTGAGGTAACAAAAGAAACAGTTTTCCATTAACTTTACATTTAACAAGGCTATTCTTCATCTGTGACTACTAAACTAAACATGTCAGGACATGAACACGCACTTGTTGATGCTGGGAAGAGTTTGCAGCCACTGGTTGTAAGCATGTAAAGGAGCAATGAGGCTCAAAACTTCATTGCCCCAATTTACCTGATGTTAAAGTTTCAACCAGATCTATTCAGTCCTGATCAAATGTTTAAGATCACTTGACAAGCAACAAAAAATTAAATTAAATTACATTTTGCATGGTTGGATCTTAATTGGTTCCAAATAGGGCTTCAACATGCAACAAAAAGAATTAGGAGTGAGACAAAACATTTTTCGACCAGGCAGTTCATTGAAAACCATGTTTAAACTGAAACAGGCTTTTTTACAGCTAATCAAAAGTTCAGGACAACGTACTTTTAAAAAGGCCAAATCTGTGCAAAAATGTGGCTTCATTGTCACTTTCTGTCTGGTTGTTGCACGGTCTTGAGATTCTGATGGAAAAAGTAGTTTCTCTTTTGAACGTAATCCAGTTGTTTCACTGCATAAGATGGGTCTCTCTCACCATCGGCGCTGAGATGGGACCCAGTGAGACAGTCATATGGAATTTCTAAAAATGATCCTGAGGGTTATTTAAAAAAAAAAAAAAAGCCGAATTTAAGAGAACAATAAATACAATTCCCACGCCATGAGCTGTAAGGATCCAGTTGGTTGTCTATCAGGACTTTGGACGATCCTTGATCCAGATTAAGGCAACATAGCCATCAGATGACATCTGAGACTGAAGGGAATCAAAAACAATAAACGTCTTTGTCTCTTTGAACGCTACAGAACTGAACAATTTAGACTGTACAAGAGAGCACCAAACATGGAGCCTTGTAATGTTAACGAGAGTTTTATCCTCTGATGAGAAAATAACGGAACCTTGATTGTCCTTAACGTTTACCAGCACTACAAGCAGATCCCACCTGAGATTTTTTTTCTTTTTAACACGCCACGGTGGAGGCGGCGTAAGGTGGGAAGCTTTTCCTTTTGGAGCTTAAGTAGGTCGAAGGCGGTCAAACAGCCGCTGATTATGTTCAGATGTTGCAGAGAGCATTCCTTATTATGACAAAGGGCCCTCGTCTCCACGGTAACGACTGGGTTTTAACAATAGGAAAACACGGCAGTACACAATGCCTGCAGGATAAGGTTCAAGGTTCTTTATTTGCCATTTGTGTCTAAACCAACAGTCAAGGCGCTTTGGAATAATTGTGCCAGGCTCTCAGAGGCATTAGTTTAAGTAGTAAAGAACTTAGGTTAAAAAGTATTAAAAAAATATAGAGAATCACTATACATATTAGAAAATGAACTATAATAGTAATAAGGTAAAAAGAATATAAAAAAAGGTATTTCTTCCAGGAGAAAAAGATCACTCCTTTGGATCATCCTCTGTGGTCCTGTGATCTAAAAAGTTGAGAAACTTTGGTGATGAATGGCAAGAGAAGTTTACAAAAAGTTTCAGACAGTAAAAGTCCCTCATTTGGCCGTTTTCACTAATTGGAGAAATATTCCCACTCACCCCATGGAAACACTTGTATACAAGCATGACAGCGTTTATTTTTGATGTCATCAACAATTACGGTGGAGCTACTGATTACGGAGTTCATGTTTGGTTTCCGTGTTGTTGGGGGTGAGCCTAAACATTTGATCAGCTGTAAAACAGTCGCTTTCGGTTTAAGTGTTGTTTTCAATAAATTGCATGTTATGTCAAAAAAAAATATTTTGGTCTAACTTCCTTTTGTTCTTGTTGCATCTTGAAACACGACTTGGAACCTTGTTCAAATCCAACCATGCAAAAAACGTTCTTTTTTTTCTGTTGCCAATTTTAAAGTGGTCTAAACGTTTGATCAGGCCTCACAGCATTCACTGCACTGATATTCCAGAGGAATCAGTATAATAGGTCCTACTGAACTATTTTGTAGACTCTGAATACTTTTAGGAGGGAAACAATAAATACAGAGCCTTCCAGAGGGAGGAATGTTTCCTTCATCTCTCACATTATAACCACAACCCAATATATTAGGGATTTTATGCCGAACTCTGCTTTAAAACTCTCCCGAACCTTCTCCCCGTCTTGGCCGCTGGCTGTTCGTTCAATAATGTTCTCCAAACAAACCTCTGAGGCCTTCACAGTACAGCAGGATCTTTGTAGAAATTAAAATAAACAAAGCTGGACTCTGCTCACAAAGTAGTGACTTGACCAAAGACAAATCACTGCAGTAGATTTTATTTAGAGAGAGGGTAAATACAAATGCCTGCCACACTTTTAATAGTTTTTTCTTTGTCCAAAAACAAACAAAACAACTAAAAAAACATGTATTATTTTCCTTGGACCACACAGGTTTGCAGACAGCCACTAGCAGGCGAACATCATGAGGGGATTATAACCAGATCTCTCTCTCTACTTGCCCTGCAGTTCTTTGAGGAGACGCAGGGTGTCAGCTTGCTCCTCCTGCAGCCTCCTCCCCTCCTCCTCCAGAGCTCGCTCTCTCTTCCTGCTTTGCTCCAGAGTTACTGCCACACCCTCCGCCTCACGTACTGCTTCCTAAACCAAGGGTTGGAGACAAAAAGAGACAAAGGAGAAGTCTTAAATCCGGCCAAACAAAAACAATCCGTAGAGTCTACTGAGACGGCTTAACTTCTTTTAATATTCAAACAGGAGCTTGGTTTTATTAACCTTAGTATTCAAGTAAATATTTTTTTTTATGAATACATTAGGTGATCAAAAACAAGATATGTCTCTAAAGTCTGATTTAAGACTAATGATAACTACATAGTTCTAGGTGTTTTGGATGCATTTTACAGATAAGAAGATGCTGAGTAAGAGAAAAACCCTGAGAACTACAAACTATTTCACAGGAACAAAAAACCAGGACAAGCAAGTGATGAAGTAACAAGCAGGAATGTGTCACTGTGCTGGTGCTGCACTCAGATACCACACTTTGTTTGCACGGCCAGCCAAGTTCAGTAGTTTATCAGCCGGAATTTTTAAACCTTTTTTTTGTTGTTCATTTTTTACTCATGTATTAGATACATTTTCGATAAACCTTTTCAAAACTTAAATGATTTATAAAAATTATCACAGAAGAAGACAGTAATTTGTTCATGCCTCATCTTCAGTCCGGTGATCAGGCTGGCACGTTGTTTAAAAATGTATGGTATGGCGGTCGGTGTAAACTCAACACTTCGCTAATGAGTAACTGAGGCATACAGATGCAGACAGGCAAGACTTTGGACCCCAGCTGTGTTGCTCTGCATGTTACCGTTAGTTTGGACTGCGTCTGAGCCTCTTTCTTCTGGCTCTCCTTCAGCTGCTCCTCTGTCCACTTCAGCTTCTCTTTCAGAGAGTCCAGCTCTTTGTCTAAAGCCTGTTTCTGCACAGACAGCTGGTAGAGATAATAAATAAGGTGTTAGCTGGTAAAAAAAAAACAATCACACAAAGATTGGGTGACTGTTTTATGGAAGAAAATAAAGAGAGATTAACAAAAAAAAAAAAAAAGCAACCAAGGATTCTTGCTTTAGGTGCATTCATAAGGATGAAATGGAAACAACAAGCAGTGAAGACAAATATAAGCAACTGTTACACTTTGAGTGAACAGCCCAAGTATCGATTTCCTTTGAATAGATAGAAACTTTAATGTTTTTCATTTGGATTTTTATGTGTTAGACATGACTGATCGAAGCCTAGCTTTCACCACTCTTTCCCCCAGCTTCATTGTAAGACTCATGAGCTTTATTCCTCATTAGTTGTCCCTTGTTCTTAAAAATCGACACTAGAACACTTTTCCTCCATTCCTCAAGCAAATTCTCAGTCTTCAAGGTCTTGGCAGCTTTTACAACTCGTTTTAATCTTTCATCCCTAAAAATACTTTTTTAAAGAAAAGGGATGAATCTAGTGTCGGCACATTTCAGGCAACTTAAAAAAAGAATTTTACGTTTGAGGTTAAGGGTTTATGTTAAATAAACTGTTGTTTGACAACTAGATGATGATGTAGAAGACTTGGACCAAGAGAGATTATGAATGTATCAGGAAGATGAATTGTTTCCCTTCCATACAATCTTTCTCTGCTTTAAATAGCTTTTCAATTTATGAATTCCTTTTTTTGTCCATCACTCATTCAATTTAACCTTTTTTTAAAGAGAAACACCTCAGATCATTCAGAGATGTTTTTTTTAAAGGTATGATTAAATATAAAAATACATCCAATTGTAAAGAAATAGGTAACAAATGACCAGGACCACTTGTAAATTACTGAAAGAAACAACAAAATAATCTGTCTACCTGGATGAAGAATATAAAAAAGGGGCTTCAGGACATTTGCACAATATGAAATGCAAGTAACTAATCCCCTTTCAGCAATTGATCTGCCTTCGGTAATCCTAATAATGTTAATTTTGCATGAATTTATATTTTATACGCTTAAAATTTCAGTAAAGAACTAATTAAAAAGGAGGAACAGTGTGACAGAGACAGATTGTTACACCACAAAAAATAAATCATTTCACAGCTTTAAAGAGATGGCTGTTCAGTATCTAACAGGTAGTGAAACTATACTTCTTATAAGCTTGGACATTTCTTAAGACAGCACTGGCAGCAGGGACTTTTTTACTATTACGTTTCCTTTAACAAATCTACTTTAAGTGAGCCATTGAAATGAGCAAATCGGACAAAGAAATCACAGACATCAGACTCTTGTGATATTAATGCAAATCTTTGCAAAGCAATGAACGCATCTGCAGTTCGAAACAAACCAGCCAGCGTGGTGCATAAAATCTCATTTTAATCTTTAATGAGTTAAGAAACATTTAAATTATCCAAGCAGGCTGTGTTGGGTTTTGTTTCGGGTCAAACTCCAAGCATGTGCAAAGAAAATATCTGATTCGTCAAGTGTAATTTACTCACTACAACACTCCTCATCAGACTTCACTGTAGCTGACTTTGTGTGAAACAATCATTAAAACACTGTGTTCAATCGTTGTTGGTTGACACTCTATTAAAAAAAAACTGATCTTACTCAAGTTTTTTATAATCTTTGCTAATAATTTTGCTAATAAAAAAAGAAGATTTTTCTAAATTGATCAAAGATGCTGCAAATAAAATGCATTAATATCCTCTCTCTCTCACAATGTATTCCATCGCTATCGCACAAGATGTTAAAGGATACGGTCAGTCACAGTCATACAGTTGTTACCTTTGCTGTTTAACCTTTTCCACCGGGGGACAAACCAAGAGGACAGAAGAGGAGGACGAGGCAGAGTGGGATCAGGATGTAGGGGAACAGAAACACAAAAAGCTAAACAGCGAAAGAGAGAAAGGCAGGGAACAAAGGGAAGAAGAAAGTTTGGGAGTAGAATAAGTTACATTTATTTATCTTCAATACAAATAAGTACAAAGAATTGTATTGAATTAAAGGAGGAGGAAAAGAAGATCGGCTAAGGAAAGGATAAAAATGGTGGAAAGACTGGAAGGAAATGGCCGGAAACAGAACAGCTTGATAAAGCAGAGTTTCGTTTTTACTCTGGAGTTTCCACTGTTGATACGTACATTATTGTGGCTGTGTTATTTCAGAGGATCAGCTAGTGTTGTTATCGATCTGTATCATTCTGTGCACATGTACGTTTGTCCTCACCTTGTCAGCCTGGGCCTGCAGAGCGTTGTGGAGCGTCCTGGCCTGCTGGAGCTCCTGGCTGAGCTTATTCGCCTCCTGCTGGTGCTGCTTCTCCACACACTGCCTCTCCCTCTGAAGCTCCGCTAAATCCTGAAGCCAAAACACACACTGAAGTGTGAAGCTGCACCGCGGAACCGAGAGATCTGACCGCTTCCCGTTTCTCCAGTAGGTGTGTGTCTGACCCTCTGATGCGCTTTCTCCAGCTCCTTGGTGCGCTGCTGGTGCTGAAGCCGAATGCTCTCTGCATTTTGCCTCTGGCACTTGAGCTCCTCTTGAAGCTGCTTCAGTTTGTGCTCGGCTTCTGACGCCTGAAATGAAAGAGAAATTAGATAATTTAGAAGTTTGTTTCCCAAAGCTTTAAGACTTATGTTATAAAAAATCCTGTTATAAATAATATAATGAGACACATTTCTTTGCGGAGGAAAAGCTACTGCATTCATTGTTGCATTCCACTAAGAGTTTTGAACAGTTTTAGACAATTAACTGCTGAAATGAAAAATGCAGAAGCAGCAGTGTGGCGCTTGCTTTACCCGCTCTTTGTCCTGAGCCATCCGTGTACGCGCCATGTTGAGCTCATCCTGACTTTTCTTGAGGCCCAGCTCTTTAGCAGCCAGCTCCTTCTTCACGAGTCCCATTTCATGCTGGATGGACTTCAGCTTCCCGACCTTCTCAGACAGCTGCTGCTCCAGGGCCGAGAGGCGACTCTGCAGTTCCGATGAAGATACTAGTGGATTGATAAAACAAAAGCAAAAAAAAAACCAACAACACTCCATTATTAGGGAGAACTATTCTGACAAAAAGTAATATTTTACTTGTGGCAACCTCTATATGACCAGTAAAACCCAGTTTTTAGCAACCGCAAAGAATTCAATTCAAAAAAGGTGGAATAATGCACACAAACAAGCTAAACTAATTTTATGCCCAACTTTCCTTCATCTTAAGACTCACATTATAAGAATTTTCAGTGCATTGTGACCCATTTTCAAATGATAAAAAACAAATTGTAAAACACAAAGACAGAAGAATATCTTTATCACAGAATCAGTGTGTGCAATATTTATTTAGCAACGGACCAGTGACGGATTCAGAAGTTTTAAGGCCCAATGCAAACAAAGGCATGAACCTTTTTCAATCCTTACTAAGAAAAAAAAAGTTATTTTATATAGAACTTCTTCACTGGTCCAGTCTTTAGAAAGCCTTAATGTCCAGAATTCAGACGTCTGGAACTGCTTCTGAATAAAAACAACTCATTAAACAAATTAAATAAATGCATTTTTCATTCATAATATTAATTTCTGTAAAGATGTGTGCCAGGCAGCCATGTTTGTGACAAGTCAAAAATAATGTATGATTGCCAAGAAGTTCAACTCTGAATAAACAGGCTAAATACTATTGAAACTGAACCTATTGGCAGTCAAGTAATGACAGAGAGCAGGTGCCTTCCTAAGAAGAGCTAAAACACACTTATAGAGCATTAAATAATCATGGCTACAAACATAAAATCAAGAAGCCAGAAGGACTTAAGCAGGTTCTGCTGGAACCGCAACACTAAGCAATACCACTTGATTTATCTGGCAATCAGGCACTCAGCAAAATCTTACAGATGTGAATGCTGATGCACTTGAGTCATCAAACAGCATCACATTAGAACGACCATCTTATCGGACAAACATTATATCAACTAGACGTTATAACAGCAGCAGCAGAAGAGCGTTAAACACAACAGAAGCTTCATCATTAGTAACAATATAAAAAGAGAAATTTTTAGGAACATTTATGGCAGCATTAGCATCGTGCTAACCATAGCAACAAATGCATAATAAAACCCACATTATAATTAACAGCTGATTATCAGTAAAGAACAAATGACAACAGCTGACGAACAGAATAGATAAAAAATGTAAAAAGCAAAGAAACACGGAAGCTAAGACTAATAAAAGCGCACCAAGTATTTAACAGTAATAAAGACACACCTGGATTTACATTTAGGAAACTAGTAACTAGAAATCAAAGCAGCCTAAGACTGCTGGCTCTTCATAAATGGGGCCAATCCATACAGACTGGTTCAATGACACAAATACACAGCTGAAGTTAGTGTAAAACAAAACAAAAAATAGATAGAAAAAAAAAGGATAAAAAGAATATTTTCCTTGTCAAAATAAAATTGTATCTTTCTAATTTCTTGTATGACATAAGTATTGGTATGTTTTTGTGCAATTCTAAAAAAATATTTGATAACTAATATTAAAGAAATCTCAAACAATCGGTGAAATCTACATGATTCTCCATAAAGATTTATTTTTTTCTTTATAACAAATAGAGTAAATGGAGATGAGTGGAATAAAGACATGAGGAAAAACAGCGTTCCTCCCATGATGTCCCAGCAGCTGAAGGCGGAATGTATTGTTTTACGTTCAGCCGTCTCTTCCTCATCTGATCAAACAAGTTGGAGCTGAGACCAAGGAAAGTGTTACACCATGATTTGAAAGAGCCACAGTGTTCGATGCAGCTGCTTTTAGAGCAGGGAGAGGAATGTCTGGCTGAGGCAGAGAGATTTCTACACAAACTCTTATGTGACAACATTTGGTGGGGTTTTGTGGAGCACCTATTAGATGTGTTGGCTAATTTCAGGAAAACCTCAAAACCTGTTTGGACTGATGTGTAAAGATTAGACTTGAAATCTAATCCAAATCAGATCCACTCTGTTTGAATGTTTAGGATTAGAAATGTAAATGGATAAGTGGACAAAAGCATGATCATGCTGAGTTTAATCTCTAATAATCCAGGTTACTTTTTTAATCTTTCTTCAGGATAAAGACTGCAATCTGAGCTGGCTGCATTAGATTGCAGGGCAACTAACAATCTCTACGGCTGATGAACTCTAACTTACTGTCTGTTTCCGTCTTGTGAACCTTCACTTCAGAACTCCGCTCCAAAGCAGCTTGATGCAGGACCTCGGGGCTTGGCATCTGAGGTAAAGACACAGGTCGTCTTCTGGAGACAGGCCTAGAGTCATCCCGTTCCCACGGAAACACCGCCGAGGGTTTGGAAAAGATATCCGACTGGTCAGATGGGTGACGAAGCGGGGTGCTGTTGTGCTGCTGTCGAGGCAACGGAGAGGCGGTCGTGTCTGAAAACTGGAGTCGCTGCTGCAAAGAAAGGATGAAAAAATGAAAGAAAAAAAACCCCAAACCAATAAGATGTTAATCTACGAGGAAAATCCACACATCAGAGACACAAAATATATATTTTCATTTTAACTAAGACTCTAAATTCCTAACCCCATTCTACATTTGTTCAAATGCAACCATCCTGTGAAAAAAAGATTAAAGTTTAGAGATAGTTTCCTTCTGTTTAACACCAGTACGGACTATGAAGACATAAACAAGCAGTTTTTGTGTGGATGAACCAAAACTTTAACCTAACAAAGCTAAAAGATAAAGCTCAAGATAAATTAGTGCACAGACTAGTAGCCAGGCCTTCTCATCAAACATCAGTGTCTGACCTCACAAATGCCCTTCTGAAAGAAAGGTTCAAAAAATCCTCTTAAACACTGTCCTAAACCTTGTGGGAAGCATGCAGGTGAGCAAATACTTTTAGTAACCGCACCTTTCTAGCCAAGAGCGCCTGTTAACATCCGTTAGCTTCAGTTAGCTCGTAGTTACATCAGCTCAGAGTGTCAATCATCCTCCCTCACCCTCACAGCCCCACTCTCCGCTCCACTGCTTTGCCCATTTTTTTTTTTTTTTACGGGCATGAGGAGGCACATGACACGGCCAAGATGGTGGTGAAGGGAACCGCCCAGTTTGGCTTCAATTCAGCCCTTCAGAAAACTACGGCTGACGTCACCGAGACTTTCTCCAAGTGTTGCTAATATAAATTATGAATGACTGCTCAAAGTAGAAAGTTTGAGTACTGTTCTTACTTTACAGGTTTTCTACAGATATCGATCAGTGCATCTCTAATAATGGACTCGTGTGTGTGGCTGTCCTGTTAATGTCATACTAGCACAGATACTGCAGTAAAATTTGACCCGTTTAATGTTTACACGACAAATCAATAAAAAATAAAGAATACGTCCTTTTTGCTATAAAACTCACACATTTTGTAATTTTCAAAACTTTTTAAGTCATTTCTTTACATTTTTGTCAGATTTGGTCTAGTCGGTATTTTCTGTTTTAAATAATCAAAATTCTACGGATAACAAGGGGTATATTTTGTTGTGAAACAAGGTACCATAATGAAATAAGATAAATGTGTAAAATAATGTAAAATTAATAATGCTAAAAAAATCCTTCATGCATAACCTTTTACAGAAAAAGCTTAAATAAGGCCAAAATTGTATTTTAAGGCCTTTTTCCAAATAAAATTCTAAATTGCAGCATTGCCCATAGATATAAGAAGATATTTATACAAATTGTTATAAAATGACAGGAACGTGTCCTGATCTGCCTTTTAGATAGAGTTAAATGCTTTACTATTGATTTTAAATGGTCACAGCGGGTCAAACTGTAATAACAGGCAAGCCCATCTGGACCACATGGATGGAAAATAACTGATTAGTTCATTAAGTCTGTAATTTGAGGATAGAAAGGGCAAGAACATAAACAAAGAAGGATTGGAGTTCTGCTTTTCTGGCATGAAAGGCTCCAAATCCTCCCAGTGAGACGAGCTAAACTCCACGGGAGCTCGGGATTTGAGGAAAGCTCAGTGGAAGAATAAGCTGCTACTTACTCGGATGGGATGTCCCCGGCTCTGCCCTTCATCCCGCTGCCCGGATCCCTCTTCCTGTCTGCTCCCTTTAGGGCAAAAACAGAACATAGCGACTGAAGTTAGAGCCTGAAACGCATCGACAAAGTTGAACAAGAGCAACAGCTGAGAATAACCAAACAGTGGAAAGATAAACACAGCGGCCCCCAGGGACTGATAGGCTGGGAAAGCTTCAGAGCTGAAGGACATTATTAATATTTACTCTACTCAACTGGGGATTTTTGTGCTTTTACTATTTAATTTGCTAAATTATACAGGAGGATTAGTCAAAAAATATTATACAAGATCCACTAATGAGAACAAACAAAGGAGTCATAAATTTCAAACACTGTACCATTGTGTTCCCAGGGAGAGGATGCACTCCAGCAGGGTGTGGAGAACAGGGTGGTGTCTGCGAGCCGGCTGCTGTTCTGCAGTTTTTCCAGCTCAGCTTCCAACCTGCCACAGAGAGATGAGCGTCGGTGAAAAATATGGCAGGAAAACAGAAAACCTACACAGATAAACAATTTGATCCCAAAACAGGAAACTAATGATTGTCTGTTAGAATGAAACCAGATTTTACTTTGGAAACTTGCAAACATTTAAACTGAGTTTAAAGGCGAAGCACCAGTAGAGACAGAAGGCTTTAAACCATGGAGTCATATTTCAACCACCTGTCACTGTACTTTACAATCAATAAGAAAGTAAAGATATATTTTAATTTTCTTTTTATATAAAGAGATCTGAAAAACATGCAGTGCATTTAACCCTCTTTTCTCTAATACTCCTAGCTAAGATCCAGTTCAGATAATTGTCTTCAGAAGTAATTTGAGTAACAAATGGAGTCCTGCTGTGTGTAGTTTAAATTAAGTATGAATACAGATGTTCTGTGAAGACCTCAGAGGTTTGTTAGAGAACAACTGTGACTGCATCAGACAAATCGCTGCAGCCTAACTACTGAAGCAAAAAAGGGGCGCATGCAGAAGGATTTTATCTTGCTTGAAGCAACCAGAAAAGCAGTCGTCTGGAAAGTCTCGCTAGATTCTGATCAATTTAATTGAAGAAATTTTCTCAGATTCCAAAACAGTGCGGCTCTTTGTAGATCGTTCAGAGGAGGCAGTTTGTTTAAGTAATTTATGGAAACACACCGCATTTAACATCCAGCAGCGGTGACAGTGTTGTAACGACAGAAAAAGTAATTACTCAGATTACCCAGTTACTGATAAAAGAATGGCGTAAGGTAACGTTGTTCTTTTAAATCGCTGTTATTACCGACACCGCTTATAGGAGGGTGAGAAGAAGAGCAGTTATTGAAGGAAAACCATAAGAAGTGCAGCTATATACAGACGTGGACAAAATTGTTGGTACCCTTCATTAAATCAAAGAAAAACTCATAATGGTCACAGAAATAACTTTAATCTGACAAAGGTAATAATAAATAAAAATTATATAAATGTTGACCAATGAAAGTCAGACATTGCTTTTCATCCATGCTTCAACGGAATTATTTAAAAAATAAATGCATGAAACAGGCCTGGACAAAAATGATGGTACCCCTAGAAAAGAATGAAAATAATGTGACCAAAGGGACATGTTAATCCAAGGTATGTCCACTAATCAGCATCCTAGGTGTCTACAATCCTGTAATCACTCAGTGGGCCTATATATAGGACTCCAGGTAGTCACTGTGTTGTTTGGTGACGTGGTGTGTACCACACTCAATATAAACCAGAGGAAGCAAAGGAAAGAGTTGTCTCAGGAGATGAGAAAGAAAATCATAGACAAGCATGTTAACTGTAAAGGCTATAAGACCATCTCCAAGCAGCTAGATGTTTCTGTGACTACAGCTGCACATGTCATTCAGTAATGTACGATCCATGGGACTGTAGCCAACCTCCCTGGACGTGGCTGCAGGAGGAAAATTGATGACAGATCAAAGAGACGGATAATCCAAATGGTAACAAAAGAGCCTAGAAAGACTTCAAAATAGATCCAAGCTGAACTTTATGCTCAAGGAACATCAGTGTCAGATCGGAACATCCTTCGCTGTTTGAGCCAAAGACGGCTACATTGGAGACGAACAAGGAGAGGAGAAAACCTTAAAAAAAACCAGACTGGAGTATGCCAAACTACATGCTGACGAGCCACAAAGCTTCTGGGAGAATGTCCTGTGGACAGATGAGACAAAAATTTAACCTTTTGCCAAGGCACATCAGCTCTATGTTCACAGACGGAAAAATGAAGCATATCTAGAAAAGAACACGGTCCCTACTGTGAAACATGGGGGAGGCTCGGTTATGTTCTGGGGCTGATTTGCTGCATCTGACACAGGGTGTCTTGAATCTGTGCAGGGTACAATGAAATCTCAAGACTATCAGGGGATTCTAGAGAGAAATGTGCTGGCCAGTGTCAGAAAGCATGGTCTCAGTCGCAGGTCACGGGTCTTACAACAGGAAAATGACCCAAAACACACAGCTAAAAACACCCAAGAAGGGCTAAGAGGAAAACACTGGCCTTCTATGAGCCCTGATCTCAATCCTATTGAGCATCTTTGGAAGGAGCTGAAACGTGCTGTCTGGAAAAGGCGCCCTACAAACCGGAAACAACTAGAACAGTTTGCTCATGAGGAGTGGGCCAAAATACCTGCTGAGAGGTGCAGAAGTCTCATTGACAGTTACAGGAATCATTTGATTGCAGTGATTGCCTCAAAAGGTTGTGCAACCAAATATTAAGTTGTGGGTACCATCATTTTTGTCCAGGCCTGTTTCATGCATTTATTTTTTAAATAATTCCGTTGAAGCATGGATGAAAAGCAATGTCTGACTTTCATTGGTCAACATTTATATAATTTTTATTTATTATTACTTTTGTCAGATTAAAGTTATTTCTGTGACCATTATGAGTTTTTCTTTGATTTCATGAAGGGTACCAACAATTTTGTCCGCGTCTGTATATATATATATATATATATATATATATATATATATGGCAATGAATCAAATTTTAATCAAAATCGCAATATTAAAAAGCTTGATCACGATAATCGCGTGGCGTGTTTTAATTGTTATGCCATCTGACCAATCCAGTCGAAGCGCTGGCGTTTTGTCAAGCTGAATGGCCAATCAAGTTGCTGAAAAAACATTCACTACTGAGAAGCAGGAGAGGAGTACTGAGATGCTAGTAGATGACCAAGGTTAGTGGTTAGCCTTAGCACGCAGTTTTGAAGTGATGCGATGATATAGCAATACAACAGGAGCGGAACGCACAATCTGTATGCCACATTAATAGTGAAGGCTATATTTAATTATTTTTATTATTAATAATATTTTGATTAGACAAAAATCAAGGAAAATGCAGTGAAAATAATCCCGATAACTGTATTTTCAGAATCGCCTACCCCTAGTAAAACTTTTTTTGTAAGAGACTGTATGTAAACTGGAGACATCTGAAGTCTTTGCCCATTAATTCGCTTAGCCACTCAAATTTAGAAAATATAATGGATTTAACATTTAAGACGTTTTTCTGTATTTAATGAAAAAAAACACAAAGAAAGAAAAGCTAAATATAGGTGAACTATCAACGTAACTTCCCACCATATAGTTGACTTATGCTGACCTCTTGATTTCTTTTGTCAGGTGGTTGTTCTGGTTCAGAGCAGCATCTAGCTTCCCCTCCAGAGAGCATACCAGGGCCTGCTTGGTATGAAGCTCCTGGGTCAGGCGCTCCTTGCTGGTCACGGCCGCCTTGGCCTCTTCCCGAACGCTTTGCAGCTCTCTCTGCACAAACTGCAGCTCCCCACGGACCTCCTCATGCTTCAACGAAAGGAGGAGGAGGAAGAGGAGGGCAGGGAAACAGGATTGTTTGTCTGAAGGTTTTACATTGAATGTAACAAGAATCCAAAGTGACACGTGTGAAGGGAATATGACAGATTAAGAAAGTCTAAAATATTCCTGTTCAAAATACACAGTCCAAATGCTGACAGAAGCATTTATGACTTTACCGATAAGTTATTGGTCATATTGATTCTGTTGGAGAGAAAAAAAAAGCCTGTAACTGAGAGCTATTAATAAGGCTGTCTGTGTTTACCTTCGCTGTTTGTTTTTCAAGGCTGGTATGAATGTTGTCCAGCTGTAGCTGCTTCTGTTTGTTCTCCCTGGACAGTCGCTCCTTAACGACCTGCAGCTCCTTCACCTTCTGCAGGACCCTCCCAGAAAGACCCACCGTCCAGTCCTCCTCGGCCCAGCTCATCTCTGTCTGTCTGGGCCTGACCGGACGGGAACAAGGAAATTATGTTAGCAACAGAACAGCATCCTTTACTGCAACGATGCACAAATAAACTCTGACAAGATTTTCCACCAACTAGCATTTGTTCAAATCAAAGCTTCTAGTGCAGCAGGTGTCCAAGTGTTTCATTCAGACCATTTGCAACAAGCAATTCATCGAATTTTATACAAAATCACAATATTAAAAAGCTTGAAGACGATAATCTTGTGGTGTGTTTTAATCGTTATGCCAAACGACCAATTGAGTCGAAGCGCCGCCTTGTTGTCAAGCTAACTGTCCAATCGGGCTAGCCGCTGCTTTTGCCAGTCTTTCTTCAAACGCAAACTTTTTTAGCGACCCCTGCATATGTGTTTTATGTTATGCATGCCTGACCAGGTGAGAGATGTGGCGTCGGCATAGCAACCGTGTGGCTGGGGAAGGGCCCAGGGGCGTCCTCCGTTTCTGTAGAATGGATGCTTCATAGTAGAAACTTAGCATTTAGCGTTAGCAATCAGTTTGGAAGTGATGTGATGATGTTAGCAATAAAACATCATCTGTATGTGACATTAATAGTGAAGGCTACATCTGTTTTTATTAAAAGAAAATCCAGATGGTTTAATATAGTGAAAATGATCACAATTATTTTATTTTCATAATCGCCTGGCCTTGGTACAAACGTGACCTGTAACACAGGTATTTAATGCAGATGGACACAACAAATGTTTTTTTAATGAAAGTTGTGATCTTTTTTATTATATTAGCCATGTTTCTTTTAAATATTTTTGCTTTAATATAAAAATAAATAGCAAAAGTTAGCACAAACATTCAGCAACATTTACTAAAATAAAAAGGTTGGGCACCAACATTCATTCAAGTAGGGATGTAAGAAAATATCGATATGCCAATATATCACGATATTTTATGTCACGATATTCTATCAATATTCAAGAGTAAAGAATCTATTCTTTGTTTTGAAGAACTTCAATGGAGTTCTGAGACATCACAGTGATTTTGGCAGAAACATAGAAAGTAGGACTGGTAGTTGGTGGCTTTTTTCACCTCCTTCGTTCCAATGGATCAACTAGAACAAGCAATAAAACTGGATGTGTTATGGATGAAACAGGTTGGAGTGTTTAGGATGCTGTGTCAGGTTTTCTACAATTAAATTCAGTTTTGGAAAATCCCAATACATAAGATTACTCATCGTATCGTGATATATTACAATATATTGTATCGTTCACTCCATATCGTGATACATATCGTATCGCCAGATTCTTGCCAATACTTATCCCTACATTAAAGGGAGCAAAACACAACTAACTTTTGAAGAAAAAGTGCCTTCTTGACCGATTTTAGTAAAGAGAATGGAAAAAGCTAAAAAAAATTGAAAATATTTGCTTTTCTTCATTTAAAAAAATATAAAAAATAAACAAACCTGTGAAACCCTTGATTCAGATTTACAATGAATAACTAGGAATGTAGAAAATATCAATACGGCGATATATCGCAACAATTTGTCATGATATTGTGTTGATGGCATGTAATGAGATCGACATTTTATTTTTTTTAGAATTTGAAGGGAACTATTAATGATGTCAGTAATTTTTGTATGATTTAAATATATTATATATCTATATATATATAGATATATAATATATATATATAAAGACATAATTCAAAGTATGACTGGTGGCTGTTTTCAACTTCTTCGTTTCAGTGGGTCGTTTAGATCTAGTAATAAAACTGGATGTGTTCGGTATGATACAGGTTGGAGTCTTTCGAATGCAGTGACAGTTTTTCTACAGCTAAATTCATTTTAAAAATGACAACATGTGATTTTACTCAAAGTATAATATATCATGCTGCCATCCCCTGTACCATGATACATACTGTGTCACGAGATTTAACACTTTCTAAAAAAAATATGATTCATTAAAAACATTGCAGGTTTTATTTTAAAAGCAGAAAAATCACGAAATTATACATACAAGGAGTAAAAGTACTTTGAACTTGGTGAATTTTTGCACTCCACTGTTCTTACACCATCTGATTATTAATCATAATTTTTAATGAGAAAACAAGTCGTAAATATTGAAGCAATGAGGAAGAATAGGTTGCTAAAAATAAACTAGGTGATTAATATTCTTGCAGGACTGTGTTCGAACAGGATACATGTTTTAATCCTCTGTGAATCTGGATTTCTCTGTGACTCTTGCTTTTGTTGCTACGGCTTTGCTGCCTCAGAGGAACACTGGTTGTCACAGCTGGGAAGCTGTGACTCACTGTTTTCCTACACAAACACAAACTGTCCTAGCAGAACTGCCAGATGGAAATAAATCCCTGCTTTCCCATAGTTTGGTATGAACACAGATCATTTCACGTAAATTATTTGCTTCATGCACATGTTTCAAGTTCAGCGGGTTTTGAGTGCAACCACTCGACGTTTTGTGCTTGCAGGTAGGCAGCACCAGTGTTATTAATAAGGACAGTTGAAAGGAAGAGTGCAAGAATGAAGAAAAGCCTGACTGAAAATGACAGCTAAAGCTAAGCTCTGTTTTGACATGTATTCTAGCCCTAAGGCTTATCATCTGCATCATAACTGCACTCAGTTAGTGTATTATCTCAGTACTGCTGTCATCGTTTATCTGTTTCTCTGCAAACCGACAGAAGGCAAGCAAGAAACTGTCGACGAGTGTTCAATAACAGGTTTGAATCAAGACGATTCAAGAAAAACATAATCATACTCGCTTCGTTAAAGCTTGTGAAAACTAGTTTTTAAAAATAATTTCAAGTCTATTTTATTAATTTCACTACACATAAATGTACTGCATCTTTACGACAATACACCAATCATGGTTCTGGCATTAGATGAAGTACAAGCACGAAAATTAGTAGCTGGGTTCGAACCTTTAACCCTCTAACATGTGAGAAGCCAGGACCTCACTGGGGATTACCCTTCTGCTTGGTTCAGTTTTACCAAGTATTTCTCTGTCATCAACTAATTGCTTCAGCTCAGAAACAAAGCAAATCTTCAGCTGGTGTCCAGGTTAAATGTCATAATGGTTGTAATACACCAAGACAATTTCAGCTAATGAACATTTTGCATAGCTGCAAACATAGAGATGAAAAATTTAGGTTTTAGCATTATTAGTAAATTAGCTTTGAGCAGCAACAATTTATTTAGTCATTTTCTTATATTCAATTCAAGCTTCGTTGAAATGTGTTTATGTGACTAATAAAACCCACCAGCAGGAGTAGTTTCTGAGTTACTTTGGTTTAATAAGTGGAACTAAATCAGTCATATTTAAGAAGAATTGTGCCCAATAAAATCTAAATACATAAAAAGATCATATATAACCTCTAAGGCCAGCTAGTCTCCTAGAGTAACATGTAACTTTAAACTTTCAATTATTTGTTATAACAGACACCATCAGTTAGTCTAAAGTCAATAAGAGTGAATAGTTGCTATTGATCATGTTTATTTGCTTCTTTGCAATGAAAACAAGCTGCTAATGAGTCTTTTTTCAGATGGAATTCACAATCCTATTTCATATGTCTTTCAAGCTCAATTACTAATGCCCACTATGATATTCTTGAGAATTTTCACATTCACAGTATCCCTATAGACCTTCCTAATATATGAGAGCAAATTGAACATTTTAGGCCTTTTACAAGCTGGAAAAGCCTTGCAGAGTGTCTGTATGCCAAATGCAGGAAAAAACTGGTTTAAAAGTCTATATATGATATCTGTAAATAATAGAAATACTTAAGTAATAGGGACATTTTGTTTTACAGATATGAATTAGGTAAACTGACTACAAATGTTATTCTGATTTATGAAAGAAAAGAAAAAAAGTATCTGGACGTCTGATAAAACCAAAATAAATAGGAATGCAGCGATATGAACATTTCAGCCAGCATGAATATTCGATATTAAGACTGCTGTATTGGGCAATATTCCATATTTCTCTCCCCGTTCCTTGTGTTGTTCACATAGTTGATGAACTGCAACTATATTAAAATACTGTACAATGACAACAAAGGATGTTAATTCCATATTATTCAAAAGTGATGCAAAATCAGGGGCTGCACGGTGGCGCAGTGGGTAGCACTGTTGCCTTGCAGCAAGAAGGTTGTGGGTTCGTATCCCGGCCCAGGGTCTTTCTGCATGGAGTTTGCATGTTCTCCCCATGCATGCGTGGGTTCCCTCCAGGTACTCTGGCTTCCTCCCACATTCCAAAAACATGACTGTCAGGTTAATTGATCACTGTAAATTGTCCTTAAATTGTGTGCATGGTTGTTTGTCCTGTTTGTCCTGCCCTGTGATGGACTGGCGACCTGTCCAGGGTGTACCCCGCCTCTCGCCCGTTGACAGCTGGAGATAGGCACCAGCACCCCCGCGACCCATAAAGGATTAAGCGGTTAAGAAAATGGATGGATGGATGGATGCAAAATCATTTAAGAATATTCAATAACTGTGTATTAAAGGTTAATTCATAATATAGGTCAAATACTGCAATCCTGAGGAACCCTTGTTCACATAAAATCACTGAAGACTATAGGGCTTGACTTCATCAAAAAAAAAGACACTTAAATAATGTTTTTGGCGCAATTTTAGTCCTGTAAAAATTTATTTTACACGAACAGAAAATAAAATAAATAATCAGGTTTGTTTTAGCGTGATCAGTGACGTAACAAATGAATGACACATATATATCGCTTTCCTGGAAAAAAAAAAAAAAAAACTATTATAGCCCATCGTGAATACAGAAGACAATCATCCAGAACTCCCCCCTGTTTGCGGCGGCCTGAGATGATCCGGGATGCCGAATGTTTGTATTTACAGTCTATGGTTTGGACGAAGATACAGATAACGACCAAAATAAGCAGAAAGTAATACGTCAGTTCCACGTCAAATGTGGAGTGAGTCAGTGAACGAGCCGCAAGCTTTGATACATCAGATCAAAAGTCACTTTTCTATCAGTTGTCAGCTCGGTCCATCAGCGATCAGCGGCTGGCATCAAACCCAGCAGTGATGCTACAAGCTAACCCCATAGTGAAGCTACTCACCATCCACTTCAGAGCGTCACAAAGAGCGCGATCCGCCGGGGAGACCCGGGCATGCAGCCGTGACAGCGGTCAGAAAGACGAACACCGGCGGCCAGGGAGAAGAGCAACAACCGCAGACGGGAGAAAACTCAACACGAACTCTTGACAGCTTTCCTGCGAGCTTCCAGATACTGATCTGTCCCACTGATAACCTAACCGAACCCCGGGCGGCACGAGGCGGCAGTAGGGGGGGGGGGCTGATGACGTAGCAGGGGAATGTTTTGGGAAAAGTCCTCGTGGCGGGGTGACTCTCTGAGGACCTCTAGCGGTAGAAGGATGTTACTTATTAAAGTCACTTTACCAGCGGACTTTTTCAGAATAAAGACGTACTCCGATTCCGATTGTGGTTCTTGCAATACTATATAATACAATAATAATAATAATGTAGTGGCTACTTTAGATAGTGAAAATAAAGTCAGTATTTCGTTTAACAAATTACGTATCTTCCGGTTCACTTTTCTTCTTGCTTTTTAATTTATGCGTTTTCTGTTCAATACTATGCTCAGATGCATACCTTTATTATTTGAAGAAGTAATAATCCATACAAAGCCTACCGAACGACGATGTTTGCTTTCTCTTTGAGCAGATATCTAAAATAACACTCATCCAATCTTGCTTGTCATTCCAGATAAAAAACGGACAAAAAATGTATCAAACTAACTGCTTCTTATCCTCTATTTCTTTTTCTTATCTTCTTTCTTACAACCGCCTTGTCAAAAACAGCACTTATCAGATATTCTCTTAGCACTTCCACTAGAGGGCGCTTTTTTACACAACATGTTATAAAGAAGACCTTAATACTAGAAATGTTCTACAGGTTATGGAAGGTTGACCTTCACATCATTGTTTAACCAATTTACCTAGTTACGAGCCCTAAATTGACCCGTTCTCAACCTTTTTTGGAATGTGTTGCAGATATGAATGAAAGGACATGATAACTATTTACAAGTCAAATGAATGCTGACTAGACAATACATGAAATAGTTTGCGTTCAGATCCTCTGCAGTAAAAACAAGTCAGAGTAAACTGTAGATCACTACACTCAAAAAACAAAAACCAACGTGCTGGGTGAAGATAATAAAATTATGGAAATATTTTCTACCCAACTGATTTGGGTTGATTTAGCAATAAAGAATTTTGTTGAGTGAACTGAATTTAAACATTTTGGTTCAAGTTCATACATTTAGGTTACTATGAGGCTTAAAAATAAAAAGCAGGATAAGGGACAAACTCAGAAAAGGGATTTTATTTTTTGAGCATATGCACTAACCACTTTGCTACAATATAATTCAGAAAACATCTATTTACTAACATATTTGACTTGATTTAAGTGTTAACTAAACATGATTATAATGTTTCACTAATATAATTCTGTCACTTTTTTATTAAAAAAGGAAATTGGGAGGTCTTTATAATATAACAATTTTTAGTTTACACTGGAAAACGAACTGATATATGTTATTATATAAAGGTTTTCTGAGTGATTGTGTAGCAAAGTGGTTAGTGCAGGTGCTCAAAAAACAGAGGCCCTTTTCTGAGTTTGAGTCCCATCCCAACAAAAATATTTATTGCTAAATCGACCAAAATCAGGTGGGTGGAAATGATTAACATAATTGTATTATGTTCACCCAGCAAGTTTTTTTTTAGTGTACTTTCTTTTTTTATTTACTTTTTCTGATTTGAGGATCTGTCTCTCTCTCTCTCTTTTTTCTCTCTTTCTCTCTCTCTCTCTCTCATATACAACTGTTGTGTATGTTTTTTTAAATATCAAGCTTTATATTATTATGATATATGATATTTCTATGATCCCTCTCTGCCTATTATGATAGATGTAAGAGACGGTTTGAACTTCCTCCTTCTCTCTCTGCTCTTTGGTCCTGCTCTGCATCCATAAAGCTTTCTTTTCAACTCCTCTGGGATTTGGGATTCCAGTTCCTGCATCGTTTGAGCTTTTGAGATGCTTTTCAGCTGCTGTAGGTTGTAAAAACAAAACCTTCTTGCCATGGTTATCATCATAACAAATGTCTGAAAGTAAAAAATGGAAGAACAAAGGTAAGGTAGGGAGAATTGAGATATGAGAGACAATTAGGGTAATACTCTGAAGTTTGGAGTTGTGGCAAATGAAAAGATGAAAACAATCCATGGGAATAAATGATCCTTGAAGGCACTGCATAAAAAAGTCAACACAAAATGCAAAATGGAAGGTCTTAGCACATATTTTTTATGTTACAAGAATGGATATAAATATATGTTTTTTTACTTTTGAGGCTGCTGTAATGATACCCTTCAATTTGTAATCAAATCCTAATTCTGCTCTCTGAAAGACATGTTCTTACGATGCCCCTAAACAGTCAAGTGTAGTATATTACTCTCCACACATAAATATTCAACTAAATCCAGTAAAATTTGCAAAATCATGTCTTCAAGACATGCATCTATATTAGGACTCAGAGTAGTAATTCGATTAGCAGTCACAACAAGCAGTCATACTTCCAGGGAGGCTGTGGATTTGAATGTAATCTGGGATTTGATGGCTCAGTGCTGAGTGGTGTGGAAACCCAGAAACTGGCCTGATGTTCCTTATATATACTCTCTGAGATAGACTGCTGAGTATTTACAGGTGATGTTATGTCACTGGAATGTTGTGCAATAACAAAGTGGTATATTGAAGGACCACTGTTCGCCCATTTGAAGTAAAATCTTAGATATTTTGTTTTTTAGGAAGAAGTCAAAGAGGTTTGAAACCTTTAAATGGTCTTCAATGTTTTAAGATCGCATACGACAGAAACAAATAACACATTTTCCTCTTTATCGGAATACAAATGTGCATCTGATGATGCAACGAGAAACACGTTGATAAGAAAATAATTTGGTTTAACAAAAACAGATCTGTTGATATCAGCCCTGTGCTGTTATGTAAAATGATTTCCATCAGTCACACTGACGCAACCAGCTCTCCATGCAGGCGTGCACTCATGTCCCAATAAGCTCATCTCGTCCCTCTATCGTTATTAATACGGGGTGACATTTATTCTCAATCCCAAACTCAGACACTCGCTCCACGCACGGCTCAAAGTATTATCCGCGCTGTCTGCCGGGGACCTCCACAGGTAGCCAGGCAGTCAGGCAGCTGTGGGCCACCAGCTGGAGTCTCATTCATCCACTTTGCCTATGGAGGTCTGCGCTTTCTCTGGTTTCTGAAAGTCTTGCCTAGACAACTGAGAGATTTCCGACGGACCGAAACGCATCACAGCTTTGTATATTCATTATAGTCATTAAGGTAAGACTGATTAAATAAAAAGAGAGAATAGGCATGTGTTACTATCAAGACTTTTTAATATAACATTTTGGGGTTGGTTTTTTTGTCAACATTACTTTTCCCAGATGTTTCCCTGGTCGGCAGTCTTCTCCCTTGAGCCCAAAGTGCCGGGTCAGCGCAGCAGTGAAGAGCTGGTGACCAACACCCTGATGCTGGAGCTGGGGGCCATGGTGAAGCGCACTGAGCGCATCCGTTTGGAGAGGGCCACCGAGGGCCGGCGCCGGCGCCGCAGCTCCTCCTCCACGGCCGACTACAGCTGGCTGGCAAACGCACCGACCCCGCAGCCCTACCAGCTCACCCCCAATGAACTGCTGGACCTGCAGGACCTCTGTGCCAAGATCCCCCCTGCACAGTGTGGCCCCGTCATCGTTAGGTAAGAAACAGTGAAACAGGTGTAAAAGTCTATCAGGCTGGAAAATAAGCAGATAATAGAATAAAAAGGCTTTAAGTTGACTGGTGAGCCATAAAAGGTACTTGAGGAACATTTATTATGAATTGTTTAGTTAATATTCAACATCCCTGTTTGTTTAACTGCTTTTCATCAATGTTCGGACTCACTAAAATATTTATCTCAGTACAGATGATATTAAAATATGTCATTTAAAGAAGCAACTAAAGACCAGAGAGTTGCAGAGTTGCAGTCTGGTAATCCCTTTAACACCCTAAGCAACAACATGCTGATACTCTCAGATCCTCACTCCTACCTGTTAAATACAATGTGATGAAACTCCTTCTGGTTCTGATCATGTAATAGTATTTTTTCAATCTGATGTAATTTTGCGGGTAGATCTACTGAAAGAGAGCTAAAAAGAACAGTCTAAACCCGTTTTCAAATTTGGTTGGTTGGTTTTGTCACTATACTTATTTTGGACCATTGACTGAACAAAAACAAGACGAAAATTATCATAAAAATAATTTTTTTTTTATATTTATAAAGCTGGTTAATAAATAAATGTCCATCTATGGCCTTCCAAAAGTATTCATACCCCAAAATGTTTTCTATTGTTTTATTTAACTTATAAGATATGACTACAAGCTTGTACTTTATATGGATTCTGTGTGACAGATGAACAAAAAATAGTGCATGAAGCTGAAAAAAACACATTTGAATTTTTTTTATAGGAATACGATTTGTTGTGACATAGATTTACATCTATCTATCTATCTATCTATCTATCTATCTATCTATCTATCTATCTATCTATCTATCTATCTATCTATCTATCTATCTATCTATCTATCTATCTATCTATCTATCTATCTATCTATCTATCTATCTATCTATCTATCTATCTGTCTGTTAATTAAACTAACACCCTGAACATATACCATCCCCATTATGGTAATAGCAGTTTGATTCTGTGGGGAACTAAATAAAGGGCAATACTAGAAAAAAACCTGCTAGAGCCTGCAAAAACCTTAAGAAATAGCATGATGGTTCCCCCTGTAGCAGGAAAACAAGGCTAAACACGGAGCTACATAGAATATTCAATTTAACGTGTAGAATTAATCAAACAGAATCTGTGGAAAGTTCTGAAAATTGACGCATATAAGCCACCAGGTTGACCAAGTTTGAGTTATTAGGTGAAGAACAGAGCCTAATGCCTGGCAAATAGATGTACAAAGCTGATTGAGACATGAGCACAAGATGAAGTTGGTTCTGAGTATTGAATCAGGATGGATGAATACAAATGCATGCCACACTTTTCTGATTTTCATTTGTAAAACAACAATAAAAGAAAACCATCCTTTTTCTTAACTTTTTATTCGTGTTTTACTTTGAATTGTCATACACAGCTCTAAAAAAAAAGGCAAGGGTTGCAAGAAAAACTTTTGCAAGTTTATATGTTTTCTGAATTTTCTGTGGGTGTAGAGAGATTTTTCAGGACCCTTTAACAGATCTGAGATCAACCTGCTTTGTTCTCTCCCTGACTTAACACTGGCTTTGATCCCGTTAAAGTAGGGATGCAACAATACCGCTTTTTTTCTAGCCAATACGATACCGATACTTGTAATTGAGTACTTGCTGATACAGAGTACCAATACAGAAACTTCTACCACAAAAAAAAAAAAAAAAAAAAAAAAAATCAATGAATTGGAAGACGGGCTTTATTTTCTTCTCTGCTTGTTACAACAAATGATGGTGAATTAGATAAAAAACATAAAATATTGATTAAAAAGACCACAAATATAAACTTTAAGGTGAAAAATCAACTTTTCCTCTTAAGTTATTGCTGAGTTTCCACATTTTAAGTATCGGTTCATAGCTACATAAGAATGGTATTGGCCCCAAATACCTGATACCAGTATCGGTATTGGTGCATCCCTACTTTAAGGTCATGCAAACATGTTAACTCAGATCACATCTTTTCCCCTCACTGCAGGTTCAGGAGGCTGGTGTCACAGATGGAGCCCGAGGTTCACGAGGTCCCCCGGCTGTTTCGCACAGTGCTATGCGACTGCGTGGATGAGGTCAGTGGCAACGATGAGGTCCAAGCCCCGAGCGCGTTATACGAGAAGCAGCAGCGCAGCAAGAGCCTCTCCTTCGTCACGTTCCGCACAAAGTTTCGCACCGGGCAGATGTTCAAGGGGAGCGGCTTGAGGGGCTCCAGGGGGAACCTGCAGCAGCAACTGGATTGGTCCGACGACGAGGAGGATGGAGAGGGCGAGGAGGAGGCCATCAGGGTCAGAGCGAGTAAGGGGAGGAGCAAGAGCATGCCAGAGATCACCCCGCTGGAGCAGAGCGCCCAGGGGTGACGAGAGGGCCTTGGGTGAATGGAGGGGTGGAAGATCTGTGGTGGCAAAGGGAGGAAAAGTGAGAGTAAATGATAAATGAAGAAAATAAGGAAGGTTTCCATCAGGGGAACAAAATAGGATATATTTTTAAATATACTCACCTTTCTTAATCATTCGCTTTTTGTCAGAAAAGAGATGATGATGATGATGATGATGATGATGATGAGGGGGGGGGGGGGGCATTTGAAGGTCATATAACTTTCAGTTTAACCCTTTTTATTCCAGTGAACATTAGGAAACTCAGAAGCAATATTATTCTGGTTTTAGGAAGTCTGAGGCAAAACTTTCCTCTGATGTTGAATTACCAGCCAGTCTTTAACCATGCAGCATCTATGAGACAGAGCGTCCAAGGCTGAGGTCCCACAGTCTGGTTTACGCGCTGATACTTAGCAGAAATTGTTATTTATTTTCAAAATGGTGTATTGATTTTGCACACTGACCAATAATGTGACATATCAGCGAAGCTACAACACAGCAGGTGTCACTATCCCAACCAAACTCATTAACTGTGGAAACCACCCAGCGAAACAACAACATCAACAGTTGAGAAATTCAAAATTCATCGTGTGACTCTTTCACTGCTTGTGTTAAAGATATCTCACGAACCGTCCCTTTAAACATGTTACGTAACAGTGAAGATGGAGGGTGTCCTCCTGAGCTGAAGGAAGGACACTCGACTCAGGACGCTTTTCTGTTAACTCAACAGATGCCGTCAGGTAGTGAGACCTCTCAGCTATAATACTGCAATTGGAAATCAACCAGAATCACGTCTGATGTTTTATTAATTTTTTTTTTTATTGTGAATGTACACAAATGTATTTTAAAGACATAAATATGTAATGTTCTCATTTAAGCTGTGTGATTAAAACAATGTTTTCTCTATATTGTTCCTGTTTTGGTTTTTGGTTTTAATACAGTATTTAAAATTTTAGGCTAAACGTGACTATTAATTTCAAGGCAATTAGTGCAGTGAAAGTCTTAGACTCAGAGCTATACACTAATGAACATTATAATAATTAGTTATAATTAATTATCATAATTATAATGAAGATACATAAATCTAAAAATATAACTACCACAGACATGTGCATCCCTTTTCTGCATGGAATTATCTAAAAATGTAAGACTTATTTTTTAGAAAAACATGCCTGTTCAGCTGTTTTACATATAACTAAAATAAATGTATATAACAAATATAAGTTCAGTTTCAAGTTCAGTCACTGACGGGTAATACTAGAACTGAGATATAATTCACAACAGAGGAAACACAAAGTTTGGAGGTCTGAAGCTATTGACTCTTCAGAATGTTGGTTACTACACTCAACAAAAATATAAACGCAACACCTTTGTTTCTGCTCCCATTTTTCATGAGATGGACTTAAAGATCTAAAATTCATTCCAGATAAACAATATTATCATTTCTCTCAAACATTGTTGACAAATCAGTCTAAATGTGTGATAGTGAGCACCTCTGCTTTGCTGAGATAATCCATCCCACCTCACAGGTGTGCCACATCAAGATGCTGATCTGACATTATGATTAGTGCACAGGTGTACCTTATACTGCCCACAATTAAAGGCCACCCTGGAATGTGCAGTTTTTTGCTTTATTGGGGGTCTGGGGACTCAGAACCGGTCAGTATCTGGTGTGAACACCATTTGCCTCATGCAGTGCAACACATCTTCTTCGCAGAGTTTATCAAATTGTCAACTGTGTCCTGTTGTCCACTCCTCTTCAATGGCTGTGCGAAGTTGTTGGATATTAGTGGGAACTGGTACACGCTGTCGTATACGCCGATCAAGCACATCCCAAAAAATGATCAAAGGGTGAAATGTGCGGTGAGTATGCTGGCCATGCAAGAACTGGGACATTTTCCAAGCTTCCAAGAATTGTGTACAGATCCTTGCAACATGGGGCCGTGCATTATCTTGCTGAAACATGAGGTGATGTTCATGGATGTATGGCACAACAATGGGCCTCAGGATCTCATCACGGTATCTCTGTGCATTCAAAATGCCTTCAATAAAATGCACCTGTGTTCTTCGTCCATAACAGATGCCTGCCCATACCATAACCCCACCACCACCATGGGCCACTTGATCCACAACATTGACATCAGCAAAGCGCTCACCCACACGACGCCACACACGCTGTCTGCCATCGGCCCTGAACAATGTAAACCGAGATTCATCCGTGAAGAGAACACCTCTCCAACGTGTCTTTAAGTCCATCTCATGAAAAATG
This sequence comes from Apricaphanius iberus, assembly GCA_028564705.1. Taxonomy (NCBI): domain Eukaryota; kingdom Metazoa; phylum Chordata; class Actinopteri; order Cyprinodontiformes; family Aphaniidae; genus Apricaphanius; species Apricaphanius iberus. The sequence continues at coordinate 1,978,215 of JAPXFQ010002982.1, forward strand.
GGAGCAGAAACAGATGTGTTGTGTTTATATTTTTGTTGAGTGTACTTCACACTGTGCGTGTTATTGTCAAGTTGACCATAGAATATTAGTAGACAGGAACATTTATGACAGAAATTGTTGCACAGATGGCATCCCATCACTGTACCATGCAAGAAATCACTGAGCGCAGTGCAGCAACCCATTCTTTCAAAAATGATTTAGGTGTTATGGAGGTGATTCAATTACATGGATGGGTCAGCAAATATTTAAGGCAATATGCTGCACCAGCCACAGCCAAACAGTTTCCTTTGCTCAAGGTTTTAGAAAAAAAAGACAGAATAAAGGCAAATATTACAGTGGACATATAAAAGAATGCCATGATTCTCATCTCTTCATTTTGATATGCTGAGGTGGACTACAAAGTGTGCAAGCAGCTGAGTTTTAATTTTAAAGCATCAACTTTAGACCGTTTTGAGCGTTTTGCTGCCTGGACACGCTAGCCAGTGTGGACGCGGCTTAACATTTACAAGCAGCAGCCTCCTCGCTTGTGGGTGAAGCCGGAACACATTTCGATGGGGGAACACATAGCCTACTGACATGACATACCCCTTTCTTGAGCACGCCCCTAGTGGATGTGGGAGGAACAGCATTTTTTGTTATTTCCAGGTTGGCATCCAATCTAGACGTTTGCCCTTTGGTTTGAATCAATGGTACCACCAAAGGACGTCTGGGTGGTTGCCGGTGCAAAAAGTAACTAACCCCTTACTGTGCTAACTTGGTGAACCATCACAGACTCCAAAAATCACCAAACTGAACGTATGAAACTGACAAACATTTTGTTTTTTGGAATTGCCGTGCCAAAAATTTGACTTAGATCCACATACAAATGTAGCAAACATGCCAGCTCAATTTTTAACCAGAAGTACTTTTTTTTTTACATGAAAGACCATTAAAAAATCTCAACATGTTACTGTACATGTCAGTTCAGTTTATGTAACCATTTCACCAGAACTCTACATACTTAGATAAGAATCCAAAGCAATGGAAATGACATTGTGGGACATGGAAACTAGTGGTCCACTTCTAACCTTGTGCCAGACAAAAAAAAAACTCCAGTGAGGATCCCATTTTGTTTTATTACTGTGCATTCTCTTATCAATACATCATTAGAACAATTTGCACATTGTACAATAAAGTCAAGGCATTTGGCTAAAAAAAACAAAAACATGGGGAAAGGGCAATAGGAACCATATTTTCTGTCTTCTTACAAAGGGAGGATAATTTAAATAATATCCTGTACATTAGCGATGGGACGCAACCAACCAGATACTTCCAGGGAATCTGGCAGCTTGAGTCACTTCCTTAGCAGAGAAACCCCTTCATAAGCACTGATCCTCTCTGTGGAACAGCATGAGTCTAAATCCCTTTAATAATTGAAAAGCCCGCCAGGAGTTTTTGCAATAAAAACGGTTTTATATGCAATTATTCTGCAGACTTGAGTACAGAGTGTACCTGACTTCTCGAGCTTCATGTCACAGATTAAAGACAGTACCCATTTGGCAAATAAACGTCGTGAGGGTAACAAAATGATAAGAAATATTTCACAGCATAAATGAATGTTGAATTTAGAAATAAGGATTAGACAAAATATTTTCTCTCCCAGTAACATGAAGCAAATCAATATGAGTATAGGTTCCGGTTCTATTGTTTGGCTTTGAAATAAAAGTAGAAAAATAAGTGATAAAAGGGGTAAAGAAAAAGAAGAAAAATAAATGTTGTAAGACAGTTTGCAGAATCAAACTATTAAATTACAGCCATTTTGAATAAATGTTTACAAAGAATTGGTCGAAGTACAACGCAGAGAAGTTTTTACTCTCTACAACCAGTGGAGATTTTTCGCCATTGATTTGCTTTATTTGGACAAAGCTCAATCACTTCCATTTGTGTTTAACTGCGAGTCCGCTGCTTGGAAACAAATGGTCGACTCCACGTTTGTCTAAATGAATCCCAAGCCTCCATGAAACCGTTATAAAGAAGTCCGTCCTCTCAGTGTGTTGACACGTCTTTTCTAGGTCGACTTTTAGCTTCATCTTATGTGCTTTTCCTCTCTTTCAGTCGTCCCTGCTTTTTCTTTACGCGAAGAAGACGACGAAGATGATGAAGAAAACTATGAGGACAAGAAAGATCTTAATCATCAGCCAGCGGTTGGAGGAGACCGACTGGAAGTATTTGAGGATTTCCGTGTGAGCGGCCTCGACGTTCAGCTGTGTGTCCTCCACGTTGGCGTCAATCCTGCAGGAAAGAGACAACAAGTCAGAGGGGACAGCAACATCTATCAACTTCACAGATTAACCATGAAAAATTAGAATACAGACGTGGACAAAATTGTTGGTACCCTTCATTAAATAAAAGAAAAACTCATAATGGTCACAGAAATTACTTTAATCTGACAAAAGTAATAATAAATAAAAATTATATAAATGTTGACCAATGAAAGTCAGACATTGCTTTTCATCCATGCGTCAACGGAATTATTTAAAAATAAATGCATGAAACAAGCCTGGACAAAAATGATGGTACCCCTAGAAAAGAATGAAAATAATGTGACCAAAGGGACATGTTAATCCAAGGTATGTCCACTAATCAGCATCCTAGGTGTCTACAATCCTGTAATCACTCAGTGGGCCTATATATAGGACTCCAGGTAGTCACTGTGTTGTTTGGTGACGTGGTGTGTACCACACTCAATATAAACCAGAGGAAGCAAAGGAAAGAGTTGTCTCAGGAGATGAGAAAGAAAATCATAGACAAGCATGTTAACTGTAAAGGCTATAAGACCATCTCCAAGCAGCTAGATGTTTCTGTGACTACAGCTGCACATGTCATTCAGTAATGTACGATCCATGGGACTGTAGCCAACCTCCCTGGACGTGGCTGCAGGAGGAAAATTGATGACAGATCAAAGAGACGGATAATCCAAATGGTAACAAAAGAGCCTAGAAAGACTTCAAAATAGATCCAAGCTGAACTTTATGCTCAAGGAACATCAGTGTCAGATCGGAACATCCTTCGCTGTTTGAGCCAGAGGACAAATCATTAAAAAAAACAGACTGGAGTATGCCAAACTACATGCTGACGAGCCACAAAGCTTCTGGGAGAATGTCCTGTGGACAGATGAGACAAAAATTTAACTTTTTGCCAAGGCACATCAGCTCTATGTTCACAGACGGAAAAATGAAGCATATCTAGAAAAGAACACGGTCCCTACTGTGAAACATGGGGGAGGCTCGGTTATGTTCTGGGGCTGATTTGCTGCATCTGACAAAGGGTGTCTTGAATCTGTGCAGGGTACAATGAAATCTCAAGACTATCAGGGGATTCTAGAGAGAAATGTGCTGGTGCAGGTCACGGGTCTTACAACAGGAAAATGACCCAAAACACACAGCTAAAAACACCCAAGAAGGGCTAAGAGGAAAACACTGCCCTTCTATGAGCCCTGATCTCAATCCTATTGAGCATCTTTGGAAGGAGCTGAAACGTGCTGTCTGGAAAAGGCGCCCTTCAAACCGGAAACAACTAGAACAGTTTGCTCATGAGGAGTGGGCCAAAATACCTGCTGAGAGGTGCAGAAGTCTCATTGACAGTTACAGGAATCATTTGATTGCAGTGATTGCCTCAAAAGGTTGTGCAACCAAATATTAAGTTGTGGGTACCATCATTTTTGTCCAGGCCTGTTTCATGCATTTATTTTTTTTTAAATTCCGTTGAAGCATGGATGAAAAGCAATGTCTGACTTTCATTGGTCAACATTTATATAATTTTTATTTATTATTACTTTTGTCAGATTAAAGTTATTTCTGTGACCATTATGAGTTTTTCTTTTATTTAATGAAGGGTACCAACAATTTTGTCCACGTCTGTATAATGCAAAATTTCATCTACTTCAGTAATTCATCTTAAAATGTGAAACTAATATACGATATAGACTCATTGCATGCAAAGAGATTTCAACCCTTTATTTGTTATAATTTCTATGATTATGACTTCCAGTTTATGAAAACGCTAAATTCAAAATCTCTGAAAATTAAAGTATTGTGAAAAGGTTCAATATTTGATTGATTGATATTTTAGGCTCAAAGTATCATACTATAGTCAGGTAATTAATCCAAAATACCCACAAATATTTAGCTATACATGTTCCTCATTTTGCTGCGACCATTTAAAACAAAAAATTGCCTTTCTAAGATTGCTCCAAAGCTTTTTATAATTTCCAGGACATATTTGAGAGATTTGACCTTTGACACCTCACATTTATTTGTATTTGTGCATCTGCCCTCCAGATGTTGTTCACTTTAGCAATATTAGAGATATAAGAATAATGAGGTCTGTATTTGTGAGTTCCGCACCTCTGAATGGTCTCTTCCTGCTCCTTCACCATGTGAGCCAGTTGCTGGAATATGGAGCCCAGCTCCACAATGGTGCTCTCGATGTTCTGCATGGTATCTGCACGGCTCTGGATGTACGAGTCCTGGAAGAATCAACAAAAGTTTATAGGAGCTATTTTTATGCGATTATGTATGCAGTAAAATAACAGCAAATTAGGGATGTGCAGTTCTGATCAAGTGACGTGTACGTATCCCCACTCAACATATAAGTTTCCCCAAATATTGAAAGTGTTTTCCAGCCTTTACAAGACATTCATGGTGAAGGAAAGACTGTTTTGGCTGCTGCAGCTTCCTGTCTGTGTCATGTGACCTGCTCTGCACGCAGTGCTACCAGAGCTGTGCAGAGACACATTACTATATGAATTCAATACTGTTCAGAGTAAACATAAGAGTTCACAAAGTTAAAGAATTGGCTCTTCTGAATGTTTTTTGTTTTGGAAAAATAGAGAAGCTAACAAGAGTCTTTACCGGCCAAATTAGGGATTTCTCTTGGACAGAAGAGCAAAAGTTTGCTCCATAACAAAGGGAAGACTGCAGATAAAGGGCGCTTTAACAGAAGGATTAAGCTTTTAAATGATCTCCAAACATGAATTCATTAAATTGTAAAACCCAATACATTTACAGGACTCTAGCAGCAAATAATCAAAAGAGGTCAGCATTAGCCTCACATATCACCAAAGATGGTAGCTTTGTGTGTTGAGACAGTGATAAATCTTTCAGAAAAAGTGGCTGTCCTGCTGATTCTGTTGTTTGGAAACATCTGTTGCTCTCATGTAAAAAGGATACTGAAGCATTTAGAATGGTGAGTGTTTAATTTTTTACCCTAATCTAATATAGGCCTTGTAATAGCCTACTGACATCACAGTGTGGTATTTTATTGCATGTAGAAGCTTTTGAGTTTTTAAAAGATACATGGCTTTAGCTTTAAATAACAGTCAAACTAGGACCCTGCATAAATGCCTTTTCTTAATTGGCTGCCCCCCCCCATCTGTAAGAGACTGACAAACAGCTGCAGGATACCTGTTCGTCAATAAGCTGGAGTTGCAAAGGGTTGTTCTGGGAGTCCATGTCGATGGCCACATCGCCCATGCTCCGGGACTCATCCTGCATCAGAACCGAGCTCTCTGAAAGGAACAGCAGCAGCATGATAAACAAGATTTGACAAAAACAGGGAATGTTGCAGCGGAAAAGCTGAAGGAACAGCGGGCACATACAGTTGCTGCTAATACCCGCTGTGTGAGGCAAGCGTTTCCGGGGACGGGGGGAGTACCTTTTAAATTTGAGGTTGTATAGCCCTGGTAGTCATTGCGCTGCTCGCGAGCTGCATGCGGCTCCTGGGCCCCTTTTTTGCGGCTCCCTAAAATATTTTTTAATCTTTGCATTACAGATGACCAGATACAGTAATAATCATTCACAAAGACTTCCAGGAGTTCATTACTGCAACATCTGCACACTGACACTACAAACTGAGCTATCTGAGTAAACCTGAGGCTCATGGTGAGTATGCAAAGATAACTGGCTTATATGGTCTAATTTATGAAAATCTAGAGTAAATGACCAAAATATAGTTCTCAGACTAAATGTATTTACAGGAAGATATTTGCAGCTCATATGGTTTCTGTTGCAGCACTAGATACACGCTGACTTACCATTTAAATGTATCTGAGTAATTCAACTCAATAAGTGAACCCCAAACTTGTTACAGAGTAAAGATTTTTAACATTATGGTTTGAAGTTCATGAAAACCCACAATTCAGTTTCTCAGAGAACCAAAAATATTTACAGAGATTGACGACTTGATGGATGGTCTGACATAGACAACCTCCTCAAGGAGATTGTGCTACAGAACGCCACCGCCGAGGAACCTGGATGGTCACAAAGGGATGTAGCCAAGCATATTAATGGAAAGTTTAGTGGAAGAAAAAAAGAGCGCAACAGAACAACGTGGACAAACAGCAAGGATAACCTTATCTTGCTTGTGAAGCAAAGCAGAGGGGACAAGGTGTGAATTGCATTGACAGTTTGTGCATCAGGACTAAGGATCCCCCACATAGGCTACAACCGCCGCATTGCTTATGATAGCTGAAAGAAAAAAAAAAAATGGACTGGACTACAGTTTAGGAGTAAGCTTAAATTGTAAGCTGGATTCTAGTGAGATTTAGAGTTTTCCAAAACCCACGACAAACCATCTTGTACTGCTTCAACTAAACCGTCCGAATCGACTCCACTGGTGGTGCAAGCCTAACGTTTGTTAGCATTGTGCTTTGGGGTGGGCGTTTGTTCAGCTATGACGATAGCAGCAAGTGCCATGGCAAACCAAAACAAGCATGGACATACGCGTAGAAGCGGCTATTGAATCTGTGTTAGGAGAACTAGATATGATTTCTTTATCCAATTGGATTTAGCAAAACCTTCGTTTACTAGCTTGCAGCGCTCATAAGAGTAGTTACTGTGATTGGCTAAAGACAATTCACTTTGGACGGAGATTTGCTGGCGCTTCCACCAATCAGCTCAAAGTATTGTACCAGATGGCCCTCCCCTTTTCGAGATGCTTTCAACAGGAGCAGTTCCAGATTGATGTGTGGACTCGCCAAGGGACGGGGCTACACATAGATCTGGCCTTTGCCATGTTAGCTTAGGAGTCCAACGTACTCTTAAGATGAAACTGAGTTTCACAAATCATTTTAAAGAATAATGTTCCATAGCCTGGAAGAATATTAAAGACGCAGAGAATCCCAGTTGCACGATATTCAACGGAAAACTCTCCAGAGTCCACGGAGATCTGGGGAGCTAAGTGCTCTACCGATGTTGGTATGTTGCGTTTCCTCAAGTTCAAAGTCTCATCACCTAATGTTTCCGTCTGCTGCCAAACTTTGTGGAGATGCTCATTTCAATTTCCAGCAGGGCTTGATTCCACATAGCTAGAAGTATGAAGGCGTGCTTCATCGACCGTCGTATCTCTGTGTCTGACTTGTGATGAAACACGTCCAACCTAAAGCCCAGAGAAACTCTAAAGGGTTTAGAGAAGATGAAAGCCACCATCAAAGCCACCTGGGCTCCTGTAACACCTGAGCAGAACCAACAGGCTTATCACTGCCACGTCATCTCAAGTGACGTGTACGTATCCCCACTGAGGCGTTTTTCTGTGGTTGATTTCAGTGATTGGCGGTTTTTGCTTATCTCAGCATACCAGAGTTTCACCAAACATTGTAAGTGTTTTCCAGCCTTTACAAGACATTCATGATGAAGGAAAGACTGTTTTGGCTGCTGCAGCTTCCCGTCTGTGTCATGTGAGCAGAACTAACAGGCTTTTCACCTCCATGCCACGCTGCACTGATGCAGGACTTTATGCAACAGGAGCCCATACAAGACTACCTTCTCGGCAGGCCAAGATTTCTGCCTTAAAATTAATTTTTAACAAGTCAAATTGAACCTTCTCAGAAACTGAACATGGGGTTTTCAGCAGCAATAGTTTTTAACATGATCAGACAAATTATATCACCATTTGTGTGATAATCTTTGACTTTCAATTCTTTAATTGACTTACTAAAATAAACGTAACCTTTGCATTATTTCTGTAATCAATTTCAAACTACATGACCCTTAGCATATTTCTAGAGATGCACCAATCAGTCGTTCTTTGTATGATTCAGCTTTCCAGTTGTCTGTTAGGTCTAACTTGTTGACTCCAATTTTTACCAACATTTTCTTTCCTCTCAATTAGATTAAGCTCAGAAAAATGACATCAACAGGCTTTTTATGTATTTGAAGACAGGAATTGATTGGACTTCTTAGTTTTGATGCAGTTAATAAATACATTAAATGCAAATAAAGGAAAGAAAAACTATAGATATATTTCATTTTTCCGTTTTCGATCCACTGACCTGAACAGTCCAGACTGGAAAAATGTCAGTTTCTAATTTCAGACCGATTGATTGCTGCATCTATTCACAATTCCGTTCAAACACAAAGACTTTATAGCTCATAATATGAAACATAATAAACAATCAGACTGACACATTTGAATTTTGAATCTTTCTTTATGTAAAAGTATTAAATATTTGCATCAGTTTCAGCAAAAAGCAGAATTTAAGGTTAGTGGTAATTTTGTTTTAAGCAGCGCAAATACATGCAAAGGAATTATTTACCCATCTAGGCCCTCCTTTGCAAACAGTCTGTTAAATATTATTATAAGTAATTAAATTAAAAAAATGGCTAAATGATTAGCAAATCAAGAGGCAGACATGCAGGACAAGCATTCAAGCTGAACTGTAAGACGGCCGATTAGGCTGGTAACCAAAGTAAAATCCAGGACCTTTCCGAATAAAAGTCTGCGAATTTAAGGGGGTGTGCGGCTTCCTAACACACATCATAAACACAAACTTCCATCTATGAGAAAGAAACTTTACATTCACATTTTAAAGTCCTCTGGGCTGCAGAGATAGCATTTTAGTTTTTTTTTTTTAAATTAACTGTCGCTGCTTATCTGCCCAGACCACACAGACTGTCAGAGCTTATTACTTCAGCCAGGAACGCAGATTTGGCAGAAAGTTAAGCTCCATCCGAGCAAAGAGAAGACGCCACAATGAAACTACATGCTATTACTTTAATGTCACCCACGCAAAACTGATTGTTCATGCATGAAGCCAGGGAGCAGACAAACTTACTGAAATTGTTGGCCATCATAGGAGAAGTCGCCACAGGAGGCTGAGAGAACTGTTCTCTCCTGCTGCGCTGCTGCTTCAGGTTCTATCGAACATTGAAATAATGAACATTAAAAAACGAGAATACTAATTTATCATATATTATCTATATATATATATAAATAAAAGGGAGAAAAATCTCACCTCAGTTCGGACTTCTAGGACAGATTTGAAGTCATTAGACATGGATGCCAGTTTGGACTGCAAACAAATCAAATGTTTCATGATGTTTTCATCACACCTGATATATTCCACCGATGCGCAAACAGAAATACAAATATTATAAAAGCTGTTACTTTTTATTACATTAAAGCATAACAAAAGAGATGCTTTTTAGCTTTTACTGTACTTAAGTTTGCAATCTTTGCAAAGAAAAAAGGCAGAGTTAAAGAAGGCTAAAAGATTTTTAAAGTTTATCCGCCCGTGGCGTCTAAATGGGAGGCTTAAGGTTGTGGGATACCTGTAACGACACCACGATAGTGTTGGAGTGAGTTTGGATGTGTCGACCACCAGGAGCGCCGCGGGACCTCACCAAGTCCTGCAGCTGCGCAATCTGCTTGTTTAGACTGTTGATATCCTAGAGACACAAACGCAGGAGGACGATGAGTCGGCGTTGGAACATTTAGCCGAGGTTAAACTCACACCAGAGCCGCTGAATCAACTCACTTGCTTAATGATGTAGGTGAGCTCCTCAATCTCCACCGCCTTATCGTCAAATAGAGATTTTCTTTTCGCCACTGAAACGTAACAGCGACAGCAAACACAGTCAGCATTTTAGACAAAGCTACACAGAAACCATCTAATTGCTGCTGAGCAAAAGAGAAAAAAAAAATACTTACAAATAGTGAGTTTTTCCAGTTTGGCAAACGTATTGCTCAAGTCTTTGCCAATTCTCCTACAAAATGACAAACAGAAAAGCTGTCATGTATTCTGTGTCTTTCTCGCAGGAACCATCATTAACATAAATTATAATAACAAAAATTTATTGATTTGACTGATTAAAAAACCAGCACTACTTTTAATCAATTCTCTCATTTAAAGTTTTATTGTTATTTTATTTCATTTTTATTGATTTATTTATTTGAGCAGTGTTCATTCTGCTCAAAATGAGTGGACAGAAGCAAAAGCTTAGGAGCACCCGCCATAAATATAAAATATAACATTCAGACACATGGTTGAGTGCACTTTGACTGAAAAACACATCATTGAGCTTTAGAACTACATTTGAAGGCAGATAATGAGAATCTTACTTAGCCATAAGTGTGAAGTCACTGTGTTGCCTGAGGGCGTTGTGAGCTGGTTTACTGGCCTGCACTCCATTTTGCTAAAGGAGGTACACAAGAGAGAAAAAAACTGAACATCAGACCTACATGATCCACATGATTCCATTTCATCACCAACATGGAAAAAGGAGTTCACTATATTTCAGTAAAACGTTGAAACTTTAGATTACCATTGACTATAAAGATGTCCAGAAACATGGCAGGCATGGGACAATATGGACTAAAGGCCATCATTTATATCCTCACATAACTTGCTTTGAAAAAAATTTTACTGCATGGACTAAACCACAAACTTCTTTTTTTTATACGAAAGGTCTTTCTACTTCCTTATTTTCACAGTTCAAATAATACACTTTTAGGTGACTGATTTATCATATCTATGGACAAGACACAATTCCTAGAATTTATACAAAGATATCAACCATCTAAAAATAGAATCTCAACAAAACTGAGATCATTTAGTTGGATTCTGATGTCCTGACCGGCGGTTACTTTGTCAAATAATCTATGAAGTGTATGTTTTGGAAGGATCACATTATTTTATTGATTAATATATAACTGGGTTTCTCCACGTTTCAGTAAACTCTATTTAAGCCTTTTATAGGCTGATAGGTGACATTAATAACAAAAATAAACCGAACTTCCCAATGATTTAGCTTTAGCTTTCTCTGTAACACCCACAGTTAAAGTCTGTCAGCCTTCAAGGGGCTCTAGTGCTTTCACACCTAAATTACAACATTTAAGCATCTACTGTATACAGTAAATGTCTTAAAGATGATTTTAAAAAATCCATTACGAAATAACAAAAAACAATATTTTTATTCCATAAACATACACCAAATCACTTTCTGAAGCATCAGTCTTCTGCATGTTTGTAGGGACAGATTAACTTAAATTTGCTTCCCAGCTCCATGGGGCATGTCGTATTTTTACTGCATTAAACCTGAATAGGAGAGTACTATCCAGTCATGAAAAGTTGAGGCGAAATGGATTACCGACGCACATTTTTCCACACTTTTGACACTGCAAAAGCAACGGCAACTACATTGCTCATCTGCTTCAGTTAAACACCCCACATCACTGCCATATGACCAAACAAATACCACATGTCCAACCCACTCCCCTCTGGAAAACCAAAGAATAAGAAAATGGAAATAAAGACCAGTGGTTGATATTGTCCCAAATAGACACATTCAGATTTATGAAAAGAAAACTGCTAACACCGACTGAATCTAACGCTTCCCTACTTCCTACACACGTTATCATGGTTTTTATATTTTGCTCATCCCAAAAGAATGTTTTTGCTTTTAAAATCTCTCATAAACAAAGAATTTATTAACTACACAACATTCTAGTTGTTATTTATTGAAGCAAAGTGTCAAAAACATGTCTATAAAAAGCTTTGTAACTTTTGTGTGCCAGGTAGATCAGGGTGAGCATCACCAAAGCTTTTCAGGTAGCTTGTATTAGTAATGGTTTACGTTTTTTTTTGTGTGGCTTTTTTCTGACAATTAAATTCAGGGAAAGTTTCGTATGATAAATTAGAAACAGCTGTTAGTAAAGACACAAATCTAAATCCAAATTGGGCTTTTATTTCAGAGCTGTCTAAAACCAAAAGTGGAACCAAACCACACAAAACAAACAAACAAAAAGTTAACCAGAAAGAAAAACTAAAATTGGAGATATAGTTAGTTACACTTGTGTAAATAACAAACAACTGTATGCGGACCGTGTATGTATTAGTATATAGGGGAGTTTGGGACAGAGTGCTGGCGTTATTAAAGTGCTATGATGAGGGTGTTCCCATCAACATACCTGTCTGCCCTGGAGAGATTTACAGGCCGACTGAAACTCGATGGTTCGGTCGCGGCACGTCATCGTGCCGCCGGTCAGAGGGTCAGAAACCCGCTGTGGACCACTTGAGACGGTCGGACCCTCCTTGTGATGCCGGTCGGATGAATAATAAACAGCAAAACCACCAGATGTGCCGAAAATAGAAAAGACCTACATCCAAGGAGGGGTGTCCTTCATCATCATACGCACACGCATTTCTGTGACAGATCAAAAAAAAAAAAAAACTGAGTTCAGCCTTTACAGATGAATACCTCACCAAATCATAATTATATATATATATATAAATACAACACTCAAACGGAACTCCATACACACCACGTAAAGCCTCAAACCACTGAACACCGGTGATAAAAGAGAGAGACGTTGGTCTTAACTAACACACAGACCCAAGGAGAGCTAAATATACATATCATTAGGTAAGGATGATTAATCTGAAGTAGTGGAGAAGGCCGCCCATCACGACGCACAGCTGATCGCGGCCTAACGTTAGCTCCGCAATGCTAACAGGTTATTCGAGCGATTCCTTCATCACTACAGTAACTGCTTACGACCTAAAGTTACAAAGCGAAGTCTTTCCTGGGTTGAATAATCCATTTTTTTATTTCGTTTCAACTTACTTGAATCGATATCAGACCATTTTAACGAGGCTTCTCGATGTTTCTGATGAGAAGTAACCAACCCTACAGTTAAAGTTCTGATCCGGGTCATTTCCGGAACTGACGTCACTGCCACGTCTGCTTTACTGAGACCGAAAATCCCTGGAGTTGCAGGGGTTCGCCACCAGGGGGAAGTATTTCACCTCCTTGGAGTCAGTTGAAATAAATTATGGTCAACACATGACAGCCTCCACTAAAAGTATAATCTTTGAGTGTCTATTTAAATAACGATTAAAGTGACTATAATCTAAAGACACCGATTAGCCCTTGGGGTAATATAACTCCGTATTCACCATTTAACCTTCAGGCGGTAGAGTACCAAAGACAACAAAGAAAGACTCAAATCAATAACTTTAATTTTTCTTAAAATAACTAATGAAAATAATGTGAATCAGGGATTATTTTTTAGAAAAAAATATTGGGTGTCCAGTACCCACACACGTATTGTATGACATATATATTTATGTCAAAATGACTGCTTATTAACATTATCACTTTCCAGACACATTGCAGCAGAACAACATCTTCAAAAGGTTAAGAAGGCCATTGAAAGAAAATGCATTGTGCAATATGCATAAAATATATTTTTTTAAAATATGTTTCCTAACTAATTAAACAAAAAAATTCTTACAGCATAAAGATGAAGGCATTTTAAATCAAATACAAGCTAAATGTTATGAAAATAAAGTTCAAAATTCTTTGCTTTCCCAGTCATTTATGAATTCCCATAGGAAACCTAAATAATATTTGATTGAAAAATGCTTCACGTTCAACAGGTTTCATTTCCATAATGTAAAAAACCAACAAATTTTACACTTGCTATATCTAGAGTAAAGACTAACACTGAACTTCAATATTTATCCTCCTTGTCTACCTGAAGTATGCAGGGACAGCTTGATGACATAATCAAAATTCGTAATTGCAAATATAGTCAAAATCTCTACCTTTGGCTAAATTTATATAATTTCTACGTGATACCTTTTATATTGCCCACTAGGGTGGATGCTTAAGGTGCAGGTGACTATGCATAGCAGATGTTGCAAACCTTTGCCTCTGCTGGTTTGACTTCTGCACATACTTGTAAATATAACTTTGTGTTTATCTGCAGCTCTGTCTGTAAAATGCGCTCCACACACGAGCAAGTTTTTGGCAGGTGCAGGACTTCGAGATCAGATACACTGTTTTCCATTAGTTTCAGCTAAGTTAACAGATGACGGGAGCCTTGTTTCAACCTTTTTAACCAAACCTAACATTACCCTGTCAACAGCATTTTGTCTAGATTACTGAGCAAACCCAGTAAAGTGAACATGAGTGCATCCGACCGCAGACGCTAATACTAATGCAGCATAATGGAATAATCTCCCGATCAAACTCCACTTCCAAAAAAATATATGTGCTTCCAGAACCCAGTTAAGTTACAAAAATCTATTAAACAAAAATAGTCATCTACTTCTTTCACTTCTTCATCCCATCTCTGTTGCTGTGTGGAGCAGCTGGCTCAGTCACATCTTTTCCCCTCCCATCTCTGACTCCTTTCACTCATTCACACATCCGGGGTCCATGCACTGCGGTCTCATGAGGAAACGTAGCTTTTTGATAAAATGTTTTTCTCGCTCTTGAATACAAATATTTCTTCACGTATTTGTTCGGAATAAGTATTCATAAAAAACACGTTATTTCTGCCTTTCTGAATACCGGATTCGGGTTCGGCTCCACCCCTAGTACAAATTTTTGGATCTATCCGACCATCTCTACCTACCAGCCGAGTTCATTCAAATACAATGTGCAAGTGTACCAAGAAGAACTGATGCTATTTGAAGGTAAAGTGTAGTGTCACTAAATATTTATTTGATTTATATTCCTCTTTTGTTCATTCTCTGCAATTTATTGAATGATGAAAGTAAATTATTAATTATTAACATTTTTGAAAGCAAGGGTGTTACAATGACAATCCAAAAGCATCAGTCAATACAGTCAAGCCTTGATGCGCTGTCGAAGTTATCATTGCGCAGCCATAATATAGGGAACTCAACTTGAGGTCGGTCTAAATTTTTTTTTAATCCTTAATAACTCGGAGGATTTAAAAAGTAACTGAAACTACAGTTTCTGGCAGTCACATAAAGACAGAAAACTTGTGGCTGGCTGCTGCAGCGTGCATCACAAATTACAGCTGATTGTTTTCTTAATCGAACATATATGAATCACGTAGGTAACCTATTTTGGATTCAAAATGGTGAATTTTGCCAACAGGTGAAGGATTTCCATGTCATGAATGAGGAAACTGTACCCCATAGCATCTTCCTTGGCAAAATCCGAATGAAACATGTTTTATTCTCCATCCCTCTCACATAAGAAACAGGGAGTGCACATGATATGCGATGCTGTCAGATATCGGGAGAAATTCGGGAGAATGGTGGCTCTGGGATATTTTCGTGAGGAGCACTGAATTTCGGGACTCTCCTGGTAAAATCGGGTGGGTTGGCAAGTATGACTGCAAGCTCAATATCATTGTGAGTGTACCTTATGTATATATGTATCTCAGCTTGTATGTTACCTTTTTTGATTAGAAAATGTCTGCAATAAATTAACTCTATTGTGCAGAAAATTGTTGTGTTTCTTCAATTCCGTGAAGTTGTTTCAAAGTTTGAAAAGACATGGTTCAAATATATCATTAAAGACCAAAGTTGGACATTTATGACATTTTAAACAGATCCTCTGTTGGCTTAGGTCTGGAGTTTGACTGTAACATTCTAACAAAAATGGTAAATATTAAAGATGCATTGATGCCGATAGTGGTATTGGGTCCGATACCATTAATGTACTCATACTGTTATCGGTTAAAGTTAACCTATAGAAAACTCTTTAATAATTTGCCAGAAAATGTTTATTTTTTTACTCAACATTTTAGTTTTATGGTCATTTTTTATTAATTCTATTTATATAATTCTAATTAAAATCTAATTTCACCGATTTTTTTGTAACAAGCAAAGAAGAAAATCAAACCTGTCTTCCAGTTCATTGCACTTTTTTGTGTGGTAGAAGTATCTCCATTGATACTCGGTATCGTCAAGTACTCAAATCCAAGAATTGTATTTGTAAAAGTTTGAAGAAGTGGTATCATTGCATCCCTTGTAAAAATACTTTAATTTAAACTTTCCCTTGGTAGCAATGGCTCTATGTTTTGGGTTGTTGTCCAAATGGAGACTGACAATCTGCCTCAGTTTTAAGTCACTATTAATAACTAGATGAGCTCTACAGGGTATTGTTGACCTGTATTTTTTTAGGGGTATCAGGGCCCAACCATGTGATGTTTTCTTATTCATAATAAGTTTGTTAAAAACATTTGTAATTTTCCTAACAGTTTACAATTATGTGCCACTTTACCACACAAAAAAAATCAAAATAAAATACATTTCAGTTTGTGGTCTTACCCCCAATGTGAGAACGTTCAAAAGGCGTGCATGTTTCTACAACGCACTGCTGATCTTTGTGCCACTGCTTATATTTGGCCATTAAGTAATGTTATTAACTTTTAAGTTACGGCAAGCAGCAATGACTGGAGACACAAAAACACCTGATTGGCTGCTACCTGAGGTGAGTCGACCTGCAGGTATATGGTATGGAAAAATAAAGATAAGATCCAGTGAGGCTCTCTGATGTCCTCTCACTCCTGCTGGTACCTGCATCCTCCACCTGACAGGATCAAGCCTGCCTAAACCACAACTATGTCCTCGAACATTTGCCTGCTGGACCCCCAACCACAGAACCTCGCGTACCTCTCCACCATCCTGTCTGAGCATGACCCTATCCTCTCATCCAATTAAACTAACTTGTCAGATTTGTATCTTACTTTAATGTGCTAGAACATCTCTCTTGCCTCTCATGCTTGATATCGGACATTTACCCATGTTATATCACTAAAGAAACAGTTTATTCTATCATTTCTTTGTCACAGGATCTATTTTAGTTAAACAGATTGCACAAAAATGGTTTATTCAGTTAATAAGTTATGAATTAATATGTCTGCAGTCTTTGTGGACTATGATGCTTCAACAGAAATTATTTTAGGCCTATAGGGAACAGCATGTTCATACATATAGTCTGGAAAATAAGTGTTGAGCATGATAAAGTTTTAACTGTCTTAACATACGGTATTTAAAATAGGCATTTTGGCATGAAATTCATACCAGCTGTCAGTAACAGACCATCAGACCCAGGCCAACAAAGAAAAAAACACAATTAATAATGTAAAAAATGTTTTGTCTAGTAAAGCGTAATGACAGGAATACATACCTATCTCTAGACTCAAGAGGGCCACAAAAATAGTGATGGCTGGCCGGATTTGGCCTGCATACCTTGAGTTTGACACATGCAGCCTAGAGTGCCCCACAAATAGTAAACAAATTCTATGCAGATGGAGTAAAAGCAGGATATGCACAATGAGTGAAGAAACGGATTAAATCAATGCTGGAGCACAGAACAGTTTGTAAGTACTGTACTGTTTATTCCAGCTTTCACGGCTTCTGGAAGGGGCAGTTCCCCGCCTGGGAAATGCTTGATTTAGTCAGGATGCCATTTACATGCAGAGAAATTCAGCTTTCTAATCACTTTATCTGGGTGTCTCAGCTCCATTGAGAGCAAGCCAGTTAATTTGGACTTCAGCCTGACTAAGGTGCATACATGCATTTCAAAAGTCCGAATTCAGTCAGACTCGGTTTCCCCTTGTTGTATGTAAACGCAGTTGCTAGTGCCCAAACACACATCCAAGGAACACTCAATAGGTTTCAGAGAAAAACAGTAAAGCTTCCACAAGGGCCAGTATCATGACAATCTATGCACAGGAGTGAAAGACAGAGTGCATGAAGAAGTACGAAGATACATGGGACTAGTTTCTTAATACAGATGATACTGAATCTGTACAGTTAAGTCCACTTTATTTCACAAAATCAAATTTCTAAACTTGACTTCTTATTATGTGTGGTTTACTTGAGTTGTTATATCATTCTGCTGCGAATTGTTTGCCAAAAACCTTATTATAAATGTATTTTCCCATTTTCACGGCTGTTGAAAAAATGTACATCAAGTTCTTTTGCTCAGAAGAATTTCCCCATCATCTCAGTCATCTTCATACTTTATCCTCAGCCTGTTGTCTTTGCGGACACTTTCCCATGTAGTGACAAAGAGGCACAGATCTTTTATCAAGACGGATGTCCTTCAATGGAGTGAGACAGACAGGGTCTGGACCACGTTTCTGTTGAAGATAACACCATTTTTGTTTAAAATGAAAAAAAGCTCTTTGTATTCACTTAAAAAAAAATAAAAAAACACTCACTGTCCTGTGAACACGCTTGAATGTTCTCAACCTTTCTCTCTTCCTCTTTCTCTTTCTGGTCTGTGTTATCTGGCTTTCTGTCACACAGACTCACACAGAGGAGCTGATACCATCTGACAACACACAGACCCGATAGCGACCAGTACCTGCTTCAACACAGCTGCTGCTACATAAGCAGGGAGGAAACCATGGCTGTAGTTATTAGCAAAACAACGAGGGAACAGCAAGGTGGAAAAATACAGGAAGTCCTGATACAAGCAGAGAAAGCCACAAAGTAAGGGTGTAGGGGGACGATTGGATGAGAGGCCAAGTGGAAGGGAAGACGAGTACAACATAAGACGGACATAGAGTCCTTCCATTCTGGGCATATTTAGTAAAATATTTAGAAGTATTAAAGTTGTAAATGGCTTAATTGAGCAGATCCTAGAGAGAAGACATCCTCTCTGTGTCTAGATACATGACTCACTCTGTCCTTTTCTTGCTCTCTGTCTCCCCAATCTGGCTGCTATATTTAGAGCTGGCATTGTGCCCTTTCAACAGAGAGGCTGGCAGCAGCTCTCAGCTCTCCTCATCTTCTTCTCTTATTCCCCCTTTCTCATTCTACACTTTCCTTTCCTTTCCTTTCCTTTCCTTGAAATCATTTAAATTGAATACAAGTCCATAAAATATCAACCAGTAATGACAATACCGTGCAAAACTCTTTAGTCACTAAATAGCCTCTCTTATGAAAAACAACACTAAGTTCTGCCAAAAGAAACCATGCCCACGACAGTGGTAGTATCATGCGATGGGGTTACTTCTCTTAAAATGGATCTGTTTTTGGTTTTTTTATCGCATTGGGTGAAACTTTAAAAGGCTTTTAGAAAAGCTGCTTCCTCAGAAGTAAAGATTATGATGGCAAAATCATTCATACCCCTGGAAGATTTAGAATAAAAGTTTTTCTATGCAAAAAATAAGTTTGTTTCTTATTTGAGATCTCTTAAATGATATGATAACTTTGTAAAAGAAGAAAAATCTCTTTTATTTGATGAAAATCTTTATATGTTAACAACTATTTACACCCTTAAATCAGAGTTAAAATTATTTTGAGCTTTTCACATCTTTGCATTTGCATCTTTGATGATTGTCCAAGTCTTTAAGGTTAAAAGGCCTCCTTACCATCACCCTAATCTTTAGCTATTTCTGCAGATTCTCTGTCAAATTAAAGTCAGTGTTCTGGACCGGTGACTCCAAAAGTTTAATCTTTTTTTTTCAGTCAAAAGAAACATGTTCATACAATAAAAAGATTTATTTAAACCTGGGGTGAGATCATTGGTGAACTCCTGCCTTGTAGAAGATCCAGGATTTAAATCCCAGCCTGGGGTTTATTCTGTAACAAGCTTGCATTATTCCCTGCGCATGTGTGGGTTCCCTCATGGTACTCTGGCTTTCTCCTAGTGTCCTAAAAATAAGACTGTTAGGTTAAGTGGTTTTCTGAATTGCCCCTATGTGTAAGTGAGGTTCTACATGGTTATTTGTCTTGTGTGACTCTGTGATGGACTTGCAACCTATCCAAGGTGTACTCCACCTCTTACCCTGCAGGGTATAGAAAATGGATTAATTAAAATCTAAATCTGCCAGGGGTATGGACAGTTTTGGGTTTTATTTCTATTTTATTTCCTCACATAATTTGTAATAAAATGCTTACAAGGGCAAGAATTAGGCTTAAGCAAGCAGCAAGGGACCAAATGATAACTTGTTTGAACACAGGAAGAAACAAAATATGTTAGAGTTTCACAAACCTTGGACATTATTCCCACAGTGCCAACGGTCAACTGAGTCAGGAATACAAATATTAACTGGATAAAACTTAAATGAACTCACATGAATCTGAGTAAATAAATAGTATGGTGTTGCAGACGTTTGTACCTCTGACTCAGCAGCATAGACGAGAGGAGGCGCAGCAACAATATTATTTCTCACAACACCACGTCACGGCACATACGCACTTTCTCTCAGTGCCCAACTCCCAGGGTGGCAGCATAATGAAAAGCGCCTGTTTACCTTTCATTACGCTCCAACAAGAGATTAAAAAACAAAAGAAACAAAGGAACAGAGGAGGCGGGAGCAGGAAGAGAACCAGAGCTTATATGAAAAATAAGACATTTCCTTTAATAACATCTGAAACATCATGGTTGTAGACTGGTATAATTCTGGATATATTCGAGGATGCAGAGTACATTTTTAATGAGGACACGGAAACAATTAACTTACAAGTTAACACAACATAAACCTATATCGTTTTCTACGAAGACATTATAAAAGGGCACAAATGGTGTAGCAGCAAAAAAAGAGAGTGTGCTTCCTTGTCTCTACATGGGCTACAGTAGTACAAAGTATTTGTAGAGTTGAGATTCATTGTAAGGAACAGCAAAAATGAAGTTACAGATATACATCTCTAAAGTATGCACTATGTCATACACAGTATGGATATGACAGGTTATTAGATGTTACAGAGTTTAGTAAGTGGTAACTAGATTTTACTCAGACACTGGAAGCTGAAGAGAGTTACCTTAACAGTACATAGCACACTGATGTTTGAAGTTCACACAAGAGAAGGACATCTAAGAGATAGTAACATGTCCACAATGCATATCTGCAGGTAGAGACAGGACAGATAACAACAGATGTTTGTAAAATAAGAGTTTCCTGTCTAAACTGATCAGATTTCATGCATTAAAACAGAATGCTGGGTGAAATTTTGCAAAAACACAGAATATATAGAGCGCAAAAGCATAAATACACCTTGAACTCTGACATTTTGTGAAGGGGCACATTAGAGCCGAAAGCTTTGACATGTTGCATTGGGATTTTGTGCGACAGACCAACACAAAGTGTTGCAAAATCATGGAGTAACCAAACACAACACCAAAGCTAATAAGACATGATTATCTAACTTTACACAAAGGGTCAACAAAGGGAGCATTGGTCTGAGAAGCATCCAAGAGCTCCCTGGTAACTGGGGGAGCAGCAGATAATCACTGCTCAGGTGGAAGACAATTGACAGATTGAATATTAGTTGTGCACTGCACGGTAGGGCTGTTGTATTTTTGAAATAAGCCTTTAGAAGTACACCTCACAAACCCAATTTTGGCCTATTTTGAAAACATTAAGTGTGTAGAAAAAAAAAAAAGGAATCCCTTAACACATTACCCCCCCACCATTTTATAATTGAGGTGGCTTTGGCAGCATCAGGCTGTGGGTTACTTTTCATCAGGTAGGACAAAGAAGTGAAATGATTGGATGACGGATGGAGATAAACAAAGGACAACCCGGTAAGAAAACCTTTTAGAGGCTTCTAAACACAAGACAGCGGCAGAGGTTCAGCTTCCAGAAGGAAAAAAACCCAGAACATCCAGCCAGAAACAGAGGGATGGTTTATATTAAAAACATTTGTATGCACTTCAGTGTAGTCATATATTAAATTGAGAGACAAAGGTACAATTTGAGAATGCTTGTTTAACAGACAGTCTTCATCCAATCTGAGCTTGAGATATTTTTTAAGGGAAAAATGAATAACAGTTTTAGACCAGAGAAGACCAGCAGCTGAGACTGCTCTTGCATATGTTTCCTTCCACTTTATAATTATGCGCTACTTAGTGTTGGTCTGTCATATGCAAGCAAGAAAAAATACATATAAAAATAAAATACATCAAAGCTTGTGTGGTTATTATGAGACAAAACGTGAAAAAGGTCAAGGTTTTTTAATACCATATGCAGTATGTTACATCTGTCTGTATGAGCAGATTTTGTGTCAGTTTGTCCTCAACATAGTTTTTAATTCTTGTTTTACTGTGAGCTGATCTTACAATATGCGCTCTGTGATTTCAAAGTGCAATCTATACTGGGGTCCAAGGACTCTTCGGTTTCCCTTACTCATTTGTTTGCTCATTTAGGTATTCCAAAATCTCAAAACGCAAAGTGTTAAATACTTATGCAAATCATTAATGTCCAAACAGGAAATACTACAAATGTTGGCATGAAAACCTCTATTACCGAGAGTTAAACAAGAGTTTTGATACCCTAATCCATTTATATTCCTTATATATGTGTTTTGGTTTATGTACTGGCTGGTTGGGTTTAGTATTAAGATAAAGAAACAGGGCTAAACTGGCCTCGCTCTACCCAAAAGTAACCTAATCTGCCTAACTGAGACCTTTAACCTCTTCCACCTTGGAGGTCCGAGCACCAGGACCATCTGTTAAAACTGTTCCAAAAAAGACAGGTTGATGAGGATGCAGCTAATAAGAGGAAAATATATGCAGGCTTTCTTTTGCAGCAATAGCTTAAAAGGAGAATTAGGCTTTTAAGCTTTTGCTGATTCATCATTATGAAGCAGTTATTTACGCTGATGAAGCAGAAGTATAAAAGAAAAAAAAAATAACCCCACTCTGGCCTGGTGATGGGAACAAGAAGGGCTTTCTTGGCTGTTTCAAGTGTGTCCTCGCCATAGACCCTGGGGTTAATCACTATGCCCTGAGGCTCAATAGGTCATACCGACAATTATTTAGGAACTTTTCAGGTGAAAATTTTAAACTAATGAACTCAAGGGTTTAAATCTCATTTTATGTGATCTAAAAACTAAAGAGTCTCTGCATATATTTTACAACCTCCAAAAGTAGTCATTCCCTATGTGATTTCCAGTTTTATTCTTATTAAATAAACAAATATCCATATTAATTTACTTTCCCAGAGAAAAAAGACTGGTATTAACAATTCTGTTATAACTTAAGCATTTTCACCCCAAAAAATGATCCTAAATTCAGGTGCATCACAGCAATTATAAAATTATCTGTAATTCAATAAAAAAGGCTAAGCTTAGATATTATTCAGATTCACTACGGAGTGATTTCAAGTGCTTGCTCTTGCTAATTTCAATGACTATGGTTAACAGCTAATAAAAACCCATGTTTATGTTTTAGAGTGAATTAAAATATTGCATAGGGCAAATAAAAAAGCTTTTATTCAGAGATAAATTTATAATAGCCGCGTTACGGATCGCTAAATAAATCTCAAAAGGCAATTGCAAAATATATTGATGATTAACAGAGCTGTGTCCAAGATTATTAATGGAAAGTTTAGAGAAAGGAAGAAATGTGGTTGGAGTAAGTGTACAAACAGCATGATAAATAAAACATCATTACAGTTTAACCTTTTAAGTGTCGTATGTATGATATTTTTTTGATGTACATGTTTGAAGTGTATGGAATAAGTGTTTCTTTTATGATTTTATTTAACCATACTCATGTTTGTAAAACAAACAAGTTTTCAGACCTGCACTACACCTCTTTCTTTTTGTCAAGTGGCACTCGTGCTGAATGTGGAAAGTTACAGGAACGGGGATGTAAAAGAGTCTATGAAATGACAAAACAGGCTCCTTCCAACAGTGGTTCTGCTTAAAAAGAGACAAAGACGATATTCGCGAGAAAATAAATCATGAGCATAAGGCAGGTGTAAGCCACAAAAGGCCATTGCCTATATCAGAGTTCTGTATCCCAAAAAATAATGGAGAAATGGTAGATAAAAGTGCCCAAGCAACCTGGATAGTGTATTTTTTTGAGTCTGGAAGAAGAGTATAGAGCCAAAGAATCCATGGTACTTGAAGTCTGGTGTGAGGTTTCCAATGTCAGTGATGATTTGGGATGCCATGTCATCAGCTGGTTTTGCTCCACTGTGTTTTATTATTATTATTATTATTATTATTATTATTATTATTATTATTATTATTATTATTATTATTATTATTATTATTATATTTAGACCAAGGTCAGCGCAGCCATCTACCAGTAAACTTTAGAGCACTTTATGCTTCCCGCTGTGGACAAACATTATGGAGAAGCTGATTTCATTTTCCAGCAGGACTTATTCCCACATTACCAAAGGTACCAAAGCTGGTTCAATAAGCATGGCATTACTGTGATTGACTGGCGGGAAAACTAACCTCACCGGGTTAGTTCAATATATGGGAGACATTTTCTTAACAGCTTGAAGCAGGGGTCTGCAACTCCAGTCCTCGAGGTACGGTTTCAAGGAGCTTTTAGGTGTATCTCTGTTTCAACACACCTGAGTCAAATAATCAGGTCATTGGGAGTCTGGAGATCTTCCCTGCATCCGAATACCCCTACTACGCCTACTACGTAGTAGGCGAAAAGCAGCATGAAGTACATCCGAATCTCCAGTATGGATTGGCATAGTAGGCATAAAGTTCCTGGATGTGTACTACCGCCACAGTACTATCCCACTATCCCACAATGCAGTGTAAGCCCCAAAATCATACAAGAGTTACTTCGGCTACCGAGGAACTATCAACCATTGACACTGCCACAATTTCGGCATACAAATGTAAAAGTGTAGCAATGTTACTGGTTAGTTTGTTTTTTGATAACTGATTAAACATTTAAGTTGATAAGTTAATGTTTAACGGAACCACAGGCGCCGTAATGGTAAACATCCGGGAAAATGGTGGAGCAGTACGTCCAATTTAATGCCTAGTACTCGCTCGTTTGCTACGCAGTATGTACTGCATCAACGAGGAAGTAGTCGCTACTACGTAGCATGTAGTACATACTTAGGATTTGGATGCAGAATTAGACTGCATACTAAACAATTTGATCCAGGTGTGTTGGTCCTGGGACACTTTTAAAAGTACCAGGACACCGGACCTCGAGGACTGGAATTGCATACCCCTGCTTTAGAGGCTTTAGAATGCTTGCCTCCCCAACCAAGTGCTGAGTCCACATATTGTACAGTACATGAAGTCATGGACAGCTGAATTAAGAAAAAAGACACTCCAACCCTTCACAAGAGGGGTGAGTCTCTAAAGATAATAGCAAAATGAAATATGCTGAGAGTTAACAGAGCCGTATCCAAGCATAGTATTGGAAAGTTCAGTAAAAGGAAAAACTCTGGCCTAATACTGTACGCCGAAGAGCCAACCTATCCAGCAATGAACTTTTGTGGCTAAACCTCTTTGTAAAATGCAGGGGTAGATGAGGGTTTATGGACAACTAATAACGAAGTTCTCTACTTAAAAAATCCTAATTCAATACATTAAGCCATAAACAATCATCAACATAACTGGAAGAAACATTTGAGCTCTGTGTGTGAAAAAAAAAGATAATAATAATGATAATATATATGTATTTTTCAGTTTTGAGCCTAATTACTGAAAAATATTTCCTTCTAAATCAGGGGTCTGCAACCTTTACCAACCAAAGAGCCGTTTTGCTCTCAGTCCAGCTAAAATAAACTCATTTAGAGCCGAGAATGTTACACAATCTTTAAAAAAACCTTAACTGAACATTTTTCACAAGTATCTAGTAGCGTAAAATCAGTAGTCATTCATAAAGAGCCACTATTTTATTTCTGATTTTAAGATTTAAAAGAAAGAAAAGATTAAAAAGTGGCAAAATGTGGATACATTCATCTTCTGTACATCTTATATACATCTATATGATATTGTGGCCATTTATGTAAATTTTTTGTTTCGAACCTGAAAAATGTATCTAAAAAATGATGTTACTTTTAGCGTCATTCTATCATGGACATTTAAAGTAGTTTTTTAATAACAAATAAACAAACAAAAAAAAAAACGGTGAAAAGTGTTATTACCAAAAAACATTGATTCGTTATTATTTTTAGCCATAGTTCATGAGAGCCATTGTGGAAAGTCTAAAGAGCCACTTGTGGCTTCAGAGCCACAGGTTGCAGACCCCTGTTCTATGATATTCTGATTCACTGGGAGGCACCAATAAAACCTAAAATTAGACTAATTCACTGGGAAACCCCCTCCTCTGTCACACAACACCTTTCCTGTACTCTGAGGACCAGTTTAGCCTCTTCCCTTAAAATGGTCAGAATCAGTCTCCACATCACAGACTCCACATATTGCCAAATGCAAAGTAATCTTATTCAACACAGTAACAATAACACTCTAATACTTTGTAATTGCTATGATACATATGCACATTATATATATATATATATATATATATATATATATATATATATATATATATATATACACTAGAGAGAGGTAGTGATTGAAGCATTGATTGACAGCAAAAAACAATGAACAATAAGCATGGAACTTGGAAAAACAAACATGATCTCATCTAAGGAGAGTAGGGTATAAATACGAAGCTTATCACAGCAGCCACTGACAGAAAGTTCTGTTGCGTCAGGGTTGACACATAAATAATTCACACTCTGGATGGCAGCTTGTTTCTGGGTGACCATTCTTCGATCAGCAGGACTGTATGAACACTGAGACGTGAGTCGTGGTGTTTCCAAGCTATTGTTGAGAAGTTTTCTAACCCTAACCCCTGATACGTCACGGCTAAAATGTTCTCAGTCAAATTTGGCTCGGCAGACGGGCTGTGAATGGGAGTTAAAGAACAAAACAAACAAAAAAACACACAAAAAAACAGGAGTTTAAACTCTCTGACCTGCCACTTCTTTAGCTCCACACAGCGACTGACTGACAAGCTGCTCGATAAGTAAATCTTTGTTTCCCAACTCTGCAGCCAAGCGGTCATAAAGTAACACCACGTATAACCGTGAGATTCAGCCTGAATATAAACAAGTCATACTCTGGGTGAGTAAAACTCCCCGCATCCGGACTCTAACATGCAACAACAATAGCTATGTTTTCCTTTCACCGCACCAGGGATGGCTATTTGCTTGGTTTCTGTGTGCTGCCTACAACACCACCCAAATGATTGTTTGAATTACACTTTGTAAATCTATAGAGTCTCACATTTGTGGCTCGTGTGAGTCCTCTCTGTTTAAATTCAATACATTTCGGCATCGGATCAGCAGGCCACCCAGTGTGAGTCGTTGTGTAGGCGGATTAAAGATGAACACAAGCAAAACAAAGACACATCCTGCAATATATACTCTCCATTACCTCTGCAATCAACCTGGCAGAATTATAATAAAATATAAAAGAGTGGCATGTTATAAAATACTCTCTATATATGCGTACGTTGCACTAAAATGCAGAGAAACACCTGACATATATTTGCACAAATGGCTTATGGTTAGTAGCATTCATTTCACATTGCATGTATGAGTGTAGATATAGATGCATGTGTGCTGAAGCAGAGTGAATGTCTGCATTTAGCTTGACGTCTGTGTTCCTGGTATTATAAGTGTGAATGTTTGTGTGAGTGAAGCAGTGGAGAGCCGCCAGGCCTCATTATTGTCATTCTACTCACTGCCGAAAAGAGAGGCAAAGCGGCTCCTTTCAATTGAGGAGCTGAGGAGAGACGAAACACAAAAGGCTCAAAATTAAACAAATGCCGAAAAGCGGCTTGGGGAGCCAGCCCGTGGTCATATGCTTTGAATGAGAGTGAACGGGTGCAGGGATAACCCATCTGCGTCTTTCAGCGAGCGGACCACACAGATATCACCCGGCCCAGCATTCATCTCCTCTGTTAGGTCCACAGACACCAGGGTGCCAGCTCATGAGCATGCCCAGTACCCTTCTGGTCCGTCCCGGAGTACATATGTCCACCGATGACACGCCGCTAATGCTTTTCAAATATTTTTGCATGGATTTACACCCGGAATCCGTCTCGATGTGCGGTTTTCCCTTTCAGTGAAACGTCGACACTTGTTCCAGCCAGCCCCAGTCTTATTTCCACTGCTATCTTGTGCAGTTAAGTTGCAATCCACTCTCCAAAAAACCACTTAGCAGAGATAGTTCTGTTGCCTTCATCCTCCACACAGGTGACATCGAATGTGTGTAAAAAACACACTTACACACACATGAATACAAAGCTCTGCCACAGAAGCAACGAGATGGAGAATATGCTTGCACACGTATAAATCTACAGCACATTTAGGGTGTAATGATGCACGAGTACAGGTTCTAGTGCGTGCTTCTACTAATACATCCTTTGGGTTGATACTGGATGCCTGAGCATCTGTACAGTCCATTACACAGATGCTTAGAGTAGGTGATGGATCTAAAGATATTTGGCGGGGTTAGAAGGAAGTGGCTAAATGGATCAAGTCCTCGTCGCTTCGCACCTGCAACAAAAAATGACAGAGGAGGTTAGCATTAAAGGTGTTTTGATTGACACCAGACAGAATGGAAATTACCAATTTGTCAGAGAAAAAAACAACAACCTTAAAAATTTTTCTAAAATATATTGAATAGTTTCATTTGGGAATCTCAAGATTATTATATTGTGGCTTTCAAATCTATTCAAACCTTTTGAATCTTTTCATGTTGCTCCTTCACAATTTATAATGTAACAGATCAAATTTTTTATCTGTGTTTTATCAGGATTTTATGTGAAAGACCAAAACTAATTTGTACAGCGGATAGAAGTTTTGCGGTCGAAGAAATTCATCCAAAACCAGGAAGAGTATGGCAGTTTAAAAACAAAAAAAGCAACAGGCAGGACAAAGAGAGCATTAATCAGAAAAGCAGCCAAAGGCTCATGGGAACCCTGGGGGAACTGCAGAGACCCACAGCTCAGGACCATTATTAGCCGTACAATTCAGACATCTGGATTTTATAGAATTGTTGCAAGAAGAAAGCAATTGTTGAAACAAAGCAACAGGAAGTCCCATTTCCAGTTAAGCAAGAGTCATGAAGGGGATACATGAAATACAAATAAGAAATGCTCTTGTTAGATTAGACCCAAATTAGAACCTTGGTCCCACATGCAAACTGCTACACAAATAAAAAGCTAGAAGGAGTCATTCTTTCACTTCTTTTGATATTCAGATTTAATGTTTTCTGCTCTTTGATGAACTTGTGAAGCACTTTGGACATCTCTGTTGCTTTAAAGAGCAATAGTGGAAGAGGTATGACCAGTCTTTGAAGGCCTTTCAGATGTCTGTCTGCCTCAGAAATCCTGAATTAAATAAGTGGACAATTAGCAAGAACCTAACTATGTGCAGAAGAGGCATTTCAGCCATTTGGTTTGGGTGTGTCAGACCAGGAAGACATTCAAACGTCGTACGGTAATGCCTAGGATTTATCACCCCTGGTTTAGCCTAAAACATATTCATCTGTTAAAATTACCATATCAAAGTCCAGATCAGAGTCCAATTGAAAATCTGTGTCAATTGCCAATTGCTGTTGAGAGACACTGTATCAAGTCTGACTGAAGTTAAGCTCTTTTTGTTAGAAAGAGTGGGCAAGAAGTCTGTAGATGAATTGCCGCTAGAGACAGACCCCAAAAGACTTGGAGCGAAAGGTGGATCTATGAAGAGACTCAAGAGGGTCTGGATACAAATTTGCACACTTTTCATATTTTCTTTGTAAAAACTCTTTAAAACCAATTTAAAATAAAATATTTTCCCACTTTTGAGTTTGTCTATTTAAAAGACAAATGCAACAAAACACAGAGATGTTGGTGGTTGTGAGTGAATGTGAAAAAGATTAAGCAGAATGAACTGATTCTGGCTTTAGACTTCCAATGACTCTGTTAGTAAAAGCTCTGACCCTACATGTCCCTATTTGTGTATTAATGCTATTTCAAGGTGCACAGATTTGTTTGTGTGATTCATGTGGACTGACTTGCAACGACGAGAGTTGACAGTCTGGCCTTTTCGACTGCAGCTCTTCGCTTTGAGGGTGCATCTGCACTGACACACCGTTTCATCCAGGGCCCACTTCCTTCCTCTGCAGGGGCGACACCGAGGTGTCGGGGAAGGGGGCAGAGTGGGACTTGGGGTGCTGGGAAGAAGTGATGGACGAGGTGGGGGTGTGGAAGGAGGATTCACATGAACATGGACTCTGGATGAAATAGAGGATCAGAAACAGAATGATTATCATCTGAGTGATTTGCTGATTTTCAGAAAAGAAAGTAGAAAATATGAGATACTTCCAGGAGAGCACTAATGCCTGGTACTGTATATGATATGATAATGGAGTAGATGGCATAAAACGGGATTGACGGCATGTGAGAAGATATTATTCAATATATTATTTTTAAAAATGATGTATTATTTTATATAATAAACGTCATGTATCACATTGTATACAATATATGAAAAACGATACATGCACTGTAAACAAAAGAATAATGTGACATGATTGTAATATTAAACAATACAGCAATATGATATGTTACATTAAACCATGAGACAAATTGATACAATCTAAAACAAAACAATTTATTTGATAACATAAAATATGGTTTGGAATTCCCTTCCACAATTCTCATCTTTGCAAAAGCATAAACAATAAACTCATCTCCCAAATAGTTGTTTTTTTGACATATAGCTTTAGAAATTCAAGCCTAATAGGAGTGTTTTTAGAATTGCTGGCAACAAAATTGGAGAACAAATTTGAGCTGATGATTGATTTGAGGACAAACTAAATGGTTTTAATTTAAAAAATCTTAGGAAGTAAGTTACTTGTAAATTTTTTAAATAAAAAAATTATGAATGTGCACCTCATGGAGAGCTCCTTCGTGTGAGAGCTGTTGATGCGGCACAGAGGCTTCAAGGAGGGAGAGGAAGCAGGAGGTAGAGTGGTGGGAAGAGTGGATGGAGGAGGCGAAGACGTGGAGGAGGGAATCGGAGGAGCATGGGTTCTGGATGAAAAACAGGTGCAAAAACCAAAATGGTTAGCTTCAGAACTACTGAACATAAAGAGGAATCTAAAAATGCTACAGTAATTCTACCTAATAACCAACATAAAGATACATTATGTGTACTGTAATGGTGATATCATACATATATGTATATAATGTGCAAAGTTTAAACAAAATGTATCATATATGCATGTAAAATAAGTATACCATACAATATAATGTACTAGGATATCGTTCATGATTTAACATTATTATGGGCATTAGAATATATGCGATACTTTAAATTTTAAGATATGATACAATTTGATACAATATGATATGAAATTGAGGCACAGTGGTGCAGTTGGTAGCACTGTTGACTTGCAGCAAGAAGATTGTGGGTTTGAATCATAGCCTGGTTTTTTTTTGCATGGAGTTTGTATCTTCTCCCTGTGTATCTGTGGGTTCCCTCCAGGTACTCCAACTTCCTCTCACAGTCCAAAAACATACTTTTAGATTAACTGATCTCTCTAAATAGCCCTTAGGTATGTGTGGGTGTGCGTGTGCATTTTAGATTGTCCTGTGTGTCTCTATGAGTGTCTGCGATGACGGATTATTTCACGTTTTTCGGATTTTTTTTTTCTTGCGAAAAAATAAACTGTATTGATTACCTTTGTTGGGTCACACACAGCCATAAGGTGGTGCTAACCTGCCCTATAAATATGGCCCCGAGTCCCTCTTTTATGACGGGCACCGGCCAGCTTGTCCAGAGGAGACCCCCTACAACCATCGTCCTTTGCTGGCAAAGGAAGACCCGAGTTTCTGACAGAGACTTGCTCCAAATGAACCCAAAGACCACTCCAGGTGAATCTTAAACATTGATAGAAAAAAAAGACATTGCTTATCCCCAGAGCCCGATGAAAACCCCTCTAACTTTCAGACTGCCGGAAGGGCTGCGAGACTGAATGAGTGGGAGCCACATGTGCCGCAGGTCCAGACCCAGCATTAGTCACATTTCATTCGCCCCCACAGAGCCGATAAGAATTGGCGCGCTGAAAAGCTGCCAAAAAGGTACTGTAAAAGTGGATGCCGGGGGCCAATCGCCGCGCAGCTGGACGGAGCAGCAAGCCAGGAGCTCACTGCAGCTAACCAGATCGGAGCCAACGTCGCCTCACCCCCCCGCCTTTCCCCTCGTCACCGTGCAGCAACTCGGAGGACTTTAAACATTCATAAGGTCTGTTTGGGCAGAGTCAATTAGTTAGGATTGGCTAATTTTAAAGGTTTTAATAAATGTGTTTGAGTCACTCTAAGCGCCCCACGTGTGTTGCAGAGGGCTACCTGAAAGCCGACAAGCTCACATGTTCGTCCAGGCCGACACTTCATAACAAAGGTTGCTAGTAACTGTTCAAACAGAATTCGGTTTAAATAGATTAAGAATAGAGACTAATCTTATTAACCGTGTTTGAATATGTTTTTTTAAATCAAATACTGGAACTAAATTGTTTAGTTCGGTGACCAGTTCATGAATAGAAGTAATTTCCCAAAGGTTAATGACTCCGATCCAGATAATTTAACAAACATCTCTTTATCCAAAGGATGTTTTGATTTTTCTCTTGTAATTAGTGAAACTAATTCATCTTTTCCCTCCAGCATCCGCAAATTGAGTCCTCGGTCAGATCTGCATGCAGAATCACAACAGAATTCATGGTCTCTCTTATTACATATTCATCTTTTTATGTCTTTTATTTTAACTCTTCATTTATTTTAATCAGTAGTGTTTCTATTATTACTAGTTTGAGTGTTTAAAAGTCATTCTTCCCTTCGTATAAATAAATCTTCTACTTGGAAAGTAACAGTTGCCATTTCTTGTTCAACACACACATATTGCAAAGTTTATGACCAATACACGTTAAGAATTCATTCCTTCAGAATTATGAGACTGATATAGAAATGTGGCTATTAAAATAGTTCCTGATAGAACCAGGTGGTCCCCCGAATAATAATAATTTTCTATAAATTATTAACTTTATTGACTGCCAAAAGCAGTCTTTGACTATAAATAGCCAAATATCATATTGTTATTTAACATCCCCAACACCTTTCACATTTTTCTCCATTTCCAGTGAAAAGTATCCAAAAGAGCTATTGTTGCTGTTCATTTTTCAGTTCAATTCAAGTTCGATTTTTAAAGATACAAGGCTTCTGTTTGACAACAGCAATATGATAAGATTGAAGGTAATACAATAACAATTTCAATTCAGTATAATCCATGAAATTTTATATAATGTCACAGAGTATTATATCCATCCATCCATCTTCTTCTGCTTATCTGGGGTCGGGTCGCAGGGGCAGTAGCTTAACCAAAAAGACCCAGACTTTCCTCTTCCCGGCCACTTAGGCCAGCTCCTCGGGAGGAATCCTGAGGCATTCCAACGCCAGCTGGGAGACAAAGTCCGTCCAGCGAGTCCTGGGTCTTCCCCTGGGCCTCCTCCCGGTGGGACGTGCCAGGAACACCTCACCAAGGAGGCGTCCAGGAGGCATCCTGACCAGATGCCCGAGCCACCTCAACTAGCTCATCTCGATCTGGAGGAGCAGCGGCTCTACTCTGAGCCCCCTCTGGATGACCGAGCCTCTCACCCTATCTCTAACGGTGTGTCCACACTGAACGCGATAGGAGTGAATATAAAACGCGACACACGCCTAGCTGTTCGCGTGCACATTCACACCCTGAAGCGAGTACAACGCGAACTGGTCGCGCTTCAAATATGGTATTTTCACGCGCGAACAGAGTGCATCTGCGGTGGATTATGGACCGAGCTGACAGAGGACAGCGTGTTTGGCCCGGGCTTCAGCGGGGCTGGGGCTACAGTGCAGCTGGCGGTGGAGGACCGAGCTGACGGAGGACAGCGTGTTCAGCCCGGGCTTCAGCGGAGCTGGGGCTACAGTGCAGCTAGCGGTGGACCGAGCTGACAGAGGACAGAGTGGATTATGTGTTCGACCTGGCCTCCGGTAGAGCTGGGACCGCTGCACTGGGGGTTTGGTGAGCTACAGATACAGTCTAGCTACGGTGGAGGGATCCATAAACAGCAGCGAGCCTCTCATAAACACCGGCTCCTCGCCGCCTAGAGAACGTGACCTGCTCGCCCAGTTCGTGCCGTGAAGGTCCAAGCTTTGCCTGCCGAAACACCAACTAGATTTCTGAGCAGCTGTCCATCTGTCTGCGGCTCGTAAAAGTTTATAATATTTGAGCAGCGTGGGACGTGGTTCGGGAGCTGCAACCAGGAAACCAGGTGAGGAGGCTGTTTCAAGGCTGACTTCTAGGCCGAGAGGTGCTTTTACAGGAACAACGGCTCTTTTAAGAGCCACCCACAAACCTCTTCAGAGCATTCCTGTCTAAATAGTTTATTTTTTTATTTCTGTCTCTGTTTTGAAAACTTCTTGTGTCATGTAGCTCGGGGTGATTAGCCACGGTGTTTATCAGTATTTCCTCCATGTCCTGCTGAGGCTGTGACTCCATGACAGTCACACAATCACTGAAACTCTGTCCCCTGATTGGTTGTCGCGGCGCGATTTGACGCTGGAGTTCAGATTTTTCAAACTCGAGCGATAGACGCCATGAGCGCAAATGCACAAAATGCACCACATAAAAAGCAGCACGAGTTTTCCATCGCATCTGTAGCGCGAATTGTTCGCGCGAATCAGACAGAAAAGCTTTTTCACGACACAAATCTGCTTCTGAAGTGTCGTGGGACCCCAAGTCGCGCTTCATTGCGCTGCTCCATTGATTTTACATGTAAACCTGAAGCTCTAATCGCTCCTATCGCGTTTGGTCTGGACACACAGTAAGGGAGAACCCAGCCACCCTGCGGAGGAAACTCATTTCGGCCGCCTGTATCTGTCATCTCGTTCTTTCGTCACCACCCAAAGTTCGTGACAATAGATGAAGGTAGGAACGTAGATCGATCGTAATTTGAGAGCATTGCCTTTCAGCTCAGCTCTCTCTTAATCATGACAGACCAGTACAGCGCCATCTATCCATCTATCGATCTCCCACTCCATTTTACCCTTATATTATATGCTATGCTAAAATCTGGTACAGTGTGATGGAATATGATATAGTACATGATATAAAACATATGATATATGATTATTAAATTATTCTATACAGTGTGATATGATGCTACACATTACCATACAGTTTGATATGATAAGAGCCCATGCAATATAGATGAGATATAATCAATGAGATGCAATACTTTAAATAATGTAGACAACATGCTATAAGCTTTGATATATAACTAATAAAAATATGATAGAAAATACTATATATTATGATACAAAACTTTATAAGATATAACATAGCACAATATGATTAAAAAATATGATGTGATGCAATGCCATCCAACAGATTTGATATGATAAGATTTAAATCGTCATAGGGGGATACTGTATGATATAATGTAAAAATTTGATGCATTACAATGTGTTGCAATAAAATTCAATAGGAAATTATATTATTGCACATAATTTGGATGACAGACTGACAGTATTGTCATTGTTAAATTTTATCACCACTTTCCATTAAAGGAAAAAAATAAAACATAAATGAGTGCTGACTGGACAGGTCGTTGTTTTGACGGCCAGAAACGCAAAAAAGCGTAACAATCTGTCCAGTAATTACTGGGATATTTTAGTCTGGATAATAATGATGTGCTTTCTAAAAATGAAATGTAGGGCTTGTTTGAACATGTACACTGCCTGTAGAAGACAAACCCCCACAATGTAGTGTGTGGGAGATGTGTGACTAATGTGAGATAATGTTTCTTTACAGGCTGACAAACTAGCTCATCTGTCTGTCTGTCCGTCTGTCTCTCTGTCTGTTACCATGGCTATGCTTGCCTTGTTGCCTTTCAGTCCCTCGGGTTCCACCTCTAGATGCCCTGATCTTTCGCTCTCCGCAGTCTAAGTCTGAGAAAGTTGCCTGCATCAGTCGGTCCATTAACTGGAGCTTGTTCTGCCTCAGTCGTCCCCGGGAGGCCAGCGGCTTTAATGAACTTACTTAATGAGGCAGAGAGGACCCATCTTTGTTCGTGTCCCGGTGACCACGCCTGTCGCTGGCATGGACAGAAGAGGTGGCATTTGGGAGCAGATTACACAGATTTCACCCCTGCCAAAGTGTGAATAAAGCCTTTTCTGAGTGATGGATGGGTGCTGGGGGACATCACACCCAAACGGAGCCACCTCTGGCCCCAAGGGGCCGGAAATGACTGACAATAAAGTGAAGGGGAAGCCGATGAAAAACACTACAGAGGAAAGGAGCACTAAATCTTTCATCCATCAAAACTTAAAGGTAGTTTATATATATATATATATATGTATTAAACTGTATTGGGAATGATATAATAGTATGCCTCCCAGCTCCAGACAGCACATATCACCCCACTACTGGTTAAATACTGAGCTGATAACCATGACTAAGGAGTTTATCCATGGATTACGGCGGTGTATGCGTGTGTGTGTGTGAGTGAGACCTTGACTATTGCTGTGGCTGTAAAACAAATTGACCTTCAGTAAAATCGTAGCCCAGATAACCTATTTTTTTCTAATCAAAACACTTTCACTAAGCCTGAGAGTATCCCAAGAATACAGACTTTAAGTAAAAAAAAAATGAGAAAAACTTCTTACTGAAGCGAAAAGTGTAAAGAGTCTAAAGAACATACACAGATCTGATGGATCCGGTTTTCCTCTGCCTGGACCTCCTCCCCTCTTTTTTCTTCTCTTTTTCTACTGGTTTCAGATAGGGCCTGAGAACAGACAAAATGCACTTGTTTTAAGACTTTAAATCTAATTAAAAAAACTTCTAACTTATGGGGTACAAACAATGGGTTAAGACTTGACATTTTTGGCAACTTTTGAATAGGATGAGAATTCACAGCAAAATCATTACCCAAGAAGAATTAACAGCTTTGATCTGGTCTTACATTTACATAAAACATAGAGTAGGGAATCTCGTAAATGATAACCTTGTTGAAACCAGCTGCATTCAAAGGAAATGGAAACATTCACAAATTAAATGAACTAATTAGTGGTATTCTTTTCTTTTGGGCCCCAAAAACAATTGGTTTTGGTTAGGATAGTGTTTAGGCATAAAAATATAAGGAAAATGTTTTAATTATTTTTAATAATATAGCTGATGCAAAGTTCAAGTGGGCACCATTTTCTGCAAGATATTGAAGGGTAAAATCTTGAGGGAACCTCATAACTTGACACACAGAAAGAAAAACATAGAAGGTTATGAAGACTTATATTTTAGGAAGAGATATGTCTTAATCTTGGCCAAAAGGTGAACAAACAGGAGTTATAAAACAGCCTCTCAGACTTGAGATCAAAATGGCTTAAAAGAAGAAAATGAAAAACAGATATTACAAGAGAAGTGCTCAGAATAATACTGTTCCCCAGACATCACCGATGAGCTGCACAAATGTTTAAGATGTTTGAGCAAAATATTGCCACCGGTCATGCTTCATGCTATAGACGCTCAAGTATTAGTACAAAGAAACTACAGCTTAGGATTTTACCTTTTTTCTTCCAATCATACGTTGGGTTTTCCTTTGCTTTTTGCAGACCTCTCTATTATAGTTAAATTTTGTAAAAAAAAAAAAAAAAAAATACTAACATGGAATCAGCCGTGAGTGGATTTGTGCTGTTAAAATTAGGTTTAAACCATTTTACCGGGCAAATATCAGAAAACACACCCTTTAAAACCATAGAGCTCATGTTCTTTAACATGAAGATTTACTGAGCTGTTTTCGCTACTTCATAAATAGTACCATAAGAATGCCACAGTGCTTATAAGACAGAGGTGGGCCTAATTTTATGTAAAAAAATATTGTTTGAAGAGATTTGCTATTTTTTACACAAAGTTTTCCTTTGGAGACAACAGTAAATCTGAGTGGGAACCAAGTATTTGAAGAAAGAACATTACCTTTAGAACTGAGTATTGTGAAAGTGTGAATATATGATAGGATGACGTGTTGCAAGGCTTATAGAGGCATTCTTTGAGGAATGGGACATATTTAAAAACTGAGTGGCCTCTCCCAGTGACTGATTTAGGCTGACCCACATCATCTGTAGGAGGGGGATGAGGTTGATATGCATCTACTCTGCTGATTAAGTATGATCAAACCTTTAATCAGTTCTCCTGGGGTTCCTAGCTGAGCTACATGGCCATCTGGCTATCCTGTAGTCTCCGTATACTGCCAACTGTGGCTTCCAGGTCAGCCTTCTAAAAACCATGCTTGATCCTGTGTTTCTTTAGCCTTCCTCCTCTGTCTGCCTATATGACATACAGATCTTCCCTTTAAACTGGCTATCAACAGATTGCCTTCCTGGTATACCCCACAGGATTCGGTTCTGAGTCCATCCGGAGACTTCTCGTCCACTCCGGCACCTTCAGCGCTGGTTAGAGATCCCTCATTGGATTCAACAAACTGTAGGTGACCCTCTAAAGACGCCTTGTTGGCTGGAGCAACGTTTTAGTTGTCTTGTTAAATTCTGGCTTGTCCGTAAAGCCATATGTCTGTTTTAGCCTGTTTTTCTGATTATCAGGTTTATTTTTCTTGTTAACCTTTATCCAGATATAAAGAGACTGTTGACCAGCTTTGTTTTGACATTATAAACAGCTCCAATTGCCACTCTTGTTGTTCTTGGAGCTCTAATTTACTATGGATGCGTGACTGTGGTCTGTCTGTCTAAGAGAGAGAGCACATGGCAGGGGAGATAAAATCATTGCTATGGTGACAACAGGATGCGGCCGTCCCAGGAGAGATGGTGAGAAAGTCAAACAGATGCTAAGTCCCTGGGGTAAACACACAATCACTCAAAAACATATTTTAAATTTGCACAAAAAAAGTTTGTACGAAGCCAAAAGCAAAGTATTTCAGAGTTCAGACAGTACATATGGCCTAATCTTTCACTAAAACATTAGATATGGCCAGGATAAATGCACACACACAAGTTGGAATCCCTTATCTATGTCCACACCCAAACAGGAAGCATGGGGACATAAACATTGTGGATGTAATTATGTGACTTTGTGGCTGAACCTGGCAGTTTGAGACACACAAGAAACGTTCCTATCACAGCGATCAAAGTAAGAGCAAGCCTTCCATCTATGAACTGATTTACAGTAAAAAGAGTTTAATAAGTAATAAGATGTTCTGACATCAACTCCTGAATGCTGAAAACCCTCAGATGAGTTAACAATAACTAAAAAGTTGCATAACAATAAGGCATAATAGTGAATCAGTGCTCTAATATGTAACTACAACATCCCTGAACAAATTCCACTTTGGTGTTGCATTTGTGTATTATAGGCGCTTTATAGCTGGCTGCTGAAAGGCTTCGTGGGGAGTACATACTCCTCTGGTAGGGTTGTAAACTTATAGGAGGTCAATGGACACATAAATTATGTGTTGATCTGTTGATCGACAGCACGCAGACAGGAAAATATGACAAAAACCGAATCCAACTGCCAAACTGTACGTATTTACTTGAGGATTGTGAGGGTTTTACAATCAACAAATTGTGAGGGTTTTACAATCAACAAACTTACTTCAGTGCCAAAGTGTTTTTTGAAGCTCATCAATCTGAGAAGTGTTGTAAATGCAGCTGAAAATATTTGAAGTGCATCACTCGGCACAGGGAAAGATTATTCCCAAGAAGCAAACAGAACGCTTCCAATCCATCCAGAAAGGTGGAAAAAATTCCAAACCAAGGTCTGACCAGGCAACAATCAGAGAAATTGCATAAAAAAAACCCTGAAAAAATAAAAAAAAGCATCAATTTAAGGCCCAGATACCTCAGTTAACATGTTATATGATAAAGTCCATGAGTATGGCTTGCGTGGAAGGTTTTCCAGGAGAAACTCTTTCTAGATAACTTCGATTTCCTAAGATGAAAGAGCTACATCACTTCTGGATCTGTTTTTTTTAGGTTGATCAGACTGAAGAAAAAATGTTGGCCATATTGGACTCCGCCATGTTTTTCAAAAAGCAAACCTGACACACCAACCTTCAAGCAAGGCGGAGGAAGGGTGGTGCTCTCTAGCTACAGGACATTGGCACCTTGTAGTCACTGAGATAATCATGAACTCCTCGGCATATAAAAGCAATGCCAAATGTGACACTTTCTTTCCAGAACTCCTCGACCAAACCGAGTCAATGATCCAAGACACGACAGCAAATCTTCAACAGAACAGGTTAAACAGAAAACAATCAAGGTGTTGCAATGCCCAGTCAAAAGTGAAACATCAAGAATTATGCAGTGCATTTAATAATTCCCATGACGATATTACAAGCCATAACATCTAGTGACTATCTGCCAATCATAAAGACTTTCGCTGTTCCGACAAGAAACTAGTATCAGAAGCCCTGCTCATGATAACTGATTGACTGTGTACTCAACAAGGATGCAGGCAATCACAACCCTTATATAGAGGGGAATCCTACACAGCCATTTATCTTTTAGAAATGCAACAGCAAACTGAAAATCATTTTCCTGAAAATTCAAACCAATACACTGGTTTCTGTAGCTGAAAAACATTTGTCTTTAAAAGGTCGTTTTGCTAATTTTGTCTATATTAAATTAGATTATATTTGGATGGGATTTGATTTTAAGAACTGAAATAGATCTGCTTTCAATCATTATAATGGGATTTTAAATTAAAATTAAATTATAATACAATTGACATTTGAGCTAGACTGCTTAGCAAATCTTAGTTTTATCTGTAACAAACCTTACTCCCATGTTTCTTTCAAGAATCAGTTTACCAGCACCCATCACACCCTAGCTTTTCCTTATAAATGTGACAATTTTTCATAGATGGATATTAACTTTATCATGAAAATTTGTTTTATTACACCCTTTGTTGTGAACAAGCAGCTGATAAGCAAATTTTATTTGAAACTCAAGCTGTTGCACTTAATGGCTTAAATAGGCAACTCAAAGAGATCCAACAAGATACCTCGTCCTCTCAGACATGAAAATGTGGTTTTATTAGCAAGAAAATCTTGTTTGACATTTAAATAAAAAAGTGTTTATAGAATTTCCAAGAAAAATAGACAAAAAAATGAAACCAAGGCAAGGTTACCTCGTAGTGGGTGTTGGCTGGAACGGCCCTTTTAATCTGTAGGCATACAAAAAAAGAGCAATAGTGCAGTGAGGTCAATGAACAGCAAGATGTCCAGACAGATGACTGTTTTTATTACCTGCACTCGCACTGGCTGTGCTCTACGAAGGGCAGCTCAATAAGCTCGTGTTTCATGAAGGACGTTCTCATCAGCTGCACGCAAACCCAGGAAGAAAAATTATGTCACACTTATCTAACCAAAACACATATGGGACAGTGTGTGTCTGTGTACCTCCATGGTGAGAGTGTGTGTTAGCGAAGGCACACACTCTAAGGCCTCATCTGCACAGCAGCCACCACATCGCTTCACAGAAACGCAGGACGGGATGAAGAGATGATGGATCTCCCCTGGCAACTCCCGCCAAACCTCCACCAGAGTGTCCCGAGGCTCACAGCCGCTGCGCGAGTACACCTCCAGCCACCGTCGCACTGGAGGACAGACACACGGACATGTTGCTGGTCACGATTTCACACTTTCAACTCTTTATATGGAGATTCTCTGACTGATGGTTTGGGCATACCTTCACGACCTTCTCTGGATCTGGGAGAGTCTGCTGGCCGCCAGTGAGCAAGCTAGAGGGACAGTAAAATTGTATGAGAATGACAGTCAAATGCTTGTTTTAATTAAGCTACATTTAAAGTTCAGCTTGGATTTTTGCTCCTATATGACATCTTTATTTGGGCTTTCATTTTTTTAAGCTAAGATTAACTTAAAGGGCTCTTGTAAATTATTAAATATAATAATATAAATAATTAAATATATGCTACCAATGGATTTCTTTATCTGTAAAACACTAAAATATGGACTGGATTTATATAGCGCTTTTCGAGACCCTTTAACCAATTTACAATTAAATTATTTATTCACTTTCACATTGTTTCACTGGTGGAAGCAAGCAACAATTGTAGCCACGGCTCTTCTGGGGCATGCCGATACAAGCGAGGCTTTCTGGTCGCTACCATTAGGCAAGGTAAGTGAAGTGTCTTGCCCAAGGAAACAATGGCATGTAGCAGACTAAATCCAAACTTTCGCAGGGGATAGTGGGCAGTATTTTTATTTTAATTATTATCACGATTCTCAATCCTCTCAACTGTTTTTTATTTTGAAAAATGACCGGATTCTTTGGCTGCCCTCTGGCCTGGTGCATCTCTGGCACCATATTCAATGGGGGCCTTTTTTTTACTCCGTCACTTCCTGCCTGATGCCCCTGCCCGCTGGTCATTGGTGACTCTCGATGTCTGGGGCTGGGGGCCCAGATGCGGCCCGGCTTGTCCTTCGTACATCACTAGCTGGTCCTGGGTGGACCGGTGTGTCAGGCTGCCAATGTTTCAGGCCGATGTCCTCCTTGGGTTGGCTGGGGCACCTCTTATGAGGGTGCCAGTGTTAAATAGTAGTTTGGTACCGTTTGGTGGGTCAGCGGGGGCCGGATCTGGGCCCTGCCTGATGCCGGTTCTGGGGGTTCCACTGTCTGGTCGGGTTGTCTGTCACTGGTTGGGTCCCTGGCCTCGGTGCTCCTGGACCCGGGAGCTGGTAGATCTGGGTGTCCAGGTGCTGGCTGGGCGTGGCCTGGGGAGGGCGTACATCCGCTGCTGGTCCCTCCTTCCTTGCGGCGGCGGAGGGGAACCCTTGTTGGCCGATGCCTGGTCGGGGCCCTGCTGGGGGGCGAGGCACCCCTGATTCCTGTGACCTCCGGGGCCTAGGCCGGGCCCACCCTGGTGCAGCCAGTTACCGGCGGAGCCTGTGGGCTCGTCCCTGCGGGCTCGTCCCTGCGATCTCCTGGGCCCAGGCCTTGTAGCTGCTGGGTGTTCCCCTGGGGCTTCCATCTGTTCCTCTCTTTGTAGGGCGTCGGTCCGCCTGTGGCTCCTGCACTCTGGGCAGCTCTGGACGTATACATCTCCGACCTCCTTCATGTCTGTGTCGACTCCTGTAGGAGGGATTGATGGCTCCTTACACCGGCTATCAATCACTTGCATGGGGAAACCTTATTTACACCTACATGCTCACAAACACACATAGGTGTGGGAGCATGTTCTTGATTTGAGTTTATCATCAACAGATAGTTGGTGCCAGGAGCTTAACCGGCAACATTAGCGTTGTATTCATTAATCCATTTTTGTGTGTAGTGAATGTGTACTGTAGTTCTTAGTTCAAATTACTGGATCCGTTTTGTTAATGTTGTTCTGTTAATTTGGTTCTGTTCCATTTTCCTGTTTCTCTGCCGTCCATCAGAGGTGGAGAACTGGGATGTTTTCTTTTGTTCTTCTTTTACCTCCCTATCTTGTATCATCAGTTCACACTTAATCTTCATCTTATTTCTTTCTTCCTTTCTTTTTTTTCATTTTCGTGTCCATAACTTCAAGAAATTAAACCCATAGGAATCATTAATAAAGATTTCTCATACATATATATTAAAAGGAGTACTGTACCAAACCTGTAATGCTCTGCTTGAGAAAGTAAATTTGTTGGGCTTATACTTGGTACTCAGACACCAATTCATAGTAGCAAAATGCTAGACAGGACATGAAAAAAAAGAAAAATGACCAGATTTCCAGTCATATTATATGTCACTGCAAAATAAAAAAAAGGTACAAGTAAGCAGGGTGATTAAAAACAGTAGTCTCTGAAAACCTCCTTTTCTGTGCGAAAAGGAGGTTTAGTAAAGAGACAGAAGAGGAGCCAACAACTTCAAAGAAAAAGAAAGCTATATTTAACAGACAATATCAGGAGCCCTGACTAAAATATGGATTTATCACGACACTTGATTTCCACTCACCAAATCCTGCTCTGCTCTCATGTGGCAACCCAGATTTTCTAATGAGGTGATGAAGCTTTTAGCACTGATCCAGATGGACCGTTTTGTTACAGAGAACCAGTAACAGGGCTACCACTGATTCAGCTTTGTGGTGAGTTGTATTTTTTATGCACTTTATATTTGTTTAGTGGTAAATCTTATTTATAGGCATATTTAAACCATCATGGCCTGAGAGCGTTAATGGACAGAAAGGATGTTGCTCATGATGGCACAATGATTGGCAAACTAGGGATGCAACGATACCTCTTTCCAAACCAATATGATATTGATGTTTGTATCTGAGTACTTGCCGATACAGAGAACAAATGCCGATACTTCTACAACACAAAAAAATGTAATGCATTGGAAGCTAGATTTTATTTTCTTCTCTGCTTGTTACAACAAATGATGGTGAATAAGATAAAAAAAAAAATATAAAAATGACCACAAAAATAACATTTTAAGATAAAAATAAAAATTTTCTGTGAAATTATTGCAGAGTTTTCACATTTTAAGTATTGGCGCATGGTATCACTTAACTGATACTGATACGAGTACATTAGCATGTTTTGGCCCTAATACACGATACTAGTATAAGTATCGGTGCATCCCTAGCGGAAAGTTAGGAGCACACATTGGATTTACATTTATTCCCATATTTAAAAATAAATCTGTTTTTATCCTGGTCGTATCTTTTTCTTTTGTTGCATTTATCTGCCTGTCCGTGTCAATATTGTCTGATATTAAAATGATTTGTGGCAACAACAAAAATTGTAGGCCACAGATTTAAATGTCACTAATCAAAATGCAGCAACTACGAATAAGGCAAAGTCACTTGATAAAACATGGCCAAGCTTGAAACGGCCTTGGTGTGCACATTTGGGCATTGTATTCTCCAGCACCTTGAAAATGCAAGTGTTGCCTTGCAGGCTGTGAAAATGGACTTTTGTGAAGCTGTGGGTTGGA
The DNA here is from genome assembly GCA_028564705.1 of Apricaphanius iberus. NCBI lineage: Eukaryota > Metazoa > Chordata > Actinopteri > Cyprinodontiformes > Aphaniidae > Apricaphanius > Apricaphanius iberus. The sequence goes on from JAPXFQ010002982.1 coordinate 2,022,992, forward strand.
TGTTATCATTGCTGCTCTGGAAGTCTGATCAGTTTGATGGGTTTGAGTGCCATTTAAATGCATTTAAAGTGCATTTAAAAATTCCCCATATGAGTTAGGGTCCTATATACTTGAATATTATATTTCCAAATTACCACTGTAACACAGACTGCTACAGAAGATCATTCCATCCCACAGCTATCAGCATTTACAACAACTCTTTGAAGAAGCTTGAATTATAGAAGTTACAACACTTAATTTTACTTTGGGCTCAATTACGTTTTTTTCTATTGAATTGAATTTAATTTGCTTTTTTGCCATACATAAAAACTAGAATTAAACATTAAAAGAGTGTAAAACATTTATTTTGAAAGAAGTTCAAAACATTTTCAAAATATATTATTTGCTGAGAAAACCATAATTATAGAGCTAGCAAAACTTAGATTCTCTTTTTCTTTCTGCATCAGGTTTAAAACATGTCATCCACTGTTATTGATCTCTAGTCCGTATTTAGTTTGCAAGGCAAGGCATTAAATGTCTACCTTGTTTTATTGGCTTCAACCGCTTCTTTGACATTGTTGCGAAACCTCACTGGAGCAGACTCAAAGATCAAAGTATCCCTTGTTAATGAACACCACATTATTTCACACCTGGGATCAGAACATGACAAGCTCAATAAAGCCTAGTTGATAGATAAGAGGCGCAAATAATAATAAAAAAGAAAAGCACCTGAAAACCTCTGAACTGTGGTACGGAGGGTAAGAGCAGGTGCAACAGCTAATTTAAACATCAAGGTACATTTTTGGAAAAGGGCATTATAAAACACATCTACTGCACACGTGAGGTTTGCAGGTCCATTTGAAGTGAAAATGCTGTTGTAGGTGATCAAATTTCTCCTCTGTGATGTTATAGAAGAGGAAGCTGTTCGATTTTTTTTAACCTATTGCACCTGCTACCTTTGCCCTGAAGCTTAAAACGTTTTTAAAGGTTATATAAGACATTCTAGAGGTGCACACGGGAATGAATTAATGGAACAAGAAAAATGTTAATTATTTTATGGCAGGTGATGGATCTGCTGTGGGTTGTTTTTTTAAAATAAACTTTTGCCTTGAAGGTACACACATCCTTTTTTTGTAGCTGCTTTATTGTTGGTCTTACTCAACATTTTGACTTTTTTATTGTTAAGGGTGTTAATGAAGTGCTATGGAAGAAAAAAATTATATTTAATTTGCAACTCAGTGGCACTGGAAACATCCATACAAGAAAATTTGGTCAAAATCTATCTAAATCGAAGGGAGTTTATAAACCTTATGCTATGAATACGTCACAAATTGTTGCAATAACTGCTTGACCTTTGCAACCTTCATTTTCTCAACAGGGCAGTTAAGGACCGGAGTCTTTCAAATACAGACACATGTTGTAAATCACAAAGGATTTGGTTTTGCATTTTCTTGCTGAATAAAATGTTACTTTAACTGAAAATTTGACATGAGAATATCAGAAAACATTAATCCAAATCCTTTCAGAAGTTCACAAGTTATAATTGCAGTCTTGTACTCTAAGAGTTTCTAGCTTTTTAACTGTGAAAAATTCTATTATTTTCTATATAAAATCCATCTTAGAGAATTTCTTCTACTTAGTAAAGTTTCCGCTGATGCAAAGTTACTTGGAAGTATCTAGCTGCAGCTGTAAGCAGAGCTGTTCAAATTACTTTTATTTCACTCCTTTAGTTGACTTTCTAAAATACTTTAAGGAAAATTGCCTTTTCTGTAGTTCTTCACAGAGTCTTCAGAAATATGAAGGCAGGATGGTTAAAATGAGGAAAGATTAGTTTTTATATTCTCTCTTAATTTCCTTCAATAATTTAATGTGAGATGTCTTTAAAAGAACGAACAAATACAGTTTGTTATATTTACAATCCTCTTTTAAATCTTTCCTTTTTTCTTACTTTTCCTAATATGCACCATTAAAAGAGAGAAAGAAGATGATTTTTTTTCCTAACTTGCATTTATGAATGCATTAAGAATTCAAATGTTTTTTTCCCCCCAAATCCAAGACAAGAGTGATTTCTGTTAATTTTCTTACATTATGTTCTGCATCGTTAATAAAGCTTTCTTTGTCCCAAAACCATATGAATGATGATCTTGATGAGTGAACAGTTTGTCCACTCAGGTCTTCACTGATTGGTGACTTTTTATGACATGATGTGACAGACTTGTTACCAATTAAGCTAATTAATTATGAGATGTTCTCGTAGTTCCCGCTTTGTTGGCAGGACACTTCCTTTGCTCATTCCAGTCTTTTGCTTTCAAAATCACTGCTTATTTTAAAACATGTTGACGTTAAATTTAAGAGTATGCTGGTATTATTTAAGTTAAGCTTCATCAGGTATTTTAATGGATCTTCTGTGAAGGCAGGTACAGGGACAACATCCATCCATCCATTTTCTTTACCGCTTAATCCTTAATGGGTCATGGGGGGTGCTGGTGCCTATCTCCAGCTGTCAATGGGTGAGAGACGGGGTACACCCTGGACAGGTTGCCAGTCCATCACATGCACACACCTAAGGACAATTTGGTGACATCAATTAATCTGACATTCATGTTTTTGGACTGTGGGAGGAAGCCGGAGTACCTGGAGGGAACCCACGCATGCAAGGGGAGAACATGCAAACTCCATGCAGAAAGGCCCTGGGCCGGGATATGAACCCACAACCTCCTTGCTGGAAGGCAACAGTGCTAACCACTGCGCCACCGTGCAGCCCACAGGGACAACAAGGAGAAAAAAAAGTAATATTTTCACGACAGTATGCTTGAATTGTTTGAGAATTATATTGCTACAAATGTTTTAACTGTACATTTCTTTATGAAATTGGGGCTATGAATATCAACAATTTAACTGTACTAAATGCTTCGATGTAAACAAAGCAAATTATAATTAGATTTTGTGTCATACTGTATCTCACTGAGGCCAAACCAGTCAGTAGCGACTAGTACTGACCAGCTTTCATCTTGACAGTGAGGAGTTGGGCAGTGAAAAATCCACTATTTCTCCAGGCTAGTAAATGCATCATTGCTAAACAGCCAATTTGTTGTTTCCAGACTGTAGAAAATTAGCTCCGTTTCATCTTCTTAAGTTATTAATCTTCTTGAAAGCCTTGAGCCAAATAGAGGCCAGCCATATCTACCATCTAGGAATAACAGAGAGGAAATACAGTTAGAATGGTACCTATTTTCACTGTTAATCACCCTGTTTGATATAATAGTCTAATCAGATGTTAGTTTAAAGCAGCATCAAGGCAACTCCTCAAACACAAATACAAATCCTCAGCTCCTGTGAATAATTAATGTCAGTTCACAGCAGGGAGGCTGCTTAAATTACACTATACAGAATATGAATGAATAATTCATTGAAAATCGTACACGTCCAACAGTAAAATCTTTTCTTCCTCAAAAATTTTCCCTGTGCCACAACTGCTGTTTATTTTATACAGAGCTATTGCGGAAAATAAATATTTATATTGTCTGATATGATGCAGGTTTGTTTGCTTGGTTGTGGAAAAAATTGTTAAAATGTTTCAAAGCAATAATTGTCGTCTAAAGAAGATATACTGTAACTCTTTGTCATTTGAGTTTTATTCGTACAAACATATCTTTCTGACAACCTGGATAATATAAATTTTTTGGTGTCTGGTGAAAAAAAATAAAAAAATCATTTTGTAGAAGATATTTACCTCCGCCAATGAGGTTATGTTTTTACCAGGGTTGGTTAGTTAGTTAGTCTGTCTGCCTATTATGGACAGATTTGGATGACATTTTCTGGAGATGTCTGCAGTGGGACCAAAAACAAGCAATTAGATTTTGAGGGTGTTTTTTTTCTAGTTTATAACACTTATCTTACCCACTCACTCCAGTTCTCCTGGGTGGAGGTCCACTGCTTCTCTACCAAAGACCTGGGAGCTTAAGGGTTTGTCACAAATTATTTGCTGCTTCTAGGACTGTGCTCTTGTTGGAGCCACTTCTCCAGAGTAGGGTTCACTGTCCTGAAAGCTCCAATAAACACATTTGCTACTGTTGCCTTTTCCAGCCAGGCTGTCACTAGTTCCTTCTTGGGTCCTTGGTATTTCTCCACATCTCCTTCTTCACCTTCTCCTTTTTGTTGATCTTTCCATCGTTTATGATAGCAAAATCAATCACAACCTGTGATCTGCAGCTTATCAGTTCTTCTTTTTACCATTTTGTTGGTTTGTATCTGGAAGTCCCATGGAATGTTAGCTTTGTGATTTTCCACCACATAGCAAAGGGAGGCAGTGGCTCATGAGGTAAGAGTTTGCCTTGTAACGGGTGGGTTGCCAGTTTGTATCCTCGTTCAGTCCATCTCAGACACTTTTTTCGCCCCATTTAACTATGATCATTGGTCAAAACAGTTCAGTTTTAGTTTGATCCGATTACCGGACGTGTTTTTAAAAACTGATGTCTTGTCCACACATAGCCGGGTAGCTCACAAAACAGATATATTTTTCTACGGTTTGGTCTGTCATCTACATGTAAACCCAGATTTCAGACACCAGAAACGAATCTTCTTAAAAACTGGTCCATTTTCTCTATCATATTCTAGTATCACAGCATTTAACATTTCCCACGTTGTCCTTGTATTGCTTTGTCAAAATATCTGTTAAGTGATCTGCAGATTACCACATAACAATATGATGTCTGCTCTAACTAAGATGTAATTCAGCTCTGTTGTATTTTTCCATATTTACACAACCTAAATACCTTTTCTTTCTCTGAAAACCCTCAGAGAGGGAAAAACAGTTTTTTCCTGTTCTCAGCTAGAGTCTATGTGTGCATGAAGACCAAGGCCACTTTCAAGGGAATGTAGACTTTGTCCGGTTGCCCCCTCCCTCAAAGTGCTCCAACCCCTGTTAACGCTCACACGCGCACAAACACACACAGGTTTGGCTCTTATTGATTCTTCAACAGCGTGTTAAGCTGCAACTGAATCCCTTTTGTGCCTGGTTCAAGCTAAACTATATGTCTTCTCTTGGTATTTGAGACAAGTCTAAGATTAACGCCTCATGGCAGCCATATCTGCCTCACACACATGCAGACACAAAAACACACACAATGAATATAAGTGCCAGCTCATAGTCATCTGCATTGGCAGTGCTATCTGTCAACAGTCTAGCCTATCTAACTCCCTGCCACACCCTGAGCCCACTGTAAAGATGGGGCTTGGTGTGTGTGTGTTTGTGCGCTCCTGTCTAGAATTCAGATTGAGGACTATTTCTCACCGTGAGGTTCATTTTATATAAAAGTTAGGAGATATGCCTGTTCCTTACTTTCTGACATTCAGTACGTTTACATGCAGCAAGAGAAAGCCGAATTATTCCCTTAGTCCGACTGAAATCAGACTTTTGAAACACATGTATACACTTTAGTCTGACTTGAATTGAACCGAAAAGGAGTTTCAGAACCGCGACTAAGCTACCCAGATAATGCAATTGGTAATCACAGTTCTCTGCAACCAACCCCCTTGGGAAGTGAAGAAACGTGGAAGTTCGGCTCAGCAACAACAAAGCAGTATTATAAGAAGAATAGGGATAAGACAAACGTAAGCAGCCAATCAGTGCATGTTTGGACTGACCAAGAGACGATGCATTGTAATTGTGAATATCGTGCTTTATCTCCATCTCCTTCTTTCCTGCCAGCGTCTGTTTACTGCCTGAATACAGCGCGAAGCTAGGAGGTAGGGACGCATGTCACGATCTATCGCTGGGCAGTCTAATGTATTTCATTTAATAATTTGATTTACTGCAGAGTGACATGAAAACTGGGACTTGGCTCTCAATGGGGGCAAGCCCTTACGGTGCGTTCACACCGCCACAAACGTCAGCGTTAGTTGCGGCATGATTACACCTAAAGTCTAGGGTTGAGTCCATCAGTGTCTCTGTGGAGCTTAGTGTGCGTTGGCTCCGTCACGTTTTCAAGCGTTACTCGCATTTCAAGAAGCAATGTAGCAAATGCAAGGAACGCAGTAGTTTAGCTAGCTGAACTTTTGACGGACTTGACGCAATGTGGCAACCAATCAGAGCGTCTCACTCTAGTGGCGTCGCCCGACGTTGTCTAGCCAATCACGATCTGCTAGTGTTTTAAACATCCGGCAGTGAAAGGCCCACCCAAGTGCTTTGCAAGCTTCAGCTTCAAAATGTATATACGTCAAACTAGACGTGTTTGGAGCGTTGCTTGAGGCAGACAATGCATGCGGTGTGAACGCGCCAGTAGTCGGATTACTCGAAAAAGCTTGATTTAGATGTGCATGTAAATGCACTGACTGTTACTGAGCTCTACAGGTTGGCTTTAAGTGGAAGGTGAGACTTAAGCTTTAGTTCAGGTTAGGGTTAGAAATAGATCCATAATGGTTAAGCCTGGTTTATACTTCTCTGTAAGCAAGTTTGCACCCAGATGCAGATGTATTGACAGAGACTTTTTTGTTTATAGTTCTCTGTTTCTGTGTCAGTGTTGGAAAACAATTCCCCACCAGGACATTAGGGTCTGCTCACTTTTTATGGTGGGTCTGCCTACTATTGCAGTGGTTTATTTTCTTCAGCTGGTGAACGCATTACCCATCAAAGAGCAATGGACGACAAAAAGTAAGTTTTGATTAAGCTGTAAAACTTTTTACTAGAAGTCTAGCTTATGGAATACTCTAAAAACGCATGGAAACAAACACAGTGTTCTGTTTTTGTTGTCGTCTACACCTTGTTTTCAAAATCGCCAAAAGACACCCTTAGATAAATTGTCCTTTCAATTTAAAGCCTGTAGCACCCAAACATTGCATTTAAAAGTAGAAACTAGGCTTTAGGGTAAGGAAAAGTGTCTGGATTAGGCATAATACAGTGACTAGAATGAATGGAGGTCAATGAAGGTCCTTCTCACTAATAGCAAGACCAGAAAGTGAGTGTGTGTGTTGTGAATGAAGGAGACGCTGCACCAGCGAAGCTCATTGCCAGCGACAGAAGAAGGATGACCCCCTTTACAAATAAGCTGTCAGGGAGGCAGGCAGAACAAAAGCAGAGAGTCTCGGGGTGCGAAGGTAAAGAGGCTTTCTGTTGTTTCATGTAGTGTCTGGGATGATAAATGACTATAAGCTCCAGTATTATAGCGGCAGGCTGCGTCTGCTTCTTCAAGGCCCTGCATGTTGCTGATATCAGCCTCCCGACATAAAAACAAAAAGCTAAATATGCAGGTTTGTCCTGCAGAAAAAGCCCCAAAATCACACCGAAGATCAAATCAGTTTAGTCAACCATAATTTATTATGACCTATATAACTATCTAAGTCATAGAAGGAGAAAAAGACAATGATAGCACTTTTATGATGTGTAAAGAAGTGCAAAATATGTAATTTTCACCCAAAATATTTTCATCCATTTAACTAAGATAAAACCGATTAATAAATGAAATAAATCAATCCTTTATTCTGCTTGTAAATCTGTGATTTTTTATTATCTAAAATATTTTTTTAATAAACTGTTTATCTCAAGTTGATATATTGACACTACCAGACCCTTTTAACTATGCCATTAACTTTTATAAAAGACACCTGCCGTTTTTTCAGTCTTGGAGGGTTTGGTGGTATACTAGCAAAGCTGATTCGTTACTTTTAGAGCCAAGCACAGACTTGGCTGTCCACATTTTCCCCCCAGGAAACACTAAACAGATGTAATCTTTTCACCTAACGCCCAAATGAAAACACAAAGACAAAATTTGCATTTAAAATCTATGTAAAGCCTTATTTTTTATATTAACGCTTCAAAATGACAGGTGTGCAGCCTTTTTGTGTCCCAATGTTTACAAAGTTCAAACATCACATTTTATGAAGAGCCCTCAAACAACAGAAGGAACAAAACAAGATTTGCAGGGGAGATTTTCCACAACCTGGCAACTCATTAACTGTCCTTTTAAGTGGCTCATACCTGATCCAGCTAGAACAGGAAGGATTGAAGTGTTTGGAACAACATATGAGGCTTTGTACAAGTTTTTACAGCTATTGCAGGCAGATGTCACCTAAAAAATAAATATAACTGGTAAACAACCCAAGAAACATAGCTGACAAGACAGGGATGAAGTTATGGAGGAATATCCCAAGCTTTAAATAACTCATGGAGCTCTATGCAATTTATTATCTCAAAAGAGTTTAATAGGGCAGCTCAATATATCAGGGATGATGTCATTTTAATACCAGTGTATGTAATATCATCGCAAAGCATGCTGTAAAGTAAAAAAAAAGTTTGCTAATATATTCCAAGTGAGCTCAAACTTTACAAGGCAAAAAGGTAGTCAGCCTGAATACTTTTGCATTAGATACCCATACCTGACATTTATACCCAGTGCCCAAGATCCTAAAGGTGACAAGAGTGTTGGACATATATTTTTTTAAAGAAATCATTGATTTATTGTAACTTATATAGTGATGGCATGTTTTTCATCATCTCATGACTTGAAATTGGTCTGCCCTACAGTATGGCAGACTTACCAAGACATGGATGACAAAATAGCTGATGTTAGCAACACGTATAAATCAGGGAAGCAGCCAAGAGGACCAAGGAAACTCTGCAGGAACTGCAGAGATCCACTGCTCAGTTGGAGGAAGCCTTGTAGAGGACACCTTTTAGTCATGCACTCCTCAAATCATCTCTTTATGGAAGTAGAAAGCCATATGACTTCTACTTTAAAGTTTGCTTCAACCCTTTTAGTTGCTCTGGTTCGATGACATCAACTTTTAACTTTCTGGCCTAGATGTAAAGCAAAATGTGTGGTAGAAAACGAACACCGCACATCACCCTGAAAACATAGCATGCCCACTGTGAAAATGGTGATGGCTGGCAGCATCCTCCTGTGTGAAGCTCTACTTCAGCAGGAGGAAGGTTAACCTTCCAGCAGGAAACAGCAAGAGCTACAATGGGATGGTTTAGATCAGAGTTTATTAATGTGATTTAATGGCTCAAAGTCAAAACCTAAATCTAACAATCTGTGCCAACACTCTTTCATTCAATCTCATTGAGGCGACACTATTCTTCAAAAAAGTAACAGGGATAATATTTTAGTTTCCTTCTATGCACAAAGCTGAGACATGTCCACAAAGAACTGCAGTGGGTTTTTTTTTCTTCTTCCAGAAAAGTCTTTATACAAAAGCTGTTCACAGTTTTAAGAATTTGAGTTCTAAAATATTTCATCCTCTCGTAGAGTGTTGTTGTCATAAACCACTGCAGAGTCAAGGAGGCGTGTTATACCATTATTCCCTGTTGATGCATATTAAACACACACTGAACTATATTCCAAATTCAGGCAAACTTGACTCATTTGCATGATAAATAGCTACATTTATATTTGAGGCATCTGCTTTATTCAAATTCACAATATTACCTAAATTGAGAGTCTGGCAGAAAAAAAAAAAACGCACTATTTTTATATATAGGCCAAAACAAATGAGAGCATTTCATTTTGCATCCACCTCCCACCACACAGTTATGCACTACTTCATGTAAGTCTCTCATGAAATCTAAATTAAATACATTGATGGTTACGGTCAAGTTCATGGTTTATGGTGAGCTCTTTGTATGTATAATGAGACTTATGAGGCAATCTCAGTGCAGAAATGACTGCAGATTAACAACCCTACAACATCCTCATGGTCTCTGTTTGTCGGTCACATGACCAGAGGTGACAGGTGTCATTGACCTAGGGGATAACTTGCACAAATGCAACAAAGAAGACCTTAGCCCCGCAAAATGTGAAACGAAATGAGGTTCTTTGTATATGTTCTATGTATAAGCTTTATGTGTTATGTATCACCCCACACATGCACTCTCTATAGGGGTCAGATGATCCAAAATAAAGAGCATACCTTGGCATGGAAGGTCGGTATTCTGGTGAGCAGCAGGAACTGAAACATTCCTAAAATAACTTGAAGCATAATCCCCATCGTGCAGGAGTCCGAAGGAACACCTTAAGAAGTATTTTTGGTCCAATCCAAAATAAAGAGAAAGAAACAAATAAAAATAGAGAGGGTGGCTTGTGGTGGGGTTTTTTTTTCTCGTCGGTTACAGTCGCAGATGTCCCGTTTTCATTCTCCAGTCTCCCCTCCTTGAAAGCGCTCCCAGGGTGGCATCATCAGTGTTGGAATATCAACTTTGCTCTCTTGCATTTGGGCTCAAATTAGAGCGGAAACATACCCAGAATCAGTTTCCAACCAGAAGTAAGTTCAGCACAGACGGAGTGTGCCTGTCTTTTACTGTATAACCTTGGGAGCACAGCGGCAGACTCGGGCCTTTGTCTTGAAATTTGAATGAACTTTAAATTAAAGCCCGTTTTTCTTTTTTTGAATCAGTCTCTTTTGGCCCTGATCCCTTGAAGCCAATGATGATGTCGGGGGGGTTAGAGCCGGCGTGGCGTGACGGAAGGATTATACAGATTCCCGCTGAAACGTGGAGAGATCAGAAAATCCTGGCGTTTCTATGAGGAACACACACACAAAAAAATCTCCGCATCATCCAGGAATAGGACGTTTTATCCCGTGAAGATCCGCCGTGCGAAGGGTTTTAAAGCTGCACATTTCTCTCCTCTTCACTGACTCGGTCACGGATTCACCACACTGTCGGTCCACATGAAAATGTGACGTCTCCTCTCCAGACGCATCACTCCGCTGTGTGTGTGTTTTTTTCTAATTACCTCCTTATGAATAACCACAATAATCCCAGTCCTCTGCTGACATGGAAGTCCATCTGCGTCCAATGCAATACAGCAGCAGCAGGGCAGTCCGCTCTCACACACAGACACAGTCAGAGCCAGAAAGAGCAGAGGAAAGGTGCAGCGCTTCACATTTATTATTGTGATCCTTTTCCTCGCTCCCTTTGCCCTTGAGACGCACGCAGGCAGCGTAACCACTGCGCCGCCAACTTTCTTCCAAACGGGACAGGCGCACTGGATACAGGTGCAGCGTCTCTATTGGTCCCCGAGTGGGGGATCAGGGGGCCTCCGGGGGCCCCACGGTGGAAGAAGGGGAGCGTGGCGGTGCTTCCCCCTGAGGACACGGGGGTCAAGCCTCTGGGGGATTCATTTTAAATTCGGCTAGCCTTAGGGGCTATAAAGCAGCACATGTTGAGCCTCATATGGTCAGATGTATAGAAATCATATTTGAGACATCTGAAAAAGGACACAAGGAGGCATAACCTGAAAATGATGTACTTTGACAGCTGACACACACACACACACACACACACACACACATATATATATATATATATATATATATATATATATATATATATATAATTTTACTTTCAGTTAAATCCACTGCTTTACTTTAGTCACTTTTACATGATTCATTCAATAAAAGCAATAAATAAGAGCAGTTTGTTCCTCTGACTTACTCTTACCATTTGTTGCACTTACAGGCAAATATAAGATTATTTATACAGTTTTTTTTTTGTTTTTTTTTACATTTTATTTTTATTAAAATAGGGATGCCACATATAGCAGCATTAACGGTATTGGTCGGTTAAGTAAAACTGGGTTGGTATTGATGACTGAGGTTATGCCCATCTTGTTCCTGTTTGTCAGGATCGGTTTGGCCATGAGGTATCTATCTGGTCATGTGAAAGTGTTGCGGCACAGGATTGTGGGGTGTTTAGCTAGTGTCAGTAAATATCAGTCATTGCCAACATTATTATCGGCACTGGCCCAAATGTTCACATCGGCAGGAACCTAACCATAATAGTTTGAAATTAAAAACAGGGGATTCCTCAAGATGGTTTTGGAAGGGGTAGGCTGATGGGGACCACACCATAACCAAAATCCATATCAGAATTTCACCAGTTCTGTTTCATTTTCTGGGTTTGAATCCCTGCCTCGAGTTTTCATGTTCTCCCTGTACATGTGTGAGATCCCGCCAGGTACTCCTGCTTCCTCCTACGTTCCAAACAACATGACTGTTAGGTTAATTGGTCTCTCTAAACTGCCTTTGGGTATGAGTGTGTGTGTGTGTTTCCCTGCACTGGTGACCTGTCCCGGGTGTACCCCGACATTCGCCCAATGATTGCTGCAGATACACACCAGCCAACCCCGCAGGATAGACGGCATAGATAATGGATGAAAGTAAATTTATACCCCAGTTATACTCCACCCAGTCGCAGGGGTAGAAAATTCAAATAAAAGTGGGTAGTAACTTTACAAAAAGGTAAAGTTGTAATGTAATTTCCATTTGGACAATTCCTCTCTTAAAGTTTCAACTTTAAAATACACCAATAACTTTGTTAAAAGCTTAAAATTTGGTTCAGAGAATTTTAAAAGGAGTGATCAACGTTCCAGTGACAGCACTGTTTAATGAGCAGGCGTAATTGATGATTTGAAAATATAATTACAAACCAATTAGGTGTCCTGTTGACAATTTGCCATATGTAGGGGACGAACAATGCACACCACCTTGAAAGCACCATGAACACTTGTGGAACATGGTGGTGGCAGAAACATGCTGTGGGGTTACTTTTTTTCCCACAGGGACAGGGAGCGTCGGTCAGAGTTGGTGGAAAGAAGGAAGGAGCTAAACACAGTACAATCATGAACTATGAAAGGGCGTCCAAAAACCAGTTTCGAATTTATGTTTTTAACTATTTTTTTTTAATCTTAGCGCTATATGTTACACTTATTTATAAATTTGTCCGAAGCAGAACTGACTCAGCAAATGAGGAATATAAAATGTAGGTGTAATTAGAAATAAAAAAAACTTAAATGAATACATTTAAAAAAACATAAAAAAAACTACACTTTAAAGTTAAAATCAGTTTTGTAAGCCTAATGGCTACAGAGTTTGGAAAGCAGCTTGTATTACATTCATCTTTTGAGACCCGATAACCTTGGTCAATAAAAGGCATATTACTCATCATAAAACATTAAAGGAGGTTGCATGTTAACTCTGACGGTCTTTTATCTCATAATAAAAACATTTTGAACTTTTCAAATTGCCATTTTACTCTCTATTGTCTGTCAGACAAGAAAGGAACATGTTGGACCATTATTTTGGAGTTTGACTGACAGTTTTCTCTGCATCTCATTAAACTAAACATGAAAGTCAATTAAAACTGAATTCATAGCTGCAGCGGCTCCTTTCCCATGAGCCTTGTCTTTCAGTCTTCTATTTGAGTATGTGCGTGTGTGCGTAGGCAAGCTGACACCACAATCTCAGTAATTATGCTGTGTTTGGGTTATGCCGGCGCACTCACACGCCACATGAGGGTGAGGGTGTCTGTGAGCGATGCGAGGACGGACTGCGTTATCTGCCACTGATGTCTGAGGGCGGGGGCCACTTGTGAGAAGAGGGCTGATGGGGAAAACGGTCGTTTCTAGCTCAAAACTGGTGCTTCAGACCTTTAAAAGGGAAACCCTGTTTCTGCTTCATGGCGTCACACATAACAACTTTGGGACGATTTTGTTTCATCCCAGAACTTCATATTCTGACTGCTGACGTGATGGAAAATAGTTAAGATTTCAGAGTCAGAGCACATTGTTCATTATCCAATAACTCCTGTGTTGTTGCACATTAAACGGCTAATGTTTAAGTATCTTGTTATCTCTGCCAAGCAGAGGAAATTCATTTCACAGTGGAGGATATGAGTAAAAAGATAATCAGAGAAATGACATTTTTCTTCTTTTTTTTTAATAAAGCGCCGCCTTTTTCGACAAAACAGACTAGAGGAAAATACTGATGAGAAATGCGTTGATCTTTTTAATCATTCCTCACTGGCGTCCCTGTGGGGAAAATACATAAGGCCTCCATCTAAAGACAGCTAAACACAAAATAATCTCTCAAAATCCAAAATAAAACCGGAGAGGCAGAGTGGTAACTATTGGCTCTGGGTGTGTGTATTACAATCAGGTAATATCTTTTTTTGTTGCTTATCCGATAAACTTAATACTTTTTTAGTGTTATAAAACTGAATTCAATAAAAGTATAAAGATCGCATTGGTCAGTCATCATGCCTGTTTAAAAAACAAAAAACAAAACAAGCATGAGTTACAGTTAAAAATGCAGAACATTTCTGCAGAGGGGCAAAATATAAAACCAACTGGGAACTCAGGTTGGGGTTGACCTTAAACAATGTGACCGTCTCTGTGTGCAGAACAAGATGATGCATCCTTAAGGATGTTGATAAACCAAAAAAGCTTCTTTTAGAGACAATCTGGTGTCTGTGAGGTTCTCTTCAAATATCAGGCTGAAAACATTAATAACAAAAAAAAATCCTATTTCATAGTCCGAATACTGAGGAGATCTGTGAGCAAACTGCAGGCTCACCTCTCCTCAAATAATTCATAAACCATAAATAGTTCAGCAGAGAAGCCCAGTGATGTGCGATGCCTTGAAAAACTGCCATACATCATTGACTTTTTCGCATTTTGTCACACTGCAACCACTGATTTTGTTGTATTTTTAGAGGGTTTTATGTCACAGGTGAACACTAGATGTTTACCATCAGAAGGATACATCGTTTTAAGAAGATATTCACAAGCAAAACGTGTGGAATGTTTTTGTTTTCTTCCCACTTTCTTTATACTTCCACATAAAATTCATTGCAAACAGAGTCCTTTAGAATTCAAGCAGACTCCATCGGTGTTTATTAAACACAGAAAACAGGTGGAATTAGTTTTTCTAGTCAAATTAGACCAAAGTTGAAGTTTTTGGTCTATATCCAAAACACATTGTTAGATAAAAGCCAAGACTGCGCATCACCTGGGAAAAAAAACATCTCCAAAGAGAAGCATGGTGGTGGCAGCATCATGTTATGGGGTAGGTTTTCTTCAGCAGGGACCCTGGTTAGGTTAGCTGTGAAGAATATCCATGATAGTAGAAGGATGAACATAATTCACAGAGAGAAATTACCGCAGTAAAGTTAAAAGCGTCAAAGTTTAGAATAGAAGTTTTCTTTCCACTTCTCTATTACGCATTAATTTGTGTTTATTCATCATAAAATTAAATCTGTTATAAAAAAAATCATTCTGTGGTTGTAACAAGACAGAATGGGAAAAAGTTAAAGGTGTAAGAGTAGATTTGCATGGCACTGTATACCTGAGCGTGTTGTAGCAGCAGCCAAAACTTCACCAAAAGAAAGTATCCCACTTCCCGATCATGAGCTGCTAAATCAGGATCTCATCCCAATTCAAACACGGACGCAGAAAGCTGGGATAAATAACCTCAGCCGGTCCTAAAACTAAAGTCGATTCCTCCACGTCTTCAACCGCAGGAGGAGATGCTCCTACTTCTCCTGTCCCCCCTTTAATTTCTCCTGAAACTCTGCGTGTTTCTGCCGCAGGATTTCTGTCTGCTTCCTGAAACCGTTGGCCCTGGAAAAGAGCAAACCAGAGATTCAGCTTCTTAGCATCAGACAGCGGGAAAAACATTCGGAAGGTGCCGCGCTCACCTGGCTCTCTCTTTGGCTTCGTTATAAATTTCTGTGATAGCTCTATCTTTCTCGTCCATGAAGTTATTGTGAACTTCTTCCAGCTTCCTAAAAAAGTTGGAGAGACAACTGCTCACTACTGCATGTTTGCTTGACCCTAGACGCCCCCCGAGTTTATGAGTTTGTTCAGCTGTTATAACAGCTGCTAGGATTCACAAAGAAGGGAATCTCAGCAAACACCAGCGGCACAGAGTCATTGTGTGGGGACAAATACGAGGAAATGAGTCGCGAGGTTGTGCCAAAGCAGACGGAAAAAGACCCCACTTATCCCAGGGCCAATAAAAACTAAAAAGAAGGTTTTCAGGTGGTTTCTGAATAAAAGCCTCTGTCAGAGTTTTGGTGCGAGGCACAGAGATGCTCACCTAAAGAAGACCATGTGCGCGCCGATGCTGAGCATCATCGTGATGACACAGTAGATCACTAGCTTGAAGTTCCTCCTCTTCTTCTCCTTCCTCTCCTCCGCTGTCGCCTCCGGAGACTGGGCTTGACGAAACTGCTCCCAGTAACGGACGTCGTCACTGGCAGCGGTACTGAAGGCAAAAACGTAAATGGTGACTGGTGAGGGGCAGCGGTGACAGAGCAGACTGAACAGAGGCGATCAGAAGGGAGTTATAGTGCTGAAAACACGTAAAGCCACCAACTTTCCATTTATTTCCCCATCAGAGAGAACATCTGCACAAGGTTGATGTTCTATTTTTGTCTCACTTTTTTTACGTTTTAGGGCAGGAAAAGAACAGATTCTTTACTATTGGCTGTAAAGAAAGCATAACATTTGTGCTAGATCACTCTCATGGCTTATTAGGTCAGGCGTACCTTCTATATTTGCTCACAATGCACAAGGGAACCTACGGGAAAAGACTACACAGAGGCTCGGTTCATCCGGAATTCCTTCAGATTTTCAGAGGAACTTTGGTTTTTGTTTAGCTACTTAAGTCATTCAGGCAATAACGACCTGATTAATCTAAATTCATTAGATTGATAGCAAAAGAATACAGTAATATCTGCATTTATTGGGCTTCTTTTTAAAAATGTGTCAAGAGATTTTTGATAGCTTAATCGCACAACTGAAATATTTGACATACATATACAAAGCAATAATCGTTTTTTTAACCCCAGGTTCTACTGATGTTTCATACAGCCTCCTTATTTAAGCAGGACTGCATTTTTTCTTCAACTAAATCATTTCACAAGGTACAGAAAGAGGGATCTTTGACAAATCCTCTTTCCACAATCGCTTTACAGGATTGTAAAACAGCTAATGACCAGGTATGGAAGTTTAACTATTGTTATCGAAAAAACAAATAATTTGATGTGTTGAGAAATACGATTTATCATGACAAACCTCATATCCCAACATTTAAAAATGCGAAAAATTACTGCATGATTAGGATCGTTACCTTGGCTCTTTGAACTATTTTCCTGAATGTTAATAAATCTAAAATTATGATTGGAGGCAGCTACTGTGAGCGGCTTGCTGCGTTGTTGTGTTACCTAATGTTAGTGGTGTTCAACAGAGGCCTTTCTGATGATGAATCAGTGTTGTGTTTGAGTTTGTGGGGCACTGGTCACTACATTTTGAAACACTTTTTGTCCTTATCGCAGTAAACACCACAAATTACAGTGATTAAATTCTAAGTGGATGTAGCCGATCCCAAGAGACGACACATTTTTTTGTTTTTTGCTACCAAACACCAGATCTTCATTTTAAAAAAAATTATAATTTCGCTAAACTTCAGATAGCTCATAATGACCACAGCATCACAGATCCTCCTGTCTAATTAAAAGTGAATATGAGATATGATATGTTGTTTTTGTTTAACATTAAACATATCTGGAGTGTTTGTTGCTAAGAAAAAATAAAAATGTCTTAGTCTCACCGGAACAAATAACACAGTTCCAGTTAAAGTATCTGCAGCATTTAGCAAACTTTACCTTTGCATTTGTGATGGTAGGATCGAGGAAACCTTCTTTTTTTTCTTTTATCGCCCCCAAACAACTACTTGGCATATACTAGATGGTAGTGATGAAGCTTCAAGCTTTATCATAAATAGGTTCTTTAGCTTCGGACATCTTGGAGGACATCTAGTGGCCTTTAGTATGAACACCAACTTGACCCGCTTGCCAACAGACGAACAAACTATCCTTCAACAAATGTCTTGTTTGTTGTCACTTTTCTGTCGATTTCTTGATGTTTGTCAGACTACTACAGAAAGAAACTACATCATTTTTTTCTGGGGTTTTTTTTTTTGCTTTGTTTTTGGTTGAAACACATGAAAACAACAAAAGAAGAGACTGTCGAAGATTACAGCCTCTGTATGTTGGCCCCTCACTCTACCAGTCACGCAATAC
The DNA here is from genome assembly GCA_028564705.1 of Apricaphanius iberus. Classification (NCBI taxonomy): domain Eukaryota; kingdom Metazoa; phylum Chordata; class Actinopteri; order Cyprinodontiformes; family Aphaniidae; genus Apricaphanius; species Apricaphanius iberus. The sequence goes on from JAPXFQ010002982.1 coordinate 2,040,831, forward strand.
CCGATATTGTGGCATCATTCACTTCTTCTAATGACCAATTACTTGTTTGCTGGTGGTTGCTACTCACCTCCAACATTCGGCACAGATTCAGCTGGTGATTCGGGTCTTTTTGAACCATTGAATTGGTTCGCGAAGCATTGACAAACCACCCAGAGCTTGATCACGTGAGTCTGCTCAGACGAATCAAGCGTCGACGCAGTACTTCTGACACACGCCTTTTTCACACGCTCGCCGGAGCTTCAGCATCAAACAGGAGCATCTAAAGCAGAGCTGTGTTGAAATAATCGAAAAATCGATTCTGAATCGATTCTGGTAAATATTTAATCGATTTGCAAGTTCAAAAACGTATTTTCTTTTGTACAATAGTTTTCTCTTTTTACATTTGAAATAGGAAGGAAAAGTCCAGAGGGCCATTTTAAGTTTTGTGCCTGAAAAGGTTAATACAGTTTCCATGGTGAACTGTTACTCACCCAGTGTTAAGTCATTGCATTTCAGGCATATAATTAAGATAACAGTAAAAAAAGAAAAGAAAAAGGTTTTAATAGCACTGACCAATATCGAACTGGATCAGATTGAATCGAATCCAACTCTTGTGAATCGGAATCGATTCTTGAACTTTGAATCGATACCCAGCCCTAATCTAAAGGTTGTTACGGAAGGCTGGATGGCCCAAAAAGCCACTTAGCTGTGTTTTTCCTACAAGCAACACATTAATCTGTTCTCCGGGAGCTTCACTGCTTCTGCTGAAATCCAGTCGTCTTCTCTTTTTCCCCAACAATCAGTGTGACACAGAAAACATATTTTAATGAATGAATGACTGAATATTAATATGCCCCAGCGTGCTGCTGATGTGTGTAGAAGTTTTTCAGCTCCCTTATCAACACTCTTCTCCCTTATCTGACTGGCATGTTCTCTTGTCTTTTCTGGTTTCAAGAGTTGTAGCTATAAAGAATGACACTCTGTGTTATATTTTTACCACTAGGGAAACAGAGAATCATAGATTAATAATCAGAAGCTCCTAAAAACTCTGCTCACATTAAAAACAACTAAGGTAGAAACATTAAAGAATGCTTCAGTTAGATTTATTTTAAAGAGATTGTGCCACTGGTGATTTTATAAAAAAAAAAAAAGTTTATAAGCATTTCACTTAATAGATGCCGACTGTTCTAAACGTTCACAGGTTGAGCTTTAGCCACTGCAACAAAAGGTGGGTTTATTTTTTTGTGGCTTTTTGAACATCTTCACCACTAAATAAATTCTGCAGCAGAGCACCGACCGCTCATGCAGCGTGAGGCCTTACCTTCTGTACACTGTGTGGGTCGAGGTTGAGCTAAAGGCCTGGCCCCCTTGGTATGGATGCTGGAGTTTAAGGTCATACTCCTTCCTGCTCAGATCTCTACTCAGCACCCTGTAGGCTTCGTTCAGCTTCACAAACTGGCTGTGCAGCTCTGGGTTTGACGGGTCGCTGTCTGGGTGCAGCTGCAGGTCAAGCGAATCAGAGTCAGTGACGCGAAATGATGTGGCGCTTCCACTGGATTGCTTGAACGTCCGCGTGTGCATGCAGAATCTTTACACTCAAAATCAGATTTTGTTTTAGTCTAGAGTGAGATGCTTCATCCCCAAATTACAACAGAAGCACAACATCAAACCAAATCTTTACCCCTTGATCAGTCAGAAACAGTTAGCAAGTTTAGCTTATCTTAAGAAATGCTGCCCTCTTGTGGCTGATTCAGTGAAGTTTTGTAAAGGAAGTACCTTCTTTGATTTGTCAAAAAAAGCATTCTTTATTTCGTCCACCGAGGCATCCGATTTGACTCCCAGTAGATCATAGTAGCTCACGGCTTTTCTGCGTTGATAAACATAATGACTCAAAACCTGGACGACAATCAGAGCTGAATGCACACACAGAACACAGACTCAGCACACACACAGGAGGTACACCTACCTTAGTGGATAGCTCTGGGACAGCATCCGCACACCAGTCCTGCAGCACCAAATACAACTCTGACATAGCCGCAGCTGAGCTTCCAGCTGCATGACGCAAAATGTTCAACTTTAACCTGCAGACATAAAAAAACACTGTGGCTTACAAATTACTTACTTCTGAATTAATTAAGAGATTAAATGAATAAATACACAAGGTACTCAAATTGAAGTTGTGTCTTTTATAAAAAATCTTGTTGTTTAAATAGATGAAAATCGTTATTTTAGTTCACATACTAAACATGAAGAAGCTTTAAGAATCATCACAGATTTTAAACCACTATTACACGTTAATACCTTTTGGGTAAAGTGGTCTTTACTGACCACACACAGGCTTTCTGGGCCTTACTTTAGAAAGGTGATGGATGTTAGATAGTTTCAAAACTTTGCTGATGCCTTAAGATCTTGGAGTTTTGTGAACACACACTCGCATGCCTTCAAACAGTCAAACTTATGCCTTTTAGGGTTTGTCAAACTGGCTGATAATTAATCAATCATGTGTATTTTCATCTTTGTTTAATAAAAAAAGACAGAAGGGGGTCTGTTGTCTTTGTACTCTCATTTTGAGTCCTAAATTGTGGTATTGATTCTCTTGTTTTAATTAATTTCTCATAACTGATTCTTGTGTTTTATCTGTTTTTAATTTACATACTTTTACATAAATTTGCTTCCTAAATTGCTGTTTTATTCCAATCTTAACTGATATGATTGTGTTTTATTATTTTAAAAATACTGTTACTGCTTTTTAAACAAATGCTAAATGTTTTCATTAATTGCCAAAATTTGTATTTTTACTTATTATGCTTTTATTAAATGTTTGGTTATAGGCTTTGCCTAAATTTCTATTTTAATAAAACCGTAACTGATATGATTTTACGAATGTTACTGCTTTTAATCAAATGTTAAATGTTTTTAATTGTCAATTGATTCTCGTGTTTTATCTGTTTTTAATTCACACACTTTTACTTTCATTTCCTTTTATGCCTCAATTACTACATGTATTCTTTTAGTGATTCCCTGTTTTAATTTTCATACTTTTATCATGTTTTCTATTTCTTTACCACTGAATCATGTAAAGCACCTTGAATTGCCTTGTGTTGTAAGTGTGCTTTATAAATAAAATTGCCTATCTATCTATCTATCTATCTATCTATCTATCTATCTATCGGGTTCTTTAGTTTACCTTTCACTCTATTTCCATTGAAGATGTTCAGGTGGCCAGCTGTAACACATCTGCCAGCAGATGACTGCAGACAACAACACAAGGAGTTGAAAACAACCACAAGACAGACATTGTACAACCTGCCACCTATAGCTGCTGTGTCCGGAGGGGATTTTAGGAGTAAAACATAGCTAATACATCGTTGCTTTTACCCCTACAAATTATTTTTAAAAACGAATTCCTGTTGGTAATTAAAATACAAACTGAGTTTACAGGAAGATCACCGAGTTCTGCTGCTAAGGCTAACCCTCGGCTAAGCTTAAAACGTCTATCAACGCTGCTGTCAGAGAGTAACAGCATACAACATTGACCCAGTTGCTCAGATAGATGTAAAATATAATTAGTAATCAATATGTATGCGCAAGTTAAAAGGAGAAAAGGTGACATACCACATAAGTTCAGTTTCGTAACGCTTCAGGTTTCCCGAAACATCAAGCTGCTGGTAACATGACGGAAACGGAAATCGATGTGATTTTCAAATTAAAGCAGACAGTTCACCACATAGACATGATATATTATATATGTCTATGATTCACCAGCTATGAAATGTGCTTAAAATAACCTTAAATATATTATTTAAACTATCACAGTTTACACTGTATAGAATAAAAACTAAACATACATATTTTGTCATATTTAAATAAACAGTGGTATTTTTTTGACATCACAATCAAAACTTTAATGTTAGAATTATGTGGTGTTCTTTTAAAAAAAATCTGAATTAAAATTTTAGTGAGGATACCTTCTTGAGCTGGACTTACTGCACCCATGATAAATCCTTATAGGCTTAATAAAACCTATATTAATAAGTTATATTAATACATTATGCAGTGGAAACAGAAGATACTTTGAGTTCAAGTCGTGTATGCCGTTCTAACATAAATTACCTACGAGCATTGGGTTTATTAGTTTAATGTTGTGCTGTAATAATTTGTAACTTTGAATTTTAATTTTTTAATATTTTTTATTCTTTTTTACTCTTAAAACTTTCAAAAAATTGCAATTACATTTCTATTTTATGTTCGTCTGATTGCATAGTTTATAAATATCAAAACAGATGTTATCAAGAGTTACTCTGAACTTGAGTAGCCTTTTCATCGAATACTTTTTATCTTTAGTAGAGTAATAACATGTTGAAACAGCACTGTTTTAATTTAACTAAAACTTTTGGATACTGATCACACTAGTTAAATTTTGTACTTAAAAAAAAGTACAAATATGTTTATTTTGAAAATTCCAGGAATCGAGTGCTGGCTCTGAGCAAGACAGAAAAAACACGCCCCTAACTTTTTGCAGGATGTGATTACTTTAAATTTATTTATAAATTGGATTTATATCTAAGCTCAATATTCACATGGATTTTAGTTGACATAAAAAAGCGATCTGTCTGATACAAAAAAACAAACAAAAAAACATTATTGATTCCATTGAGGACACACAGGCTACAGTTTTAAAGGTTGAGCACTAGGTGGTGGTAGTGAGCGGATTTTAACATCTGACGTAGATTTGAGAAAAGAGGAAGAAACAACTACTGTAGTTCAGTTTGGATGAAGGAAGCAGGAACAAAACTGTCTTAACAGGTAAGATATTTTTGATATATCTTTTAGGTTAAACAGGTCTGTGTTTTCCACGGTGTGTTTCTTAATTAACGTTATTTGACAACATTTCGTTTCGTTATTAATGTGCAGTTTATGCTGCTCGTGCTGCTTAGGATAATTATGAATGAAATTATTTTCTTGAACCCAAACAGTTAAACGAGTGGGGAAGCGAAGAGCGATCCAAAACTCTAAAATAGCTTTTTAAATCATATAACAGGTGCTGTTGTGCATAACATAGTTGTTTCTTGAAGTTGTGCAGGTTTAATATTTAAAAGAAGCTGAATCAACATAAAACCGCACCTTGTAGCTCTGTGCGGGTTAAAGAGCAGCAACAAGTGTTTCTGCGGAAGTGATCACTGATACATAGTAATGTTAATTATGAAATTCAGCTTTAAATGTTTGTAAGTGTTGATGCTTTTCTTTATAATTTGACAAGAAGTATATAAGTTCTGGGCCAAAAACCTGATCAATGGTGATTGGTTCTGTTGAGTTTTGGGAGTTGATCACAGTTTGATGGCTTCTGTTTCTTCAGCACAATTCTTTGCCTCACCCTCCATCAAGACGTTTTCTCACTCACATGCTGCCCAGGCTGAGCAAGCTCTGCGCTGGGGGTTCCCTTGTGCTGTGGTTTGCTGGAGAATTTCTGACATCCTGAAACCTTCTTGAGACTCTGACCTCTAAAGTTCTTGATGATCTAGAAAGCTAATTGGATTAATTTCATATCAAAGAGATTTACTGGGTCAGGGGAAATTGATAAATTTACAAATGTTAGGAAATCAGAGGTGTCAAAAGAATTCACATTAAAAACTCAAGTAGAAGTATAGATACTCGGGTTTAAAAAGATTTTTGTCGAAGTTGAAGTATCAATTCAAGTTTTTTACTCAAGTAAAATTTAAAAAGTACCAGATTCAAAACTAGCAAAAGTAATGTAAGTTTTTGTTTTTAATGCTGTTAAAAAACCTTAAACTGCACCACAGCACTACCACACTTCCTAAAACACTATTACTAAAGCCCATATTGACTATTTTATATAAAAAATGCAATATTTAAATTTTAGGGATATGTTTGGTAACCTATTTCAGCTCTCAACTTATTTAGATGAGGCTGAGATGACACTCAGATACCTTTATAGGAATCTTTCTATTAATACATTGATTCAGTTAACCTGTACTCTGCGCGTAAAGTTAAAATTGTCACCAAAGTCAGGGGTGTTAATTGTAATCAGTCAAAAATTAGGAGCTGCCTTCAGATTTTTCTGCCACCATACTAAATCATCGTATGGAAAATATTCTGTTAACATGACCCCTATATGTATGCAGTAATATGATGGATCAAGAACGATAGATGTTTGAAATTATTATCAAACTGCAGTCAAATTCTATCCAGGTTGTGCATTTTTGAATAGTTTTTTGTGTGTTCATTTTTTATAACATAAGAGTAAATGAAACACAAGTAACAAGGTATTTTTTTAAATATAGAAAGTACAGATTTCTATTGTAGAAGTAAAAAGTAGCCCAATCTATTATTACTCCATTAAAGTAGAAATCCCCAAAATTTCTACTTAAGCTAACGAAGTACAAATACTTCGTTAGCTGACACCTTTATCAAATTATCTTTCTCACCGTGGCACATTTTATTAGTTCTTTTGAAGATGCAGTATTATACTTGGGTGAACACAAACATAAAGCTTTCCCAGCTTTAGTGACTCTGTTTGTTCTTGGTCCTTTTGTTTGTTTATGAGGAGTGGAACAACTCAGAAAGAGAGAGGGAGACTTTACTAAACTTGATTTTCTTTTTCTTTAGGTTTAACCTTTGTTACCTGGCACCAAAGCTTTATTGTCTTCTTATGGTGATCACTACCTGTTAAAGGGACAGGTAACGCTCAGAGAGTGGGGTGATCCTCCACAGTAAAATATGACGGACCCTGAAGTGTCCATTCTGCTGCACTGTGCACACTGGAGGGGGCTGCTGGAGAACCAACTACAGGTGGAGCTTTCAGACCGGTACTCATATCTCCTCTGATTTGCAAACATAGTGTTTTATTTTCTTATGTTTTACTTTCAAGCAGCCAGATAATCGTATATCTTTTGAAATGTTTGGTGTTCAATAGTTTTTCTTTGTACCTAATCAGTTTTTCACTCACTTTAGATTTACTACTGCCCTTAAATGCATTTCTTTCTAAAGCAGTTTATGTTTGATAAAAAAGTGGCCTCCTTTTTATATATATTTTAAATAAATAACTGTTTAATAGGTTTATCTGTTGGATAAAATCATTTTTATAACCAGACTTTTCAGATGTTTAATCAGAAAAGTCTGATTTACGTTTTTTCTCTTTTTTGCAAGCTTTGATTTAATGATAAAGTGTTCTCAGATATGATTAGTTTTGCTTATAATTTTTTCTTTACTACAGTGTGGAAGTACATTATGAAAGTATGTTTGTATTTGGTAAATGTATGCATGTATTAGGGATGTGCAAAGCAGGCGGTTTTTGTATTTGTTGAGGGTGGAAAAGTATTTGTATTTGAGTAAAATTCAAAACAGGCATAAAAATTAATTTTTTCACATTACATTTCTAATTTACATTGTAAAGGGGACGTCATTTAAAAGAGACCAAAATAAAGGCCACGGTGGCCCCGAAACCTTTAGAGATAAAAATAAAAAAGTTAGGGGACAGTTGTACGCCTCAAAGACTTGTTTGTAATGTGTTCGTGTTAAATGTAGAAGTTCTCCGTTGCACATTATAGTTTGTGTTCCAAATGTAGCTGTGCTCCTTAGTTATCGTCGGAGTTATGTTGTTGGGAGTGTTTAGTGGTTATTGTCTGTGCAAGGGAGTTAGATAACATTACTTAAATTGAATTCCAATAAAATTATCAAACAAATGCATGGTTTCCTTCATTTTTATTTAATAACAAAAGTTTTTCAAAGGTTTTGGGTTGAACTAGTTCCTTTTGCGCTGTATTTCTCCAGCCTATTTCACATGGGACGGACGGATTTACACTTTCACACCTTATTATGAGCGATCAACTCAAAATATTCCCACTGTGGGAAAGACTTCCTTATTAGGAGGCGCCATCTGTATAAGGGAATTACATTGTTGGTGTATAAACTGCAGAATAAAGCACCAAACAGGAGTGCATCATTCACAGTAAATGCATACAAACAATCACCCGGGGTTTTAACCAAATCCTAATTTTAAAAGAAAATCCGGCCTTGAATTCTCCTCAGAGGGCTACAAAAAGGATATTCATTTAACTGACTGACCAGCTGAATGGTGCTCACTAACATCGCTAGTGGCGTCACACTAGAAATTAATCTTGCTCCCGAATACAAATATTTCATAAAGTATTTGTTAGAAACAAATAGTCGTAATAAACACGTTATTTGTGGCCTATTAGATTTTGGCTCCAACCCTAGTATGTTTGTATTGAATGAATGAACCAGTGATGCTGACAGATAAAAAAAAGAAATGAAGCAGTTAAACAATGAAATTACCCATTTGTTTTGCGAACTATCTAAACATCTTCAGATAGTTCAGAAGACTGTTGAATAAGACTTTAAGAGATGACAATAAGATCTGACTTCTTCCGCCCTCAGATTCAACAGACAGACGGATCCTCATCTTGAGCAGCACATAAACCAAATTTGGGCCGAGCGGCTTTCTAAGGAGCCGTGGCTTTTTAACGGGGCCAAATTCAGGCTCCATTCCTTCTGCTTGGCATCTCCAAATCATCTCCACGACTTACTGTCCGACTGCACAGAGCAGCAGGGTGGCGTAGCAGCTCAGGAAATCAATAATGGCTGTATACTTCAGACAGCTGAAGGTGGAGGGGTGAATCAGAAGATTTTTTCCCAATCTTCACCCTTATGGAGTTGCAGTAAATCAGAGGCGGCTGCAGCAGAGCATCATCCTGGTTCCCTCCTCACCCTGAGGCTGGGCCTCACCTGCTACAAGGACTACCTGGGAACAAACTGGTCCTGCAAGGTGGAAGAGCTCCGTCGTCGTGGGCAGGAGGAGTTTGGCGACCCTCTGGCCCTGCTTGCTCAGCCCCTGGGTGTGGGCGCTGTGCTGTGCACAAGTGATGGTCAGGTGGTGTTTATCAGGAGGAGTCAGAAGGTGGCAGAGGCAGGGGGGCTGCTGGACATTCCTGGCGGCCACCCGGAGCCAAAGGTGACCTTTAAAGAATAAGGTTAGGTGTAATTTAAGTCCTCTGGCTGGGGTTGTTTTTCATGTGTTTTACTGCTGTGTGCAGGCGGTGTGTGAGCGTCTGGGTGAGGCAGCAGGCGAAGGGCAGATCAGCGTGGTCCTGATGCAGCAGCGGCCGGACGCAGTCGTCTCGGAGCTGTTCTCCTCCGTCTGCGCGGAGGTCAGGGACGAGGTGAGATTGGCTGCTCAGGTCACTGCTACTTCATGTTTCCCATACTGTTGAAATCACATAAAGATCAGTAGGATGTAGGATCAGCATCGGATGCATTTAAATGGCTAAGCAAGGAGTCAAATACGTAAAGATATGAAACATAAACAGAAGGTACCCAAATAGAAGCCTGTCCAGAAAGAGATTTTTTATTTATTTCTTATTATCAACAGGAATTTTATGAGTGGACAGAGCTCAGCAGAATTTATGGGTTACACATTTTTTAAATAACCAACTGATGTTGAGATTTAAAGAATACACATAAATAGCTCAAATTTTCTGTTTTTCTTCATTTATCCATCAAGAGTTATTTGTTCATTTGTGACTATTTTCCACTATATTCCACCGTGTCAGGACAGTAACAAAAAACTACAAATTCTATGTCCTCTGACCTTTTTAGAAATATAAGCACAAACATTCACAATTGATGGCAGATGTAGTCTGTTAAAACCCCAAGCTACGGCAGAAGATGGATAAAGAAGATGTGGTATGAATGGATTGATAAAGCGATGAATAGACCGATGGACAAAGGAGGTTGGAATCTTTACTCTTTTCTATTGGTATCCAATCAAATCATTTCTCCAGGTGGAAGACTCCAGGATCTCTTAGCCAGAACATGGATGTTGTTTGCAGGGTGTTCTGGTGCTTTGGTTCATCTACCTTATGTCCAGTCCAACATCAAAGTTCCCCGACTAATTTTGAGTGTGCACAGACTGGGTTGAAATGACAGGCCAGGGCCTCATTTATCAAGCGTACTTACTCACATATCCGTGCGTAGGAACAATTCTACGCATTGTGTGGTATTTATCAATTTGTACCTGTGCAAAGAAATGTTCCTAAATATAAGTACAGTTCTGATTGTTCGTACGCAAAGCATCTACTGTTAGAACGGAGGAACTGCAACACTGAATAAGTTTTACTGTGACTGAATTTTTCTTTCAGCCGTTTATTGCCTCCACCAAGGAGCTCATGTTGGTGTCTGTCTGTGTTATAACAAAATAACTCAAAAAGCTATGCACAGATCAGCAATAATTCTGCCAAGAAATACATCATTTAATGTTGGGGGTGATCATGAATGGCCATCCTGTCACTCGCAATCTGTGCTCTGCGGCCGCAGACCCCCTCCCATTTATTTGTTTATTACACCAAGCGCTGCATCTTAATGGATTTTATCACAACTTTAATTAAAAGGTTTACAAACTGCACGGTGACACTAAATGTTACTGCTTTTCAGTGAAGCAGATTGTCCTTTTTTCCTTGTGTTCTGATGGCAGCACAAGCCGTATTTCCAATGACGCATGGCCAAAAAAAAGAGTCAAATATGATGATCGGAGCACCCTCTGTATTAGATCTGGTCCAGCTGTGTACTGAGAGACGTTTTATCGTATTCAGTTTAATATCAAACCGTTTTCTTTTCTTAATTTCCAACAGGAACATCTCCACTGTCCCGAACGCATTTACTGCCTGTCACTTTTGTCCCAGGAGGAGTTATCTTTTTTTTTTTGGTTTCCCCTAAGCTGACAGAATCAAACAGCAATGTTCATTATTAAATAATTTCATATGTTCAAAGGCGTTAATGATTTCCACAGAAGTTAATATTATTATTTTTTTTTTCTGCTCTGCAGCAGGAATATAAGGGCTGTGTGCTGGGAGAATTAAGCAGAGAAACTGCTGATGGGCAAAAATATCGGTGGTAAAATTAATTTGTGTTACCTGACTTTTTTAGGTCTGTACATCATATTTTTTTATTGCACCACCTATTTTTCACCTTGATGTCTGTGTCAATAAAATTGCTTTTTTCGCTCTCTTGTTCATTAATTTAAGGAAGAACGTGAGGACTCAATGCATTTGACAGATAATGTGGTGCTACCAAATATGGAAGAGCGTGCGTACGATTGGCCACAGTATATTTCATAAATCAGACTTTTGACTGTTCATAAGAACATTCTAAATTTAATTCGTAGGATAGAATATAGGACAATTTCTATGAAGTTTGATAAATGAGGGCCTGGTCTTATAAATTCTTTAAAAAGTGAAGCATGAAGTGGGCTTGGTTCACTTCAACTCTAAATCAGTTCCTAATGTGGCTGTAGCTCTTCGTTCTCCTTTTTATCAGTTCAATTTAATAGTAGTTTATTAATCCAGAAGGGAGACCAAACAGTTGAGACGATATTTATTGTCCTATCTGCAGGTTAACATTCCTTTGAGCAGCCTCGGTGCTCCTGTCCTGATGGGCGTCGCTCTGAATCACACCAGTGCTGGACGGCCGAGCGCAGAGTTTTATGTCAGGTATTATTTTATCATATGTTTCTCATCCAGGTAAAAAATGTGTTTCCCATTAAAATATTAACGTTAACATTCAAATCATAAGCAAAACAGAGCAGCAGGCAGAACATAAAAAAATTGAAAAAGGAGAACTTTTGTTTTACCAAAACAGATTTAAAACTTCTCCAGATTAGCCGTTTCTAAAAAGTTTGACGTTTAAAAAAACAACTTGTTTCATGTAGCAGGACCACAATATTTAAAAAGCCTTATTCCAGGTTTTGCTCTCTGAGAATAAACCTGAACACACCTTCAGGATGCAGCCTATCCTGAGCTTAACACACTTCAATAAAGAACATTCATTCCGATGAAAATGGTAAACTTTAAGCAGATATTAAAAATAAATTTCATGTATTAATCTTTGTGTTTTCATCAGCTGTTAGCAGAAAATCTGTAATTTATTTAAATAAAGGCTTCAAAATCTCAGTCTGTGTGTAATTGATTTCTATAATGTGTTTAACTCTGTTCAATGAAAGTTTTTATTTCCAGAGACAAACTGCAGCCCTGGTTTCCCTTTAAAGCTGGAATTAAACCATAAAACATTACCAACAACTTACAACCTGTAGTGTTATAAACTCTGCATTTCAACAGAATACCTGCATTGTATTTCAACAGATTTTTTTTAACTGATGTGATTGGAATATTTGGGACTTTTTATAGCTTTTAACATTATATTAATCTCCCCCAAACCTCAGTGTTAAACACCTGTAATGTTGGGGAAGTTTTTAGCTACTTACCAAGCATCTAGTTTTCACAGATATCTTTTCATGGTAGGGCTTTTTGGCAATTTTACAGCTATATATGAAAATGACATTTAATCTAGGTCGGCTTTTTCTTAAATTTTTATAATGGGTCTAGGAGAGAATTTTTTTGTGTGAGGCAAGATATCTGCAGATGTCTAAAAGGTTTGGTAGGGATGCACCGATTGTAATGTACGTGTATCGGTATAGGCTAAGTAACCGGAACCATGAACCAATACTTAAAACGTGGAAACTCTGCAATAAATTCACAGATGTTATTTTTACACATAAATATTAGTTTTTTTGGTCAGTTTTATTATTTTATTATCTAATTCACCATCATTTGTTGTAACAAACAGAGAAGGAAATAAAACCTAATTCATTGCATCTTTTTGTATTGTTGCATCTCTAGTATTTGATAACATAAAGTCATTTTCTTTCCCTGCGTTTAGCTGCTCTCTGTCTTCTGATGAAGTCAGAAAATTGTACTGGAAAGGCGGAGCAGAGGCCAACGAGTCAACAGACGTCGTCTTGCTCAGCAGAACGGTCAGTTCAGCTCTGAAGTCGATGAGGTTTAGTGCTTCAGCATGAAGGGGAAGATGCATCAGAAGGAGCAGATTGCAGAAGTTTCTGTCGTGTGTTTCAGGAAGTGATGCAGCTGAACAGAAGCAGCGCTCTGTGGGCCGATATGTGTCCGTCAGCTAAAGGAGCCGTGCTGCTTTATCAGATGGTGAAACCAGGAGAGCCAGCCGAACAAAACACAGGGGAAAGTTGAGAACAAAGTCTACCAGTTAATTTATTCACCTCAAGCACTCAGAGTCCAGCAGTGGTTGTAAAACTATATAATAAGACTGTTAAAATTATTAAAATATTTTAGAAAATATATTTTTTAAAGTTTTTGTCTTTGAAAAACAACTGATTGTACAAAGCGGCATGCAAAAACCAAGCCTAATTTCTTTCAACTTTGCCTCAAATGAGCAACATCATCTTGTAACCTTGTAAGGTGGTCTGAATCAGGTTTTCTTTAGACTCTGGCTACGTTTTTGTGCATTCTCTCTAGCTGAACATGGCAGCGCTGTAGTGTGTAGTGTGTAGTTAGAAACTGAGTAAACTGGACGAACGTTGAAAAAAGGCTTTAGCTTTAAAGTTTCTGAGATGAGAAGCTGAAAAGAAAGGCAGCAAACCTGAAGCAGGATCTAAGGGATGAACAGATATTTCTTTAAGGACGATAAAACACTTTTTAGCAAAGAAAATGTGAAAAAATATCTCCAAAAAAGGAAGCCTAAAAGCCATTTTCATTCTTTCAATTTAAGGTTTGTTTTTTAAAGGAAAGAAATCTCTTAGAAATTCTGAATAGCATTGTTTTTTTTAACTGTTAAAAATTCAATAATTAAATTTCAGTAATTCAGCATTTTGTGAGAACAAAACTAGGATAATCTCTGATATTAAAAAATCTGATATTTGCAAAGAAAAAAACTTCTGAGATTCAGAAATTCAAAAGAAGCCGATCAGGATATTCTGCTGCGTTACATTGTGAGGTTTGGAGTTTTTGCCACAGCATAATATCACCCAGATCCCTCAACTGGAACTGTAAACAAATGACAAGAAAAATAAATGTACAAATTTAAGAGATATCTAAATGTATTTAAAGAACTAGTATTGAAAATCTAAGACTTAAATTATTAATTAGTCAAACATAAGACTGTATAGCTGCCTTATATGCAAATGCAGTCAGTGCTGCAAGCAAAAGGAAGTGTCATCTTATCTGCTTTGGACTCTACTTATCAATGCAGTTCCACCTTTAGACTCTGAGGCAGAGGTGCCAAAGTCCAGTCCTCGAGGGCCGGTGTCCTCCAACCTTTAGATGGGTTCCTGGAGTTGGAGGACAGCGTACCTTGAGGGCTGGACTTCAACACCTTTGCTCTAGAGCAGTGGTTCTCAACCTTTTTGGGGTCGTGGACCCCTTGGATATTTTTTATTAAATCTGAGGATCCTCTTTTATGCAAATATGAGCTTTTGGTTGTAATTTCTAGAACAAAAATAAATAAATAAATCAGCAGTAGCTCCTTGGCATATTTAGGCAGTTTCCAGAAAAACGTAACAGAACAGGATATATATGCAGCAGGTTCTGAACATTACGACACAAAATAGATGGAATAACTGTCAAATATAGTAACAAAACACTTTATGGTATTTTTCAGAAATATGTAACATTATGTTAACTATTTCTAAAACAAAAATTTATACAAATCTGTTTGATTACATACATATATCTGGAAAAAAAAAACTATAAAGGTGTCTTCAATATTGAAAATGTTCACATTATTCTAATTTTTTGAGACACTGAGTTTGGGACTTTCATGGTCAGTTTTAATGACAGAAAAGAAATAACATTAGAAATGTATCAGTCTCTGTGTAATGAAGTAATCTGGTATACAACTTTCAACTTTTTAATGTAATTACTGAAATAATCTTTTTCATTATATCCACATTTTTTGACTAGCACCTGTACAATTAGTTACACTTGTGAAAGAGAAAGAGAAGGTCATGTTACCTTCTGTAGTTTAGGTAGATAAAGGTCTCCTTCCCATCTGAGTAAAAATAATTATTTCTATAAATGTCAGAGGATCTTTTAAAATATATCTATATTTTATTATCAAGGACACCTTGAAATACCACCAGGGACCACTAAGGGTACGCGAACCCCCGGTTGAGAAACATCACTCTAGAGGATCATTCAGTTTCAGTTCCTGTCTTTCTATGCACAGATTTATTTGCTGCTGCCTGCTTTGTGTCATATCCTTGCATCTCATTCATTACTCGTTTCCCTTTCCGCTCAGGGTCAGTATGCAGCTAACTCCTGAGGCACAATATTAGCGGCTCGCCTTTAACTCCTTAGTCTAGATTCTTCACCTTTTGGATTAACCTGATGCATCAACAACTGCAGACTGTGGATTGAAAAAAAGAGGTACAGAGGACTAATGCTTGAGAGCACCTTGTGGGTTACAACATAGTGTGT
Organism: Apricaphanius iberus; assembly: GCA_028564705.1. Classification (NCBI taxonomy): domain Eukaryota; kingdom Metazoa; phylum Chordata; class Actinopteri; order Cyprinodontiformes; family Aphaniidae; genus Apricaphanius; species Apricaphanius iberus. The sequence goes on from JAPXFQ010002982.1 coordinate 2,056,127, forward strand.
TTTCTGTCTAATTCCAAATGAGGGTTCTGCATGGCACTGTGTTCGGCGTTTGTTCTTCTGTCAGAAGTATCCCAGCTCCACGTTCTCTCAGGAGTAGCTCTGGTAGCCACTGTAACCAAAACCTCTGCTGTAGTCGTAGTTCTGCTGCAGATAAGGGAGGTTCCACTGGGATGAGAGGGAAAAGAAAGAACAGGTCAACACCTTTCGGAGGAATGGTTGCTCAAACCTGAGGAACCAGCTGCTTCAGGAGCAAAAGTGGAAAATTAAAAAATGTTTACAATGATTTGATTTCAAATCAACCCAGAGCAACAACATACACACATTCATTTAGTGTTTCAAATTACCTTTAAAAATGCTGTCTGTGTATTTATATTTTTTAAACAGCATAATAGTAGCGATGAAGAAAGTCTAAGAGCAAATTTCAGCATTTAATCCTAAAATTTGCCTTTTTACACTCCTATTTTGCAAAGTATTTTAAAATCATTCACAGCGTGTCCAAACTTTTTTCTTTAGTAACATTTTTTAACAATATAATCAATAAATCCAATTGCAGAGCAGTTGTAATGCCGCCTTATTCACTTTGCAGTTTGCAACTCTGGCTTTAATACACTTAAAATTAGAGATACACTGATCAGAGATGTGTGTCCAATTCTCAATTGTTTTTTGTATACATCTTTTGACCTACTGTAACTAAAGCTAGCAACTGTGAAGCAGAGTTTTAAACTTTTCAAATGATGACATGATAAAAGGGCAGAGGCGACACTTCTGCCAAGTTGAAAGTAATAAGGGGTCCTTATTTGTTTTTCAAAACATCATTTTATTGTTAATCCTTTTTATCTGCCCAGCAATAATTAAACATCCAACATTTTATGGAAACAAAACAAATTATTGTATGGTCTCAGACATTTTCTGTATTTAAAGAAAGGTGTACAGTTTCCTAACTTTGTGATACAAATGCATTTTGTTGGTCTAGAAGATGTTGAAGTTTTTTGATGACACTTGCTGTATTTAACCAAATTGAATGAGAAGGTGTCTCTGAAGTTTCTTTTTGAATGAAACGTCGCTGCTTAAATGGTATGCAAAGAAAATGTGTATATAAATTATATCTAAATTTGCCATTGAAAATATCATAAACTACAAAAATTAAAATATCTGCACCACACGTTTTACACCAGTAACGCAGAATTAGATTTTTTTTTTAAACTGTTGTTAGTGACCTGTTATGTGTTTAAAGACTGTTTTGGGGATTAGCACAGTTAGCCTCGGTTACAGAAGCATGAATGACCAGCCGACAAGTCTTCATCTAAAACACAGTCTGCCCAATAAAAAATCTTTTGTTTTTTACATTTTAACCTCATTTGGCTTCAACTCTCACCAAGAAGCTTAACATAACCTGTTACAGCTCATTTATGGTGTGTTCAGTGACCAGAAAAAGATCTTCAGATTTTGGAACTTCGGATCAGTCAACAAAGCAGCAAACAGGCGGATATTGCTAACCAACTGCTTCACAGTGCATCCGTACTTAAAACAGAAGAATATCATATCTAACACATATTTTTATCTTTTGTATTAACCTAATTTTTCCTGCTTTAAAAAAAAAGCTGACCTTAAGTTGTGGTGGTAGTCATTTGAAAGAGTTTGATAGCATAAATACTAACTTTTAAATGCATTGGCTATTTTTTTATAACCTTAATAAATAAATAACTCTCCAGTCACAGCTTTATTGTTAGGGTACCTAAACCAACATTTAAGTACCTTAATTAGTCATACCTATTACCTTAGGTATTACTTTTAAGGGTTTTTATATGTCACTCGTAACTTAGCAAAGTTTTTAATGATTATGGGGTGGATAAAAAAGAACTATAGTTACCTTTTCTTTTTTTTTACTAGATTTTAAGTGTTTTCCCTTTAAATACAAAATTAAATCTATCATTATATGGCTAATAAACATTTTAATGGTAAGACATTAACTTTTGATCGGTTTGGTTTTTAAACGTTTAACAAAAAAATGACGTTAGATGATCTGTTGCAACAGAAACAGATTCAGACTTAACCTTAGCAGCTACTGCAGAACAACTAACTGATAAAAAAAAATTAAACACTCACTGGTCTCGGCTGCTCGCTCCAAGGCTGCATGTTACCCCTTGGGTCATACCAACCTTCAAAAACAGACAAAACCAATATCAACCAACAATTTGCTCCACTATTACTGGGAAAATATTCAGTGCATCCTATGCCAACCATGAACTGCTGTCCACTGCATCCTGTTTGACGGCGGAGGACGCAGACAGTGATGTCTTTTCTTGTACCATCTGGGTTTCTTCTCTGGTTTGACGACGGGGGGCAACAGTCTGCGAGCCTCCTCTTTGTTCTGAATCAGTAGGATTTGCGCCGCCTCCTGTGGCAGCTCGGCATACTGCAACTCCTCTATCAGGTCGGGCTGCGGCTCTGGAAGACTGCAGCTCACTGAAGCAAAGAAAGGAAACATAACATCTATGCTGTGTCTGGAGAAGCCCATGAAGATCACGTAAAGGCAATACATGCATGACGTGATGATTGAAGGTGGAAAACTTTTTTTAAAAATAAGAAACAAATAAATGAAACCTTGGAGTTTGAGCAGGGCGGACTCAGGGATTTGCTCGCCGTCACTCATTCGACGTTCCGACAGCCTTTTTTTCCATTCATCTGCGGAAGGGAAGACCACCACCACCCTCCGCCTGAAGCCTGCGAACAGCTGCAGCTTGTGCCGACGTGCTGAGAAGAGGATGTTACACTGGGAAAAGACGGCGCAATTTCCCGTTCAGCTTTCCACTTACACAAACGTCGAGCTGTTGGTTAGTTTTCTGCTAGAGCTCTCAGGTACCTGGTCGAGGATGTAGTTTCCAGGCGTCTCAGCGGCGATCTTGATCAGGTCGGTCAGACACTGGGAGGCCTGCTGCAGCCTGCTGTCTCTCTGACCGCCACCCTGCACAGACACACACAGGTTATGAGCATCAGCTGCTCAGAATGAGTTCAAGCGCTAAAAAAACAACAACAATTGAAATCCAAAAGAAGTTTTTTTGCTTACAAGCATACAAGCGAGCAGATCCTCTGTTCCCAAGAGTCTGTAATTCTTCTCTGGATGCTGCTTCATTAGAGTCCGAGCCCAGAAGCTCTTTCCAGAACCGGGAAGCCCAACCATCATCACCACCTGCAGAGACAGAGAGATTAAAATCCTTTTTTCAGGGCAGGTCTTTAACTGCTTTTTAATCAAATATTCTGGTTTCAGTTGTGTTAAACTAATGCCACCCTGACCATCCAAATGTTGGGTGTGTCCAAGAGAATCATCAGCTGTGAATATAAGTAGCTGTATTTGTGCTGCAAGATGCAAACCAGTAACTTTTTTCCTCATCAAATTACTAACACACATATAATAACTTTGTCCATTTTACTGTTTCTGTTAATGTCATGGTTGGGTTCAAGGACAAGACGGGGAAAGCATAAAATAGCTCAACAAAACTGTCAAACTCCAATGGAAGAGTTTAAATGAATTTCCTGACTACAATAACTGTATTCTTCTTTCTTCTTTTTCAATAGCATAATTATCCATAAGTGTGATACAATATAATGCACTCCCACTCAAAAGTTTAAGACCACTTTTAAACATGCAACAAGATGAAATGTGAGTGAGACAAAACATTTTCGAGCAGTTTATTGAAAACAACAATTAAACTGAAATAGGCTGTTTTAGAGCTGATCCAAAGTTGAGGACTATATGCCTTTTAAAGGCCAAATCTGTGCAAAAATGTGGATTCAATTTCATTAGAGGTGGAACCCAGTAAGAAAGTTGTTTGGAATTTCTTACATAATCCTGAGGGTTATGGGACAAAAAAGTCAAGTGGACGAGCAAAAAATGTAATTCCCCGGTACTGAGCCGGAAGATCCAGTTAGCTGGACGATCCTCGACCAAATTAAGGCCGTTAGTTGTGGCGACTGCACGCCACAGAACTGAACAGCTTGGACTTTGCAAGAGAGGACCAAACATGGGGCACTGAGAGGTGGAATAAAGTTTTAGTTATCTAACCTTGATGATCCTGACAGTTTTTAATGTTTCTAGCATGAAATCAGCATCTCCCAAATGTTTTCTAAACGGCGCAGTGGAGGGTGCCACATAATGAGCTTCAGGAGGTGCAGGAGTGTCAAACGGCAGCGAGCTATGTCCAGATGATGCAGAGCACATTCCGACAAGACTGAGCGACCTCGTCTCCGTGGTAACGACTGGGTATTTAACTAAAGGACAAGGGATTTCTTCCAGGATAATAACATCCCCTCTCTTGGACCATCCTGCATCCATTTCATCTTGTTGGGTGCTGAAGTTCTACTTAGAACCTTATTACGATCCAGATATGCTAAATAATATTTTTTTTGCAATCTTTGCAACGTTTTTTTTAAACTTTTGACCGGAACTATAAATACAAAAGACACAACCATTGGAGCACAAACAGGCTGTAGACCAAGGTACAAAATCTAACCTCACACTGCGCTCTGGAGGTAGGAGGGGATGTAGCGCGCACTCTCTGACCAGCAGGGAGGGCTATCAGCGGTGTAAATCCCAGCGGTCCAGGGTACCACTGAGGGGTTACGGGGTCCAGAAGCAATTGGACAGAACAGTTCTTACAGAGAACATGAGGAACCAAGATTCGACCTCGCAGCAGAGAGGCACTCAGGGAAAAAGCCCCACCCAGGAAACAACTGTTCCTATGGAAAAAGAGCTCAGCGGCGCCATCTGCAGAAAAAGACTGTTTGTGGAGATACAAACACGTCACAGACAGATTAAAAAAGAATAGAGAAAAAAACTATCTTAGCACCAATCAAACTAGAGAATCTAAAGAAAGACTCACAGCATAACAGCCGATGATGTCACCCTCATAGAGAGGCTCACCATATTCCTCTTCATTTCCGCCGGAGACTTTTTTACCTCGTCCATCATAAGCAAAAGAGAGCTTGTCCTCCCCTAAAATGAAAACACAAGCTTTTGGTTAAAGGAAAACATGTTCAGATAAGGGCGACCTGATCCTTACCAAGCAGCAGAGAGGAGTCGTCCATGGACCAGCCCACTCTCAGTCCGTACGGCTCCTTCACCTCTCGGTCTTCCGGCTCTGCAGTCAACAACTTCCTCTCCAGCCGGACCTCAAACCCCACCCTGCCCTGCCGCACCCCGTGGGTGAGTCTGCAGCCGGACCACAGCAAGGGGAACCGATGCCAGAACTGTGGCTGCCCGCAGGATCCATCAGGGCCCACCTCAAAGTGGAGGTGACGGCCATCTGTAGAAGCAACAAAGTCTCAACCGTGTTTCTAAAACTATTCCAGAACAGGAAATTGTCTAAATTCTGGACTCACGTGGATCTAATCTAACTTTATCTTCGTCCCACTTTGCTTGCTCGTCTTTGTCCTGTGGGGGTTGTGGTGATTTGGATCTGGAAAGACACAGTTATCGATCTGTAAATACTGTTCAACCTGCACTGCGAACTCAACTTAGCTCTACAACAACTAGATGATTTATGCCTGCAGGACACATTTAGAAGCCTTCTCTAGATCTACAATACACACACTGACTGGATAAGTAAGCTCCCAGGACCCTGTCAGCAAAGTGAACATCTGGACTGATGTTCCACGGCCAGGAGAAAAAAAATGGACCAAGAAAAGCCAATTCCAGAACTCTTTCAACCTTTAATACAAAACTTAACCTGTACAACTCAATTTAGGAAAAAGTAAAGCTATAGAGTTAAAACGATGTAGTTCTGTAAGTGTGAACACGTTTCAACTAGTACATTGATGAAGAAGCATATTTCTAATTTTGCAAAAAAGCTCCAAATCTGTCCTATTGTGAGGATAAGTCAGATTGCGCATCCAGATGAAATGTTCCAGAAGTAACATTTTCCTTTGGTCGTTTTCTGATTTAGGTCTACGGTGAGTTGAATAATAAAGGTCCTCCTCATCTTTAGCTTAACTCTGAAGGTTTTATGCCAAAACGGACATGTATTTTGAACTGTGTATAATTTCAATCACCTTGACCAAGGGCCCTAGTTTCCACTGACAGGAACAGCACCAAAGCATGATGCTGCCATCGCCCTTCTTCACCGTGGGTATGAATGATTTTTCTATGAAATTTTGTTTTTGCACTAAACACACCTTCTGAAATCATGTCCGAAACGTTCAGTCCTGCTATCATCGCACCATAGCGTCACTGTTGCACCATATTTCTGTTGCATTTTCTGATGACGTCTAGGATGACTTTTTCACCATTTGACAATTAAATGTTTTCCCTCTGATGCTTGGATCAGGGCGTTTGCTCTGAGATGCACCTAAGAAAATGTCAGTAGATAGAAACCCACCAGAACAGCTGGGTTTTAGTTGAGGTTCTTCATTTGTATGTTTATGATAGATATTATAGCATTCTGAACATTTGAGTTAAAGCATTTAAACACTGGAATAACTGTCTGTATGCTGGATATTTTAGAATATGTTTGTATTGTTGCTTTTAATTATTTTTTTCTTTTTTGTATACTTTGTTATGGATAATTTATTTTGTCTGGAAACTAAGCTTAAGAATTATATCTAGAACTTGATTTCCTTTCCAGTGTTAATGGCTAATAAAACAACAGTGGGGTTGGCTTCTGCTTGGAAAGCATGGTAAAAGTGGAAAAAAGTTCTGTATTTATTTATTTTGCACTCATTTATTTAACAGCTTTGTAGATTTTCACTTTACCAATAATCTACCTTTTGTATCGTATCTCCTCCTTGAACTCGTAGAAAGCCCTTCCTCGGCCCATTTCCTCAGAGAGAGGACCAGCTGAACGTCCCGGCGGTCTTTCCTCGGCCCCTGACGGGCACTCAGAACTCGGTGGTACCGCTGGGGGACCGGGTTCTGGCTCGGTCTGTGTGGCGGTGTCGGTATACTCCCTGCCCCGGTCTACTTCACACAGCGCAGCAGCACAGTCAACCGTCGGCGGTGATGAGGACTCGGTCCCCACCTGAACCTCAACTGCCTCCGACGGTCTCGGCGAGCTGTCCTCGTTTTCCCCCAGCAGTTCGGCATGTTCTGGACTCTGTCCCAACTGTGAGGCAGACCACAATCTGTCCACCAGTTCAGCCTTCAGTCCTCTACTGTCCAAACCCAATTCAGTTAGTCTGGACCGCAGTTCGGCCACTTTTAACTTCTTAATGTCCGTTAGCTTCATTCTTAAGACATCTGGATAAACCGGGCAGTGGGTTTATATGAAATAAAACAGAAAAGAACCGATAAATAAGAACGTCTGATTCAAAACATTGGAATTTCTTCTTCGTCTTATTTTAGGAGCTTAATGGCGGGCGGTTGCCCTTCATGGAGTTGCATTACCGCCTCCTATCGGTTGGTTAACAGTCTCTAACATATTTGAAAATTGACATCTAAGTTTTCCCCCCACAACTTTCGTAGTCTAATAAGTGTTGTTAACTTAAAAAAACAAACAAGCTGTTTCCTCCAAACCTCCGTGTTCATAACAGAAAATATGCTAATCCTCCTCTAAGCAAATCCACAAAGCTATCACCCCGTGTTCTTCAGAAGATTTCCTATTTTCTTACTCACGTGAAACCCAGATTTGGATGACAATTCAGGTGTCATAACATTCAAAAAGTTTACCATTTAATTTATACTTTTCTGTAATGTAATTAGAAAGACCAAGTAATAATCAAATAATTTGATTTTTACAGCTTATGCATCAATGGTAGCCTATACTTTTTTTTTTAAAGCTCAGGAATAGGGCTGGGATTCGTTTCAAATTTCCGGAATCGAGTCAATTTCGATTCTGAAGAGTTAGAATCGATTATCATGATCCGATCCAATCCAATCCGATCCAGATATGGATCAGTGCAATTAAAAACGTTTTTTTTAGCTGTTAGTTAGATGCCTGTAATTGAATGACTTAACACTGGGTGAGTAACAGTCTACCAGGAAAAACTCAAGCTATTAATATTTTTTATAAATAACACTGTCTGGATTTTTAATTCCTATTTTAACTGTAATAAAAGAAAAACTATCTTAAACAATTAAACTAATTTCTGAACTTGGAGTTTTGTGAGCTTGAAGCCCAAATTAGATGCAAATAAACAACTAAATATGTTAAGTTTAAGATGTGGGCCCTGAATCTATAATCTACGAAGATTTAACGTTATAAATGGAATTGTGGAAATAATGTTTCTTTAAATGTCTTTTCATTCCTGGATCTAATTTAGTATCAATAACCTCCAAAAGAAACTTCAACAAATGAGCAGGTATTTTATTTAAATACACTACAAATGAAAAAACATGAAGATGAATGAGCACAGACAGCAGAACGAGTACAAAAACCATTTTATACATAGTTTCATGTAGCAACACCAGCTGATCTCTCCTTGTTTCAGACTTCCAGCTCCACTGTTTGTGTTTCATTACAGCTGCTGCATTCAACCGCAAAAAGCAACAAATTTGTGTCATTTAAACAGAAAACCTCCGAAAGGTCAGCATCTTTTTCACTTTTCATCGTCAGTCCCTGTATCAAAGCTTAAACAGATTTGCTTAGTAGTAAAAAAAAACAAAAAAAACAAGCAGAGCAGCTTTGTCCACACAAACAGCACCATCATAAAAGTCATCATAGTAGAGGAGGGGATCAGCGGTGTGCACATGGTTCATTCATGGAACATTCAGCTCAGGCTCACACAGTGAGCCCTTTTTCACAAACATGTAGCTCTTTCTCACCACGTCCTTTGCAATAAAAGCATCGCAACGAACCATCTGAATAAAACAAAAACGTTTTTTGCTCCCTGATGAGGACACAACTGTGCAAAATGTTGGACTCCAGGAGAAATGTAAACAACCATGCTTTTTAAATATACATCAACAAAATGCATTAGAAAAACACCATGGAGCATTTGCCTGTAACACAAATAAGTCAAATATAAAGCATAGTAAATGAACAAAAGCATGTTCTGAATAACCCTGGACAGTTACATTTGAACTGGTTACATTTCTTATTCAAGATGTTGAATCCTTTCAGTGTGGGGTAAAAGGGAAGTCTGACAACAACACTGGACATTACTGAAAAGAACACCATTCCTATTGTGAAACATGGTGATGGCAGCAACATGATATGTTGTTTTTTTCCTTCTCCACAAATCATGAACTTTTCTGAACGAGTTAAATTTGATCTGATCGATCTGGAGAAGCTTTACAAAGTAGAGTAGGTGGGTTCCTGATTAACTCTTACCAAAGAAGACCAAATAGGGAAATTGTTATCAGGAACGTTTTACAGAATAAATGTTTTTTGAAGACATTTTTAAAAGTATTTATCAAAGCCTTTTTATACCTGTTTTTTTTAGAACCGCTGTTTATATTACACCTTAAAAAAACATGCTCTAATTAGGTACTTTTCCTGATTTTCAAAAGAGTGCAAATTGTTGATCTTGTAGACTTATTGTTGGTTAGAAAAAATAAAAGCAAAAAAACTCAAAGCTGCACATGCATTTTTTGAAATAAACTGGATAACAAGCATATCAATAAGTTTGAAACGGTTATCTTCTTCCAAGGAATGTCAGGCAAATCAAAAGTATAGTGAAATGCAAAACCTACATAAAGCTGGAAGTAAATGACTTGCATTTTAATGAGTAAATTGATCCTAAATTGAATTTTTGATTTGAATCATTTAGGGTTTTCCTTTAAAGTAACAGTTCCCTTTAAATTAGATGAATCCCATGTTTTATTAAATATTTCTGAATCCTGTTTAGCTCCATCTCTGAGAGCAAACTCTGCAATTTAAATAAGGAGACAGACAAGGCATAGAAAACTGAAATTAAATAAACTATTAACATACAAAGGACTAAATAATACTTCACTATAACAGTGAAAACTAATAGGTAGATTTTAAATCAGCATGACTGGTAATCTATATTACCATATATTATTATTCTGGTGGAAAATGAAAGTCATAAACTATCTTTGGCATTTTTCTACTGTGGTTTACCCACCAATAATCAATCATAATTTAGAGGTTAGGATCTGCTGAATAACACGAGGCATATAGAGAGTAAGACGTGCAGAGTGGATATTATGAGTGGTCATAACGGACAAAATGAGGTTTAAAACGGTAAACATGGGGAGCCGCATCGCTACCTCGCTCCCTCCCTGTCAGACGCAGACAGTCGGGGTTGCAGGGGGAAGAGGAGGCGTCGGGGAGCCGCTGTCGGAGGGACTGTGTTCCAGCAGCAGCTCCTTGTCTCGGTGCAGCCAAGGCCCCGTGATGTGCTGTCTGTGGGAGTGGTAGAGCCGCAGGAAGGCCAGGATGGACTGAAGCAGCCACAGAGCTGTCACAAACCAGAGAGACGCCTGAAGATGCAAACAACACACGCTGTCATGATTACAGGCCTAAAAACACTCCCACCTCTGGAAGTTAAAATCTTATATAATGCGTATCAAACAGAGTTGGTTTTGGTATTTAACACACTATTTAAAGGATGGGATTTTATGTGACAGAGCAACACAGTGTAGCTTACAATTGGATCTAATTACAATTAGATCTAATTTTTTTTATTTACAATAAATGAAAATCAGAAAAGTGTGGCAGTAATCAATATCCACTGACCCAGAGTGAATCATTTCTAGAACCAACAATCCCTGCAATTACAGCAGAAAGGTTTGGTGGATATGTATAACAGTTTTTCAAACCTAGATACATGGTCAAATCTTCCCACAGATTGTCCATTAAAAACAGGTCTGGACTTGGACTAGGCCATTCAAACTATAAAAATACTTTAATCTGAGCCTGCTGCAGATTAATATGGACAGAACGTTTAGTTTTGGTCACATTTATTAAAAATGTTGAAAACCATTTTTTTCTTCTTCTTGAAAATAAAATTATGTGCTACCTTTTATCTATCTATCTATCTATCTATCTATCTATCTATCTATCTATCTATCTATCTATCTATCTATCTATCTATCTATCTATCTATCTATCTATCTATCTATCTATCTATCTATCTATCTATCTATCTATCTATCTATCTATCTATCTATCTATCTATCTATCTATCTATCTATCTATCTATCTATCTATCTATCTATCACAAAATAGCGTTTTCATTTGAGCTCCTACCTGAGCCAGACTGAGATCTGTGTAGAAAGTAGAGGTGTTCACATCCAGGTAAAGAGGGACAGACTGGGACTCTGCACAACTGAACACAATCATAAAAGATAAGCAAAAATATTACTAATGCTCATAATTCTGGACAGAGATAATTTAAAAACATGTTTTACATTTTTCTTATATTTACTGCAGACATTAGTACACTATATAACTTTTTCTCTGATGAATACATAACAACCTTAGTTTTGGTTTCCTATCAGACCATACCTAATGTTACACAGACCATAGGAGGAGGAGGATTTTACCTGTACGGACGTGTGTTGTCATCGGTGACTGTGTCGCACCAGGAGCTGAATCCCAGAGACAAAATAACGCTGGCCCCAGCAGACAAGAAGAGCACACAGACACTCAGCAGGACCGTGAGGAAGGACGAAAATAGGGTGCTGGGGACACACACACAGGGAAAAAACATTCACTTTTTCAATGTTCATGCAGGAATATAAAAATGTCAACAAAACTCTCACTTCTATTTAAATACACCTCTATCTATATTTATTTAATGACTTATTTATTTTGTGGTTTGTAGCACTTTGGTTCTTTCATAATCTCCATTTACAAAGCAATGTAAATAAGACGAACATACTTCTGTACTTTGTACTAGGTTTAAAACAGCAAAAGATGATCAAAGCTGCAGGGGAAGAGAAGAACAATGACCATTTCAGGCATTAATCAAGGGGTTGAAATCACTACTACCTAATTTTATTTCCTCAACTAATAGAGGGACTTCTTCTCACTGGCACATTTGAGAAACACTTGATTCATTCCTAATGAACATTAAACAATATTTCAATTTAGAACATTTCAGCAGACCAGATGGGGTTTTATGGAGCATAAACTGGATTTTATAGAACTTTTGTTTCAAATTCATGAAGAAATATGTGTGCAGTAATTGTTATTACAGTGAAATGTATCGCTTTTTCATCATATAACCCTATCTCAGTAATTACTATATAATAACGGGTCTATTATACATGTATAGGTTTATTTTGGGTATATTTTCAATATGCGTGTTTAACCTAAGCGCTGCCATCATAACAACAAACCCCATGTTTGTGCGTGTCCCTGGACTCACTCGTCATGCCGACCGTGCAGATAGAAGAGGCACCTCCAGCCCTGCGCAGCCCCGTACAGCGTCGTAAAAATGCCCACAAAAGTGGCGAGCTGGCAGGCTTCCAGCGGGCCCCAGCGCTGCACCACCAGACGAGACAGCTCCTCGGTTTGCCCCGTAAACCCAGCCCGATCTTCGTCCCTCCAGTAGCCGGTGGTGAAGAGGGCGCAGCGGCCTTTGAAAGCCGAGCCGTTAAGAGCCATCGGGACGACCACCAGCAGTCCCGCTGCGACCGAGAGGGCGTGAGCGGCGCAGTGGATTAGCAGCAGCCGGCGGTCCAGCTCCATGTCGGAGGTCGAAAAATAAAAATAAAGAGTCAAAAGAAAATGGACGTTTTCAGGCTGATAGAGGGAAAAGTCTGATGTCAGCACATCCCGCGAGTGAATTACTTCCAGAGGGGAGAGAGTGGGGCGGGGCAGACGCTACACACGGCCTGCACGTACCGTCAAAGAAGAGGAGGAGATAGGGACCACTCTGTGTAACATATTCTAGAGTGCTGATATAACACATAGAACCAGAACATTCGGCTCGATCGCACATTACAACCAACATGGAAAAAAAAAAAAAAACTACAATAAAATGTTATGTAGGCTATATTCGATAGGAAGTAAATATCATCGAGGGATAATTTCTTTCAGAAAGGGTTTGTATTCAGCCATCTAATCGAGGCTGCAGTGTAACCCATTCTAACACCAGTGTTATTTGATCAGTCAAGTTTTAGTATAATAAACATTTAAGTTCTAAGATCGTAAGGTAGCAAAATGTAAAAAACGAAAATAACAAATTCATACTTCAACTAGTATGCCTGAACATGTATGAAGAAGTTAATCCATGAGGTATATTTGGCTGTGGTGAAAATAAAACCAATCAATTCTGAATCTATTATCAAAATTTCAAGAATCGATTCACAAGTTCAAAAATCGGTTTAAATTGTTAAACAACTAAATTTTTCTGACTTTTTTTTATAATTTGCCCTTTTTACAGGTAAAATAAGAATAAAAAATCCAGACAGCAGCTTTAAGGCTTAGTTCTGACAGTGTTAATAACGTTTTTTCCTGGTAAACTGTTCCTCACACAAGTCATTGAATTATAGACATATAATTAAGATAGCTAAAAAAACAACAACATTTTCAACAGCACTGACCCATATCTATATCAAACTGGGTCAGATTTAATCAGATCGAATTAGATTGGACCGGGATAGTCGATTCTAACTCTTGAAAATCGGAATCGAATCGATTCTTGAAATTTGAATCGATACCCAGCCCTATTTGAAACGTAAAAGTATATTTTCGTACTTTTTGTGGCAAGGTGCACAACGAGGGCCCAGGCAGGATTTGATCACCAGTCTGCCAGGTGAGAGTCATACGAGCTAAAGGGATATCCCAGTGGTTAAGTTTAAAAATATATATGTATTTAACCTTTATTAATCCAGGTAAACTGTTTCCAAACCACTTCTTGTTTACAGACATGACCTGGCCATGGCTCAGAATCAATCAGAGGTATAGTGACAGGACCCCCACACTGTCACATACAGTGTTAATCTATATAGGATCATTTAGGAGCAAATTGTTCAGGTTCTTCATTGACCATTACCAGTAATGCACACATGACTACTTGACTTCATCTTCTTTTTACTTTGCATATTAATTCTGTTGATGTTGCATTTAATTTGTGCACTGTAAATTTTGGTTTTACAAAATAAAAAAGGAAATGCATACTGAAAAAAAATCCACTGAAAAGGAAAATCCATAATTTTTTAATAAATATATTTAAAACATATTTTGCTTAAAAATGCATGTATCAAATATATGTAACTAAAACTAAATGTGTTCCATCTAAAATTGCTTTAAAATTAAAACATTGTGCAGAGAAACATCAATACAATCAGTTCATCAGTTGTGTTAATATTATATGAAACAGATTTGTTCCCACTGCAGAAATATGAGGAGATCGTTCTGTTTTCATTTATAGCCTAATGTCTCAGCGAAGTGGTACATCTTCCAACACAAAATATCTTCAGAGTCTTCTGTGAGTCATGCTTGCTACGTCATCTGCAGATGACCTACTTTAGTGTTGAAATGTGTGTCACATCCCAGCAGACAGGTCTTATGTAGCATAAAGAGGGTCAGATTCAATGAAGTAATCGGGTTTACTCCGAGTCTTCAGATAAATCCCTTTCTGCAACTCACCTGTCATTAAAGGTTTTTTATTCTCTCCCTAAAATCAGGTAAGTTACACAATGGAGGCTGAAGATGCAGATCCTCTAAAAAGGGGGATCATGGGCCTATCAATAGTGGTACATTGTGGTTAGAGGCAGGGTAGACAGAGGACAGATTGGCATTGGCAACTTGAGACACACAGGACAGAAAACCATGTATGCACACACAATTATACCTATGGGGAAAACAAAGCAAAGACCAGGGATCTCATTTATAAAATATCCTTATGCACAGCATGTGGTATAAAAAAGTCTAAGTTTGGGACTTATGGTATAATGGCTTCATTTAGTCCTTACCCAGATAGCAACATGACATAGAAAACATATTGATTTTTCATCTGAATCATCAGAATCAACACCAGCCACTTCAAAACACGAGCAGGCCCTTCACATGATGGAAATGCGGATGCTGCGATGGTGCCTAGGCCTGACACGATGGGACCACGTGAACACCGACGTCCGGAAGCGACTAGGCATTGCGCCGATCACGAAGAAGATTGAAGAAGCAAGACTACGGTGGTACAGACACGTAGTCAGAAGTGATGAGAATTCGGTAGCAAGAATAGCGCTTCAACTCAGCCCACAAGGCCGCCGACCGAGAGGAAGACCAAAAAGGTGATGGATGGACCAGATCAAAGACGACGCGAAGAAGATGTAAGCCAACCTGGACGACGCCCTCGATCGAGCCAAATGGAGAAGACTTTGCAGAAAAGGAGACCCTGCAACCAAGCGGGAAACACGCTAGGAGGAAGAAGAGTTGACATTGAAATCTCGATGTTAAATAGATGTTGAATCACAGTTGCAAAACCGACGACTCCCGACATTGACAGCAGTAATATTGAAACAACCCTGAAATATAGTTATCCCCATGATTGATGACACATTGATATTTGGTTAACTGGGTGATGGTTGAAAAGTGATTGATTTTAGGTTGACTGGGAAATGTATAGTTGACCGGGAGAAATTATTTCAAATTCATGGATTTTTAGTAGACCAGGAGACCATCGTGTGGCAGACCAATTATATTAGTACTTACAGCGACTGGAATCAAAGCAAATTAAAACAAATTAAATTACACCAGAACCTAATAAATTTAAGCACTCCTATTTTAAAGCCTGATAAAAAGCTGCACCTGAAAACTACTTTTAAAAAGTATCATCCATGCAAAAATATTAATGTCGGGTCATAGAAACAAATGGAAGGGCTGCAGGTGACACAGCGGCATTGATGCACCAGCTTGTCTGACATAAAAAATAATCTTCAAATCTTTAATGAGCGCCAGCATCCATCGCTGCACAATGGATGTTGGCAGCAATTGTTTCCCAAACTACCGATTTGTTCTGTTCCTGCTGTGTGTCTGCTTGTATGTATTTAAGGCATCTTCTTTTCTAGAAGATGATGAGGGTTATGTACTCGAAAATGCCCAACCGAGTCGCTAAGTGGGAGCTGTGGTTAAGTCATGCTAATTGGTTATAATTCAGAGGGAAATGAACTTTTCTAAAATTAAGAATTATTGGCAAAGCAGTTTATATGAACAGAAACCAGAGAACACAGCAACAAGCCCTGCCTCCTTCATGTCGATCATTCTATTTCTGCAGATGTGAGTGCCTTTTTGCACTGATCAGTAACGCTACTCCCTGCTGAAACTGTCCTGATATGCAGATGTCTTTACCTGATTCTTTAAAGGGCCGATTGTGAATGGGGACACAGCGGCTGCGAGAATTTGGCAAACGCATTACCCCATCAGAAACAGATCTGGTTTAATTACCCAAAAGTTCAGATAGTGGAAATGCACCTTTTGTAAGCGCTACTACTGCAGCAGCATATTAAATTAGTAATTAATTACTTGTTGCTGAATTCAATTTTGCTATCAACTATTTTGATGCGGTTTGCTAGCCGCTACCAGATGTCAGTAGCTTTCTTCTGCTTTGAAAGGAGGCTCACCTAACCTTACAGAGCGCTAAACTAAAATGAAAAAAAAAAAAAAATCTTGTCAAAGCCCACCTGAGGTAAATAAACTTTCAAGCTCCCAGGCTAAATTTCAAACTATCCTATCTCTATTGTGATTAAAGTTACATGCCAGTCAATGATACAATCATAGCTGGAGACACCATACATGCTTTTGTCAAACCACTTAAAAAACAAATCAATGAAAACTTACCCCTTGAAGACACATTTAAAACTCCAGAAAGGAGCCATCTGGAACAAAAATGGTCTTTTCACATTCACAATGGTGCAGTTAATGTCCTGCTTTTAAATATGTTCACAAGTTTTATGTCCGAAATCCAACATAATCTGCCTATCAAAACCTTGATAATTCCCTTCTGACAATTTCATTAAACCTACCGTTAACATGAAAGTTAGCTTAACAAACACCACAGTTTGTTTATAAATGGCATGCAAAAAATAAATTGGTGCATTACAACCACCGACTGGTATGGAGTTTGGACCAGACTCAATACATTGCATGGTTTGAATTTAGGGTGTTGTAATGCGTTGGGTGGGCCTGATAATCCCTAGGAGAGAAAAAACAGAACTTTCAACAACAAAAAAATTTCTCCATGTTTTAATATTAGGCATTTGTGGTTTCCAGGAGCATTGTCTTTAGGCAAGGCATTTTATGTTTTATTTAAGACCTATTCGCCATCTGTGAAGGGCTTCCAGTTCTTGGCCATTTCTTGAGCAGCGGAAAAACTAGCATAAGTGCTTGAATTTGCAGAGGTCAACCTTTTGAAGTGATTTTTGCTCAGACCAAATTTCTGCATCAGTTCTGAAACCATTTTTCCCCTCTCCATCTGGATATTTTTGGGCAAAAATTGCATGTTTATTCTGGTAATTTCTCACTTGACATTTTGCTAGATTATTAGTACACCAGTCTTCTGCAATGAAAGCAAATTAATCTGCCCCATGTCGCATTGAACAATTTTCACTTGTTAGAATGATCCATTACTGGTATTTCAAAAGTTAAATAGCACACAGGCAGTTGTGACGCATATTGAGCTACCAGAGACAATATTGTGTTTAGAATATTTTATATCTCATGATCAAAAGCCACCAGTTGCTAACCCCTGGACTGGATGAAGCCAATGTGGAATATTTCTTCCTTGGTAACAATTAGACATCACCTACATTTAAGATTTTTCCACCTCATGGACTTTTAACCTAGTCTACACAGACAACTAGGTAAAGCAAAGATTTTATTGAAAGGTGACTCATCCACAAGCTTTTTC
Organism: Apricaphanius iberus; assembly: GCA_028564705.1. Taxonomy (NCBI): domain Eukaryota; kingdom Metazoa; phylum Chordata; class Actinopteri; order Cyprinodontiformes; family Aphaniidae; genus Apricaphanius; species Apricaphanius iberus. The sequence continues at coordinate 2,073,884 of JAPXFQ010002982.1, forward strand.
AGGAAGCCATGTTTTGAAACCCGGTCCCAGCGTGGAGAAGTCTCTGAACGTCAGCCCAGTAGTCTGATGAGCTGTCCCACATTTGAGACGTCACATTTCTTTAACAGCCATGTGCAACCATAACATGTTACCCTGTTAAGAAAATACTGACTAGAGCATGATTTACAGTCCCTCAGAAAACCTTGAGCCAGAACCCCCCCAAACATGGCTTCTAATCGGAAGCAAAAGTTTTCATGCTTGCTACTGGGTTCACTGCTTATGCCAAGTGTTAACAGCACCAGTGGGCCTGGCCTATGTACTAAAGCAGGTTTTATGGCTCTGTAGGGCTGAATTTGCAGGGCAGTCTGTAAACCAGTTTTGTCTCGTAAACTGGTACTGTAGCGTCACATTTAATGCCAATGTAACAAAGCTTTTAGACTAGCAGGACATCAAAAGAAATCAGAAAGTTTAATTTACATTTAATCAGTTTGAGACAAGTAGAATTTTCAGTAAAGGTTAGAATATTTAGTCATGGCCAAATTTGCCCCATCCCTGTTATACCAACACACAGATTAAGGTCTGACAAAACCATGAACCCACTTACCTAGACTTTAATTTTAAAAAGTGAATGCCAAGTACATTTTCGAAAGCATTTTGCCCACAGCAACTCAAGTTTGCACATAAGACAGCCATTTTACACCTCCCACCATGTAGCTGACATATGACCGAACTGTCTAAACATAACAGGACAAAGACATCAACTTTGAGTTTTATTTCATCGAAACATTCCACCAAGACTGCCACCTCCATTTCTTCAGGTCTCTAGGATAAATCTGGGAAGACCTTCTGCTGCCCAGATCCAGGTTTCTGGGGTGTCTCTGGAGCATCAGAACCATGTTCCATCAGATAGTGAATGTCCTGAAAGTAGTCTGTACCCTTTTCATGGTTTCTGCTGAAGGTGGTGTAGGTGCCAGGAGGGTAGAGTCCATACAGAAGCCTGTAATCAAAAGCTTGGTATGGGTAGGGAAAGGGGTAAGGAGAAGTGTAGCCCCAATAGCCACCCACACCAAGACTTGGCATGGCTACAAGCGGAAAACCCTGGACAGGCCCCGTACGGTCAGCTGGGTAGCCAAACTCCTCAGTCTGCTGCTGGTAGTTCCCAAGTTCAGCTTCCTTCACAACATTGGAAGTCTCTCCAGATTGGAGGGCTGGTGGTGCAGGGGGCCCTGGAGGAGGGGGGAGAAGGGCACTAGAACCATGGGCCTGTGTGTTGGCTGACACTTCCTCAAAGGCTTGAGGAGCAATAACCCACTTTGCTTCTGGAGAGTAGAAGAGTTTTGATTCAAGTTGGTTACAGTTTCTTCATCCAAGTGACAGTTTAAGCTATGGCATCAACCAATTACCTGGCAGGGAAGACTGGGCAGCACCAGTCTGCTGAGAGCCAGCATCATATCGTGGCATATAATAGCCTGCTGAGACAGGCATATAGACACCAGCATTGCCTGCTTGGACGGGAACAGAGCCAGCAGAGTATTCAACTTCAGGCATGGCGCCGACAAACCCTGGCTCTGCCTGCACAAACTGGGGTTGACCGGGATCTTGCTTGAGGAAACCTGCAGGAACACTGTAGGACACAGGTGTAGCCTGGCCAGTAGCTACTCTTCCATGAGAGGCAACATTACCCCCAGCCATTTGGTTGCTGCTGCTCTGGTGTTGGGATTTTGAACCTATGTGTAGAAGAAAGGCCAGTTACGTAGCAGTAATTTAAACCTTTTACATTGAAAAATTTGATAATGTCATACCTTTGACAGGTACACCATTAGTATTCAGAATCAGCAAAGCAGAGAGGGAAACCCTGAAAATATACATGACATTAAAGTTGACAATTATATTTATAAACCAATGCAAACTTGCAAACACCACCAGCACATACCCCAGAAGAACCTGCAAAAACATCATACTGAGGACCAGGATTGACAATAATGACACTATGAGGGTTTATAAATGCTGAACACCACCAGCCCTGACCAATCAGAGCTTAACGAACTAAAACACACAGCAGGTGAAAGTGACTCTCAGGATAAGAAAATTAAACCTCAGTTTTCTTTTTTTGTGATCACCATCAAATTATTTCAGATTGAAAAAAGCAGGAAGTAGACAAAGTTTTCATACAGAATGTCTTAAAACTTAACATCAAAAATTTTATTTCAAATAAAGTAATGATCAAATTCAGTTGGACCCTGTCAGTGTCACAACTTCTAACAATATTTTTTTCACTAGTTTCTAATGTATCTCTTTTTTCAAACTCTAGATACACTACTTGAAACTACTTGAAAAACCATTCCTCAAACTTTCAAATCACAGCATGAGAATTTAAAACAAACACTTAATGCTTTCATATCTCCAGTGGATATACAATACAAATTAGATGATAAATGTGTTGTGCTTTGCAGAGTGGTATCGTTATTAATACTGTTGTCTTACACCAAGAAGATCCTGGATGAGCTCCCTAAATTGCTCTTAAACCTAGTTTATTCTTCTCCATCAGCAAGTTGGCACCCAGACTCAGACGTATTGATGGAAACTTTTTTTTTTCATTTTTAGTTCCCTGTTGGTTTTTCAGTGTTGCACAGCTGTTCCCCGCCACAGCAGGGCTTGCTGACTTTTTATGGTGAGTCTGCCTACCATTGCAGTGTTGTTTCTGGTCAGCTAGAGTTTATTTTCTTCAGTTTGTGAATGCATCCCCCCCATGGAGCAATGGACGACAAACAATAAGTTTTGATTAAGCTGTAAAACTTTTTACTAGAAGTGCAGCTCATTGACTAATCATGTATTACAAATGTAAACAAATACAGCAGTCTTTTTTGTGGCCTTCTACACCTGCTCAAAATCACCAAAAGACCATATTTAATAAATTGTTCTTTCAATACAAAGCAAGTAGTGCCCAATCGCTGCATTGACTACTGATTACAGCGATTATAGAGCAACGTTTTGGTGAAACAATCCATGGCTGTTGTTGAGCTGACCAGTCACAGGCATACACTCTCCGTTGATTTAGACAGATAGTTAGAAAATTGGGCTCTACTACGTTCGTCCTTGTGTAGGTAATGAAGACTCCTTGTGTCGACGGATAATTGTGTTGCATCAATCCGGGAAGTATAAACTAGGCTTCACGGTTAAGCTGGAGGCAAACAACTGGACTTTTACATTCATCACAGAACAAAAGAACACACTAGTCTTTGTTTTCTGAATGAAAGATTGGGGATCACACTCAGTAAATCATACTAATGGCTTAGCCAGGGTTGAGAGTCGAGTCCCAGTTTACATGTCACTCAGAAAATGGAATGATTAAATAAAGTGCATTTGACTCTGCGTCTCTAGGTGGAGACATATGCCCTTTCACACTGACATACATGCAGACATGCAGCAGTACATGTCTGCTAAAAAAGGAAGGTAAATTACACTTTAAACCTTCGTTAGGGTGCTGGCAGAGATCCCAAGTGCCATGACCCGCAGACATGTGCAACTGTATTTTTGTAGAGATGAGCGAGTACAGCATTGTCTGTATCTGTATCTGTTAACCCATATTAATTATCTGTATCTGTACTCGGACTCTGTGTCAGAATAGAATGAGAACGTTTTTTTTCTTCTCACTTTGGTCGCAGCGCAGCATTAAGTCTGTTTTTTTAAAGCAGCTTTCTGCTGGATCAGTGAGATAGATGCACTCTTGATCCAAAAAAATAAATAAAAAAAGCTGGAAAAAGTAACCATCGAAGCCGAAATGAAAGTAGCCTTAACTGGATGTGAGGTTGATTGAAACATTTTTTAATCCTTAATAATTGGGAGAATATAAAAAGTAATTGAAACTGCAGCTTCTGTCAGTCACATAAAGACTGTTCTGAAAACATGCGGCTCGCTGTGGTGCGTCACTAATTAGCGGATTGTTTTTCTCATGCACGAATCATGTAGGTGACCTATTTTGCCAACAGGTGATGATTTTTCACGGCTGGAATGATGAAACTGTACCCCATGGCACTTTCCTTGGCAAAATGGAAATGTAACATGTTTTATTCTCCATCCCTCTCGTTATGAAAGGCGACGCGCGACATCATCAGAAATCAGGAGAAATTCGGGAGTATGGTGACTCCGGGAGAACGCAGACACAGTCAGCTACCCAATGAGAATTTTTATTCAATCTGAGCACAGATATTGACTGGTATTGCTCGTATTATACTAGTACTCGGCAAAAGTGCTTTATCCCATTGGATTCTGAACTTTTTCTATAACTGTCCAATAAAAATGTCTTGGTTATCTGCTTGCATTGGGATTTTTAATTTAATTTTAGCACACACTGGTTGGTGTAATCTATAGTGAAACCTAATAGGGATGGGAATCTTACAACATCTCACGATTCAATTCGATTCTTGGGGTGACGATTCGATTCAGAAACGATTCTCGATTCAAATCAATTTTTTTTTTCTTAATCAATACTCTTTCATTCATCATTTGTGTTTGTAATACACACAACTTGATCTGCCAAGTGTCTGTGATGAAGTGAGCCATGAATGTAATAGGGCATCAACACAAAATGGATTTTACAATCTATGTTTAAAGAAGGGAACTGGTTCAAAAGTAACGAGACATGAAATTGCAACTGAAATCCAAGACCTTTTAAACAAAATTTCTAGTCTTGAAATAAAATTAATAATATGTATTTTGTTTGTTCTTTGATACATAGTAGCAAATACAATGAAAATATTTAGTATGCACCAAGTGTTGCTTATCAACCATCATTTAACAGCAATTTATGGTTTATGTTATTATTTTTATTGTTTTTGTTAGAAATGTTAAAAGTCCTAACGTTATTGAACTTATTATATATATATATATATATATATATATATTATATATTTTTATATATTATATATATATATATATATATATATATATATATATATATATATATATATATATATATATATATTTCGGACTTCCTTAAAAGCGCCACAGGTGTGCAGCGCTGCTGGATGTTTATGTGTAGCTTATAAAGAAAGACCGCTCTTATATACTTGCAGATTTATGAAAAAAAAAAAAAACTTTAGCCAAGGGTGTCATTAGCATGGAGAAGACCTTTTAGACGGCCCAAACATTTACCTCCAGCAAAGACGGGGCGGGCTGGATTTCTCTTTCATCTTTCATGCTGAAGCTTTAGCCTAGCGGCTACGCTAGCTAGCGTTAGCCAACGGCGCATCAGACCTGTCAATGCGACGGTGGCCGTTTCATGACAAACACTACGCGAAGCGAAAATGTAAAAAGGTTCGGAAAACATATTTTTTGAGAATCGATTCTCAAACATTTCGGATCGATTCTGAATCTTGTTAAATAGGAATCGAGATTCAGACGTGAATCGATTTTTCCTCACACCCCTACAACCTAAGCATTTGCCTTTTGAATGTTAATGGGTCATCTCTAACTACATACTCTAGAGCTGCCCACCATATGATGAGCCCACCCACTTTAAATGGTCCTGGCTGGTCCCTGCAGTGGAAAACCAACCATGGTGGTGTAAGGCTAATTAAGGCCAAGTGGTGCAGAGTAGAGGTGGGCCAGTTAGGTACGAAAGGAAAAACACCATTAGTCACCCTTTTCAGATAGGGGAAGAGTAGAAAGTTCTTCCAAGAAACCGGTCTGGTGTGTCTACTTGTACAACAGCAGAAGTAAAAAACAAAATAGTTTCACTTTAACTTGTCTTTGGAAGAGGCTTGTCTTGGGTGAGATAAGGTAAGCAGCTTAATTCCCTTTTATAAGTTTAAATAACTCTGTCGGAGCCGATAACGCAAAGTGGCCTATTTGTTATTTAAACAAAAACAGGAGAAGCTCATAGTTTAAAAAGTTTTGCATGGCATTTTTACTGTTTTTGATCCTGAGTATATATGCTTCCTGGTACTGACGGACTGACCAGTAGGCAATGTAGGCAGATGCCACTTGTAGGCAGAAGGACCTTGAAAAACTGATCCCTGCATTTATCTTTAGTCGGATTGATTACTGCAACGGCGTCCTCACAGGTCTACCTAAAAAGCTAATCAGACAGCTGCAGCTGATCCAGAATGCTGCTGCCCGTGATCTCACTAGAACCAGGAAAGTAGAGCACATCACCACAAGTCTTTACACAGCCTCCCTGTAGCTCAGAGAATAGATTTTAAAATACTCCTGCTAGTTTATAAATCACTGGCCTAGCACCAAAGTAAGTTGGAGATCTGTTGTCACTACACCAACCCAGCAGACCACTCAGGTCCTCCAAGTCGAGCTTACTAAACATTCCTAGAATTAGAACTAAACAATGGTGAAGCAGCTTTCAGCTTCTATGCTCAAAATCTGGAACAAACGTCCAGTAGAATGCAAAAATGATTAATCGTTAGGCTCTTTTAAATTGAAGATTAAAACTCTACTATTCAGAGCTGCCTTTGAGCGCTTTCTGATCACTATTTGATTCTCGTGGTTTAATTTTTATTCCTATTTTTTAACTGATTGTGCTTTATCTGTTATTATTTTATATTAATTGCATAACTTGCATAACAAACCCTCTTTTCTTATTGATTGATTTGTGTTTATCTGTTTTTACCCTATATGTTTTTGCTTTACACCTTCTATCTTTATTCTTATGTTTTATTTGTTTTTAAATTCCTTGCTCTCACATGAATTTTATTGTAATGCGTCATGCATTTCTCTTAGTAATGATTTGCTTTAATTTTATTATCTTACATGTATTTGGTTTCATTACGACTGAATCATGTAAAGCACCTTGAATTGCCTTGTGTTGAAAGTGTGCTATATAAAAAAATTGCCTTGCATTGTTTATTGCTTTTGTAAGAAAACTGGAGTGGATCTAACATGGAGGTGATGGCAATTGGTCAAATAACAATTGTCTCCTTTTTTCCTGCATTAATTAAGCAGCTTTCTTCTCATTAAGACAGGTTTTCAGTTGTTTAGAGACCCAGGATTTGTTATTTTGGAATATCTTCAAAGTCTTTATTTCAGACACGTGGTCCTCACAAAACTTCATATATGATGTGATGGTGTCTGTGAGTTCTTCCCCATCCTGGCAGGACTCAAAGATGATTTCCCAATTTGTTTAATCAAAGCAGGCTCTCAATTGTTCTTTACTGTCATTAGACCAGCCCTGTATTTGCCTAGTGACTGGTTTCACTCTTTTAACCACGGCCTTGTATTTAGGCAAAAGGTGGACTACGTTGTGGTCAGATATTCCCAGAGGAAATCTGCATACTACTTTATAGGCCTTGGGCATGGTGCCATAGCAAAGATCAAGCGTCCGTTTTAAGCGTACAACTGGGTTGTACTTGCTGATGAGTTTGTAAAGGTTTTTGTTTTTAACCATCACACTTGAGTTTCACATTCTGAGTTTTTTTTAGGTGAAATACTGAGGCATACCATTAAGCTCATTTGGTTAAAACAAGAAAATGCAGCAATGTTAAAGTGTTTCCTTTTTGCTTAATAAAATTTCTTAAGTAGTTGCTTTGATGCAGTGCTTTTAAATTAAACTGAATTAGACCGAATTCTGCAATGACATTTTGAAGAGTCCTGGAGAATAAGAATTAAAGTAGCTTAAAGTTTACATCGGGGGGAGACACACCCATAGTGGGAGTTGAGAATACACAAATAAGAATAAACAATTTTCATGTAGTTTACTGTTAGAAAGAATTAAAGGAAGAAAGTTGGGGTTGATGACAAGTAACACAAACGAAAAAACAAAACAGCAACAAATTTTTAAACACGATCAGTAAAAGCAAAACTAACCAGGAAATGTTAAGCTAAAAATTCCAAGATATGACAATATCAATAAAACCCCTCCTGTTCCTACCTTTGGACCTTTATAGAACACACAATAGCAAGTCACTCACTTTTTTCCTCTGTTGGTCGGTTAAGATTGTTTGGATTCAGTTGCTTGGATTGTAATCAGATGTGAGTTTACTTTTATATTTTGTTTCCTGGCTTTAGCTTTGTTATTGTAAATGTAAATTTCGTTAACTAACATGTTAAAAGTTAAGTTTATTGGGCAAGTTATTTAACCCCAAGATGCCAACCAATCTGTGTATCAGTGTATGAATTTGTGTGAGTTTGATATTGAATGGGTGAATGTGGTTTCAGTGTAAAGTGATTTGAGTATGACTAAAATGTGGTATGTAAGTTCAGTCCATTTTCCATTTAGTGGCTGGTTTGGAAATGTAATCACTATAGCTATTTATGTGGCCCTCTAGAGTCTGGAGAGCGACATTTACAGAACCTGCAAAATAACAGTTGTGTGCCTAAATATTATTTTATCAGTCAAATCAGCTCTTTGTGGAATGAACAAAATGAACATTATGTTCAACTTTATGAGAACATGCATTATAGGGATCAATGAGGCTGAATGTAGTTGAAAACGAAAGCAAATGGATACACGCTAACTGGTGTTTCACACTTTTTATGAGCATGCTTAGATCACAGCAATCATAAAGTTTTGCAACACTGACAATATTCTATTGATTTATGTATTTCCATCTGTCTTTTATGATGACCCACAAAATCTGGTAACTATGCTGAACTGCAGGGATAGTGACTAAAAGGAGGGAAAAAACAATCAAAAAAATCTGAAAATCATGGAAACGATTTTTTCATTTAGTTATATTTGTATTTATTTTAACAAGTTGTCTGTGTTTATATTTGGAAAATGTCTGAAGTTTTACAGTATAAGACGATTCATACCTACCGGTAGTTTGACTGGGAATCCTGGAAGGATCAGCTAAATTTTTTTCCTTTTGTGTTGTTGCTGCTTCACAACTTTATGGTATTACAAATACAATATAATTCGAAAGTAAAAGTATGCATTTCATTTATTTATTTATTTATTTATTTTATCATTCACTTCTATTGATAGTCTCAGACGAATTTAAGATTGAAATACAGTGCAAAAAGAAAATAAATCATAAAGCATGTTCACTTTATAAGACCCATTTTTTACAATATGTATTTAAAATCTAAATAACCAAAGCTGTTTTCAGTTGTCTGACTGTTTATTATATAAACAATTGTCTTTAAGGACATATCTGCATCTGCATGCTCCCCAGATGAATGTACAAAATATTTGGAAGTCAAAATGATATCACCTCCACTAAGATAACAATATTAATTTCAACTGGATAAACATATTGAAACAGGTAAAAAACAACAAAAAAAACTTTAAAATAAATGTCTGTAAGTAACTTCGCGTCATAGATTGATGAGTTTTCGTAACTTTCAGGTTTTGCCATGAGTCAGTGTGAAGATAAAGAGGAGGAAGTCCTTCCTTGTGCAAGGGCTTCTTTTGTTGAACCTGCAATCCAAAAAGGAGTTGAAAGGTAGGGATGACTCTCCTTATTGCAGATTGTCGGTATGTTTACATGCAGCAAGAGAAATTTCAATTATTGCCTTAGTCCGACTGAAATCAAACTTTTAAAATGCATGTATACACCTTAGTCGAAACGAAAGGAGTTTCATAAGTTCGGCTACTCTTGCTGGATAATGCGATTGAAAATTCTGCAAGATATCCCTCAAAAAATTCGATGTTCTTTATCTCTTAATAAATTCCTTTAAGCAGACCACCCTGTTCCAGATCCAAAAGGAAGAACCTACAGAAACAAAAAATAGTTAGTTTCAGACTGACCTGGTTTAAACCGAATCGCTGTTAGAGCAGTGAAGGGGACTGAAAAAATTAAACGTTGGTTTTTGGAGGCACTGAAATTTTAAATTAATAGTTTTTCCCCTCTTCTAAGACTACGTACTTAAACTGTAATTATATTTGAATATTCCAACATTACTGAATCTCCCTAAAAAGCAACCAGTCAATGAATAGCACAACAGAGTTAAAAAACAGTGACACGATCATCACGGGTAACATATCCTTGAATCATATTTGTGTCTACTTATGAAATGGTTTACCTATCTGAATGATACCTGCTTTAATGCCTGTAATTGTCATCAACTTTGTTGGACCATTAAAAAAAAAGCAATACTTAACACTTGCATATATTTTTTTTTAATTCAGCATCCATAACAGAGCAGAATCAACTGGCTCTACATACAGCGGTATCTCCCTTAAGAGTGAGCAGTCAAAGAATATCTCTCCAGAGTTTACAAATGAATCTCCAGAGGATCAAAGGTGAACATTTATTTAACTGTTTGCTCTGTTTGTCCTAATTCTGGTAAATAATTCATGCTGAGAAACAGCTGTTATTTAAAATTGTCAAAATCCATCCAAATATTTGCAGGCCACTGATCCTGTTTCAAATACTTAATCTTTGGATCAGAAGAATTAAACAAAAATACTGGTGATTTCATCTTCTAGTTTATGTCCTTGGTATGAGGAAGGTTTACCCCACTCCTCAACTCAGACTGTAACAGCTATGAGACTTGAAGGAATGCCCCATTCGTTGTCATCAGCTTTGTTGGACCATAAAAAAAAAGCAATACTTGACACTTGCATATTTTGTTTTAAATCCAGCATCCATCACAAAGTAGAATCAACTGGCTCTACATGCAGCGGCATCTCCCTTAAGAGTGACCAGTCAAAGAATATTTCCCCGGAGTTTACAAATGAATCTCCGGAGGACCAAAGGTGAAAATTAATTTACCTGTTTGCTCAGTTTGTCCTAATTCTGGTAAATAATTGCTGGTGGTTTCATCTTCTAGTTTATATCCTTGGTGTGGGGAAGGTTTGCCCACTACTCAACTCAGACTTTTTTCAGCTGTGAGACTCTAGGGAGAATTTTTTTTTTTTTTGCATACATAGCGGTTTGAAGTCACCAAACAAATCCCTATGTAATAGGATCTAGGCTTTGATTTGCCCATTTCAGGACTTTTTATTTCTTAGGTTTTAGTCAGTCTTTGGTTTAAACAAATAAATAAATGTACATAAATGTACAACATGCCACACGGTTTCATTTCATTGATATCACATATATATATATATATACATGAATCAAAGGACATTCTCATCTTCTTTAAAAGACGTTCATTATCTTCTGAGCTAATGCAAGCTGATATTAAAACTACACCGGTATCTTAAGACCTTTTGACAAAATGCTTAACTGTTGTTGACAGGGTTGCAATATTTATTTTCCTACATTTTTAAAATAAGATGAATCTCAATTATATTAATGTTCAATGGAAAAGCGCGTTGACGTGCTTCAAGGTGTCTAGCCTCATGTCAGAAGCAGATTTGTCACACTTTGATTTATCTTTGTTTTATATTTTTTATATTTTTTAAAATCTCACATTTGGCCTTTAATATTTATATAAAATTTGATCTCTTCTGAAAGACTAGTCCTTTTCTAGGAGCAAATATAATCCGTCGTCTTGTCGTCTGCAGGGTCAACGAGAAGAACGTTTCCATTTATCATCTCCCTGGACAGCATCAAACCAACCTGGACTCCATATTTCAGGTGTGAAAAAACCCTAAACCAAAACAAACATATTCTTCGTTTCATAAAATCCAAGTTTCAGTTCTGCTTCACGGCCATTGAGTGGGGTGATTTTTTTGATATTCTGTTCCAGGTGCTGGAGGATGATATTGTCACGTTTGTTAAAAACGAGCTCAAGACAATAAAAAGCAACCTGACCTCGAATAACCTTAAAAGCGCTGAGCCTGATGGAGAGGTTGAGAAGTTATTGGAGAAGAAAAGGCAGAGGAAGAGCTTTGTGGAAGCTTTAAAGAAAATTGTTCTGCAGTTTCTGAGGACACAAAATCAAATGGAGCTGGCTGATCGACTGGAGAGTAGTAAGAAGATTTATCCAAACAACCTATACTTTTTAGATCAAAAATGTATTATCAGTAATGAGGCATTGTTTGTTAATTTATTCATCCTCGTTTGTTCTCACTCAGGTCTCTCTTATGCAGTTCTTCAAAATAACCATAAATCTTTTCTGAAGAAGAAGTTTCAGAGTGTGTTAGAAGGGATTGCTAAGGAAGGAAAGCCAACCCTTCTGAATCAGATCTACACAGAGCTCTACATCACAGAGGGGGGGATTGCAAATGTTAGTTCTCAGCATGAGGTCAGGCAGATTGTAACAGCAAGTAGGATAAAGTACAAACCAGAAATGACAATCAAATGTGAAGACATTTTCAAATCCATTCCATTGAATGAACCAGTCAGAGCAGTGATGACAAAGGGAGGAGCAGGTATTGGGAAAACAGTTCTAACGCAGAAGTTCACTCTGGACTGGGCTGAAAACAAAACCAACAAAGACATCCAGTTCATATTTCCATTCACATTCAGAGAGCTAAATGTGCTGATGGGAAAAAAGTTTAGCTTAGTTGAACTTGTTCATTACTTCTTTGGTGAAAGCAAAGAAGTAGGAAACTACATGTTTGAAGAGTTCAATGTTGTGTTCATCTTTGATGGTTTGGATGAGTGTCGACTTCCTCTGGACTTCAAAAACAATGAGATCTTGACTGACATCACCAAGTCCACCTCAGTGGATGTGCTGTTGACAAACCTCATCAGAGGGAAACTGCTTCCCTCTGCTCATCTGTGGATAACCACACGACCTACAGCAGCAAGTCATATTCCTCCTAATTGTGTTGACATGATGACAGAAGTCAGGGGGTTTGCTGACCCACAGAAGGAGGAGTTCTTCAGGAAAAGATTCAGTAATGAGGAACAGGCCAACAAGATTATCGCCCACATCAAGACATCAAGAACCCTCCATATCATGTGCCATATCCCAGTCTTCTGCTGGATCACTGCTACAGTTCTGGAGGATGTCTTTAAAACCAGTCAGACCAAAGAACTGCCAAAGACAATGACAGAGATGTACATCCACTACCTGTTAGTTCAAGCTAAACTAAAATCAAGCAAATTTGGAGTCAATCAACGCTGTAATCCAGAAACTAAGCAAATGATTGAGTCTCTGGGAAAACTATCTTTTGAGCAGCTACAGAAAGGAAAACTAATCTTTTATGAGTCAGATCTGAAAGAGTTCGGAATCAGTATCCAAGATGCTTTGAAGTACTCTGGAGTGTTCACGCAGATTTTTTTAGAGGATAGAGGGCTATACCGAAACCAGGTGTTCAGTTTTGTACACTTGAGTGTTCAGGAGTTTATGGCAGCTCTTCATGTCCATCTGACATTTGTCAACTGTGGTGTTAATCTATTGGAAAAAGAGCAAACAGTATGTCTGAAGTCAGATGCAAGAGAAACAGATGAGACAGTTTTCTACAAGGTCGCTGTGGACAAGACCTTAGAGAGCCAAAGTGGACATCTGGACCAGTTCCTTTGTTTCCTCATGGGTCTTTCATTGGAGAGCAATCAGAGTCTCCTACAAGGCCTTCTGATGAAGACAGAGAGACGCCCACAAACATGTAACGAAACAATCCAGTACATCAAAGAAAAGATTAGTGAGAACTTGTCTACAGAGAAAAGTCTCAGTCTATTTTACTGTTTAAATGAGCTGAATGACCATTCTTTGGTGGAAGAGATCCAACAATCTTTGACATCAGGGCTAGTCTGTACAGACAAACTGTCCCCCGCTCAATGGTCAGCTCTGGTATTCATCTTGCTTTCCTCAGAAAAAGATCTTGATGTTTTTGAGCTAAAGAAATACTCTGCCACTGAAGAGGCTCTTCTGAGGCTGCTGCCGGTTGTCAAAGCCGCAAACAAAGTTGTGTAAGTAGAAAGATAGTGAGAGTTGTCTACAACATTTAAATAGACCACTCAACTTTGATAAACTTTGTCCTTTATTTTTACTTCAGGTTGTGTTGCTTTGATTTCTCAACAAAAAGTCTTGAAGCTCTCTCCTCAATTATAAGCTCACAGTCTTCTAATCTGAGAGAGCTGGACATAAGTTCCACAAAGCTCGAGGATTCAGGAGTAAAGCTCCTGATGGATGGACTGGAACTATCAGGACACTGCACACTGGAGTCCCTCAGGTCAGATCAAAGTATTACATTTTAATTTCAGTTGAACAAAAACCATCGGTCATGTGCTTTATTTGGGATGCTATAGAAAGAGGTACTATAATCTGTCCATCTGGAGCAAATTGTACCAGTTTAGACATTTATTATTCTAATATTCTTTGAGCTGTGCAATGTAGTGTGCATATTTTTCTTGAACAGATAGTCAGGCACTGTCACGTTATTGAAGGGTATGTGAAATAAGTTGACTATGAATCTTTGCTTAAGATTTCACGTAAGTTTTTTTCTCATTGTCCATTGCTATTATCATTGAAGCTCTTACTTGAAGGTTTTGCATAACAAGTGTTACTTGTTCATTCCTTTGAAGCAGAAATTTTGCATCTCAGCTTAGTTAAAGATTCAAATTTATAATCAGACGTTTTTTGTAACATGTCTGTCTTTTCAGTTCTCTAGAATTGTCCATTTGCTACTTGTGTTAGGACTGTGTGGCTAAAACAGCATGACAAACAGATGTTTGTGGAAAGCCTTACATTCATGATCAGCTGCTGAAAAAAATGCTGCTTAAGGGTTTAGTTACACTTTAAAAGAGGAAAAACTCCTGCCGTGGGTGTTTGTGGTGGTGTTAATCTTACCGACGAACAGATCTCACATTGAGGATAAGATAATTCAAGATTTTGTTGTGTTTCTTTAAAGGCTGGAGCTTACACTTTCAGACATTCAGACTAATTTTTCATGAAACCTCATAGAAGATTTTCCAGTGTTTGTTACCATGCAATTTTAATGAGATTTTTAAGATTTTTTTTCTTGTGTATTGTGTTTTCAGATTGTTTCTCTGTAACCTCTCAGAGAGATCCTGTAAAACTCTATCTGTACTTCTCAGTTCTCAGTTCTCTAATCTGAGGGAACTGGATCTGAGTAACAATGACCTACAGGATTCTGGAGTGAAGCAGCTGTCTGATGGACTGAATAATCCTTTTTGCAAGCTGGAAAGACTGAGGTCAACTTGATTTTGATTGTTGTTTTAATTTTTCTTCTAAAGCTAACTTTAGATCCTATTACACAGGGATTTGCTGGGTGACTTGAAACAGCTATATATGCAAAAAAAAAATCTCCCTAGAGTCTCACAGCTGAAAAAGTCTGATTGAATTTTTGTATAATGTACACATTAATAA
Source organism: Apricaphanius iberus (assembly GCA_028564705.1). Taxonomy (NCBI): domain Eukaryota; kingdom Metazoa; phylum Chordata; class Actinopteri; order Cyprinodontiformes; family Aphaniidae; genus Apricaphanius; species Apricaphanius iberus. Next base: position 2,088,983 of record JAPXFQ010002982.1, read on the forward strand.
CTTTTTGTATCCAAACCGATGGTTAAATCTATTGCTTAAATCTGTCAATATCTGAATAATTCAAATAATACAATGAATAGGCAAGAAGTATTCCTTCTTACTTCCAAAGAAATATTTTCTTTTATGGTTGTTTAAAAAAAAATCAAAGGCAGCCATTGATGATAACAAGTTTCTTCTTTATTAATTCTGATTTTGCAGGCTGTCAGGGTGCATGATAACAGAAAATGGTTGCCTTTCTTTACTCTCAGCCCTCGACGCCAACAACTCTCATCTGAGAGAGTTAGACCTGAGCTACAATCACCCAGGAGACTCAGCTGTGAAGCTTCTTACTGCTAGACGGAAAGATCCACAATTGAAACTGGATACTCTTATGTATGAATACAACCTTTGTTTTTATAGATCATGTGAATCAGGGAAATAAAATGTGGAAAACGAAATTTTCTCAAATTAGTGTATCATTGGAAAAATAGATTCATTTCAGCAATTTAATTGAAAACATGAAGCTCAGGTATTAAATAGATACATTATAGACTGGATGATACATTTTGAGTAATTGTTTCTATTAAAATTGCTGGACAAGGCTTAGTACAATGAAAACTTTTTTTCTCAAAAAATCAGAATATAAGGTATTGACTTTTGACTGGAAATTTCTCCAGCAGACAACCATTGATCTTCACTGAGAGAATAAGCTACAAATGACCATTGCTTTGCCCAGGCCTGTTAATGGGAAGTTAATTTAAGGAAGAAGTATTTTAGAAAAAGGTGGTTAATATAGCAACCACATCCTATAGAAGGAGTGCTGAGAAAAAGCTCAGTTAAAGGTTTGAAAGAACTTCAAAATGTGTGAACTAGCTCTGTTGATGGGGTTTTAAGAGCCACCACACAGTTATATCCAGGACATTGGTGAAAACTGTTACATTGTCCGTGGTAGGCCACTCTTTTACCAAAGTAAGGCACATTACCCAACCTGCTTGAGGTCTATTGTGATGTTTCCCTAGTTTGTGATAATTTAGGGTTACATGTCATCTGCTGGTGTTAGTCCACTGTGTTTTCTGAAGTCCATGTTCAACACAGCCATCTGCTAAGGTATTTTAGAACACTTCATACTGTACTTCCTTCTGCTGACAATATAAAGATATACTTATTCCATTTTCCAAGTTGGTACCCACCCAGTGCTCACACTTCTAAAGGTACCAAAAACTGGTTCAATGAACAGCAGCTGGCCCTTTCAAAGCAATCAGGGCTTCCTGAACACATCAGCAGAACCACATGCTGATCTCTTCCATGCCATGCCACACTGATACAGGTTTTCATGCCAAAAGAGCCCCAACCAGATAACTAGTACATAGAAATAAACATACTTTTGAGCCTGACATTTCTGTTTAAAATGTATTTTCCTATTGGTCCTATTTAATATTCTAATTTTCTGAGACAATGAAGTTAGGTTTTCGTTCTTTGTAAGATAAAATCATTTCAATTACAGGAAATTAAGGCTTGGGCTTTTTCACAACATGCATAATGAATCAATACAAGAATGAGTTACACTTTTTGAGTGACCAAAAATGTAAAGCTTTTCACAATATTCAACATTTTAAAAAAATACTCCTGTGTTGAGAAACAGAGCACTAGGTGGGTAAACCTATGCACTGCACAGAATGTACTGGAGGAAGGATAATACCAATGAAATAAATGTGCCTTCAGGTGGAAAGACAGACTAAGGGTCTCTGTTAAATATCTTTTTCTGTCTTTCAGACTAAAATATGATGGAGTCAAGTGGTTAAGACCAGGTCTGAAAAAGTGTAAGTATTGCTTTAATTTAATTCATGAAAACACCTGCAAGCTGTAATATAACATTTTATAATTTTGTTCAGGTAATTGTTTTTTTTTTTTTAGAGGTCAACAAATTTCAGTCTAGAACTTTCCAAACCGCTGATCTGTAATAATTTTGATAATTCTGACTTCATCATGCTGGCGCAGAAATGAGAGTCAGACATGAGTGCAATGACTGAAACAACAAACAATTTTTTTGTAAAATTTGAAACACTCTTAAATTACTTCAAAGATGATTTAAGTTCGAGCTCTTACTCTCCATTCAAAAATGCTGTCTTCTCAGACACTCATGCATATTCATAGAATATAAGGACATGGTCCCTTTCTATTTGCAAAAGTCATTTAACACTTGCAAATATACCTGCAGAAAAAGCTGCCTGTTTGATTCAACAGAAAAAACACGCAGCACACATTTTTTGCATTATTATCAGTGCCTATTTAATAATGTGCTGCAGTGATTTTGACAATGATAATTCAGTAAGGACTCATATAGGTTTATGACTATATTAACTGAAGAGACTGAATAAAATGTTTCAAAAAAGAAATAATGCATTCGTAATATATGCTTTATTTATTCTTTTTATCAGATGCCTGTAAATTGACATTTAACAGCGACACAGTAAACAGGTGGGTTGAACTGTCAGAAAACAACATGAAGGTGACATATGTGGCAAGGGTGCAGTCATATCCCGACCATTCAGAAAGATTTCAGTACTGGTGTCCTCAGCTGCTGTGTACAGAGGGTGTTATTGGTCGCAGTTACTGGGAGGTAGAATGGAGTGGAAGAGTTTACATCGCATTGAGTTACAGAGAAATTAACAGGAGGGGAAAAATAAAGGACTGTTTGTTTGGATGGAACGATCAGTCCTGGAGCCTGGTCTGCTCTGAAGATGGCTACGCGGTCTGGCACAATGACAAGATGACACCAGTCTCTTCTTCCGTCTCTCACCGAGTAGCAGTTTATGTTGACCACTCTGCTGGGATCCTTTCCTTTTATGAAGCCTCTTCTGATCTACTGATCCATATCCACACATTCAGCAACACATTCACAGGACGACTGTTTCCTGGGTTTGGGTTCTGGTCTGGTAGGGCTGGCTCCTCAGTGAGAATATTGTCCTCTTGTTGACCAACCTGTAAAGGGTTTCACCCATCGGATGGGCTTCACCATCCAAGGAGCGATACAAAAATCACTGACTCTTTGCACAATGGACTAAATGCAGCTTTACATTAAATATGTTTTCCTTTTTGGAGAAAGACAGTGAATTATTGAAAAGTGTACATCATGATACGAAGGATTAAACACAGAAGAGATGTACAAGAACATTTTTTTGGAGGAAAGTCCTGTGGAATAGTATGACATATGGGTTAGATAGAGGAAATCTGGATAGAGCCAATGAACTGAAAGCTTTTGGTTCTGTTCATAATCAACTCAGCAATCTTTTTCTGGTCAATTGTATACATTTTTTAACTTTCCTAAAATTAAGAATTTACATATGTTCTTTCTCATTCCTTCTCGTGTAACGCAGTAACTTAAAAATTGTTGTGTATTTTCATGCAAAGGGTCAGCTATCAATTGTAAATAAAAAAAATATACTCCTGAGTTTCTTTGTACCCTGATACATTCGTACAATTATATTATTTCAGTCCTTGCTAATTTCTCTGCAAAAATACTGATTCTGCTCAAACATTAACCTTAATATCAGTACATCATACTAGAAAAGCTCAACTTTGTATCCTGCTGATCAAATTTATTATAACTTAAGGCAGGTTAAAAAAATTCTCAAAAAGTAAGTGTGCAACCATTATTTAGCAATTTTTTTATGTCATCAAGTTTGTGTTTTTAAGAGTGAAACTGTGCAAAATGTTAAAGTTGGAATTATTTTCCAGTCATGTGTTCACTTCTTCACTTCAAAAATCTATTCTATAGTGAACATTTCCAGTGTATTTACTGTACAATTGTACTGTTTTGCAGGTTTTTTCCCCCAATTTATATATATATAAATATATATTCATTTTTATTTATTTATTTGATCAGGGACAATGCACAAACAACATTAGTCTAAAAAGAAGAGATGTCATGTGCCAGGTTATAGCAAAAATGCTAATTTCCCCCCCCCCAGTCCCTGAACAGGTTGATGTTATACTTACAAAAGTTCATAAAATATATACAGAGATAATACGTAGAAGCTCATATCATAAAAGCACTTTCTATCATTCACTCATTCACAGATTACAGCGTTCATATCACAGTCATTCAGTGCATACAGGTTTGCTTTGATAATAACGACTGTTTGGTCAGGCGTGTAAATGTGCTATAAGTTGTGCATGAAATAATTTCATTTGGGAGAGTGTTCCAAAGGCTCACTGCTTTATAAGAGAATGATTGTTGACCATATGCAGTTTTGCGTCTTGGTACGCTGCACTCTCCTCTGACTGTCGATCGTGTGGTTCTAGAAATTCTCTCCGAATTGAGTGTAAAAAAAATTCTCAAAGGGGGAGCAGTGATGTTATAGATTATTTTAAAAAGAGCAGAAAGTTGATTATACGTAATAAGGTTTTCGAAACTGAGAAAGTTATATTTACTTTGTATTTTACAATGATGGTACTTACGAGGCTTTTTATCATGAATTTTGATGGCCCTTTTATATAATGATTCAAGGGTTTTAACAATGTTCTACATGCTTGAGACCAACTAGACATGCAGTATAAAAAATTTGGAACAATCATAGTGTTGAGATAAGTATATGAGGCCTCTGTAGTTAAAGAGTTTCTAATATGTTTATAGTTGATCAAGTTAAATTTCAATTTGTTACCAAGTTTTTTTATGTGACTTTTAAAACCAAGAGGTATATATAAAAAATATATATATATATATATATATATATATATATATATATATATATATATATATATATATATATATCAAAAACAAGAAGGCAGACATGCTAATCTTTTCATCAAGCTTTGGAAATATAGAATAAAAGTTATATTTCAACAGTTCTCTTGAGGTGAAGTTTCTTAACAATTTTGTATGTGGGTGACCTAGAAGTTTATAGTTTATGATTTAAAATTTGTCTCACTTAGATATATCATATATCATCTGTTATTAAGGATCTCAGTTAGTGAAATAATTGATCTGAATGGTTTGTTGGCTGCTGTGGAATTGCAGCTATAAATGTTGATCAATGCTTGATTAAAAGACATCTGCTGAAGTCCTCACTGAGGTCCCTGCTCTCTTCCACTGAGTCTGGGGCACAGATGCATAAACAGGAACCAGTCTCGGTTGGGTAGAATTCTCAGTAGCAGGTGGCATCCTTGACGCTTACCCTATGCACACTACAGTCTGATGGAATAGAGTCATAAGAGAATTCATAGCCAAGTTGTTGTTTCTGTTTGAAATCATTGATATTAGGACCAGACAAAATTCTTCCACATCATTGGCATAAAAAAGTATGTATCAATGTGAACAGATGATTCATGATGACTGCTTTTAGAAACAATTCATGTACCACTTGAAGGCACATTTTTTACTCCAATTCAAGGGAGTCAGAACTGAAGATGGCCTTCTGTCACACTTATCAGGTTCTGATCAGTTTTTAAAACCATGAATCATTTTCCAAATGAAATTATTTGCTTCTTTGTTCTGGTCAACCAAATAAACTCCCCCACAGAATATTTGTTTGTAGTGGTATTGTCACAAAGAAGATATGATTACTTCTCCAAGTATTGCTTTAACCATTGCCACAGTTTTTAAAATGTATTTTTAGCCTGCAGAAAATTCTTGAAAAATATTTTTTATTATAAAATGTTTACATACAAACTTTTTATTTTAAGGAAAGTAATTTCAAAATATGTACCTGCTTCGGAGCAGGTTATATTCCAGGTACGTTTGTTCCAGAAAGGGTTCACAGCATGGCATGGCCTTTTGATAATGATTCTGTAGACATGGAAGCACAGATTATACTACTTTTTTTTTTGACAAAAAATTACTTTAATTAAAGTGTTGGAATTAGAAAAGGACTAATTTCTTCATATCCTGAAATAATAAGATTATTTTCTAATTTATTAATTATAATATTTAACATGTAAAAAAGCCCTTTTCACAAACAGTTACCAACTTCAGGCAGTACTCTAGTATTTTTATTTAAAGTTTGGCCTTTTGTATGGTTATTTTCTTCTCCATTTTGAGGTGTACAAGATCCATTTTCATTTCGCTTTGTCTCACCTTTCTTCAGAGATGGGCCTTATACATCTTCTTTGAAGGTCGCCAGTAGAAAAAAAGAAATATCCATCTATTTCTCAGTTTAATTCTTATTTTTTCACAGACTCTGCTGTCTGAGGGTTTATATGAAGCCCTGCACATCACAGCCCAGTCACCACCCCCATACCCCCCTTTATTTCAGCATAGCATAATCTTTGGTGAAAGGCACCTGATGGTGGCAAATTGCCACCACAGGCTGAGATGTAATAAATGACCAAAAGGCTCACTTATAACGACATCATCTTAGGAAAGAGGCTAATAACATATACCTCATATTCACCGTTTTTTAACCAGATGTGACTTTACTAACACATCTGAAATGGAGGACAATAGCAAACGGTAAAATTAGTGTTTGGAGGGGGGAGTATTTTCCCTGGTGTAGAAGTCCAAGACACGCCATCATCATAGCTTACAAAAACATTCAATCATTCTAGTAGTATAAAATACTTTGTATGAACAACATTCATTAAGTATTTTATTCTTACTCAAATATATATACTTATACTTAAGTAAAATATTTTAAATTCATACATTCAATGTCTGAGTGTAATACAGCTAATGTGAGTCAGCAAGTAACACTTCCTTGTTGCGCAATGTAGAATTCCTACAGTACGACAATGCCACAAAATTATTTTAGAAATTCATTGTAGCCTCAACTACTCACACTTGTCCAAATGAAAATATAGGAAACAAAGATTGGTCAAACAGCTATAACGTTATTTTACCAATCACTGAAATAGAGCTTCCATGGCAGTTTGCTGCCCTCTTCAGTTAGCTGACACGATTCCTCAAATGCAACACAATGCAGTCGGCTTTTTGTTTGGCTGGCCAGCTTTTTCTTTCGCCTTAGTTTTTGCAATTAGTTTGACCTCCTTTTCCACAATTTCAAACCTACAATTTAGTATGAAAGCCATGATAGCCAAGCTCTGATGTAGCCCTCACTTCCTGTTTACTGCTCCATGCCCAGAACACGTGCAGCATGCCATGCACAGCAAGCAGAAACTATGTGAAACAGCAGTTTTATGGCTGGATCAAGAGCCAACCATCAAGATTAGAATAGAATAGAATAGAATAATCCTTTAATAGTCCCACCAGGGGAAATTCGGTCGTAAACAGCAGCCAAAGAAACAACAAATATACAACATATGTAACAGAACAGAAAAATATATTTAAAAAAAATACAATAATAGACAGAATATGTACATCAACACAGAATAAGAATATGTACATCAGGTTGAAAATAATGTGCAAATTATATCGGTGTGGTTGTTTAGTGCAAATGTAAGATACAGTGCAGGTGTTAAATATTTATATTTGTTGGGAGCAGTTTTGGTTGTACAGTCTGACAGCTGCAGGGAGGAAGGACCTGCGGAAACGTTCCTTTGTGCATCTAGGGTGCAGCAGTCTGTCACTGAAGGAGCTCTGCAGTTCAGCAACATTTCCATGCATGGGGTGGGAGACTCTGTCCATCAGAGATGTTATTTTAGCCAGAGTCCTTCTGTCTCCCACCACCTGCACTGGATCCAGCCTGCATCCTAGAACAGAGCTGGCCTTCCTGATGAGTTTATCCAACCTCTTCCTCTAAGCTGTCGATAAACTGTTGCTCCAACATACAGTACTGTAAAAAATGACGGAGGCCACCACAGAGTCATAGAAGGTCCTTAACAGCGCTCCCTGGACTCCAAATGACCTCAGCCTCCTCAGCAGATAAAGTCTGCTCTGACCCTTCCTGTAAAGAGCATCAGTGTTGTGGCTCCAGTCCAGTTTATTGTTTAGGTGAACACCCAGGTACCTATAAGAGTCCACTATCTCAATGTCCACTCCCTGGATGTTCACCGGTGTCAGTGTGCTGGGTCTGTGTCTCCGGAAGTCCACCACCAACTCCTTGGTTTTTCCAGCGTTGATCAGCAGGTGGTTCTGCTGGCACCAGTCCACAAAGTCCAGAGTTCTCTGTCTGTACTCTGAGTCGTCATCACCTATAATGTGTCCAACCATGGCAGAGTCATCAGAGAACTTCTGTAGGTGGCAGCGTGGGGAGTTGATGGAGAAGTCAGCAGTGTAGAGGGTGAAGAGGAATGGTGCCAACACGGTTCCCTGTGGGGCCCCCGTACTGCAGACAAGCGTGTCAGAGACACGGCCCTGTGTCCTCACATACTGAGGGCGTCCTGTGAGGTAGTCCAGTATCCACTGGGACATGTGGTGGTCCACTCCTGACAGCTCCAGCTTGTCCCTCAGGAGTCGTGGCTGTATGGTGTTGAAAGCACTGGAGATATCAAAGAACATGATCCTCACAGAGCTTCCATGTTTCTCCAGGTGAGTCAGAGCTTGGTGCAGCAGGTAGATGATGGCGTCCTCCACCCCGATGCCGGGTTGGCAAGTAAACTGCAGTGGATCCAATGAAGACCCCACCAGAGGGCGCAGATTGTTAAGGACCAACCTCTCCAGGGTCTTCATCAGATGCGATGTCAAGGCTACCGGCCTGTAGCTGCTAAGGTCCTTGGGGTGGGAGATCTTTGGTACTGGTACCACACAGGAGGTCACCATAGCTGTGGTAATGTTCCCCAGCAACAGGCTCAGGTTGAACAAATGTCCTAAAAAACCACACAGTTCATCTGCGCAGCACCTCAGCAGCCTGGAGCTGATGCCATCAGGACCTGTAGCCTTCCGCACTTTGATCTTACGAAGCTCTTTCCTCACCTGAGTGCTGAGAGGGACAAGATGGTTGGTGGAGGGGGATGTGTGCTGGAGTCCTCAGAAGCCAGGTGTGAGTGTGATGGCTGGGAGCTGAGAGGTGTGAAATCCTGAGATGAAAGGCAGGCAGCTTCAGGAGATGAGGGAGATTGCAGCAGGGGGCACGATGCTGGGGGATCGGTGGGTGGCTGATCAAACCAATTAAAGTATTTATTCAGGTCATTCACCCACCCCACGTCTCCGGCAGTCTGGGGAGTTGATGGTTTTTGTCCAGAGATAGTCCTCAGGCTGCCCCACACACCTCTGATGTTGTCCTGCTGCAGCTGATCCTCCTTCTTCCTCCTGTAGTTGTCCTTCCCTTGCCTGATCTTCCATTTCAGTTTCTTCTGGACAACTTTCAGCTCCTGTTTGTCTCCTGACCTGAAGGCTCTCTTCTTCTCCTTGAGGAGAGCCTTTATTTCAGGATTTATCCATGGCTTGTTGTTGGAAAAACATCTTACCTTTATGACTGGAACGGTGTTGTCCACACAGAAGTTAATGTAGTCTGTAATGTAATAAGTCTGTGATGCTGTTGGTGTCATCCTCCAAAGGGCTGCAGAGGTTGTCCCACACAGTAGAACTGAAACAGTCTCTAAGGGCGCTTTCACATGGCACGGGAGTCCGTACTCGGGTACGGTATTTGGTCAAAATCCACTTATTTCGTACCATGTGAACACAGACTGTACCGTGCCAGGATACGGCCAGAGAGACCTGCCTTGGAGGTAGTATCCGAGTCCAGGTACGGGGGCCACGTACCATGTGAACACAACCCGTACTCTGGCCGTACTCAAGACAATAGACGCGCTCCATGCGGAAATGACGACCCCGCCGGCCGAAATTACAGAATCACCTCGCGACCATACAAATACCAAAACAACGCGATTCAAGCATCCCGCAGCAACACAGCAGGTTACAAAACGGCGGGTTTACTACAACACTCACCCTGTAGATGGCTTCAGGTAGCAGCTGACCAGTAGACCAGTTTGTTTACATTCTAGCCTGTCGCTCGTTTTATGACGTCGGTACTTCTCACTCCCTTGTTTGTTGGAGAACTACAGACTTATTTGTATACCGCCACCTGCTGTTTATTTGTAGTAAAACACTGGATTCAAATACGGGCAGAGATCCGTGCCATGTGAACAGAAAAAATTAGCATTTTCTCTGGCCGTTTTCTGGTACGGCCACACATGTGAAAACGGCCTCAGAGCCTCTTCAGTCTCTGCCGACCATTTCCTTACTGTGCGTTTCAGAACTGGTTCTCTGTGTACAAGAGGTTTATACACAGGTTGGAGATGAACCAGGTTGTGGTCTGAGCCCCCCAGAGGAGGGAGAGGTGATGAGCTGTATGCCTCCTTGGTGTTGGCATACAATAAGCCCGATGTTTTATTGTCTCTGGTATGGCAGGTCACATACTGGGTGAAGGTGGGGAGAGTGGAGGACAGGGAGATGTGATTAAAGTCCCCAGAGATCAGAAAAAGGGCCTGAGGGTGCTGTGTTTGAAGTCTGCTAGTTACAGAGTGCAGGGCATTGCAGGCTGCAGCAGCGTTAGCAGAGGGCGTTACATACACAGCTATCATGATAACGTGTGTAAACTTCCGCAGTAGGTAGTATGGTCTCATGCTAACAGCTAGCAGCTCGATGTCCTTACAGCAAAGCGTCTCTTTGATAGATAAATGACCAGAGTTACACCATCTATCGTTCACAAACACAGCCAGACCCCCTCCTCTCTTCTTACCACTCTCCGTTGTTCTGTCGGCGCGGATCAGATGAAAACCGTCAATGTTTATGTGTGAGTCCGGAGTTAGCACGGTTAGCCACGTCTCTGTGAACCACATCAGGCTGCTCTCCGTGTAGCTCCTCTGATGTCGGGTTAGAGCCGCCAGCTCGTCCACTTTGTTGGGTAGAGATCTCACGTTCCAGGATTAGGATGCGATTTTCATGAGATTGTATGCTTCAGAGGCAATTAAAAACAACCCTAGCAACAAAAAATAAAAATGATCTTAGGATATTTTCAAAGGACAGGCTTATACATGCCCTTTACATCACTTAAATTTGAACCATGTTTTTACTGCAGTCACTTTAAGCTTGATTTTTATATTAAGGAATTGAATTCATGTTTAGTGTCTCATTGAGCCAATTGTGAGGCCAAGTATAAGGTTAGACTAAGCCATTTTAATAACCCACTTGGGAAATTACACAGTCTAAACTTCCGAAACGTATGACTGAACCACAGACCCCCAGTCTGACTGTTGTGAATTGGCCAGTACAGGTCACACAGGAAGAATCTTTTCTAAACAGTAACTTCTTCAGTGTAGTCGGAAAAATGTGCAAGTTATAGTCTGCAGACCTGGACCAGGAGGACTACAGCTACCTCTATTAAAGATAAAAAAAATAACTAAAAAAAGAGTCAATTAGCTAAATAAATGTTATTCAAAAATGGAAACATTCCACAAAACTGCTGTACTTCATTGAGAAAAAAAAAAAGAAGTTAAGCCAAGTGTTAATAGCCATTGCAAATGCATGTACAGAGCCAAGCCTACTGTAGTCTGCCTTCAGGTATCTAGGACACATCTGGAAACACTTTCTGCTATCCAGATCCAGGATTCAGAGGTGTATGTGGAGCATCAAAACCATGTTCCATACCCTTCTCATGATTTCTGTATACCCCAGTAGGACCTGTGACTTCACCATACTAAACACCAGGAGTGACAATCAATGTCATCATGAGGGCTTAAAAATGTCACTGGAGACTAGACCTGACCAATCAGAGCTTAACAAGATAACAATACACAGATGATGGAAGAGTGACTTTTAGGAAAAGAAGATAAAACCTTGATCCTCGATTGTCACAGTTTCTTTGGAGAGCTGCCTGTTTTTTGGTCAAGTTTAGAAAAATATGACATTTTCAAAATGTCCATATTAAATGTCTTCAGATTCTATAGAACAAAAAAAGTTTTACTGTTGCTGTTATGCAGCTATCAGCAGGACTCTGTTCATGTTGCATCCATCTATCCATCATCCATACTGTCTATCATTTGCAGGGTTACAGTTGGGCTGGTGCCTTTTTCATGCGGTCATCGGGTGAAATGCAGTTTACAACCTGGACAGGTTGCAAGTTCATTACAGGACAAAAATCAGCTATCAACCTCTTTTTTTTTTCTTTTCCATTTTTTAAAATATAAAATCATTCTCAGGTGAGAAAACGTCAGGCAATTAACACAGCACATACCTCACTGATAGTGCTTCAAAAAGCTTTGTTGCCCCATCCTGCAACATGTAAAGAAACCTTATATACCCCAAATCTCTAGAAATATATAGCAATACAAAAAATCATAGACTCACAAAACTTGAGAAGGTATTCAGTTTAAAGAAAACAATTCAACATCATTCCTCTTCATAACCTTAGGCTTTACTGTTTGAACTAATATAACCTTGTTCTTAACAGTAAATTCTGCATTAATGAGCTGTGCAAAATATAATGATAAGGTAATTTTTTTCCATTCGTAGTATATCGTTTATTATTTTTCTTTTGTAAGCCATGCAAAATACATGGAGACCTACAGATCTACACAGGAATTGTTCACAGGACCAGCAGGTCAGACATTTTTCACAGTTTAGCCAATCAGTTTACTTCAATTTAAACTTCTTTAAGTTTGTCTAAAACTGCTGTCATTAAAGGGAATTTGTTCAGAAATACCATTTTGCAAAAATGTAAACATTCCACTAAATAAAAGACAGGTTGAAACGGAAAGTTTGATATACTGACCTGAATTACTTAAGTAATCTTGAATTCTGTCTGATACTCTAATAACTGAGCTATTTCTATTATGAGGCCTGCAGCAAATCCACACTGGGATCATTCAAAGAAGTTGCAGATGGGGAACTTTTTTACGACAAACTGTTCAGCCAATCAATTTACATAATTTTGAAAAAAAAATAATTTAAGAAAGACTTTTCAAATAGCTAGAAATATCAACAGTCCTTAAGTGTAGACACAACAGCTTTCTCACGACAGGGTTATGTGTTCCCAATATTGTTTTGCTAAAACTTGTAAATATAGGGTGTTTAATGCCACAAGGGGACAGCTTTTAGACAGGTTTTCATATCACTCTTTTTACATAACCATGTAAAACATCAGTTTTCGAATGTTATCTTTCATTTTTTTTATATGAAAGTAAGGACATCCATTGCTTTCACTACAATCCATTTAGCATTTCAAATTATGTGTCACTGTGAGAAAGCAGACTTTAGACAATATGACCATCAACTGCTTGGAGTATGACAATATCTCAAATGTGACTTCTACATATTTTGCATGATTAATACACCTGAGCAATATTCATTACCTTCAGTAGGCCAAAAAATAGCAACATTTAGAAAACTTGCCAAGCTGGAATGCACAATAATGGATAGTTCTGACTCCAACAAACACATTCCCAAGACACACTACCAAGACCCAACTGGTCCTTTGTGCCCCTCCCCCTTTAATTTTCTAATTTAACTCTGCTAGATTGGTATCAATTATACACTGCTTTTCAACATTATTCATACATCTGGCCGTTTTAGGTTTAAAGTAATTTCTTATTTTTACCAGCAGGTTTCCTCTGTCTTGAAATTGGCATTTGGAGAGACTCTGGCCTACAAGAGTGAAACAGAGAACATGACAATTGAGCTAATGAGTAGGATGATGTGACTGTGCTCTTCCAATCTAAAAGACCTAGAGCTCGACATATAAAACAAATGTGTTAATAGCCTAAAATAAAATGCAACACAATAAAATGCAACACAAAAAAATACTTTTAATGTAGGTTCTTTAGTTGGTAATTCCTTAAAACAAACAAAGAAACAAAAAACAGTCACACGTCGATTGAGATCTATTTTCCTTTTAGGGGTAATTTATGACTCAGATTACGGATAGAGTGCAACAGTTGTTTTTTTCCATTCCTTGCGTAACGTAAAAGCCTTTTACTCAGCGACCAGTTTCATTTCAGCTTGTTTTTCGAAGGTGCAGGTCTTACATGATACGGTAAGCGGCTTCATTAAGTTTTATAAGTTTAAAAAACGTTGTGGAGGATATGGCGACGCAAGATTTCTTATTTGTTTTCCAAACTAAAAACAGGAATGGCTCCTAGTTTAACTGGACATAGCCTGTTTAGAAATGTATAATAACCGGAAGAACTATTGTAATCTTTTTAAAAAGAGAGTTATAGTCCGACTCATTTGTTGTTCTTCTTCTTATTATTATCATGTACAACGTATAACCTCGAGAATGAAAGGGTTACGTAAACGTCGAAAATTAACGTGCAAACACGAAAAAGAGGAAGCGTGTTTTAAGTTTAGGCTGTTGCATTTTTTTCTCATGCCGGGTATTACACCATGTGGCCGACTTTTTTGATTTTACCTTTCTTTTATTTTATAACCGAACCAACAAACGTGTTTGTTTGTGTATGTTTGTTTACCCGAATAGCAAAATCAGCAAATAACGTGGCAGAAAGTCAAGATGTGGTGAAGACAACTTCCTGCAGTATTAATGGTGACGGTGAAGGCGTCGAGGTTTTTGCTGCCACAATGGCTTGTCTGCCTAGGTTTATTTAAAAACTGATGGTTTACATGATATAGTAAAAAGAAAATAAAGTAGAAGGGGATGCTGGAGCAGTATTTCATTAAAACATCTTTATAAAGAAACATAATAGGTATGCAGTCGGCTGACACTGGTGTTTTACACCAGGAGAAAGCACACGAAAAGTCTGCCTCTTTCCAGATATTAAGTCAAATGCCTGAAATGTTTTCACACTATGACAATTGGTGAATCCATAATTACAAAATATTCAACCCTTGGATGACTGCCATTCCACCTTGGCTGGAAGCTGCATCTTCTGTCCCCCATTGATGTGGTCTGATGTGTTCAATATAGGGGCACTCATCCTTGCACTTGTTGTAATCTGAAATAGATGAATGTAGAGTAAGCTAAATATGAGGTTGTAACTGGGAACAATATTAATTGATAATCGTTCACTTTTGATTGTATTGGTTTATTCATTATTATTAATGATTCAGAGGTCAATTGTCAACATACTTTACATACAGGGTACCTGACTGGTACATACATTAAAGTTGTAAAAAGCTGACCTAGCATGAATATACGGGTGCTGGTTATAAAATTAGAATATCGTGAAAAAGTTAATTTATTTCAGTAATTTATTTATTTTATTAAAGGTCAGTTTTTATAATGCTACTGAGCAGAATTAAAAGCTTCCTGTGTAATAAATCCGTATAGCAAAGAGTTTCCCTTTTTTAATTTAGTTAATAAAAAATTTTCTTTTTATGAATTTATAAAAATTAAGGGATATGGCTTAAAATTATTTTTTGCTTTACCACTTTTCTTTTGGATATGTTGCAAAAATAAATTAAATTTTTTTTTATTTTTTATTATTCATTGCCAAAGAGGGTTGAAGTCTATTCTGCCTGTCATCATGACTGTTTCAAAATTGACAATATTTATCTAAAATGTTGAACTAGGTGGTTTCATTAGTACTGTTGAAATGCTTTCTGACGTCAGTAACTAAGTAAATTTCATGACCTTAATTCACTAGCCAAAGAAGTGCTGATGCAATATGCCATTAAGTTACTCTTGTGTTTAGCTTCTAGTGAATATTCAAAGACAGGAAAGTAAAGAAGTTTCATAGCTTTGGTATTGGTACTCCTGACCCAGCCACTTCCAACTACACAGACTGAAAGTTTTCATGTGGTTTGTAGTGTAAGGTTTTGGTTTGCTTGGAGGTTTTTGTGTGAAAAGAAACCAACCCACTTGAAAAGATTACAAGTTAACAATCTCAACATCTGATTCTGACCATAGTAAATAAACAATAGTTGCAAAAAGTCAAGCTGCACTAAAACAGATTTAGTATTCATTTCTTGGCAGGAAAAAGTCCCTAAAAACAGAAAAAGACCTCACTGCAAATTCAGCTCTTGGATGTGAAACCACATCACTTGATCAGCTATGGAGTAGGAGAGGAAGTGGACACAAATAGTTTATATAATAAAAAAAATATGCAGCTGGATTATGCATTGACTAAAAAAAGCCTTTGCTACTAATAATCATTCAGTACTATTAAGATAACTAGAAAGAAATGGCTTTGAATTGGATTGAAAGCTATTTATCGAGGAGACAACAATTTGTGATGATGGGTGAGTTTAAGTCTAAATCATTGGATGTTGTTAATGGGGTTCCGCAGGGGTCTATGTTGGGCCCAAAATTGTTTAATCTACAGTATATATTATTATATATTTGTTGTATCGAAAACATTGAAAGTGGTGTTATTGGCAGACGCCACAAATATATTTTATTCTAATGACAATTATAATGATTTAATATATTTTATATAAAGAACGATTTAAGAAATTTAAGATCTGGATGGAGGCTCTACAATATCCTTGAATTTCGATAATACTAAAGTAATGTTCTTTGGAAACTATGAGAAATTTTGATTTGGGAATAAATATATAGACCGTATTGTTATAGATGTAGTGTCTGAAAATAAAGTTATAGGAATCATAATTAAAAAAAAATTATACTGGACACCACATATTCGAAACATACAGAACAAAATTTCCAAAAGTGTTTTGATTATTGATTATAAACTAAATACCTTTTACACTACAGTGCATGTATTATCCATTAGTGTTACCCTATTTTATTTACTGTATAGAAGTGCGGGACAATAATGATATGATATCCATTAATACAAAGAACATGTTTTATTTTACTCTGGAAAAGTTATAAATTATAGTTTATTCTGTACAATATTGATTTATTCAAGTAACAGATTCTAAATGATAAAAATTATAAGCTACTGATTTGTATATATATATATATATATATATATATACTGTACGATGTTATTTACTATATATATATATATATATATATATATATATATATATATATATATATATATATATGTATATTTAGTAATTGTTGGGCAATGTACTATACTAACATGCAATAGTTACATAAGTTGGACATTGTATACATGGTAGTAGCTGTTTAATAGAATGATTGGGGGTGGGGTTCATATGTCTGTGAGGCAGAACAAGGTGGTTTAATCCTGAAAATAATGAGGAATTGTCTTTAAATCAACATGAAATGCTATCCAAATTATTGCAATTCCACATAGATGCATTCACCTATGCCTTTTTCACTTTGTCTGTGACTGTAAATAGATGCTCTACAACTCAATGGTCATATGACTTCAAATCATGAGATCATGTGACTTTTTGCTTTTGGGTGTCAAAGATAGCTCTTGTTTCCACCCACTACAAATCTGGTGTTGGAATGCTTGAGTGAACAGTGAGATTAGTCATTTATTTTGTTCAGTGGTAATAGATTAAAAATAATTTTAATATACTTATTGAACAGTGTTTATATAAGTTGTCCACTTACTAAATATTTATGTTGTAATATTCCTGATTGGTAATTTGAGAAAATCAGTAATCAGTCAGTTTAGAGCTGATTATGAGTGTCTTTTTGTTGGGGGTAATTGACTCAGTTCATTCTAAATTGCCATACAATGTTTATCTGGGGTCAGAGTTGCCGTTGATGGTGGTGTAGGATTGATCTCGATATCCTTTTTTATGGACAGATTTGGATGTAATTGCAGGCCTTGGTCCTGCACATTCATATTTGAGGATGTTTTGTTCCGTTAGCTGGTATCCACAAGTTCTTAAAGTATTAAAAGCTGATAAATTGATTTAAAGTGACAGTGCGTAGCTTTTACCATTAATCTCTGGAAATATCCATAGAAATATTGTTGAAAATGAATAAAGCGATGCCCAATCATTTAAAAGTATTGGCAGCTTCAAAACATATAAAAATTAAAAGCGGGTGTAAAACACATGTGCGTGGGTCCTGGTGTATGGGGGTGGGCATATTGGACAACGTTTCCTTCTACGTGAGCCTATGTGGACAAATCACCTTTACTGAGTTTTGAATACGTTTTGAATAAATGAAAAGCTCTATGAAAAAAAACAAAAAAAAAACGTTCTCCAGACCGACTGACAAACCCGATCCGAGATGCACCCAACCCAGGTCACTGGAGCGTAACACAGGTATCCTGCTTTCGGAGAGGCGGCCTCAGAGACGCCGGGTCCCTGCTCAGGGACAGGTGCGCAATTAGCTGTTGTGTCTGAACCTTCTTGCAACAAGGACTGGGGCCGTGGCTGAAGCCCACGCAGACGATCAACACCGCCAGAAAACTAGCCTAAACAACTGCATCTCATTCTCTTGATGGAAATAACTGAAGGACCAAACACGCTGAGGTCGCATGCATTCTGCTGGACAGATAACAACATTCAACGTAATGTTTTAAAACGAACCTATTATTTAATAGAGGACAGATAAACAGTTCATCCTTAGGTCATGTAGTGATAATCTAATGTTATACTTTTTGTTTGAATTGTAAAGTAAAAACCAGAGAGTGTGTATTTAACAAAGTATGGCATGAATAACTAATGTTACAGTGTTTACTTTTTCCATTAAGAGTACAAACATTAGACTTTTTAATAGTACTTTTTGGATGACATTGCATAGTTACACTATAAGAATGACAAAATCAGATACATTTAAAGAAATGTATAGATGTCAAGACAATAAAAGTAAAATTAAAATGGATCTCCTTGTCCAGTACTGTCACAAAGGGAACAGCTGGAAATGTAATGTCTCTCTAAGTAGCAGCTCAGATCGAATCACTAAATTACAGACCTGATTTAAACCGTGTGTGTTGTGTTGCAGGTCAGAAAGTGTGACCTGGGCAGTGTCTCAATGAATCCTCTTGATTCGAAACAAGATGATAACGTGAGTCATTTTTCTTTTCAACCAACACTGAAATATATGAGCTCAAGGGGAATTTGTAACTTGCTGAGAGGGATATTTTCAATCCCGTATTCAAATTTTATTTAACATGTTTGCTTTCTCTAATTTGTGTAGAACTGGACAGCAGAAACCAGTTTCTCTAGACCCTACCTGGGTGTCACACAAGATTAAGGACCTCCCCAGTGACCTGAAAGGCCAACAGTCCTCATCTGCTGAACAGATGTAAGCTTTATATAACCACCGTCATACTGCTGAAGCGCTTTATGAAATTTTGGCAAGGACTTGGCAAAATGACTGAAAACATTGCAACAGTTGTTTGGAAACTAGATTATTTATATCTGACCATTAAAAACACAAAAACTAAGGGCGTGATTTATCAATGGTATGCACTTGAATTGCCTTGTGTTTAAAGTGTGCTGTATAAATAAAATTGTCTTGCCTTGTTAAAACCGGTGCAAACCACACAACGTCAAAAAAACAGTAGGGGTGACCCTGAATACTCAAAGATTATATTACAAATGCTCTCAGGGAAAGCATACATGGAACGTCCTAACCAAGTGGCTGGCATAGTATATGTCATGAGAATTGAGTGACGCTTCTGTATTCGTTCAACTCAGCTTTATTAGTTAGCCTCACAGAACACACAAGAGGTAGCCATTTTTTGTATATCACCCACAACGTCAGTCCCATACGTCATAATGCACCACCCGCAGGCTAGGTACGGAAGCCCATTATGAACATACAGTAAAAACAGTATACAGAAAACTCTGTGTGGAGTACGGACTGGAAACCCCAAGGTCAAATTGGGAAACACCTCCAAAGGTGGTAGAGAATGAGCGAGCAAAGATCCAGTAGGAACTCCAGATCTAGAAAGACAGGATGGTAATGGCGAACCCACCGGACATTGTGGTGTTTGATAAAGAGCAGGGGAAAGCTGTTGTGGTGGATGTGGCAATACTAACTGATGGTAATAATCAAGAAGAAGGAACATGAGAAACTTGTAGGCTTGGAAATTGAAGGTGACAGTGGGTGTTTCTCAATGCCCAGGAACCTCGCCTTGATGCCTTGGTCCCGCCCCGGTTGCCTAGGAGATACGTCATCAGGGACCGCCAAGGCGTGTTCCAATGTTCATGTTCTACCGAGGAATCTGTCCTCCATTTGTTAGCCGTTTAGCTAACTGACCAAGGATACATCAGACGAGCCTTGATGGCTTCTCTCTGTCAAAAATTTCCCAGAATACAGCGCGGTAGGAGCCAGCAGCAGCTACTTCGGGGGTAAATTTCTATTTTAAATGTAAATCAACTAATTTTAACAATCGGGCTTATATCTAAAATGTTTGTTTTATTTTTATTATTATTATTTTTTAGATCCAAAGAAGTTATATATGGTTCGTTAGTTGCTTAGTAGTTGCAGCTTCGGTGGCTACTAATTTGTTTGCACATTTGATTTAACTGACATATAAAAATAAAATAAAACTCTCGTTATACATTTCCAGTTCAATGGTTGAAGTAGTATTACTACGCTACAATGCTACTACGATATGCGGGACGTAAACAGAGCACGTACCTACACCGGCAGCCGCAGTCACGTACGGCAAGTCTGTTCCAAACCATTTTTTTGACCAAGGAAGGACATTGTCTTGTAAGCAAGGCGCCTCGACATTGAGAAACACCCTAGAAGTTTCCTCTGTAATGCACAAATAGACACTGGAAGCAGCGGATTGCAGCCATGTGCGTCGCGTAACACGAGAGCGCACGCACGGGAGAGAGTAGATGACACCGTTCTGTCACCAAAACCCATGGCCGCTGGCTGCTCTGCTTTGTGACCGCATACCATGGAGGCCGCCATTGCTCCTCCATTGCTGTAGTACCTCCATTTGGCCGCTAGGCCCCCATTGAAAAGCATTGGACTTTAGACACGTTAAAAACAACTTTAATGCCTGGTGCCCATTTTTTTAAAAACTTTCTATGGCTATATATTCCTCCTGAGATAACGCTGGGTTCGTCAAAAAAATAGGCACCAGGCTGGTTTTCGTAAGATAATTTTTTGAAATTTTGCATAATTAATGAGGGGGCGGACTTTGATTGACAGGCTGTTTCGTTGGACTTTAATTATAGTAACACTACATTTTAATAATTATTTCAAGTTACTAGTTCTTACCTTATGAGGTTTGAGAAATAGGAGAACCGTCGGAGGAGCGCAGATACGGCAGCAGTCAGGCATGGGGCTATTAGCCTTTAGCTTAGCTAGCCAAGTTTAGCATCAGAGCTAAAGATGGGCGTGATTACGACCAAACTACACGCCCATACACGCCCTGCGATGGCAGAGTCTACAGTGAAGATTCCGCCCCTATGCCCTTTTTAGGAACATGCTTCGTCAGAGCTGGGGAGGAGGATTCTGTGAGTCCGCCATGAATTCCCCCATGAAAGTGTGTCATCCTGCTAAACGGGGAGGAGTGAGGAGCCTCTGTCTATTCATTTTTACAGTCTATGACCAAAACCTTCATGACAGGAAGAAATAGCTGCAGCATAAGTTTTAACTGTAGTGAAAGCTAAATATCTGTCAATCAGCTGCTGGAGGAACGACAGCACGCTAGCGGACATGAAACGGGATGCGCTTTTCTCTGTGCACCACACTAGAAGGCTGCGGTGCATAAATAGGTGCGATTAAAATGCGTTAAAACATTTTAACGCATTATTTTTGTGTAATTAATTAATTAATCTTATGTCTTTAGCTTTACATTCACACAACTGCTGTTTTAATTTAAAATTGTTTCATAATATGTCAAAGACAGTACCTGGCGGACGATTGCTCTGAATCATGCTGCAGCGAGGAATCAAAGGAGCTTGCTATAGTCTTTGAAGGACAACCCTCATTTGAAAAAAGGTAAGTAGACACAAATAGGCATGTCACAATTAACAATGACTCAGTAAATGAAATGGTGAATGAAACTTAAGATTGCTCAAATTTTCCTGTCACAATAATTTGTATTTTTATGCTTGCTTCTCATACTGTGGATGGGAAAAGGCATATACTATCATATATATGTAGTGGCAAAGTGAAACAAGATTACTGTGAAAGGCTTTGACACAAACTGTTTTGGAGTTTTTATTCTGTCTCTGCCAAGTAATATACATTTACATTCATAAAATTGTAAAATCACCAATCTTTGTTAAGGAATGGTGCTAATACAGACATACGGGTGAAAATAAAAAAATATTGATTATAGTTTATGGCTTTTAAAAAAAACCAAATTCAAAATCTCAAAAAAATCGAATATTGTGAAAAGGTTAAATATTTTAGGTGCAGTGTCACACTAATCCGCTAATTAATCCAAAACACTTGCAAAGGGTTCCTGAGCCTTAAAATCAGGGAGCCCTAAATCCAGGCTTCAAGTGCTTGTGCCCTACCAGTTTTAGATGTGCCTCCGCTCCAACACAGCAGATTCAAATTGTCCAACTTCCTCCTCAGCATGGCAAAGTTCTTCAGAGGCCTGCTAATGAGCAATCATTTGATTCTGGTGTATGGCACCAGGGAAAGAACTGAAGCCTGCAGGATACTTGCCCTCGAGGCCTGGATTTTGGGATTTCTGCTTTACATGATATCTCAGTCAAATTCATTGGGAATCACAATCATTGGGAAGGCTGCTGACCTGACAGTCGAGCAGAAAATCATCATTGACACCCTCCATAAGGAGGTAAAACTTCAAAAAGTAATTGCAAAAGAAACCGGATGCTCCTGGAGAGGTTCCTGGAGAGGTTTGTCAGAAAAAGGCCATTCAAAAGTCTTTGAAACCTTCACTAAGAGTGAACTGAGGCTGTAGTTAGAGCATCAAGAGCCACCACACAGGCTGCGTTTACATGCTGGCAACAACCCATTCAAAACCGGGATATTAACAATAACCAGGTCATGTACGGCCATGGAAACACTGGCAAATAACCCAAATATTACCCCTGGGGTACCCGTTTACTAATCCGTATATCTGGTCATGTAAATGCGTATATGCATATCCCCATCAAAAGGAGCATTGATTTGTGTTCAGCACATATTCCATTCTCAACGAATCTTGGTGTTTTGAGAGGAACGTCTAGTATGAGCCATCTGCATTAAAATCCCATGTCCACGGGAGTAAGTCTTTCTGCGCTCTCTCTCTACCTCTCTCTGCTCACACATGTAAACGGGTTATTTTGAATGTTTCAGAAATCTAAATAGTGACCTTAACCCGACCATTACCCGAATATCGACAGCATGTAAACCTAGTCACAGACATATCCTGGACATGGGCTTCAAATGTCATACTCCTTTTGTCAAGCTGCTCCTTAAACAGCTCAGTTCAGTGGTCATAAAGAATATTTTCCGATGAGAGCAAATTTTGCATCCTATTTGGAAACCAAGGTCCCAGAGTCTGGAAAAAGAATGGAGAGGTACACAATCCAAGACACACTCTGCTAATCTGGGGAGCCATGTCATCTGCTGGTGTTGGTCCACTGTGCTTTATTAAGTCCAGCGTTAATGTACAAAATGTACAACGTAACATCTACCATAACATTTTGGAGCACATGTTTCTTTCCACAGATGAGCTTTATGGAGTTGATGACTTTTTCCAGCAGGACTTGCCACCTGCCCACACAGCCGGAAGTACCAAAACCTGGTTCAATCACCATGCAGTTACTGTTCTTGAAAAGTCAGCAAAGTCGCCTGACCTGAACCCTGTATAAAATCTATCGGCATTGCCAAGAGGAAGATGAGAAACATGAGACCAAGCAATGTAGAAGAGCTGAAGTCCACTATTGAAGCATCCCAATCTTGCATAACATTTCAGCAGTGCCAGACTGCCATGCCGCATTGAGACGGTAACTAATGCAAAAGGGATACAAACCAAGTACTAAGTACATATGCATCATTATACTTTTCAGGGGTACAACATTTCTCCTTTTTAAATCCTATTTTTAATTATTTTATATAGTATTCCAATTTTCAAATATTTTGAATTTGGGGTTGTTAATAAGCTGTAAGCCATAATCATCAAAATGAAAACAAATACAAGCTTGAAATATCTTGTTTTGCATGAAATGAGTCTATATAAAATATTTGTTTTACTTGAAATGCGTAAATTAATTATTGCACAGTATTCTGATTATTTTCGAGTTTCACCTGTACTTTTACTTCAGACATTAAGTGATGGAAGAACTGCTGATTTATTGATATGTTGGGTTGATGATCAACATGACAGTGATATCTCAATTTGTCCAAACCTGTTTTATTGAACTAGTTATGAACTATCAAAGGACAGCTGCCTATCTTTTTTTTTCTCACGCTGTCTAGTTGTGTGTGAGGGACTTTTATTGTCAAAAAAAAATAAATATATATATATATACACACACATATATATATATATATATATATATATATATATATATATATATATATATATATATATATAGTTGCTAGAGTATGTGAAGACTGGTTATCTTTTCATAGTTTTTTGTGCTAAAGTTGTATAATTTTTAATTTGATTCAGGACATTTCTGCAGAGTGGAGCCTTTGCTAGCCTTAGCTGTGTGTCCTGCAAGAGTGATGCATCAAAGGACCTTCACTTTGACTTTAAAGGAGAATCCTCATCTTTTCAAGAGATGTAAGCTAGCAAAAACAGCACTTGAAAAATGTTGGGCATAAAAACTAAACTGATGTTATCTGAGTGAAAGCTCTTGTGCTTGGATATCTTTTAATATTTTAATACTTGTTGATACTCAGAGAACCAACACAGTCTAGTCCAAATCTAATTGTATGGTTTGAGACGGTCTACAGAATGAATAACGTTATCCTTTTACTCTTGTCATGTTAAAGTCAGATCTGTTTTACCATTCCTGTTGTTATTTTTCTTAACCCTATTTCAGAACCCACCTACAGAACCCAGACTCTGCTGCCCCTAGCTGTGCATCTTGCAAGAGTGACGAATCAAAGGAAATTATCATCTTCTTTAAAAGATGTTCATTATCTTCTGAGCTAATGTAAGCTGTTATTAAAACTACACCGATTTCTTAAGACCTTTCGACAAAATGCTTAACTGTTGTTGACAGGGTTGCAACATTTATTTTCCTACAATTTTAAAATAAGATGAACCTCATTTATATTAATGTTCAATGGAAAAGCGTGTTGATGAGCTTCAAGCTGTCTAGCCTCATGTCAGAATCAGATTTGTGACACATAAACGCTATTCTGCACGTGAATCTGGCGAATGAGGCATTTGACGCACGCCAGAAAATACGTGCATCATTTTATGTGGTAAATTTTGTGCATTCGCACTAAATGTCTGCTGCTGAAGTTGAAAAATCTGAACTTCGGTGTCAATTTCTGCTGTGTCAACCAATCAGGGGCCTGGACATGTGGTGTCAGTGATGCTGTGACTGACATAGAGTAACAGCATCAGCATGGCATGGAGGAATACTGATAAACACTGGCTAATAAGCCCGAGCTACATGACACCTGCTGTTTTCTATACAGAGAGAGGAATAAAAACAAACAAAAAAAACGTTATAAAGAGGTTAAACTATTTAGACAGGAAAGCTCTTAAGAGGTTTGTGGCTGGCTCTTAAAAGAGCCGTTGTGGCTGCAAAGGCACGGCTCTCTCCGCCAACTTCCGGAAAGACTGCCTGGAGGAGTTGTTGGCCGCAACACGACCCAGCCTGGCAATGGCTCCACCATAGCATGTCTCGCACCACTCACTTATATATATTATACACTTATACTTACCGCAGATGGATGAACAGCCAGTCAGCGTAGTAGTTGGTGTCTTGGCGGACGAAGCTTGGACCTACGCAGAACAACAGCTCCTCAAACTGGGCACGGAGGCCAGGTTCCCCGACGCGGCGGAGCAGGCCCAGCTCCGCCTGAGGCTAGGCCGAATACGTAACGCAGTTAGCTTGGAGGAATAGTGTCCACCAGCAGCTCTGCCCGCACTTGCGGTGCTCGACGGAGATGGTTCCCCGCTCCCAGCCCTTCAGGGCAGTGGACTGCTAAGGAGTGGTCCTGGTCAGGGTCCCACAAGTTGTGTTTTTCCAGCTTGACTCGCATCAAAATTGCATGTTTTGAAGTGCATCAAATTTGCTTTGGACCCATGGCAAGATGCGAATGTTCAAGTGTCGAACTAGGGACATGCAGCATGATTCTGACATGTTGGTGTGAGCGCACCGTTAGTCATAGATTTTGTGTTCATGATGTGCCAAATCCAAGTTTGACAAGCTCTGTAATCGGGGTTGTTTTGAATCCCACAGAAAATTAAGGAATAATGAAATTATTCCCATCTATTATACAAAGTAAACCGTCATAACCGTCATCTTATTTAAATCCATCCATTTTCTGAACCGCTTAGTCCTCCAGGGGTCGCGGGGGGGTTGGTGCCCATCTCCAGCTGTCAACGGGCGAGAGGTGGGGGACACCCTGGACAGGTCGCCACTCCATCACAGGGCCGCATAGAGACAGACAGGACAAACATCCATGCACGCACACACCTAAGGACAATTTAGAGTGATCAATTAACCTGACAGTCATGTTTTTAGACTGTGGGAGGAAGCCGGAGTACCCGGAGGGAACCCACGCATGCACGCGGAGAACATGCAAACTCCATGCAAACTCCATGCAGAAAGGCCCTGGGCCGGGATACGAACCCACAACCTTCTTGCTGCAAGGCATCAGTGCTACCCCATCTTATTTAAATGAAATTTAATATTGTTACAGTGGCTGCACACTTTGTTTGTGAACAGTCTTACTTTGGTGTAAATGCCCATAGGAAAAGATGTATCTGGCTTAAAAATAGCAGTGTAAAGAAAGAAAAAAAAACTTGACCTGTCTGGAAATTAGATGGATAGCTCAACCCTAACCACTAATCTAGGTTCTGCTATCCCCTGGAACTACAATATGACCTACCCATGTGTTCCATTTTTTAAACTAACTTAGCTCTCCTTAAAAACAAACCAAAAAAATATATTTAAAAATGGAAGACACAGCAATGAGTCTTCTTGAGGCTGATTCTGATATTTTCTTCTCAGGTGGTTAGAAGATTAAATAAAAAATAAAAATCAGCAGGTTGTTTGAGAGAGAAAGTATCTTTTTATTTCAAGATGAAATTAAAAATATTGGATTATCCCTATTTAAGTAAAAAAGCAAGAGTTTCTAATCTTTAACCTTTTTGTTAAAATAAAGGGACCTGTAAAGTCATATATTTTTTGCATTTATACAGCAAAATAGTGGGACTTTTGATTATTTTAAGAAAAAAAAGAAGATATTTTTGCTGGCGCTTGACGTGCCAGTTAGTCCGATCTCTAAGTAACTGATCGATGAGTCTCTAGTAATTACAATAATCTCAACTTAAAAGTTGTATTTTATATGAATTCCCTCAAGTTGGATTTTTATTAAAAGAATTTGACAAAATCTGCACAAAACACATTTTATACATGGTTTTGCTAATAAAAGAGGGTACACTTGTTTATCTTTCTCCACAGACATGAAGAGAAAAACTTAAAGGATTTCCACCTACAATGTACTGAGGGTTTTTTAAATCTGTTGGATGGTAGGCAGGTGTTGGAGGATGAGGCATTACTGGAGACTGACAAAGTAAATGTGAAGCAGCTGATTGAACCTTGGTCCAAATGTAAGGAAATCTTCTCTAATATGGAAATGTATCTTTACTTTTTTAAGACATGTAAATAACGTATGTGAAATGTCATTGTAATTTGCTGACTGAGCTTATTTTGTTTACTCAGGTGCTTCACGTAAACTGAAATCTGCTTTAAGGAAAAGGTTTCAGTGTGTGTCTGAAGCGATTGATAAGACAAGAAACCCAACTCCTCTGAATAAGATCTATACAGACCTCTACATCACAGAGGGAACTGGAGAAGTGAATAAAGAACATGAACTTAGACACATTGAAACAGTTTCCAGAAGAGAAGATGGAGAAGAAATTACAATCAGACTGGAAGATCTCTTCAAAGAGTCATTTGGAAAAAATAACCCACACAGAACAGTGATGACGAGGGGAGTGGCTGGTATTGGGAAAACGGTCCTAACACAGAAGTTCACTCTGGACTGGGCTGAAAACAAAACCAACCAGGATATCCACTTTATATTTCCATTCACATTTAGGGAGCTAAATGTTCTGAAAGGAAGAGAATTCAGCCTGGTGGAACTTGTTCATCATTTCTTCACTGAAACCAAAGAAATCTACATATTTAAAGATTTCCAAGTCATATTCATTTTTGATGGTCTAGATGAGTGTCGTCTTCTTTTGGACTTCTACAACTATGAGGTCTTGACTGACATCACTAAGTCTGTCTCAGTGGATGTGCTGCTGACAAACCTCATCAGAAGGAATCTGCTTCCCACTGCTCACCTGTGGATAACCACACGACCTGCGGCGGCCACTTTGATCCCTTTTGATTGTGTAGACATGGTGACAGAAGTCCGAGGGTTTGCTGACCCACAGAAGGAGGAGTACTTCAGGAAAAGATTAAATGATGAGGAGCTGGCCAGAAAGGTTATCTCACACGTTAGGACTTCAAGATCCCTCCACATCATGTGCCACATCCCAGTCTTCTGCTGGATCACCGCTACAGTTCTGGAAGATGTCTTTAAAACCAGTCAGGCCAAGGAGCTGCCAAAGACAACGACCGAGATGTACATCCACTACCTGTTGGTTCAAACCAAAGAGAAGATGGTAAAATATGATGGAGAAGATGAAACAGCTGACCACTGGAGTCCAAAGAGGAGGAAGATGATTGAGTCACTGGGAAAACTGGCGTTTGAGCAGTTGCAGAAAAGAAACCTGATTTTTTATGAATCAGATTTGAGAGAATGTAAAATCAGTATCAATGATGCTTCGGTGTTCTCAGGAATGTTCACACAGATTTTTAAAGTAGAGAGAGTTCTTGATGATGGTAAGCTGTTCAGCTTTGTGCATTTGAGTGTTCAGGAATTTCTTGCTGCTCTTCATGTCCATTTGAACTTCACAACCCTGGGTGTCAATTTGTTGGAAGAAATAACCCCATCAAAGTTTTTAATGTTTTTCAAAAAAACAAGCTTCATGAGTTTTTACCACAGTGCTGTCAATGAGACTTTAAAAAGTCCAGATGGACATCTTGATTTGTTTCTTCGGTTCCTGTTGGGACTTTCACTGGAGACAAATCAGAAACTCCTACAAGGCCTGTTGACACAAACAGAAAGAAGCTCAGAGATAAATCAGGAAACTGCCCAGTACATCAAAGTGAAGATAAGTAAGAATCTGTCTGCAGAAAAAAACATCAATCTGTTCCACTGTCTGAATGAACTAAATGATGATTCTCTTGTGCAAGAGATCCAGCAGTTCTTATCTGCAGGGGCACTCTGCACAGAGAAACTTTCTCCTGCTCAGTGGTCAGCCCTGGTTTTCTTTCTATTATCTTCTGAAAAACAACTTGATGTATTTGACTTGAACAGGTTCTCTGTTTCCGAAGAAGTTCTTCTTAGGTTGTTACCAGTGGTCAAAGCCTCAAAGAAAGTTGTGTAAGGATCATTTTTTTATTTCAATGTCATCTTTATTGTGAGTTAACATTTAGCAAAAAATCAATCCTCAGTTAATATTTCTTTTCATGTTCTTTTCAGACTGACTTTCTGTGTTCTTTCACAAAGTAGTCTTGACGCTCTGACCTCAGTTCTCAGCACCAAGCCTTCTTCTTTGAGAGAGCTGGATCTTAGTAACAACAGTATACAAGATTCAGGAATGAAACGGATTGCTGAGGGATTGAAAAGTCCAAACTGCACACTGAGAATTCTTAGGTGAGATTTTCAGAACTTTCTAGCAGAAAGCAAATATAATATTCTAGATTTTCAGCAACACTGTTAAACCTGTTGAATATATAGAGTATTATGTTTGCTTTTGGTTTTGTTTAACTTTGAAGTATCACCCATCCTTCCTTAAGAATGAAGATACAATTTTAACAAACATTTTTCACTAAAATGTTAATTCTTTGTCAACTTTTACATAAGCTAATTTTATCTCATTATTTAATCTTCCAGAAAGAGGATATATACACAGGCCAAACACATACATTAGATAAACTTTTATTTGATCAAAAACTCTTGTTTTTAATCTTCTTCAGGATGAGGGGTTGTTCCCTCTCAGAGAGAAGTATTGACATCTTAGATCCACTTCCCAGCAGCTTATCTCATCTGAGAGAGCTTGACCTGAGCAACAACATCCTGCATGATTCGACCATCAATAAGTTGTCTGAAGGTCTGAGGCATCCACTTTGTCAACTGGAAACTCTCAGGTCAGAATGGAGTAAGGCAATATTTGATTCTTAAAGACACACTCTGTAACTTTGGAGGTATTTGCCCTCTTTCCCCCTCTTGAGGCTTGCAGCATAACGTCACTGTCGTAAAAACAAATCTCTATGGAGCTTATCTTAAGTAGTGTACTGATAGTTTTTCAAGCTTGCCAGGCAAAACAAGAAAACATCAAACTAACAGTTTCTCAGTTGGTAAACGGTCAACACAGTTTCCCCAGGACTGTATCACATGATGTCCAAATAACCAGGACCAAGCATTTATTACTATAACAATCCGGTAGCAAAACGGCTAGGTCAGCATCCATACTGCATCCTGTAGTATCTCTTAATGCCTCATTCGCTGCGGCTGTGCACACAAAGCTGAAAAGTTTTAACACTGGGTGTTAATCCTACTTTGACCTAAACATAGCAACAGTATGACAGAAAATATCTTTCACAGCGGTCAGGGGAAGGACGTATTTTTTGACCTGTGTCATCTCCTGTCTTACTGCTCTATGAGAAAGTAATAGGAGCCACGGAAGTTGCGCTGTTAACGAAGGGAACAACCTGGTCATGATTTGAGAAGCTGGTGCTGCTTCAGCATCCAGCTTCTTCGGATATCGTCTTCTTTGGTTTCTGTGGTGATCTGCCGTAGCTCACTTTTAAAACTGCTGGTTTGTTTATGTCTAAGGCTGTCAAAACGCATTAACGCATGGTCAATTAATTCAGAGAATTAATGTGATTAATTCAGCCCTCACCACAACCATTCTCCTTCCTAACCAGCCAGACTGTATCTGTATGGTGAGGAATTGTTGTGCAGCAGGACATGTGAGTATATTCTTATTATTGATGTATTGGCTTTGAGTTGATATTATTAAGTTCATAAGTTGACAGTGGGACTTTTCCTATTAACTGTTTCAGAGGTCAGCTTCGCCATAGAGCCCACCCCTGTGCGCGGAACAGAGTACAAATGCGCCGTATTTATGTTTCTTTATACATGTTGGTTAACTGTAAAGTTTCAGAACATTTCGTAGTGAGTTACTGCTGCGTAAAAATGCAAAATTATTCAGTTAAAGTGATGTTTTCTGACTTAAGTTCGTGCTAACTCATTAGCAGAAGTTGCTCTGCATGCTTTTCACAATAAGAGCATTGATTTCCTGATGTTAACTTCAGGATATGGCTGTATCTTCTCATACTCTGAATAGCTTTAGGAGGAGTTCTGGCAGGTATTCCCAGGGGGAACAGCGTGATCTCACTCTGAATCAGTAGCTCGATAGATAGCTTATTTCCTCCATTACAGTAGCAGTCTGTGTTGCAGCAAAACTGTGGAAGCCTTTGACTGAAATCACTCTTGTTGTAGGATAGTCCCATAAAGAGGATGATCAGTTCACCTTTACACCTTACAACCAGTTAGTTTGCTTTAGCAACTGGCTAAAATATAAATAGGTCACATGAATGTGATTATGCTCAAACCAAAAATTACATTGATCTCTCCTCTATTTCATTAAATAGAAGAGCTGCAGCATCCGAATTTGTCCTTTTACACAGAAAATTTTATTTTTTTTAGTCAAATTTAGGAATGTTCATTAATCGTGATTAATTCACACCTACCCTGCAATTAATTAGATTACAATTTTTAATCGTTTGACAGCCCTATTTACATCAATAAGTAGTGCTTAGCATACTGCCATTAAGGAAAACTCAGTACTTCCGGGCAGGCGACCCACAGGAGAAAAGTTGCATAGTGCGGTTTTCAGCAGCGGGACCCTCCCATGCAGTGACAGCTCTGAAAATGAATGTCATGAATGGTGTTGTGTCGCCAAACTTTTTTTAAACGTACATTTTTATGGTGCTAAAGTTACGGAGTGTGTCTTTCAGCAGTATGCTCTTTAGCTCCAAACTTATTTTAAAATAATTTTGGAATTACTGTTCTGTGACATCGTGTAGTCAAACTGGTAACATGACTTTAGATTACTGTTTCATTTAAAATGGATACAGAACATAATGCTGCATTGTAAAGTAAAATCTGAATATTTTTAAATAATTACATTTTAACTAACTGATTGTTTTACATGATTGACAGTAATATTTTGTATGTTTATTTTATTTACTCATTTATTTAAATTTTTTTGCACTTTCCCAAAGATTAAATCTTTGTTGCCTCTCGGACACGAGTTGTGGAACTTTGTCTGCGGTTCTCACCTATGAGTCCTCTAGTCTTAAAGAGCTGGAGCTAAGTAACAACAACCTGCAGGATTCAGGAGTGAAGATGCTATCAGCCGGACTGGAGAGTTCATACTGTAAGCTAGAAACTCTGAGGTAAGCCCAAGCTAATGAGCTCAGTGAATAATTGTTAAACATAGTCTTTGTTGTGTTTTTTTTAGCAAAATTCTAATTCAGAGCATAAATGCTTAGTAAAAAGTTGAGTTAAAGAAAAACAGTTGTAATATTTCCAAGCTTCTACCTTATTCTTTTTTATGCAAAAAAATGTAATGTAATATAATATGTAATTCATATTTCTTTATAATAAGATTTAACAGTAGCTTTGCAGCATCAGTAACTGAGTTCTCCGCCATTCCTTATTCTATCTACTCAAAGGCCACGCTTAAAAACTTTGGAAAGATAGTCTATATGTCGTTCTAGTTTTTGTTCAGTGGATTGAAGGGGAAAGGAAAGAAAACTATTGAACTCTAGAAGGTTTTTTTAGGATCGCCATCAAAATTAGAAATGCGTTTTAAAAAATGTGTCTTTTTTAAATCCACTATTTATCCTTGGTGATCACTAAGATCATTTAGATATTTCATAAAAATAAAAACCCTAAATCATATTACACTAGTAAATATAAAGTGGAGCTAAAAAAAAGCAGTTCTGCTGACCACCTAATACAATTTTTGGCCATCTCTGTTGGATGAATGCTTTCGGCATTGGGAAGCAATTTTGCTTTATGTGTTATTTTTTTTGCATTAATACTTAGCTTTTTAAATGCTACCCTGCATTGTGAAAGGGCCAAACCACCTAAACCTTTTTTTTAACTTGACACAGTACGGCATACTACTTCTATAACCCCAAATCAGAAAAAGGTTGGACAATATGGAAAACACTCATACAAAATTAGTGATTTCTAAATTTACTTTGACTTGTATTTCATTGCAGACGGTATAAAAAACAAAATATTTCATGTTTTGTCTAGTCAACTTAATTTCATTTGTAAATGTAGATCCTTCCCTGTAATTCAGACGTGCAACACATTTCAAAAAAGGTTGGGAGAGGAACAATTAAGGGCTTGTAATCAGGTAATTTGGTTAAATAATGATGTAATTTGAAACAGTTGATTTCAGCAGGTGTTGTAATTATGATTTGACACAAAAGCAGTATTCATGAAAGGTCTAGTCCTTTAGGAGCAAAGATGGGCAGAGGATCGCCAGTTTGCAAACTTATTACTTTAATTTTATCTTAATAACTGCACGGCATGTTTGTATTTACTGTTGCTTTGCTGCTGTTACAACCGAATTTACCCTTGTTGATAAATAAAAGAATGTTCTATTCCATTTTAAATATGTGAGGATATTATTGAAATGTTTAAAATCAATGTTCTTCAAAGAATGATATGAGGAGATGTACATTTTTGACATTCAACAGTGCATTATTAAACATTATTAACATGTAATAACATGTGACATTATTAAAAGATTAAAGGAATTTGAAGGAATTGCAAAACTAACTTGGAATACTTGAAGAAATTATAAAATATATGAGGAATACATTGAATAGCATGCATGCTGTTACATTGTTTTCAATGTAATACAAGTCAAAGTAAAGTACGAATCACTAATTTTTATTTTTCCTTTTTTTTTTACCCTTTTCTGATTTAGTGTTGGCGGTATTTTATTGGGATGTTATTTGATACAGCAGTACAAGGTTGCCCATAATTGAAAAGTGCTAAGAAAAGGATGTGTATTTTTTTCTTAATAAATTATCATCTAAAAAGTGTGAAATGCATTTGTATTTTTGCCCCCTTTACTTTGACAGCCTGAAATACAACCTAGTGAAACCAAGCTGCCTAAAGGCATGTAATTACCACATTGATGGATTATATTAGGGATGCACCGAAAATTCGGTCACAGAAAATTTTCGGCCAAAAATGACCCAAAAGAGCATTTAAGGTTTTCGGCCGAAAGACCTAAATCACCGAAACAACACAGCCGAAACTTTATTAATTTAATTTATATTGTGCATTGTTGTTATGTCAGTGCTAAATAAATATCTTCATAGTTTTGTTACTGATTTATTGCAATGCCTTGATTTTAGTGAGGTAAGTACACATCATAGCCATAAATGCTATCGTTCTAATAATGACAATCATTTCTTTCGGTGTTTCGGTTTTCGGCCTTATTATTCTTCATTTTCGGTTTTCGGTTTCGGCCAAGCGTTTTAATTTCGGTGCATCCCTAGAATATATCAAACATCAACATTGCTTTTGTGCTGAAAAGACATTTTTGTATTTTCCCAACAATTATTATTTTTTTAATGTTCAACTTTTTCTGACCAAATTCTTCAGTTGTAAGATTGAAATAATTTCTGCCATTCTGTAATATACCCACTTTACATTATTCTGTGTGTGTACAGACTTTCTGGCTGTCTGATCACAGGAGAAGGCATTGCTTCTCTTGCATCAGCTTTGAAATCCAGCTCTTCCCACTTGAGAGAATTGGATCTGAGCTACAACCATCCAGGGAACTCTGGAGTAAAACTTATATCTGCTATTTTGAATGATCCACAGTCCAAACTTGAAATTCTCAGGTATGGAAAGGTCTGATTCTGTCATAGACAATTTCAGAAGAAAATACACCATAAGGATTATTTAAATTAAAGAAATACAAACATTTTCTTCCCTCCTAAATTTCTTCAGAATGGATCCGAGTGGAGTCGAGTGGTTAAGACCAGGACTGAGGAAATGTAAGTGAAATGTCGTTTTTGAAATACATTTTTTATTTGAGCTATATTTTATTTTATTAACTTGGTAACATTTTACCTCTAAAAGCAAGCTCGAGGCTATTTTATCCAGGTAATCCATCAACAAGTTTTTTTCAGGCATGTGATTCTGATGGCATTGAAATACCACATAGATCAGAAACAGGAACCTAAATTAACAAATGGGAACAAAGTCATTCTGCCTGTATAGTGGCATATTTAGTAGCCGACTGAGCCACCAGCTGATTTAAGATTCGCTTGTGTTCAGTTTTACCACAGTATGGAACGGAGAGTTGTGTGGTTCGGAACTCAGCAGCTGTCATTTGCCCCCTTGCCACTAGGGCTGTTACAGTATGAAACAGGTAGCTTTGGAACGGTTCTGGCGTGTTTCCACTACCTGTGTCCGGTCCTAGCCGACCCCCTTTTTTTTTTAAACTACCTTTTCCTTGGTCCGAAACGACCCAATACTCCCACCTATAGACTGATTGGTCCAGTAATGTGATATTCCTTTCACTCCTACCTAGCAGTGGTAGCTGCTGATTGGCCTTAAGTTGTTTGTTTGAAGTGACGTCTCAGATTGTAATAACAGTAACGACACTAAGATCAGAATGTTCTCCATAAAATTGGAAATCTTCAAATTGTCAGAGAAGGTTTTATTTTCTTTGGTTTAAGTAGCTCCATTTAAAAAACATAAACCGGCATGCTTTATAAACTGTTTTATAATCTTTATTGAGTGTTTTGGTTTATGATAAAGCTGAAGCTGAAAGGTGACGGGGAGAATCTACATTGATACGGGCTATATATATATATATATATATATATATATATATATATATATATATATATATATATATATTATATATATATATATACACTACCGTTCAAAAGTTTGGGGTCACATTGAAATGTCCTTATTTTTGAAGGAAAAGCACTGTACTTTTCAATGAAGATAACTTTAAACTAGTCTTAACTTTAAAGAAACACACGCTATACATTGCTAATGTGGTAAATGACTATTCTAGCTGCAAATGTCTGGTTTTTGGTGCAATATCTACATAGGTGTATAGAGGCCCATTTCCAGCAACTATCACTCCAGTGTTCTAATGGTACAATGTGTTTGCTCATTGGCTCAGAAGGCTAATTGATGATTAGAAAACCCTTGTGCAATCATGTTCACACATCTGAAAACAGTTTAGCTCGGTACAGAAGCTACAAAACTGACCTTCCTTTGAGCAGATTGAGTTTCTGGAGCATCACATTTGTGGGGTCAATTAAACGCTCAAAATGGCCAGAAAAAGAGAACTTTCATCTGAAACTCGACAGTCTATTCTTGTTCTTAGAAATGAAGGCTATTCCATGCGAGAAATTGCTAAGAAATTGAAGATTTCGATGTGTACTACTCCCTTCAGAGGACAGCACAAACAGGCTCTAACCAGAGTAGAAAAAGAAGTGGGAGGCCGCGTTGCACAACTGAGCAAGAAGATAAGTACATTAGAGTCTCTAGTTTGAGAAACAGACGCCTCACAGGTCCCCAACTGGCATCTTCATTAAATAGTACCCGCAAAACACCAGTGTCAACATCTACAGTGAAGAGGCGGCTGCGGGATTCTGGGCTTCAGGGCAGAGTGGCAAAGAAAAAGCCATATCTGAGACTGGCCAATAAAAGAAAAAGATTAAGATGGGCAAAAGAACACAGACATTGGACAGAGGAAGACTGGAAAAAAGTGCTGTGGACGGATGAATCCAAGTTTGAGGTGTTTGGATCACAAAGAAGAACGTTTGTGAGACGCAGAACAACTGAAAAGATGCTGGAAGAATGCCTGACGCCATCTGTTAAGCATGGTGGAGGTAATGTGATGGTCTGGGGTTGCTTTGGTGCTGGTAAGGTGGGAGATTTGTACAGGGTAAAAGGGATTCTGAATAAGGAAGGCTATCACTCCATTTTGCAACGCCATGCCATACCCAGTGGACAGCGCTTGATTGGAGCAAATTTCATCCTACAACAGGACAATGACCCAAAACACACCTCGAAATTGTGCAAGAACTATTTAGAGAAGAAGCAGGCAGCTGGTATTCTATCGGTAATGGAGTGGCCAGCGCAGTCACCAGATTTGAACCCCGTTGAGCTGTTGTGGGAGCAGCTTGACCGTATGGTACGCAAGAAGTGCCCATCCAACCAATCCAAATTGTGGGAGCTGCTTCTAGAAGCGTGGGGTGCAATTTCTCCAGATTACCTCAACAAATTAACAGCTAGAATGCCAAAGGTCTGCAATGCTGTAATTGCTGCAAATGGAGGATTCTTTGATGAAAGCAAAGTTTGATGTAAAAACAATCTTATTTCAAATAAAAATCATTATTTCTAACCTTGTCAATGTCTTGACTCTATTTTTTATTCATTTCACAACGTATGGTGGTGAATAAGTGTGACTTTTAATGGAAAACACAAAATTGTTTGGGTGACCCCAAACTTTTGAACTGTAGTGTATATATATATATATATATATATATATATTAGTGTCCTGTAAATTGGGCGACCTTTTGGCAAATATAGACCAATCGAATCAATTCCAACAATTGGAAATCTTTTGCAGGCATTGTAAACATTATAAGACTACAAGGCTCACACCTTCAGCGGCTCATCTTTTCTGATGACCCAGTTTACCCGACATCACCCTAATGGTGATATCATGTAAATTGGGTCATCAGCAACTACTAACTATACAACTACATAACTATGATGATGTAGGGCTCGCACAGTTATTCAAGCCCAGGGGCCCACATCCTTCTACATTTAGCCCTGATTATGTCAGTTAGTTTAAAATCAGCAAGCTGGGACTAGTCCGAATTTTATTGAGAAATAAAAATGGGTACCTGTTTGGAGCTAAACAAAAATAAAATAAATTATGTGTGCGCGTTGTTACAGGCTGGTGCAGCAGGTGTATGCGTGCAAGGACCTGTGTCATCTATGTGAACATCTGTGCATGATCATTGTCAATATAACACACATGTGCAGCTTATACCCTTTCTAAGTGTCTGGAAAGACCATGCCGATGCAGAGCAGGCTTGGTTTCTAATATGCAGGAAATATTTGCAACAAAGTTCTACAGAAAGTAATTAAGGGTAGCCAGAATTGTTACTACATTTGTATCTTCATACTTTTTGGAAAAATCGTTAATGGGGGCCGAGAAATATTAAGAAATAAAAAAGCCACTAATTTGGCAACACTGAAGGTTATCCAAAGATGAGCTTGGTGTTTCCAGTTAAGTGGTTGTTGGTTAATTTGTTGCTGCATCATAGGTAGGCGTATTACAATCACATTTTGTGAATTACTATGACTGAATCACACATCCTAATCATGCATTATTATCTGTTTTTTTACCATTCAGATTGCTGTAAACTTACTTTCGACACAAACTCGGTGAACCGAAATGTGAAGCTGTCAGACAACAACACAAAGGCATCATATGTGGAAGAGCCTCAGTCATATCCTGATCATCCAAACAGGTTTGACAAGAACCACCAGGTGATGTGTTTAAATGGTTTGACAGGTCGCTGTTACTGGGAGGTCGAGCTTCTGGGAGGTGTTCACACTTCAGTGAGTTACAAGGGGATCGTCAAGAGAGGAGAGGGAAATTATGGTTGGTTTGGTGGGAATTACCAATCCTGGACTTTGTTCTATGATGGCAGATCTTACTCCATTTGGCACAATAAAAAAGGAATATCCATCCCTTACACCCCAATGAGCACACCTGCTTCTTCATCTCACAGAGTAGCAGTTTATTTGGACTGGCCGGCTGGAACGCTGTCCTTCTACAGAGTCTCCTCAGACACATTGATCCACATCCACACTTTCCGGACCACATTCACTGAGGCTCTTTATCCTGGATTTGGATTGTGGTCTTGGGTGAATGTTCCACGGGATTCATCAGTTTCCCTCATCTCTTTGTAGAAGCAATCAAATCTCTTTGCAAATGAGACCAAGATGTACCAGACTGGCACTTGTGATGTCGGCTTAAATTACTGCTCTACAATGTTGACATTACAACTTACTCCTTATATGATTAATGTATAGCTTCTTGCAGTCGTGGATGCTCAATTTCAATGCTGCCAAAAAAGGGTTTGTGTCTTTACATATTTTTTTTCTGTTTCAGATGTTTTCCCACACTTAAATGTTTCATATCGGCAAACAATTTTCTGTATTGAATACATATAAGTTGAGTATTTACAAAATGCAGACCACCACTGTTTGTTGCATGCTCCTCTCAGCCGTTATGTCTCCTTTATTTTTGTGCACGCTACAGTAACTAAAAAGAGTCACTAGATGGCAGCTTCCTCCTTTGACTATAGTAATTACTCGTTTTATTGATTTATTTATTTGTTTGCTGTG
Source organism: Apricaphanius iberus (assembly GCA_028564705.1). Classification (NCBI taxonomy): domain Eukaryota; kingdom Metazoa; phylum Chordata; class Actinopteri; order Cyprinodontiformes; family Aphaniidae; genus Apricaphanius; species Apricaphanius iberus. Next base: position 2,128,333 of record JAPXFQ010002982.1, read on the forward strand.
TTTCACTGTGTTCAACTTGAGTGAACAAGATTGTTACATTTAAATAGTAAATGAATTATTTATATTTGACCATTAGTGCCTAATAGAATACATTATACAGGAATAATGAAAATTGCATAGCTTATATGTAGTCCATTGTTTGAAATGAGACTGACTGTACACAATTTTATGAATTAAAGCAATGATCATGGACTAGACTAGTCTAAAAATGGCATAGTGCTCTGTGCTATAAAAAAAAAGAAAAATATATATATTTTTAATTAGAGAATCGAATGAAATCATCACCATAAAATCGAAAATCAAATTAAAGAATTTCGAGAATCATGACACCTGTAGCTCATTGCATAAAATTCTGGTAAAATAACCCTGAAGATTTGATATGGGTGGAAATTCACCTTCAGATGGCTTTAAAAAAAACAACACATCATTTTAAGTACCTCACGAAATTCAACAACGGATGATTAATAATAGATATGAATTAGTCTAAAACTACAAAGCCATTACTAAAGCATTTGGCACTCACAGGAGACTATTTGAAAACGGGGTAAAAATGAACAACAACTTCCTTGGAGTTGGCAAACTAGTAATATCACTCCAAGAGCACATTGACAATCTGATATACCAGGAAAAGACAATCTCTCCCTCTTTTTTTGCTTATTCTGTTACAATATAAACTGTTTTGTTAGTGTTATGTATTTATTCATGTATTTATTTATACATTTATGCATTTGTATTTAAATGTACTTTAACTGCATATAATTATTAAACATATTAAGCCACTTAAAGCACATAATGGTTAAAAAGTTTAAAAAAACCCCACTAGTCTTATCCAGAGATATGCTTTTTACATTGTCTTCAATTTTAAGAATAAAAGTCCTTTATTAGGTATACAGAATATTCAGCACTGACACTGAATGATATTTCAAAAGCTATGAACATAACTCAGGATTTGGCTTTGTTTAAATATTTCAACCAGGGCTTTGAGAATTTCAATTAAAATCAAGGAACAGGGCTGGTGATAGGTCACATTTATTTTGCATGACTTTTACTATAGGGCTAGGAGTCAAGTATATTTATTGAATAGAAATTGTTAAATAAAAGCTCAGTAGCAGGCACCAGTAAAAACAGAAATCAGGTTGAACCTGACTGCATAATTACATTACTAATCAATGTGAATGGCGAAATATTTCTGTGAATTTTTATTTTAATGCCATCAAACATATTTCTTTAAAGGTTTAACTTCAACTCTTTAGAGAATATACCAAGCCCAAGTTTTTACTTTTTAAAACGGTTTTCATTTTTTTTGTGTATTGTATCTCATTCTATTCAAAAATGTACTTTTGTCACACTGTTATTTGGATTAAATTATATTCAATGTATAAAAAGTTGTAAATGGAACATGACCATAATGGGAACATCTAATTTATTTTGGTTGCAGTTACAACAATAAAATCATTCCAGCTGTTGGGTTGCCTGGTTCACTACCAATACGCCATGTGACCAACCTGAACTGTATAGTTGGATCATAGACACCTTATCTTTCAAACCGCAACCCACGGCTGCTACTGGCTGGTAGATGTAAACATAACGTCATTGTCATGCTCGATTTAAATGTACATTTTACATTACATTTAAATGTACTTTTTTTTTTTAGCTTTATGAAAATATCCATATCCAACCTTTAACCTATTGTTAGTATTCTTGGTTATCTTGCATTTGGTTCCAGTTATATTTCCTTTTTTATATTGTCAATAGATTTTTGTTCTCTTTGGCTAGAATGGACTGGCGACCTGTCCAGGGTGTACCCCACTTCACGGCTAATGATGGCTGGGTTACATGAATTTCAGTCTTATGTTTCTGAAATGTATTAAAAGTTGTGCCTGTTACTTTCATCTGCATTATGTGTAACTCTGTTTTTTTACTAATGACAAACTGACATTGCTAGTTTAAAACAGTGTCCTCTAAAACCTTTACAAAATGGATTGTTAGATTTCAGGACCGTGACAGAACTAACTTGCTTGCTCAGCCATCACAGATAATTGCAGGAGGATGAACCAAGGGCAAAAATCATGACAACAGCAACTAATAAATTAAGGGATAGTAAAGGGAGCCTGTCGAAATCCGGAAGCAAACGTCACCATCAACCGGTATGAGGGGGCATACACTCTATCAGACACTTGGGACTCCATCCTCTTGCAGATGAGGGGAGGCTCGGCTGGTGTTGGGACGTGCGGATGACAGTGCTCCTAGGCCAGGCAGCTGATAAATGACACAGCAGCAACAAGTCGGATAATGCTCTGAAGAAGAATGCAGTGTACAGTCGAAACTGTGAGCAGGTATTGAAAACATCTTTTAAAAATTACCTAACATTTGTCTTACAAAAGAAAATGAATAATCATATACCAGAAAGACAAATTAACTTGATATGGCACAGAATTCAGCTTGAAATTTCCTCAGTCAGATGTGCTTTGGGGAGTCATGTCTAGCTCAGGTCAGTCCCCTTTACTCCATCAGTTACATTCAGGAGTGCTTTATGCTTTCCTCTCCTCAAAGTCTTTATGTGTATGGTCATGCTATTTTCAAGCAGTACATGGCACCTACCCGCAGTTCCAAAATTATCACCTTCGGAGCATGTTGGGTTTCAAGCATAAGTTGTGACAGATGAGAGTAAGAAGTGAGTCCATCCATCTTTTTGTGCTTCATCCGGGGTCGGGTCACGGGGGCAGCAGCTTAAGCAGGGAGACCTAGGGTGTTTCTCAATGCCCAGGAACCTCGCCTTGATGCCTTGGTCCCACCCCGGTTGCCTAGGAGATACGTCATCAGGGACCGCCAAAGCGTCTTCCAATGTTCATGTTCTACCGAGGAATCTGTCCTTCGTTTGTTAGCCATTTAGCTAACTAACCAAGGATACATCAGACGTGCCTTGATGCATTTTCTCGGTCAAAAATTTCCCAGAATACAGCGCGGTAGGAGCCGGCAGCAGCTACTTCGGGGGAAAATTTCTATTTTAAATGTAAGTCAACTAATTTTAACCATCCGGCTTATATCTAAAATGTTTGTTTTATTTTTGTATTATTATTATTTAGATCTAAAGCAGTTGTATATGGTTGGTTAGTTGCTTAGCAGTTGCAGCTTCGGTGGTTACCAGGTACTAATTTGTTTGCACATTTGATTTAACTGACATATAAAAAAAAAAAAAGTAAAACTCTCGTTATACATTTCCAGTTCCATGGTTGAAGTAATATTACTACGCTACAATGCTACTACGATGGGCGGGACGTAAACAGAGCACGTACCTACACCGGCAGCCGCGGTCACGTAGGCAAGTCTGTTCCTAACCGTTTTTTTGACCAAGGAAGGACAGTGTCCTCGTAAGCAAGGCGCCTCGCCTACCCAGGCAGTGCCAGGGTAGGCGAGGTGCCTTGACATTGAGAAACACCCCTAGGGTGTTTTTCAATGTCTAGGAGGCGTCTTGCTGTCGAGGTCACTGTCCTTCCTTGGTCAAAAAAACGGTTAGGAACAGACTTACCTCACGTGACCGCGGCTGCCAGCTTACGTGCTCTGTTTACGTCCCGCCCATCGTAGAAGCATTGTAGCGTAGTAATATTACTTCAACCATGGAACTGGAAATGTATAACGAGTATACTTACTCTTTAATTTTTTTAAGTGTGTGTATATGTCGGTTACATCAAATGTGTAAGCGAATTAGTAGCTGGTAGCCACCGAAGCTGTAATTAAAAAGCAACTAACCAACCATATATAACTGGTTTGGATCTAAAAAACAAGAATAAAAAAAATAAAATAAACATTTTCGATATAAGCCTGATGGCTAAAATGAGTTGATTTACATTTCAAATGGAAATTTACGCCCAAAGTAGCTGCTGCCGGCTCCTACCGCGCTGTATTCTGGGAAATTTTTGCCCGAGAGAAGCCATCAAGGCACCTCTAATGTATCGTTGATCAGTTAGCTAAACGGCTAACAAACGGAGCAGCCCCCTCTGGATGACTGAGCTTCTCACCCTGAAGGTGCGTTCACACTGGCCAGCACGTCCAGGCAGCAGGGCAGCTAGATTACATGCAAAGTCTATGGTACCTATTCAGCAAGTGGGCGTCAAGCTGCAGGAAGCTGGCACGCAGCAAATCGTGCACGTCGGCGCAGCGGGCATCAGCACGTTCATGCGGCTGCTGCTCGGACAATCTGTCAAGGCGTCCACGCAGTTGCTCCGTGAAGTTGGGAAAATTACATTTGGACAGCAACCAAACAGTGACTCTTTAGACTGATTATGCCATCAATGCGTAGATCGCCCAGTCAGTCATTCAAAATGGAGGATAAACTGATCATCGCTGTGTGTAACTACAGTGAATTGAATGAACCGTCTTCGTGTTTTTATAAGGACAGGAAGAGATTGGAACTTATTTGCTGGAGGATATTGGAGTGTCAGGAAAACAGTTAAATATTTTATTTCAACTTTCTTGTGCAACAGAAAAATTCCCACCCACTGACGTGACATGGAATACAACTGTGCAAAGTGTTTAAACAGCTGGTTCTACTTTTTAAAGCATCAACTTTTGTACGTTTGAGCATTTTGCTGCCAGGACGCGCAAACCGGTGTGAACGCGGCTTAAGGGTGGAGTCATCTTCATGAATTGAAAGTTTCATGAATCTTTGTGACTGAATATCCTAAGCAGAAGTGGAAGTTACCTTTATAACTGTCTAATCCTGCTTTCAATGGTAAAGGTAAATTTTATTTTGTTTGGCTGCAGCTAAATGCATCATCTATAATTCATTCACGTATTTTATTTTGTACATATCCAATGTTTCTGGAATCCAACTTTATTTATTAAATGATAACATGGGAGGGAAACTGGTTTCTGCCTATTTTTGTTCCTTTTTTTATTTTGAATAATTTTTACACCCTGATTAAGACCACATTATTTATAAATCGTGTATCAACACCTTTGAATTAATGTACAAGTGTACTTCTCCGTAGTGTATTAGTCTTTGTACTGATTTGAAATCTTCACCAGATGGCAGTACCGCACCACTGATTTTTCTTCATGTCTTTTGGGTACTGGGTTGTATTTGCTGCTGAGTTTATGAAGGTTTTTGTTTCTAACCGACACACTTGAGTTTCACATTCATAGATAAATGAATTAAAGAAAAGATTTCCATACATTGATAAAGGCATGTCGCTGACCAGAAGCTGATTAACGATGAAAAGTTTCTGAGACTTTGGAGCGCGACTCCTTTTGAGGATGGATAGACATGTCTGCAAAACAACGGTGCCTGCTGTTGCTAAACTCCCGCAGGGTTTTCTGCTGCTGAAGTGCACTTTACAGATTAAGAAACTGTTTGAGTCTTTTAGACCTCTGGCCGGTTTAATTGGAGAAATGTTTCCTCATTTAAAAACTTTGGCTAGAGCGCTGCTTATAAACTATATTGTGCTTGGGATCAGGGCATACACATATGTCAACAGTTCAAAATGTACAAATCACTGGTGGCATCCACACATTTCACACCTGGCTTATTGAAACATGAGCATGAATGAGCCATATGCATTAAGTCATTGGGTTTGAAAAACAACCTATTAGCAGCAGTGCAGTCTTATTTTTAAAATTATTGAAACGTTGCCCTTTCTAAGATGGGTGCTAGTCACCGCCATTTTCAGGGATCCCCTTTCACTCAAGACAAAAACCAACCAAGCGAAGGCAACTGGATTATGGCTAGGGAAAGGGATTTTGTCCAGGTTTATAATCTCCAAAAGCAAAGCAATCGAAGCTTCCATTTTTTACACACTCAGCTATCTCATCATGCAAGTGTCTACAGCACTCGTCTGAGAAAGACCAACAAGTATTACCTTGTGGGACGACTATTATAGATAGGTACTAGATCTCCCTGCACAGAATTTAAAAAAAGACAAGTAAGACTTTTTCGACCCTTTTGGCCAAAAATACAAAAAGTTACAGAATGAGCCATGTTGAATTGGAAAATGAAAAAGTAGTGAACATGTTATCTTTTTAAATGTATTTATGAGTCAAAAATGGAACTAGTGAGAAAATAAAAAGGATTTCTGCAAATGCATTTACATTTTTTGACATTTCTAATTGAATTGTGTAACCTTTTTGCTGGGATGTTTAAAAAATAAATCTTAAATTTAATTTTCTATTTCATTTGAATGAAGTTACAGTTACAGAATGAGCCATGTTGAATTGAAAAATGAAAATGCTGTTTAGATTTTCAAAATGCATTTCTGCTAATCCAAATTAATTTGATTTATTTTACATAAATGCTTCCATACATCATAGACTCTGCTCTCGGACAATAAGTTTACATGAACACCTAAACTTTTTTTCTTTTTTGCATTGTATACACAATTTTAGCAATGTTTATCATCAACATAAATAAGCCGGTCTTATTATTATACAAAATTGTTAGGCTTAAACAAATGATTATAATAAATTATTGTTGGAAGACTTACAGGAGTTGCACCCGGTGTGGCCTTCTGCATACCTTGGTTGTAACGAGTGGTCATTTAAGTTACTGTTGCCTTTCTAGCTGGTCAAATCAGTCTGGCCATCCTCCTCTAACCTCTGGCATCAACAAGGTATTCTCTGTAAACCCTTGAGATGGTTGTGGGTGAAAATCCCAGTAGATCAGTAGTTTCTGAAATACTCAGACCACCTGTCTGGCACCAACAACAATGCAACATTCAAATTCACTTAAATCACCTTTCTTCCCCTTTGTGATGCTCTGTTTGAACTGAAGCAGATCATTTTTGACCATGTATACATGTCTAAATGCATTTAGTTGCTGCCATGCGATCGGCTGATTAGAAATTTGTGTTAACGCGCAGGTGGACAGGTGTGCCTTATAAAGTGGTCAGTGAGTGTACGTATACATACAAGAATTGGTAAGTAAATGGTGAATTTGCATAATGCTAAAGGAAGTCTGAGAGCTCCACTACAGCATTTATACACACAATCATGGTGGTAAGTCAAAGAGTAGCCACAGCTGTCCTGAGGCACACTGATAGAAGCATGGCTGCCATACATTTGGCGCCACTTGGCCCTCTTGCCATTAACCAGCAGGCAAGACAGGAGAAGTGTCTTACCCAGAGTCAGACAGAGTTGGAGTTTGAACTAGCAACCCACCAGTTACATCACAAATACCTACCACGTGAGCCTCTGCTGCACTGGGAGCAGCACTTGCAGCAGTTCCGGGTTAAAATATTGGTCTTGCTGATTTTTTGCGTAGAGTTTTTCCTTGTTCTCTTTGCATTTGGGAGTTATCTCTTTCATCTTTCCATAGTCCAAAAAGATGACCAATAGGTTGATTGGTTCCTGTAACTTGTCCTCATGTATGATTGCATGATTGCTTGGACTGCTGAACATTGACCAAGGAACCATTTTACAAGGATAAGCATGTTAATCTAATCAACGAAGCTGCAACTGCATTTACTGTTACCTCTTGTTGTGGAAGTATTCCTCTTGTTTGTCTATCCCACTGTTTGTCTTTGTTTTTCTATTTACCAGGTAAAAATCACATAGGATGTTTCCCTGTGTCAAATTCCCCCCCCCCCCCCTAAACTTGTGGTTATTTTATTTAAACTCACCCCATTTTTTCAGTTTGTTTTCAAGCTTTGAGCGTATAAACGGTAGAGCTACAGACAAATGTACACAGAAAATAGGTTGAGAGAGCCCATGTGCGCAGCACACACATGATTATACAACCTTTAATGTTGGCAGTTAAAAGTGCTTCTGTTCAATATGAGCAACGGCAGAAATAAAACAGCTAATCCCCCACAGTCATTCTCTTTCTCCCTACCACTTCTGGGTTTTCTGTCATTCAAAGCCCTTTAACAAGAAAAGTCTTTTAGTCTGAAACAGCCCACACACGCTAATCTGTCAGCAACTCTTTCATATAGGATTAACAAAACTGTAAAAGAGCAAATCACTGCTGGTAACTCATCCGTTACAAAACACTTATGGAGGCGGCAGCGGTGCCAGGAGGGGCAAAGAAAGAATCACTGGACACCAGCAGGTCTGTTGGTGCCGTACAAACTGTGTGTAAATGTGTGTGAACCTGACTGGACAGATATATTACTGAATGTGTCCTTTCTAATAATAATAATAATATATACTAATTAGAAAGTGTTTGATTAAAGGTAAGCATCACCCCAATGTATAATTTCAAACAAAGGAAAGACTAAAAGAACATTTTACAAACTGAATGTTTATGTTCCTAAAGGGCAGTAATTTATTGGTGATTGTCAGATAAAGCTGACATACCTTACTTATAATTGGCTGGTCAACCTCACTTAGTAAATACTGTCCATATTGAAAAATGTATGGCACAATCACAAAAATCATATCAAATATCTGAAGAGAAATGTATCTGTTATTGGTAATTTCACACAGCTGGAGTATGTATGCATTTGGTGTGCACAGTGCTGTGAAATGTGTTCTGCCCTTTGCAGATTTCTTCGTTTTATCACTTTTGGTCCCACTTGTTTGCCTTCTACTACTGTATTTTTGGAGGATGCCAGTGTAACCAGAGAAAACATGCCACCTCCTTGCAGAAAAACACCAGACCAGGGTTTGAACTCAGGACCTTGCTGTGAGGTACTGTAACAGTGCTTCCAGCTGCACAACCATTCAGCAGTCTCTAATTGTTGGAAAATGAACACTGAGGGAAAGGAGAGCTTGCTTTGTGAAATCAGCAATTTAGAGGTTGGTTTGGTTGTCAGTGTATTCTTGGTGTAATATCATCATACTTTTACTTTCTCCAGATTTAATTTGACATTTGTCAAAATATATTACAGCATGAATTTTTATTTCTAAACACCAATGTTTACCTAAAACCTTAATGCAAAATGCATGCAGGGACACAGTCACGAGACTTCTTCAGAATCACAGATCTATCTATCTATCTATCTATCTATCTATCTATCTATCTATCTATCTATCTATCTATCTATCTATCTATCTATCTACGTGAAAGTAAATAATCAATCTGAAAATAAATGCTAGATACATTTTCAAAAGTAACTAGACCTCCCTTTGTTATAACAAACACAGGAGCTCTTTTGAATAAGTCATGATAGATCTGGTAGTAAGAGGTTCTCTTGGCAGTTCTCCACATCCAGTTTGTTTCCCTGCTGGGTTTATTATTATTTTGTGTATTCAGTAGACATAACAAAGCCCAGCCTGATTTTTCATTTATTTATGGGTTTTTTACCAGAGCACAGTGAGTGGTATTGAATGACTGATACCCATCGTCTGGAAAATGAAATATCCAATGTTTTCCCATACCCACTGTAATGTGCTCACGTACCACTAGGGGTACGTGTATCCCTGTTTGGGAATCATTGAACTACTACACCAAAATGACTGTGCCACGGACGAAAGCCACACAGATTCTCCTCCTGATCTGAGGTTCAGCATTGGTTAAAGCCTACTTTCCGACATGTCAAGGTAAACTTTTTAGGGGCAGACAAAAAAGTGTGATCCTTTGATAGTTGCAGCACAATCTCTGGCCTGATTTAAAATAAATAAATAAAAGAAAAAAACAATACAACTGGGCTAAACAAAAGTCTGTCACACCGAGTGTATCAGGCAATTAACCAACATCTAAGGTTTTCAGCATCTAAAGGCAAATTCTGCACACATATCTGTATGTACTTTGAATCTTTGCAAAAGTTATAAAATGGATCCTTTAACACACATTTGAGATTATCTTTTATAAATTAAGAACAAATGCAAGGAATCACATAGTCATAGCGAGACCATTCGATTTTTATGAACCTTCTTGTTTGTTTATTTGTTTAATGCATTTAGTTTCCAAAAAGAATGATCCAGTTACATTGATGATGCAGTTTACAGTGACTGGGCTCCACACTGAGTACATGACATGCATTTAAGAAAAAAGCAAAAACAAACACAGTGTACTCTTATTTTACATTCGTCACCTCTGCACCCTGGGATAATTTTCACCCTGAAATAGAAACATGGAGCTAAAAGGAAAGTCCAAGCAACCACAATCAGAGGCATTCTGAATTGGGCACAAACTGCTCACTTGCTCTGTTTTTTCCCCTTCACCATTTGCGGATGCCAAATGTATAAGGGTGGTTTGCAGATGCAATAAAAGTCGCCATTGTAACAGTATTATATTTTAGTGCAAATGCCAACAAAAACTGGAATGTGTTCCTAGTTGCTGAAGAGTTTATCGGAATGTCTCCTGTTGTTTCAGGAAGAGTAAACATAGTTATGACTGAGCACTTTCGTCATTTACTGGCAGGATTCAGCATGGCAGTAAGTTTTTATCAAAAGTTTGAAATAAGACAAATGTTGTGACATTTCCATTTAAAGACTTTTTTTCACTCTAAAAAATGTTTTCCAACTTAGTTCTTGATGACAAGATGAACTGTGGTTGTTAAATATTCGTTTCTTGGGTTCCTGACAACAGATCATGCTTTGACAATCCAGTCTTTCTGTTTATACTTTCCGGCTAATCATCGCATCAGTATTTAGGATGTTTCAGAGGAACATCAAGAAGGAGTTGATGTATCTGGGCTTCATTTTTAATTCTACACAGAACTTGTATCACTCACAAAACTGAATCTACTTCTGTCCTATTAAAACAGAAATGTTTCATGAATAGTCATTGTTTTCAAACCCAAACAAGAAAGATCCCTTGCTTTAAAACTACTCTATTGGTTTTTATTTATCTCGCAAACTAGGATGAGAAGAGGATGAGCACAGATGCAACAGAAAAGCAGCACTCACCTCACATAAACATGACGTGATAATAGCCCTTTTCAAAGGCAGTTCACATGCTGTGACGCCTTGAGATGAGTCCCAATGAGAGACCACTTTACATACAGACGATGTATGGCTGTTATTTCCAAAAAGGGCCAAAAATAAATGGTAGTCAATGATCCAAATCTCTTTTTCCTAGTTTCCATATTTATTGAAGGTTTGCCAAGCAAAGCAATGTCCTTGGATGCACAATACATTTTGGGAAACTTTGTTTGGATGTAATAAATCCAGCACAATATCGTCAGACCAGGCAGTTAAATCAGAGTGCATTCATTTAAAAAATAAAGCTACTGTAAGTATATAATACATGTTCCGTTTTTGTTTTCAGTAAATACTTTTCTCATGGACCAATTGACATTAGATTTTCATCAGATGTTGGCAACAACCCAAATGATCCAGGCACAAAAACAAATCAATTCAAATAGTTCCATATATTTACAAGCAGAATGAAATTGAGGTCCAAAGAAGCATAATGTGCCAAATCATAGTTGAGATCCGTCAGTATTTAGAAAACAGTACTTCTCTTTATGAATGCAAATTCTAAATTAGCTGGTGTGGTCCAAATTGTTTGTCCATATCAAGCTTTCTTATTATAAACAAATAACACATGAAGCATCTCATGATGAATAACAACCAAAGAGCCTTCTCAAGACTTTTGCTAACTTATTGTTTTAAAACATACAAATGGTATTAAATATGTATTTCTGGACTTTTGAATTTGTGAATAAGTACTACTGAGGCCACAATCCAGAAATAGGTGGAAATAGTAAAATTTCACCAAAACACAGCCATGACCAGGTGGCCCTCTCATGATTTTTGACAGTATAATCAAAATAATATTAAAACAGCCAATTACCATTTGATGAGAGCTTTAGAAAAAACAATATTAGATAAAAAGTATTCATCAAAATTATAAGAAAGCACTCAATTACAATCTGACTGCACAAGACTCCACTGCTGAAGAAAGAAGTATTACAGATCAATTTAAAGTTTGATAAAGTACATTTGGCAAATACTGGGACACCATAATTAAATCTGTCCAGTCAGAGTCCTGACTTGAATGCGACTGAGAATCTGTGAGGGGAGCTAATGATTAGGGTTATGGCAAGAAGGCATTTCAACCTTGAAGACTTGGATCTTAAAAGCAAATAATTAAAACACCAGTGAGATATGCAAACAGCAGGTCAGGAATTATAAGGATTTCAACCAATATTTTTCAGATGAGTACCCAGAAGACATTTATCAATGCTCATTTTTTTTTAAAAATGGAAGCAGGATGAGGTTTTAAAAGTGCTTTCTGAAATGCAGCACCTCAGGGTTTTCTGTTGAGTTGGTTCTCTTCTTTAAGCAAATACATTTTTTTTGTAAATTGATACTCCTTTTACATAGTTTTATCTTAAAGAGATGCATTTCCTATCAGAAACAGACTTATTTATCTTCAGGGTAGGAATAATTTCAAACGTGACTGTAAATGAATGGAAGATAAGAGACCGCTAGCTCATGTGCTATCAATGCTAACCCATATTACTAATAATAAATCAGCGTGTTGTTCCTAAATTAGAGAAGTTTCAAAAATGGTGTTCATTAGATTGTGCTTTTTTGTTGGTCTGAGCCTTTCTCTGCCTCTTGAAAAACGTGTTTCTTTCCTCTGGCCAAGTTTAACACTGAAGCCAAGATAGCACCAGTTTATCAGCGCTATAACCCACTGACAATGACAATGTAAATGGCAAGAACTGGTACTTTAAGAAGGACTTGCATCAGTCTAGTACTTGAAATTGTTTGGAGGAAAAACTCTTTCTCATACATTTTTATTTAAAAGGGGCCCCGTAATCTGGAAATCACATTAACCGTTTCTTGGTCTCATCACCTTTAGATTTGCTTCCCATCTGAGAAATACATACTTTGAAGCCTTCAGTTATTTTTAGCAGAAAGCAAAGAACATCAAAGACTCCTCAAGCCCAAGATAGAGTTGATTTTCTGGATTCATTACACAGATTCTGTTGCCTGGAGACTCCTACAGAAACAGTAACTCAAGATTCAATACATATATTTCTATGTGTATGACATTCCGTGTATTCTTGTCACTACCAAACACTTGCATGCTCAATATTTAAAAAGGAATGTGTTGAGTATTTTTTTTTTCAATAGACATGGCACGACTAGGAGACCACATCAGCTTCTTCCTGTGCACATTATAGCTCAAAGACACATTTACAGTTTAACAAGGACTATGAATCAACAACATGGACTCACTTCAAAGACATATAGAAAGACAGACATATAAACTCACACACACAGTTCACATATAATACACAAAGACACTTCTAACAATGGATTCTTTTTTCTTTAGACTATATTTTTTTGTGTATACATAAAGTATACAAGATAATTGTGAAGATTTACAGATACCCTTTGCCTAAATTTGTAACAGAAAACAAACATCAGACAGCTTCAATGTTGAAATATAGTGTTTTTATCATTTTAAGTAATTATTGCAGTCTAAACAATATGGCTTTGTCTAGTGAAAAGTCCTATCTGAGCTAGAAAATGAGTAAAATAAAGAAACAGGTTTTACAGTGTGCAGCTTCATCATCAGTACAATTGATCTCTAAATTTATTTACATTGGAACAATGCATTAATCACACACGCTGCATAACTAACCACTGATTCGCCATCAGGTTTTTTTTATTTTTAGGAATGACCGACATGCTTTGTTTTAACGTCCATATATTTAGGTACTTTCACTAAATCGAGATTGTTGCTGAATCACAGTACATCTACTCAAATACAACGTGACGCATCACTGTATTTTTTTTGTGTTGGACTAAAAGATTCAGGAATGTGAAGTACCATATTTTCCAGACTATAAAGCGCACCTGATTATAAGCCAAAACAGCCTATTTTAGGGAAGAACACAAATGTGCACATAAACAAGCGACACCCGATTAAAGCTGTAGCTGTTTTAACATTTAATTCCCATATGTAAGGATTCATGCAGAGGGGATTGTTGGGAAAGTGATGGGTTTTTGGGGAAGCTTCGATGTTATTAACATTCCAACACGTTGGAAACACTTCAGCCGTCTTCTCTCTGTGTATTCAGCAAATCTTCAAGAAAGACAAGTTTGGGCCATATGCTTTCATCACCTCTGAAAGCTTTTTTTCGTCATATTGCACTGAGACAGTTCGTCACGCTCACCATCTCACCATGGTTGCTGTCAAGCGTAAGTGAAGCCGCTGGCGTTCTTTTTCCTTTTTTAAAAGCCAGATGGACTACCTTTAAGTTAAAAGCGGCATCAAATCTATTTCTTCAGTTGTTATGTTTAAATTAGGGTTTTTACATGAAAACTTGTTTTCACAAACTGTCTCGCTCTCGTAATGTCTGTCTGTTCAACTTTGCTTTCATTAATTGCACAAACTTCCTTCTCTCTCTCTCTCTCTCTCTCTCTCTCTCTCTCTCTCTCTCTCTCTCTCTCTCTCTCTCTCGCTCTTCCGGCCTCTTAAAGGCATAGTATCCCTTATGGTAAAGGACGTAACTTGTACAATCCATAGATCGAGGAGACCCTCTAGCGGCCGTTAGCTGTAAAAATCCATAAATAAATCACACCAGATTACAGGCCACATGGTTCAAAACATGAGAAAAAAGTAGCGGCTTATAGTCCGGAAAATAGGGTAATATCAGCTTTTCTTCAGGTAGTGAGATGAAACAGCTCACACACCCGTTCCCCTCTTTCTTGGCCTAAACATTTGTTTTCTGTACATTACAGCAGAGTTTATCACCAGCACGCAAACTGGTGAAGATAAAATAAAAAGAGAGATCTCACCAGGATTTCTTTGGTCTTGATGTTGATGAGCTTCAGTCAAGGTGAACATCTAAAAACAACAATCTTGGTTGCAGTGAAATTGATTTTTGCAGCACGTTAACAAAATACAAGAAACTACTCCCATCTTCGCCTGATACATATATGCACTAAATAATGAGTGAAATATATATTAAAATATGAATTACTGGCTTAAAAGAGCAAATGTTTATACACCATCAATGAAAGGAGCATGGAGGTAATAACGTTCAGTTTTTCAGTGGTAAGTTGTTTGATTGTCTAAGTGAATCAGACTGCTAAAAAATAAATTCGTTTTCATTCCTTCCATGTGTTAAACATGACAAAAAGAAAATTATTCAAAGGGTTGTGGAAGATCTGCTTGAATATCCATAATATTTCCTCATCAAGTTTTCTAGTTTTCAGGCTGCTTAACATTGATATTTTTTATTTTATTTTACATTATGGCAGTTGACAATTTATTTGAAAAACAAAACGAATCTTCTAGGATATCCTGAACATTTTGCAAAAAATAGTACTTTTTAACACAAAATAGATCATTTCAAAAACGGTCTTTGAATGACTACTCCTGACTCACAAATTAAACCCTCAACTACGACTTCCTCTGCAAGAGGAGATGATATGAAGGCACGTGTCCTAAAAACGTTTTTCTAATGTAGTAAATGTCATTGAAAGACCTTCATTAAGCTCGTAAAAGTAGAAAATACCTACTATGATAGCTAAAGCTAGTTGGAAAATATGGTGGCAGTGCTCTTTTAAAACGTGTGCACTGTGGAATGAGGTCCTCCATTATAGGAATGTGACAAATGCTTCAGTCTAAAGCAATAGAAAATAAAGTAATAAAAGGACAAAACATGCACTACCTGGCAGTTCGAAGAGTAATGCAGCCAAACCAAAGTCTAAAGAATGTGATCGTTGAGGAGTAGAAAACAATTAAAATATATAACCTTTTAAAGAAGTAAAATGTCTCTACAAAGGCAGTGTGCAGCCTCTAAAAGTTTGAGAACCCCCCTCCCAGATCCACTTTGCGCCTGACAAATTTTGAAACTCAAACATCTACAATCAAAGCCATCTGACACCATATCTCCACCCAAAGTCCCCGACATAAAGATCCCTGCTTCCCAATCGCCCTGCAGCCTGGCCCAGGCCAGAACGGACCCTGGATTTAGGGTTCGTTTGATTTGCTTCATTTTTTTTGTTTTACTTCTTGAACATATCCTGTAGAGGTCCGGGCAGATACTTCAGCACAGTGTCAAGGATGCTCTCCTCATCCTCTTCATCGTCTCCACAACCTCTTGGGATTGCCTTCTTTGGGCGCGTCAGTGATCCCTCACATGCCTGCTCCATGGCTGCTTTTTCCTCTGCCTCTTTTTCCTCCTTCTTTTTCAAGCCGTACTGTAAGGCAGAAAAGCAGGTGGTGGGAAGAAGATAGAGAAAAATTAATTACAGGACAGTATCCTAATCGCTCAGACTGTAGGAAACTTTCTGAGCTATTCATCAAAACCAATCCCACTGCAAATCAAACACAAGTTGACAACAAAGTGTTAGCATTCCCTGTATTTCTGTAGCAAATTATTGGAACCCTCTGATTTAAAAGTCTATTGTAAGGCTAGCAGACAACAAAGCCAATCTCTATGAAGTCAGAAAAGTCTCATTATAAATAAACTCACGCAGGGTTTTTCCTAAATGAACATGCTCATTCGAAAATGCACATGTTTTGTGTCACAAATGCACACACTGTTGTTCACAAATATAATTTCGAGAAATACTTGTAATATAAATTCACAAATACACATGATCTGTTTCATAAATGCACATGATCTGTTTTACGAATGCACATGATCTGTTTCACAAAAATAATTTTGAGAGAAACTTCAAATATAAATTCACTCAGATCATACAGATCACTGAATATGCATTTATGGACTGCTTCTCATTTGTGAACCTCTCTGTATTTTTGAGCGAATTCTGTCTGGTGAGTGTTGAGACTCCCCTAACCCTAAGGCGTTAGGGGAGGCATTTCCTTTGTGACAGTAATTAAACCTCAATAACAAAGACCAAAAAAAAAAAACATTTTTTGGGTGACCAACCTGTCGACGTGAAGGGATATTAAAACATAGATTTTCTTTACCTTGGTTGTTTATTGTTTTCTAAGAAACAGCACCTCCATTATCGAAAGGGAAGGGAAGAAATTACCAGATCCTCTTCGTCAGTACAATGCCCACACATTTGTTGCAACTTTAGCGTCCCAAACAAAATGTAAATTGAGTCACTGGCAGCCTAATTAAGGATTGGTCCCGAAGGTGCTTCTACCTGCTTCCAAAATCTTACTGACATTGCCTGAACATTACGGTAAAGAGTTGTGCTGCATAGACGTCTACTAGTTGTTTGGGTGATAGTACCATAAGACAGCACTGCTCCACTACTGTAAGTTTCTTTGCTGTTTTTGTAGGATGTAGAAGAAAAGCGGGTGAACAAGATAGTAGCTGTAGTGTGCATATTGCAGGTAGCGACATGAAAAGGAATATTGGCAAATGAGCAGAACCCCACAGCGGGATGGACCACATGTCTCCCATCATTGCATGCTCAGTTCTATTAAAACACAATTTCTGTTTGGTGTAAAATATCAAGTCATTTTCAATCAAAGGGTTCAAGCCAAGGTAAAGTCAGGACTCACTGGTGTGCAAGTTCAAAGCACTTTACAATTTTCTCAAATTGACACTAGTGTTATCGAGGCTTACTCGATTCTTATCCACGAGTCCACATCTCTGGTGTTTCCTAAATAACCTTTGTGTGAAATTAATATTTGTTTTAATGATTTAAAACATTAAATATCAGTATAGAAAAAGCCACAAATGTTCAAGTAAAGCAAATACATTTAAACAGATTTTATTTTCTGATCAAATTTTCTTTCCAATTCACAGTTACAATCAACCTTGTCTTGTTTTATCACATAAACTACACAGGTGGCAAAATGGAAATATGTCAAAAAATCTAAGATCTAAGAACAGACATCTGAGACACCCCACAGACAAGAGGGATCCAATTCTAATCCAAATAAGGGTATAATCATCAGGGTTCCATTGCACAAAAGGAGCCTTTCTAATGGACAAAAAGACTGTGCAATGCATGCAAAGAAAAATATGTTTGAGGAAGAAATTTCTGCAGAATGTCTATGATTTAGTTTTCATTTTTGAACATTGTGTTGATTGGCTGGGGTCAAATATGAATAGATAAAAGCAGGTCAAGTTTTACATACTTAATGCTAAATACACATGAACATCGAAAGACAATATTTATTTGATCGAAAATCCATGTTTATCAATTCTTCAGTATCGATCAGAAGATGAAAAGCTCAAAGGCAGCCCCGTCCATTAGTTAAAGAAAAAAAGTCTGTCAAAGTTAATACATAAAAGACATTTGGAATAGGTTGCCCATCAGAAGCTGCTTATATTTCCTTTGGTATTTCAGTTTTTGTCAGCTACAAGACAAAACCTAAGGTTGAAACGGCCACATTTTAAACTCATTTGACCTACATCAAAAACAACAACCAATCTCAATCATGCCCTTAATAAGGTCAGTGTCATAGTAGGCTTTACAGACGGAGCCACACAAACATCCCACAATGACTAAAATGCATCTTTTGCATCAATAAATAGTTGAGCAGAAACTTGAAGAATGCAGTAGCTGCAGAGCACAAACAGAGTTTGTTGTTGCTATTGTGGCATTTCTAAAAATAGGAAACTGGTGTTTTGCAGCCTGGACGGTTGGAAGTGTTTTTGAGTCTAAGCAGCATTGATCAGAGTGAGGTGTTTTTGATCAAATGAGCCAAAAGCCTGAAGCCTTGTCAAAATTAGGCATTAAAGTAGGACACCGCAACAAAGAGTAAGAAAATGAGGCTAAAACAAAGCCTTTCAGCAAATAAGCTGTCCTATATTAGAGGAAACATTAGTCCTTTATATTTATTCTCATTTTTATAGAATCTTAGTCACATCCATAAGAGAAACTTTTAAATGCAAACTTGTTGCCACAATAACATAAATATGCTGTAAATCAATAACGGATGCTTTAATTTGTATGTGAAAAAAATCCTCCACTAACCACATTCATTGATTGGTGAGCACCAGACAATTAGTCAAAAATCAATTATCATCATTCTAGATTAATCTGGCCATCTCTAACATCAGATTTTCTTATAGTCATCTATAAACATTTACCTTGTCCCTGATGGTCTGCCGTACTTTTTCCCTCTCTGCCTCCATTCGGGCATGTTTGGCCTTCCTCTCCTCCTCCTGTTGCCTGAGCGCCTCCTGTCGCTCCTCTTCTTTCTTAGCTGCATCCGGATCTTTCTCCTCCTCCCCGCCGAGCATCTTACCCATGTCCTTGGTGGCCCCTGGCCCGAGGTCAGACAAACGCACATGGTTAACAAACAACAAACAAGGAGTCAGGTTGTGTAAATTACTCTTTTTCTGAAATTATTTTACTTTAAAGTATTAGATTACATTTAAAGCAGAAAGTTGTCAAATTTTCCATTTAAAACTCAGCATTTGCTGAGATTATGTTACGAGTGGATGCACTGCAGATCCTTAAGGTTTCTCAGAAACAAGAAAGAAGATGAGCCTTAGAGAACAAATGAGGCTGGGGAAGAGACATTCTTCCATCCGGTGTTGACCATCTTTCCCTCCTACCTGTTTGACTACATTATGGCACCGCACACTGATTGTGAATTACACGTTTCAACTTCTGTTTTCTGTTATGTAGCCCATGTATTAAAACATCATCATTTTGTACCTGGAGTTGTTCGCTGTTCGCGCAAAGAGTGACAATTTTTTATTAAAAAATTGAAAAGTAGAGTAAATTAAAAAGCAGAGTAGAGTAACATAAAAAAAAGTTAATAGTGAAGCAAAAAAGGCTTACATTTTCAGATGTTTATTTAAATTAATCCACCTAATAAAGTTTATAAAATCTGGAAGTTAAAGTTTATTCAAAGCTGAATATCATTTGATATTGAAAAGCTTTTCCAAATTTGTTAATGTGTGTATTGGTTTAAAGCAATGGTGCAGGCTGACCAAGCATTGGATAAAATATCCCTGAAAGAGATGCCTCATGATTATTTCCTGTTAGGCTTTTTTTTCTGCATTTGTTCTTAAAAGCAGCTATCGTCTTCATCTTTGATAGCAGATGCTCCCCAGACATCAAAGTGAGTCCCTCCAACATATCAATAATGGTGTTGTTACCTCGTTCCGATCAATAGTAAATACAGGACCACCCGAGAGTGTATGAATTATGGATTGTCCAGCAGAGAAAAAACTTCATCTGAGAAATTGATCTGCCTCTCGGGTGCTGGGGTAGGAGCGGCCTGGCTGGTGGCCTGCTTTTCTGAGAAACCCCTTTATTAGACCAGAACCTGAGAACAGATTCGGCGTGTTTCACGGCTGTGATTGTTCATTTAAAGAAAAGCAAGAAGAGAGTCGAGGAACACCAGAGGGAAATCTATTTTCTGCAACAAATCTTCTTGTGATACTACACCCCAAATTGAAACTGTGAATGACTTTAGGTCATGACACATGCCACACAAGCCTATCAGTACAAATTTCTCAAAGATGTTATGTACCCGGATTTACTTTTTGCAATTCTTGCATATTGTTTTACACTTGTTTGTCATAATCTGGTGATCACACAGGAATTGGACACCACCACCCACTCCACATGTGAGACCTATATAGATTTGACTGGATGGCGGCAAATTTGGAAAATGTATCTGTGTGAAGACAGCCATGATGCTGTCCTGCCTTTTTTTTTTTTGCTAAAAAAGGAAAGAGAACTGCAGGTGGGAAACAGTGTACATAAAATAGTCACCAGTCTTCTTGAGAATCAGTATCTCATCAAACTCATACTCAAGTCAGACCATGCAGTGCTCAGAAGAGTTAAAGAAAAACTTATTCTCACATAGTGGACTGGTAGGCCATTTGCGAGGGTTAGGGACACAACCGCATTCTAAAAGCGCTAAAATACAGTAATACTTGACTGTCCCTCTTATATGGCCTATTTTAATGTTTCAAAAACCAAATATATGAGGTTAATATATGTTAATACACACAGTGGAAACATTCTTAGTACTAAGCTAACATCAACAATCTAATTTATTTCCGTTTTTGGTGGTAGAGCCAATCAGCACCAAGGAAAATAACAGGTTCTCCTGGGATTACTGTTTTGAGCAAATAGCAACTCTAGCAATGCACCTAAGTACTTCAGCTTCCAAAGTGAAATTTTCTTCTGAATATTTTAGAGATTCAGAAGAAAATTTTTGTATAATTGTATTGAAATTACTTTTGCTGTACAGGGCCTTGAGATGACATGTAAATTGCCGCTATATAAATAAAATGAACTGAAATAAAATTTAACTGAATATATACCCACACACAAAACAAAAAAATTAAGTAAAAAATTGCAAATTGGCAAATAATAATTTTTTGTTACGTTCCACAGAAATATCTGGAAATAGTTGAACCCGTAAATACTGACCTGGGATCAGACGGGATCCACTGTACGGCAACAGAATTTGTAAAGCTGGCTTGTAAAGTTGCATAATAGGGCAAACACCTCAAACCCACAGTCAGGCACGGTGGTGGAGGGCTTATGATTTGGGTTTGCTTTGAACTCAGCACCTTGCTATTTTTATGTTGAGCACAAATTCCTCTGAACACCACAGTGAAATGTGAGGGTATCTCTATTGACAGGACCGAAGGATCTGAAACACAGGCTCCAAAACACAACTATCCAAATGCTTTTTTTTTATCAGGACTTGGGGTTATTTATGTTTATGAAATAATAAAATAGTTAAACTGGGGCCTATGGCATAGAAGAAAAAGCAAAGCAATTTAGGGCAAACTGTTCCTTGAAGACGTCAAACATGGCTTCAAGTACACCCTCTGGGGTTAGTGAGCTGAAGGGAGGCAGGTACTGTCGCTCAGCAGTAGACCCACGCAGAGGCCCTAAAGGCCCTGCAGCGCAGTGTGGTGGCAGCAAACCTGAGGCTGACAAATTAGCACTCAGCTGGGGGGAAGAACAGGTAGTGAAATGTTCCAATGGACTCACTGGGGAGTCGGGTTAAGGTCAGACTGCCTGATGTGGGTTCTTCAGAGTGTTAAAACACACAAATAAGTGAAGACATGTTTGCAAACACAGACATGTATTGGCGTCTCTAGCATGATAAGTTAGGTGGGGAACAGCAACTCAACACCTAATTGCAGCAACTAATTCTTCAGTGATGCATGCAATATGACTGATCAATAATAGTGATTGCCATTTTAATGTGATTAATTTAATAGATTCAATATTAATTTAATCTAATTAAAATAGCACACATCTTTTTAATAGCCTACATGAAATTGCAAACAAAGGGTTGTTGTTCTTTCATCTTGGCAAACTTTTCAGTCACTGTATAATGTTTCAAATATATCGGTCTTTATACAATATAAATCCATAAAGAACGATTCTGTTTTACTGATTAATTAAAGCCTGCCGGTCATAGAGCTCCACAGCAACGTTTGGTGGGGCTGGACCCCTCCGGCCCCAAATGTAGAGATGCCACAGCCAACAAGTAAGGTCAAAGATGAAATCTCTTTGACTTACTTAATTTTGCATAACATTAAAACTTATAATTTTTTTAACAACAAAAAAGTATTTTATTTTGGTTGATGCTGAACCCAAATTCACAAAGAGGGAAACATTTCAGCCACAGTCTTGAAGATGATAGAACATAAATTATATTAAACCGATGTGTCCTTATTTTAGTATTCAAATAAATGAACAACTTGAACAAAAATTTACATTTGACTCACAAACAGATACAACTACAATGACTAAAATTCTAAAAAGTAACAAATTGAGAGCAGACGTGTTAAGACTAGGCTTAAGTCTCAAACTGATCTTGACATACTAC
Organism: Apricaphanius iberus; assembly: GCA_028564705.1. Lineage (NCBI taxonomy): Eukaryota > Metazoa > Chordata > Actinopteri > Cyprinodontiformes > Aphaniidae > Apricaphanius > Apricaphanius iberus. The sequence goes on from JAPXFQ010002982.1 coordinate 2,150,933, forward strand.
TAGAGGACAAAACACTTAGATTTATCTGGCTTGGTAATGTAAATTCTGTCTTTGACCATTGTGGTCCATATCTGTTATTGTCTACTGTCCTTCTATCTGTCCTTTTCTGCTCTACATCTCACTTTTTTGTGTCTCAGCTTATAACATGACGTTTCAGGGCAAACATTTTCATCTAGTCTCCATGTTCTTTTTATCTTTCAGCAAAAAACAAAAATCTTTTTTTTTCTTGTCCTCATTTTCATTATTTTCATTTTTTTGCCACTTTCCAATGTTTACATTAGTTTGGCTTGGTTCTCTAAAACAAACTCACAAATTTTGACAAAGATTAAGCTTTGTTATTATACATCTCTGGTTATTATTTTGTGTATTCAGCATTCTCATTAATTATTGTTGCTTAACAACATTTTTTTATTTATTAGATAAAACCAGTGTATTGGAGAACTAAAAACCATTTTGAAGACCAGACAGTTGCAGATAATGGCCTAAATACAACAGACAATAGGCACATTTCTCATATTAAATCTTCAAAGTAATTCTACCGGCCATTCATGGTATGCGTATGTCTCCATTACACCGTGTCGGGTTGATAGGGCCATTTTATGAACCAACCACATACCTGAATGGGGTATGTGCTTGGAAATGGCCAAGTAGAGTCGATAGGAGGAAGCTGTGGTTAACACATGCTGATTGGTATTAACTCAGAGGTAAATTATATCAGCAGACATAACCAAACAACTGTTATTTGTAAAATTGGAGAAAAGAGTTGCTGACAATTTAGTGTACAACAACATAGCACACACAAAGCAACCATCCCTCCCTCTTGCATTGGTAATCTCTTGTTATTCTCTGCTGCTGTGGGCAGCTTTTGGCGCTGATTAGTGGTGGCACTCACCACAAAAATGGTCGTGATATGCTGACATTTTAAAAAATTCCTTAAAGGGACAATTTTTTATGGAGACTCAAGGCCTGAGACAAATGATCCAGCAGATTTACCCGGTCGGCTTTTCCCCTCCCAGAAATGTCCCAGAACTTGTCAAGAGGAAATGTGCCTTATGTGGGTGGAAAACTAACTCTGCAAATCACTCGGAACACATCATCCCCATGTTCTAACAGTGAGGTGGTAGCATCATCCTATGGGGGTGGTTTTCTTCTGCAGAGAAATCAACCAGAGTTGGTAAGAAGACAGTTGACACTAATTGACCAGTAACGAGTTCAAACAGGTGCAGGTAATATAGGTAATGAGTGGAGAACAGGAGGGCTTCTTAAAGAAGAACTCACAGGTCTGTGGGAGCCTAAATTCTTACTGGTTGATATGCGATCAAATACTTATGTCATGCAATTAAATGGAAATTAATTATTTAAAAATCATCCACTATGATTTTCTGCACTTTTGTTTTAGATTCTGTCCGTCACAGTTGAAGACTACCTTTGATGCAAAATACAGACCTCTACATGTTTTGAAAGTGGGCTAACATCAAAAATTAGCAGTATATCAAATAATTGTTCTCACCACTGTATATCTCTCTCCGTGTTCCTTTCCTATTTTACTTCTTCCCTTTCCTCTCTGCACATTATCAAATCCACAAAATATTTAGACTTTGCACAATTGCTGCACACCAACTGTTTACTACATCTTCCATTTTAAGCCTGGAAGCTAAACACCCCCTTTTTTTTTACCAAGGAACATCGGCTCCAAGATTTTGAATTGATTCCTTCAGATGTCTTTGGTTCTAAATGCCTTCATAAAACATGAAGGTGGCACCCTAATTGTTAATGGTCGGCTGAACCAAATTCTATTGCACTTCCTGTAGCACAACAATGAATCATTTCACTTCTACTTCACATTTATGCATCATGCAGTTATGATAAAGAATAGAAGAAAAGAAAGCTGGAAAGCATAAGGAGTGAAGGAAAAAAGTTAAAATTGGGGAGATGAGGAATACATCGCTAACTCCTCCTCCAGCATGTCAGATGGATGGCAGTGCTGCAGGGGTGGAAGGGTTTGAAAAATTGAGCTAATTTAAATAATGGATCACCTCCATCTACAAATTACGCCCTCATAAGTCACAAGACAGGCTAAAGTCCTGCACCATTCATCAGCTGACATGATCCTGTTTGCTTTGTAGCACTAACACCTGTTTGATCCTCACACAGGAACCTAACACGCCCATACCAAAGTGCTGCTGAGCAGCACAAACGGTCTGGGTTTTGGAGGCTTTAATTAAACTGGCTTTCAGCTGCAGGTTATCACAGCATCCTCGCCTGCTCATCTTTCCTGCACCTGCACAGGAAATTAAACAGAAGACTGGAACCGTCCTGGTCCGAACCACCTAATACTGATCACATAGAGATTATCTCCCCCTGATCTTTCAGTTCATCTTTCTTATGAGAATAGAATGTCACAGGTTTGATTTCCGGATATAGGAAGTAAAAGCAGGCTGTGAGAGTCGGAAGAAGAACTGACAGCGAAATGGACATTCGAGACGCTGCTTTAAATCCTTCATGGGGTTTTGTATCAGAAATTAATTTCAACAACATTTCCTTAACTTGAAAAAAAAAGGCTTTTGATAAATTCAGCACAAAAGTAAAAATTAAATTAAATTAAACAGGGGTCAGCAGATGTTTCGTATACCTCATGCCTCAGCCAGAGGCATGGGCAAGAACGTGGTTTGACTCAACCTGTGACTAGAGTTTAAAGTGAAATTCAGAAAATAAATCTAAGTCAGTTAAAGTTCCACTCCAAGTGCTGGTTGCGCTATAGTGGCTTTCCAATCACTTCAATTTGTACATTAATATAAATCCAGCTGAGTGTCAGGCAAATAAGAGGCTCAAGTTCAAAAAGAGAGGATCAACTGCACTCAACTGGTTCTCTGTGGGTGGTAAATTATGACCTTTTAGCTTGAGATGGATGGTTGGACGGAAGCGGTTGACAGAGCCAATTAAAATGCAAAGAATGAAGGCGGTAGCGCATGGCTTTGCTGCATGTAGGGACAGGATGGAAGGTCAATTCCAGGGAGGAGTGCACATCCAATGTAATGATGAGAAAAGGAAGAACCAATTGAAAGAAAACAGTGACAGAACTAAAATAAATATAATAATTTGGTGGATGTGTTCATTTCTTTAAGACATGCAGGATTTGAATTAATTGCTTCCTTGTTTTATGTGTTGGCCAAGAGTTTGGCCGTCCAATGCCAACCACCACAACTGAAGAATTATCCCTCTTATTTCCATAAAAAAAAAAAGATTTTCATTTCCTGATGCGACTGCTCAAAATAAGACTTTTGTTGACTGTCGGTCAATACAACATGGATTCCTCTTTTTGTACAACTCCTCTCTGATTGGTCCACCCGTCATACCTCTGTTGCATTCTCTGAAGCCAGGAAATTATAAAACTATATCCTTCATTGATGTGATAGGATGGCTTAGTTGATATAAACGTACTCCTTCTAGGGTAAAAAAATTTGAGGCTTTATGAAATTTGAGATCACCCAGGCCAGGCGACTCTACTGGATTTGGGCCTTGGTAAAATCTTCAACAACTTCGTCAGAAAATGGGTTCTAAAATTCCCAACTGTAAAACATGGTAGTAGTAGCAACACAAACTAAAGTTACCTCTCTTCAGATTAAAATTGTTTTCTTTGTAAAGGTGAAATAAATCATAATCACTTCCTATAAGGGCTGGGCGGTATACTGAAAATTTAATATCGAAATTGATGACTGTTACCGACGTCATTTTGCCCGTGCCCGGTAAATTTGGTGTGTAAAAAAAAAAAAAAAAAAAAAAACATGTTTTAGTTTAGCGTTGCTCTTGTCCCTTTAAGAAATCAGCGTTGCCTTAAGTCACGTGACTATGCACAGTAATGTGACATACAGAGGCAATAATACTCAACTGAGAGGAAAGCACTGCTAACGCAGTTATTGTGTAGCTCAATTTAACAAGAGTGTAGACTCGTCTACCGACTGTTTCTGGTGATGTGGTCATTGTTATCATCCACATATTGTTATCGAGGTGAAATTCTCAATATATATATTTATTTTAGCTCATATCGCCCAGCCCTACTTCCTATCAACTTTTTTTAATATTATCTTTTTGGAATGGGCTAGCCAGAAAGTTAAAGATGGAAAAATGAAACATTGGCAAGTAAAACTGTTCCATGTTGATAGATATTCACCAAAGCAGGCTAATAGTGAGTGAATGATTTTGTAACATTATGTGACTGTTAATTGCAGCTTTTGTTTTTTGCATGTTTTCTCTGTAACATAGGCTATATAGTTTTCCATCTATCCATCAAATATCTATGCCACTTATCTTGAAAGTGTCACACGGTGGGCTGGTGCCTAGCTTTGGCGGCCATTGGTCGACAGACAGGGTACACCCTGAACAAGTTGCCAGACCATATTTGTTGTATTTTTCTTCACCAATGTCACAAAAAAAGTTGAGGAAACTTTAAATGAGAAACAACATGTTTGTAAGCAGGTTGTGCTGCTTCATTAGGTCTCCTCAGAATCAATGAAACTTATTGAGGTTAAACAGCAACTACATTAGGTCTCTCAGTGATTAGGCAGTGGAAACGCGGAAAACATGAGTAAAAGTCAAGGGTAGAAGATTGAAGGGAACAAATGTAAAGTAAGAAGACAAAGGAAATAATGCTGAAATGACTAAATTGGATTAAAGGAGGAGGATAAAAGAAAAAAGGAAGTACAGCAGAACACAAGTGGTGAGAGCTGGGCTGAAGGAGGGAGACGAAGGGGCAAGCTGAGTTGTAAAGGAATAAATCTAATTTCATTGTGGCTTGGTGGTCATTGAACTGATGAAAGTAGATGAGGGGGATGATTTAAACAGGGATGACCTCTGGGCCCAGGGGCCCTTGGCTTACAAGAAGATTCACACTGACATCTTTATGTTGTTCTCAGTGAATGAGAGGAGACATGGAGGTCAAAAGGTTTGAAGGAGAAGCAAGATGAAGATTGTGGGACTTTTGAAGATAAACTGACACCAGGAAAGATTTTTATGTTGTTCATGTTGTGAGAAGTTACGGAGTCAAACAGTCTATATTTTAAGGCATGCTCATATCAGCAGAAGATTTAGGTTTTTATTGTCTGTAGATGGCATGGCTTCTAGAGGGATCAAAACAGAACACTTAGAAGGTCCACCTTTGATCCAAAGCTGGAAAAAATATCAAATTTGAATCATTTTGTTTGCTAAATCTGTCATTAATTATTCTTTACTTCAGGCTTTTCATGTGTTGGTTTGGATTCTACTCTGATCTGTTCCTTCTTTAACTTGTCAGTCTGGTGTTCTTGTGCACTTTTAGCTTCCTTTGGTAATGTTCCCCCACAGCCGCCCTACATTCACCCAATCATACTCACCTGTTTCACTCCAGTTATTACTCCGCCCAGCATAAAGGGTTTCGCATGCGCTCTCTTGCCTGTATTCCTCTGCTGTCTCTGATTTTTTGCCATCCTGGGCTCAGTCTTTTTTTTTTTAAATAAAACTTCGTCATATTATAATTCTGCCTGCCTCCTGCCTGCACTTGAGTCCAGTATACCAAAAATTTAGGAAAACACCAAGATATGTTTCTAACAGGAACCTTAGATCATTTCCCATGTCTTTTTAATTTTCTGCAGTAGCTTTTTTTGTGAAGGTGCAACATTCCGGATAATTAGATGACGAGCGAAGTTATTAGTAATGTGGCAGGCTCAGTACTGATAAACACAAATATCACATGCTTTTTATTCAATAAACACAACATCATTAATGTGACATGGAACATTCAGTTGAGTTTGCACAAGGTTTCCTGGATCTTTGGTAAATATTTCCCAACTAAAATGTTTAGAGTAGAGGTGCATTGAGGCTGTAGTCACATACTTACCACCTAAGGCTTGCTTCATCACAAAATCCATGGTTCGTGCTGCTTGGTAAAGTAGATTTTCTCAAAGCCAAAGAACACCGAGCTTGTGACCACCAAACCTGAAGGTGTCTCGTTGTTACAATTATCCTTACTTTTCTCTTCTTCTGTTGTTATGTCAAACAACTCTCTGCAAGACAGGAAAAAAACAAAGAACATCATCAACTGATATAACTTTAATTTACACACATCAAACAGGCTTAGAACACTGACATCTTTTCCTCTGTGAGGGAAATGTACGGTTATTGGACAGATAATGAGATCTTTATGACACTCATTCTCCCTCTGGCAGGAATCCCATTCTTAGAAGAGTGTCGATCAATACTGAGGCCTCGCTCTGTTCTTGAATCCCAACAGATCAGTCATCACAGTCTTCTAAACCAAAATATATATTTCATAGAAAATTATTGCTGTGATTACTTCACTCACCTGAATCACCCAGCTTGTAAGAGGAAACCAGTCCATATCCAGCTAACTGAACATAAAGATGTAAAAAAGAAAGATTGAAATCCCCTGGATAAGGTTTACACCTGTTCATAAATGTGTATTCTTTTTAAATTTCAGTGATTTGGCCATATTTTAGTGTTGTTTGAAAGGATAATTTATTAAAACCTACAGTCCCCCCCCCAAAAAAACACAGGAAAGTTTCCTAATAGCTCAACAAATAATACTTAAGTCAGAAATTATAAGATAAATACGTATCTATATCTACATACTTATACATATGTTTATGAAGTAAAAAGCTTATTACTGTTGCATGAAAACATTGGTTCCATGAACTGCAGAATACAGTGCTGTGCAGAATTATTAATACTCCGTGAAGCTTAACTTATTAAAATGTTATGTGATAGGTCAACATAAAGCAGTATGTAACTGTGAAGTGGAAAAATGTGATAGTTTTTAACCTTTGGCACTGATTAAAATTGCGAAACTGTGGCATATATTTATATTCAGCCTCTCAGCTGATTGTCTTCAGAAGTCAGCTAGTTAGAATAACAGTTTTTCTATGTGTAATTTCCCGTCTGTCTTACTCCAGATGTTCTGTAAAGAACTCAGAAGTTTGGTAGAGAAAATTATTAGACATCCAGAATTATGACATTCTCCATAAACCAGACAGGTCAACAGACAATTGTAGACAACCTTTCCACCTGACGAGTAGTGGTGCCGATATAGTCACTGGGTCCATTTCCACCGCATGCGAATCAGAGCAAATCGGATGTGTCTCAGAAGCGTTGTGTGGCAGCCCTCTCATAAATACACTTGGAAGGTCTATTTTTTTTTACATGCTATGCATCTAAAACTTGTCGATCTTCGCAGTTTCAATTGGACCAGGCGGAAAATCAGACAAGGAACGGTGTAAAGCAACTGGGAAATTTCGAAATATAAGAGATGCAGAGATTTCCAATTGCTTAACTATGAAAAAATAAAATGTCATTATTTAAAACATCCGGGTGGAAGTCAGTCGGTATGTAGGTCTAATTTTTTTTGGCTTTTATCACAAACAATGAGAATTTAATCCCTGAAGTGGAGAATCAAATTATATGTTAGTGATCACTTTTACAAGGACTACATAAAAAAAAGAGAAGAAATGGACAGAGATATGTGCGGTTTTGGGAGAGGATGGTGAGTTTATGATACTTATTAACATAGAATTTGTTTTTTTCCCTGTATACTACCCATTATATTATGCAATAGCAATTCTCCTGTGATTTTGTGATCTCCTGGCAGCAGTTGGCATTCATGTGTGATACGTGTCTAAGACATTACCAGTGTGAAGGGAGGTGCTGCTGAACTGGCGAGTAAAACACATCTATAACATTACGCGTTGCAAACCTGTGCGGTGGAAAGTAGGAATGAAGCAGGACTGGTTATAAAGCAACATCCCAAGCTAAATCCACAACCTGAAGGTAATTTTCTTTTGAGCACAGTTAGTGTTTTTCACATTGCTTTCAATCCTTTTGTCTATGACATTTATGCAATTATAGCCTAAATGTATTACTGTATGTGTTCTTAATGTTGCCCTGTTAAATATTGGATCAGTTACACCAATGTCAACCAAGATGAAATCATTCAGCTTTATTGCACCTAGTGAACCAGGACAGCACTCTAATTTAAATTGGATCCAACCCCGCTCTCCTTTCGGTGACTGCCCATTGCCATTATGTTATACCAATATTTGCCAGAGCTGAATTGAACGGGGCTGAAATGATATGGGACAGAAGATTGGGCCACTTATTCTGGGAGGTAACAGGGGAGATGTGGCAGAGCGGGACAGCAATCCATTTTCAACTGTTTCTAACGCTTCAGGGCTAGAACCACCTGATTTCAATTGGCATGAAAATGCACCTTCTGTCTAGACAGAAAATGGTAGTACTGCATATGTATGCTAATACCAAATCAAGGGCATTGCATAATATGAGGAAAAGTCATGTGAGAAATACCTGTGTGTATTTTTATTTACGTTTTGGCTGGGCCGGTTGTAGAATCTGAGCAAACTCAAAGAGGGGAAATAATCCGAAAAAAAGAAGAAAGAATCGTTATTCAGAAATAATCTTCTTTATCTGGATGGAAGATGTTTGCATGGGTGGAAATCACACACAGGGTCTGGGACTAATCACAAATCACAGATGTAGGAAAAGGACATAATTATGACTATATCGCATATAGGAGATGCAATATTGTTAGAGACGGAGGCTGTTTTCCTGCTAAGGCATCTGCTGATGTCCTGAATCATTACCCCTCTCTAAAACAAAGTGGTGTAGTATTGTAATCAAATAAACTACATCTAAACTCAACTAAACTGCACTGTCCAGCTCGTTTTGGGGTATCCCAAGGCCTTTTTATTGATTTAAATTTTCATTTCATCAGATAGGCCAGATTCAGTTTAAAGGTCTGTTTCTAAAGGGAGACCAGTTGTTGATCCAGGGGGTCCTTGGTCATATTCTAGTGAGACATGCCCAAAAAACCCTAAAGGAGGCACCCTGGGAGAACGATTGAACCACCTTAACCGTCTGCTTCTGATGGGCCAACGGCTTCACTCTTATCCCTGCTTTGAGTTTCTCACTGTTTCTAAGGCTGAGCCGAACCACCCCATGGAGAAAGCTCATTTCAGCTGCTTATGTCTCGCTCCTGCATCATGATCAATATCCTGATGATAATAGTTAGAGATTGGAACATAGACAAGCAGATAAATTAAGAGCTTTGATTTTTCGGCTCAGCCTTAATGTTTGCCATGACAGATTGGAGCAGGAACAGCATTACGACCTACAAGGGCCCAATTCATGTCTTTTCCGCTCCATACATCCATTACTCATTAACAAGACATCAAGATAATTTGACTCCTGGAGCTGAGGCAAAGACTGACTCCCTGACCTGGTTTAGAAATTGACAAACAGAGAATAAAGACCAGCATCTTTATCATCTTGCTCACAGTAAGCATGCCAAATATCTACTGGTATATAAAGCTTGTCAAGTATTTCTTTAAATGGATGTAAAATCCAAACTACCACATGTAATTTGGAAGCTTTCATGTGAAGAATGAATATCGTATGAGTTATGTTGTAACCAATGATTTACACAGTATAAAAACAGAGATAACTTTGTTAATTTCCTACTGTCATTGAATTGGAGAATATCCTTCATTTTTTAGGTCACTTAAGATTAGCAACAAAATGTGTATTACCAGAATTATAAGCAATTACCTTCTTTAAATTAAGAAAATGTATACATTTAATAAGTATTTCAAATAATGTGTTTTAAATAGTACATTAAATATAACATTTTTTGTCCAAGATTTTTTGCGACACTGATTCAGTATTTCCACTCAATGTTAAAGTGCACCAGTCCCTCCTGCTGCTAAACATCAAGACAGCATGACCTTAGGAAAACCCATGTTGGTTCAGGACACGTTTCACTATGGATAATGTCACTCTTGTTTGAGCTTCACCAAGCATCTTCACGGGGTCCGTTGCTTACCAGGAGTTGATGTACCTATTTCACACCAAACCACTTTTAGAGTCGGGCATTAACAGGAAAAACTTGGTCTGTTGTAATATCCTATGATAAAATGAGATAGAAATGGGTCTTTTAATGCTATATGTGTAAATATCCGGTTCCAGGTGCATATGTTAACGAACCTCTTGTGAGTTTTATGTATATGTATCAACCAGATTCATCATGTGGTTAAACAAGCACATTTTTGCAGGAAATAACTGTAATAAAGTATATAATAAAACAAAAAATTATTTCCGTTTGTTACATTTAGATTTTTTTGAGTTTCCACAGAGATGTCTGGTGCTTTCATCTGTCCCTTCCATCCAGCTGCAAACTGGGCGAAGGATTTTAATGCTTTTATCTTCTGCATTAATGGTATGGTCTGTGTGGTGATTGTGCTCTGGCAAAATAGCAGTTCTCTTATCTTTACAGAGACAGACTCCAGGACTCAGTAATAGAATAAGGGAAAGATGTGGCTGTTGAACAATAGCATCAGCTAGGAAAGGATACACAATTCTTAACCTTGACATACAATCATTTTTGATTGTCTTGCATTGCAGTAATTGTGCATTTATAAAGTCCAAAGGAAACATTCCTGTCTTTAGTAAACCTGAAACATTTCAGCTGTCTTAGACAACACAATAATATCATAATTGTTTTTGGTAAAAACCATATAATCATGCTTCTCTTAAAGAAAACTAGCACCGCTTCAGATAAACACGGGAACAATTCATCAGAGAGTTTTACAAAACATTGCTACCTGCCTCCAGTAGTACTTCTCAGACTCTGGAGAATGAACGGGTGTTTCGTTATATAACACCCTTATCAGTGGGCGAATAGCTTTGGACCGGAAGCTGGAGAAGCTCTGCAGCATACTGAACTTTTTGGTTCTGGTGATAGTGGAAGAGCTTTGGAATCTTACATAACCCTGTCTTTTCACAGAGAACCAAATATATACTATACAATCAGTGATGACTGTGCCTGAGGGTAAGCCTCCCTCGCCTCATCTTCCAAAACCATTTCCTTTCCATCACTTTTTGGTCTTCTTCTTAATTTTCTTTATCATTATTTCATAATCCAGGCGCTGGCAGCAGTGCATGACGTGGGATAATGTTATCAGGGCCTGGCAGGGTGGCTCACTGATCCGACCCACTTAATTGGAAGTTGTTTCCGAGTTTACCGGCAGAAGACGGGGATGGGGAAGGCAGCGCAAGCATGTTAGCTCAGCATTTTGATGGGAGCTGAACAAAAGGAGATGAGGGAAGAAAAAAAGCGGATGACTTTTTTTGTACAGAAAACATGGTTTCTCTACTGGCTCTTAGAACAAGAGCAACAGGGATGGATCATGTGATATTTACTGTTTTTCTAAAATATAATAATATATAAAATTAAATAATATACATGAGCACATTTTTTTTATTTATTTACTTATTATTTTTAAGATGGTTGCTCTCAGTAGCAACTGACATCATCTTAAGAAGTGATTCACATATAATAACTTACAATATGTTTGGAAAAAATCATTAATACTAAAAAGCGTAAGTGGGTTTTGAATTTTGTCTTTAATACATCTATACCTAAAAATATAATCCAGAGCAAAAACGTACAAAATCACTATAGACCGATATCTAATCTTCCCTTCTTATCTAAAATTCTTGAGAAAATAGTTGCACACCAGATATGTGAGCATTTAAACAATAATGAGCTGTTTGAGACGTTTCAGTCAGGCTTTAGAGCTCATCATAGCACTGAAACAGCTCTGGTAAAGGTTACTAATGATATTCTCATAGCCTCAGACAATGGACTGGTGACCATTCTGGTCCTGTTAGATCTCAGTGCTGCCTTTGACACTGTTGACCACAATATTCTCATAGAAAGGCTTCAAAGTGTCGGTATAATAGGAACAGCACTAGGTTGGTTTAAATCTTATTTGTCTAACAGATTTCAGTTTGTTCAGGTAAACAATAGATCTTCCTCAACCTCAATAGTTACTTGCGGAGTACCACAGGGTTCAGTGCTTGGGCCGATTCTCTTTACTATATATATGCTTCCTATTGGTAAAATAATTAGGCAGCATGGGATAAAATTCCATAGTTACGCAGATGATACACAGCTATATCTATCCATAAATCCTGATGAATCCAATCAGTTAGGTAGACTACAGGCATGTCTGGAAGACATAAAAACTTGGATGACTCTAAACTTCTTGCTTCTAAATTCTGATAAAACAGAAGTTGTCGTCTTTGGACCAGAAGCTCTGAAAAAGAAACTACTTAGTCAGCCCCTTCACCTGGACGGCATTAAATTAGCCTCCAGTAATAAAGCAAAAAACCTCGGTGTCATTTTTGACCAAGATATGTCTTTTAGAACTTACATTAAAGAAGTCTGTAGGATTTCCTTTTTTCACCTTAGGAATATTGCAAAAATTAGAACCATCCTGTCCAGGAATGATGCTGAAAAACTAGTCCATGCCTTTGTTACTTCAAGGCTGGATTACTGTAACTGTCTATTATCAGGTAGTCCACAGAATACAATTAAAAGTCTTCAGTTAGTTCAAAATGCTGCTGCTAGGATTCTGATGAATATTAAAAGAAGAGATCACATTTCCCCTGTTTTAGCTTCTCTTCACTGGCTCCCAGTAAAATCTAGAATAGAATTCAAGATCCTCCTTCTGACATATAAAGCCCTTAATAATCTAGCTCCATCATACATAAGAGACCTGATTGTTCCATATGTTCCTAACAGAGACCTTCGCTCTCAGACTGCAGGTTTACTGGTAGTTCCTAGGATTTCTAAAAGTAGAATGGGTGGCAGATCTTTCAGCTATCAGGCTCCCCTCCTATGGAACCGGCTCCCAGGGTTGGTTCGTGAAGCAGACAATTTGTCTATCTTTAAAACTAGGCTAAAAACTTTCCTCTTTGACAAAGCTTACAGTTAGAGATATGTTTATAGGTAGTTAGAGTCAGGTCAGACAGGTAGATAGGAAGAGACAGGTTAATGTTAGTAGTCAGGCAGAGTGTCAAAAGTTAGGAAGAGATAGGAAGAGGTAGAGTAGCTAGGTAGAGATAGATTAATGTAAGCCAGGTAAAGATCCGGAGCCGGTCGCGGCTTACCGCCGCGGAAGAAATGTGCCCCACAGGGGCCAGCCAGCGCCGGAGAGAGGTCCCTCAAGGGGATCCTCCCGCACAGTGCGGCCGCCCATTACCTGCCGGGTTGAATCCCCCGGGCAGACTGTGCGGACCCCACCCGTTTATCTCTTAAACGTTTCTCGCCCTCTTCAACTCTGTCCTCTCAGTTCTGTCTATTTTTCCTTAAGATAGTTGTCGACTATCGGTCTCGTGCCGGTATTTAGCCTTAGATGGAGTTTACCACCCACTTTGGGCTGCATTCTCAAACAACCCGACTCCGAGAAGACCCCGGCATGACGGGGGCCGTTACCGGCCCTACACCGTCCACGGGTCAGGAGGACTCAGACAGAGTGTTGGTAGCCAGGTCTCCTAGTAGCTAGGAGACAGGTTAATGTTAGTAGCTATGCTGCTTTAGGCTAGGCTGTTGGAGGACATTATTAGGGTCTGTTCCTACTTTCTCTCCTACTTCTCCCCAACTGCATGATGTGCTGTCAATTCAAGCACTAACCTGTTTTCTATTATAGTAGGTGCTCCGGATTAGCCCTGCTTGACGACCCTGACTAAGATGGCATTGCAGTGACGGAAAATTCTCCACGTCCTGCAACAAACTTGTGCATCAGTTCTATTGCTCTTTCTGTGTCTCTGTTATGTATTCTCCAAGCCACAGACGGTCGCGGCAGATAACCGCTTGTGCTGAGCCTGGTTCTGCCGGAGGTTTCTTCCTGTTAAAAGGGAGTTTTTCCTTCCCACTGTCGCTGCATGCTTGCTCAGTATGAGGGATTGCTGAGAATTCCACGACGCAATCTTCTGTGGTTCTGTAATTTCTACACTAAACATTGTATTGTAATAACTCTTTTTGTAAAGTGCCTTGAGATGACATCTGTTGTGAAATGGCGCTATATAAATAAACTGAATTGAATTGAATTGAAATTGTTTAGTAAAATTGGTACTAATAAAGCTGATTTGCGAAAGGTCTTAGAGGTTTGTTAGAGCACTGTTTCTTAAGCCTGGTTCTCAGAGCCCACTGTCCTGCTGGTTTTAGGTATTTCCCTTCTGCCACACACCTGACCTGAATAACTGGGTGATAAACGGGCTTCTGCAGAACTTAATGGCATGCAGGAGCTACAACTATCATTTGAATCAGCTGTGCTGGAGCATATATGCAGGTAAAACATGAAGGACAGTGGGCTCTGAAGACCAGGGTTTAGAAACACTGTGTTAGAGAACATTCAAGAACAAACAGGATCATGAGAAACAAGTAAAAAAGCAGAACATAAAGGAGAAAGTTCAGGATATATTTAGAACAGGATTAGTTTCAAAAAATATGATCTCAAACTTTAGATATCTCCAAAAACTCTGTTCATTCCATCATCTGAAAATGGAAATAGGACAGTACAACTACATATCTACCAAGACACGTATGTCCACCTAAGTGGGCTGATTAATGGGACATTATTCAGTAAAGCAGCAAATGGCCCCGTGGTAAAACTGGAGGAGCTACAGATATTCACAGCTTAGGTGGATAAATCTTCTGACAGGATAATTAACTAAGAGCTGTGCACTTTGCCCTTAATAGAAGCATTGCAAGAAATAAAGCGGCTTAAAGCTTACTGCAATCCAAGCACAGGAAACAGACACGTGAGAAAGGTTAAACTGAGCTTTTTAGGATATACAAAGCTGTGTGGTGGAAAAATAGTACTGCACATCACCATGGAAACACTGATCCATCTGTGAACAGATGATACATGTGACCTAACCATATCAAAGGTACCACCCCCTAAACTGACAGGTCAACCTGTTCATGTGTTAATGTATGATTGGCTGATTTGTATTACTTCCTGTATGACGTTGTGTATTTAAATTGTGATTGTTTTTTTTTTAAATGACGAAAGACTTATGAAGACTGATGATGGCCACCTGCTGAAGTGTGTTGGTCTATCAATAAAGTTGTTTTATCAGTACTTCCAAGTGTCGCTTGAGCTCCAGTCTCACTTGACCCTTAATAGAAGCATGGCAGGAAAGAAAACTAAGGTTTACGGGAATCCATGTACAGGAAACAGAAAACGTGGAAAAAGGTGAAACTAAGTTTTAAGCATACACAAAGCTGAGTGTTGGAAAACTAATACTGCACATCTCCATGGAAACACCAACCCCAGAGTGAAACACGGTGGTGAAATGAGAGTTTTCTTCAGCAGAGACTTCATTCAAAGTCCTAACCCAAATCCATGAGAGAATCTGTGGCAAAAGTTCAAAACTAATGTTCATTAAAGTCCTCTGTCCAATTTGCCTGAGACTAATTTCACAAAGAAGAATGAACAACTTCTGTCTCTAAAAAATTCAAGCCTGGTAGAGATTTTGGTAGATGTTCTAGAAAGTACATGTGATGAACAAAATTTGAAAAAGTTAAAGGGTTTTAAATACTTTTGTAAGGCCATGTTCCTGCAGGTCAAATTTTAGAAACTTCCTTGATAAAGTTCATTTTTACAGTTACTGACCTTTTCCTGATCCACCTGCAGGGTCAGCCTCTTCAGCATATTAGTTTATTATAATACAGTCACGCAATGTTTGTACATCTTTTACAGCTTTTTTTTTCATTCCGCCAGAAAAACACTGTCTTTTTAGGGCAAACAAAAATAATTTCGCTCTATAAGCAATTTTGATCTTTAAGCCATAAGAAAAGGTAAATAAATGAATTTCCAAAGACAGCACACATTTTAGTAAGGTATAGTCAACGTTATTTACTTCAACTACAGCAATGTTAGTCTTAGATTTTGACCTCCATGAACATCATAAAGAAGCTCAAACAACCTGCACAGTAGGTACATCAGTCAAATTCCTGACAAATATCTGCTGTCAAATTCAAAGAGCGCCTGAGACAAATGCCCCACAGGTAATCTGTCATCCTGTGATGACACAAAACTGACAGCCAGACCACAAAGGGAAGAGGGAAATAGGAATAGAAAAGGTTCGGTCCACCTGTCTCTCTAATAAAACTACTTTTTAAACATCATCAGAGTGAAAATTCCAACTTTTTTAGCCAACTTGGTGCACTGGTTAAAAGATGTAAAGTCATGCTGAAAGCAACTTAACTATTGAAAAAAATTTGTTTTGTGGCTTTAACACGTCCATCCATCCATCCATTTTCTGAACCGCTTATTCCTCAAGGGGTCACGAGGGGGCTGGTTCCTATCTCCAGATGTCAACGGGCGAGAGGCGGGGTACACCCTGGACCGGTCGCCAGTCCATCACAGGCTTTAACACATCTTCCCATTTATTCTAATTTTTATTGAACAACAATCCAAAAGATAATATTTATTGCATTGACCTTTTGTGATACATGCATAAAATGTACAGCATGGATCCTTCTTCCTCATGACTTCTGTAATTCTCCTTGACACACTGGATATGAACCTCTGCAGCTAACGCTAACTTTTCTGGGGAGTTTCCTGACCAAATGTCCAAAGCTTTAATGAACTAGTGTTTCTTCTGTGAGTTGTTCTTTTGTTTTATGGGAGTGCTCTTGGACCAAAATGGATAGAAGTCTACTCCTTTAGATGAGAATGAGGATTAATCACAGAAAACAACTTCCTGCTGAACTTCAGTATGTATCTACTGTATTTGTGGACAGAAGCAGAGTCTTTGTTGCCCTTCTTGTCCAAGAGTAAGGCAGTCCTGTGAATACATATGGAATTGCATACATCTGCTGCTACTATTGAGCAAGCTCTGCACTGGTCGCAATCCAGTTCCAACCTCTTCAAAAAAGACTATCTGTATTTTTAATATTCCTTCTTTATTAGAACCTTCCCTTTTAACAAACATTTGAATGTCTGCAGTGATACACTGTTTTACAAAATAATCCATTTACCAAAAAAAAAGTCACCAAAGACTGCAGAGGAATGTTGCAGATGTTAGTGGATAAATTAATGATGACCTGCTAACGACGTGCCCCGCTCTCAGATCTGCCAACGAGCGATCTCAGCACTCTAGATCATTATTTATTCATATGACTTCCTGCTGACAAATTATTCCCTCAGCACAGGCTGTCAGGCAAAAAAGCGGCTGCTCCACTGACTTTAACTTCCTTTTTTGGGGACCTGTCTAAATGTTAACAGATTTTCAGAGCTAAAAAGCTAATTTTAGCTTAGATATTTCAGACTTTAATATAAAACCTCACAAGACGTCCGTGTGGCTCTGCATTTTTTTCAACAGCATCACAGATGAACTATGTTCCTTCACAATCTATTTCTGTGCAGGATCTGATTGAATTTTTAATGCTGGCAGCCTATTTGATCAGCCTGAAATGTGACTTGAACAATTCAGTAGTGGATGGAAACCAACTTAAATTTAGAATCTTTTTATTCTTCCTCATTGTTCATTACCATTTTCTCCACTTATTTAACTACACTGACACTGCAACTACTTTTTGAAATAGCTATTTTGAAAAACCTCAAAACTGTCTTTCTGATTTGGATGAAAATATACATCAGATTTGACGGAGACTTGTGAAGGCCCATCATTTAGAAGAATGATACATTGACTGAGGACACAAAGATGGTGACTTGAGTGCTTTAGTTACTAATAGTCAAGTATAAATAAAAGTACTTAATGGTTTTCTGAGAGATATTAAATTTAACTGCAACTTGTCGAGCCCCTAACAAAAGTATGATTTTTTTTTCTTTCGCTAGACACCGTGAAAAATGGAACAAAGCATTTTTTACCCTCTTGAAATGAATGCATTCATTGTTCTTTCGTTTCTCCCTCTTCTCACATGCATACCGAGAAGGTCCTGTAAAATTATCCTAAAGTTCTGATAGTGGAAATGTTCCTTATGAATGTCGGTACAAACCTAAAACTCTACAGGTGGAACAAAAAAGCTTTTTGAATATATGCTCTAAACACAGCAAGAAGTCTGTCAGTTTGGGTCAAAGTTCCCATTTTGGGTCTCACAATCACCGCATTTTGATAAACTGATGCAGGGGTGTGGCCATGGCCAGACCTCGGATTTTAACTTTTCACAAGGAAACATGAAATTCTTGTTACTAACCCATGAAAAGACTTGAAAAGAAATGATTTATATTTCCCACATTGTCATTAAGACTGCCTAACAAGACTCAGAAATCACCAAAGCCCTGCCCCCTGAGAACAGGTAGTCATATGTTTAAGTCCCTTTTAACCAATAAGAATTATCAAACTGTCATGCCACAGCGACACATCTGGTTCTAATTATACATATAATGTGATCTGCACAAAACTTGGCATATTTGGAATTAATTTAGTCCAAGTTTACAGTTTACTGCTGTAAAAAATCGCATTACAGCGCCCCCGAGATGATCGCCACGGTGATTTGCAAACATTCAGGAAATGGTACATGGCCTGCTTTTGTGCTATATTAAATCTGGGGACTTCAAAGTGCTTTGCTATGAACTGCAGTCATTCACCCATTCATATGCTAAGGGTGTTAATAGCCACAGCTGCTCTCAAGGCTGCCGCTCAGTCAGTGCAAACAGGTCCCCAGACTACCACCACCCACCACACAAGGAGGCTGAAATGTCTTGCCCAAGGACAACACAGAGACAGACAGAACGGGAGACTGAACTGGCAACCAACTGGTTAGAGGAAAAAAAAAAAACCTTCTCCATGAGCCACCATCTCCCCCTAGAAAGAAAACAAATGATTCGTACTTTTAACATTTTACAGGAAAACCGTGAGAGATAATGTTTGGGAGTTGATCCATCAAGATGATACTTTTTTTTTTCTACTGGTTAAGCAATTAATAGAAAACAAGTTAGAACAACCATGAGCGATCACATGGTTGTACCTCAAGTTTCCATGAAGACTTTTGTCTTGAGAATGTGCCAGAGGAAAAAATGGCAACCAACCTAGTTCAGTTTGTCTGTGCAAAGATTCTCATTGATTGTTGAAAGCTCTTTCTGGAGTTTAAAAAATTTTTTTTTTACTGCATAAATCATGAACATCCTTTAAAATAAAACAATGGAGCCAACAAAAAAACTAAACAAGGCCAAACTAGTTGGAAAGACATACGAACATGTTCACAGGAATAATAGACAAAATACACATTTACTTATGAATAGAAATGAATATGTAGCACAAACAGAGGGGTTTACAACGGTAATTTTAATTTGCATGAAACTCATGGAGGCTAAAAAGGCAAACAAAACCAAAACAAAAACAGCCACTGAAAAGCCAACTGGTGATGGATTGGAACTAAACAGCTGGTGACATTTTCTGAGTGAACTCATTCAGCCTCAAAACAAAAGAACCTGAAAAAACAAAACAAAGGATTGTGTAATGCTGCCGACACATTCGCCTCTGACAGAACGAGAAGCTGTTCATTTGTTGACATTTAATCATCTGCTGATATTTGTCCCCGAGCTCACATCAAAAATGTCATTCATTTGCAACACTATCGCCCCATTATCTGTGAATCTGCAAAACTCTCATATTTAAAAGTAACAGTAGGATATTTCTCTTGTACGAATTCCAGATACAATGGACACAAACCCTATGATAAAAGTTCCTCTTGCTTCCTTAGCTTACTGCTTCAGCTGTTTCTTATCTTTGCAATTAGTTCAATTCATCTCCCTTTCTCCATTTCATTAACCACTCCTAATCTAGTGGACCAGAAAACGATAGGATTTTTTTAGTCGATAAAAAGCCACTGTGTAATTTAAAGCCCAATCTTCATCACTCAATCAAACTGGCAGAATTGAGAGAAATTATGTAACTTAAATATAGAGGTTATAAATACATATAACTTTCATGTTTTGTTTGGACCACATTGATAAGATATAACAAAAAAATGGATAAATGACAGAAGATTGCCAAAAAACATCTGGATATGTTTTGCAGTATGAAAGAGCTAATTTTATCCTATTTCCAAATTCTGATATTGTTATAACATTAGCGAGTATAAGAGATCCCACTATTTGATTTCATAGGAAGCAAAACGCAAGGGCTTATTGGTTTTCTAAAATATATCAGCAAGAAGACGTCTCCGGAAATTCATGAGAGATGGAGCTGATTTTGTATTTGAAAGAGAAAATAGGAGTTGACTCCTAAACGGGCTCTTTTTTGTAAAAAAAAAAAATCCAAAGAAGCGCCCTCAAATGATCATTTTGAGCTGGCATGATGTCTCCAGGTTTCTGTGAAGGTGATAGATAAATTTGCATTTGTAAAAGAAAATGACATTTTTGTATGACTGAAAACATCTAACCATGAGACCACACAAGTTTCTTATCAGCTTTAATTGTAACAAAAAGATGTTTCATTAAAAGTCTTTATAGGTATTACAGCAAATACACAGTTTTTAAAGTTTTTGACAAGCTTTTTGCATGATTCTATTTGGTATTTGGAGCTCATTGGAATGCCTCCTTGGCATCGCCCTAACTCTACAAAGTCTCTATTTTTATTTAAGTTGGAGCTCTGTCAGGACCCTTCTAAAATGTAAATATTATTGACAGTCAGACAAAAATATATTGGAAAATTTGAATTATTACTTTAAATATAAATCTGCCATTGGTATGACGTGGACTTTTTGAAAAACCTACATTTAGACATATATATCACCAAATTAATTTCAAACACCTATGATCAGGTTTTGAATTACGGGGGAGCTAAGGGGGGCCCGACTCCCCTGAAAGCCCACAACTCCAAGGGGGAGTTCTTAAAATATTCCAGTTTCAATTTAGCTTAGATTGTTTCCCGCAACAAGAATCCTTATGTGTTTATGATTAAAATGAAAACGTAATTTGTCCAACTTGTGTGTTAAATTTCTCACATTAAATTTTTTGAACACTGACTTGTTCTAAAATAAATTTTGCTTAATTCCTTATATGACCATAACTGTGTGGTGGCGCTGTTTTGCCGATGATTTTTTTCTTCTTTTTTTTCTGGCTAATCAACCACATTTGGAATATCACGGAAACTGCTTAGGATTAGATTGGGCAAAGTTATTCAGGTTTTGGACAAATATCTAAAAGTAAACTGGATCATTTCAGTTTTATACACCAAAAAAATGAGGAGTGAAGAGGACAAGTGCACCCTGGACTCCAGCAGTTAATCTTGCTGAATCAGGTAATGCAGCCTTTCCTTTTTTACTGGACACAAAAGGGTCAAAAGGGTGGAGGGGTAATTTTAATTAGATTACAAACGGAAAAGTTACATTGTCGAGAGGACAGTTTTATGTTTTGAAATTGAGGAATGTTGAAAACAAAGCAAACTTTATGACATGTTGCTGAAAGTCTTTCGAATAGAAATGACGAGTAACTAGAAGCTGTCTGTGTTTTTATGTGACCTGCTCAGATCACTCTGCCTGAATGTAATCAAGAATCAAACAAGAATTTTCTGTAAATTGTGTGCACATGATTGACTTGAATCACAAGAAAATGTGACAACGGTAAAAATTGGAATCATATCAAAAACAGAGGAAGAGAGTACGGTCAAACCTGTCATTTTTTCTAATTTCTCCTCCAGAAAACCTGTTAGGTTGCATGAGGGATTTTATCACTAACATTAGGACTTTTTTAGATAAAGTGTTGCCACAAGGTAATAGCCTTCTGAACATATTCGGTAGTGACTTTTAATTAGTGCTCCCCAAAAAAGTATTGATTCCTTACTTTCACATATGCAAATATCTTATTAAAAAATATATTTTTTTTCTCTTTCATATATTAACATTTATTCAAGAATCTCACTTTAGAAAAGCAAAAAAAAAACATTTTCTCAAGTAAAATGCCATCATGTTGGTGGTATAAAATGTACCAAAACTTTTACAAATCTTTAATGAATTTGGACTTTTTGTTGATCAGAGACTTTTAGTAGTAAATAAAAAAATTAAATTAGGAAAGACAATATTCCTAAAAATAATAACTATCGTCATACTTCATGAAGCCCGATAAAAATTCTCACAACTCATGGTAAATACATACAAGAAAATAGTGTGAGGTTGGGGGCTCTTATCCTTGTAGGTGAGAATATATAATTTGCTATATTAGTGCAAATTTTTATCAAAGTTAAATTAGCTGGTAAAATTAGAAATAAAAAAATTTACAAGATTAAAAAAATATAATACATAAGCATGCATAAAAGTAATAAGCTAAGAAAAGATTAGCTAACAAAGCTAACACTAACCAACTGTATTGAGACAGCAAGTTGTATAATGTATCTAGGTAACGTGAAAAGTTTTATTTGTGGAAGGTGAATCCAGCAAAGGGATCAAAATTGCAGGACCTTCTATCACTTCTTGACACCAACGTTTGTAAATTTAGGCTTTTCTCTTGCTACTTTTCATACAGTCCATGTATCAGGAAACCTCTCTGCCTCCTCCCTTCAAGGGGGGGCGCTGAAAGGAGGCTATACATCACCAGTGAGGCATTCATTAATTTGTCTAGCAGGCATTTGACTGGAGTAGGAGAAAAAAACAAAGGAGAAAAAGAGGGAGATGAGAGGAGAACAATGAAAGAGGAAGAATGACAAAGGATGCAAGAACGATAATGGGAAAAAAGGAGCAAAGAAAGGAGTACGAATAGAATGAAAATGTTGCAAAGAATGAGGAATAAAAATCCACGAAGAAGAAAACAAAAAATTAAGAGACAGCAGCAAACACAGTATAGAGCTAAATAAATCAGATGAAGGCATAAGACTTCCATCCCAAAAATATTTTATTCAGATTGAAGAGAAAATAGTCAAAAAACAGGTTGGAAAGTCTCTGTTTTTGCTGCTTGTTTTTCTGAAAAAGCTGTCTCTTTAATAAATTAATACTTCAACTGGGAGTTTAGAGGTGTGCAGAATGAAAGTGCACCCTTTCCTTTAAACGTCATATTTAACCTAAAATCATTAAAAAAGATAACTTTTTCCGACCACCGCACTATGTTTATATTTACATGTTCCAGTGTGTGTAAGCCCCAGAGATTTAATTATCTTTCTCAGAAGAGGAGCGACCTTACAGTATGTAAAACTAGAATTAATTTAGGTGAAGCCTACAGCAGATAGACACAAATGAAAAAACGTTCACGACATCAAATCGTACGCGGGCGAAAATTGCGAAGTTTTAATGGAGAAAGGTAAGAAAGCTCGCTAATGGCTAAAATTAGCTGTCGGTAAAACAGCTTTGCGATACTTGAGTATATGACGTTGTTCCTAGATATGATAGCATCAACCTCAACACAGAGTAAATGAAAGAAAAGGAAGTAGTTTCCTCCTTCACTCCCCAGTATAGCAGGCTCACTTTCACCGAGTGGCTATTATAAAGACTTTTCTAGCTAGCTTTCTGCATTGACACAGGTCTCCAACCATACACCTCAGTCAAATACACACGCTCAGATGTTTATGTAAATTCTAAAGTATAAATTATGACTTTTGAATTATGACTTAGGGCCAAGAGGAATGGAGGATACCACTCAGCTACCAATATAAAGTGCAGAGGACAGGTACAAAAACTTACTGTTGCCTTTGACCAATATTTTGTTATAATTATTTTTCGTTCAGTATTTTAAACTTGTTAGTACAAAATAGCCCTTACCTTGTAAAATTCATCGCTGGACATGATGCTGAATGCTTATGGTGTTAGAACTGGCACCCAGACGGCCCTTTGTTATTGCAACTACAACTTCAACACACTAGATGTCGCCTTGGTGCCACGTTCCATATTCAACATTTAATGTGAAAAATTATCTTTAATAAAAGGATGTTTGCTCTACTTAGTTTTTATACCTTAGCTATAAAATAAATGCAGTCAGTAAAAAAAAGGGACACCCCACTATTTTTTTAAATACCAAAAGATTATCAGGTCTTATCCCAATTCTATAGTAACTTAAATAAGACCTTAAGTACACAAAAATATCATATTTTTTAAAGCCAAAAGGAAAAGTTGTGTGTGAAAAAGTAAGTACACTCTTGCTTGATTAACTAATTATCAGTGATCACTTCTATTAAAAACAAAACATCTGGCAGTTTCCAGCTCTGGATTATAGCAACAGGCAAGGGTGTCAGTTTGTTTTTAAAATTACTGGGGACAATAACCATAAACCTGTGTGTGGTTTGAAGATTGCTATGGACTAACCAACTGTATTGAGACAGACTATAAATATTTATTATTCATTTGAAAGTATGTCAATTAATCCATTTGACATTTCGTCACAATATGCATTGCATTGTACTAACGGGTGTCAAAAATCATATCTTATTCAATCAACAAAAGTTGACATCCATGTGTTTTGTCTTGTTTTACAATGGCACTGAAAGCCACCCTTAGGCTGTTGGCTTGAAAGAATCATTAAAATCAACATGGTAGTACTAAGAACAATCCTGACTATATTAGCCTAATAATATACTGGCCTCAGAAGAATGTGCAACAGTAAAATGGGCTCCCTTTGCAACCCTTGCTGTTCTGTGCAGAGAAAATTCCGCTTCACAGTGAAGAGTACTGCAAACCAGCAGATCACTTGTGGGGGACCTGCATAAAAGTTTTTGTGGACACGGCAATGTATTTCTTTCATGTTTTGTTAAAGACTTCGAAGAGGATCATGTTAATTTAGTCTACTGTGTTGGAGGAAAGACCATGCGAGAATATTTCCCAACCTCGCGCTGATAGGGGAATGTTCACACAATTTAGGCATCCAGCTCTGCCATCTTATAAGCAAAGATTGGGTTATTTTCAGCCCATATTCCTGTCGTGCAAACATTTTTGTGAACGGTTTATCTTCACAACCGCATAATTTAAGACTCATTCGTCTCTCTCATGTGTGTTTTAAAATAAAAAGCAACTGCAATAAAAGTATTGTTAACTGTAGCAAAATCCTGCATCTGCTTCCCCCTGTGAAGAGGATTTCTGAACCCAACCTGGTAGCTGTTATCTCCTGATCAAATCTGGAGCCAACCACCTGCTGATTTAAAACCCACAACTGGACTTACTGTATCGAGACAATACAGTGACAATAGGCATCTTTCGAAACTTCAGGGTAATTTTACAGTATCTTTAATCTGACGGGCTAATCTATTATCTCCATTCAATAGTGGGCCTTTAAAGAGTTATGAGTTAATCAGTTACCTACTGGACCCACTGATGAATATGAGTCTACATTGATTTTAACATCAACCTCTGCAAAGACTGCTGCAGCATCCGCACAGCATCCGTCCACGACTGTATAAGATGATGGAATATCAGTCAGTTAGAATTCTGATTATATGGAAATTGTTGTGGTGGATGTTAGATTTGTGCTGGTAAAAAATTTCGCATCAGGTTTTTAAGTGGTAGGGACAAAACTTATTATTTATTATTATTATTATTTATAAATATTTTGCCAACGACATGTCCTTGGCAAAATACATTTAAAAACTCAAAAAATAGGATAAAAAAAAAATTCATAATGCAAAGCAACATTTTTGGAGAAAGCAAAACACAGCATATAAACACTGTTCTACCAACTGTAAAACCCGGTGGGAGCCGAAAGCTCATGATTTAGGATATTTGGTAGCCAAAGGAGCAGGGCATCTTGTTATCATTAAGACGACCGGTGCTCCTTCGTGTACCAATGTATTCTAGACTGAAATCTGATATAAGTGTGTAACCCTAAATGACCTGAAGCCAACATTGGAAAGAAGAGTGGACAAAAATTCCACCCAGTACAATGTAGGAGACTAACATAGTCATACAGAAATCTATTACTATGAGTTATTGCAGCAAAATATTGTACCAAGCTGTTGAATTTGGTAGGTGTACTTAATGTTATTGCAGACAGCATTTGCAATTCATTCTTGTTTAAAGGTTATGGCAGAGTGAAATCTGTAATTTGTTCTTTTATTAATGTCAGATTTAAATCAAGATTAAGTGGAATCAAGTACCAGATCATTAAGATTTAAATTATACTTTAGTTTTACCATGATGCATAGCACTGGAGAATAGAATAGAATAGAACGTTTGACCTCAGAAGACTGACAAAACGAATGAATGAATCAATAAATGATAGAGATATTTTCTTGTGGTGTTTTTGTGGGACATACGTCCTAAGTGACACAAGCTTGCATAATACATGGAGACTCAGCATTTTATATGCAGTCAGACTATCTGCACCAATTTGCAGGACAGATTTGGGTCAAACACAACAGGTGCTGTACACAAACTAAGACTTAATTAAATAAGGAAGTTGTGTGTAGTCACAGTAAAACATGGAACCAGCCCTATCCAGCCTAGAATGGGGCTCATGAAACATAGTTCTACTCCAAATTCCCTGTAAGTTAACACTAATTGTTTATTCAATTCATCTACAAAAATAATAATGTCTTTTGTGATCTAATAGCATGAAAAATCACTCTTAAGTTATGAATTTTACCTAATCATAAATGACCTGGACTGAAGTAGGGAGCCTTATTTTCATAGGTGTCTTTATACAGAATATAAGACATGATGAGGCACAATCAGTGGTGACATTGTGATGGATTGCAGCAGAATATTAGCATCGTTTGTTTCCCGCCTTATTTGCTTTTTCTTTTATCCTTTTCTGTCGATAAGTGCTCACTTTGCCGCCCCTCCTCTTCACTCCATCAGGGTTAAGAGGGCTGTGGTAAGTGGCCAGCGGCATGCTGGGAGGGTGGGCGGTGAAGCTGTGTGGGCGGCGAGGTTTGTTACGCCTGCCAACTGCTCAAGTACAGTGATGAATGCTGCTGGGAGATGGAGAGCTAAACAGACAAATGAGCAAAGTGGAAAATAGAGGATTCTGCATTTATGTCACCTGGGAATTATTTCAATTATTTCATAATTATTTCATCTGGCAAAACAATCCAAATTCAAATCTCTTAACACCAGAGAGATGACCTTTGAGGTTTAATTTTGATAGTTTCGTACTTATAGTTTTTATAATTTTCTTTTTTTTTATCCCCCTGCTATAGTTAGATAAACACAGTTTGTATCTATATTTTATTTATTTTTGCACCAATCTGTTTCTTCTGTAAGAACTGTGTTGCTTTCTACTCAGAGGTAAAACTCGTACTAGACTAGACTAAACTAGTACTAGAAGTTCCAGGTCAAGGATTCTTACAGTTCACTTAAGGATGTAAAATTTCAGTTTAACATGATGATCCTTTCGGGCTTTGTGTGTGGACAGTAATCCAGGTATGCTTCTTTAATAAAGAGCTACAGAGAATAACTCTACAGTTTGTGATTCAGAGTTCAAAACTGGGTCACTGAAAGAAAGCTTATGCAGCTGTTTATGTCTCCAGACTAGTCATCAGCATATCCACATAACTTACAACCAGCTTAAGTATAACCCAAATTTAATTTCAGATGCTAGAAGAAAGCTATTGTGGCCATTCTTTCTTCAAAGCAAAGTCCGAAAGAGCCAAAAATGCACCATGGACTAGTTCGTACGGAGGCAAACAAGAAAATTCCATTGTTCAAAGGAAATTCATTCAATTTGGTTTATTCCTTCATCTCAAGCAAGACAAACATTTAGATCTCTTCTCTTGTGCTGGTAAAAAACCATACGCCCAACCAGGTGCATGCTGGACCTCTACTAACGCCCTATTTATCAGTTATTTCCACCCATGGCTCATAACTAAACAAAACAAAATAAACTAAACTGAATAACAAAGACATTTTCTTAAAACAAATATCAAAACAAATTATAAAGAGTGATCAATAGCTCCTACAGAAACTGGTAATGTAAAATCAGTGTATTTATATCCTTGAATCATCAAAATATCTGACATTTTGCTTCCTAAAATAAGCATCAAGCACACCCAAACTCAACCTACACATGCAGTCAAGCAGTAAAGTGTGTCTGAGTCCTAAAATGGCTTATGCTTCATAAACAAAAAAAGTTAGCGAAATCAAAAAATCCCCACAATGCATTCCCACTGCAGGAAACACAGTTTGACAACCATAAAAGCCAAGATAGCACAGATTTTTTGGGATGTGTGTTGCACACTTCAATAATTAGTCAGTGTGTAGTTTTGTGGGTTTATTGCGGTCGGCTGTATATACAGACATGAGAGACACTGTGAGCGTCCACACTCCTCGCAACCGACACAGCACTGAACTTCACATTCTTCTGTACATCATTCTCCGAAACCATTATAGCCATCGCTCCTGACATGGACTCATTTCCCCTGTTATAGGTACATGTATACACAGATCAAACAAACACTCGGTTATTTCGTAGTCCCGACTGTGTAGGCAAAAGTTAGCTTAGCTGCTAGTTGTCACGTGCTACTAACATTAAACCAGACTTCTGTCAATCTAACACAAATCTAAACGGCCGACTTAATAATGCTTCTACCAGGGAATCTTCTACTCTATCATACATATACATGTGTCATTTGTGCAACTTTTCCTGTAAATACAGACATGAGAGACACTGTGAGCGTCCACACTCCTCGCAGCCGACACGGCACTGAACTTAAGCCGTGGCAGAGCGGAGGCAGGAGTACTCACAGTAAAGGACACGCCCTCCTCTGGTGGAGTATGGCAATTTCATGATCACTAACCTCAGTCTGAGTGGAGCAAAACTGTCAACTCCAGTAATAAAACAAAATAAATACATATCAAGGAGGGGGGGTAGCTTGTATTTAACCTCTGTACCGTCACATGTATAAAGAAGCCATTCAAATATGGCAGCATCTCTTCAACATTATGCATATTGGATGCTTGAAGTCAAAAGTAAAACTGACAGCTTGCTCTAATTTCTGATTAACTGAGCAAATAACTATCAATTGTCATCATTGAGATGGACGTGTCACGGTGTACACTGCCTCTCACCCGTTGAACGGTGGAGATAGGCACTAGCCACCTGCGACCCTTTGAAGATTAGGCAATATAGATAATGGATGAATGGATGGATGGAAGGATCAGAGGTTTAAAATGTCATCACCAGAGGGTCAATGAATCCTTGAATATGAAAAACAGAATACGAGAAGTTGACCTCATGGGAAAAGCATTGATGCAGAACACTGAATTCCATACCCTTGACCTGAACGAACCACATGGCAGTATAGGAGAAACTGTAAGGGTGCGTACACACTGAACATAAGAGAAACGACCAAAAAGCGCCACACACCCCTAGCTGGTCACTTGCACAGTCACACCTTGAAGCGTGTCCAAAGCGAACTGGTCGTGCCTTAAAATATGCCATTTTCACGCGCCTGAATTGGAATTATGTAACTTTGGAAGGACCCTAACCGGGACTGCTCTGCTAGCCGCCTCCTCCTCCCTCCTTCTCCAGAACATCCGGAAGATCCCAGTGGACTCTGGTGTCTGAGCTGACTGCGTTAAATCTTTGGCCTGCCCTCAGGCGTAGTTGGGACCACTCCTCCAGCGGTGAAAGAATCCATAACCTGGGAGCGGCGCACCATCTCCACTAAGCAAAGCATGTGCGAGCGCATCTGCCGGGTGGACTATGGTCCCCAAGCTGGAAATGCGTGGACTACGTGTTCAGCCTGGCCTCTGGCAGAGCTGGAACCGCTGCAGTGGGGGTTTGTAGAGCTACCAGTCGAACTTTGGGGGAGGGATCAATAAACACCCTGGTTCCTCACCCAGTTTTTGCCGCGAAGGTCCAAGCGTTGCTGCCAACACACCAAATACTAAGCTGAGCGGCTGTCCATTTGTATGCGGTTACTAAAAGTTTATATGTGAGCGGCGTGGGACGTGCTGCGGTGGAGCCATTACCAGGCCTGGGTGTCTGAATGAGGAAGCTATTGATGGCTCACTTCTCTGCGGAGAGAGCGGAGCCTTTTTGCAGCCACAACGGCTCTTTTAAGAGCCACCCACAAAGCTCTTGAGAGCATTCCTGTATAAATAGTTTAACCTCTTTATAATTATTTATTTTTTTATTCCTATCTCTGTATAGAAAACGGCTGGTGTCATGTAGTTCCTGGTAATTAGCCACGGTGTTAGTATCCATGTCCTGCTGGACTGAGTGAATGGAGTCACCGAATCACTGACACCCGTTAGCTGAAGTTAAGTTTTTTCCAATTTGAGCAGCAGAGGCGATAAGCACGAATGCACAAAATGCACCAAATACAATGCAGTGCGTATTTTTGGTTGCGCCTGAATCGCAACAGTCGCGCTATTTGGTTGCGCAAATCAGGTAGAAAACCTTTTTGGCTACGCAAATCTGCTTCTGATATGTCGCGGAACCCCCAGTCGTGCTTCATCGCAGTCCTCCATTCAGTTCGGTGATCACGTTCCGTGTGTATGCACCGTAATCGCAGCTGGGCCAACTGGATTGCAATGACAACCTGTCATCAGATTATTATTGAATCAAGCTGGTTGAGGGTATCTTCTGCCGGGTGCTATCATAAACCCACACATGGAATCCCCTAGTAAAAAAGAAAGAGAGCAGGCAGAAAGGGTCTCAATATCCAGATCCCACAAGCTATTGTCCTCTAACTTTTAGGTGCATCCCTGCTCAAATACACCTGAATCAAATCTCTGAATTGTCATCAAATTCTGCAAATGAAAATATACAGCTCATTTGATTCAGGTATGTTACAACAGAAATGTACCTTTCTAACTGACATATTAGACAGAGCTGAGAGAAAAATGTAGCAGAAATCAATTTAACTTAAACTGTATATTTTAGGAGTGTCACGATTCTCCAAATCCTTGATTCGATTCTCAAATTTTTTTTTTAAATAAAAAATTCCTTTTACAGTACAGATCCCTATGTCATTTTTAGGCTAGTATACAATCATTGGTATTATTCATTACATTTTGTAGAGTAAATCTTATTTTAAAGACAAAATTAATGCAGTTTTTATTATTCTTGTGTAATGTATCACATTAGGGTTAAAACAGTCTTGTTTAAATAACAAATGAATAGTAACAGGGAGTGGATACCATCTAGTGACTCTTTATAGTTACTGCAGAATGACGACTGGAGAAACATTGCTCCAAATAGCTCATAGGACCGAGCAAAATGCAGCTAACACTGGTCATCTTGTTTACAATGCAAATGTGGACTTACAGTAACTCGTTCGGAACTCAAAATTTCCTCACGGGTGATAATAGAAGGAGCGGCTTTAGAGCCGGTCCCTCTGTTTCTTTCTTTATCTGTCTTAGCCATGGTTTAACTGTAGCTGAGCTATTAAGTACTCGCTAGCGTAAGCTAATGTGCTCTGTAGACGTGTGCTCTGATCCCGGGGGATGAGATACAGGCAGTTAAAATGTTACCAGGTGTTGTTGTGAGTTGTATGATAACTTGTGAAAGTTACTTGTTAGGGGAAATGCAATGTGTGGTTCCTTGTGATGAGGTAATCTGGTAATCTGAGGTAACTGTTGCTACGGAGTCCGAGTGGGACGCACAGTAAACATAGGAGGAGGAGGTGATCGCGATCCTCTTTTGAACTCCTTCAAGACTGTTGGGAAACAATTTTGGGTGACTACCTCTTGAACCTCAAGATAATGCAAAGCAGTAATCAGAGCAATATAGAGCTGGATATAGCTTTGGCATGATTATATTTTTTGACGCCCTTTTTGTTACAGGCCAATGAGATGCTGCTGCCAGTCTGCTAAACATGGTGTTGAACATTACTGAAGGTCCAAAGATCAGTCTTATCCCCTGACACTGACGGGCAGTGTGAGAAGCTCCGTGATAAATGCAGTGACAGCGGCGTGGTGAACAGGCGACTCAAAGGAAATTCCCAACAACACTTCATAAAGAAAAGGCAAATCTTAAAGGCAGCTTCCAGGTGAACCCACATCAACTTCTTTAACTAGGCTTTGAAGCCTGCTGTGCAGGTAATTAGCAGGGGATTCAGGATGAACAGATTCATTATATGCCTGACTGAACAATAAATCTGCGTGTTTTCTGAGGGGTGACACAACACATTGAGCTCTGGTTGAAATGTGGGGGTGGAGCTTTGTCAGAGGACACCTGTGAACACGAATCTCATGGAAAATTACTGGTTAAAAAATACAAAAAAAGCCCCCAAAACATTAACTTATAAATTATAAATGGCTCTTTTGGTTTCCCCACAAGTATAATTATAGAAAATATGATGATTAGAAAGGGAGAGTGAATACAGATAGACAAAAGTCCAGGAACAGAATTAACAGATCACCGGCATAAATAAGAACTATAGAAAATATATTCAAAAACATAATATTGATATAAATAAGGTGTGATTGGAATAAATCTGAGAAATGAAGAACTCCAGCAAACTGAAGAAAATAAAAAGATTAAACCCATGAAATGCAAGACTTAGTTAAATTAAAATCATAACAAAAGTTGTCTAAAAGACAAGATTACCATTTATCATTATTACGCTATCCCTAGCCATGAAATATAGAACAAAGATGAGATTTATCCAGAGTCA
This sequence comes from Apricaphanius iberus, assembly GCA_028564705.1. Taxonomy (NCBI): domain Eukaryota; kingdom Metazoa; phylum Chordata; class Actinopteri; order Cyprinodontiformes; family Aphaniidae; genus Apricaphanius; species Apricaphanius iberus. The sequence goes on from JAPXFQ010002982.1 coordinate 2,183,291, forward strand.
TGTATTTAAAGCTAAAAATATCTTAAAGCTATGAAACCCATAAATTCCGAATAAAAAGTAGTGGCTGTTGTATTGTATTTTCAAAACAGGTAAAAAGCACTTTTTGTGAGCAACAAATAATGATGACGTGTCATCTGGATCAGCTGTGTCTTTAGATTTATTGTTGTACACAGAACATTGAAGGTTTTCTTAATATAAAATTGTTTTTTAATGTGAATCTATCAAGTTGGTGTTTTGCTCTTTATTCATGACAAAATCAGATGTAGCAAGCATTTTCTCAACTGACATCAACTATGTAGGAAATGTAGAAGAGCTCTAAAAAGACACACAGCTGAAAAGGAGAGATTTCGACTTTCAAATCAAAAACAGTCTCTCCACTGGAAACAATTTTTACCTCTTGATTAGAATACAAGTAGAGATTTAACCCAACATTTGAGGAAATAGGATACAATACAGTTTATGCCACAGCCAGAAGAGATGAGTCAAGCAAGTAGGTAAACACCCAGACTAAGAAGGTGACCATTAGGGATGAGCGAGTACAGCATTATTTCTATCTGTATCGGTTCACCCATATGAATGATCTGTAGCTGTCCGGTTTAACCCGGAATTGGGTCTGGTTACCTTGAAATGGGCTTGGCTTTAAACTGTATGTGTTTTTAAGCATGCATTTGATATGGGTTGATCAGAATTGTTATATTTATTGCTGATTAGAAAACTATGTACATAACATAAGCATTGATCTTGAGATCAACGGTTGATTATAAACAAACAATATACAGAACAAGTTTTGCAACAATGAATAAAATACTTGTGTTTGCAATTATGAAGTAAAATGTAATAATCAAGAGTTTTCATCACAACTTTGATTTTTTTTTATCTGTGTGATTTTATTTGTATTTTTTTGATTTTTTATATCCACACCAGATATGTGTGTGTAGATAATTGATTTGTTATATAGTTTTAAACCATAACTACCTTTATTTATTTTATAAATAAATACAATTTGATGTTACAGTCCCAGACCCACCCTAGGCCCTTTTAGCCCCTCTTTATTAACCTCCTGGATACAGCCCTGTTCAGTATTAATAGTCACTTATTAATCATTCTAAAAACTCATAGGAGTCTCTGTGTCAGAAGAGAGTGAGAAAGTATTTTTTCTCACTTTGGTTGCAGCACACCATGAAGTCTGTAAATTTATTTTCTGCCGGATCAGCGCAATAGATGTGCTCTTGGTCCAAAAGAGAGTCATTGCCAGAGTAACTATCGCACAGCCAAAATAAAAGGAAAAAAGATGCGAGATCGGTTGAAACATGTTTTAATCCTTAATAACTGCAAGGATGTAAAAGTGATTGAAACTGCAGCTTCTGTCAGTCACATAAAGACTGTTCTGAAAACTTGCGGCTGGCTTGCGAATCACGCAGGTGACCTGTTTTGGATTCAAAACGGCGAACTTCGCCAACAGCTGATGATTTTTCATGACTGGAATGAGGAAACTGTACCCCATAGCACCTTCCTTGGCAAAAAGCAAATGTAACATGTTTTATTCTCCTCCCGTAAATAACGGGGAGTGTTTATGAAAAGCGACGCCATAAGATATCAGAAGAAATTCGGGAGTATGGTGGCATCGGAACGCAGACACAGTCAGCTACCCAATGAGAATTTTTATTCAATCCAAGCACAGATATTGGCTGGTTTCACTCGTCTGATACTCGTACTTGGCAAAAGTGCTTTTTCTGTACCAGATGCTCGTTTCAGCCAAGTATCCAGCTCAACTCTAGTGACCATAGATGTTGTTTGTGAGCATAAAGTTTGACACTAATTATAGACTGCAGTTGTAGTGTGATATTATTGTTAGGACAGTATATTCACTTCTCTTCTGGCCACCAAATGTTTAGCATGCATTTAAAGGTCCAGTGTGTAACAAATTCGGCTTTTTATTAATAAAAATCAAGTACTGCTTTCATAAATACATATTTTACCCAGGTCTAATCACATTATCATGAAAGCGTTCTCGTGTCTTAGAATACATTGTTTATAGAGACAGAGGGTGCAACGCCCCCCATCTGAGGCTGCCATGTTGCATCGCCATCTTTGAATACGTTAGCTGAAAGGGGTTAAACTTATGAGCTTTACGCGTTTTAGCCAGTGACGTCAGGGGGAGGGGACACAGGTGAAGAGAAGAAATGTATGGTTCTGTACCTCATCACCTGACGAGACAATCAAGCTTGTGCCAGATGTTGACATGATCACAATTATGAAACTCCGCAGCTTTCATAGTAGTAATGACGTGTTATAACAGCGAGAAGCCAGAGAACACTGCTCAGTTGCTTGCGTGTACTTAGGGCACCACTAGTTGGAGGTGATTCTTACACAAGGGGGTTTTAAAGATTTTAGGATCGATTAGCATGTTGTTTTGGAGAAACTAAATGAGGATGGGCTTACAGTATACAGTTTGAAAGGCAACAGAAATGGTGTCCTTGGACTGCTTTTTAAACACCCATATTACTATACAGTAGTTTTAAAAAAATCACAAGTGACAAAACCCACTAATTATGTGAGGAAAAGTAAGATTGCACAACCACTGCATGGCTTACTAAAACAAAGTAGGCTATTCTGGTGTCACAGCTGCGGGTGACACCTGTGCTCATCAAAATAAAAATGCTGTTCAGAATATTCACAATAAATCTCAATCTTTTGCAACCAGTGGTCATTGAAAGCTTTTAAATACATCTGAAGGGCGCTGTTTGTGAGGTGTTGAATTCCTCCTTCTTGCTGGATAAATCACTATATAAATCTTTATGTCATGAACTTACATTCGAGCTTGAAACCTTGCTATCGCTGCATTTGTCTTGGCTGGATATTGTGTTACGCATTGCCTGAGTTTTGCAACTTTTAAAGTCGGCTGCCTTGTGATCACTTTACTAATTTTGTTTTTTCAGACATGAAAATGTATATTATTATAGTCCTGTTAGCCACAAGCCAAAACAAAATAGCAAAATAAAATTAGAACTTGTTGTCGTTTTAAGTTCTTAGAAACATAATCAAGCTGTTAAATATGCTAGCAAGTGTAGTTAATAGGAGCTATCCATTGCTTAGATGCTTATAATTAACTAACATATTTAGGTTTTTAGTGTATATTTTTATTGTGTATATTCACACCTTTTTTATGGAAGCAGTTTTTAAACTCATTCATGTTTTTATGAGATACAACCTGAAGATGGCCCCCGTTTTTGTTAGAAACTAATGATTTTACATTTCATTTTTATGTTATCAATAGTTAATCCTCACAGTAATGTATAGAGCCTCCTCACTAAGAGGGGTAGATTAAAAAAATCGATTTTGTATCTACATGCTAAGTATAACAAAAAAGTCCAAAGAGAGACATTTAGAACTACTACTACTGATTACATCAAATATTAGCAAACAGCCTGGCTGCTTCTTGGGGCAATGTAAAGAGATTTTAGTAAGTAAGACTGACTTCAGCACTTAAATGCTTTTGATCACAAGTTTAATAAAGATGCATTAATGTAGAAATCACATCAGTAAAATAATACTTGCCTGTTAAAGACAAATGTTTGTAAGAGAACTGTCTAAAAATGATATTTATACATCAACAAACATCCTCTAAATGTTATAACATTGTCATCAGAATATTTCTTCCTAGAGCAATCTTTTCAGCAGAACGTGGCTTCCTTTTTGTGTTTATTTGTGCAATCAAACAAAAAAAGGAGATGTTTTTTCACCTTGAAGCAGTGCTTACAGACAGGAAATAAAAACAGCAGAGCAATAAGAAAAGTCTCCAAGCTATTTATTCCATCTCTACCTCACTGGCTCCTACCTCTGAAAGTCAGCCACACCACCGCCGTCTGACTGACGCCAACTAGGCGACTCACAGCAACAAGTGCCAAAGGGTCATTACCAGGGTAACAAAGGCTCTTTGCATCAGCGACAGAGAGACAGGTGGAAGGAGGAAGACAACCTGCAGGCTGCTGAGTTGAGCAGGAGAAAACGAACTGATGCAATCACACAACAAAGACTTACTGGGAATATTTATTATGTTTATACTGGTTATTCATATATACAGTGAGCCTCTAATTCACAAAAGGGTATTTTTTCATATTTGTTTATCATTATAGTTTAAATAAGCATGAAGAAATAGCAAATGTTTTGTTCAAATATGTCATATCAAACTCCTGTTCCTCACTGGACATGCATACTGGTATATGAGTAAAATTATGAGGGAGTTCAGTCATTCCAGTGGAAAATTGAAGAGGTTAAAATCCCGTCGTGCAATACCGAGCCGCGGCCCACCAAAAGCCCATTAACTGTCTGAGTGGTCATTAAGAAGCAATAAATGTCAAATATTTTACAGTGAGTCATCTAATGGGGAAACAAAAATGAAATCTAACACAGGTGCGACACTTGTAATCAGCCAGAGGAACATCAGTGGCTCAGTTTTTCAGAATGACTCATCGATTCGGAGCCGAGACGTTTTATGAGCTGCTGAGGGAACCTGAGCAGGTGGGAGGAGACCGACAGGTGGACGCTAAGACAAACAGGGGTACATGGACGTGCGGAGAGACAGATTTAACTAGCAGAGATCAACAAACATATCTAGCAGAATGTGGTCAAATGCACTAAAAGAGTGCTGGTTTTTACACTCATAGATGTCTATGGAGGGTGAAAGAAGGGAGGGTGGGTAAAATGAACTGATTTGTAATATGGAGATAATTTATTATGTTAAGAGTCCCTGTCCCTTCCTCACGCATAAATACAAATACGATCACCTAAAGTGAAAATAATAATAGAAATAGGGGAAAAAAGATTCCAAGTATCGCAATCAAAATGCTCCTTTTGAACTCCTGGTGCAACCCAAACTGGTTTGTGGTAATTAATAAAAATATTAAATTAAAAGTGCCTAAAATATTAATTTCAGATATTAATCTGAATCCACTGTTTTTATTCTTATTTTTACTATTTTTTTTAGGATTACTTTTTTTCTGCCTGTTTACAAATGTTAGCACCAATGTCTGTGCACTGTATGATAACATATACCTGCAGACTCTCCAGATCCCACTCCAGCCAGGATATCAGACCAAAAGCAGCATGCGTCGACCCACCGCTACCCTCATCGGAGAACCTTCTATTGAGGCTTTCACAATAAATAAAAAACACGTTCATCCACAGGAAAAGAGCCAGACTTTTTAAAAATATAATGTGCATAGCTGTCATGCTGTGAGCTATGATGTGAATTCGTCTCTTAGTAAAAGTAATGGTAGAACTGCACCTACCAGTGACACTGAGAAAAAGAGCAGAAACAAAGGAAGGGAAATTGTAATGACATTCTATAATCTTACCAACATTATGGAGCTTGTGAAGGAGCTGTTTTCTCATGGACCAGCTACTCTCTACTCCACAATTTGAAAGATATTGCATCTATTGGCTACGCAGCACGCAAATGTTGAAAATTGAGAAATTTCAACTTCTGCATCATCCTTTCAGTAAGGACAGGAACATATATTGCATCCTTTTCCACTATACTGATATTACAAATAACTGGAATGCAGTATTTGTTTACACTTTGCATAAAAATAAGATATTCAGTGTTTATGGACAGTCACTGTATAAATGCCAACAGCTGACACATCTGATAGAGACCAAGTTACTGAAGATTAAACTGAACATTCCAAAGTATAAATTTTATAGACATTGAAAGTAATATATTTTCCCTTAAAGACCAGCAATCTGTTGCCAGAAATTGTTTGACAAGGGCTTGAATAAAGATTATCATTATTAGACATCCTATAAAATGCTAATATTTTTTTCTGACCACGTTTTCTTTTTTTCTTTTTGTTCAGTTCCAATGGTTACTAATACCATCAATTGATGAAAAATAAATTTAGAGTTTACTGTGAAATGTATTTCTGGAATGAGTGTGATGTGTAACCTGCCTCTCGCCCGATGAGTACTGGAGATAGGCACCAGCTTCGCCCTCAACGCCGCAATGGATGGACTACATAGATAATCGATGGACGAATGACTAAGTTCAGCCAAAGATCTGGCCCCTCAACAAATATTGTAGTGACTCCGGTGGGCTTTTGCAGAAATTAATTGCCCACTGCTCTCTTAAAAACGTTTTTTTTCTCAAATGCCTCCTCGTGTTGTGTGCAGATTTTCTCCAACCCATGGTTGGAGTCGAATAATATACTGTATGATCTAATTTTTAGGGATTAGATTTGTTTGTTTTCTCAGCTGGTAGCCATATTGATTAAATTTGTCATTACATAAAATTCTAATGAAGCCCTCTGTGTGTAATGAATTTATACTAGTGTAACTTTTTGATTATAATCCAATTTATTTTTTATGTTACCATATGTAACCCTGTCGACGCAGTATGTCAGTTGTGGAGTCTCCTCTCAGCAAACCATAAAAGAGCAGGATGTTAAACGAGGACTGATGAGGGATCAGAACAGAGACAGCTCACATGTGTGGAGGTCTCTGTCTGCGGCATCAGATGGTAGCACTAAAGCCAACACTAGGCAAACCTTAGTGCGTATAGCTGTCACTCAAAATTCTCACTGCTCTGGAGAACAAAGCCATCGATGTCGCAGCTTTATTCATCTGCTCAACACTGCAGTTTTTTTTTTTCCCTAATTATTAGAATAGCACACTGACAGATTATGGAAATGTATTCTCAAAACTGAGCAGACAGCTTGGAGATGGGACCATATAATAGTTTGCTGCTGTCTGATACACGTTATTTTAGGGATTAGTTTATAAAGATGAATGTTCTTTTGTTCTTTTTGTTGTCAATCAAACCAGAGTCTTACAAGCAGTTACAAACAGTGTAAGTAAAGTCAGAAAAAAATGAATAAATCCAAAGTATTCTGAGCAGTTTCTGATTTCGTTCAAATAATTTTAGATGAGATTTAAATTAGATTTTAGGCACTGGATCAGTATAGAAGGTCTTAGTTTTACTGTGATGCGGGATCAAATCCAAAACTGAGAAGGCGCTTTAACAAGAATGGATCAGTAACATTTGCATCGCTTAACAAAAATAAAAACAGAATCCTTTGGAGAAATACTTATTTAAAAAAAAACAACAAAGCAACTGCTGGCAGCAGTATCATGTTATATTGCTGATTTAGCTTATCTTGGCCAATACGTTTATATCCACTTTGCCCCAGCAAACCTATAGTGAGCAGCTTATTTGAAGAAATCCACTAAACAATGATCTTATGTGCACAACTGATCATATCAGTCAGTCATTGAGAACACGAATATAGACAACAGAAACGTATTACTGAATCCTGAGGTGAAAATTTGTTAGAATATTGGTGCCACATGAAAAAAAAATGTTTGATGCTCTGTGTGGTTTTTCTATTTCTTAAAAAAAAAAGAACGAAAAGAAACAAAGCTACAGATTTCAGCAGAATCTAACGTTGGTGCATCTTCAGCCACATTCTTTCCTGCCCTGAGAAGCCTCGTGAGAATTTTAACAGTTTATTGAAGGTGTTACCAAAACATAGCAGCGAGCTAGGGAAGCAAAATCATCTGCTTAACAACCCTTGAGCACAGTCAGCATTACAAAGAGTCACATAAACCAAATGCCAAATTATATAAGCCAGATTTAGTAGATGTATATTAGAAAAGTAAGCAGCAACACAGTTCGGATCAGTAAGTTATCTATTAGTAAAGGTTTATTCTGCTCTCTTACAACCTCCAGAGTGATTTGTTTATGGATTCATAAGTGTTATGTTTCTAGAAGGATAATTTGTTTTCTAAACCACAATTTGTCTTTAATGACTCAAGTAAATGTTCTTGGTATCCAAAAAACAAACAAAAAAACAGACATGTGTCCAGTTCCATAAGGTAAGCTTAGAAAAAGAGTAAACCAAAAGAAAAATCAGCTTTATTTATTTCTGTTTGAGCTCTTTTTAATGTATTCTAGTTGTTTCCATGCACCCACAAACATCATTAAGGTTTGACATTCATTATCGTGGGTCTGGATCCTTTACAATTTCAGTGCCTGTTTTTTCTCTGAGATGTGGCAACAATCAAATATTGCCTCTGATTCATTTTAAACTTTATTTCATGATCACCTGATAGGCCCCGTTCAAGCAACAAATTGGACTGATATAGGGAGACAATGATGAAAATGACGGAAAGGAAAAGACTAAAGGGCTGTAGGAAAAATAAAATTAGTAAAAATATCATAAAAGGATGAACTAATTCAAGATCTTTAAAATAAGCAGTGATTTATTCTTTGAATTTTTTTATACCTGTTGATTTTGTTGTGAAAACAAATATTTTGTTGTTTAGACGGAAATAACATGATTTTTTTTCTTAGCAAAAATAAAGATGAGACATATTTAAACTAAATAAAGGCAAGACTTGTGTTTTTTTGTTTAGTTTTTATGTTTGTACGTTTGCTGCAGAGTGAGTTATTATGGATAAAATCTCTCTCTCTGTGATTGGCTGTCTCTCAACCATTTATCCACACCTCCCATCAAGCAGGTCTGTTGTAGATGCGCATGCACGGCGGCACACACACGCACCCATTAATCGAAAATCGTATTTCCTTGATTCCTAAACGACAACAACCAGTGTGGCAGTCCCCTCTCAGCTCCGGGGCGAGTTACATAAAGCTAATCAATGCTATGGCTCTATAAATAATTTAGACTCTCCATCATCCGTCAGCAGCAGAAGATGCTGCTGCTCGCTGTTGGTGAAGGCACTGCGGAAGACCCGCGCCGGCCTCCTCCCCATCAATGATTGTTTTTAGTGGTAAAACCTCCACCTGCTCTTCCTCCTCCCTGTCTCACATACTCTCATCTAGGCGGTATAGTATGGCGGTAGGATCCGCCTTCACCTGGACTAAGGGAGAAGACGCAGGTGGCTGACGGAGGAGGGAGTATAATCATCTGCAGTTTGTGCAAAACTAACACAAACCCCGCGGTTTCGGAGAGCGTGCATTTTTATGCTTTTTGCAGCAGTGAATGGCACATACCTGCAGCCGCCTGAAAGTGCTTTTTTTGTTGTTGTGTTTTTTTTTTTTTTTTGCTCTGTCGCACACCGACAGCAGTAGAAAAATGACAATTTAGATAAAAACCTCACCTCCCTTAAAGCTTACTAGCTGCAGTAGAGGAGGACCTCCTCGAAAAAAGCAGCAGAACACCAAGCGACCATGCCCGCAGCCCCTCCCAGGATATTTGCGTTTGTTACTAACCTGATCCGTCTGGAGAGGGCGAGGCGGCGAAAGGGATCCCGGCGAGTCTGCAGCCAAACCTCCGTGTGATGCCCGTCCTATATCCCGTCTCTCTCTCCACCACCGCCACCACCACTAACACCCCCTCCTGCGCACTATTACCTCACAGCCCTCCTCTCAGCTCCTCCAAGAAGGAAGAGAGAGCATATGGCGGCTCTGTCTGAAACATTTTGGTGTATTCATGCGGGTACATATCGGCACACAAGAATATGATTGTAAAGTTCATTTATTTAGTAATTCACTTAAAAATAAAATTCAAGAGTGGTGGTTATTTAGGACTAATGCTGCCACCACCCAGGGTGACATGACCTAAAGGGGCGTCACAGTCATTACTATAAAATAAACCATTAATCACCTACCGTTTGTTCTCTCATTTGCAAATTACATCATCAAGGACTGGTTCCAATTTTGTTAACATTGATACCGAAGTCATTAACTGAAGATGATTAATGTTTAGAAACAAATTAAAAGGCCATTTTAATTAATCTTAATTTTATTTGACATTTGATCTATTTCTCAAAGCCTGAAATACTTACTTAAACAGATTGGTTAAACTTAAACTGTGCAACACTACACTAAACTATAAAATAAGTATAAGCATGTCTATCTTTCAAAATGCAGTTTGTTAGTATTATTATTTCAGCAAGAAGCTAAAACATTAGCAATGACATTTTCTTTTGTTGTTTATTTTGTTTTTATTTCCTTCATGTCTATGTCATGTTTTCTTGTTTCTACATTTACTTGTAAACTATGCTATTTTTTACACACTTTTTTGGACTTCAGTCAATTTATTTTCTTTTTATTCTGATGTTCTAATATTCGATTTATTCATTCGTTATGTTAATTTGCTTGTTTTATTTTGTTTCTTCACTTTTATTTTCTAACCTTCATTAAAAATAATTATCTATGAAAGTCATGACTGACTAAAAGTGCTTCAAAGTGCCTATCAGAAGAAGCTGAAATCCTAACATATGCTACCTATAAAACACATTAAAGTTGATTACTTTTTTAATCATGTTTTTTTTTATATAAAAAACAATAGAAAAAAAAGTTTATTCCTTGAGGTTTTACAAGCCATGCAGTTGTTTGGAGCAAATCACTTCACTAACTTGTATGTTAGAAAGTAGTTTGATGGTCATAAAACATCTCCTGAGTTATTACTGATGGCCACTAAAGTAATTGGAAGTGAAGCAGCTATACAAGAAAAAGAGGCACAACTACAGCTCTACTGAGTTTATAATTCAATAGAAGCAGCAGAGCAGGAGCCATGAGTTGAGGCAGACCAGATGCTCAGGGACCAGACGGCGCTTTAGTGCTTCATAAATAAAAGTTGTGTCGCCACTATATTCAGGTGTCAACAGCTTTCAGAGCGTAGCTGGAGGGTGGTGACGTAAAGCCTGTTGAAACACTAATACACTCATTGTTAAAGTGTCATTACCAGGCTCATTTATCATTGGACAAACACACGCAGAAACGCTGAGCAAACAGACAGGACAGGTGCTGTGTGCTGCACATCACTCTAGCAACCAGGCTGAATAAAAACAACCCCAGAGCACACAGCATATAGGGAAGCTCATGATCTGCAAGCAAAAATACAGACAAAAAAAACAGAGTTTATTGTTTGTCAGGTCTGAAGATTGGGAAACAGGTTAGTTGACAGTCAGTCTCTTGATTCATTTTCAGGTTTATTTAGTTTTTAATTAGGTGGCAGATTTTCTTCAAGTCCAGGCACTTGGATGTTTTCTTGTCACAAACTACAAACATTTCCCTCAGTCCTTCCATCATATGAAAGCCCCTTGCTTTCATATGAAATCTTTAAAATTTTTGTCTGTGTGGAGGAACTAAAATGGTGATTATATATATATCAATATATCAATATATATATATATATATATATATATATATATATATATATATATCAATATATATATATATATATATATTATATATATATATATATATATATATATATATATATATACCTCAAATCTGTCATATTTTTACATTCTGAGAGAGAAAAGAAGAGCTGAAGAGTTTGTTTTGACTTCAGGCCGATAATATCGGACATCCCGATATATATATATATATATATATATACAGACGTGGACAAAATTGTTGGTACCCTTCATTAAATAAAAGAAAAACTCATAATGGTCACAGAAATAACTTTAATCTGACAAAAGTAATAATAAATAAAAATTAGATAAATGTTGACCAATGAAAGTCAGACATTGCTTTTCATCCATGCTTCAACAGAATTATTTTAAAAATAAATGCATGAGACAGGCCTGGACAAAAATGATGGTACCCCTAGAAAAGAATGAAAATAATGTGACCAAAGGGACATGTTAATCCAAGGTATGTCCACTAATCAGCATGTCTGGGGACTTTGAGACAGGCTCTCCAATTTCTGGTGCTGAGGTCACCAAGGTTGTTAAAAACCTCCTTGGTGGCAGGGCTCCGGGGGTGGATGAGATTCGCCCGGCGTTCCTCAATGCTCTGGATGTTGTAGAGCAGTGTTGTTTAATGCGGCTCTGCAATATTGCGTGAACATCGGGGGCAGTTCCCTTGGACGCAGACCAGGGTGGTGGTCCCCCTCTTTAAAAAGGGGGACCACAGGGTGTGTTCCAACTATAAGGGAATCACACTTCTGAGCCGCCCTGGTAAGGTCTATTCAGGGGTTGTGAAGAGAAGGGTCCGACGGATAGTCGAACCTCGGATTCAGGAGGAACAATGCGGTTTTCGTCCTGGCCGTGGAACACTGGTCCAGCTCTACACCCTCAGCAGGGACCTGGAGGGTGTGTGGGAGTTTGCCCAATCGGTCTACATGTGTTTTGTGGACTTGTAGAAGGCGTTTGACCGTGTCCCTCTGGGAATCCTGTGGGGGGTAGTCCGGCAGTATGGGTTACCCCGGATAAGCAGAGTATGGCCAGATCCCGGATAAGCAGAAGAAGTTGGATGGATGGATGGATAATTATTTTACACTGTCTTGCATTTCATTAGGGATGTCCGATATTATCGGCCTGAAGTCATTATCGGCCATATATTGGCATTAAAATGTAATATCGGAAATTATCGGTATCGTTTTTTTTTTTTTAAATAAGATGAGTTTTCACACCATACACATATTACATAACAAACTCTTCAGCTCTTCTTTTCTCTCTCAGAATGTAAAAATATGACAGATTTGAGGTTTAGTTTTTGAGATATTATTTGTTTGAGATAACTTTCAGTTTATCAAAAAGCTTCTTCTGGGCCAACCTTGACCGTCTATTGGGCGCACTTGGTGACGCCATCAGCCACAAAGGTATGTTGGTTATATTTTCTAAATGTAGAAATGTGTCCTGAGTGGTGGGCCTTTGTCACTATTCTCTGTGTGAAAAAATGTTCCAGCTACTTTTGAAGACAAAACTAAAATTCTAGTACTTATTACATTTTCTAAAATTTTAAAGCTCAAGTATGCATGATACATGATATTTCATTGTGGTCACCTAAAAGGGTTTAGTAGTTTTTGTTTTTTTTTATGAGGGAGGGTCCCCACATATCGGTATCGGTTTATATCGGTATCGGAAATTTTGAGTTAGGCTATATCGGTATATCGGTAGAAAAGCCAATATCGAACATCCCTAATTTTCATGGTTAAAATAAAGGAGCCATTGTTATAAGATACTGTAAGTATCTACCATGAAAACTTCACTTTAAAGGAAAAAATAGAAAATGTTGAATCGGTTCAACAAGTACCCTCCAATTTTACTCTTTTTGCTGGAACTTAATAAAAAAATTGAAGTAGAGCAAAATGTGAAGCTACATCAATTTCACTGGAAGAACTCAGCAACCATTATAAGTTTGAATCAAGAGGCACCAGTCAGCTCAAGGAAAAACGGATGTGTGGGTGTAATTGCATTAAGCAGCTATATCTTAAAATAGCAATGTCCTGCCAGAAAACAGATACTAATTATTGTGCTTTGAGTCTGTGAGTGTCCAGAAAACATGGATGAATGACTGTTGTGTTCCTTATAGTCTTCATGAACTGTTTGTCATGGCTGTTTGTTGTCTAGAAAATCTCTAAGTCCTTCACAGAACAGGGTTAATTAATCTCCCCTCAAAAATGCATAGAAGTTTGTGGTTGTAACATGACAAAATGATGGAAAAAGTTCAAGGGGTGTGACTATCTTTTAGAGCTACTGTAATTTGTGCAGCTGTAAACACAGCTTTCAGCTGCCTGCTGGATTGAAAACCTTAGAGAAGAAAAAAGCCCACAAATTTAATTGCTGTCATTTTCTATGAATAAAATTACTCTCAGAGAGCACGGGTTGTTTTCTCGTCGGGCAGATGTCGCTTGAGAAACTTGTGAAGTTCAATCTTGGAAAATAATTCATTCACGGGGAGTCGGGAGTGCATAAATCCTACTTGTGTTCCCTGCTTTGTCTGTTCTTCTGTCGTTCACAACAACAAAACAAGATATTTTACGCTTTAAAATCATCAGGGTTTGAATTTTAAAAGCAGCTACTTCTATGCTGAGCTTCAGCATTTGTGAGCTTGACAAAAATAATTATGGAACACAGTCCCTTTTGAGAAAAGGCAGAGAAATGTCCAATGAACACCCAGTATGACGCTGCTGTTATTTTTTACTTTTGAAAAATGTCATATTAATGACTCAATAAAACCTGCTTATATTAATAAGAAACTTGTTCTTGTCTAAGATATTAGTTCATACAAAGTATAAAATACTTAATCTACCGCCTGTATCATAGATGTAACTTTTATAACATTGTGCAGTAGCATTCAGACTGAGGAGCAGGTCTGGTTCAGGGGATTTTGAGACAAAGATAGAGGCGAGGGTGAGTTGGCTTAAACATACGCAAAGGAGGAAAATGGGTGTATTGAACCATCCTGGAAATGCAGAAAAGTAGGAAGACCCCAGAGAATGTTTAAGAAAGTAGTGAAGAAGGATAAACAGATGGTTGGCATGATGCAGAAGGATGTTGGCATAGGGAGAGATGGCAAAGACTGCACTAGTCTCTCTAAACAGAACCAGGCAAAAGGAAAAATATACTATATTGCCCAAAAAAAAGGGGTCTCATCAGAGAAAAGGGGACTTATCAGATAAGAAGGAAGTGACTCATTTACACTAATATTGTCATATAATGGTTAAAAAACAGTATCCAAATGCAGGGAAGAGATAGGAAGTAAACAGGTGAAAAGAAATTGTTTCGCTTACAGTTGTGCAAAAACTAAAATTAAGAAATTGGCATGCACTGATTGTCCAAGTTGGCCCACATAAAAATATGAGAGAATTCAGTCATTTTCATCATGGGTACATTTCAACTGTAAGACAGAAAAAAATAGAGGAAATCACATTGTATCATTTTTAAAGAATGTACTTGTATAATGGTGCAGAAAATAAGTATTTAGTCAATAACAAAAGTTTGTGATGTACTTTGTAATGTAACCTTGGTTGGCAGTGAGAGAGATAAAACATTTCCTGTTGATCTTCACTATGTTTGCACAAACTGTAGCTGGTGTTCTGGCCGTTTCTTTTATGCAGATCTTCTCTAGTGCTGTGATATTTTGTGGCTGTCGTTGGGTATAAGGCCCTGTCCACACGTAGCCGGGTATCTGACAAAACGGAGACATTTTTCTACAGTTTGGCCTGTTATCCACACGTAGCCGGAGGTTTTCGGCACCACAAACGAAGCTTTTTAAAAACTCCGGCCAAAGTGGAGATTTGCGTTTTCTCCGTTTTCAGTATCTACGTGTGGACGGTTGAAAACGGAGTTTTAAGAGCCGTAGCGCCACTTTCCGCGACAAAAAATGCTCCAACACCACATGTGCGACCTGTGTTTACTCTCGAAAACAGCATTTATTTCCTCAGCGCTGTGTTGGTATCATCCATTGTTAAAGCGCGTCTTGTTTGTTTGCTTTTATAAGCTGTATAACTGCTGCGTGCTGAAGAGAGAATATAAAGTTTCTCTTGGCGGATAGGACTGGGGAGAACTACTGCCCCCTACAGGTTTTCCACGTCTATGAATGTGCTGAAAAACGCATTTATCTGGTTATGTGTGGATGGAGATTTTTTTTTTTCAAGGAGCAGAGGAAAATCTTTGTTTAAAAAAAACCCCGGCTACGTGTGGACATGGCCTAAGACTTTCAACATCCTTCACAGATTCTACATTGGATTGAGGTCTGGAAACTGGCTAAGCCACTCCAGAACATTGACATTTTTTGACATAGCCACTCCTTCGTTTCCCGGGCTGTGTTTGGGATAACTGTCATGCTGTGTTGGGGCTACAGAGGATGCAATTACTGTCGGGTTAATAAAAATTTGTAACCTCAACTGTGCCACAAAACCACACTTTTGCAAATCAAGCAATCACAGCACAAAACAACCAAAGACAAACAAAACACTGCTTCTGCTTACAAACAAAAGAAAAACAAATAGCTAACTTAAAATTACACACACGACACACTCACGACAATACGCTGGAACTGGCCAGCAACGAGTAACAGTGAATATCATTCACAACGTAAGATAATCAGTTTCAGCAGAAAACACATACATATATGTATCTATATGCCAAACTTGCTCCACCCAGGAATTAACAAATTGGAACGTTTTTTTGACGAATTCTTTAATCCACAGGTTGAGTCCGGGAGGCAAGTTGATCGTCCACTTCAACGTTCACAGAAAGAAAGAGAACAGAGTTTTGAGGCGGTTCCTCAATGCCGCTGCTCCACGCGCTCCTCTGGAGTGATACACCAGGTCACAGACAGCTTTTCGGCTTGGAATTGGACGGTGTGTGTTCAGAACCCCCAGGGGAAATTTTTCAGGGTGATTACTTTTAGACCCGCTGGGTAAAATCAAAGGGAGAAGAGAATTGGATCGCTAGCAGAGATTTAAAATTTCCCTCCTTCTCAGCCCCAAAATGCTAACTGGAAGAGAATGAATGAATGAATGGTAGGTGCTTCAGCTGGCCTTTTAATACCTCTGGCGGCATCATCACTGGCCAGAGAACAATGGGAATCTGCTGAGGTCGACAACATGGCTGTTGTCCCGGCGCAAGGGATCCTGTGATGATAAAAATATATGAAACTATCATTCTGTCCCCTTTGGAAAGAAGCATCTCTAAAGCATAATGTTTCCATAATCATTGCTTTAGAGTGGGTATGGTGTTCTTAACATGCAACTCAGCATTCTTCCCCCTCCGAAAACCAAAATACCAAAGAGTTCTATTTCGGTCTCCTCTGACCATGTGACATTCTGCCAGTCCTACTCTGGGTCATCCAAATGGTCTCTGGCAAACTTGAGACAGGCCTGGAGAAATGACAGGTTAAGGTCCTAGCGCTGCAGGATTTTAATCAGTGACGACATAGAGTTTTACTAATAGTAATTTTTGTTACTGTGGTCCCAGCTCTCTTCAGGCCATTGACCATTTCCATTTTCTAATAATTGCTCCAACAGTTAATCTCTTCTCGCCAAGCTGCTTGCCTATGGCATATTCTGTCATCCCAGTCTTGTGTAGGTGTACAATCTTGTCACAGGTGTCCTTGGATAACTCTATGGTCTTGGCCATGGTGGATGTTGGAGTCTGACTGAAGGTGAGGACAGGTGTCTTTTAGACTAGTGTAAACTGTAAGGAATCTTACACCGAAGGAATGAACTGGATATATAAATCAAATACTTAAAAATCCTTAAATAAAGCAAGACACAAGACCAAAATCCCAAACTTCATGATGGATATAGTTCTCGTATTTCAACCATATTTTTGTAGGACAAACTAAATCTAAATTTTTTTAGGTTTTGTTTTTGTGACACTCTCATGATCTACTCCTAAACTCCTCACAACCTGTCAGTGAAGATGATCTTAGCATACTTTTTTGTCTGACCTTTTAAAATGTGATTGCACAGTCAAAACCTATTAATATTTTAACCCTAGACTGGCACTGTTTCGAAAGAAAAATAAACTAATTTATTTATTTCCAATGAAGAGCTACTTTATGCAATCATTTCTAGTTAGAATGGGGTTTCCTCAAAAATAGCCTTGGTCGTTAAATCCCTTTTGGTTTAATCTTCTTTATTTTTTTTTTCTTTATCATTTAAAAGCCACAACACCTTTATTTCTTTACCATACTTAATTGCTTTTTTATTTTTTCAATAAACCTCACCCTTCTTTTCCATTTTTGCTAAGTTCACTCTTCCATTTCTCCTTTATCTTCTTTAATATTTACCACTTGGCATTTTTCTGAGAGCATGTCTCTGCGTTTACTTCTAACTTTTCGTATCCTTTCTCACTTCTCTCCTGCTGTTTCTTTTAAGCCCTCTTTTATCTAGTTTCACTCATCTTTTTTCACACCCTCTTTTCTGTAACAGTATGAATTAGCTGTAAGACATTCAGAAAAGCTGAACCACACTGATAGATGAGATCTTGGTCCACTGGCTTCAAGGAAGTTTCTGTCATTTTGCATTTCTTGAGTCTCAATCAGTGAAACTCACTCACAGCTTTACTAGCTTGTGTTCTGATAAAGTCAATCACTTTTGGGGGGGGGTAAAAATTAACACTTTCAGCAGAGAGTACAGATTGCATCTGCACTAAAACCTGTTATTAACCTAACTATCCCTGTCTGACACATTTTCTATATTTGTTTCCATTATTTTAGATTGGTTTCTTCCTCTCTTTTTTCCACCGTGGAGGCGTACAGCTCTGATTAGTCCATTAGTCACAGAAAGGAGTATAGTTTATCATCACATAATGAGCCATCGGTCCTGCCCCTGAAAACGATCCATCACTGTTCTTAGTCCCCTCAGTAGTTTTAAACAGATCAGATAAAAAACATAAGATTAATAGCAGCAACATGACTCTCATTGTAGCTCCCCAAAGTGAGAAAGTGGCAGGGCATCGACTGCATCAAACAACCTGGGCATCAGATTATGAATAAGGCAGGGTTTTTAGGGATCCTAGGTATTCTTGAACATGCCTAAATTCAAAGTTCAGAAGTTGGGAAATAGCCTCTGTTATTGTAAAGAACCTTTTACTGCTTATAACATTTAGCCTTTGGTTTCTTTTTTGCTATTTAAAAGTTAGAATTTTGTATTTTAATTTCATACATGCCGATTGAAGGAGCTGCTACATTGCCATCTTCAAAAACACCTTACTTTCTAACATTTTTCAACTCTACTTGACCTGATATTATTTTTTGTAAAATTTTAATCTCTACATTTCTCAGAAGTTTGAAAATGCTTTAAAATCCGTACAGATCAACAATCTGCATAGAAACTGCTAGCCCTTTTTTTTTTGTTTCCATTTCCTAAATACGAGAACAGTTAGACTTTTCACAGAGTTTTTATAGTTTTAAATTCTTCAAATTCACAAGCTTACACATTTTCAGCAATATTTGGTAGAATTGCCTTTTAAATTGTAAAACTGCAATCCCATATTTTGACATCCTTCTTTAGTGTCTCACAATAGTTTGCTGGCGTTTTGGCTCGTCCTTCAGAAAACTTTGGTGTATCTGAGTCAAGTTTGTCTGGCACCTTGTTTATACACACCATTTCAATGAGACTAAGAGCAGGGGTTTGTGACGGCCTCTCAAAAACAATGACTTTGTTGTCCTTTAACCACTTTGTAACTTATTTGCCAGAATGCTTAGGGTTATTGCACATTTGGAAGACCTAGTAGGCATAAGCCTGGCAAATGTATTGAGATGTTGCTTTAGTACTTTCAGTTTATGTGTTTTTCTGTTTTCCGAATATGCAATTTATATTGTACAATGCACTTGTCCTTGCAGCAGAACACCACCACTACATGATCCTGCCACACTCATACTTTGCAGGCTGGATAGAGTTCCCAAGATTATGAGTTATGATTATAACTGCAGACGATGTGTTCCCAGCACTATTTATGATTGACGGGTTTGTCCCCACCAAACCTGATGCATAGATTCTTTACCAGAAACGATCTAACAGCCACTTGAGCTCCAAACACAATTTAAACATAGCCTCAGTATCTGAACTGACTATTTAAATCACTCCGACTCACTTCCTTATGCAATCATGTTTTCTTTCTGCACAGATGCTGCTGTCAAGATTTTTAAAGACTCCTAGTCCACTCGAAATAAGCTCAGCACAAAATCCTGCCGTTTCAAGATTGAAAAAAATACGTAATCTAAATGTCATGGGTCTGGCAAAGGTTTCTTTATTTCGGGTGAGCGGTTAAATATTTATGTAATATTTTTGTCTGTTCATTACTCCCGAAGAGAATCTTTCCATTGTGTTTGTATAGAGAGCATGCCAGAAAATTGCCCAAAGCAAAACATTCTCGCTATCTCGCCATCCAGAGCTCCGAAAGAGAGATTTTTCCCACTTTGATCTACGATTCAGGAACGGATAACACAGTTAAAACCAGCGACTGGACAATATTACGTTTCTGCACAGTAATCTCTGAATAAAATAACTTTTAGTGAGTAATATAACAAAGATATTAAAGAGATACTTTTTTATAATATACTTTACAATCAGTCAGGGGTTGTGTTATTTTCAATCTAGGATTCTTCAAAACTAATGGAAAAATCTAAAGGCTGTAGTTCATTTTCAAGGCTTCTAATTCACAGCTGACCACTTGATGCAGATCTGAAGTCATTTTTAAGTTTACACAAAAAATTTATGAAATTGAATAAAAATAAATATACATTACAATGAGAGCCTTTAATCATCATCTCAGACCTGGATAGTGTGGTAAGTGACAGCGCCATACTATGGAGGCTTTAGAGAGCTCAGCTGCAGCGGCCACACAGACTGGTGCATCTTATCCACTGATCCAGATGGTACGCATGTTATTTCAGTCTGCAGTATGTGACCAGAGCGGATTCAGCGGATACATTTATTTGATTCAGAGATCACTGTGCAGAAATTAATATTGTCCACTGTCCCTGGTTTTAACTTGATTCAATGTTCCTTAATTGCAAACCCAGTGGTCTCTCTGGTAGCGCTGGTGGAATAGATAGGTTGTTAGAAGAAATCCAGCCACACGAAGACATTCAACCTCCTCCAGCAAAAGTTGTGATAAATTCATGGTGGTAAATTAAATGGAATGGCACATTTCTGCAGTAAGAATATGTGTTTTTTTCAGGTGTTTCCATTATACTTCAAATAGATTTAGATTGATCAATCATTTTAAAATAATTAGTGACCAACCGTTTTGATATTTTTGTCTGGATTCGGGGTTCACCACAGTACCAGACCGTGGTTGAACCACAGTGCTAGTACTTTTGGAACTCGGTGCGGAATTTGACACAGTTGATCATGATATACCATTGGAACGACTGGAGAGCTGGGTCGGACTCTCTGGTACAGTATTTGGCTGGTTTGAGTCTTACCATAAGAACAAGAACTTCCTTGTGTCCTAATCAGGCCCAAAACCTAAGTGTAATAATGAACTTAGACCTGAAACTCCAGGGTCACATAAAAGCAATAACAAAGTCAGCCTTCTATCATGTGAAGAACATCTCCAGGACTAAAGGACTAATGTCACTTGAAAAACTCATTCATACATTTATCTTTTGTTGGATTGACTACTTCAACAGTGTCCTCACAAGTCTGCCTAAAAAGTGAGTCAGACAGCTGACGCAGAACATTGCTCCTCGTGTCCTAGATAGAACCTGGAATGTAGAGCACATCACACCAGTTCTGAATTTCTTCCATTGTCTCCCTGTAGCTCAGAGTATAGACTTCAAAATACTCCTTCTAGTTTATAACTCATTAAATGGCTTAGCACCAAAGTATGTTGAAAATCTGTTGTCACTATAGCAACCCCCAAACCACTCAGGTCTTCCAATTTTAGTCTACAAATCATCCATAGAATTAAAACCAAATATGGAGAAGCAGCTTTAAGTTGCCATGCAACCCCTTATCTAGAACAAACTTCCAGACGACTGCGAAGCTGCTGAAACACTGAGTTGCTTTAGATCAAAACTAAAAACTCATGTTTTTAGAGCTGCCTTTGAGTAAGCAATTAATAATAGCTGGAGTGTCATATATCACATTGTGATTCTAATGTTGTTTTAAGCTTTTATTGTTGTTCTCCCCAAATCATGTAGGCACCTTTAATTACATTGTTATTGAAGTATGCTGAAGAAATAAAGTAACATTGCCCTGCTATTTTGTGGTTTAATTAACAACACTTCACAACAAGGATATTTTTGAAAGAGAGATGGTAAAAGTATAAAGTTTCACTCGAACATGTTGATCTGTAACGTTGTACCCACTCTGCCCCCACTCGTCTCCTCCTGGGTGTGTTAATGCATGTGCAGCTTGAAGCTTCTTGTCTTTATCCGGAGCATTTGGTGAAGCAAGCTGAGTGTAGCTGCTGTCAGCAGTTCGCTGCCACTCAGAGAAAAAGCCCTTACTTCTGCACTTCCAGTTAAAGCAGTAATCTATGTCCTGCTGCTTATTCCCTCAAGGTCAAAACCACAAATTGCAAGCCAGAATAGGTCTTATTGTGGTTTGAGATAAACTCTGTGCATGAAGGTTTAATCAATCATGCAGGGTTTGGTGAGGAAACACACTGTTTAAAAATAAATTATTTATCTATGGCCTTGTGTTTTTAGTGTCAACCTGTATGCATTTAATTGACAGATATGCCAGAGACTTTTCCCGAAAGGAGGGAATCCATGGAAACTTTGAAAAATGGTAGATTCACAGCAGGATACAACCAGAGTACACTCTGCATAACAATTGTTGAGAAAATCAAATCGTGACATTCTTTCACAAAAATGCCATGCAAATGTGATGAGGGCACACAATATACCATTCACTTAAAACAGTTGGAAGATTTTTTGTTACTAGGGTCCAGTTAACCTCCCAAGGAGGTCAATGTCAAACATACTTTACGTGTTTCATTCGTTCACAGCTATTAACCACAGTTTATTTTTAAAAAGAGATATCAGAAGCCCTTTGATGTTGGAAGTGGGCATTACAAGCAGTGACAGCCATTGAAAATTTTAAACCATGCAGGACCTTGGCTATTACAAATATTTGGAGCAATTCAGTGGGTTTACATGCTGTAAGAGAAAAACTTTTTTTTTTTTCTTTAGTCCAGTTACATTTTGAATTGAACTGAACTGGTCTATTTGAGCCAAGGCACCCAAAAAATGTGGTTAAAAAAAAACAAATCCTTCAACATTTGTACGAAATCCCAGCTATGACTTGCATGCACACTTCTTCCAAAAGTGATGACCGCGGAAGCAGGAATCAGAATACCAACAGCCACGAGACTGTGCACAACTGATGTGTAACACAATCAAAAAGTACAGTAGGAACAAAATGTACTGTGCTGTAGCTCATTGTGCATATACTGCTTTACAACTGTCAGCATTTGTTTACTATCTCTAATGCTATAAGTTAACCAAAAAATTGCCAACATTAAAGTTTGCCTGTCAGCACCTACGGTTACAAAGCTGAACATACTTCATTAAATAATTTGAGTGTCTTACTGATCATATATGCACTAATAAAGATTCTTATTCTGGTTAAGGTAAAAAACTAAATTATTGCCAGAGCTTGAGTAATGTGAATGTGCATGTACATACACTGATTGTTTTAGACTGACTGGTGTCTTAATTAGTCAGAAAATAGGCAATTGCCAAAGATAATCCTTATCTACAGTCAACTGCAATTAAACAGTTTAAAACAACTGGAACTGTGATAAACAAGTATGGAGAAGGACCCAGTTTTGTCCACACACAGTGACAAAGATGAAGACTGATGCAAAAATCTTCAAATAACCATCAGACGACTGGTTATTTGGGAGTGATCTTCCACTAGTCAAACACTAGTAGGCTTATAAATATGTGCTTTGGTGAGATGAGACAAGGATTAAGCTTTTCACCAACAAACATGCAACATGGGTCTGGTGTGAAACAAAGAATCCTGCTGCCCAATGTATGGTGGAAGAGCTGTGATGCTGCGGACTTGTTCTCCTTCAAAAAGGCCTGGAAATCTTGCTGAAATGTCTGCCATCATGAACTTTGTTATATATCTTAAACTTTTAAAATGAAAATGTGGGGAGCAAACTGAAATTGTGTGATCATGTGCTTTTTTTTTAGCAAAGCAATGACTCACATTTGCTCCAAACAAAACACAACTTGCTTAGGGTCCTCTGAGACCCCAGATGCAAATCCAATAGTGGAACTGTGAGGAACAAGAGAACATAGCATAAGAGAGGACCCAGAGCTCTAAAGGCTCTATAGCGACTGTGCAAAGAAGAATGGTAATAGATAAAAATGCTTTTCTGTATAGCTTATAAGACTAGAGCTTGAAAAACTGGGTTGTATGGAGTACTGAGACCAGCAAAACCACGTATTTTGTTTTTTTTTAAATGAGGAAAAAAAGAAACTTCTTCAAGTTAGGTTTATTTCCACGTTCTGAATAAATATATTCACTGAATTTCTGTACATCTTTAGTAAAAGAGCTGATATTTGTGGAGGGGACATAGGTGGATGGTTACACTTGAACTATAAGAAAGAAGCTGCAGATATTTAGCCAGCAGGGTTTTTTAATAAAGGTTTTAGAATTAGAAATTAAGATTTACACGGTTCTCTTAGCCGGCTAATAGTTATCTGGCCACAGACCTTAAACGACGCCGGGTTAGTGTGGACGATAGGGGGGTGTAGACTAAATAATTATACGTTTAAGGCATTATCCGGCTTAGTGTGGACGTGGCCTAAGTCCCAAACATTATGCCATATTCCCCAGATGCCTTTACTAATAATTACTAATCACTAAACAGAACTAATCTTGAAATAATTTTCCCACTACACATGTCAAAAATGTAATTTTCACACATTATGTACCACTACTGTTTATGTGAAGCAGAAACAGTTGCTCGATTAGACTGGAAAAACAATGAACCATAATCACAAATAAATAGTTGAAAAAATAAAATGTTATTTGAATGCTGCAACTCCTCAGATAAGCACTTAGACTTTACCTCAGCTATTTTGGGGCTTAAGCACAGCAGAAGGAGGCTCTTATGTCTTTCCTCAGAGCAGCTGACCCAAAGTTTAAAACAAGCAAGACTAATATCAGTTTACATGCCAAATGACTCGTCATGAAATATAAAGTACTTGCTTTAAATGCATGAACTAAGAAACATGTTTGGAAGAGTAACTAATATCACAGATTCATGTTACACCAAACTTTAAGATCAATCAGGAAAGCCTCCAGTCAGCAATTATCCACAACAGCAGAAGTGCCCTTTAACTGATTTGGAGTCTAATTAGTTTTGACCGAAACAAATCGACGGGTGGGTCTGATTATCTATCCACACACAGCTGCCCTTCCCGTACCCACACGAACATGGGTGTAACCCATTGCTAACACGCGTGCACAGATTCAAATGTACAAACACATTTGGGCGCGTCCTGTCTGCAACCATTAGGAAGTGAAAGGATTGATAGCCGTGCTGGAGCACATCTGAGCCTCTGATTAAAGAGAACAGCATCACCTTTGGGAGAGCCGCTGATCAATGAGAGGGGATATTGATCAGAGGTGAAACTTGATTGATGCTCTGAGCTCTTTAACATTGTTGCATCTGTTTTATAGGGTGACGTCAGGTAAACTGGGCCATCAGGTAAAATAAGCCACACTTAAAGGCACAGTGTGTAATTTTCGGCCAGTAGGGGGCAGTGCATACCTAAATTATCACAAGCATGCGGTATCTGTGTCTTTGAGTAAGAAACTCAACAACGGAGAGAAATGAGAATTAGGTAACTAGCGCCCAGTTACTTGGCAATATTTTACAATATTGCCAAGATTTTACAATTAATGTGCTTTACGTAATAATTATTTCATGATATTTTAATGGCTATTTTCAAAGATGTACTGCATCAAAATTACACACTGTCACTTTAAGGTTTGAGCTTCCTAGCCTTTTGATTTTTTATAAACAATGGTCACAAAAATTTTTCGAATTGTTGGGAGAACTGTAGTTAAAAATAAACAATTAAATTTGATTGGTCTTTAGCTGCAGTACTGGATGGCGTGATGCTTCAAATCCAGAGTTGTAGAAAGAACAGAGAGGAAAGAAGTCTGGTAGACCCTTCTTGCTTTAAATTGATAAAGTTGATAAAAACAGTAAAGAAACAAATTTTATTGTTTTTTTAAATTGTTAATACTACATATTGTGATCATTTTCACCTCGCTCAATTTATTTTAACGAACTGTGGTATATTGGGCCTCCCATTTCAGCTTAAATGAGCCACCTTCACAATTGGATTTTGATGGTTCCTTTAGGCAAACAACAGTTAATCTCTGAATACTTGTGAAATTATATACTAGATACATTTAGCATATAATTTCTAATTGTGTCGATCCAGAGGCAGCACCAGTCTGTGGGCTGTTTTTTCTGCTTGTGGCCGTATTACGCTGTGGGCTGTTTTTAAATAAAAGTCAATTTTGAATATGTTATCGATGAATATATGGTACCGTGTGCACCCCACAGGTTAAACCATCACCCGAGTCTTGTGTTGCATTCAGTGACTTGAGTTATCTGGCTAAACAACAGAGGACTTTTATGAGGAAGGCTAAGTCTCCATCCTTTGTGTCACAAATGAGGAACGTCCATCCATCCATTTTCTCAATCGCTTAGTCCTCCAGGGGTCGCGGGGGGGCTGGTGCCTAGCTGTCAACGGGCGAGAGGCGGGGTACACCCTGGACAGGTCGCCAGTCCATCACAGCAAATGAGGAACATATTGGCTAAATTTCCACCAAGGCATACAATCTAAAAAGAAAGAAAATACTGAAACATGTTAGGTAGTTAACAGAGATCAGCTGTAGGAACTGTAGAGTCTGGTTCAATGAGATTTTAACAAAGAAAATGGACAGAAAATAGAACAAATAGAACATTCATTGTTATGAAAAGGTTCAAATAATTTATTCCGGTTGTTTTTTTATGTCAGTGTTTATATTCATAGATTATTAGATCGACACTAGAATTTGTTCTGCTTTTTTAGAATTACTTCAAATTAAAGTTGATTCATTTGTTGTTGGATTGTTTCTTTTATTTATTATATCAAAAATGACAAGTTTTCTTTGGATTTTAAATGGCTCAGTTTAGCTGAAGGGGTGGCCCACTTTACCGGAACTCTGCTCAGATGAAAAAAAATGTGCAACAACTGATGTTGAAAATCTAGAGGTGCTGAAAAACTATAATTCATTAAATCAAGTCAACATATACATGTTGAAAACAAACAACATTACCATACGTCACCCAACATAACTGTAAAAAATAAATACATCCTAAAGGGGCTTCTTTGGGCTCATCTAAAGGAGAAAATATCAATAAAAAAGTTCTCTTCAGTAAATACTTTTTAGTTTTTTCTATTTTAACCTTATTAATATCCATCCAGCCATTGTCTTCCACTTATCAGAGAGTGGTTAATGCATGTCAGGGGTGAATGAGAGAAAGCCAGGCCTCCAGCTCCTGCTCGCTCCTTTCGATGTGAAGAAGCAACAGCTCTACTCTGAGCTCATACCGCAGCCTAGAGCTTCTCACATCGTCTCTAAGGTATCCACACATCCTGCAGAGGAAGCTCCCTTTATCTGTCTGCATTTCTAAACCCTTCTTTTTAGCCATGGCTCCCGTCTCATGACAACACTAGGGGGCTGGAGAGGTCTGTCTCACACTCGGCTCCTTCACCTTAACAGACCAGAGCAATGTGTATATTACAAACTAACCTGTATAACCCATCTATACAAGTGAAATGATCAAGTTTGTTTCTTCTACCCATTTTGTTTTCGCTGCTTGGTTTAATGAGGAATCTGGATAAAAAGTCTTAAAGAATTGGATTTTATTTTTTAATAATTTAAACATTTAGAGAGAACGTCGTAATTCTTCTAAAAATCTTAACACATCTAGTATTATTATAAAGCATTTCTAAACCAACAGCCAAAGCTGTGGTGACAATGACAGTTATCATACATGGATAATAAGAGAACTTTGGCTTCACAGGAAGGACTTGGGCCTTTTCGTGTTTTTGGACGCCACAGTCCCCCTGTGGGGCTGAACCGAATCAAAATAAATTAAAGGAGAACAGTGGGGGAGCTCAGCAACATCCGTGCAAAGATGACAGGAAGCCGTGAGAAGATAAACATCCTGCAGGCCTGCTGGTCTCCGACTCGGAGAAAAAGAAGCAACCAGCTGCCACTGGCCCAGACCGAAGGCCTTTATCCTGGGCCCACGCTGCGTGCGTATGTCAGGGTGGAGGAAGATAAAGTGGTCAGAACAGAAGACTGGCATAGACTAGATGTCTGTTTTAGGCTCACTAATTGCATCCAGGCCTGTGAGGATGAAATACTTGAACTATTTATCGAATTCAAAGAAAAAGGTGGAAGGGGCTGATATGAGACACACTGTGAAAGCAGAAGTGGATCGCTGGATCTTGTTCAGTAAAAATACATGTAAAAATAATATTCATCTTTAACCATTGAAGGGTGATTGATCTGAACCATGAACATTTAAAACACTGCAGCGTATTTCCATTTCAAAGCAGATGTGTAAATGAGACGCGTCAAGCACCTGGAGCTGAATTTAGCTTTGTGGCCCAGAGCTGGTGGATGGTCCTTGAGTGTGTCATCACATCAGTCTCTCTGTGATCCCAGCTGTTATTCTTTGTAGCAGAGAATCAGAAAGGTCGGTCAAAATTAATAAGTGTGATTGCCAGCGCCCATCATTGTTTGATGGCAGCCCTGCAGGGTCCTCGCTTGTCTGATTTGACTTTTAATGGTTTGATTGACATTTACACCTGATGCTTCTCTTTCCCTTCAGTCTCTAAATCTAACTTTTTTTTAGATATTTTATCCACATAAATCAAAGTGGAAAAGTACCAGTACTACTGCTGATTATCAAAAAACGTAATCAAGTCCATAAGAGACAGTTTTAGTCAGTCCGTCATTAAACATACAGTAAACGATTTAAGTTCTGACTACTTTTACAGAAAGTCTTGGTTTTTTGAGTGAGAAGCTTTAAAGAGGGAAGAGCATCTTATTTGATAGAAGACCATATCAGGGGTGCTAGGAGTAGATGTACCACTGCAACACTAAGACGACTACAATCCACACTCGGTACATAATTTTTAACCACATCTATGCACACCAACAAACTAAGAGGTGGCTTTTAACCAGGAACAGTTTAGAACATAATTTTGCAAACTTTTTACAGTGGGTACCACCTGAGAAAATGCCAAGCTTTCCAAGAACCACGATCATGACCAACCTAAACATAAAGTGGAGAAGACTTACAGTTTTAACTATAGACAATTAACAAAGGAGGCTTATTTACTCCTAATAAGGATTATTTAGTGGTAATTGTTGCCACAGCCATACTGTGTGTGAATTATTCATTTTTTAATTCATTTTATTAAAAAAAATTATATATATATATATATATATGTATGTATGTATGTCTTGTCATAATACTCTATACATTTTTTTTGTCAGCTTTAATCCACAAAGTCCTGGCTTCAGGCTGGAAAAACGTGTTGCAGCAGGACTAACCCTTAGTAATGGTCATGTTAAAAAGAAAATAATCTTTTATGTAGAATGGATTTTTTAAATTAAAATCCGATCTCAACAAAAACCCACAGAGTCCAAACTGTGACCATTTATTCAACAAGAATAAAAGCCAACTTGAAAAATTATATTGTAAAATCTATATTAAGCACAAAGCCCAGTGCAACACCTTGATTCCTTTCTTTTTCAGCTATTCTGTTACAGTTTGTTGTTACATTTGGCTTCATATTTCAGTTGATGACCCAGTTTGGGCCAAGCTTTTGGACAGATGGTCTCGCATTTGACTCTAAAACACTTCACTCATTGTATGGGGGTGGCCCAGGTCCTGTTAGTAAAAACAAGCCCAAACTGTCTTCCCTCCGCCTGCATGAGGCAGCCAATAAGCTCTGCTTTGATTTCATCTGGCTTTTAAGTCTTGGGGCAGCTTGCAAACCTAATCTGTGCAGCCCTATTCTTTTAAGAAAAAAAAAAAATTATCTTTTTTTTTTTTTTTTACCATAGTTGTTTTAGTTTTTGTAAATGTGATGAACTTTAACATGAACTGTCATCCTAAGGTCTCAACAGTCTGGCATTGAACTTGTTGGCGTTTCATTTTTCTGACCGTTGCATGCTCTAACTTTGAAGGTGAATTTGGTACAGTAAAGTACAGAAGTCTAGTCCTGAGAAGACTGGCTTCTGTTTTAAGCTATTTCCACTTTCGAGTAATCCTTCTGTAGAACAGCAGACTGCCGTTTAATAAAAAGTGAACTCATGAGTGCCAGAATGCTGTGGAGCCACAGTAGTTTCGCTGAAGTGATGTCCTCTCTTGTTATAATGGTGTACTGTCTTTTTACTTACATTTGGAGCAATTAAAACAAACCATCACATATTCCACGGGAAAGTCAGTTTTCAAAGTTAAGTTTAAAATGTCAGCCAAATCTCGTGTGCATAACTTCAAAAGATCCCCCAAAAAGATTTTTCTTTTTTCTTTTTGCATTTCAAAAAGGTCTCAAATCACAACCGGAGCATCACTGTGAACCTTCATGTAACCTGCTCAATATTTAGAAAGTAGTAGGTTTTAAACTTCACTAAACAGCTCAAATAACTCATTGACTTAGATATTTAAACATATGTTTCAACTCTTTTATCAAGAGACTACTTTTATTATTAAAAACATGCTTTACTTTGACTGAAACTATTTTACAGCTCTGAGAATTTTTACTGTATAAAAACCAGGGAATGACGTCAGCTGATTCAGAAGTAAAGTAAAGAAGGTGGCACCACCTGCTGACAGCAGAAGGTTACTGCAGTTCATCTGTTTAACGTTTCATTTGCTCCCTCAGGACGGTGTAAATACACCTGCCAACAGAGGAGATGATCCTCCTCAGGAGTCGTTGGGAAGGCCAAACAGTTTAACTGTCCCTGCTTCTCGGTTGTTGTCATATTTGCCCTCCTTGTCGTCGCAGGCATAGGCCAGCAGGGGTCTTTTCGGGTGCCATGCGACTGTGAACGTTGGGGAATCGCACTGCACCTCCCACAGCTTCTCACCTGCAAACATGTAAGAAAAGCCCACCGGGTTACTTTAAATACTCTCAGCTCTAAAACGGAATAATTTCATTAACTTCCACACTGGGATGATTTTGGACTGAAGGATGAGATCTGATCAAGGGTCTGTTGAGGTAAGTAAGATTTTTTACAATTTTCTTTGCAACATATGGCAGGACGAGAACTCAAACCGCAAATTCATACATTTTTTTGTTTTGTGTCCAGAACATTTGAAATAACAATATTGAACAAATCACGAGTACTCTACAGATCTAAGACAAACCCTTGAAAAAAAAAAAAAGCTTTCACTGAGCAGCAGAGATGCAGTCGACCCAAAGCGCTCCCAAACCAGCAGCTCCTGCCAGTCGGAGCAGATACCCTCCGAGTCCAGAATGTTGATACCGCGCATGAAACTACTGCTGGCTGATCATGTGCTCCGGTGAAATGCAAAATATTTACTGTCTAAAATACGACTGCACACTAAAATCACTGATTTCACCTACAGCCCCCTGTTGCTTTTTCATGTGCTCTGTGTGGTCACTTCTATCAATCTAAACTGGACTCTAAAGGAGTGGGAATCAAACCCCGGATTAAAAGGCTGTTTGAAGCCATGCAATAGCCAGAACCTGTCACATTTTCAAGCTCATTAGGCCACTACCGGACTTTGAATACAGATGGGGAGGGGGGAGGGGGTTGTCGTTATTAACGTCCACTTACCGTTACCGTGGTGAACTGTTCAATTTACTGAGGAATCGATTTTAGGTCATACCGCCCAGCCCTAGTCTGCTGTCATGGTTACTGACCTGTTTCTACCTCTGCAATGTCAATGAAATGATCCTCAGACGCGGAAGCCAACATCTTCCCATCATGGCTGAAGCTCAGGGTCCTCACAGGCCAGTCCAGTCTGCAGCATAAGCAGCAGGAAAATAAAGATCCCAGATTTAATCAGACATTTCTCTGAGGGTAAACGGCTTAAAGGAAAAGAAACACAGACTGACCTGGAGAAGCAGCGGACACACACCAGCTCCTCCACGTCCCACAGACTGACGAGGGCGTCAGCGCTTCCTGTGGCGAAGTATTTCCCCGTGGGGTCAAACTTGATGCATATGCAGTTGGACGGGTGAGCGTTGATGGACTGGATGGGCTTCAGATCCGGATAACTGAACACAAAACACCCAGGTCGTTTCAGATCTGAAGCACAGGGTAAGCATCTCACAAAGGATGACGTTTAGATACAAAACAGGTCTTCTGACTGATCCAAAAACAGTCTGGCCATTTTTATTTTTTTCAGATTAAAATGGAGACATCGTCATGGCAGAGAAAGTAAATAAATCTTAAAAAAACCCAATCCACTATCCAGTCCTAGATGCAGAAGAGTTTACATAGCAGCAGGTTCTGTGCAGATCCAAACTGAGAAAACAGGATTCAGCCCTCTGGTTTCTTAGCTCTCACAGTTTAACATTAGATACCTTCACTTCTTTCAGTCCAGCATTGTTAGCTCTAGGAAAGTTATATCTATTAAAAAAAAAAGAAAAAAGAGAGACTCACATTTGTTTGGAATATTGCATCTTTTCAGCTCATTAAAATCACTCCTCTATATTCGGATAGACAGATTCGGAGAGTTGTTCAAGACTGAAATTGATGCTGATAAAATAAAATGTACGGAGAAAATGTGGCCAAAAGTAAAGGACCAATTATTTCTCTATCAACAAGATAAAAAATTACATGCCCTGGGAAACATCGAAAAGTCTATTGACATAAATTCAAGTGTAGATATTTTCTTGCTCTTCCTATTTACAAAAACGCACATTCTGTAAACAGGTCTTTAAATTTGGGATTGTTGTCAAATAATTTCAGATGGTACAACTATGCTCTGTGGAAAGCACAGCATGGAAGTCCTGTATGATTTTTGAAATTTTACTCTAATCGACACAAATAAGATCATTATGAAGAATCTTTGTGGTTGGGTTTTTTTCTTAACCAGAACCTTTAACGGTGTGTCCAAACCAAACGCGATAAAGCGACCTAAAAAGCGCGACACGCGCCTAGCTGTTCGCTTGCACATTCGCACCTTGAAGTTTGTACAAAGCAAACTGGATGCGCTTAAAATTTGCCATTTCACACACGACCTGGCCTTCAGCAGAGCTGGGGCCAGAGTGCAGCTGCCGGTGGATTATGGACTATGGTCTTCGAGCTGACGGAAGACAGAATGGATTACGTATTCGGCCTGGCCTCCGGTAGAGCTGGGACTGGGGGTTTGGTGAGCTACAGATACAGCCTATCTATGGCGGCGGGATCCATAAACAACAGTGAGCACCCTCTCAAACACCAGCTCCTCGCCGCCTGGATAACGTGACCTGCTCGCCCAGTTTGTGCCGGGGAGGTCCAAGCTTCGCCTGCCGACACATCAACTACATTTCTTAGCAGCTGTCCATCTGTCTGCAGCTCATAAAAGTTTATAATATTTGAGCAGCGTGGGCCGTGGTGAGGGAGCTGCTACCAGGAAACCAGGTGAGGAGGCCGTTTTAAGGCTGACTTCTAGGCCGAGAGGTGCTTTTACAGCAACAACGGCTCTTTTAAGAGCCACCCACAAACCTCTTAAGAACATTCCTGTCTAAATAGTTTAACCTATTTATAATTTCTTTTTAATTCCTGTCTCTCTATAGAAAACAGCTTGTGTCATGTAGCTCGGGGTGATTAGCCACCATGACAGTCACAGAATCACTGACACTCTGTCCCGATTAGTTGTAGACGCCATGAGCGCGAATGCACAAAATGCACCACATAAAATGCAGCGCGAATTTTCCATCGCATCTGTAACGCAAATTGTCCGTGCAAATCAGATAGAAAAGCTTTTTTACAAATCTGCGACCCCAAGTCGCGCTTCATCGCACTCCTCCATTGACTTTATATGTAAACCTGAAGCTCTAGTTGCTTCTATTGCGTTTGGTGTGGACACACCGTAACAGTTCATTTTTAAGAAGCAAGACAAAAAACACTGACCCCGCAGGAACTTCAGATTCAAAGAAAAATTTTTGTCCTCACCTCAGAATATTGATGCAGCCGTTTCCGTTGGTGAGGAAGAACATGTCGTTATCATTGTTCCAGGAGATCTCGTTCACCTCAAACTTGAACTGCTCCTCGGCCCTGGAACGGTGCGTCTTGGCGTCGATGAAGGTCACAACATCGTCCTTGTTGCCGACTGCAATGGTCTGACCGTCTGGACTCCAGCAGATATTAATGTTCTCACCTTTGAATGAAAGAAAAAAAAAACTATTATATTGAATCACTTACACATGTTTGCTGGGATTCTAACAGCCACATCAATGATTGTACCCTTTGTGTTGACCGTTGCGATGCATTTGGTGGTGCGCACGTCCCATATGCGAATGGTTTTGTCTCCAGACGCAGTGACGAACAGATCCGGGTTGGTTGGATGCCAGCACAGCTGATCAACACTGTCACTATGTCCTCTGTAGTTGTTCTCCTTCACCTAGAGAAAGATAAAAATTTTAGGTTAAAGTGCCAGATGACAATTCTTCAGTTCTATTCAGTTTATTCATATAGTTCTGATTCACAACAAATGTCATCCCAAGGCACTTTACGAGAAAGGTCATTTCATTAAAATCATACAAACATTGCAATCATTTAAAAAGTTTTCTATTTATCCCAGCAGATTGCATGGAGTCATTGACTTGTAGTTGTGCCTCCTGTATCCAGACTCCAACCCTCATACTGAGCCAGCATTCAGCAACACAACAGTGGAGAGTTAAAACTCCCCTTTAACAGGAAGAAATCTCCAGCAGAATCCGATGCAGCATGACCGGTCATCTGCCACAACCGTCTGGGGGTTTTGAGAAGACAGAGCAGAGACACAGTAAGAAGTAAAGGACTTGATGTAAGAGCCCTAAAGAGTATTGAATACTAAAGAAAGTAAAAAAATAATATTTCTTCTATGGGACAAAGCTAAGTTAAATATAAATCAAGGGGAACAAGTGGAAGGAACCTGGAGCTTATTTTAGACATTCAGCATTTTCATTTTAGTCTGATCTGAATGATGCTTTTTATTAAACATTACACTGGTAATTGTGCAAAGAAAAATATGCAAAGAAATATTCCTCTATTAACAGCTACAATGCCAATTTAGACTGCATCTGGACATGCCCACTTTTCCTCACTTTGCTGTCTTTCAGTTCCTTCAATCTCAGTTAATGTAGAACTTGTAATTATTGCTGACATTATGTTATCTCCTTGCTTTGCTTTCACAGAAGGTACAGAATAAGTTTCTAGAACTGTACCACTCATGTTGGCAACATGTAGGTACAGCTTTGTTCCCTTAGGTCTGATTTCTTCTGTGTCTACACTTTTGTTCAGCTTTTGGTTAAGGCCTTCCTTTCCAGGACAATTGTTCTCTCTGGTATTTGATGCTGTGAAACTGGAATGCTCTCTGATAGGCTTTCTAACCATACAGTTGGAGATTTAAAGAGGAGTGGCAAAAGCAAGTGAGGTGGATTAGCAGTTTGCCAACAGTTTATGGTGCCACCCATAAAGTGTTTAGAATTGAAAGGTGTGTTTCTTTCCTTTCCCCACAACCCCCCCCTAATCAAAGCAGATGGCTGCCAAAACCTGGTTCTGGCTCTGCTGGAGTTTTTTTTCCCTGTTAGATAGAAGTGGTTCCTTTCCACTGTCCATGTGTGTTTAGGATGAAAGACCTCATGCGATAGAAACCGTTGGCTCTAAAACATATTTCCTTCACTGGCAGTCTATGAAAGTCTTAAACAGAGTAATAAAATAGTATTAAAACAGAGCTAGCTTGATCTAAAATTCGATTTAAAAATATATTTTCAAGTGCACTGAGATTACCTTTCATATGCATCATCTCTCTTTACATATAAAGGAACTGCATTCTGGGTACACATTCATGTTACACATCTGTGTGAACCACCAACATTACTCAGTAACCTCTCCCTTAATTCTCCAATTAACTGCATTTTAATTGCAGTCGGCTTACATACCATATATAAACTAGATAACAGCATATGTTCTTATTTTACGTCATTTGACTTTATTCACTTTCTGAGAAAACTAACAAAAATATGTATGAATGAGAGCAGCTTTATTGAAAATTCGGCAATGCTAAAACACCGTTAAGGTAAGCACAGACCATAATAGAGTAGAAAACCGAATGGTTAGTGCGGCGGACAGTGCAATCCAATGTGCGGCTTCACTCACCAAACGATCCTTTTCCAGGATAAAAACGCTGGCTGTTTTATCAAACGAGCCGGAGGCCAGCCTCCTTCCGTCACAGCTCCACGCCACCGAGTGTACTTTGGCTGTATGAGCCGGGAATTCCCGACTTTTGTTGTTATTTTTGAAGCTTTCTTGCATTTCTTGGTAATACTGCGACGCCATCTTGTCACCGTGTATCTTCTTCGGAGGTACCGAAGGGAAGGTACCGCCATCTTGTGGTTGAGTTTTACTGTCATACGTTTTTATATTTAGCCTACAGTTCAATGTAAAATTATTGATACCCCTTAACCGTTATGAATGTTTTGCCACTTTATCGCTATACATTTTAAGATCCATTTTCAAGCTTTGACACAGGTTCTCTATTAAATTTAAGACATCGCAGCACATGTGGTATATATAATTTGATATGAAACATTTTATTGTAACACTGCGTTTATGGCTGGTGGCCAGTCCAGTCTCAGGGACTTATACAGAATCAAACAGGAGTTTTATTTCATTTTTTTTTTTTCAGTATTATTCCTTCCCATCAACTCAAACCAGCTTTTCTGTCCCTTCTGAAGAAAAACATCCCCACAGCATGACCAACTACCACCACCTTGTTTTACTAGAAAGAATGCATATTCTGGGTGATTTGCAGTGCCCCCCCTCCACACACACAGTAAATTCAGTTTTGCTTTAATTTCACCTGAGGACCTTTTATCACATGTTTGCAATCATCTCTTCTCGGCTTGCAGAAAACTGCAAACTGTTATCTTTCTTCTAACAACAACATAATTGCATATCTTCCAATTTATAAAAAAAAGATTTGTGAAGAAAATAAATGAGAGAATAATCTCTATAGCTCCCTCAGAGTGACCCTGATCATTCCTGTCTGTTTCCTGAGCTCTCCTCAATCTATCCATCTACATCGGCCATTTTAACTTACTCCACAAAACTTCAATCCCCTCTCCCCTTCATCAATCTTTTGTGTAGAGCTATACCAGTATTTTTCAACCAATGTGCCATGGTACACTACTGTGCCCTGAGAGACTGTCAGGTGTGCCATGGGAAATTATTCAATTTCACCTAAACATGTTTTGAAAAGTAATGAATAATTGTCTGCAAATAAAATGCCATTGTCGAGTGTCTGTGCTGCCTAGTGACTGGCAGAATAATCATGTCATAATTTTCCATATCAGTAGATGGCAGCAGGTAGCTCAATGGGGACCCTTAAGCCTAGTTTATACTTCTCCGTCAACTTGCAAAACCTACAATAAAAAAATCTGAGATTTCTCAACGGCAATTGGGTGAAAGAGACAAATTTAGACATCTAGCTCCATAGACTCCCATTCATCTTGCACTCATGGCGATAGCCCCCAGTGGATCTCTGGTGGAACTGCAACCAAATTTTGTTACAATGGGACTAAATAGAGAGTGGCAAGGCTCTCCTAGACTGGCTCTGGCAACACAGTACAGCTATATTTCATTTGTATTTACTTTCACCAGGGATGCAATGACGTGAACTCCATTGTGCTTGGAATGCGTTGAATAGCTAGCCAACAGTGCTATGATCCCAAGTAAGCTTAAACTTAGTTGGTGGTGAGCCTTTTGATTCTTATCAATGAAAAAATTTAACTTGGCTCAATAAAGTTCGAAAACACTGATCTGCAATAAAAATCCCAATAAAATACATTTAAATTTGAGGTTGCAATGTAATAAAATTGTGTTGTTTTTAGTTTTTTAGAAAGTGTTCAGTTTGCAATGTAACCTTTTATCAGCTGACTGCTTATCTGCTGCAGTAAGAACCTACTTTCTGAAAAATATCTTTTATCACACCTATACTGCCATCTAGTAACAACAACGATGATTATCTGCGACAGGATGCCAATTTCATCTTCAAATAAGGACAAACAAATGGTTTCTTTAAATTGCATTTTATTTCAAGTGATTCTAAAATGAAAATCCATGAAGATATAAAACCTTTAACACTCCATTTATATTCCCAAAAGCACACAATATCTACTCAACCACATACAGGAAATCCCTTTAGGTAGCCACATTATTGTTAACGAATGCACTCATTTGCAGGTTTCATTTTTCTGCTTTGTGGAGGTTTTGTGCAAGGCCTCACGGTGCAGAAAATTCAACCCTGTATGTGCAGCAGAACCGTACAGTCCTGGTCCTCTGTAGGAGAAAAATACACCCAACGGACAGAAAAAAATCCACTTTAAAAGCTGAGTCTGTGTGTTAAGAAAGAACGACAAGGTTTGTGAAAGCTTCATACAAATGTGCCTCATGTAGTTTGCATAAAGGTGTTCAGAAAAACTGTAAATGTACAATAGAAAATAAAAGTCAATGAATGCACAACACGCATAACAACATGTGCATTACAGGGCTCAGTGCTGATTTAGTGCAGGAAGACGTCTTATCTCCAATGGAGGAACTGTGACAGCATCTCACGAGTTTTTACTCTACAAATTCATGTTTTCAGGATGTTTCGGTCTAGATGCAGGTGTCAGTGGAGAGGTAGAGAAAATACACAAGCACCTCATTCCTCCAAAGCACTTCTACTCCACATTTATCCAAAAACATGGCTCTTGATCGCTATTCTTAAACGTCAACTCCCTTGACCTGGTGAAAATCGTCCTGAGAACGTTCCTGCCTGTTGTGCTACATCTATTCCTACTGAAGTATGTCAATCAAATTTATGTTTTCCACCTTACAAACTTCTCTAACCTCCTGTCACGGTGATAGTCGACACGCTAGAGCTGAAACTGAAACAGCACAACTGAAGGAGAAGAACCCTGGCTGTAAAAACACGTTCCTGGCTGACTGCACTCAGGAACAGGATCAGATTAATAGAAGAACTTCAGGATGGATATAAGTCAGGGCTGCACATTTAAAGGGTCACACAACTGAAGGCATCTTGACTTAAAATGTACATTTACTCAAATTTCTGGACTTCTGCATTACAAAGCCTCCATCAGAGGTCAATCTTTGCTTTAAAAAAAATAAATAATACAAAGCTCTACAAAAATTTTAGCCAGTAAAGAAAAAAAAAAACCCATTAAGAAATATGTATTTTAAAGCACCAGTGTCAGTTAGTGGCACTCCTGTTAATCCTCCCTTTTGATATTTACAGAACACTACATTTTCTCAAGCTTGGAGTATATGGTGAGAGGGATATTTGACCATTTAATGGTCTAGAGACAATTTCTCTAGATTGTCCAAAGTCTTGGGTCCTCCGTGAGGTTTCCATGTCTTTTATCTCCCCCAGTTCTATAGGATTTTGTTTCTTAGTTTTAACCCTGAAAAATGGATTGGTTACATATCAGCTAAACCATTTATGTGCTAATTTGGACATATTCTAATCCAGACCATTACGCTGCTGACACACATAATGTTGACTCATCTTAATCTCATCTGGAAATGGCCTCCATTTAGTTTAGTTTAAAGTGTCAATCTAAAGCATTCACAATGCCATTGCAGGGTACCATGCCGTGCAAGGCTTTCAGGGTCTTTAGAAGAGAAACAGGCCCACAGCATCACAGATCCTCCAATTTACTTGCAATGAGTTATGAGGGGGTTTTCCACATGTTCATCCCTTGTTTAATGCCAACCCCATCTGTAACGTTTTTGCCAAACAGATCAATCTGGTTAAAGCATGCTGTTCCAGTTAAAGTCCAAGCAGAGGCTAGAAAACATGCTAACATTTGTGATGAGGGGAAAAAAAGGCTTCTTCCAAGGCATTACTTCCTAACAACTAATGGTTGTTCTTGCTCTTTGTTACTGTTATCCAACGCTGACCATACTTATACTTGTGGCAAGATAAACTGGGCTCCTAATCTAACAGTTGTACTTCTTATAAACCTTTTTTATTATTGCTGTTAGTGAAGATAAAGGCCAGTTTAGACAAGGAGCCATTTCTTGCAAGATTTTTTCAGCGCATGAATACTTGATGTAATGTTTTTTGTCTTTTCCAAATTGACGAGTCGCCAATTGAAAAATTTAAACACCGGGTAAACAGGAGATTATGAATCACTATCAACATTTGCTAGAGAACAGTGTGAAAAAATTAAAATACAAAACATACCCTTCAGTTATATTTATTTTATAGAACTTGTCAGGAGTGCCAATAAATGCTCCTCTGGTGATTTCACAATAAGATTTTTTCCTTAACACCTGATATTTTTTTCCCTCGCTGAATAATTGTACTCAAATTATCTGATGGATTTCTCTTTCACTTTTCAGTACAAAATAATGCCACTTAAATAAAAGCTTAATATCTGTTAATGTTTTTTACATGTATTTATCAGGGGTGCAAATAATTTTGAAGGGCAGTATATCTTTATCATTCTCTATATATCTTGGATATGGGCAAAAAACGTATTTCAAGCATCCTAAAAAGAGGAACAGTTACCTAAATCACCGTAAATCAGAATGAAACACTTGTTATTGTATAAAACCAGCTAAACCCTAAAGGAATATGTAGCAGCAGGAAAATCAAAGCATTAATTAGGTTATCTGACACCTTAATCCTTTGAAATTCAGTAAGAGGGGTGTCACATCTACCACAATGTGCTACAGAATGTTCCTCAAATGCACTGTGCTGAAGACACAGTGGGGAAGATTCAAACGAGTGAATCGGAAACTAAAATGGCATAGTCTATTCCTTCTGACACCAAGTTTATCCGAGTGCATACTGCGCGCATCAAACTGAGACAAAATAAAATTAATAATTGAGATTTTTGCAGATAATACAAGAGGGCTTTTGTGCATAAGGCTGAAGGTCTTTCTTGCCCACATCAGTTAGGTTTGCCCTCAGAAAACACCTGCAGGGGACTGTCACCATCTGCAGAGAAGCCTTCACTGATTGCACACAAGCAGCTGCACAAGCAGCATACTGCTTTTTACTGATTGAAATTATAATTCTTTGAGACATTTTGTCATCAAATGTGAGAATGTTTCAGAAAATATTTTTGTAGATTTAGATCCAGAACTGTTCCGTTCTGACTCACTGGAAACACAATGCTACCCCTGGGAGATTTCATTTGAGTTAAGATCAGGAGAGCATAAAGGCTCTAAAAAATTCGGAGAACTGCTTTTTTTAAAATAAGAAACAAAAGGAGAACCAGTTTCTGTTGGTTTGTTTTAAGTTATAGCATGTCCAATTGCTCTTTTGATTTCTTCAGAACATTTCCGTGGATTTTCTGTATAATAATCTATTTTAACAGCAAAGAGAAAGCCATACTTATTTGATTAAACAAATTTGACAGGTTACCATCATCGGTCCATTAGTTTGAAGTCTGCTTAGAAATTACGTTTTGTATTTAATACTGGATTTCTACAGTTTTAGGAGATGTCACAAAAACATGGTGGCACCTAGAAGATATGGCCCAGTCTGGACGTTATCTTCTACAGGATGATTCTGAAGCATCTGACAGTCTAAATAAAGAGGGAAAATTACCA
Organism: Apricaphanius iberus; assembly: GCA_028564705.1. Taxonomy (NCBI): domain Eukaryota; kingdom Metazoa; phylum Chordata; class Actinopteri; order Cyprinodontiformes; family Aphaniidae; genus Apricaphanius; species Apricaphanius iberus. Next base: position 2,224,345 of record JAPXFQ010002982.1, read on the forward strand.
GATGTTAACATGTTAACATTCAATACCAGTCAACACCCTAAACTGTCACTTATTGAACTCAAATCAAGCTGGAGGCTTGGCGAACACAACTTTGCTCTTAGGTGGTAACCGAGTTGTGTCCTGATACCCCAGTCTTATGTTTGACTATTTTTTACTGCACTTGTAGCTTTTTGGTGCTGTTTTCCCTTTTTTTTTAAATTACATATTTCTCAGTTTTAAGACACAAAATGCTTATAACTGTCCTAAGCGACAAGCCTAAACTCAAATAAAAAAATTAGAAGTTTTACTAATGATGGTGTATGCAATTTAAATGCAAATATCATCAAAAAAGGAGATGGAGCAGTTTTTGAATGTAGCACTTAAACTGGCCACAGTTTACACACTTTCCAACACCTGGCGGCGCCAGGGTGCTGCTAGGTTCAAGCTGAATTTATAAATTAAAATTTACTCCAGACTAATCATCCATCCATCCAGTGACAGTTATTTTTTTTATTTCAAAACAAGTTTGAATGAACCTAACATTTGTAATATTCTCCTATTTCTGTGACCTCACATACAACAGAGACTCGCCTGTTGAATCATTAGCATTAACTTTACACTTTATAGAGGTAAATAGAGGTGAGTACAGGTGATTGTGGAAAGTCACCAACATATGTCATGCACTCATGCAAATCCACAATGTGCCTGCCATCAACAGCACCGGATTTGTAATGCACTTGTGCCCTCTGGTGGTCATTCTAGATATACCACTTCCTCAAACCAATAAATCACGGGTCACTTCTCTGCATAGAAGGTAAATACATCCAAACTGGACCATTCCTTCTTAGCAATCAACTAATTAACATTTTCCCTCAAATTTAATTATATATCCTTTCATGAAAGTTATTTTCAAACAGTTTTTATTCTTAGTATTAATTTTTGGGTCTCTAGATTACTGGTCGCCTGGTTAAAAAAAATAAAAAAATCCTTTGATTAGATTTTTGAAATGTGGGAGAAAGGCACACATGGCCTTATCTTTGTCAGCATTCCAACAGAACCATCTGATTTGGGAACTTTTTAAGCTTCTACCTTTTTGCATGTAAAGCAGAACCAACTGTATGTTCCACCAACAGATTCTTTTTCCTTTATTAGGTAAACACGAGATGCTTCATACAGGAGTTAACAAGAAAAAGTGAAACTTTATAAAGTCTGTGTATATCAGGCGGCTTTCTGCAGCAGCTGATCATGTTTTAACCTGCTGATTACGAACATCTATTTAAGAACAACTTATGGGAACTTCAGAAACCTATTGGAGCTAAATTTTTCAACTGAATCAGCTGTGGCTTGTTTTTGTTACTGTGGTTAGTTGGCTTTTTTGTGTGTTGTTAGTGCACAATCGAAAAAAAAAAAAGCAAAAGTCTCAACGTGCATTTGATACCATACAGTAATTGTAAAAAGGCAAATGTGTTCCAACACTCTGATTTCTCTCTGCTCAGATGTCCGAATGAAAACCGTCGGAGTCCATCTCAGCAATCAGCATCGCCGCTAACGTTTACATGCTCGGTGTGGGTGCCGTCGACGGGCTCCTCGTGGTCGACTCCATTTGACTTTATCTGATTTTCCTCTTCAGTGCTAAGGAGCAGAGACAGAAGAGATGTCCTTATCAGTTTGGTGTTCAAAGCCACTTTCAAAAGTATTTAAATCCCTTGAGATCAGTTTTTAGATATAGAGTTTAGTCTACCTTACTCTTGCACCCCCCAAAAAAATTATTCAGTGGAGCCCAACTACCTTTAGAAGTCACTTAATTAGTAAATAGGCCAGACATTAAGCAATAATCAGAGAAGCAGTCAAGGAATAATACTGGGAGAACTGCAGCAATCCACAACTTTCCTGGATAATCTATTGACAAGAAAACACTCCAAATTTCTCGTCTTTAGGGAAAGAAGAAAGCCTTTGGTAAAGAAGACACAGGAAGTTCAATTTCAGTATTTTTCTGGTACAAAGTACAAAGGCAAAGCTTGATGACATCGTCAAAATGTACATCACGTTAGGTTGGTAAGTTCGAAATTTGCCATTGGCTAAATTGATATAATTTCTACTTTACTATTTATATCACCCATTAATGGTATGGACATTTTTCAAGGTGCTTTAAAACAAATTGATCATCTGCTCCTCTAATTCAAGATGTTGAGATTAGTGCTGTGAACAGATTAAAAAAAACGTTGAGATTAAATGATTACCATCTGTAATTACTTAATCTATTTAGTCTCATATTTAATCTCACCTAATAATTGCTGAGAAAAACCAGTCTCCATTATTTTTCAAAGAGACTCGCTGGAGTGATCTAAAAACTCACTAAATATAGCTAAAGTAGACTGAGTAGACTGTCTGCAACTCCGCTCCTTCTCACCTCGCCCTCCACCCCTGCTACAATAGAAGTCATTTTATGATGAATTTATAGCCTTCAATCTTCACTTCTGGGTGTAGTTAAAAACTCTAGCACAAGAAGCCCAAAGCATAAAAACAGATTTCATTTAAAGGCAACTAGCATAAAGAAACAATAAAATTAAAGATTAAAAAATAGATTAACAGGATTAAAAAACATAGCACGCTAAAAATGTATGTTATTAAATAATCGCAATTAACGCCCCTAAGTGAGATGCTTCACCTGCTAATACAACCGTTGCTGACTGGAGACTCAGTCGCTTCCTTCTCGGACAGAGAGCTACAGGATCTCCTCTCCACGTCTGAGCGCTTCCTCGGGGCCACCGCAGGCCCCGGCCCGGAGCCCCTTCTGTCTGGACTGACCCGGACAACTCCTGCCGCCTCAGAGGGGGGAATCAGTCCACTCGCTCCCTCTGAATCTCTGCCCGAATCGCTACTGGTGCGTCTCCCATTCAAGCTGTCAAAAGAAGAGACGTGGCTCATCTGGCCCTCGCGTTCATCTGGAGGTTAAAAGGAGAATAATTTAGGATCTTGGATCCATGGAAAAAACGAACACACTGACAGATAAATTGATCTCTGCCTCATGGACAAAAACTAGAAGCTGATTCCACTGGAGAGGAGGTTGGAGGTTGTTGCTTTTCACTGTTGACCTGGAGGTGACTAGTATCTAATGCTGGCCTTCTTTAGAAAAACAACTTTTAAGGAACTGGCTTTATAGCCTGAACCTTGGGCCTAAAAGGAATGTATGCAACTGAATTTGAACCTGACTATACGATTGTATCTTTTTGATTAAATATTTGTGGATGGATGGATGGATGAGATTTACCTCCTGATCCCGCCTCTCCAGCCTTGTTGCGTCGGCGCCTCAGGATGACCTCCAGCTCACTGTCCTTCTTTGTCGGCGGTGAATGTCCAGATTCCTGGGAGCCACGGCTGGGGCTCCTCTTCACCGTCTCCTTGAGCAGAACACCCACGTCACAGCATTAACAGAGAGCTCATTCCCTTAGATGGAAGGACAACTATAATTTTGATGTCTCAGTGACTTATTAGTCAGACTAAAGCAAACATAAACCCCTCATAAAATGGGCTAAAATGTTCAAGTAATCAAAGCAGAAATGGAAACTTTAAGAAATCAGTTGAAGAAAATCAATTTAAACTAGAGAAAATATACACAAATGCTTGTTAAACAGAACTGTTCATCCTAACACACACTATGACAGAGAAAAGCTTCTTTTACCAGGATGCATTTTAATTCGTCCATGGCGCTTTCCTGCTGCTTCTCTTCACACGGTGGCGGCTGCAGAGGGTAAATAAAATAAAATTAAATTTTAAAAAATCAAGAAATTGTGATTTTCCAGTTTTCATATGTCAGAGAAGAATCTTACAGTGAGAATAATGGCTGAGGAAACTAATTTGTGTGCCTTTTAATGATTAAAACACTGTGACATGCCTTTAAATGTCCAATTTTAATGTGATTTAACCAGGGTTAGCAGGGGATGTCAGGCTGCTGCTGGGTTAGAGGCACTGCAGGGAGGGAATGACTTGACATCATCAACATACTCACTTTCACTGATATTCTCTTTTGCAGCACAGACAAATGAAAGCAGAAAGGAAAGAGAAGAGACAAAGAATAATCAGATCCCTAAGACAATTATCGGGCATCCTGGTCTTTATAACAAGAGGAGAACCAGGATAGAAGGAAAGAAAAAACAGGAATCTTCCCTGCTTGAGATGTGTGACTTATTTAGCATAATAAAAGGTTTTGCAGCAGTTAAACACAGTGACAGACGGAAAAAGCCCAATAGGAAACATAGTGGCAAAATGAGACAAAACAAAGAGCCTTTTCCCACCTGGTGCTAACATTCATCCTCTGCAATCTGATTGTGTCCTGACAGCGTTGAATACGCTTTTTACCCCAGACCTCCATGGGAGGTGGTCTGGGACACTGGTATCTGCATTTGTTTAGTGACGTAATCCATTGTGGGACACTGAGACCACCCACTGACCTGGTTTGACTCCATTCAGCCAGCAGGGTTATCTGGCTGTCCCAATGCTGTCTATAAACGGCGGATACAGCAGTCTGAGGGATAATTCTAAAGATTTATATATATATATATTTTTTAAACTTGTCTGAGTTATCTCAATTAGAAAAACATGTCAAATCACAACTTGAGTAGAATAATTGTAATAGATTACAGGATGCTGTGCAGTTTTCTCTAGATATGAACTTTATTCTGATTGTTTCTGAGCTGATTGTAGGCCACCTGCTGTGGTAACTGCTTTTTAAAATGCCCTCTGTTAATTGCATTATAATATAAGCTCTACAGCTGTGCTTCACATGTTTACTGAGACAGCACAGTCGTGCAATGAAGGTGTGTAGAGGAGCTGATGGCTCCAGTCATCTTCTTATTATTATTATTTATTTTCTATTTAATCTATTAAAATATAAATGAAACTGTTTTTCCCGACTGTCTAACATAAATCAGACAAAACATATCCTGTTTAGGTTCAGGAAGGATGATGAAAATTAGATCCAGTCAATACAGTAAGATTACTTTGCCTTAAAATAATTTGAGAAACCCTACTTGCAATGGCTGTGGATGTTCTTTTTGAAACAAGTTTGTGAAACAAGTCCTGTACTATCATGAGCTGAAAGGCTGCTTAAAGAAGAAGAAAACATTACTTCAAGATCATGGGGAAAAAAATCAGATTAAAGGGACAAAAAACGTAATATGTGGAAACATTTCCTGTGGTTAAAATGTTTGGCCACAATGGCCATTGATATATTTGGAAAAAACAAAAGGGGGAACCTAACGAGCCTCAGAAAAACAATCGTAACGGTGAAGTGCACAAATCATAAGGAAATAAAATGATGTGGAAACATTGAAGCAAGATATCAAAACATAAACAAGGACTTTAAAGCATGAGCTAAAAGGGGGCTTCTGAATGGACCCAGAGCATATTATCACATCATTACAACTTCAGGGCAACAGAGTCATAGTTTTAGAGCGACAATCACAAAGACCTCTGCCAATACCAAGTCTAAACAGGGTCTAAAGAAACACAAAGCTGTTTTGTCCAATGCCGTTGTTGTCATAAATGAAATTTAACTTCAGCTTTTAAAATTTTAAATACAGACCAAAAAATGGTTCTTTAAAAAAATGTTGGGTAAATTTGGTAGGTGCTTAAATATTTGACAAAGGGAGTTAAAACACACTAATTTACACTGCCGTCCTCACCTTGCTGTCCTGACTTTTGACAGGTCGCAGGACGACACCATGTTTGATTCGCTCCATCATCTCATTCACCGCCTTCACCTTCACATCATCCACACCTTCAGCAGCTGCAGACACCGAGAGAGGATACCCCAACTTATTTATGACAGCACAGATAGGAATAATTAACAAACACAGATAAATACCAAAATGTTCAAACAAAAAAGTCCATAGGAGTGATCATGTCACTACAGAAACAGTAACAAAAAAAGGTTTGATAAAATAAGTTGTCAACCACAACAAAGATAATTTGGACCATGGATCAAAGGAATAAGGTGCTCTGTTCTGATGAACCACATGCTTTTTTTCATCACCTGGATTCTGGAACACCTTAACACTGTTGCTAACCAACTTTGTACCCTCATTGAAACAGCCCCAGTGGCCCAGGTCTCTTTTTTACAGAAATAACGCTCCTTGCCACACCACTGAACAGCTTCCAGAATAATTTGAGAACAACAAAAAACAATTCAAGCTGTGGGCTTGGCTTCCGTACTTCCCAAATATAACAGACAAAAATTTCAAGTTTCAATATTTGAACACCCCACTAAATATTTAGTTTTGTTCTAAAATAAAGATTAGCATATGAATGTATGTCTAAATTTGCATTTGTATTTGGAAATACAGTGATTTTAATACATGTAAAAAAAATCCACAATAATGTATTATCTATTTAAAGAAAGAATCAGGACACCCTACTTCTTATCAGCTAGTCTGGCACCTTTTGCTTGAAATCACTTTAGCAAGATGCTTCTTGAAGTCATCTACTGGTTGCTGAGGTTGGTTTGAGCAAAATTTGTAAATTTAGTGGTATTTTAGGGTCACTGTCGTACTTCTGGGTACTATTCTGCTTCAGCTTTATTATCATTATTATTCATGTTTTTACAGATGGTCTCAAATTTTTCTCATGCATCTTTCCCTACATGGTGGATTTAATTATGGTGAGCTGGCCTGCAGAAAAGCAGCCAAGTTGGTTTGAGGCTCTTTTTCTGGAATCCTGTATCTAGTTTGGACCAAAATGTTCTCTGTTCTGGTGTTCAAAAAATGAATTCTCACCTGGAGTGGGCTCCACCTTTGCTTTGGAGCCTTTGGAGGACTTCCTCATGATGGCGATCAGAGAGCTAAGAAACGGAAAATCTTATTAGCAACTAAAAGTGATCACTCGTTCTCTGAGCTCCCCATAAGTGTTTTCTGGGATAGTTGTGCCCGTTTAAACATATGAATAAAATCTGGTGATCTAAACAGAACACATCACAGAGCCTCCACAGTGATACCTCCAAAAATATGTTTCTTTTTTAATTTTATTTACGTCTCACCTGAGGGGGTTGCATCTGGAAGGGGGTGGAGGCGGCGGAGGAGGGGGTGGGGGAGGCGGGGGTGGAGGTGGCTGTGGAGGAGGCGCTGGAGGCGGTGCTACCCCAGGTTCTGGGGGAGGGAGGCTCGTGCTGTCTGTTATCTTTTTCTGGACCTCCTGGAGCTCGTGGACTATGAAGAGATAACAGATCCAAGTGTTTCTCAGTCACTATCACTGCATTTTAGATGGTTAAGAAGTACCACAGATACAGTAAGGAGACAAATTTATGATGGTAAGAACTTTTTGTTGCGACACACTAACACCGGAAACTATGCCACCCATAAAAAGGAGGTTGTAGTTTTGATTTTGTTGTTTAATTTTAGCTGAAGTTAGCTGGTGGCTTTGACCCTGTTACTGTGGGATCTCATGAGAAACACTCAATTGTGAGATTGTGATTGGCTTGTTTAAAAAAAAATGTGTGTCAGCATCAGTAAAATCAGGTATTCTGACATAAAAATCTATTTTTCTTTCCGCAATCTATCACCAGATTCATAATCATCTGGTATATAGGTGTTATTAATCTTTCATTTTGAATAATAGGGTTAATTTTCATGTGAATCTTATTCCTTTTCCTTGAAAAGGCCTAGTTCAGTTATTTGCCAACCCATCAGGAAGAAGTATTTTGTGTTACCATGCAGAATGTTTGTATACTGCTATTCTGTCTACTCTTTTGTTTTTTTTAGCTCAACCTCCACCCACCCTTTTTTTCTAGCTCCTCGTTTTTCTTCTCTGCCTGCTCCAGTCGTCCCTCCACCTCCTTCTTCTCCACCTCCAGCAGCTCCAGCTGCCTCTGAAGATCCTGCAGCTGTTTCTTCACACAACTTTCTTCCAACTGGGCCTCCAGGCTCTGCACCTATAATCCCACAAGTAGACAAGTCAGACACAGCTGTAGAGCAGGATTGAAAGAGGTCTGTCACTGGCGTTTAGGCTCTTAGCAGCATGCAACACTGACTATTTATACTGGTCTTAGTCCTAAAGTTATAGTTGAAATAGCTTCTATAGATCTTACAAGCTCTTGTGTTGTAATGACAGCCAATTAAATGTCCAGTCGAGCACAACTATGCCCCATTTCCACTAGGGTCAGTACGGCTTGGAACAGGTAGGGTGTGTTTACATTACCATCTCAAAAGAACTGAAGTGGGCGAGGACGTGGGCGGGCTTAGCTTAACAAAACCTCCCGCAAAATGCAGTCACAACAAAAGCACCAGCAAAAGCATCTCTCTCCTGTTTATGAAGATAAAACTTTTGGAAACAGAGATTTTTTTTAACCGATGTACTACTTAGACTTCCATTGAGTGATGACAATCTAGCAATCTTTTACAAGGATACTTTTACAGCTTTTTAGTTGGACATTAAATTCAAGTCAGCTTCAGGACAGGGTGATTGCAATTAAAGCTTCTTTTTCTAAAATATTTTTTTATCAGTTTCTTCTTACAAAAGAAAATCAGATATTACACAAAAATAAAAAAAAAATTTGGTTTCATTTATTGAAATACAAAACCTAAAACAATTTAAAAATAAAATATAAGTAATATTTTTAAAAACAAATCTAGAAAAAGTATTTTCTGAAACCAGGATGAATATCTGTGAACCTGAAAGTGTGAAAAAGACTTTAAGCTCTGCATTAGCAGGAAATGAACCTGGACCTACCGAACAGCAGTCACCAACACTAACCACTCAGCTAACATGACAACATGGTAAAATGCATGGATTATATAATAATATATATACTTACAAGATTCCCACATTTTTTAAAACGTATCTAATTCACGACTCATACTGATTTTTTTTTCATTTTATGCTACTCACAGTTAACTGCAGTGTGCTGCTTATTTGAAACTTTAAAGCTTACTCTGAGACAAACAAAAAACTGTAGACCAATCAGGTGCTACCACTGCTGCGTAGGAGTGAGAGGGATATCATATTACCGGACCAATCACGCCATAGGTAGACGTTTCGGGTCGCTTCAGCACGCTTAGAACCAAAGCAGAGGTAGACGGAAAAAGGGGTCGGCTGGGGTCGGCTCGGAACGGACGCAGGTAATGGAAACACGCCAAAGCGTTCGGTTCCGTACCGTACTGGCACTAGTGGATCTGGGGCACTAGAGTACAAGTTAAAGCGATTCAGGTGCATCTCCATAACTTAAAATAACATTTATTTCAGTAACTTCATTCAGATTGCTGTACAGTATATGACCTCAGTACTTGGCTGATGCTGATTTTACATGAATTATTGAACTAATGTAGCGTGACATGGAGGTGATAAGCTTGGGGCTCTGCTGAGGTTTTCAGGACCCCCCAGTTTTTTTATAGCACCCTAGAATTGTGGGCAGTGGTGCACTTGAAGTTGTCTCCATAATGTTTCTGATCTAAAACAAGTGCGTATTACTGCTCCTATACAACTGCTTTGTAGAAGAGCAGATTTTTATTATTTTTTTATTTTTTTTTTCACCTTGAAAAGAGAATGTCTGCCTGATGTACTGTGATTTTAAGGTTTCCACTGGTTAAAGTGGATACTAGTACAGTAGCAGACACGTCACAAAGATTGTAAAATCCCAACCTCTCCCGACATTGAGAGTAAAGCTGTAGCAGGAAAATAAGGAGGCTTCTGGATTGACCTTCTGCTGATGCTGCAGACGCTCCTCCTCCAGGGTTTTAGTGATGGCAGTGACATCTTCCAGAGCTTTCAGGAGCTGAATGCTGGGCTCAGCACTCTGCAGCAGCAACATGCTCTGCCTGTTGGCCTCTTTCTGCTTAACCAGCATCTGAAAAAAACAACAACAAAAAAAAAACAGAGGAGGATGAAGAGACAGGAAGACGGCAATTACGACAAAGCAAAGAGGAGACAGGCATTAGCCTTTTTATTGTTAATGCATTATGATAACATGTCAATTATGTGGAAAGTATTGTATGAATCGTAGAGGCTTTTTAATTTTCTGGTTATTAACACACATCAACTTACAACATGGCAATGCAGGTCACAGCTGCACCATTTGCAAACTTATCATTCAAAACCTGGAAATTTATCCTGTATTTCGGTGACCTCCCTCTTTACCTCGTGTGCGTAAGTCTCAGCTTTGACTCTGAGGTTCTGCTCCAAGTCAAGCTGCTCCTTCATGCCTTCGTACTCCTGAGCTGCCATCATGGACACTGTAGAAAGAGACAGAATATGTGGTGTCAAACCACAAATATAGCCTTGACATCAAAAAATGTGAGGAGATTAAAGAGAACTACACAGAGGGTTCTGGTTAATTTGCTAATTTCATTGTTCATATGGTGATGTTAACTGCTCATACAATCTTCGCTCTTCCTAACAAAGGTCTCATAAAGATGGGAAATTGCTTTTTCAATGTGAATCTAAGAGTTTTCTCCTATGGACATGACAGATGAAAAGTATGTCGATTACTTAAAACTTGTCTGCTTATTACTTATTTAGGTGACTGAGGTTTACCTTATATGAACAGTGTCCTCTGTTTTATTGGTTTTAAAAAAAAATTGCTAATACAATCACAGTTTCCTTTCATTGTGACTCACCTCTGTTAAATCTCTTGATGGTTTTGCTTTGTTGCTCGATTGTTTCACGAAGCTGCTTCATCTCTTCCTGATTTTTCTCAGACTGGTGACAGTAAAGGAAAACTCCACAAAGTCATTAAAGGGAAAGAGAAGAGTCAACGCATTATGTAAGGAGAGTACATGTGTGTGTAGAACTGTTCTCACCTGTACGGTCAGCTCTTCAATCTGTCTCTGCTGTTTGTGAATCTGACAGACAAAACCCTTTTTCTCCTCCAATAAACTGTTCACCGATTCCCTCAGCTCTGATGGAAAAACATTTTGGTTTAGTGATTAAAAAAACACATTTGGGTAACAGATAGTTAAAGAAATCTGAATATCAGACAGAGATAACCTGAGCACATGCAAAAAGCTGTTTAAATGATACATTTATTTATTAAAGGAATCAAAAACCCTAAACCTAATAACTGGTTGTGACACCCTTGCAATAAGTATCAAGTCTTTTACATCACTATGGAAAATATGATTTCTTGCAGGTGTCACCATTGCGTAACCCAAGTGTGGTTGAACTTAAGGTAGCAAATGGTAGGACATTCACTTCAGAGATTGTTTGGTTAAGATCTCATGATTCCACCATTTCTGACTGGCAGTCCAGATCCTGAAGCAGCAGAGGAAGCCGAAATCATCACACCATCACCACCATGTTGAACTGTTGTTATAATGTTCTCTTTTTGAAATGCTGTAAGGCATGTGCACGTTTTTTTTTGCACAGACTCTTTTTTTGTTTTTAAATCGCTGATCTTTATTGAGCCATTTTGGGCCTACATTGTTTTAGATGTTTTTCTGGATCACTTTGTTGATGCATTCCCAGAGTATTACTTCTCAAAATTGACCTAGGTTCATTTAGATTAGACTTTACACCATAAGAAATAAAATAATCACTCCATAAAGCGGAATAAACTCACAAGACATAGAAAGACAAAATAGTATAGAGAATGGGATAATATGACAGAAAATTGTCCAAGACAAGAGGCACATAATATAATTTCATCCTGGCTAAATATGAGCAGTTTAGTGTGGCACCTTTAACTTGTTGCTGGCATTGAGAGAATGTGTCAGGACTGTTGCCCACAAAGTCTGCAGTTTCTGCGTCAGCTTCAAGCGCAATGCAGTCAGAGATGCTTGGAAGCAGTTCATCCAAACATGGCCGAGACGACAGACTCAGGTACTTCAGCTTCCTGTTCTCACAGTTCAGCTGCACATCAAAGATAACAAGGATTAACAGTAAGAAACTTATAATCACCATTTAATTATTTGCATTTTATTTCACTTCAATAAGCGCATCAGCTTTCACGTGAACAAAAAGATGACAAAGAGGCTGTCTCTGCAGAGTCATCCTGACTCAACTGTTTGCCCGATTCGCCGGCTGATGCCAGCTGACAATACTCATTATCTGGCATTGATTACTGAGTGTTTAGGTGTGAGACAAACCTTTGTGGCCAGGGCCTCTGCATTCTCTCGGCACGACTTCTCAATCTCAAGCTGTGTCTGCAGAACTCCCACCTCCTCAATCACCATCTGAGAAACTAATGAACATACAGAAGCAGATTTCATAAGCAAATTCTGGCCAAAGGTCATACTAGATCTCCCAATTTGACTTCCCAGATGCTTTATAGGTCAATATGGGAAAACAGAATGGCCAGAACTATTAATATCTTAAAATCCTCTCAGTCAACCATTTTTCAAACTTTTTGAAGTTCCTTCAAAGCTTTCTTGGGGAGTTTTGGGTGCTTTCACTTAAATTTCAGTCCAGCTCTAACAATCTCCACAGACAGTCTTTTCTAAGACTTCTAACTCGATTTAGCCAGCCTTGTGTCTACACACAACATACAACTAGTCATCTGTCACCAAAAACATAACAGGATACCTATTTCTTTGGCTAAAAAATTGGGGTTCAACACAAAAAAGGGGATTCCCAGAAAGCTGCGAGAAGAAAAACCTTTACATTCATGTGATAATCAACTTAAGGTCCTGTTGTGGGTCTTTGGTAGGACTCATTCTTACTTCCTAAAGACCTGACTCTAACGTCTTCATTATCTATTAAAAATACATTTCTTTTCTCATTTTCTAATTCAATTCAATAAATTTCAGAATATGCTGCCATAGTCAGGTACAAAGCCGGATCATTAGAAGACGTACAAAAACTTTCATCAAAATCAAAAGAATAATCTTAAACCTAGGTGCTTAAAAGGAAAAAGAAACATATGTTTCAAAGATCTGTGTTTACATGCTTTTCTTGTGCTCTAATTTAGTTTTTAGCATCTAATCAAATATCAGTGAAACGAAACAATTTAAACAGTGGCCTGAACGTACCTATTTTTAACTAAACCACTTTAGTCTGTCAAAACAGTAGCTTCCAACATTGCATGAATGTTCCCCTTTAACAATTAAGTCCTATATTTTGTACCCACACCTCCCCAATTAGTCTTTTCTTACTTTTATTGTCATTCTCATAAACAAATCCCCTTTAATTGCCCTGAGCAGTTATTTATTAAGAAAGTAAGAAAAGACAAACATACCCTTTTATTTTCAATAAATGCATATGTATGGTAAATAAATGAAATAAAACATATCAGGAAATTCATGAAGCATTGTTAAAAATACCAAAAGTATTAATGGAAATCTCATTACAAATAAGGAGGCAAGAAGCCTCAAGTAGGTCTTAGGAATTTCAAGAAGTAATTATTGCACACATTTTTTTGAGGCCAAATTGGAGAAGTAGAAATTTGGTTTAAAACAAAAAGTAAGGATCCTTATGGAGAGGAGATTTTACTCTGATTTTAAGGCAAATTAGCTTGAGTCTGTTATTAAAAAATACATTAATCTATATTATCATATAAAAAATAAGGCATTAATTTAGGGCATTGGGATGTTTTGCCTGGATCATGATCCATGTCGTTGGAAAATGTAGGCTGATATTATCATAATATCACATCTTCCGAGATCTCCTACTCCTCAAGTTATTTTAGAATGACCTACATATGGAGGAATTTCAGACTGAAAACAGCAGTCAAACCGCTAACTAATTAACTATTTTAGTTTCAAGTTGGTAAATAGACTATTTTAATCCAAATCTTACTAAATCCTTGAGCTTTGCTCAACATCACTGTACCTTTATCTTCATTTATAACCACCGTTTTGGAATCCATCACCGAGTTGTGGCTCTTCAAACAGACAGCATGTGGATTTCTCTTTTGACTGGTCTCCTGTGTGTTTGAAAAATTTCTTCACTCTAGACTGACTGATGGGGAGTTTCAGGGTTAGAAACTTTTCTGGGGGGAACACCTTAAAAGTCACATGACCCACCCACTAGAAACTGTGGGTATTCTAGGTCTTTGTAATCTCTGACTTGTTATCTACACCCCCTAAAATGTGACATGTTTTATTCAACTGATTCATGGTGACAATGGTTGTGAAACTACCGTAAGACCAAAAGTGTTTAAAGAGATAAAATCAAAGGTCGTCAGTTCTGTTAAATTGTGGTCTTTCCTGCTTTTCCTACTTGTAGAACGAGTATGCCTTTGCCTTTAGCTCTTTGTTGATTGAAACAAGCAGGTACTGATGATTAAATAGGCCAAATAGCTTTTCTAAATCTTACGTGTTGACCTACTCTTGATTGATTTAAAGATTTCAATAAAATTATAAACCAATTTAGGCAACAGTCTTTAAAAGTTAACTATTTTAGAAAAAAATTGTAAAGTTTCAGTAGATGATAATGTTGATCTTTTTGATCTGAATCGAAAACGTATGATTGTAATTTTGATGAATTTCTACATCAGTCTTTTAGGAATGCAAATGATAGTCTAATACCGTTTAAATCAACTGGCAGCAGAGAAAGAATGACAATAAATCATGGAAAAGAAAACTATTTCATTTTAATGGTCCCAGTTCTCAGATCAATACCAGAACTGAACCATTCAAAAGGATCATCTGGAGCAAGTGACTGAATAAATAAATCACTAAAGATTCTTCTGCTGTGAGCGGCAGATACTCCAAGGAAGCACACATGTAAACTTTTTGTTCAATAGTGTTTTGTGAGGAAAATATTAGAGGTCAAAGACTCCTTTCAGTTCCAGTTCTGAAATACTATGTGAGTGAATTAGTGCTTGTTTGTGCAGATGGTAAACCTTGGGGGAATTCAACAAAAAACTGCAAGACATTTAGTAATTGTTCAAAGCAACACAAGGCAAGACAATTTTATTTGTATAGCTAACTTTTAGCAACAAGGTAATTTAAGCTGCTTTACAGGATTTGGTGGCAGAGAAACAAACAAAGCATGATAAAAACAGTAATTTAGGAAAAACCCTTAAAAAAAGTACATAAGAACATAGATACACACATAGATTAAGTGTAAAACAACATTTAAAAATGAAGCACAACACACACACAATTACATTAGATGAGCCCCATTAGATAATGACAACAGGTCTTCAACATACTTTGATGCTAAGCCATTTAATGATTTATAAACTAGAAGGAGTATTTCAAAGTCTATTCTCTGAGCTACAGGGAGCCAGTGTATGGACTTTATAACTGGGGTGATGGTCTCTACTTTCATGATTCTAGGGAGGATGCGAACAGCAGCATTCTGGATCAGCTGCAGCTGTCTGATTGTCTTTTTAGGAAGACCTGTGAGGACGGTGTTGGATGGGTTTATCCAGGTCCTTTTGTTACATGAGTCCTCTAATCCTAGAAATGTTTTTAAAGGTGATAGAAGGCTTATCTTGTTATTGCCTTTATGTGACCCTGGAGGTTCAGGGCAGACAAAAAAGACAACATTTGTATTTCTAAACTGTACACATACTAAAGATACAAATGGGGACAGGAATGTAGTTTCAGTTTAAAATGTGTATGGGTATTTCACTGAGTCAAAATCTGGAGAAATTTAGGTAATCAAATCGTAAAATAAACAATTTAGGGTAATAAAATTTAAACTCAGGTTATCTGAAAGAGATCAAAATGCAAGTTGAGTCAGTTTAAACCCTGGAAATTGTTTGACTGAGTTATAATGCTCCACATAGGGCAGAGTTTAAAAAAAATCTAATTTTTGTCTAGCTCGGAAATTTTCTAAGCTTATTTCCAATGTTTTTTAGAGGAGCAACAATTCAGACCACACTATTCCCAAAACACCAGTCAGCCCACCATATCATAACCATATTTTGTACAAATTAGCATTCTGTCCCTCTTCCCATCAGTTTTGTAACCATGTACCAAACCATAGCTCATAAGTTTATTTTTCTTGGTAGTCAAGTATATTCATGATTTATAGACATTAGTAATAATTAAATGCTTGATTATCACATAGATGTTTATATTACTCTCGGTTTTGATTGAAAGTGGGCCTTATCCCTGTTTGAGCCAGTCAACTTATATAATGTATGATTATGACCCCTGATCCAATTAAAATAACCATGAGCAACCTCCTGCAGACAAATTTCATTAATGGATTTGCATAATCATATTTTTCTTCCAGTATACGGAGAGCAGATGATCAAAAAAAACTTTAAAATATTTGTCAAAGCTGGTATGAATGAGCATGGTACAAATAGCATAGTAGCAAGTTGAAAATCATCAAGAAAACGAATAAAGAGGGAAGCTGTGAAATAGTTTTAATTGTGCTTTAAGATGCATTTTCGCCATTATTAAAATGTTTTAATAGGACAAACATCTAAGAAGGCATCAGCTATTAACATCTACAGTATTTGACTTTAAAGAGAGAAAAAACAACATTGGGAAACAAAATAAAGAAAAAATAACCTTAAACGATAAGCTCTCTTTTACTTTTCAACATATTTAGCTTGTAAACAATAGTTTATCTGTTGTTCATATGTAACATCCAGTCAGGAATTGCATAGTTTCCCAAGTTTAGAGTTGTAAAAAAGGACTCAAAATGTCACTCAGCAGTTCATCCCACTTTCAAACTCTATAAGATCTGACGCCCGGTCACCATTAGTTAGGAAAGACAACCCTGTGCTTTTAACCTTTACAACGAACAGTGTGCTGAACCATGACTCACACTCATGATCATTGGTTCTGAGCATCACTGACATCAGCTCAGCAGCTAATGACCGGCTGTTGGTCCTTCGTCTTCCTGGCTGGTTGTTAGGAGGCTGTAAGTAAAGCCCTCCTGCCCGCTCAACATACTGTCAGATTTCAAACTGACAACAAAATAATCTGCCGTCTGGAATACTATGATCAGTCCATCCTGATGGAGTCTGTTATTACACACTGTCATGTTATTATTGAAACTGAGTTTTTATGTGCAGAGCAGTATCATATTTCCTCTGCAGGTGTGCACTGAGAGAAACAAGAATTTGATTCAGAATTAGTCCACAACTTAAGGTATGTTTAATATGGCGGAATCGAATAGGAAATGTTTTGAACACACTTACTGAAATTTTATTTAATACTTAGTTGAAAAGCTTTTGTTTGTAATAAAAACTTCAGGTCATCTCTTGCATGATGAAACTAGTTCGATATATTGCTTTTTTATATTTCATTTATATCTTTTATATGTATATATTGCAATTTTACTGGAGTACTTTTTTTGGGTGATTTTGGGATCATTGTTACTGCGGCAACCTATAACCAGTTCATTAGTGTCGCGGCAGGCTAAGCAAGGGACATGATTAATGATGCGCTACGCTGTTCAAGTGCGTTTCTGTATTTATTTATTAAAAAATATTAATTGTCGTACCTTCTTGATATTGATCCACATTACAAAAATACACAGGATGTATAAGCAAGTGGTACAAGTAAGCGGTCAAGCAAGCCGTCAAGCAAGCGGTCAACAAAAAAGCTTTCACCCAGGCTCACCCTACCATCATCCTCCTTCCAGTCAGCTGGCTGTAAACAGGTGCAAGGCGCAGATAAATAAAGACGCACCCCCAGTGACAGACCCACTTCCCAAAAGGTGCCAATCAGAACATATTAGCAGATGCTCATTTTGGCTCTTACAATTGTCTTACAGAAAAGCCGATGTTCCTTTTATCATTAGTACACTACTAGAAGGCTGCAGATCGCAAATATCATACATTTTTCGGTTTAGCCATCCCATATGCTAGTAATAGCCCTACATCATGATGTTCATGCCTCTAAACCTCATTGTTAGTGCAATGTATTATTCTAGTATTTAATTGGCTTGCCCAAATGTTCAGCAAGTAACTTTAAACAAGCTTTAACATGTTTTTTCTTCAGCAGTGGAGTCTTATGCAGTGGGCATGCATATGAAACATAGGGGTTGAGTGTATTTTTTTTTTCTGTTTTCATTAAAAAAACCTGCTATTTCCAGGTCTATGGTCTTCAGCTCTTGAACAGCTCTTTTGAGTCCATTTTCAGAAATCTGATTGGGGTACCTGGCCATGGCTGTTTTATGGTAAAATATGTTGTTTTGGTGTCTCTATTATGGCCCAAATGGTGCTCAATAGAAAATTCAAAAGCTTAGAAACATGGCTTGCTCCAAGGGTCAGGTTAACCAAATATTGTCCGTATTTGACCAGTTTTTTTAGAACGGTGATGGAAAAATCTGAGGTCTGATTTTTACAGATTAGTATTCACACCTCCCTCTGACCGTTGGAATTAAATGCGCAGATTTTTCCCCCAACTCTATTCAGGGAGTCCAGGTAAATAAATTCCATCCTTTATCATTGTGCTTCTCCGTGAAGGGTTGCGGAGGGTCCGGTCCACATCTCCAGAGGTTATCGGGCGAAAGGCAGGGTACACCCCAGACAGGTCACCAGTTAATCCATCCCAATGCGTCTAGTTAGATGCACTCCATAGAGCCCAATGTGTGCCAAAGACAGGTGCTTTGCTGCACCTGCTGCTGCTTTAACTGCAGGCTTTCCTCCGGTAGTTTATGGGTCAGGAAATGGCTTGTTCTGAGAGTCTTAAATTTCTGATCGCTACAATGGGAAAAGTGTTTCTCCATGGTAAAACTTTTTGTCTGAATTGATTCATGTAATTGCAGTCTCAAGTGGGGGAGCGAAGTGCGGATTCTCCCAGCAGATCAGTAGTTAAAATCCAATACTCCAACAGTAAGGTTTCAAAGCTGTGTAGAAAGCTCTTTGTTTGAACCCATTTTGACATTTATCTTGTGCAATACCATGGCAACGTAAAACCTTTTTATAGGCCATCAGTGAAGACCAAACTGGCTGATGTTAATTTGCAATGATGGGGAAAGGACTTTTTTCTAAAAACTAACTAGCTAGATTTTTTTGTTTCGTATTGCAGGATTTAAGGTGCAGTCTTGGAGAGCAGAGTTGCTGCTTTCCAGGTCTCACAGTCAAAACCTTTGCTTTTTACAGAGGATGCTGGTGTCCTTAAATTACCCTTAGCACTCAAAAGAGGAGTCTGACATGATGTTTCTGTAAAGAGGTTTAATACTTCCTCAGAGGGTTGGGGATAATTCTCTGCCTCAGACAGAGAAGATGATGTATTTAGTGTTTTTTTTTTCTGTACGATGCCAGCATAGAGCTCGAGGAGGATACATCTGAGTCTTTGCTAACAGTAATAACGGCATTGCTCCAGCGTATTGTGGTAAAGCAATACATTTACTCATCCATCTAAATTCCAATCTTTCAAACTGTCGAGAGATGTGGAAAATTACTGTAAGAAGAATTTGAAGGAATAGAAGGAATATCTCATTTGGGAAGTTTTTAGACAGCCCAGTGGGAAGACACCAAGAACAGTCTAATGTTTATTTAGACAAGAAAATGTGCTGAAAATGTTACTAGTTTAGGTAATAGGGTTAAATATAGCCCAAACAAGGACATTGAAAATCCCCACTGTTTAGCCATATTTAGGGTAAAAATATGTCCTTTTGTAGACTTATTTTTAACATTCATCTTTTCGACATTAAAGGGCTTATATCGTGCAAAAATCTAGTTTTTGCAGTTTTCAACCATCTGGTAATGCCATATTCTAATAACAAAACCCATCAGAGTGGTTTTTGGCTTAATTTACGCATGTCTGAGTAATCCTCCTGAATTCTGCCTTCTGAGCAGCTGCCCTCCCTCCTCTTAAAATCGACTGAGTGTTCAACTAGTGACATCACTAGTTGAAAGTTGAGTGCTAGAGGTGTCTCCACCGCCCCTGTAGGCAGAGCGGCATACCCCTGGTAGATTTTCAAACAAACCCTCCTCCTTCTCACAGTTCATGGCAGCTTCGGTCTTTGGCAGCTAAAAAACTACTTTTTTGCTGGATTTTTTACTTTCTCTGTGAAAACACCTGTTTGGCTGCATAGATTACAGGATTTTATTCTACATTCCTAAAGAACAGCTGCTGGATCAAAGAACAAAGATGCCTGATGGACAGAGGAGTAAGTAGCTACATGATAATGCTAATGTGGGTTAGTCATTTATCAAGCTGCTTATGTGATCTTATAACAGCATTGTGTGGTCAATTAATGAAAATATAGCATCTCAGAATGTACAGTAAATGGGTGCAAACAACACCCACAGCTTTTTTTTTATATACTGGGCTAGCAAGATTTGTATAGTGTATGCAGCTGTTGGTTTGGGCTATGTCTAATGCCTAGAGTTTTAACAACTGAGATAGGCTTTATTGACTCCGTTTTTACAAAAAAAAAATAAACCAAACGTTTGAGCCCTTAATATAACAGAGTTTCATTGTGGTGCTTTGGGATTTTCAAATTCTTGTGAGAATACTGTCTGTGATGAAGCTTAGCACTTTTTTTTTCAGTGTGATCTCCTGCTCTAAAGCGGAGTGTAGCGGGGGATGCAGGAGTCGGGATTATCGAGAAACGAGGCGTTTCACTTCATGGTCTAACATTAACTACAGGATAGAAGTTAAATTTCAGGACAAATTAATACTTATAACACCAACGGTAACATTTAATCAGAAATATGTCTATCCCAGAAGTTGAAAGCTGTAAAATAGCATGATACAGCTTTATCAAGTTTTATTTTGTTTAGCTGAAATAAATTAGTGTCTTTTATATGTCTATTCATGAAATATATGCTACAGCGCTTTATAAACCAAAAAGTCGTGAAAACATGTCAAAGATGTTTGCATTCTGACATAAAGACACTCTGTAATGTAGTTGAAAAAAAATAGAGAATTAAGGATAACAGCCTACATTGCTCTGTCGGATTTAAACAGTCAGGATTTATTTCATTTTAGAGCACAGTGAGGCATCAGCAGCAAACCTCAGTTATAGGATTTCATTGCTGGGACCTCCTGTTTTGCTCTCATGCTGAGTTGGAATAAAAAAGCTGGTGGAACTAAAGCCACAATAAACCTGGATCTGTGTCAGTGGAGGCCCGAGGCTGTCCGAACCCACAATGCTTCCACCTGACCTGACATCACATGCTTCTCAGGTGAACATGACTAATGCTTTTCCATCCGATGATGTAGCCTGGGAGCAAAATGAACATACAGGAGCAGGGTACATTGGTTTTAATGTGATTGCGAACAATGAGATGATTTTATGGAGCATACTCTCTGCATCACTCTGCAGCTACTGTAGCACAGCAGCAGCCTGAGCAGCCTGCTTTTATATTGATCCGATCTCCAAAGCACAGACAAATGCCTTTAATTCAAGCTGTAAAGAAAGGAGTTCTTAGAGGTCAAATCAGTCCCTTTTATTTATACACTAACCAAATACTATATAAAAAAACAATGGTTGTCTAGATTGTAGAGATGGCAATATTACTCAAACACATCCATGAATTTGGAACTTTTCAATTTGGAGCTCACGTGGCAAACAAAAGAAAGAGAAAAAAAGAAACAGGAATAAAAAGAGATCATAAGACTCTAAGTTTTAATATTAGAGAGAATGTCTGAGCCAGGGATGGTTTCTCTAAGGACACTGAGACAAGACATTAGACCAGGGAAGGCTTTTGGGTCAGTCTTCCAAGCTTCATTCAAAGTTTATTACTTCAGGGTGAATTAAGCTGGGGCTGAACTTATTTAAACCCTCAGCATATTTGTTCATATTTGTCCAGTCACACTTTAATTTGATTCTGCTTTAGGCATCTGGGTTTGAAACAATACAGTTAGGCAGATATAGATGGAGAGGTCCATTCATGACCGCAGACAACTAAGGCTACGTCCACACTAAGCCGATAAAGTTATACGGGGAGTTAGACGCCTAATGTTATCCACTCAACACGAGCATTTACGCCCCGTTTAAGGTCCGTTTAAGTTCCCATGATTGCGCAATCCCATACCGACCTGAGCAAATATTGGGCATGCGCGAAAATACGAACGGAACACGCATATAATCTATGTGACGCCAGCGCCTACATAATATATACAAGAAGCTCTACAGCACAGTACATATCTGCTTGTCCCGTTAACCAAAGAGAACAATAGCTGCTCAGAAGAAGAGAGAGTTTTTGATGTGGACAGACAACGAGATCGATTTATTACTCTTCGCTGTTGTCTTTGTCTGTAGTGTCGTATTGTTATTGACGCAGCAATCATTGACGCCACTTCCTTTCATTACCCGGGGAAGCTGTCCACACTAGCTCGCTAAACCGTTGAATTAAGATTTACACGGCTCTCTTACCCGGCTAATAGTTATCCGGCCACAAACTTTAAACGACGTTATACGTTTAAGGCATTAGCCGGCTTAGTGTGGACGTGGCCTAAGAAAAAACATATTAAGGTATTAGATAACAATATGAAGGTGAAAACGGCACTACTACTCATTGAAATTACAGTTCCACTTATCTTTTCAGTATAAAAAATGCAAAGGATTCACACTAGACAACTGTATGATAGACAAGTTTGTGTCTTTTGTTAATTTTGTTGCTTTGTTTGTGGGTTGAAAGGAGTTGTTCAGCACAGAGTATGGAGAGATTTCATTCTTATTGGGCTGTAGTCATTGGTGACATGACTGTTTTAGACATTTGATAAAGCTTAAACAAAACAGTATCTTTAACATAGACATGTATGTTTGACATCTGGACACATATGACGTGACTTCCTCAATGTAAAACTACAATACTTTGTTTTCACTTAAAAGGAAATATTATCAGGACTCACATTCCGTCCATCCAGAAAATCTATAGGTCTAGGGTCGGAAAAAGGGCAGCTAACATCTCTGCAGACCCCATACATCTTGTAAAAAAACTGTGCAGACTTTTACTTTTAGGTCGGTACAACACTGTTTGCAAAAACCAGCTGTAACAGAGTTTCTTACCCCAGGCTATCTCTCTGATGAACACAATGAACATCTTTTAGCCCAAGTAGTCAGCTACTGTACTGGGAAACAATGTATTTTTTTAGACGAATCTGCTGCGTCGCGGACTCAGGGTGACTCATGTTATTTTTTTATTTTTTTTTATATCTACATAATCAGTGTTAAACTAACTCAGTCTGGGCTTTGAATTTCAAACATTTCTGAGCTGCTCAACTAGCATGCTGATAAAATGTCACCTCAATAAAATAGTTTAAAAAGGCCATCAGAGTTAAAATAGCAGGTGGAAATGCCAAGGAGGAGTGATAACACCATCCCAAACATACACTAATCCTTCCACATCTCCTGCTGCTCAATAATTCATGACAGAAGGTTTCAATAATTCATGAGAATAAGATGACAAGAGCAAGTGCTGTTCCCTCTGGGGGCAGGGGAGTAAATGAATAAATGAGTGAATGAATGAGAGACTGAGCGCACGAAGTGACGAGACTCGCAATGAAGAGGGGGAGCAGCATTTCTGCTGACTACACTGAGAATATTAGACTCTGTTCTGCAGCTGCTGACAATGTTTTTACATCAAGGGATGAGTTTCAGTCACACTTTTAAGACTTTTCACAGTTCTCTAGTTTTTCACAACCACATGGATTCAGTCAAAATGAATAGTAAGTGGTGTATGCTTAACAAATGTATAACTCTACACTATCCTCAGTCAACAAAGTTACTCTGGTGCCTTTAATTTCAGACTGGATAAATTGCTCAGTAATAATTCTACTCCTATGGCAGGAAATGAGAAAACTTTATATTTCATATAGCTGTTTCATCAATTATTTTCATAGTTAGTGTCAACTGATCATTATTGCAGGCTCTGCTTGTATTTCTTTAAATTCATAGATTTATTTAGTACTACACATAATAAATCTTGGGAGAGAAGAAGAGTTGACTCCATGGCACCACTGTAAGACAAAACTAGACGATTAAGAAAATCAGCCAAATCTGTGGAGGGAGTTGAAAGTCTGTGTTGGCCAAAAACAGCCCCAAAACATCTCATCTCTAGAGAAGATCTGCATGGAAGAATGGGCCAAAATACCAGCTACACTGTTTGCAAACCCAATGAAGATCTACAGAGAACCATTTGAACTCTGTTATTGCCAACCAAGGTTACACTACAAAGTATTAGGGGTAACTTTTGTTATTGACCAATTACTTTTTTTTGCACCATTATACAAATAAGTTCTTTAAAATTCATATGAGTTGATAAATTTTCTTTTACATTCTGTCTCTCACCGTTGAAGTGTACTTATGGGGAAAATTACAGGCCTCCCTCATCCCTTAAAGTGGGAGAACTTGCACAATTTGTGACTGACTAAACACTTTTTTGTCCCACTGTAATTGCTACAGCCAAACAAACAAACAATGTGGCACCTTGGCTGAACAGAAACATAAAAACGTTCTGGTACAAAAAAAAACGTTCCACAGATTCTCTAATGAACTGAGGCCTGGAGACTGGCTAGGTACCTCCAGAACCTTGAAATGCTTTTCACGTAACCTTTCTCCCTCGTTGCCAGGGTGGTGTGTCTGGGATCATTGTCATGCTGAAACATCCAGCCATGTTTCATCTTCAATGCTCTCACTAACGGAAGGAGGTTGTTTCCCAAAATGTCATAATACATGGCCCCATTCTTCCTTTCCTTAATATGGATCAGTTGTCCTGTCCCTTTTGCAGAAAAGCAGCCCCAAAGCATGATGCTTCCACACCCATGCTTCACACTAAGTATGGTGTTCTTTGGATGCAAGTCTGCATTCTTCCCCCTCCATCTGACCACAGTACATTATCCCAATCCTCCTCTTGATCATCCAGATGGTCTCTGGCAAGCTCTAGACAAGCCTGAACATTTGCTAGTTTAAGCATTTAAATTCCATACAGTGAGATCTTGTATTGAGCCCCAGGTCAAGGGATATTGCCAATTATCCATTTTTCAAATTATTGCTCCAACAGTTGATCTCTTCTCACCAAACTGCTTGCCTAGTGTATATTGGCTAATCCCAGTCTTGTGTAGGTGTACAATCTTGTCCCTGGTGTCCTTGGACAGCTCTCTGGTCTGATGCTGCATTTGAATACCCCTACTACGCTTGCTACGTAGTAGGCAAAAAGCAGTATGTGAGCGATGTAGTACATCCGAATCTCCAGTGTGGATTGGGGTAGCAGGTAAAAAGTTACCAGATGTGTACTACCACCACAGTAAGCAGCCGGTGGACGCTATGCTATCCCACAATGCAGCGTAAGCCCAGAGATAGTAGAAGAAGAGTAACCTTGGCTACCGAGGAACTGTAAACCATTGACACCCACAATTTTGGTGATTAAATGTAAAAGTGTAGCGATGTTACTGGTTACTTTAATTGTTTTATGAGATCTGATTAAACATTTAAGTTGATAAACTAATGTTTAACGGGACCACAGGCGACCTAACGTAACCTAAACATCCGGTAAAATAGTGGAGCCGTACGTCCGATTTCATGCCTACTACTCGCTCGTTTGCTACGCAGTATTTACTACATCAATGGTCAAGTAGTAGGTGCTGCATAGCATGTAATAAATACTAAGTTTGGACGCAGAATGACTGTTTGAAGGCGTGGACAGGTGTTTTTTATATAAATAATGAGTTCAAACAGGTGCAATTAATAGAATTAACTAGTGTAGGATGGAAGACATTCTTAAAGAAGAAGTAACCAGAATTCATGCTTGGTTGTACTAGTTAAATACTTATTTTCTGCACCATTATACAAATTAATTCTTACGCTGTGTCCACACCAAAAGCATCAAAAACCACAATGCCCCCAGCTGGATGCTTAAACATTTGCGCCTTGAAGCTGATTGGCACAAATCCTCCGCACAGATCAAGCAGAAAAGCTTTTTCGCGACGCAGATCTGCTTCTGATTTGAAGCGGGACCCCCTGCCGCGCTGCAACGCGCTCCTCCATTGACATAACATGTACACCTGACTCGCCGCTTGCTTAATTCGCTTTCTGTGTGGACGTACTGTTAGACAATCATAGAATGTGATTTTTTGGATTTTTTGTCTCCTTTTGTCTTTCATAGTTGGGGTATACCTAGAAAATTACAGGCCTCTCTCATCTTTTTAAGTAGGAGAATTTCCACAGTTGGTTGCTGATTAAATACTTCTTCTTCAATTCAGCTAATTTCTTGATATTAAGAAAATATTTAACTTGGAAAGTATTTGCAACATGCATTACTGTTAAGCAGTTGTTGAAAACACGTATAACCGTGTACATGTTTTTGATTGTTTTAAACTAATTTTAAACTTGAAACATTAATTCATTAAAGTGATATCTAATAGGTGATATAAAGATAAATGATGCATTTTTTTACACCATGTTTGTCCCAATCTTTTCTAGCTCCAAAAATGCTCCTATGATAGAAAGAAAATATGGCAGGTTTAGTTGGTAAAATTACCTTTTGATGAGTTTAGGAGAAGATGTTTCATAAAAGCAGATGAAATATAATACTGAGCACCTCCAGCTGGAGACTGATGGGTTCTCCGGTTACCTTTTCAAAGGTAAAGTATAACTCAACCACAGACGGGTGAATGAACTCAACTGAAACAACTGACCCCTTTCTTTTTACACGGAGATACATGAACCATCAAAGTGGGAATTCACAGAAATGTATTTATTCCATAATGCATTTTTGTTTTTTATGTAGCATGCAAACTTCAAAAACCAAAGATTTTGGTCTGCATAATTTAATCTTCTGTTCACATCTTTATCACCGGCATGCTTTTATCCTCTGTAGTGAATACAGCACAATTAAGATTCATTCTTAGTCTACAAATAGGTTACAAGATACAAGTTTCTCTTACCTCTGTAAATAGTCATATCTGATGGAGTGAAACACCTTGGTTCACCTGTTGACTGTCTGGATTAAAAAGTTAAACTGCTCCAAACATAAATGCTCTGCTGCTTTGGCAAAATTGCCTCTTGGTTACCATAGAAACTGAGAAGCCCTGCCCTTTTCCTCCCCCTCAAACACACCCATGAAGAGAGGAAGGTGTCAGTGATGTCATGCCAACAGAGGCGGAAATGTGTGAAGGGTATGATGTGAAAGAAAAAGAAGAGCACGGCCATTTTTTTTAATGGATTTATTTAAAGGTTAGCATCCTTTAGCATTTAAATGAATCACAGGAGTTTACCCTCTCTTTAGGATCTGAAAAGAGGAGTAGCATAATAAAGACCACACTTTTCTGGAAGTTGCTATTCTAGCCGTTAAGTTTAATTTTTGGGGACTTGAAAGTTACTTTCCAAGAATTTGCATGTTATATTCCTGGAACTTTAAAGTTACTCTCTATGAACTTTGTTACTTTACTGAAACTTCAGGCTACTTTCTGAACCAGCCGTGGTACATTCCAAGACTTTTCAGAATACTTTTTAGAAACATTTTATGAAGATTTTAAAAGAAAGGTTGTTGTTGTGATTGCTATTGTCCACTTACTGTTATCGAGGTAAAATACTCAACCTACTGCGATATTGATTTGAAGTCATATCACCCAGCCCTACTTATAAGTTATTTTTCCATATATGGATTGTTTTAGGAATCCTACAAAAATTAACACTTTAAATTTTCAGAAGTTACAATTTACACTCCTGGGATATAAAGGGTAATGTTTATCTGTAACTGGGAAAAACCCACAGAATACAAGACAGTAGACTGTAGGTCTAAGAAAGAACTTCAGAAACATAACCTGCACGTTCAGATAGACTACCCTGTATGTTCTGGAAAATATTGGAAAGTACCCTGCAAGCTCTTGAAATATCTTTTTATTCAAATGAAGTACCCTGTAAGTTCCATCAACATACCAATTTTTATGGTACATAACCTCTGATGAATCTAGCTTGTTTCTGCTCCTATCAGTCAACGTTTGAGTTCAGGCTGAGATATTAAAGGATTACATGATGCGCAACAAGAAATGAAGTCTACCTGAAGATAATTAATCTAATGAGAGTGAGGAAAAAGTTCATCCAAATGAGCCGCCTCTTTTTTTAAAGAACTAATTGTTTTAAATATCATCTTGCTTAGTTTGTGTCTCTGTGATGCTGGAGATAGCTGATGAGGTGGAAGGAAGTAGGACTAACCTCTTTTGATGTGTTTGAGCTGTCTCTGTGCTTCATCTCTCTCCTCAGTCAGTCTGTTGCACTGCGGAAGCAGACAGCAGGTCAAACCGTTAGATTGTGTTTCACTAAAAACAGAGTGCACAGGTCGCCAATACTGGCAGATAGAGTTACACAGACACACTAAGCCATTTAAGATGCTTACACTCGATGATCATCCTGGAAAAAACTGTTTCAAATGTGCAATATTACTAATATTTTGTAGCAATCACCATGTTCCGAACATGTAACACAGATTAACAAAAGTACAATCTTTTTTAATTATACAGTTAGCAAGAATGACAGAAAAATGCAGAACCTGTAAAAACAGATGCCAGCATGTTTTCAGTTGAAAAGGTTCCAAGAGAAAATCTTTAATCTCTAAAAATACATATCTGAAGCACAAATAAAGCTGCATCTAAATAAGGACTTTTTGCAGTGTGTTTTAGATGGACAAAACCAAAGAAGAGAAGCTTGACCATTATGTACAGCAACATGTTTGAAGAAAACTAAACATACTGTATCAGCACAAACACCTCCAATCAAATGTGAAGCATGATAGAAGAGAGCCTGCAGTTTGGACTTTTTCCTGCTACAGATCCTGAGCACCTTGAAAACTATCTCCGCAACAATGGGAAAGACTGATAAAGACACAGAAATTTCAAACCAACTTTAGAGCATTGTGGTGGTGGGCTAATGATTTGGGCTTTTTTTGCAGCCTCAGGACCTGTGCACCTAGCAGTCATGGAGTCTACCATAAACTCCTAAGTTTACCAAAGTAATCAAGAGATAAATATGAGATAAATGTGATGAAACTTGACCTCAACTACAGTCATCAACTGGCCAATGAGTGAATTATGTACTTTTAAGTCTCTTAAAAGTGAAACAGTTTTAACTCTGATCAAATGTAATCAAACTATCTTGGGAAATAACTAAAAATCACTACACAGAAACTTGGCCCATCCAACTGGTTAACTTGAATTACTGGTGAATTAAAATGTACAAGTCAACCCTTAAAATACCTCACAGAGGTATTACTTAGATCTAAGTCAGAGACTTCTCTTGAAGGGTATCGAACTGCAGAGGTGCGTAGTAAGTATCTGTTCACTAAGTTACATTGGCTTGAGTATTTGAAATAAACCTTCTATAGGAGCAGTTTTACAACACAATATTTTTTACCATTACATGAGCCATATTATTCTTTAGGATCATTACTTCAACTTGAGTAAAATTTCTGGTTACTTTAGCCACAACTAGCTGTTTCACTGAAGGAAGATTCAGCATGTTTGAACCAAAACGGTGCCAAAAACCGACAATTGTGCACAGATTGTGTTAAAGTGCGACGAGCTGTTTGAACACAAACTTAATTGTTCTAATTTTATTTCCTTTCTGCTAAGCCTGCAGTGCCATTTGGAGGTCAAGTGATAACAGTATATTAGATCAATGCAGCTTTTTCAGTGACAATAAACAAGCAGAAAGAAAGCTACAGATAATAGTGAAGAGCTGCCCAACAAAGAGAGGCATTAACTGTAGCTCTCACGTATGCAAGTATCTGAGGTTTGCATTGTTTTGTCAGCTGCAGAGATGTCGGGAAGTTGGAAACATAAAACCTGAATGAATAAAATGGTAGCATCTGAAACATATTTTGAAATGTCAACTAAATGCCCTAAAAATGTTGGGGCATTTGTTTCCTTCTTAAATTTCAACTTTTATTCAAATTTCCACCTCAGGATCAGAAGGTATAGGGGATGGTTGTGGACCAATCCAGTCTGTAAAAAACAGTTTAAAATTTTATCAAAAAAATTAGAGTTTCATTCTAATACAAGTTGTAAGGTAGCCATCAGTCCTAAAATTTGTGGCTGCACTTTCTTCACCCTATCTCATCCAAATAACTAAGTCTAATTTTATCGTTCTTACCAAGGATTCAGATAAATGCCTCCTTTTCTCTGTAGGAGGGATGCATGACAGAACCACAGTCAATGGAGGAATTTCTGCAGTGCTGCTCTGACATCCACACGCTTCATTTGAAATGGTAATTGGAACTCGCAAAGAATTCAGTGACCGCTCGTGAAGCAAAAACAACAATAGTTCAGACAAAGAAAACTGCCCTTCTGGGTTCAAAAGATCTCCGGACATCTCAGAATATCTATGAGCTTTTTAAAATGGGAGAGAAACATAAGCAAGACGGTTTTCAAAAATCAGACTACTGGGGTGAACCTCATCATCTTAAATCCTAACCAGTTTTAAGTTTAGATTATAAGGTCAAACTAAGTGTGAACCAAGATGGAAAACATGTAATCATTAATTCAATAAACCCTTACTTTGGGTGTCAACTGTTTGGGGAAAAAATAACAGAAAACAACACAAATCTGGAGAGGAGTGTATGTGGTGTATAGGTGAGTTAAGTCCACCTAATGACCTAAATCTGCCCAAGAAATGTGTTTAAAGGAGTCACGATCTGAGAAAATAAAGACCTTTGTTTGCTTTGATTTTCAAAGGAATACTAACAGACCCATCAATTGTTCAATGATTCATTCATTCAGGTTCAGAGGCAAGAATCCCACTGAGTCAGGGCTGTGTGTATCATAAGCTTGTGGTCAGGTGATCATCAATCAGCAGTAAATACACAAAACCTAACTGACTGATGCAGAAAAAAAGCTCTAATATCTGAAGCTGCATCCAAATGAGTCAAAGAGATCATAAAGAAATCATTTTCAAAAGATAAACCACCACATGACTTTAAAGGATTAAATGCAGCATTAGTTTTGGTTTTAGTGATTGTATTTGTGACATTTTACAGACACCTGATGCAGAGCTATGGAAATGTATTTGCCTCAGTTACAGATTTATTGTCTTTCTCATATTTAAGGCTTCCGATCCTCAAACAGATTTTTAAACCTAACATGAGTAACCATGTTAAATCCAAAAAGTATTTTTTCTTATGATGATTTCATTTTGCAAGGGTCAAACCAACTGTACCCTGTGTGAACATTTGTTAGTGAATGAGTTTCAACAATCAGAGAGAGGTCGCCTGAACAGCAGTAAAATGTAAATGTTTTACTTGCTAATATGGCTAAATATCACTGATCCATAATTGGGTTTAACAGAACCAACAGACAACAGAGACAGAAGTTCACACATACTGACTTGTTTTTAAAATAATATGGGCAAATATGTAGCCTACAAAGTGTTCAAATTTCAGTCTGTGGAAAAGAAGGACTGTAACAAAACCAAGCTGATATCCCTGGATAAAAGTCTTCCTCCTGCTCCAGCTGCAGGAAGCTCTTGGCCCAGTTTCGTCCCAGTGCTACCTGCTTTCTCACAAACTGTCATCTTAGATTTCCCTGAGGAGCCAAACCAGGGTACCAAGTTCACCGAAACACAGGACACCAATGCTACCAAGGTAACCAATAGTCTACCAGCAGCCCAAAGGTAACTATTCATTGTTCATTATTAAAAACAGGTTAAATTAGGGTAGAGCATCACTCTAATCAGGTACTCATAATAATCAGTCATTCTTATCTGAAAATGTATATAATAATGTATTGGTTCAAGATACAAGAATGACGAATTGGTGTTGAAAGCAGAAATAACACAATATCACTAAGATAAAGAGTTATAATGCAACATGCTTACTGTAACACACCTAAATTACAAACTGCAACAAAGCCATCGTTAGACCCTTCTGGCTCATTTTATTGAGGCCTTGGCTGGCTCAGGTGGGCCATCATGTGAACTAATAATGAACTCTGATCATATGGTGATCATATTGTGGTCAGGCCATCTGAGCTTCTAAGAGATAACCCCCCATAAAATCTAACTGAAAGTCATGAAATGAGCACACAAATGGCTTATATTAGCAATAAATATTATATATGCTATCATACCTTTATAATGCTAACCATAAACATTTGCGGTATGGATGTAGCATAGTTGTTTTAAAGTTTATATGTGTGAGGTTCCCATTTAGCAATAAATGAAGTAGTGTCACTAGGTAATTTGACATTTCAACAGTAATTAATGACAGAAATTGTATGTAAAAGTTTAATAGTGTTAAAGGATGAAATTCAAAAATGTAAAATAAATAAATAATTTGAGATTTTGAAGACAGAAAAAGGAGATATCTAAGTAAGTGTATACAGTTGTGAAAAGGTTGATAAATAATACATTGTTTAAAATTTCAGCAGCACAGACAACTAGAGGAGCTGTAGAAATATACAAAGATGGGAGTATCTGCTGACAGGGTAGCTAACTATTAGTCACGCACTCCACAAATCTATATGGAAAAGACATAGAGACTGGCATTTTCAACTGAAAACCATTTGTGAACCTGTTTAAAGATTTGCATCAAGTTGTGTAGTTGTGATATGAGGATGAATAGGGCAAAATACAGGGCAACCCTGGAATAAAGTCTGGAATACTGGGATAAAGTAACCTATGATCCAGCCGGCGCAAAACTCGAATGGGTTAGATAACCCAGTCAAAGTTTAAAGACATATTACATTCAATCCAATAGAGTTTGGCCACTGTAAAAAGCTGGCAAAGACTTATTCCAGAAATCCAGCTGTAATTGCAGTCAAAGCTGAATCTGCAATGTGCTAACCCAGGTAGGCTAAATAGGTCTACAAATGTAAAGTTTTCAGACTTCCATGTGAAAAAAAAAATTGACAGCAACACCCCTTCACAATTATTCACAACACAGTGTTTGCCTATTACATAAAATACCAATAAAATACATTCAGTGACAAAAAGTGGAAGAGCTAAAGGTGTAATGAACCATTTGCATAACCTTGTGCCTTATTTCCAGGGCTAATATGTAATTTTGTTTCTTTAGCATTTCATTTCTATTTAAAATTATATTAATGATAATGCAGAAAATGCATATTATGTCACTGCCAGTCCCTACCTCACCCACATATTCTGTATGTTTTCTTTTTTCAATAGCTTA
The DNA here is from genome assembly GCA_028564705.1 of Apricaphanius iberus. Taxonomy (NCBI): domain Eukaryota; kingdom Metazoa; phylum Chordata; class Actinopteri; order Cyprinodontiformes; family Aphaniidae; genus Apricaphanius; species Apricaphanius iberus. The sequence continues at coordinate 2,257,238 of JAPXFQ010002982.1, forward strand.
TGTAAAGGCCTATCTAAATATCAGTTCACCAGAGGCCATTTATTTTCTCTCCATCACATATCAGACATTACAGCTTCTCTACATTCAACATAGGCATAAGTCTTTTGAGAGAAAGCGTCTGAACTAAAGCATGGTGAAGTAGATTTAGCATGTATTTTCTCCTCTGCGTGAAAATGGCGAGTGCAGGGCGAGTGATTCAGGGAGGGGTCTGGCTCTTTCATGTCTTCAGCCTCCATGAGAAGCCGGCCGGCGCCTGCAACGAGCCGGCAAAATGTCCCATCAGAGACGGGGAGTAAATAAAGTGTTGTTTTTCAACACTACAGTACGCTCCATCTGCAGCAGAACCCATTTAAAAAGAGAAGAGGGTGGGGTCGTTAATAGTTTTGTCGGTTTACCTGTGTTTGGATGTGTGAGTCGCTCTCCTCCTCGCATCCTTCCGTGTGCGCGGATGATGAGCAGGGAAGCATTTTTTTCCCCCAGAAAAGAACTAAAATAATCCAATGGGAGCACGTTCAATTTTAGGAACAATCTTATTAAAATAATTTCTCTAGACGGAGCTCATAGCCCCGTTATGTATGTCTGATTTTGTCCCCTCCCAAACACATGGGATACAGCGCAGCTCTTTGGTCCTGCTGGTCCCTCTCCTCTTCCTCCTCCTTTCATTGACAGCATCATGTGCCCCTCCTCTTCCTCCTCGTATATCTAGCAGTAGAGTCAAACTATGTGCGCATGTGTATGAAGATCATTTCTAATAATATCCAGTTACTGATGTGACATTTTAGCCTTATGAATAAATAAGACCACATCTGTTAAGATGTAAATCTTAAAACAGTCATTCATTCAGTCACCATTGCTACGTATAAAGAAAATAGACAACAGAAATACAGTAGTCTACAGTAGTCTATTTTCTTTAGAGCAATGTTGACTCTGAATATATATATATATATATTTAGGACCAAATCATATAAAACACTTTGAATTACCTTGCTGTTGAAAACGCTATACAAATGCAATCGCCTTGACTCGCCGTACTATCCGGAGATTTGGCGTTGCAAGACTAGTATGACAGTGACCTCTACAGTTTATAATATGTAATTAGAAGTAAGCAAATACAAATGCGTCCAAATTAATCAAAATATCATTTAATTATTTCGTTTATTATTAAACTCAATTTGCAAAGCAAAACTCATGCACGGCATGGACTGAATAGGCTACACACACACTGCTATTTGTCAGAGGTTAATGCTGTTAACTTTGATTGAGATAACAGCTAAAATAATTACTCAGAAAATTTGAACACATTTTACAATATTACAAAACAAATTTATTTAAAGAAAATACATTTTAGAAAATAAAATGGGGGAATGTTAGGCTATATTGTGGGAAAACACGTCAACGTATGTTGTCATCATTTAATAGAAAGAAAGAAAGAAAGAAAGAAAGAAAGAAAGAAAGAAAGAAAGAAAGAAAGAAAGAAAGAAAGAAAGAAAGAAAGAAAGAGAGAAAGAAAGAAAGAACCGTCACGTGACGGATGTAAATCTGTGAATCACGTGACATTCTGTCTAGGCGGCGGTTGTAAACACGGAAGTGCTCGTCCAGGAACCATTCTGACTTTCGTTCCCGTGGAGAAGCTCGCTTTAACGGCGCAGAGCAGCGGGTTCTGTCGCCGTGATGATGACCAGGATGGCCGGCTCTCTGAAGGTGACTTTGGCCGTGGCGTTGGTTCTAGCTTCTGTGATATATCAGACAAACTGCGGCTCCTTCGGGATGAAGAGAGTCAGAAATGCCAAGGTAAGTTATCATCACCCTAATGTTGAAGAGGTTAGATCTAGAAAACAGTTAGTTTACGTTTAATTATTTTTAGGTAACGAATTTAAACGTGACTTTTGCATAAATATTTGTCATACATTCATTTAAAGGTTTTTTACTTAAAAACGTGTTTAAATGTGGAATAAATGCACTGACAACTCTGGGAATGTTTTTTGGAAAAGAATAACGATTTGGGTAATGACTTTGGGTAATGAGAAGGAACTCTGAATACTTTTATTCAGTACTGAACATTTTCAGTATTCATATTTTATTGGAGATTAATGCAAAGCACCAACATTTTCTTTACAAATTGTGGCCTGTACTAAAAGATCGGAACTAAACTTTAGCTCAGATCTTCTGTAGGCTTATAGTTCATCAAGAAGTCTGATACAATTGTTGATGGAGAATTATTAACGAGGAAACTGTTGCAGCAAAATGCGAAGCAGAATCCTTTCTCAGGGTTCAATTACTTTTAGTTTAGGAAATAAAGCTACAGCTTTCTGACAGAGAGTGAAAGAGAGAAGTGAATCATCCGTCACTGTGGTATTGAACCTGTGCAGGTTTTGGGTTTCGACTGGAAAAACTGTGGACTGCCTGATGCTCCGGCTGTGTTGAAGACCTTGACCATGTCGCCAGATCCCATCAACATCCCGGGATCACTGAAAGCCACCGCGTCTGGGTCCACGTCGGTTGAGCTTGTCGCCCCTCTGTCTGTGAGTTAACATTCTGCAACAACAAAAAAACCCAAAAAACCCTGAAACAATCAACTGAAATTCTTTCAGATGTAACAAGATGTTTTTTAATGGGACATTCAGCACATGCCAGATTTGCTAAGAAGTTGCATCCCCACTGACTCAGCGCAGTTTGGTTGCATTTTAAAAAACAGCTGAGACTCAACAAAACGCTCTGATAATGAAGACAGTCACTGCTAACACAGAAGGTATTTGGCTATCTATTTGTTCTGATTACACACTGATCACATTAGACCTGGACTGTAGGACTGCTTATCGTAAAACAATAGAAAACTTTTGTGAGTTTTGCAACAGCAGTAAACTAATGTGAGAAGCTGTGCGAAAAGACAAACAACCCATGTACAAGCAGCACTTCTTCATTCTTCTCATGTTAAACCGCTAAACAGTGTGTCTCAGTATTGGCATTAACTGCATGCTGTAGGTAGTCTGTGAGAAAGCCTCACAGTCTGAGTTTCTCAGCGACAGCGAAACTGTTTGTTTGCAGCTCCCAGGTTTTTGTTTTTTGTCTGCAGACATCTCTAAATCTGCTGCCCAATCATCATGTGAACTCTGTTTAGACATTACTTTTTTTTTTTTGGAGCACACTGCAACTCAAACACTTTTAAAAATGTTATCTATGAACTACTGTTCCTACCTGCAAGTTCCTCAATAAATTAGTGGATGTGTTTTTCTGGTAAGTGCTAAATTTGTTGAGCTTTTTTTTTTAAATCCAAATTTAACATGTACTGCATACTAAAAAAAAGTAAATAAATAAATAAAACTAGAAAATAACCCTAATGTAAAAAGAGCCAAGTCCAGCAAGCCAAAGAAAATGTGATTATTATCTATACATTACAAAACCCCATGTCGTGAATGTCGTGTGCAGTGAAACTGATACTACAGTATTTTGTTGTTCTTGTTCTAAATGCAGTTTATTCTATTTATGAAGGTTTCATGATTATTGCAGCCTTTACTGTGCTGCACTTTGGTCACCATTGATAAGCTTAAAGTTATTTGCAGCCAAGATTGAATTGGATTGGAAGCCCATTTCTCTCAGCCTCTGGCATCTTATCTTGCCACAGTTGATAGTATGATATCGAAGGTAAAAAGAAAATCTCCAAACTACTCTCAACCCTATTTGGAAACAATGATAGAACATTTTAAATAAGAGCTCATTAACTTTTGCCAGAAAACTGAAACTGAGTAGGGGCATGCACAAGAAGAAGAAAGAACATTAATAGGGAAGTACAAGAGAGGATCCAAGTCTCTGGATCATCTAAAGTGATTGTGTTGGAGGAAATGGTCAAAGACCCCTCCCTCTCTGTGCTTTAACCAGCCAAGATTTACTCATACAGTTTATTGGAGAATAGATTTTGTACTGTGTGATCTGTTCCATGCAAATGTATTTAGTAGCAAATGTTCCGTTTCTAGCAATTTTGCATTTTATTTTGTATTTTATTTGATGGTTAACCTAGTTGAACCGGTAATTGGATACTGGTTGTTACTAGCTTCTGCTTGTATTGCCATTTTCAACCTGGATCCACTGTTTCCTACATTTGATTGTTTTATTATTTGCCACATTAGGTGCTACATCCTTTACAACCAAACCGCAGAGTAATGAGGAAGGGTGTGCAGGTTAGTTTTGCTTCCTCACAATTTCGTATCTGGACTCAATATAGCAACTCTGCGCTGAGAAAATATATCTCAATGTGGGAACTCAGCTCGACATTAGTAATATGCCTTCCACAGTGTTTATTCCATCAATTTTGCAGATCTAGAATTATTACACACCTTTTTTGTCCTTCTCACGCATCATATTGTTGGTCTTATTGGCAAAATTCCTCCTGAAAATGACTGTTGGCGCACATTTAAGTTGTTTTTGCACGCGTGTTTACCGGCGTGCTGTTTCCTTGTGGCTTAAAATAAAAATAATATAGGCTACTTTCAAAAACTCTCAACTTAAAGTCGGATATATCAATCCATTTATTTAAATTACAAAAAAAAACATAAACAATATTCAATCATCAATTCGCCGTGTCTCACGACTCACGCATGGGTTTCACGGTCAAAAACCATATGCCTCGCAGTGCGCCACACCTGCACTAATTAACCCAAGTGTTAAATAGACTTGTGGCAGAAACAGCGCCATCCCAATCCAATACTCAGAATGGCTCCAACAATGACTTTTACTTTTGGCGTGTTAACAGAGTTTAAACCTCCTGAAGCAATGATTGTTCAGTCGCTCTCCTGCAACAGAGGGAAAGGGCAGCTTGTCTGTCTTTGCTGTGCTGGTGTGTAAAGTTGTGTAGCTGCTTGAGATGAAAATGGCAAAGTTTACAGTTTTAAATTTTTTTTTCCTATTGATTATATTGAAATATCTGTTTTTCTGTAAACCTTCGTTTAAATCGTTAAAAGTATAAAACTTTTTTCATATCTTTGTTACTTTGTTGGTGTGCTGAAAAGAAATGCAGGTTCTGATTTGTTTCATTTTTTTTTCTTAGTCTAAGGGTTATTTTAGCTTAATTATTCATAACATACATGGAAAATCTCTTCATTTGATTTCTTTTAACAGCTCAGCTCCACACATTTCCTACTCATGCCGGTCACATGTCCAGTCCTGTTGTTTTTGACCCTTTATTGTATCTGTGCAGGTTTGATGTTTGAAAATGGCAACTAAGTGGAAACTTTCTATCTTCCTCTATCTCTGAAGCTGAATGTGACCCTGGAGAAGGAGGTGGCGGGTTTCTGGGTGAAGGTCCCCTGCCTGGAGGAGATTGGCAGTTGTCACTATAAGGACGCCTGCGACATCCTGAACCAGCTGATCCCGCCGGGACAGGATTGTCCCGAACCGCTGCACACCTACGGTCTGCCTTGCCACTGCCCTTTCAAAGCTGTGAGTTTTCTTTTCAACAACAGAAACCGAGCCAAAACAAATTATTTACAGTCACAAATCGGGAAAAAAGCTTCAGTGATCAAGAGTAAAAAAAATAAAAATTGTCATTGTCCCAGACAGAAGGGGAAGTCATGATAACTTTTCTGCCAACTACATGTGTGTCAAACACAGAATGATGGCCAGTGGGCCAGATTTAGCTTTTAATTTCCTTCTATATATTTCTGCAGCGCTGTTATAAATAAATATTAGGTGAAAACGGTTTCTTTCTTAAAAATATCTATTATCACTCCCCAAAAATGATTAGCTAACTTTATTTCATTGCAGTAGCAGACTGGTTGCTATACAAGAGGGACACATGCATTCCTTTGCATTAAACTGGCTAGATATGCAGCTCAGAGTTTTTTAGCTAAAAGAAGAGTTTTTAGGATTTAGGACAAAAAAATCAAAAAATGTTATGGTAGAAGGCTCATCTGCAGTTCGACAGACTTCATAATGTTGTCTGTCCAGGGATCCTGAAGACCATTGTGTCCATTCTAACACCAGAGCAGAGCTTGCTCAACACTGGCAGCAGTTCATTGCATGCATCTCCACAAAGCACAAAAAAAAAGCAAGTTATGCTTAAGAAATTAATCAAAGTCTCAAATTCTGTTTGGTGGAAACAGACAAACATCTCGATTGTGATGGAGTGCAGTGTCACAGGGTTATACTGATCAAGAGTCAGAACACTGATATTTTCGGGACTCTGGAAACATGAAACTTTTCTGTTCTTAATTGTATTGACAACCTGTGAGAACTTCTGAAAACGCAAAACGATCTGTGACCAACTCTAAGTGCTGACCAGACAAGAATGAATCGCCATCAGTCAGGACTTGGTCTCAGAGTTGAGTGAGTGAATTGCTGTTAGAAAGAAAGAGAAATGTTAACTCTGGACACACTCACTTATACACAGAAATCTGATCTAGTTGTGAAAGAAATGTGGAACATCAGTGTAACCGAGTCAGAATTGATCTTTATATTCTCTGTCTGTCCTTAGGGCTCTTACTTGCTTCCTCCGTCCGAGTTCTACCTGCCTTACATGGACCTGCCTTACTGGCTCACCAACGGGAACTACAGGGTTCAGGGAGTGCTGGGTGGCGGGGGCAAAGAGCTGGGCTGTCTCAAACTGTCTCTGTCTATCCACTCTGACTAAGGATTCGTTTCACAGCAGCTTCATGTTTCTGTTTATCTTCACAGAAAAATCATACAAAATGGAGATCCAAAGGCTTTAGAAAGTTGTGGCAACTTTTAATTTCAGCACAGTCGGTTTCTCCGCATCAGGCGAAAACAAACACATAAAAGCTGATATGGTACTACACAGGTGTTTTATTTGCATCAGGATCAGCATCCATTCTTGCTAGATTTGTCTTTTTCCAAGCCTTCTATGCTGTTATAAATAGAAATACTTTGCTAACCAGAGAAGAAGAAAAAAATATTTTTCAGCTGACCTCTTTCTTCAGTTTTTAATCGTTTTTTTTTTTTTTTAAGATGTGTTTTATATATCTGTTTATTTGAAATATGTGCTTTGGAGTTGCACAAGTTTTTTTTTTTTTTACTCCAAAAAACTGTGAGAAGTATGCAAGGACCTGTTTCAGCACATTATTTTTTAACACTTTACAAAAAACAGATTGTGCAGTTTCATTAATCTTGCACTGCTTTCTGGCAGAATTCATTACAGTTTGGGATTTTTTTCTTTAAAGAAATGTAATGACATTAAAAGAACAAAACTGATGTTTTAAAGGGGTTTTTAATCTAATATTTCACTAATAAATATTAACTAGGTTGTGTTGTTGTATGCAGAAATACCTAGGTTTTAGGAAACATTACATTTCATGTTTCCTATAAACGTTCACATCATCTCAGGAAGAGGTCTTTCTTTTTCCTCTTCAGTTCTCAGTTTAAAGAACAAAACACATTTGTGGTCAAATTAACCTTTTTATAATGTTTTAATTTTCCATTAAAACATAATCATTCAAACATCAAAGAAAAAAAAAGACAAATCTGCATTGTATCAAAAACAAAATCATCCAATTCTATAAAATAGTGCACTGCATTCTTTTTTCTTTGCAAAGTATGTTTTTTATTCTTGTTTCTGTAGAATTAAGAAGGCAAAATGAAAGCATTTTTTGATTTCTTATTTTATTTTAATTAGTTATGTTCCTGGGGAAATGGTTTTAGCATAACTGTAAGTGGCCAACATATAGTAGAAATATTTTAATTATAATCTGTATATCTTGTTTTAATGATGTGCCTGCTCTGATTGATTTTTTTCTGGGAACAAATGATCAGATAATTATGCCTATGAGTATAATTTAAAGAAACAGAAAAAACTTTTTTTACTATATAAAAGATGGTACTCCGACATTTGTACATGCACACAGTCTATGGTATTTTATGTAGACTTTTAAAATAAAATGACTAATCGTTGAATTTCTTGAGGCTTTTGCATTGTACAAGATGCAGCTACAGGTTTTCCCACATGATGGCAATATTTCACAACCTCTCAACAGAGAATAAAACAAAATAAAAAAATATTTTTAAATTTTTTTGTATCGATTTTTGATGTCCTCAGAAGATGATCAAAAAACACAAGCTGATCATCATAGCTTCAGTTTACCGGGGTGTGTTATTTGATAAAAGCATGCCAAGTGTAAAATCAGCTCGACTGGATGGAAACAACAAATACATTACAAAACAAAAAGAGGAGAGTGACAAAGTGGACGAGAAAAGCAGGTGAATATGTTTTGGCTGAAACGATGTTAATTTCGTTAATTTGACTGATGAATAACATGACTGATCAAACAATTTGATTTACCTGGCTGTAAGTTTATTACGGAGCTTCGGCAACTGCATCGAATTCTAGTCACATGTTAAGTAGAGCCGGAGAATATTTAGAAATCATTGCTACATTTTTCAGTCATGTGATTTAAGTTGATGCAGTTTTCAGCTTTAATAAAACAGACCAGTTGCTCTAATGTGCCTGTGGTATATCTGCTGTGCACATGCTTTGGTTGTGCTCCTTTAGTGAGGCCACACCATCATAATCTTTCTGGTTAAAATGCGGTGGCTGCAGACGACTCAGTGTGCTTCCTGCCTCAGAAACAAGTGGTCTGCAGATGCCTTAAACCCGCTGCCAGTTTAAAAGAAGCCTTCTCTAAACAAGCTGTTTTTGTTGATCCTTAAAAGAAAACAAGCCCATTAGAAGGAAACATTAAATATTCATAGATTGTTTATCACCAAATATTCAAATTTTGATTAAAATATGTCATCCCTGCTTTAACCTTGTATCCTGTTTTAAAGCAGTTTAGTCATCTTGCATGATGAATTTCAAAAGAACACATTATCTTCAGAAAGAAAGGAGTTTGAACTCAGTAATTCCTATTTATTAACACATTCAAGTAACTTGTATGTAAATTAAATGAGTGTACTCCATGTTCGCTTTTTTAACCGTGAGATGTGGACAAAATGAAAGTTGTTGATGCTACCATGAGAGAATGACCGAATTTAAAGCTACATGAGCAGTTTAAGCTTAATAAAGATAATAATGATTATGTCACCAATAGTGAAAGGGGGTTTCAGAACATACCTGAACAGACTTGGGGGTGAAAAAAAGAATATTATATAAGTAAAAGTAAAAACAAAAAAACAAAAAAAAACATAGGGCACAAGTACATTTAAGTCAAGTAACACAATAGCATAAAAAAAACAAACAATATAAGAATGTTTACAATACAAATATACCACAGTTTGGATCAGGGAAAATAATTGTAACTAAAGAATGAATATATGACAAAGGGATTTAAGACACAAAGGATAATTTTTTAAATCTTCTCAGGCAGGCCATTTCACAGAAGTCATGAAAGCTCACACTATGCCTGTGGATGATGTCACAGGCGTGATGTGAACAGAGGAAAAGTGACAGGTCCAAAGAAGGACCCTTCAGGTACTCCAAAGGTCCTCTTAATGATTAAAAAGTGTCCACAGAAGGATTCTACACACATAAACAAGAGCAACTGCATTTTCTAACATTTTGTTTCATAATGAAGCACTATTTTTAGGTTTATCTTTATTTATATTCTTTGGCATTTTCAGCTTAATCCCATTTGTATCAACAATTTTTGTTGATACAAATGGTATTAAGCTGTTACCTCTAGGTCACTGAATCATAAATGCATTTAATGAAACGGAATAATGATACATTATTTTTTATATTAAAATGAATACTAAACTTTTTTTTAAAATATATAATTATGCAAGTTAATGTTGATTATCATAGGTTCATGTCTGCAGGAGGGACAATCATTTAAGTGAAACTAATTGGAAAAAAATATGTGGGCAGATCAGCTGGTAGAGGAAGATCAACAATCACAGGAAGAGCCGGAGAACCCGATGCTAAAATGTTAAAAAGGAAATTCTCTTCCTCTATTTTCTGTCATTATCCATAAGCCTATAACTTCAGATTTTTTAGTGTGGGTTATTGTGTGTTTTCTTTGTTTGTTTTTTTGACTGGACAAAGAGTCTGTATTGAGTTTTAGAAAAAAATATCTTTAAAATAGTTTTCTTCAGGAGCTGATAAATGAATTAGATTATCATTGACGTATTTTTACGTTATGTTACGTTATTTAAACTTAGTTTGGCAACAATTATGTCAAGCATGTTTGTGAATTCTGATGATTATGGTTTACAGCAAATGAAAACCCCAAATTCAACTTTTCAGACACTAGAACATTGAGTTGTTTCCATATATTCATGCAGTACTCGATCATGCCTTTTGCATTATTTACTGCATCAATATGGGGCATTAAGGAGGCGATCAGCCTGTGCCTCTGCTGAGGTGTAAAGAAAGCCTATAAGTTGCTGTAATAGCAGCCTTCAGCTCGTTTACATTGATGAGACCTGCAGGGTCTCATCTTCCTCTTGACAATACGCTATAGATTTTCTTTGGCAATTATATCAGGGAAATTTGCTCAAGTGCAACTGTCATTTTAGGAACTGTAGCTCTTGGAAGTGTGGGTAATTGGAATCAGCATTAAGTACTCTAAGAAAACCATAAAAGGCAGCTTCAGCCTTTAGGCTTTGAAGAGACACAGTGAACCAACACCAGCAGATGAAATGGCTCCCCATGTTATCAAATACAGAAAGAACTTTACACTGGACTGCAAGCAGCTAAGCTTCTGAGCCTCTCCACCTCCAAATTCTGGGAACCTGGCTTCCAAATCAAATGCAAAAAAGGACTGTAGACCTCTATAAAATTGTCTAGTATTTTTTCTCCTTAGTCCAGGTAAGACAATTCTGATATTCTCTTCAGTTCCAGAATGATTTAACACAAGCAATGTGGTAGTTGTAGCCTGATCCTGAATACATCTCTATGTGAAGGCTCTTGAAACATGGACTCCAACGGTGGTTCACAACTTCTCAATCTTCCCAAACTTTTGAATTTGCTTCATAATTTTCTCAAGGCTATGGTCAACCTTCTTCCTTGTGCAACCTTTTCTCCTACATAGTTTGAATGCAGTGTTGTTGCTTTTCAAATTTGAAACAATTCAATTCAATTAAATTAACTTTTCTTTATATAGCACCACCAAAGAGATTTCTTAAATATGTAATCAAGGGATGGAGAGAAGGAGGAAAGGGACAAAGAAATATAAAGAGTGACAGGGAGGGGTTAGGATTGGAGGGTGGGTTTGCAGACAATCCAGGGGTTGAATAAGAATGAGACAAGATGGAGTGTACACACAAACACACCCTCATAGAGCTGTGATGGTACTGCTAGATGAGCCATTCGATCAGGTGACCCATGTCCGGTCTATTACTTTTTACCTGCTTCTCCTCTTCCCTTCTACTCTGTATCCTATAATTTTATCACGTCATTCTCTCTCTTTTTTCATAACATGACCTCATTCATTTCTGGTGCCTATCTCCAGCTGTCAACGGGCGAGAGGCGGGGTACACCCTTGTCAGGTGGCCAGTCCATCAAAGTATATAGCACCAATTCACAACAATTATATTCTCAAGGCACTTTACAACAAAATTCATTTCAATATAATTATACAGACATCCCAATCAGTTAAAAGTTTTCTATGTAAGTAATCCCAGCAGATTGCGATGTGTCATCAAAGTGAGGTTGTGCCCAGATCATGCAGACTCTGACCACAGCAATTCCTCAGCAATCGCTCATACTGAGCAAGCATGTAATGACAGTGGAGAAGAAAAACTCCCCTTTAACAGGAAGAACCCTGGCTCAGTACAAGCGGTCATCTGCCACGACCGTCTGGGGGTCTGAGAAGACAGAGAAGAGACAGCATTGAGGATGCTCGGTGACTTTGAGCACCATCTGGACCGATGTCCCCCATCCAGCAGGGGGCATTATAGTTGAGCAGGGTACCAGAAAATGTGGAGCTTCTATGGGGAGAAAAATACTGGGTTAACAATCACAATAACAGCAGAAAAAATATATCTGGAGAGTGGTAGAAGAGAAAAGCAGAAGACAGAAGAAAAGTGATCAATCTGTCCTCCAACAGTCTAAGCCTATAGTAGCATAACTACAGAAATAGCTCAGGATAACCTAAGCCATTCTAACTATAAGCTTGATCAAAAAGGAAGGTTTAAAGCCTAGTCTTAAAAATAGACTGAGTATCTGTCTCACTGACTAAAACTGGGAGCTGGGAAACGGAATAAGACAATTAAAATTTTCAAGACCATCTAATCAGCAAACCTGAATGAACAACAACAACAAAAAAAACCATGAGATATAGATGTAAAAGAAAGAGTCAAGATTTTTAATTATTAAGTACAGATAACTCCACCAGCCAGGTCAAACCCAGCAGTCTTGATGAAACTCTTGATGAAACCAACTGGCAGTTATAAATATGGACAAAACCAACAATTCAAACAAAGTTTTAGCTGCTAAATATTGTTGTCTGAGTTGCAGCAATGAAGTATACAACTTATTCTGCTAATGTCTAATCTCCTCTGTTGGACATCCTGTCTCTGACCTCCATCATCAACCTTTTCCTGAGACGGGAAGCTTGCTTTGGCTGAATGTAAATAAGAGGAGGTGGAGGAAGGTCTCCATAAAAAATTAAGAAAAAACAGATGATCAGAGGATGAGAAAAAGAAGAGAGGAAGGTGTTTAGAGGTCAAGATGGCAACAAACTAATCAGCAGAACAATTGAAGTGGAGGTGACCGGGTCTAGCTTTTTCTCTGTGTTAACAGGGGTGCTTCATTACCGATTGACATGTGCAATCAACCAACCAGACGAGAAGATTTATATGGAAGGTTACAGACGTCCTTGAGGGCTTTTGGGTAATGATAGGTTATGCTACATTTATGAGGCCATTAGTTTTCAGAGGAAAGTTACCTAACCATAATATTGTAGGAGCAAAAATTAGGCAAATTTGTTTAGAGTGTGATAAACTTTAAAGAAATGGGTCCACCACCACTCCCATCTCTGCTTGTTTGCTTACAACTTTACCACTTGGACAGGAAAAAAGAAACTTGTATCCCCAAACTGCAGATATCGAAAAACAAGAAAGTGATGCAGGCCTTCCCTGCTAAAAGTTGGCATCGGCTTATGAAGGAATCAGAAATGTGGTCTATATAATTGAAGAATGTTCTGACAGAATCAAAGTTTTGGACCTAAAAGGGACTGTTTACATTTTTGTTGCTGTGTTCTTATGAGTAACTATCAACAGTCAGTATCCACATTGCATTAGACAGCAATCTGAAAGGCCTCAGATTTGACAAAAACACAGGAAATTTCACCATAATTAACAACAATGGAACAGTGATTTCTAGTATCCCACGGTCAGTAAGTTAAGACATGTAAAAGTATCTTAAAAAACATTTTCACCTTTTTCTCATTTGCATTGGGCAGTTTTTTTTTTTTACACAGAAGTTACTCTGATGAGAGAAGATTTGTCCTGTAATATACAGTATGTGATGCTAATCATGACCAGTGAAAGACACAAAAGAAATTTGTGAAACTATTACATTTTATTGTCAGATCACTTTTCATACAGACAAGTGTAACACAAAGTGCTTTTTCAAACAGTAAAAATATATTCTTCTTATGATACAACTATGTTGTTGCTGAGTCGAGTATGGGCAGGGGGCTTGGCTTCAGAGAAGTCCAATTCCCAATGCAATATCTGGGTAGATTAGTCGAGGTTCTGAAACTCCAGTTTGGTTGCATGTATATCTGTATACATGCATTTCAAAAGTCTTATTTCAGGCGGACTAAGTTAATAATTCGACTTCCTCTTGCTGCATGTAAACGCAGTTTATCTGCCACCAAACTCCATAATTTCACCAATGTTTTTAATCGCTAGCACTATTCCTCTCAGAGTTCGGAGAGTCTCTGTGTTTTGTTGTTGTATTCCGGGGTGTTTTACAGACCTTTAATCCATCCGATTCCAACATTCAACAAATGGCAATTTCAGTGACGTCACAGCCGTCCTCCTTAGCAGTTGTAGTTTGTGTAGGACTGAAAGTGAGCCTGTGGACGTTGATCTTAGTCCAGTTGGTCATTTTTTGGGCAATTTGGAAACACACAAACGTGAACCATGTTAGTGTTTGCAGTAGCAGGTTGTGTCTAACTGACTGCTGTAGGGCACAAAACGAAAGCCCCCAGCATCACAACTGGGATGCTGCACAGCAGTGACGTCATTAAAATTGCAAGTTAGTGTAGTTTTATTAAAAGCCTGTAAAACACCCCGGATGAGAATAACAAAACACCTCCAATCACAGGGGAATAGTGCTAGGGATTCATAACAAACCATTGGTGAAATGAAGTGTTCTTTGGCAGATGCTGCACTTTGACTGCCCCAACAACTCCCATTACACACACTGATTGCGAATGGCTCTAAACATCTCCCAAAGGACTTCAAGTTGTACCAAAGTTTTCTGAGTGAGTAAATGAGTGTGATTCATCCTATAAATAAGGTCCAGGTTGCAATCACAGTACTTCCCCTTTAAGAATGAAATAGCATAGAATAGCAATAGCTTAATTGTTTTCTCAGAACTGTTTTGTTTCTACATATAATGATTACATTTGATTGCCTTTGGATCTAGATATTTCTCAGCAGAGAAGAATATGCTGAATATATTTAAAACCACTCCTTAATTTACAGACTTCTGGAGATTTCAGATGAGAAAAATAGCTTGAGTCCTCAGCTGAAAATTAGATTAGACCAAAATATTCATGGAGACGCTCAGCTTAACCTCTCCCCATTCTATGGTATTTGCTTTGTGTGACTCTGATCGTTATCTGGCGGCATGTGGGTCAGCAGATCAGCCGTATAAACACACACACACACACGCACACACACAGAGTTAGTGAAGGAGTTTTCAGCTGCTTTCAGCAAGGCTTTAGGCCAAACAAAAGGCTAATTTACTGCCGACTCCTCTGCTAATGGCTGCTAATGACATGTACACACAAACACCGGCAGCCAATGAATCTTTGAATTCTTCTATTTGTTGATGCTTTTCAATTTATGTAGTTTCAAATTACAAAAAAAACCAAAAGTTGAGACAGAAGCACAAGTTTTAGTTAAAATTTTGGGTATAGTTTACGGGCGCCTGAGGTGGTGAAGAATTGAAGGGCACCTGTGATAAAACACCATTGCCCCTGGAACCAGTCTTATCAGTGTCCCTCCAGTTTTTAAGCTCCAACAGCTCTGCAGTCTCAGAAAAGTACATTGTTAATTTGTGTTTTCATGGTAACTTTACGTATTCTCCTGCCACTTTTAAGTTGCTGTAGGTATTTAGTTAAAGGCAAACAAGCCAAGTTTATTTGTAGAGCACAATTCATACACAAGGCAATTCAAAGTGCTTTACAGTTGCATAAAAAAGGTTTTTACATCCAGTGGGTAATTTTTCTCGTAGTCACAAATGCAGGAATGGTATATAAAAAATAAGCCTATGTTACAAAAATAAGTAAGATATCATAAACTACTTTTTTAGACATTTAAACTCCGTGAACACAGGATTGTTCCTCCTCCATCCCTCATAGAATAGTTTTTTTCCCCCTTGGACTTAACACAGAAATCTTGTTTTAAAAAATAGAAAATATTCAAAGTGTGAAGACTAAGTAAATTACATCTTTATGGACATGACACTATTGTGTACACTATTTACTTCAGGATGTTGTCTTGTAAGACAGCAACAGAGACTGGCTGAAGTTCTTATTTATTTTGTGGTCACTGAAAGCTGAATTCCTCCCATAAGTGAAATTTAGTCTGTAGCCACATTCCCTTTGAGTTAGATAGGGGAGAAAAATGATTTTGTAAGCATTTTGTATTCCTGGTAACCTCAATGATCATATTCAGTGCACTTACATGCAGCAAGAAAACATCTAATTATTACCTTAGTCCAACTGAAATCGGACTTTTGAAATACATGTATACACCTTAGTCCTGCTTAAACTGAACCGAACTGGAGTTTCACAAATCAGACTATTCTAGCCAGATAATGCCCTCTGACCCACCCGTACTCAAGCACTCCCTCTGGAAGTGCCAAAATGCGGAAGCGTAAGTCAAGAATAACACAGTAGTAGTATAATGGTTATGTGGCGGCTAAGAAAAATGTAAGTGACCCATCAGTGGATTTTTGGACTGATGAGGAGATAGCATTGTGATTGTGCATATCCTGCTTTTATTCCATCTGCTTCACTCCAGCATCTGTTTACTGCCTGTGTCGCTCGAGGCTAAGTGGTAGAGTGCTAACATGAAGGGGTGCATTACGCCACCTAATGTTGCAGAGTTGAATTTACTTCATTTAATAATTCAATTTCCTGAGTGACATGTAAACTGGGACTCGGTTCTCAACAGGGGGCAATCTCTTAGTCCGATTACTCCCAAAACCTTGATTTAGAAGTGCATGTTAACATACTGATTGATTGCAAATGAAAATAATAAGTAACTACATTACGGCACTGCAAGGGGCAAGGACATGATGCAGTGTCAGCAAAAGATGCCTAAAATGGATTTTGCTGTACCAATCTCTGCATTTACAGTCATTAAGGTGAAATATTATAAATGGTTTAGCATAAAGCTGGAGGTTACAACGACAGCCAGAGGTTACAAATTGTTGTAATTGTGCCCAGCAACACCCAAGGAATTAGTTTATATTGTTCCACATTAAAAGGAATTATGTGAATAGGTTTTAGAACCCCAGAATTAGCATCTTGTAGAACGACTTTAAGTTGATATTTTCTATATGACTTTATCCCTGTTTTACATTTTTGTGTTGGAATTTTGGCCTGATAGTTTTAGTTCACTTCAAAGATCTTAGCAAATGTCTGTTTCTGCAAAGCTTGGTTGAGGTATTAACATTGACTGGATCCCTAATGATCTCTTTTTTGAGTAATTTTGCTGTCAATTTGTTGCTGTGGTTCGGATCACTATCTTGCTTAACATTTACTTATTAAAAGAATGGCCTCCTATTTTACTCCGGAATTTGTTTTTCCACAAAATAGTTTACTGGTTGACTTGTTCACGTTAGAGTGTCCAAGTCCTGGCCCAGATTAGCCCAAGGCCCCCTCAACACCATGTTTGAGAGTTGGTTTTGTTTTCTCCAAACATGCTTCTGTACATCACAGCTTCATCTGTCTAAAAGAGATTGTACTTGAAGTCTTGAAGTTTTATTCTAAATAAGATGTACTTGTTTAGTGTATTTCGAATTCTTCTCCTGCAAACTTTGAGATTTAACCTCACTGAAGCCTGTAGTTTCTAAGATGGAGCTCTTTGGTTTTTCTGTAATTACTCTGAGCATCATACCATCTGTCCTTGGGGCAAATTTGCTGGACGTTACATTTCTGGAATTATTGGGAGGTCTTTTGATTTCCTTTTTCCGATGTGTTTTTTTTCCCCAACTGAAAACTAAAAGGTTCACTATTTCAAAACTAAGCCCCAAACAGTCAGAGGTGAGTTGAGGGCTCAAAAATGTGACATATTTTCCTCAAGTTTGGACCCCAAGCCTCTTTTTAGAGATCTTTTCGAAAATAAAGTGCCTGTAATTAAATTTTTATATTTTTGTAACCGCAAAGCCTGTTTGATTAGTTTTGGTCAAATAATAACAGAAACCCTTATGTGAAACAATTTTACGTGTAAAATTTGCTTTGGCAAATGGTCGCGATAAAGACGTTGGAGCAATGGGGTCAGCGTGAGCAGAGAATGAGGCAGAGTTGTTGTCTGTTAGGTTTGGACATATTTACACAGAATGTCCTGCGCTAAAGTCCTCTTCCTGTATTTGGGCATTAAGACACTGTATGCAATCGAGCTGCTACAGAGTTCGCTTCAACCAAGCCAAGATCTACATTTTTAACCCCAGTTTATACTTCTACATTTGCTTAAGTGCGGAGACAGGAAAGTCATTATCCATTGAGGCAAGGGCTCACTGTCACTCAAGTAAGCACAGATGGAGTAGAACCCAATTTTTTAACAGTTGGCCCAACATCATTCCAAGATAATTTTTCCAGAACACTCTACAGTCAAGGTTATTTGTAATCAATGCAGGTGTTGAGCACTACAGGCTGTACATTAGGACTGCCACAAACAATTATCTTGATAATCGACTAATCCCCTATTTTGTAGATTAGTCGACTAATCGGATCATGTGTAAAATGTATGTTATTGCAGAAGCAAACAACTGCTCTAATTTAAGCGGGTTACCTCAAAGTGTTATGTAGTATCTAAAATACTGACTGTTAAGATCAATGCTCATTTCACATTTTTCAACTAATTATAAAATTGAACACTAGCGTTACAGTAGACATATTACGTTTCTAAAGATGTAGACGTTTTGCTTAAAAGGTATTGGATGTCCACTTGTAATTTGATATCTTGTAGACATATTCTGCAGTTTCTTGTAGCATGTCTTCCCTGTTTAAATAATCTTTTATTTAACCCTGTTTTATTTAATCCTAATCTAGATATAATTATTTCCTCCTTTCTGTTTTGCCCTGTTTTTCTCATTATACCAAATTTCCTATGGATGTTATAAAGCCACATACCAGTTTTTTCTTCTTTAGATCTTTTCTCGACCTTTTAAGTCTGCCTTTTTCTGTTCTATGGATTATTTTATTTTGATATGTGTGAACACAGTGGAGTTTTTATTGCAAACTAGTTTTATTTGACAGTTGGCAACACTTTTTAACATCTAAAATGAGTATTAAATTATATTCTGACAAAGTTAGTATTTTAATGCAATAATAAAAATAATAAACAGAAGGTTTTTGTCGTGACATCTGTGCCTTGATGTCCTGCAAACAGCAGCAGCTTGGCTGCCTGTTCTGTCTATGAACGGATCAGCAGATCGGGCTGTAGAGGACGTCATATGAGAGAATCTGGACATTTTTATCAATCTATGAATACCCGGGATACCTAGGAATGAAGGTAAAAAGCCGAAATGTGGTGGGGAAAAGAGAAAATCTCTCTACTGTTGATACTAATGTTAGACGCTAAAAAGCTAACTAATTTACGGGCAACTGTCCCTCGTGACCATCAGCCATCGCATGCTTCTCTTTAAGAAGCTCAAACAACACTGTCCTCCTGCTGTGCAAAGCAGCTTCTACTTTGTGAATTTTGCATCACACAAGCTTCTATTTTTATTTAATAAAACTCCAGAATTTTAGAGCTACTACGTTGTCAGCTCACTGCTTATACTGCTGTTAGGGTTTTTCTGTTAAAGCCCTAATTGCCAGAACTGCACATGTGCGTCATGAGCAGATAGGCACGGCAGAAATTTTAAGAGAAAAACAAAGCTTTAAAAATAAACAAGCGATAATGTTGATTATTACATTTTGTTTTTTGAGAATTGTTGCTGATGTTATCGTGATGGGGGAGCATGGTGGCGTGAGTGGATAACATTAGGCGTCTAACTCCCCGTATAACCTTATCGGCTTAGTGTGGACGTAGCCTTAGAGATGGACACTGGGTGATAATGGGAAAAAAACGTGGGATAAAAAAAAAAAGATGTCGTGATGAACTGACGTGGCAGCAAGGTCAGTTTATCTAATATGGTCTTTTGGTGATTTCGAACTGTAATGGCAGGCAGAAAAAGTCTGCATCCCCTGCTGTCCAACGGAGAAGTATGTATAAAAAGTATAAAAAGGAAACTTCCCCGTCAATACATGTGCATGTGGGTGCCAACTTACTATCCTATAACCTAGTATGACCTAGGCTTTAAAGGGACTTTGGTTTTTGGTCTGTATCAGAGTTCGATGCACATTCACACCTCCCCAAACAGAGCAAACTTTCTGGGCAAACCAATTAGAGTTTGATTGGAGTTGACAAAAAAGGGTTATTGTTGATCTTCTGGAAAATGTCCCATCAGTGCATCTTGGTTGAGATGATTTTCATCAGCAGATTAAAGAAGAAACAATGTGAACTCTAGCAAAAATACATTAATGTAAAGTAATCTCAGCTATGAGTAGATGTAGGAAGACTGTGAGTGTATAATTTCCAAAAACACAGTTTAATCCAGGTGGTGGGTTAAGTGGAAGCAGACTTGCGCCTGTTTGTGTCTGCAGAAATGTTCTTCCCTCTTTAAAAGCTTTTCAGTAGAGGAAGGAGCCACACACACTAACAGTGTTAGCTGATTTGTTGCAGACAAGAGGCTGAGGCTGTTTGTTTTGTAGATAACCTAATGTGATTGATTGACCCCTGCTCTTCTCAGATTTGGGTTCTCTTGAGTTTCTTGAGTCTCTTGAGTTTCTCAAATTTAAGTAATGATTTGACATGAATTAAGATTTTTGACCTGAATTTTGAATGCAGATTACTTATTCTGCTTGTGGTGTATCATGGAGATGAGAATTTCTAGTTTGGGAACACCAGGGTCTCATGGATCTACTGGCCTCTTTAAACTTACACTGCGTTGTGTATGTGGTTCCCAGTTGAGTTATGTTGTTTGTGATTCCTAATAGTCGAGAGGTTGGAGCAATACAGTGGGGCAAAAAAGTATTTGGCAGCCACTAATTGTGCAAGTTGTCCCACTTAAAAAGACGAGAGAGGTTTACGTTGATGTAGATCCTGACTCATCCAGGACGTGGTAGTCTTGAGAGTTTAAATGACGGCAACTTGACTTTTCTTCTTCTCTTTAAAACGTTTCAAACTGAAGAAGCCTCTTGGATGAGAGTCAAAACGTTTTCCAGACAAGTAGAAAAGTCCAGTTGCCTTCATTTAAACTCTCAAGATAAGAGTGGTTAGTAATTTTCTTCATAGGCACACTCAAACTGTGAGAGTCAGAATGTAAAAAGCAAATCAGGAAATCAGATAGTATGATTTAAAAAAAGAATGTATTTGTACACTGGGGCAAAAAATGAATATTTGGCCAAAGTCAAATATTCAATTTAGTCCTTTGTAAGATAACTTTGGTTGGCAATGACAGAGGTCAAATGTTTCCTGTAGGTCTTCACCAGGTTTGCACACACTTTTTAGCTGGTATTTTTTCCCATTCTTTCATTCAGATCTTCTTTAGAACTGTGATTTTTCTGACTTCAGAACGTGGAAATGCTTTTACGTAGCCCCTCCTTTGTTACCTAGGTGGTGTGTTTCAGATGATTGCCATACGGGAAGATCCAGCCACGTTAATCTTCAATACTCTCAGTGATGGAAGAAGGTTGTGGTCCAACATCTAACAAAACATGAACTGATTCGTCCTTTCCTAACACAATACTGTCCCCTTTGCAGAAAAGTGGCCCCAAAGCATAATGTTTCCATCCCTCATGCTTCACAGTTGGTATGGTGTTTTTCGGGTGCACCTCAGCATTCTTCCCCCTCCAAACACGGCGAGTAGCATTTATATTAAAGATTTCTATTTTGGTCATCTGACCACATAAAATTCTCCCAATCCTCCTCTGAGCCATCCAGATGGTCTCTGGTAAACCTTAAAAGGGCCTGAACATGTGCTGGCTAAAGTAGGTGTTTTTGGTAGATCTGACAGATAGCTGCAGCTGACCCAGAATGCTGCTGCTCATGTCCGTACTAGAAGCAGGAAAGTAGAGCACATCACCCGAGTTCTAAAGTCCTTCCACTGGCTACCTGTAGCTCAATAATAGACTTCAAAATACTCCTACTAGTTTCTAAATCATTAAATGGCTTGGCACCAAAGTATGTCAAAGATCTTTTGTCACTATACCAACCCCCCGGACCACTCAGGTCTCCAACTCTAGTCTACTAATCACCCCTAGAATCAGAACCAAACATGAAGAAGCAGCTTTCCATTTCTATGCCCCACAAATCTGAAACAAACTTTCAGATGACTGCAAAGCTGCTGAATCGTTACAATCTTTTAAATCAAGAATTGATTTAAAAGATTGATTGGTTGATTTACTTTCTTAGCTGTTGTATTTTCCTTTTTTATGCTTTTCATGTTTTTGCTTTTATGTGTTAATTCCTTTTGTGACTTTCCATAATTTTATTATGTTTTTTGTGTGGGTTTTTTACCTCCAAATCATGTAAAGCACCTTGAAATACTTCGGTTTTTGAAAGGGTGCAATACAAAAAAAATTGCCTTGCCTTGCTTTAAACTAAACAGAAAGATGTGAAAGAAGACAAGACCCGTTTCTGCCCATCTATCTGGGAATTTTTATAAGTAAATTTAAAACTTATTTGAAATTATCATTTTAATGCAGTGAGAAAGATTATTTACTAGTGAAATAAGCATTTAAGACAGCTGCCTCTCTTTCCAGTTAAGGACACTCTTATAAAGCTATTTAAATCATCCCTTAATAATACATTTTGAAAGTCCAAATTTCCCTCAACTTGATTTCTTCCCATTTAATTCAAAACTTTTTGCTGTTCTGACTGAAAAGCAAAACCCAGTTTGACGACAGAAATGATAGTCTTTGATAGATTTGTCGACCTCTGACCATGTGGTAAAAGATGAATCTCTCTGTAATTATATTTCAACGACAGCTGGAATGTGTGGTTTTGTTACATTAAAATAAACAGAATTCTTGATATAAAGCATTCACTTCATTGCTAGTGTACTCATAGAGGTTAATTTTATATTCTGAATACTTTAAAGGACATACAATGCATCCTAAAAATTGTTTAGTACAATCATACCAAGGCCTCGTTGTTACTGTTGCGCCTTATCATCTTATCTGTGGTTCTCTTTCTGCTGTCAAAAAGCCAGACCATACGTCATATTAATCGAGTTCAGGTATATGTCCAACTGCTCCGGGCTCACGTCCCACTGGGAATTAACACATTTTCCAAGTGATTTAAGGTTCCAGCCTGCAGCTTGTGATGAGTTTACGCAGACCTTTAGAAGGGCAGAGTGTCATGTTTCTGTGAAAGCACCAAGTTTCCTTGGGGCACGAGAGCTTTTCTTTGTATAGAGTTGTGGCTTATTTGCATGTGACCCTCCTACTTATTCTGGATTGGCCGGCGCCCCCACTGGCATGTGGAAACACATATCCAAACTTTCTTAGTTGGAGGAAAACTTCCCTGAGTTGAGAGGCAGGAATACCAGCAGCTGTGAGCGAGTAACAGCAGTCAGACAGAGGCTGGAGGTTTTGGAGGATGAAATTAGGATATCTTAATTCTGGGTTAGTGATATTTTTCTTTTGCAAAGTGGCTGGTTGTTTTCTTTTTTTAGCTTTGTTTGTTTTTTTCACAAATCAAAATATTTCAAATAGTTATGTGCCTTTAGTTGAGTTTTGTAAAAGAAAAAAATTTAATCTGAGAGAAATGGCTTTTTGTTGAAAAACTATAGATTTTGTGTTTTGTTTTAGAACCAAAACAAAATTAAATTTTCCATTATTCTTATTTATAAAATAGAAATGTCAGTTTAGCCATAATACAAAGGGTAATTGTTACTCTACATCATAATGCTGCTGGCTCTGCTTCTGGTTCTGAGCCTTTCCTCTGAGACTTGCTCCTCTGAGTCATCTTCAATAACTATCCATTACCGGGTTTGGGAGGAGCAGCCGGCGGGAACTCGGGTCGGCCGTCTGTTGGACGACCTCCGCCAAAGGGATGAAGTTGGCCCTCTGGAGGATTTCCAAGTGGTGGAGCAGGTAAAGGTCCTTCCTTTCTCTGTCACGCCCCGAGATGGCGTGATCTCCACCCAAGGTCGGCTGGACAGAGAGGAACTGTGTCGGGGATCGGACCTTTGCGAGGTGGCCTTCAGCGTTCTCTACAGGAAAGGAAGAGCTGTGAACTGCCTGCGGGTACGTGTTGAAGTGATGGATCTAAATGACCATAGTCCCAGCTTCTCAAACACCACACAAGAGGTGGAGATCTCAGAGACTGTCCCCCTTCGGATGCGAATCCCTTTAGATCGAGCTGTTGATCCTGATGCTGGACCCAACGGCCTCCAAACCTATTCCCTATCAGTCAATCAACACTTTGCTTTGGATGTGACGGATGCTCCAAGTGGGTCAAAACAAGCAGAGCTAGTGGTTATCAAAGAACTAGACAGGGAGGCTCAAGACTCTTTTGACCTGATCCTGGTGGCATATGATAAAGGGAACCCACCAAAGTCTGGGAGCATGTTAGTCCATGTTATAATTCAGGACTCAAATGATAACAGCCCAGCTTTTGAGAACACTAGTCTAACTATGACTCTAAATGAGAATACACCCATTGGAACAACTATCATCAAGCTTACAGCAACTGATCCAGACCAGGGTGCCAATGGGGAGGTGAAGTACCTGTTCAGTAAGCACACACCTCAAGAGTTTCAAAAACTCTTCCATATGGATTCACAGACTGGAGATATGATTGTAAAGGCTCCTCTGGATTATGAGAGGGAGTCATCCTATGAGCTCATTATACAGGCTGTTGACCTTGGTCCAAACAGTATGTCAACTCACTGCAAAATTCATATCAAGCTTGTAGATATAAATGATCACGCCCCAAGGATTAGCATAAAATGGCTTACACCAACGTCAGCTGTTCCCACTGTATTGGAAGGAGCCCCAGTTGGTACGTTTCTTGCACTGGTAACAGTTTATGATGCAGATTCAGGAAGAAATGGAGAAGTCAGTGTGACTATTCAAGAAGAATCAGGCAATTTTCGACTTAAATCCATCAAGCATGATAATTACCTGATTGTAACAAATGGCTCCCTGGATCGAGAGAAGGTAATGAACTACACCATCAAACTCATTGCTAAAGACCATGGGTATCCATCTTTGGTTACTGTCGAAAAGCTACCAGTTTCTGTCCTAGATGAGAATGATAATGCCCCAGTGTTTTCTGACTCTATTTATAAGGCTTCAATTAAGGAGAACAATTTTGAAGAGGATGTGGTTCTTGAAGTCAAAGCCAGTGATAATGACCAAGGACTCAACGGAAAAGTTTCCTACCAGATGAAGGGGCTGGATGAGCAGAAAAGTTTCTCCATACATCCAACAACTGGACTCATAAGGGTACTTCGAAGCTTAAACTATGAGGAATCTAACAGCTACTCTTTCATTGTGGAGGCTGTGGATTATGGACACCCTCCACTAACTGGTTCAACCACCGTCCAGATTGATGTTGTGGATCTGAATGACAATGCTCCAGTCATCAAGGAACCGATACCAAGAAACGGGGTGATTTCTGTAAGCATCCCAGTGAACGCATACAAAGGGGAAATTGTGTCAGAGCTTGGAAATGACACAGAAGAAAAAACAACTCATTTGCCAATCAATCACTCGGTTTTGGACGGATTCAATGGCTTTCCCGCATCAACAATAAAAGCCCAAGATCCAGACTCAGGACTCAATGGACAGCTAAAGTACATACTTTCAAATCGAAACCCACATGGCTTGTTTTGGATGGATGAATATACAGGGCAATTATTTGTAAATGCCACCAATGCCACTGAGCTCATTGGGAGAACTTTTAAGATGGAGCTTTCTGTATCAGACATGGGCACTCCTAGTTATAAGACTAAGGCTATTCTTGAGATCACTTTCATCAATGTCCAGGACCACTTGAAGAACTCCTCACCAGGAAACCAAGGGCAGCTCAGCTTTACAATGATGATGGCCATCTGCCTGGGTGCCACATGCTTGCTTCTTCTTTTGGCCATCGCGTTGGTGACAACATTTTGCCGACCCGAAAAACGGGACAACCGTGCTTACAATTGTAGACAAGCTGAATCCAGCTACACCAGGCATCCTCGAAAGCCACAGAAAAACATCAGAAAATCTGACATCCAGCTAATTCCAGTAATCCGAGGGTCCAAAAAAGAGCCTTCTGAGGATGATAGTGAAGTCCAGCCACTGACTCTTCCTCCACTACCAGAGAATCAACAGACTGAGAGAGAGTATAGCTTAATTCCATCAGTTATGAACAACAGCTTCCATTCCCAAGGCTCCCCGGAAGGAGATTCCTCTCAACATGTTGCCCATCATTGCAAAACTCTCAGGAAACCTGGAAATATTGAACTTGATGGGGCTTTGGCCTTGACACCAGCTACATCATACCAGACACTCTGTAAAAACAGAAACCCTTCCTCGTCCTCTTCTTCGCTGTCACATTTTAGCACCTTGAAGCGTAATAAGCTGCACCCAGAAGGAGAAGAGATGCATCCTCAATGTTCGACATCCCAGACAACTCTAAGGAGGCAGAAGACTTCTGATGGTCAGCACGACGCAGAACACCAGCAAATGCTTCGAAACCTGGTTCGTCTGTCCATGGCAGCGTTTGGAGAAACCATCGAACTTTCTTCAGCTTCCCCAGAAGTGCAGGTGAGATCAAACTTCTCATCATTTACTAGTTTGCTGTTTTTCTCATGTTTATATATTCAATATATGCTCATCCTTGTGAATGCATCTCCAGAATTGTCATGAAACTACAGTGTATTTTCGAATGCAAATGCTTTAACTCATACATTTAGGTTGACTCATTTATTAGAGGTTCAGAAGTGAAATTCATGGCAGAACACATGAAGTTGAAATGATAAATGTACCCATCTGCTTGACATTAATGCCTTCACTAATCCACTGGATGATTCTTTAATGTCTTCTTATTTACATTCTCTGTTGCAGCTCAAACATTAAGGCTAATGCACAGCTGCTGCTTGCTCTCATTTAAATGCCATTTAATCGGCTCTAAAATGTGTGATCACATTTATTTCAACATGTGCTTACAGTTAGCGCTCAAGTAATTAAGTGTCCCCCTGCAGGCTTTGAGATTAATCTGAAGTGAAGTCCATTAGAGAGCAAAGACGTAGGCCCGACAGCCCCCCCCAACCACCCTTCGTCTCTCGCACAGACAGAGGAGCTTCCTTTGTAGCAGCCTCCATCCTTTTTCTGCCTCCTGTATGATGGCTAATTCAGACACCCTAAAGGTTGGAGAGATGGGAGGGAGGGGGTGGGAGAATGTAACTAGCTGATGGATCACTATAAACCCTAAAGCAACCAGCATATTCAGGTACTCATGTGTCACAGAAAAAAAAAAAAAAACCAGAGTAACTGTGACATTCGTTTTCTCACTGAATATCATGTATCTGGTTCATTCTAAAGCCTGCAGAAAGAGGAGGACGATGGGGGTCGGGGCCAGCCAAAGTAAGCTGTGATGTGTTTGTAGTGTAAGCTAAAACCACCCTGACACGCCACTCTGTAGCTGATAAATGACCCCAAAATCACTTTTACTGAACAGAGCTGCAGTAGGAGGGAAGAAAAACAGATCAGCCTAAAAACAGCTCAGATCCAGGGCCAGAGGAGACTGTCAGCTGCAGACGCTCAGTCTGTAGAGAATTAACACAAACTTCACACGCCAGAAATAATATCTGAGGCATTACTTGTAATGTGAAAGCCATTTTATTCTTTTTATTTCAGTTAGCAGCTGATTTAACATACATTCCTAATGTCTGACTTGTCATTTTTTAAGTTGTCTTTATAAGCTGTTTTTCTGACTTTCTAAAAGTGTTTTCGAGATATTTTTTTTTCTGGACTGTAGATGGTTTTTAGTCTTATAGGCAATAATTAGTTTAAAATAATAAATAAAATGTTCAGCCACAAAAACCTTTACAGAGCCAAACATAAATAAAGTGAATTTAAAGTACAGCGATTGTGTAAAGTGGATGAGTGGCAATTTTTTGAGCTGATTGGCAGAGTCGCAAACCTTTAGCAATTTTGAAAATTTCTGAAAAAGTAGTGACAAACTCCTAAATTATTGGGTTCTATTAATGTCTGTTTCTCACTGCCTGACAATGATTCTGCCTATATTTCTGCTGTTTTAGATCAGTTATTTGTTTGCTATGGGCCAGAAAAAAAGATGCTTCAGGAAAAAATTTTTTGTTCAGAAGTTCATATAAACATTTTCACATTTGATAAAACTGCATTTTAAACTTTATGACTTCAGTCAATTGCTTTTGGTGTCCTTTAATAAATCTTAATATAAAAGTATATGAAAATAAATTTTGTTGCACTCCTACCGACAGAACTAGTATAATTGAGTGAGGTTTGTAGGCAAGGGAAGGCAAGCCAATTTTATTTGTATAGCACACTTTCAACACAGGGCAATTCAAGGTGTAGGCTGGTCCCATCTTTTTGCTCTACCCACTTATTTCTTTTGGAGTGAGATCATGGATTTAAGATGACCACTCCAAAATACTGACTTTGTTATATTTTAGCTGATTTGTAAATAAATTCACTACATGTTTAGTTTCATTGTACTTTTGGAATACATATCCATGTCTAACCTTTAATTGCTTGGTTGATGTCAGATTTGAGCAAGTTTTTTCATCATAGCATTCTTTACTCAAAATTCCTTCTTTTTGTCAAGTTCACTGTGCTCCAACGAAGTAAAATACTGTACCCGCACAACATGATGCTGTTACCACAATATTTCATAGATGTGATGGCTTTCTCAGGCTACCCCTTTTCCTTAAAATATAATGGTTCTAATGATAAAACACTTTCATTTCAGTTTCATAAGACTGCAGGAGATGTCTTTAAAATTAAGTTCTTTGTCCATTTGCAAACTGCAACCTGGCTTTTTATGTTGCTTTTGTATAATGGCCATTTGCCTTCTGAGTGATCTTTCAGTCCATTTTGGATATAATGTGTTTCACTGTGATTAAAGGACTCTGTTTTACTAACCTCAACCAACTTTTTTAAATTGTAATTTTCTTTAGTTTTTGGGTTGATGCTCAAATTTTGCCTTACAGCTCAGAACACAGAACCAGCTTCTTTCTTGTATGATGGCTGCAAATACTTATAGTGTTTATACTTGCAAAATAAGTTTTGGGACAGAAGAACATGGAACCTCCAGGGAACTGGAAGTTGTACCCAAAGCAAAAACAATATCTTGCTGAAATCTTAGCTTTTTTGTTTCACTTTTTCAATAAATTCAACACAAGGAACCAATGTGTTTGAAGTGCTCATTTTATCAGCTGACATTTAACTGTGCAAACCTCCAAATACTAACTATTCATTTCAAAATAAAAGTTCACAATAATCATGTTTTAATGGGTAAGGCTTTCGGGACTATTCAGGACCAGAAGGAGCTTTGGTGTCTAAAAAAAGTCTTAACGTCTTTATTTATAGTACTAAAAAAATGACCAAAGGTTTAGCTGAGTTGTACATTTAGTTTAAAGTTTAGCAGAAAAGGTAAAAAATCAGACCAATGTTATTGAGGCCAAAAGTCACCACCAACGCCCAGCAGACAGAGAACAAAGACTGCAACAAACCTCAACACCCTCACTTGATTTCCATCAGACAGGAAGAGGTCTAATTTGCTTTCTTCCAGAACCCTCCCAGTCGTCCCAGTTGGCACTCATTGCACCTCAGATGTTTCTCTCCTCCCTTGAGATCACAGAGGAAGAGGCCTACTGGACAGCCAGGAAGTCTGAGACTCACTGTTCACCTCCACACAACATACACATTCATATTTCTCTGTCCATCCTGGAAGGAAGCCTAGCAAGAAAAGAATGGGCTTTTACGTAGCGGCCATTTCCTGTCACCACAGTGGCATGCACGTGCAAAAACACACAACAATTATGGCTTGAACAGTCAGAAACACACTCACCTTTGCTAATGTGCGTGTATGTTTCCTGCCTGGAGTGCAGTGTGTATCCTCTGTATAACAGAGCTGTCAGCAGAAAACTATGAGCAGTGAGACGGACACATTTGCTTGGTTCTCACACTATAACTCTGAAACAAAACAAAAGAAAGTTCACCTAAATAAAAGCTGCAATCATTGTTTATCCAGTCAAAACTCCCGAAACATGCTTGCTGTTTCTAATGAAATGCCAAACAACCAAAAACAACATATCAAAATAAACCCAGACTGATCCTCTCGTAACACCTCTAGACAGAACTGCTCGAATTTTACTCTCTTCTCTTGTAAAAGTGCTTCAATGTGACAAAACTATAAAATCAGTTTTAGCAGAATTTCTCCAAACCCTACACAGAAACAACCCAGGGAGGGATTTGAACCTTGCACTTCCCTGCTGCATAGAAAAACTGGTAACACCTGTGTCACCATGCAGCCCACTTGCCCTTTAAAGTGCCCAAAATAAAATAAAAAAAAGTATTTTTATTCCGTAAGCTTTTTGTTATGTTAACCTATGTGTCAATACAGAATATGATGATCTAATCATCTTTAATCTTAAAAATAAGCAGATATAAAAACTAAGACACATTTCAGTAAAAAATAAATAAATAAAAATAAATAAATAATACTGAATGGACAATAATTGTAAAAGATTCCTATTTACTATTTTCTCTCTCTCCCTCTTGTCCTGCAGCAGATCTCTCAGCTCCTCTCCCTGCTCCATCAGGGTCAGCTGCAGCCAAGGACAAACTTCCGCGGAAATAAGTATTCCCATCGGAATGGCAGGTATGTAAGAAGTCCCCCTGTTTACCCTCTAAAGAAAGATTTTTCTTATTTTCTTTTTAAGATGAGGCCCAGATATCTCTAAATCAGACCCCTTGCCCAAGTTAGCTGCAGGAGTTTTGGCTGTGATTATTATCAAATTTGTGGTTGAGGTAAATCATCCCCGTGGTTGCAATTCATAAAATACCATTTATGGGTTACAAGCTATTGAAAACCAGAAGTTCATTGTCCCACAAAGTAAAAACAAAAGACAAACAAGAAAGGGATTTTGTTATAAAAATGAATGAATAAATGAATACTTTATTGGCATGGTGGTACAGCAAACTTGCCTTTCAGCACATGTTCCCAGAAAAAAAAAAAAAAAAAAAAAAAAACAAATAAATAAAGTATAGACATGCATCACAAGAACTCTCATTTTCATCTTCAAAATATTCACTGATTCTGTTTAATGTTTTGGTCAGATGTGTTTTCTGTCCATTTAAGCATGGTGACACTATGCTCATTAAAGCAGGTATGCTAATTTCGGCAGTTTTGAGCAGGCGTTAACTCCCCCTGGAGAATTAAGTTTGCAGGTACAGTATATAATGTCAGCAGAAGGAAGCACAAAGTGCTCCAAAACTATCCTGTAGGTAGCTCAATGGTAGACAGACCTGATTTATATGTTGGTTTTCAAGTCATACTGACCAATCAAAGTGCTTTACACTAGAGCCACATTCACCCATTCGTACTCACAAACACGCAAACATTTAAACACTGTTATGCAGATGAGTAGACAATTTGGGATTAAGCGTCTTACACTGAGACATGTCAGTAGGGTGTACATGATGATAAAGGAGCACTGGGTTACTGCATACACGTTAAATTGTCTTGTGGCAACCGATGAAATGAAATGAGCTTGCTGTGTGTGTACCGTGCTACTGCCAAAAAAAAAATGACCTGTTCTTTTAGAAACTCATTTTATATTTTTTAATAGTCAAAAGCTATTTTTTCTTTATCATTCTTGCAGTGGTGGTTTCAGATCCCCCTTGCGACCCTTAGCATTGGCAGCTCGCACCTAAAAATATCACATAAACAGTACCTTCGGAATCCTGTGCCAACATTTTGGAGTGCAGTAGGTATGGAAAGCCAGGCGTGCCACAACTGGATAAATCAAAATATCCCATAAAATATATTTATACTGTATATGCAAAGATGTTCTTATAAAACTTTAACCAGAATGTGTATCTAAAAATGGCCCTGTTGTCTAATGTCTACAGTCTCCAATCAGCATAGCCCAGCAGCAACACCTCAACAATAGAGTTGTTCCCCATCAGATAAGTTATAGGCTACTTTTGCTTTGCAGAGTCCCCATCTGATGATATAGATATATTATGTTGCGATACGTATTACATTCTTGATGAAAATTGCTTGTAGTTATTCAGTATTGTATATGTAATATTGTGGTAAGTTGTTTTCATATTTGTTTTATCTGCCCCTTTTTAACTTTTAGCCCCTGCCCCTTTAAAGGTCTCTGCACGGCCATGGAGTGTACCAAGACTGAACTATTCACTATTCCTCCAGATTCTGGGAATTTAATTTCCAAAAAAATGTAAACTTACTTTCATGTGAAAAGAAGACTTTGCAAGACTCGGTCCTGTTTTTCCTTGGCACAAGCTCCAAATGTTCTCTCTGCCTCAAGAGTAGCTTACCATTTTGAGCGCTACTGATGTTTTCATTCATATACCTGGGTACAGCAGTTTTTGAAAAGCCATCTTCCTTAGCGGTTATCTTTTGGCTGATTTCTATACAAAAAACAATAAAAAAAAACAACAACATTTCTTTTGAATGAACTGACAAATTAAAATTTTCTAGGAGTAAATGTTGGTATTGTTTTCTCAGTTACAAGCTGTACTCATCAAAATTTTCAGAAATAAATGCTTCAGAAGTCTGTAAATAATCTACTTAAATGCGTTTCCCTTTTTAAATTAAATTACTTAAATAATGTACTTATTAGTATTCTAATTTATTAAAATACAGCACAGACCAAATTTGGACACACCCTCTCATTCAACAAGTTTCCTTTATTTTCATGACTACATTGTAGATTCTCAATTAAGGGCATCAAAACTATGAATGAACACATAATGCATGGAATTACTGTATGTATTTAAACAGAAAGGGTGAAATAACTGAATACATGTGTTATATTTTAGATTCCTCAAAGTTGCCACCCTTTGCTCTGATTACTGCTTTGCATTCTCTTGAGCTTCAAGAAGTCGTCACCCAAAACGATTTTCCAACAATCTTGAAGGAGTTCCCAGAGATGCATAGTACTTGCTGGCCCTTCTGCCTTCACTCTGAGGTTCACTGCACCCCAAATCATCTCAATTGGGTTCAGGTCCCGTGACTTTGGAGGCCAGGTTATTTCACAATTTTTTGTAAAAGTACTACATAATTCCATATGTGTTCATTCATAGTTTTGATGCTTTCAGTTTGAATCTACAATGTAAATAGTCATGAAAAGGAAGGAAACTCATTGAATGTGAAGCTGTGTCCAAAGTTTTGGTCTATACTGTACATCCATACACAGTGTTAAAATGCTAGCAGCACCTGACTAGTTTTACTATGTCCTCTTGGTGACCTCATGCTGGGTCTTCTCAACTCTAAAACCCTCAGAAATCCAGCAGGGACGATCTTGATTTAGGTTTGGATTTTTCTCTTTTCTTTTTATCAGCAGAGGTTTGTGTTTGAGCCAGCTGGCTGCAGGTCTCAGGTTGTGATCATTGATGCGCTTTCTGACCAAACGAGGATTCCCCTGTTAGCAGGACACACTGACATTAAAGGAGAATGTCATCTGATGATTTAGATGACCAGTTTAAAGAACTCACACATGTTTTATTTCATGAGCTGTTTTGATTGAGGTTGCTTGTATTCTAAAGAAAAGAGCAGATTTTTTGTGTGCAAGATCTCTTTCATGAATTCAAGTTTTTCTAAAATGAACTTTACAAAGTCTAAGTATAAACTACAAGTATACGGTTGCTTTGTTGTCTGCACTGCAGTTTAAATTCTGTTCAAACCTTAAGTGGTCAAAGAACAAAACTGCAACAGATAAATGTCTTCCGCTGTGTTTCTAACCAAGTGACCTCCTGAGACTGAAATAACAGCAACAGACAAACAGGACATAAAGGCAAACAGTCAATGTCACAGGAAGAGTGTCTCCTAACCTCGGAGCACTGAGGCGCTTTTGTGGATTAAGGCAGGTTAAAACAGCTTTGTTGGAGTGATTCAGTCTCTCACAGAAAGCAGTAACCCTTACCTCAGTGCTGATTAGAGCAGTGATTAGATCTGACATCACCTTGATGCACACATAGAACTGCCTCAACATCTGCACACCCTAAGGCCTTCCTGTACTCATAAAGACCTTTGAATGTACTTCATATCATATTAAAAATAAGTAATTAATTTTTAAATAGATCAAATTTTATTCTGGCTTAAATGACAGTAAAAAGCACAGGTTCTCACCATCTATTCTACGTTTTCTTTTACCTGCCTGTTTTTATTTTGTGTTGTTATTATTTCTATGTATCAAATGTCACGAAACAAGAACATTAAACTTCTTCTTGGCTGCGTGACTACATGCTGAAATGTGGTTAGAAAAGGTTTGATAAGATTGAACCTATGTAGCTGGATTATTGTATGACATTGATTTTCTTTTCAGCAGAACTTCTGAGGAATATCTTCTAAAGCTATGTGGTAATGTTACATCTCAAAAGGAGCGTTTCATTTAAAGACCAAAACAACAACTAGTGAATTAGGGAATCTGGTTCATTTCACTACCTAATTCATTATTTCCTTGTTATAAAAATAAAAATAAAAGGCATACTTTGATCCACTAGATAACAACCCAGGGTAGTTTGATATATATTATACTCTGGCACTTAACTTTAGCTTAGGCTAATAACTGATTGCTAGCTTTAGTTGAAGCTAAGTGTGAACACAAAACAAGTTCATGAGATCTTTAAAAATGACAATCATTTAGGATTGTAGGATCCAAATATTTGAGAGTAGAAAATGAAAAATCAGACTGAAAAAATTAAGTCTTAATTGTCCGCAGATATGGAGGTCACGACTGCTCAGATTGGCAGAGCACCAAAGACAGTGGACACGGAGAGAGTGAGGCTGGCGATGTTGACTGGGAAGGAGGAAGAGACTCACCCATAGATCCGCAGCTGGAAGAAGGGCTCAATAACCTGATCAACAGCCCAGGTAACATGCTATGAAAAAAAACTGTAAAAATCAAAAAGTCATGCATTTATAAAGGATGTTAGTGCAGACTTAATATCTTCTAAATCTAAGAAGCCAGACTGAAAATGATGCACATAATTTAGTATAAAAATCCTTCCTAGGCTATTCCTGTTTTGAGTGTAAGCTGGAGCCATTAAAGGGATTTTATCAACAACAGCAGTAGCTAAAACTTAAACTGTGGCTTTTTCTAGAGAAATAATTGACTGTTTTAGTTGTGTGTCTTTAATAAAATTAATTATTCTAGTTGAAGAGTAAAAAAAAAAATGTAAGTATCAAAGCTGACATCTTCAATTACATCCAAAGTTATATATATATATATAGTTTTTCCCATATATTTTGCATATATAATTGCATATATATATATATATATATATATATATATATATATATATATATATATTGCAAGGGCAACTATATGAAATGTAATAATGTTAAACACTACCAGTTATGGATACTATCTGTGCCTCTACCTATTTTTAGTTGGATACTTGGCATTTGCTTTGCGTCAGTCTTTCTTTGGCTTTAAAAAACCCTGGTTCACAGTAAAAGTTGCTAAATGCAGTTAATGTAAGCATACCTCCGCTCCTACACAAAACATGCAGATTTTTCTCTTACAATAAACATGTCAAAAAGGAGAAAACAGGAAGACCACAGGAAATAACAGGAAACCCATGCAGTGTTCCTCTGGAATTTCTGCACCCATTCATAACATTTTTAGATTCAAACCGAGGATTGTTTTACAAACCAAAGCAGCAACATATAATGTTCATGCTGACAAAATGTATAAAGAATTAATTAATGAATACAAAACAAAAAAAAAAGGTCAGCTTATATACAGAAATTCAGAAGTCCAATCCAGTATGTTTAACTTTTTCCTATTTCCAGTCCACTTATAACAAACTACAAATGCACCAGCTTTTCATGCTTCATAACTTGTTTACTATCTCCAATTAGTCAGTTTACAACAAATCATTCTCAAAATTGTCACACTAACCACCAATCTGTCCAGGTCATGAGTATCAGGGTAGTGATGAAGTATTTAAAGTGATTTCCACTCCCCATTGCAGCTGGTCAATGAGTACTGTTTGGATTTATGCGAAACTGCAAAAGAAAAATATTGCAGAGCCAGTTGGAAGATAATAGATCTGTTTTCTGAATATGAAAACTGTACAGTTTTTTGAGAATATCTTCACCCTGCAATGAGCTTACTCGAAATAGGTCTGGGTTTTGATGTATTGTACTATAGTCTTCATCAAACTAACCAACGAGCTTCAGCCGCTAAACCTCAAACACACCTACGACTCATTGTTTAGCTGGGACTTTCTCAGTGGCATGAAGGACACAAGCGTCTGAGGGCGTACAGTTCGTGTGTTAAACAGTTTCTTCCTGGTATTGTGGTTTGGAGGCTGCAAGAGCCTCCAGGCGAGCAAGGGGGTTTACTGCCTGATGATGGAGGGCCAAGCTTCGCTTTATGACTGCTTGGAAGAAAGAGAAACAAAAGAGTGAGTGGGAGTGTGTTTTCTTGTGTGTGTGATGGTTGACTCATCTTCTGGCCTGAAGGCTCTGAGAGGAGCGCAATGCACATCTGAGACCTGACAGGGTCTGTGTTGAAGGCTACATTATTGTAAAGCATTCCTTTTTCTCTTACTTAAATGACTCACAGATAAAATCTGTCTCGTTTTTAACAGTTTAGCATTAAGTTATGTGTGATCAGGTCAGGTCTGTGCTCTGCATGGAGAAACTGTTGGTTATCAGGTTCTTTGTACAACATTAGAGGGTTCTATTTAGGTCCATAAAACATAAAATGAACTATAAACGTATTATATCTGAAGAATCACCTGAAATTTCAAATTTCTAGACTCTTAGATATAATGTATTACGTTTAGGGAGTGATGCTAAACATTTAGAGTAAGGGGTGAGATTAAAGGGGAAGGGGTTAACGCAGGGGAAGCTTAAACCATGCTGGGTGGAAACATAAGTCATGTGTTTCTGTGTGTGATGGTACATTAAAGGCCCCACATCTGGTTGTGGTTATATGGAGACCCGCAGTTTTTAATCAGTCAAAGCTGAGAAAGGTTTTAAGCAATGACACTCATTTGGTGGCTGATGGGACAGCCTATTTTGGATTTTTATCCAGATGCTATAATGCAATAAAATCTGTACCCTCTTCTTTGTGGGAGAAGGTATCACCAGGTTTGCAAACAGTTTTTCACCTGTAAATGTCTCCTTCATTAAATACCAACCTCAGTTTAGGAAAGTCTGTTGCTTTGAGGCAAGAGTTAAAACGTGACGGGCATTAGTTACTAGCTCATCAATCTTCCCGGCCTCCCCTGCCGTCACTGTTTAATTCAAATGAAGTTAATTTACTCCACAGACTCCAAGTGAAGTTAGAAAATTTTATTTAGATAGCCGTTTCACAGATAAAAATACAACTTCACAGCATAGGATGAAATACGTAAAACAGAAGTGAACATTAAAAACAGAAAACATAGTTAAAGAAATCCTCAAAAAAAGAATAATTGAAAAAGTAAGGGATGAAGGTGTAAAGCGATACGGCTAAAAATGTAACAACAAAAGCAAAAAAATACAATTAAAGAAACTCCAGAGTTACAAATTGAGGCATAAGACCGCTACATTAAGGTGTAAACTGAGTCCACAGTTCTCAGTGTGAAAGAGGTAGCGTAACCTGTGGGTGGGGATGGATGGATGGATGAAGAATCCTGCTTATTTCTTTACAGTCACATTCATAAAATTAGAATGTGGTTTCACATCATTGATATCTTAATACCTTCAAGCAGGTATTAAACATACTTTTCATTAAGCTCACATTTCTGTATAATTTTTTTATATAACATTCTAATTTTTAATATTTTGTTTGTATTAGCTGTAAGCAGAAATTTTACATAATTAATTGAAATAAATGCTTGAAAACATAATTCTGAGTGTAATTAATAAATACTGTGTATTTGTATTAAGTCACTGAAATAAATGCCATTTTCAATAATATTCAAATACATTAGTTATGTACATAACTACATCATAACTTGGAGTATGATATAATCAAAAAAGCAGACACTCATTGATGTTACCTGAGAAGGTGGTTATCCAGGAAGTTAATTGGAAGGAAATGGTGTCATAGTAAAATACATACAACAGGAATAACCACATTGTGGAGCAAAGCCCTGTTTTTTGAAAGAAAAAATATTGGCATTCTTTTTATTTAAAATACAATTTGTCTTTTAAAGACTTTAAATTGGTATTAGTAAAAAATATTGTTTTAAGGTTCCCAAAGTTCTCACAGGTAGAAATTGAGCCATTATAGTAAAAAAGCAAAACGTAATCCAAAAAGTGTTTGGGCCTGAGATTGTCATACTGCTGACTTCAATATCCAGTAGCAATATTTTAAATGACTCTCTGAAAACATTTTCCGGCAGTAAAGTTTACCAGATTATGGAATGTAGTTTTTAGAAAAAGCAAGCTTTGTATATGGCTAAATCGGGCATAGTCCTGTTGATACTTGAACGGATTCCAGCTACATGTTGACAAGATCTTTCATAATTTTCAACTAAATTTGATCAGATGGAACCTAAATAGCTTTAAAAGGATCTCAAGCTGTCACAGCAGGAAGAACAGCACATAAACAGGATGGAGTAATGAGGAAAAAGGAAAAAGATTGGGAGATCTAAACAAAAGGATAAACTCCAGTGTGTATTACAGTTAGTGAATGGATGTAATCAGCCATTTCATTATTTGTGAGTCAGAAACTGGGCTTGCTGTGATTCCACGCAGACACACCCGGTGTTTACGCCTCTTACAGGGACTGAACTCTCCGGCTGCATGAGGTTTGTAGTTTCAGTGTGGACGTGATGTTTTATGTACGCTCAAACGAGCAAAGGATGCCAAAGATGGCAGGAAGCGCCTGTTAACATCAGCCAGATAAAACTCCTGTGTTGCTTCCTGATTTCCCTGCCTTGTTCTCGACCAGGAGGATAGATAAACAGCTTCTTTATTTTCAATCTGACCAACTCTTTTAAAGTTTAATATGTAACAAACTAATATTTAATTTTAGTTAAACAAAAAGAAGGAAATGGAGACAGTGAAAGTGAATCAATAGAGCCCTTTTTCTATCATAAACTTCATAACAGGTCTGTCTTGTTTCAACAGTCTCTGTATTTAAAATCCCACTGATAATCTCTGGAGGCTTTTAATTTGTAGCTAAATTCATTGAAGTGGTGTTTGCGGCTGCATGGAAAAGAGAGTCTCAGATTGCTTTCAGGAAAACCCTGACCGGTGCCGGTTCTTGCATAAACAGCGGTCAGGGTGAGCCTCTCATTCTGCTGCTGTGTCAGTAAACACCATCTCCTTAAACGAAAACAACTCTGAAAAAAATAATTATGTAGCATAACAGAAAGGATTAAATTATCCTTAAGATACAAAACCTTTTAACGGGATATGAGTTGATCCAGGTAAAAAAGATCCGGTTCAAAACATTCTGTTCAATGTTGAGTCGATCTATTGTGGTCCTTGTATAAGTAAAACTGAAATCGCTCTTTGCTTGTTTTCAATCAGAATGCAGGTTCCCTGAATCTTAAACTGTGTTTTAATGATTTTTTTCATCTATGTATAATACTTCAGTTTAGGTCTGACCAGAACATCACAAACAGTCCAGGATTCTTTCATTTAGATACAAATAACAAATTACCCTCCAGTTGACTAGAGATGCATGTAAGCATTAATGTTCTAATAACTTTCTTTAGATCCCCTCCAAATATTCACCTCACTAATAAAAAGAAAACCTTGACATTTGGTAAATAATCGAAATACTTCAAAACCTTTTCTGCTAGTGTTTTTCATTGCTGGTAGTTGCACCAGAATGAAAAGTTTTTCTGTTTGTTTTCAGATGATGTTTTCTCAGAGGTCAGCGACCCCGCCTGGATGGCCAGGCTCTCTCTGCCACTCACAGCTGATTACCACGACAACGTTTTTGTCCCTAATGGTCCTCCATCCCCTGAAAGCGAGCTCCCTCCGAGGGACGGCCTGAACTCCACCTCGTCCTTCTCCACCTTTGGTAAATGTTTTAAAACCTCCAAAGTAGAATCCCTTTAAGATACAGTATTCATTCCCTTGAACTTTTATAAACAGTTTTTGCAATACGACTACCTTTAATGTATTTTGTTGGGATTGTACTTGAAAGATCTACAC
The DNA here is from genome assembly GCA_028564705.1 of Apricaphanius iberus. Lineage (NCBI taxonomy): Eukaryota > Metazoa > Chordata > Actinopteri > Cyprinodontiformes > Aphaniidae > Apricaphanius > Apricaphanius iberus. The sequence continues at coordinate 2,296,979 of JAPXFQ010002982.1, forward strand.
AAAGTGGTGCAAAACGGTTAAGTGCAAGGAAAAAGATGATTACAAAGTCTTTTTCAAATACATATCCGAAATGTGTGGTGTGTATTTCTGTTTGGCCTTTTCATTTTAGAAACTTCTTTTAATATTATTACAGCTACAGATCTTTGAGATATGTTTCCAACATCCTTGCATATGGAAACAGATTTTTTTTGTCTATTCTTTTTGTAGCAGAACTCAAGCTAAGTGAGACTGCACATAGTTTCTGTATACAACACTAATCAGATATGCCACAGTTTCTGAGCTAGGTTTAGACCTGGATCTTATTCTAACTCATTCTCTTAGGTCCCTGTGTTTGTTTTAGGCTGTGATTCTGCTGGACGTTTACCCTAAATGTTAGTTTTAACCCTTTTACAGACCCTAACAAGTTTCATACCTCTGTGTCCATCCATTTTTTCATCAACTGTAATCAGCTTCTCTGACCCCAAATACATCCCCACAGTATGATGTTACAACCACCATGTTTTACATTAGCAACATTCACCATTAGTTTTTATTAATTGAAAATATATATATAAATTAAGAAAAAAAATAAAATGTTCTTCCCCTTCTGAATTGTGTGTTACTTTTTGTTGCTGTATTATATAAAGTCCTAAAATGTCATTGATTTGAAAAAATGGAAAAATAACCTCAAGCACTGTAAATTTACTCATTGACACATTATGATTCCAGAAAGCTTTTAATGATTATTTTAACGTGTGTCTTGTATTATCCTTTATCAAAAAGACGCTTTACATTTAGTGCTGGCACATTTAAACCTCCCAACCTCTCACCCTCAGGTAAATCTCCAGAGAAAGATGACCAACTGGGCGGAGCTTTGCTGTCTGAGGTCAGCACGCTGTTTGAAATGCTGATGACTCAGAAGGCCGACGCCAACCCAGGCCCCCGGCCTGATGTTCTCTACAGGTTGTCGGCAGCGTACCGACGCTCTCTTGGTTTGGATAGCGCCACGACAGCTGCAGGCAGTGCCGCAAAGAACTGCTCTGATAAGAGGCGGACTGTGGCCTCAAAACATCAGAACCAATGACTGTAACATGCATCCAATCACTGCAGAAGACTGAAGTAAACAGAGACCAGAATCAGAAATGTTGGGATTTTAAAGGCATTAAAGGATGAAGCTATGATTTGAATATCTGCAACTGTAAAAGCTCATTTGGATCTGTCTTTAGAAGCAAAACAGGAAAAGAGGGGTCAGTGTTAAAGTTTTTGATTAATTTCTTAGAGGAGATAAAAATGTCACATTCTTTACTATTTTCATGAATGAGAACTGAAAAAATCCAACATGTGTAATTTTTTACTTTAAAAAAATCAACTTTTTTATTTTTTATCTTTAGCGACATAGATGTGGTACGAGTTGTTCAGCTGGTTGCAGACTGTAATTTTTGCTAATAGACGAAACTGTATCACACACTGGAGCTCACATGAGAAAAACAGAAAAACAAAACTGTAGCAGTAGAAAACAGCAACCGTATAAAGTTATTTTAAATTTTTAACCATCTTATGATTACAGGGTTTTCCTCGATAGACTAAAAATTACAGGATAATTGTATATATTTGCATCTTTTTCTTAAGAGTTTGATGTTACTCCAATCAAAAAAGTAGGAAAAAAGTTAGAGATAATCTTTAAATGTAATGATACCTTGGAATATTTCCTTTCACAGATGGAGGTCTTTTAAATACAAGAATAGATGATACAAAAAAAATATTATGAAATTCTTTGGCATTTAGTAAATTATACACATCACATTATAAATAATTCACTGTTTCAAAGTGCCTTGTTAATCTGTTAATATGATTCTTAAAACCATAACCATATTTATGCCTCACTTGAAGTTGAACATTGCATGGCTGTTTTATCTTAGTAAATAGATTTTTTGATTTCAAAGCATTGTTTTATGGACAAAAGAGGCAGTTTGTCAATGGAATGACAGGAAAAATGAAAAATCACTCAGGAAAAACCTTTTTTATGTAAAGAGAATATAAAAAGGAAGAATCAAACGGTTTCATCTACATCAATTTATAGGTGCATTAAAATTACAAGTTCTGTGAGTTTTACTAATTCCAACTGTTAATTTTCCCTCCATCATCCTCATGGAAAATGAAGAAACAATCAGAGCATTTACTTTTTTCACCATGCTGGCTGTTTAAGCCAAACCTGGAAGCATCTTAAAAGGAGTGAAACTGTACAAAAATTTGCCCACACAGCAGGAAGAGCGGCAGGTGATGTCCGTCTGTAAAAACCCGATAAAGCCCAAAGGGGGGCAGAGGGAAATGTTTTCCTTTTCTTTTTCCTCTTAACCTAAATCGAGTTCCAGTCAAAAAATAACAGGAGAATGTTTCAGGTCCCCTAGAGTGTTTTACTTGTAGTTGTTTCTGTTTTCCAAACAGCACTTTGTATATATATTCTTTGTAAAACTTTTCTTCAGTATGTGCATGTATTTTAAATGAAAACTAACTTTTGTAACATAATAAAATGTGAATCTAATTTAAACTGTTTCTTAGAGGAGTCAGTTTGCATGAATATAAACATCTATTTCCATCACAAAGACAGATGTTTTCGTTTTGGCCTCCTCAGCTTCTCATTTCAGGTCAAACATCATATCTTGGTTCCGTTTTAATTGACACTTGGTCAAACCGCAACCTTAACGAAAAACTCTTCAGTGATTTTGAGATTGAGTCCAGTCATTTTATGTGGCAATGCGCCCTCTGGAGTTCAGGAAATGCAGTTACATTGCATAAACTTTGCCAAAATAAATATACCAACACTTTTGATCAGCAAAATTACAGAGTTATTCGTCTAAAATAATTTATGTATTTAGGAACGACCTTGAAACTATCAATGCTTCAGCTAATCTTTATCAAGTATCTTCTGATTAGGCCTTGGCTTAAGCCACTTTGCCAACAGTACCACTTTCAAGTTGAATTTAAATTTGGGTAGCAAGTTTTAGGATCTGCTGAAAAGTGTATGTGGAAAAGTAATGGTTTCTTTCTATCAGTTTACCATCAGTCTACCACTTGTGTTAGACATGTGCTGCTGCAACTCTGCATAAATGAAACATGAAACATAAATTGTGTAATACATAAAATAAACAAAATAAACAAAAAATCTTAAAACACGTACCATTCGCCCTCGTCCCCCAACCCCGCATAGTATAGAAGGTACAGATAATGGATGGATGGATCAGCAGCTAGATGTTTAAAACCTGAGCACAACTGGGTAATCCAACATGACAGCCAAACTGGTTTGAGAATAGATAAAGCCTCTTTGTTAAAGAAATTGGACAACAAAAACCAACACCTTTCATTGAATTGTACAAAATCTGTCAAGAAGAATGGTCAACAGCAACAGTTTGTTGCTGCTGCTAAATATGTGTGTCTGATTTGCAATTTACTTAGGAACATTTAATCTGCATTAGTGGGTGTGTATGTATATATTAGAGTGTAAATGTATCATGTAGACCAGGGATGTCCAAATTTGTTGCTACAAGGGCCAAAATCATCAAGTCGAAAGTGATCATGGGCCACAAAAGTAAGATTTTTTTTAGTGTGAAAATATTTGTTTTATTAACTGCTAACCAATAAATTAAATATGTAATATTTAAATGAAACAAAGTAGGAATTCTTGTATATTTTTTTAAAGGATTGTAGAACACAGGGCTTTTAAGTTTTTCCTTTTTAAAAGAACTAATTACGTTTTCAAATATTTCAGAGGGGCTAAATTTAAAGCAAAAATCCATTTTTTTCCCAGCAGAAAAAAAACAGGTTTTTGGGTCAATGTTGCTTTAAAATTATGTTTTTTATTATGTTTTTGGCAGTGTTTGGTTGTCTCTACATTTGCTTTTGCATTAGTTGTTTATGTGATGAAATTAAAATAAAGCAAAAAAAATATGATTGTTGAAGTATGGATAATTTGTTTTGTGCCATGGAACATTTTCTAATCCTTTTAATTTGTCAACAAAAATTTGTCAAGGCCGTGCAAAATCAGTCTAAGGGCCATAAATGGCCCCCGGGGCGCACTTTGGACATCCCTGATTAAGACCCTCTATGGGTTGAAAAATATCTAAGGTACGTTTAAACTTATGGACTTATTAAGAAATTTATTTCTTTGATGAACCAAACTTTTCAGAGGAAGTATGTTTATTCTTGTAAAATTACACTATTTTTGATTGTTCGTAGGCAACAGAAAAGAATAATATAATGACCCCATATAACATAATTTACAAAGTTAGAAACTATGGAACATATTGACAGCTGTTTTGCTCATTAATCAAATAATATCCAGTATTAAGTGATAACCAATGGTGTAACTATTTTAATAATATTTCAGAAGTGGAATAAACAGAAGAGGTTTCTTAGAATAGTATGGCCCTGATATCAGTTATGTCTGTTATTTTAAAGGAGAACTAAAGAGAATAACCAGACAAATCTGAGATCTGAATTAGTGAGCAATAAGTGACAGACCATGCAAATTGCTCACGGAGACATAACTGAGACAGGAGTTTGAAGTAAGGAAATCAAATTAAGACGCACTTGAGAGCAGCACAATATGTCTCATATTTCTCATAACTGCGATCAGGTAAAAAGCCAGTTGTGAGAGAATTTTTAGATTTCACACATTGCTTACTTTGTGACTTATTTCTCAGGAGAGACACTTGAGAAGAATGAGAAAACCACCTTATTGTCGATAAGTACTCATTTATATTTGGAAATATAAATGTGATAGAAATGAGATCTCATCTTTAATTTTGCTTTGTTATGGGTTTAGCACCCAACTCCATTTAAAGTACAGAAGGACATTTTGAACATTTAATGAGTACTTTTCAGCATCACCTAGTGTCTAATAAATATCTTTTAAAGCGCCACCTTTGGTCAGCACCACTACACATACAATAAATACCAGCAGATAATTAATAGATGGTATTAACAGAAATGAGACACCACCAGGAGTTTGTTAAGGATTAGGTTTCTAATTACCAGATTGTCAGTGTCAGATTAATAAAAAAGCCACCTAGCTTTTATGAAGCACAGCTACATGTTTTATAAACACCAGCAGACATTTAATAAGGACTTTGACGTTCAAGAAGCAAAGCATCACGTGGATCTTTTAAATCTGCTTGATGGATGCCAGGTGACACTGGAGAGCATGGAATTGACCAGAATGGCTTTTGACTTTTCAACATGGCATGCCCCAGATGCCACGCAGAACATCCACTCTGAACATGTCGCTGATATAACCGCTTGGGTTTGGTGCAGAAATAAACATGGTATCTTAAATATTGAAAGTATAAACAGAACAGAATACTTTTTAGGCTGTGAGTTTAGATCCATTGTGATTTGGATTTGATTATTCTGCATTTAGATTGTAAGCAGTTGGCAACTTGATAAACTTTTTTTAATAAGTCTAAAAGGCCATCTCTGAGTATGGCAGCAATCCTTTACCATTTAAGAGGAGAGCTTGTTTCATGTTTTAACATCAACTCCTCTCAGGTGATCCTTGAGTCGACTATCAATGAAAACACACAGGCTTCATTCTGCCCGACAGTCTAACAAACCTACTAATCTGTATACTCTGTTACTCAAAAAATGTGATGGAACTGTAATTCTGAGATTACTGAAGGATTTGCAGTAACACGTCATTACAACGGAAACAGTGTAATTTATTTTCTGAGAAGAAAACCAACAAAAACAAATGGTTCCCAAGGATGGATGGATGGATGGATGGACAGACAGAGGAATATGATCGATAACAATTTATTGCTGCTTTTTAAAGTGACAGTGTGTAGTTTTTGCAGTACATCTTTGAAAACAGCCATTAAAATATTATGTAAAAATAATTATGTAAAGTACATTAATTGCAAAATATTGGCGATATTGTAAAATATGACTTTAAAAATCTGTTTTAAAATACATAAGCGCGGGTCCTTTTTTATAGGGAAAGCCATATTAGACGCGATCTTTACATCTACAAGAGCCCGGACGGACAAAGCGCACGGAACAAGACCGCTATTAAAACATTGATTTCCTCTCAAAATGCAAAAAAGTTATACCATAAATAAATTTTTCCTCTTCGCTAGTTCCAAGCAATGAAAGAGAGACTGATGTGCTCGTCATGTTGCTGCAAATAGATAATTCTCAGGGACTTAAGAGTTTGAAAATAGCACCTGTTGGACCTCCGTTGGTGAGTTTCTTACTCGAAGACACAGATACCACATGCTTGTGATAATTTAGGTATGCACTGCCCCCTACTGGCCGAAAATTACACACTGTGCCTTTAAACCTACAACAGATATTTTCAACCTAAACCTTTTTTTATTAAAATAAATACTGCAGCACATATTAATAGAGCAAAAGCTGAAAATATAAGTAGTTGGACAAGCCTGTTGGAAACACTCCAAAATTACTTCCCATAACCCGTACATCTGTTTTTCACCTTCAGTATGTATGTAGATGTGTGTGTATACCTGTATATATGTGTGTGGTTGGCCATGTATAATGTATGAACTGCAATCCCTCTGGAATGTCTTTCTGATGGAGGGATTTAGTCTTCTAAGGAATAGTTGAAATTTATATTTGTGCTTGATTGCACATTTATAGATACATATTGTATTTGATTGCATATTTTACTACCTAGACAGCGGGGATAGGGTGGGGTGGGGGTTTGAAAGAAGAGCAAATTACATGGTTGTAGAAGTGACTTTGACAAGTCAGATAAATGTCATCGTATCCATAATCATAAGACATTTTTTCAGGTCCTACTCTATAAAGGAATAATTCAATATATCAGAACACTGTTCTGATTTGATGTAGGTCATCTTTCCAATCTGTTTTTTGCCTTGCAAGAATGCAGCTTTAATAAAAACCAATGCTGGACAAACAAATGTAATGTGATATATCACGCAATGGTGGATATAACTTAAAATGGAAACATGCGCTTGGCCAGTTACAGGATGGCAAACATTAAGCTTGTCAGACATTATTAACTTTATAAGATGAGTATGTGTAGACCTCTGACAAAAATGGTAAGTTTAGTGCTGACATCTGTGCTGGACCATGCCTCATGTCATCCCAGACTGCTGCTGTGTGGGATATCATTGTCTCCACCTGTGATTTGTGAATAGCCAGAGGCACCAGAGCATCATAAAGATGACTTGTCATCAGAGGTTCATGACAGGGATGTTTTGGGAAAGAAGCTAAGGATTTTAGAAACACATGTCCAACTTTTACAGCAGTATGTCTGGTATTTATTTTGACAAAGTTGTTTCAGCAGCACACTTTCAAAGCATCTCCTGTGCTGATGTCAATCCTTGGTTCATAATTTTTGACAAATTACAGTATTATTAATCTGAAACTAATCTATTTAATGATCTGCAGAAGATGTTTATGCAGACAATTTTAAAAAACAATATGAAGTGTGAAGAGAAAAGTTCCAGCTTCCCCCAGAGCTTTTTGCTTGAATGCATAAAGTGTAAACAATAAAAATGTCAAAATGCTTTCTCCCAGAATATGCCAATAATATTCCACTGTTTCAGTGACTGAGTTTGTGCACTTCGTAGGAGTTCACTTCTTTCCATTTTGTCTTAGGTAAGCTTCTGAAAACATTCAAAAAGCTGTGAGAATATAAAGGAATCCCTTCAGAGAAAATATTAATTTAAAAGACAAACTGGCCTAGTCTGAGAAGCAATAGCTTGTTTCTTCCAAGCTCCAATCGAAGAATAAGCAAGGAGGAACACGCAAGACATAAATCTGAGAACTGCTAATGCTCTCTCGGCTGTTCAGCGTGCCACCTGTGAATTAATGAAAGGCACAGAAACAAGCAAAAAAAAAAAACAGTCCAATAAATGTGCCGTTAAAAAGAATGTTCCTATTTTGTTTGTAAATACCAATACAAGAGGTCAGGAAAAAAACTCATTTCAAACAGATATGTGGGCATGTTTGAGCTTCCAGTGAATCCCAGGAGGAGGTAAAAGTAGATTCACTTGCTGCTGTTGAATAAAACACAGACAAGGCATCGCTAGATACGCACAAAGATATAATAAATATAAGAAGTGTTTAAACAACAGGTGTTTAATATTTTTATTTTATTTAGCATTCATTGAAGAAGAGAGATAATGCTGATGAGAACTGTTTGGGATAAAAATAAGACAATTGTGATTCATTTCCACACACATAGCATTCTATGATGATTTTCCTTCGTTTTACAATAGCTCTACATCAGTTATGTGATAATACATAAGTCAATGAGATACAAACTGATGTTCCTTATTAATTGCAACAACTTGGACGAGCAGATATATATTTCTGAACTTTTGTAAAGAAATTTCCATGCAACGTTTTTAATAATCAGATAAATTAAACAACTTACATGTAATGTTCAAGAAATTGATAAATTCTTCAGCAATCTAAAACTACCAAAACTGAACAAAGCTCAGGCTGATTTTCTTGATGCACCGCTCACTCTTAATGAAATAACCACAGCACTTCATAAAATACCAAATAAGAAATTTCCTGCCCCAGATGGATTCCCTGCAGAATTATATAGGAATTTCTGGCACATATTATCACCACTGTTCATCAAAGTAATAACATAAATTCAAAACTCATCCACCATACCGAAACACATGAATACAGCTGTTGTGACATTACTATTAAAACGCAATAAATACCCTACTCAACCTTCAAGCTCCCGACCTCTCTCTCTAATTAATAGATTTAAAAATGATCACCAAAACATTGGAAACCAAAATAGAAACTGTTACTCCTACTCTTATACACTCAGATCAAGCTGGATTCATAAAAAAAAAGACATTCCATTGATAATGCTCGTAGCCTTTATAATCTAATCTATCACAACACACTAAACAAAAAAAACATGATTATATATTTTGATGCCAAAAAGGTATTTTGATAAAGTAAACAGATTTTTATAATTACCACCCTCCATAAACTTGGTTTTGGTGAGTCATTCATTCGCTGGATTAAAACACTGTACAATTCCCCCAGAGCCATCATCACTACTAATGGGATCACCTGACAAAGCATCACTCTCTGTAGAGGAACCATACAGGGATGCCCGCTCTTGCACTCCCTTTTTTGCAATCTTCATTGAACCCCTTGCAGCGGCTATACGACAAAATAATAAGATCCAAGGAATCTAGATTGAAGAAACACATCACAAAATTTGTTTACATGCAGATGATTTATTACTTTATTTACAGAATCCATCACTCCAAGAATCTTTAAAAATCATTAATCAATTTTCAGAAATCTCACATTATACTATAAACTGGAATAAATCAGCCATATTGCCTCTCTCATATGATGCTTGGGACTCCAGCACAGGATCACACTCTCCCACTTTGCACTTGCAACATCAAATACCTGGGTAATAATATCTCCCCCAGGCTGTCGGAGTTATTTAATCTCAACTCCTCTCCTCTTTTTAAGACAATAGAAGACGACTATAAGCACTGGACCAAACTCCCACTCTCACTCATTGCTAGAACTGCGGCTGTTAAGATGAAGACCCTACCCCAGATCAACTACATTTTCTCCATGATTCCCTCTACCCCATACAGAAAACTGGTTAAAAACATTAAATTCATTAACTACTTCATTTTATTGGAAAGGAAAAAACCAAGAATCTCACTGTCACCACTACACACACAAACACAACTATAATCCGCCCCTGGATGGAACTGGAAAAGAATCAATGTCAACACATCTCAATCACAGATCTTCCATGTCTTCTACAATCAATAAAAAAAAAATCAAACATCTGTAACTTAATTACTATTTCAACAGCTCTGACAATCTGGTGGAAAATTAAAAGGATCACTAAATCATCATTAGCTCCACATGAGTACACCCCATTATGGCACAACCCAACCTTCGTGTTACCCAACAAACCCATTCACTTCTCCACATGGGAACAAAAAGGAATCACACACCACAGCCATCTATAAAAAAAATTAAAAATTCTATCATTTCATACGCTAATGCAGAGATACAGAGTTGGGAGAAAATTAAGATTAATAATAAAAGGTAAACAGATCTATTTTAAAATAATACACTAGAATCATCCCCATTAAATAAACAAATTATCAAAATAAACTTTAATAAAACAGTAATCTCCAAATTATACTAACTAATCTCCATCTTATACACCACAATACCACTTCCAACAACCAAATTGTAACATTACCTGGGTCTTTTTCCCAACCCCAATCTCTGGGAACAAATGTGCAGAAACATATTTTCCATGACCAACCTGCCACTTATACAATACAAAGTCATTAACTGAACTCACATCACTGAAAGTAAAATGTTCAAATGGAACGGGCTCATTCAGATATCTGTACACTATGCACTTTAGGTAGCACAGACAACTATTTTCATGCCATTTGGCTTTGCCAACCAGTTTTAGTGTAAAGGGACAAATCCAATGGATGTAGCTCTTTTTTCATGAAATAAAGGAGAGATTAATAGAATTTTGTTTTTGATCTCTCAAAATTAGTCACTCCATCCAAACGTAAAAATCCATTGCTAATTTCTCTTGCTGCCATTAAGAAAACTGAAAGGCAAAGACATTAAAAAACAAACAAAAAAACTTACATGTGATGTTCCAAATTGTTTTATTCCTTTGTTGTAAGCTTTCATGGATTTCTTTTTCTTACAATTAGAGGTCTTAAGTACAAAAGTAAAAAAACCTTTTCTTACAAGGAAGGAAGCTTAAACATATTAAATAAATAATTTTGCTCATTTAGGGAAAGGTTTGAAAAATGTACAAACATAATTGAAGTAATCTTAACTATGTTCTAAAACATATTTCAGGAGTTAATTCACTGCTTAAACTATGTTTTATATATATATAAACATAGTCTATGTATATATAATAAAATGTATGAAGAGAAAAACACTAAATGAATGTCATGACTTTCAATATAAATTTAAATTCATACATGCTTTTTAAACTTAGAGTTGATCATAAAAACATTAAAACCAAAAATAATGAAAATAAAAATATGCAGACTACAAGCAAATCAGCAAGGGACTTAAAGAGAGTACAAATTAGCTGATAATTAAAAACTGTGCCATGAGCAAACTGAAAAGTTTTAAGACTCAGATGTTGACTGCGTCTTCAACTTGTGGCAGGAAGAAAGGGGGCTGCTTGGATTCTGCTGATCTGTGGTGTGGCAGCATGGCTTGGCAGATGTTTGTTTATTATTGAACACTGTGGCCAGAACTCAACTATTTAGGAGGTTCTTGTGTGCTTAGGGAGTGAACAAACTCACCATAATTATTCCTAAGAAATTTGAATCTGAATTTTCTGTCCTTAGGCTCCTGTTTCCCATTTACACATGGGGAGCTGTCTAATGAACTGCTGATGGCTGAGAATTGTAAGCTTGATAAATGAAGAAAAAAAAACAGAAGTTATTTTCCATGGCACTAACATTAATATTGTCTTGTAGTGTCTTCTCAGAAGACCGGGGCTTTTGTCCAGTCAGTGAATGAGGTGTAAAGCACTCTGGGGTCCATTGGACTAAGCAAAAGTGCTATACAAATACAGATAATTTACCATAAGCAAGTTTGTACCCAGGCATGTTGATGCAGATTTTTATAATTCAGTGTGACAAAGCAATTTTTTAGCTTTTGAACATATTCCCCCTAAAGGAGCAATGACAAGTTTATATACTTATTACAATCAAAAACTACTTCATAAACATTAGTAACATATAAGAATATTTCAAATAAGATTACAGAACACACATGTAGCTGAATGAAATCCTGTATTGTGAAACGATTACTGCTAAGTGCATTAAAATGTCATTAACTGGCAGCAATGATGGTTGTTTAATTGGAATATATTAATATATGTTGTAAATTTCTATTTAACAAAGTCACTGGAAGAAAGATGATGTAGTGCGCCCAGGAAAGCCATGAACGACTGGTCAGCCTTTACAGAGCCAACTCCTCAGCTGGGGTGAGGGGAGATTATGTTGGCCCCCCACCAGTTAGATGGGCCTCAAACTTCTTTTGATTAGCTACATGATCGGAAGAACACACAAAAAATATTTAATAGGATAGGCCTACAGCTCTGCAGTAATTATTTGATTTCAATCAAATCTTTTTTTCCTTTTGACTTGAGAAAGAGTTCTTTTGGCTCCAGAAGGATTTAATTTCATTAAGTTAAGGGTCAATATACTGTATGTCTAAGTCAATGTACAATATTATTGTACCCATAACAAATTTGTGGAAAAAGAAAGTACATTTTGAATGATCCAATATACAGAAACAAATTTTAAATTGTAGATTATATCCTCCAGCACCACTTGATCTTAACTGGGAATAAGGAGTAGAAAAAGAATAAATACAAATTAAGATTGTTGGGAGTTAGTATATTTAAGGCTGATGTCTGCAATAAAGCTGAGCCAGAATGATATATTATTCAAATTCAAGTGCAGTGTAATGTTTTAACCTGAAGAGAGCACTCCACTGATGTTTGTTTGGTATAATTTTTTTTTTTTTTTTTTTTTTTTTTTTTTTTTTTACTGAAATGTACTAAAAATCTGAAAATAATGAACAGACATGTAGACCATACAACTGGACACCCATTTACACAGCTGACCAGCCAATGTACTTTCTTTAGCTTTATTGCTTTTTTTTTCATAATTATTGGCTTGAATTCCTCATAAGCCAGCATCAGTACTTCCAACTCCGCTTCTTTGAGGTATTCTGCCCTTTTTTTCCTCTTCAGCTTCCTTTGGTACTCATAAATTCGGTGATCCATTAAGAGGGGCTTTATGTTTCAAGATTTACCAGGAGTAGGTTGATTAACCAGATTTTTATCAGGTGTTGTGTAACCAACATACTCAGGCTAAGCAGGTTTTTGATTGATTAACCGAGACGTCAGAGTTTACCATATGGTAAGTTAACTAAGATTTCTGGAACAGGTTCCTGGTGTTCAAAAGACCATAGTGGATAAATGTCTGTTCAATGTCAATGTAGTGCCAAAATGCTGCAATGACTGACTATAGAGCACCATTATGATAAAAAAAAGACTGGTTTATACTTCTGTTTACATAAAAATGATTAGATCCAACAGCGTCATCCATTTACGCAAGGGCTGTTTGCCACCTACTCAGTGCACTGAGTAAAGCCCAAGTTTCTAACTATCTGTCTCCATCAACGGAGAGTGAATGCCTGTGATCAAGTATCAAAAATACAGCTCAAAATATTAGGCTAAAATCAGCTGCACTGGGTCAATTGTTTAATATTGCTACAGTGTAGTGTATTTTCCTGGGAACTAAACTTTTAAATGTTAGTTACATCACTGGTAGGGGCAAAATATCCTGGGCCCTCTTTTTTCAAACGTTCGTAGAAACTGTCCTATATTCTATCCTACAAATGAAATTTAGAATGTTCGTACGAACAGTCACAAGTCTGATTTATGAAATATGCTGTGACCACTCTTTCCCATGCTCCTCTGCAGTCGTGTTGATAAATCCCAATTGTGGTCCTCATGCCCGTAAACAGTCATTTGCATACAGAAACGTCCTGAATTAACCATATTTGGTAACACCACAACATCTGTCACATGCTTTTAATCCTCACATTCTTCCTAAAAATAATGGTCAAGAGAGAGAAAAAAGGAAAGCGCTTGATGTAATAAATAAACAAAGAGTCTGCGCACATAGAGCGCAGATTGAGAGTGACAGGATCGCCATGCATGATCACCCGCAACATTAAATTATGTATTTCTTGGCAAATTTCAATCCTTTCCCAAACAAAGTTTGTTGCTTATCAGTGTATATTTTTTACATTATTTTGTTATAACACAGAAAGACGCCAACATGAGCTCCTTGGTGGAGGCAATAAATGGCTGTCAAAGTAAAACTGTTTCAGTGTTGCAGTTCCTCTGTTCTAACAGTAGATGCTGTGCATACGAATAATTCGATCTGTACTTATTTTTAGGAACATTTCTACGCACAAGTAAAAATTGATAAATACCACACAATGCGTGGAATTGTTCCTACGCACGACATACGCACGGATCTATGCGTAAGTATGCTTAATAAATGAGGGCCCTTGAGTCTGAATTAAAACCATCATTTGCCACATGGCAAAATAGTTGATACGTTAAATGTGTTAGAAGATGATTTAAAGGGGAAGTTCCTTTTTTTTTTTCAAACTGAACCTTATAGCATGTATTGCATTCACCTACTCAACCAGACAAGTTTGGAGCTTATTGGAGTCCTTCGGGAGAAGTTTATCATGATCAGGGTATATCCATATGTGAGTAAATGGGGCACCTCAAGTGCCGCCCCTAAGGTGGCATCTGCCACAAAACTCCTTCATTTAACCAATTTTTTAATCGGGACCACTATTCCCCTCAGAGTTGGGGGCATTTTGGAAATGCTTCCTTCTCTTCATGGGTGTTTTGCAGGCGTTGATTACAACTTACAACAAGCTTTCATTTCAGTGACATTAATGCAGTGCCCCATGGCAGTTTTAGTCTGAGCATGACTTACTGTGTTTTACGACAGTCTCAGTCTACTTGGTCATTTTGTTTGTGCAATTTCGAAACACGCAAGCAAAAACCACGTTTGCTGTTGCAAGTTCTGTCTAGTCGTAGAGGGCAGAGTAAATGCACTGCTCACAGTACAACTGTCATGGTGGATGGCATAATAAGTAGGATTGTGTGTTATTGTAGTTGGATTCAAAACAAGCACTTCCAAGACACCCCTAACTCCAAGTGAAATAGTAGTACTAACTAATAAAAAAAATCATTAAATGAAGGATTTTTGTGGCAGATAATGCCTTATTTAGAGGTGGCAATTGACGTGCCCCCTTAACTCCTGAATGCGACTAGATATAAACTTATCCCAGTGGGCTCCCAACTTTTCTGGGTGAGTAGGCGATTGTAATCCATGCTATAAATAAGGTCCAAGTTGAAACAAAATGAACTTCCCCTTTAAATTGAGATGTAGAATAACAGTTTCAAATATGACATTGGGTATGTTTTTGCTTAAGATAGTAAAAATTAATTTAGTCAAAATTACCAAGTATGAGACAACCTAGTTTACAGAAAAATAACCAAGTTGCTCAGTCTCAGTTAATGTTTAATTACTTGCTTGATAAGGTGATCATTAAAATTTCTTGGATTTTTTTGACCTGGTTAATGAACTTGCTTGTGGACAAAACAACTTTCCAAAAGAACTCAACTTTCTAGTCAAAATTCTTTAATCAAGAAAATCACTAACATACAACATAACCAATTAAAACAATGAATAATAAAACTACCAAAAGTAAAAGAGTAAAATTGACAAATATGCAAAGTAGAGCAATAACCAATTATTTCAAGTTTCAGTATAAATTTGTATGCTTAAAAAAAACAAGGCTTGTATTGAAGAGTTTGGAAGTGAAGCTAAGTTAGTTTTTAACTAATGTTGATTAAGACTAATTAGAACTTTTTGGTTTATGTTCAACCAATTCATAACGCAAAGCAGAAATGAAGGCAACATTTTTTTTGGGAAAGTAAAGTTTCATAAAATCTGCAGAATTACATTCATAACCTTTGGAGAATTGATTCAATTTTAGTGATCAGTCACTGGATGCTGTGCCAGGAGTGATACGGGTGGAACAAAAGAAAATTCTGGCAGCAAGGAAAGATTAAATACAGTAATATTCTTTAAAATGGCAAAAGATAACTAATTAGAATTACATTTTTAAAGATATAACCCCATTACAATATGCTTTTTCAGTAGCCAAACCTTCATTGACAAGGTGGTGTGTTTAGGATCAATGTCATGCAGGAAGATCCAGTCACATTTCATTTTCAATGCACTCACTGATGGAAGGTTTTTGCACAAAATCTCTCATTACATGGCCCCATTTATCCTTTCCTTAATACCAGTCATCTTGTCCCTTTTGCAGAAAAGAAGCCAAAAGCGTAATGGTGCTCCAGGTTAAGGGAGAGTGCCAATTAATATGCTTTTAATTGGTCCAACAGTTGGTATTTTCCCACCAAGATGCTTGCCTGTTGTAGATTGATTCATACCAATCATCTGCAGATGTACAGATTGTCCTTTCACAGCTCCTTGGTGTTGGCCATGGTGGAAGTTAGAGTCTGACTGTTTAAAGGTGTATATGGGTGTCCTTTATACAGATGAGTTCAAATAGGTGCCGTTAATACAGGTAACCAGTGGAGGATAGACTAACTTCATATAAAAGAAGTAACAGATCTGTGAGGGCTAGCCTTCTTGCTTGTTTGTAGATCTTCAATGTTTTTCTGCACAATTACATGAATACATTCTTTAAAAATCATACAATGTGATTTCCCTAATATTTTTGCATTCTGTCTCTTACAGTTGATGTGTACCTATGAAATTAAAGACCTCTCATCTTTTAAAGTCAACTTGCACAATCCGTGGCAGCTAAATACTTTTTTTGCCCCACTGGATGGTAGTGACTAAGTGGGGATTTAGGTTAGCCTTGTTAGTAAAATCGAATTTTGGGAAATTAAGCCAAGACTTTCAAAGTAAGCCTGGCTTTTGAGATTAGCTGGTTTTGCGGAATAGTCGTCTGATCTTACATTGGCTCATCGTTGTGGAGCATATGTGCCCTTGGAAGGTGGTTGGAAAGATTAGCATTTAAAGAAATGGTAAGAATAAACAATCACATTCTGTTATCTCCTCGTGTTTAAAAGTGCTTCAGCTACATGTTGCGATCTGTTGCTCTGCAGCTCTTTGCTTCCGTGCTTGTCACACAACGGTGTTCTTGCTATTTCCTTCGGATTTATGAAGTTTTGTCCAACTCAAGAAATACATATCATCTCTGCTAAATTGCACCCAAGCGATCCAACTAAAGCTGAGTATGTTACTCCGTTCAGGTCTTAGTTCACCTCAGAAACAGCTGAAGGAATGAACATTTATTGTACTTTATAAATACACTCCTTAGGGGCAGGAGGAGAGCCAATTGGTAATTAGTTTTTTCTTTCTATTTTTGCTGAGGTGTTTCTTTAGCTTCAGAGAGGCTAAGCTCGAGGTTAATAAAATATATTCTTCTCAGATTTAATCATTTTTCTTTCTTCTGAGGAAGCAAAACAGCAGATCAACTCATCAGATCTGTTTGATGCTGTTGAATGCAGCACTTTTTTACATGTGCTTTAATGTTTAGGCTGAAAATTTGAAATATGTAAGAAGTGTCTGTCAAATGAGATGCTTAGATAAAACTGTAGTGTATTAAAAGGCAAACAAATCTGTGCTGTTACATGCAGTTATTTAATAAATGGTTTTTGAAAAATCTAGCTATTCAAAAGAAATCCATAACTTAATTTGAATATATTCTATGGACTAAGAGCACAAACTTTATTTCGTATTTCTGCAAGTTGCTTTGATTTTTAGAGGATGAGCAGCTGCTTAAAATTCAGACCCGTTCCCGTTTGATGCTGCAGAAAACACTGGAGGGCAGCAGCATCACACGAATGAACATCTGCAGCATCAAAACTCTGATCCACATGATCCTAGTAAAGCTGAACAACGGGAAATGATTGATAATCAATCATATAGAAAAAAAAAATGCTTTAGAAGCATCTCATTGTTGAGACAGAACAGGGAAGAATATCTGTGCTACTCATTTTATTGAGCTGCTTTTCAAATAAACGATTGTAAGAAGACAATCCGCTCAGATGTTCCTGTCAGCTCCCTGTTGAGCTCTGCAGACGCACAGAGCAGTTTACAGCTGTTACTGTGGAGACAGTATGCACATGACACGGCGCACTGAAGCTCAGCTTTTTAGACTGACAGTTGTCTTGGATGTCTCTGCGTAAGTGAGAGGAAACAAATTTGATTTCAACACATCAAGTTTTGTATGGAGACACAATGACTGAGGGGACCGATCCAGCAGGTATATCCTGTCACCTTTCCTCCTCCCATAAATGTACCGGAACATGTCCAGTGGAAAAGAGCCTATTGTCTCACAAGATGTGAATACAAGTGTACAGCAGATATTCTTTTGTAAAGGAATATACACAAAATTGTTTAAATTCCACTTATAAACTATGCACACCATTGTGTTGGTCTGTCAAATAATGTCCCTCTAAAAAACCTACAGGTTTGTGGTTGTAACAAAACTAAATGTGAATAGGTCTAAGTGGTACAGATACTTTTGTAAGCAAATATAAACCTGCATGAATCCACCTTTACCTGCTCACAGATTATCCCTCAAGAGCTGTTCAGGAAATGTTATTGATATGAATTATGGTCACTGGCAAACAATAAAACCAGATGTTTTTTTTAACAGTTAATCAGACTAGATTTAGATGTGTAATTCCTAAACGCAGTCACAATAACAGACAATGACCAATATTGCTAAATATAAAACAGAATTAAAACAGACTAACAACAAATAACCAGATTAAAACTAAAAAAACAGGAAAAAAAACAGGTGCTATAAAATAATGCAAAATGTGTTAAATACTTTAAATAAGCATGCAACCATTTTGCAAAGCAAAGTCCACTTGAGAAAAATTACACGACAGAAAATATTAACAGAATCAAGCAAAACTATCAACTTAAAGCAAGAACAAATATTCAACAATAAAGTATAAATTTACAACATTCATAAAATTATCGACTCAAAAAAAGGCACACAAACTAAAGTAGGCTAGAACGCATTATCAAAAATATCCATACACACAAAAAAAAAAAAGACATTGTATTCCACAAAAAACTAGGGATGCACTGATACGATACTGGTATTGGGTATCAGGGCCAATAACATTCTAATGTACTCTTATCGGTATCTGTTAGTTAACCGATAACATTAACTTTAACTTTTTAAAAAGTGGAAAATCTGCATAACTTTACACTTTTTTTTTTACTAGGAATTTTAGTTTTGTGGTCATTTTTATCAGTATCTCACTTTTAAAAATCTAATTCATCATTTGTTGTAAAAAAAGAGAAGAAAATAAAACCTGTCTTACAATTGATTGCATTTTTTAACAAAAAAATGTGAATGATGTAAAATTGTGTCCAGTCTGTTCAATTTTTAACCAAAGGTTCGAAAAACAAAGTAAGCCTACACAATTGTATGTACTTTTATCAGTTACATTTTATCTGATTTGCTCTTATGTTTTTTTTTCTAAGTATTAAAAGATTTTATCTTTACTTCAGGCACATGGGAGCCTGAGACGCAACAACACATTTAGTTCTTCATTTATTTAAGCCAAAATTCTACTCAGATTCTACTTTTATCTTACATCTTTGTTTGTTTATGATAACTCTTTAAAGGCTTTGTTTTAATGTAGAAAATGAGAAACCTTCTGCACTGATAAAACTGACAGTGTAGACAAACACGACCAGGTAAACTCAGCTGATGACAAGTTGCTGTGGGAGACAAAGTAAGAAGCATCCAAACACACATACACACACATAGATGAGGAGAAACCCCCACTGCAGAGGCAGATGTAAAATGCAAAATGCTGTCATGCTCCATTGATCCACTGTTAGCTTGGTCTGAACAGCTGCAAGTAGATGAGCTTCACAATCCCTTCAATCCATCTTCTCAAACACATCATGCTCTTGATTCAAAAACACCCACTTTATCCCTTTATCCTGTTCATGTCTTTTATTTCACAATCAAAATCAAGTTGAGTCAAGGAGAACACGGTCAACGTCACTACAGTGAGACGCTCTGATTGGTTGCCGTGCTGCGTCAAGAGCGTTAAGACCGTCAAAAGTTCAGCTGAACTTCTGCGTTGCTAGCGTTATGCTAGCTTTGAAGCTTGAAAAATTAACAGAGCCAACGCTCATACAGCGCCGCAGAGGTCTGAACGTACCATAAGGCCACCACTAGCTGCAAGACTTTTTTTTGAGTAAACACAACTAATGTTTTTACATTGTTTGAACCTAAATAAAGAGGTTAAATCAAAGTAGAATCTTAAATTCAACAAAGTGAAGATAGTCAAGTCTACTCATGTCTTTGAGCTGACATAACTTATGTTAAGTTGAAACTATATATTTGATCAAGTTGTGCCAACTTGTTTTCACAAATTGGCTCAATTTAACAATATCAATAAGTCTAAAAATGGACTCATTCAAAGCATGCTATTGAGTTTACTCAGAAATGCTTTGCAGCAGGTTGCCTTCTGTTTTTTTTTAGGTTTGCTCAACTCATTCTTCAGACTAACAACTCAATGCACTTTAAAGGGGAACACTTTTATACAGTGATATGGTTAAGTGCATAGCAGACAGACAGAAGCAGGATGTGAACCTATGACCCTCTAATTACAAGCCAACTATACTACCCACCAAGCCACAATCACCTACAGATAGTTAATGATAACTTAATTAGGAGTGTAGTAACTTAAAGTGCAGGTTGCGGGTTAAATACTTGCTAATATGCATATAAAATAATGTACAAAAATGACCATTTGAAATATTTAGTGAGATTATTTTAAATTTCACAATGCATAACCGCAAATATGTTAATTTAAAAGTTTCATAATCTTGGTCTGTGACGTAAAGTGAGGGTGTCATATTGGTGCGCGCTGCTTTCTCAGTTTCTAGTTATCAGATCCTGCGGTTGTGTTATCAAGAGTCAGTGTGTTCATTAGCTTTGGATTTTGATCCTTTTTCTTAAAAATGGTAAATTATTGTGTTTGCTGTACAAACACTAGCCTGTTGGGACATGGAGCCCATTCCCAAAGAACCCCCGCGAAATAACAGCCAACATCTATCGTATCTGGCTGTCTGCATAAACTGCCTTCAACTTATGCTTTGGCTATAGAAAACTCTTGAATTTTATGACACTCTCTTTAGACCAGAGGATTAAAACACCAGCAATGCAACAGAGTTTATACCAAAGCAAAGATCATAGACACGAACCAGCCAGCGTGCTTCGGGACCTCTGTCCACAGCTGCTTCTAACTGCAGCAGCTGGCTTGTTAAGACGGCCGGATGCCAAATCAAAACGTATCAGTTGAGATTAAACAATTATAATGCTAAATTGCTTTATTTATTTTTGCTAATATAATATTTTTTATGCTTTTGGTGCTTTATTCTTAATTGCTGTTTTTACTTTCCATGTTTTTATTGTATGTTCTGTTTGTTTCTTTATCACTGAATCGTGTAAAGCACCTTCAATTACTTTGCTGTTTAAATTGTGTTTAACAAATAAAATTGCCTTGCCTTGAGACTGCATTTAGTTATTCACCAATTCGTGCACACATTCACACACACTGATGGTGTTAAGCTGCTCCGCAGCCACAGCCGCCCTGGGGCAGACCAACAGAAGCGAACCTGCCATATAATCGGCACCTCTGGGTCTTCTAAACATTACAGCAGGCAAGGCAAGTGAAGGGTTTTGCTCAAGGATGGAACGACTGAGATATACCAGCAACCCACCGGTTAGAGGAACTCCTACTACCTGAACCTCTGACACCACACAAACGTGGAGTTCAGTTTTGCCACCCAAACCGTGGCCTGAATACTGACATTCCAGGAGAATCAAACCCTTAAATAAAACCTGTTTGACAACATGAAATAGTCTGTTTACAAACCTCTAGAAAAGGGTACCAAGTTAGTTTTTTTTCCATTTGGTATTCCATTGAACCAAAGTGAGAACCATTGCTGACAAATTGAGAAAACAATGGTAAACCTTACAGGGTCACTCCAGTTACAGTTATGGTAACATTGACAGTCAAATGGAAATGGCTAAAAGTATATTTACTTCTCTTTTTAAAAGACTCAGAGCAGGAATCATGTGCAATTGTGTTGGGAATGCTGTCCAAATGTTTGTGGCTGAATACAGTAAGCAATCAATCTTGAATAATTAAAAATGTTCTATCATCAGACAGAGTTTTTATCTATAAAAAAGATATATGATTTTATTTAAGGTTGTCTGTTAGTTCTCTTGCATTGCTCTCCTCTCTGCACATATTGCTCATGAGATACAGTGGTATTCAAAGTTGCAAATAAAAAAACATGTTTACTCTCAAAAATAACCAAAAAGTGATTTTCAGTCTCAACACAGCCAGAAACTGTAAATGTGGCTCTTTTTGTGCTCTTTCTCTGTGCTCCATTCAGAACCGAAAGTAAATAATTTTTACTGTGGCCAAATTCTCATTCCTTCAGCCTCTATGAAAGATCCAGTCTGAACATTTTTGATGGAAATATTTTGTTTAAACTAGAAGCTGTTTTTAGAGGTGGGATGCAAAGAGACAAAGCTGCAGATAACCTAGACGGATTCACTATAAAGGAGAGAAAGAAACAACAAGAATAAAAAATGATGGCCAGAGAAGCATGTCTCAGTTGTTGAATTAGCATGCTTCATTTTCCTGCCTCTGAACTCCCATGCCCATGGACCAGATAAATGTTTATTTGCACTCCAGCCCTCAGTAGTGGAGAGAGCACAAGAGGTCCAGACTTTTTTTTTCATTTGTGAGTTCAGAGGCTGTAAAGCTAAGCGACAGAGCAGACTATGGTCAAACACCAGCACCCTGCAGACAACTTACTCCTCACTAAACATTTATTAGGCTGCTACTGCTGCTTGTCCACCTTCTATATCCCTTCACATGCTTTTCTTCTGTTTTTATGAAAGATAACATTCAGTAAAATTTAAATCTGTTTTTTTTTAATACAGTTAGCAAAGTGATTTATAGCATACAAAAAATCTGTAATTCAAATCTAAAGTAAGACTCCTGTTCCAGATCTAACTGGACTTCACCCTGCTGTGTTTCAAGATTAAGAAAAAAAAGAACAGATAAGGTGAAATTGGATGCTATATGCTATGAGTTTAATATGTGCTACAGGGATTGCATACAAGTCCCAGCAGTTCAAAGCACTTTATTACTGTGGCTTTTTACATTTATTAATGGCTTTTAAACTTTTTTCACCTTTTTTCGCAACATTACTACATCACCTATGTAAATTATTATTTTTATAGAACAACACCAAGTAGAGCATAATTCTGAAGTAGGAGAAAAATAACACATGGCTTTTAACAAATGTTACAAGTAACAATCTGAAAAGGTGTGCCATTTGCATTCGCCACTTGAGTGAATTGTAGCATCATGGTTTGCTGCAATTAAAGCTAGAAGTTAACTATAGAATCTGTTTGCCAGCTGCGCTAAACTATAGATTAAAATATTTCTTCATTCATTTTGCAAATAATCTGAAGCTTGATCAGATTGGAGAGAAATTGTGGACACTGATTTTGTGGACAACCATATTTTCACTCTAAAAAGTCATTAGAGTTAAGTCTTTTTTCAGAGTCTAGGTAAAACCTATCCTCCTCGACAGATTTCAGAAATTCACCAGGGATCAGTTAGTGGTTATCTTAGGTAAGGGAGCGGTTGCCTTGTTTCCTCCTGCCACAAGAACCAATTCTGTGGGATTTTAACCGAGCTACGTTTCACTACATTAAGATATCAGGAACTTCCAACAATGTTTGAGAAATTGAACTTGTTTGTTGGTCCCACAAGAGGAGAAACATTTGGATGAAATAGCCTGAAAGCTTTCTTTTGGAAAAATATTTGGATTTGACTCGTCATTTGGATGGAGTGAACAGTCGGTCTGAGTTGGTCCAAAACACGTAGCCAAAGGACTGTTAACACATAAACATCCCACTCATATGCGATAAAGAGACATTTATATCCAAAAACATGTTTCCAGCTATGAATCTTGTCCAGCAGCTTCAGCTCCTCTGAATTCAAATGGGTTCATTCAGCAAAGCAAGAGAAATCGAGAAACTACTTTATTGAAAGAGAGCTATCTTTTTTTACACTGTGACCAGCACACATCTGAAATGAGTCTTTCTATCTAAAAGCTTTGCAGTCGGTTAAGATAAAACCTCACTATGCAAGTTGAGCCAACTGATAAATGTTTCTGCATTTTAAAGATCCACTTCAGAGTTTTCCTATCCATGTATTGATAACCAAAAATGAGTAGGGGTAGCTGATATGATCCCCTCCAT
This sequence comes from Apricaphanius iberus, assembly GCA_028564705.1. Lineage (NCBI taxonomy): Eukaryota > Metazoa > Chordata > Actinopteri > Cyprinodontiformes > Aphaniidae > Apricaphanius > Apricaphanius iberus. Next base: position 2,320,988 of record JAPXFQ010002982.1, read on the forward strand.
ATTTTTATTAACAGCTTGGTTTGTCATCAGACTGCACCATCATTTTAACCTCCTAATTAGGTGTCAGCTGACTTGGTCGGCCGCCTTTATTTCTTTGGTTAGAGCCGAGGGCGAGATAGGGAGGAAATAATGAAAGATGGTGGTAAAGATGGAGGGAAAATTAAAGTGTCTGACAGAGACAGATAGATGGAGATATTCTCAATAATCTAGAACCAGGATGAAAGGTAGCAAAGTGAGGCCTGGGGATGTAATTGATCTTTATTTTTTCAATTATTCATTGGCTTTAGCTTGTTTTTCTCCTTCTATTCAGATTTTTTTATTTATTTACATCCATGCAACCATTTGTTTTAGATCTATTTTTGTGTAAGCATGGATTTCTGCAGCATTTGTAACACTAATTGTGCAGCTTAAAATAAGACAATTTTTTATATGGGATGTGTATTTTATACGACAGAGTAGAACAGCCACATCAAGGAAGAAAGAAAAAGTCCTGTATTTATTAGACTGTTTCTTTCTGCTGAAAATATGCATTTTTTAATATTCTTTTTAAATTCCAAGGGTCTCATTTATAAAACTTTGTGTAGAATCCTCTCTAAAACCGTGCTTAAACTCAGCAACTTTTTTTTTTTACTTACGCCTAGTAAGTTTCTGATCTATCAAACTGGTACGCACAGCTGGACCCAATTCCCTCTTTATAAATCAGCCTCTTGGTAGACATGTTCTCAGCCGTTTCTGGGTTGTATCCTGCCTCCTACACCCACTTTCTGCCATAAACGGTCAATGCAAAGTATCTAGTGAATATTCTCCATGCACTTAATACGGCTAATATGGGGCGTTTCACGGGTAGCCATGGCAACTGAGAGGCGGAGAAAAACACAGCTGCAGGCATACGGAGGCAGAGAAAACTGTTTGATTACAATCAATCAATCAATGTTGATCTATATAGAGTTTTACTCAGCCAAAGGCTTCACGTAAAAAGACAAAAAATTGTTACAAAAGAATGTGTTAGAAGACAACAGAAGAAAATAAAAACTTAAAAAAAATAAAAATAAAAGCAGTAGCACAAGGGATGAAACAAATAAGAACAATAATTGTATTTTTCTATTATAGGCTATGATTATCTCTTGTAGCGACAGTAAGACTGGAATCAAAGCAGATTAAAACAAATAATACTAAATCCTAAGTTTAAGCACTGCTAGTTATTTAGAGCCTGGTGAAAAGGTGCACTTCAAAACTACTTTTTAAAAGCATTATTCATGCAAAATATTGATTTGGGGTCATACAAATACATGGAAGAGCTGCAGGTGACACGGCATGATTGATGCAGCAGAGTGCCTGACATAAAAAAAATGAATCTTCAATGAGTGCCAGCGCTTCCATTGTGCAGAATCATGCAGGGACGCTGCAGCATATTTGTTCTTCACACATGCACTAATACGTGCAATTGCTATACAATCTGAAGACATACAGTATATATGAACATAATTCTTAAATGCAACATATTTTTAATCAAATTCTCATTTTTATTCTCAGTTCCTATAGAAATATTGTTTGTGTTCATTTGTATGTGCAATGCTCTACAAGTCTGAAAATGTGGCTTAAATTCCCAATTTCGGTATCCGTCCTGCTGCGCTGTGAGTGCCTCCATGTCCAAAAGGTGCAAAAGCAAGCTCCTTAGTGTGCTTAAAGTTGCACACATTTTTCCACCACGTTGTTTTCAAAAAATCTCAAACTTTGCGTATAAAGTTGCTTACGTAGATTTCAGACCCTGTTTTGTGCCTAAGCAAGCTTTATAAATGACACACCTGATACGTCTGATACTGTGATGCTAATATTCCAAAAGATTAAGTGTCTTCTTGATTTTAAACCACCTCTAACCTGAAGTACAATCCCTCAAAATACTCCACAGACCTCATTTTGACAACACAAAGTCATAATAAAGCTTGGATCACACTGTGTGATTTCAGCAGTCAGAGTTTTTCTTTTGTCAGGACAATAATTATGATGAAAAACGGTTCTGTCGGCATGCCGGGTCATTTGATCCCCAACAACTTGGAGCTTGTATGACCAAAACTAGCCAACGGGTTACATTATAACTTTATTCTTGTAAATTTATGACTTTTTTCTCAAAGTCTGTTTTTTCTTTTTCTTTGTGGCCTTAATATTCTGTAATTTTAGATAAAGCCTTGTAGTCTATGGGGAACTGCAATATTATCTAAAATAATTATGTATGCAAAAAGATGAAAATGAAAGATCACAATGAATAATAGTGTGATAACAATGTGTAGTTGGCAGTGGAATAATTATTGGTTTCAGTTTGTAGTGACTTTTGACTGAGATAAGGAGTAGGATTAAATAAAACCTGGAATTTAGCCTGGTCTTGAGCAGGCTAGCACGGAATAAATCTCCTTGGTAATTTATACCATAACCAGTGTCAAGAGTAACGCATTACAAAAGTATCAAGTTACAGGAACATATTCCTTTTTTCAGTAACGGATTAATGTAACACATCACCTAAAAGATTTGCAGCAATAAATTACTCTTTACATTTTAAGTAACTCAAGTTACAAGTGCATTTTATTTATTTTTTCCCACCCCACTAAAGTAGTGTACCAAAATCATGCTGGATAATGCAGAAGAATATCCATGGTGCACTTCCTGTTGCTCAAAACCAAAACGCTAGAGAATCAGGATAGCTGAGGAAAAGATTCACTGTACATTTACATGGTATTATTCGCACTATTTCCCTGAACCCCTTATCAACCGTTGAAAGACTGTCTATTCTAAGGAGTCTCATTCTAACACCTAAATGCAACCATCTTTGTATGTTTTCGGGTGCCTCCATTTGATTTAATTTGACAAACATTACCATGCGACAGAAGGCAATAATGTCGAAAAATGTGATATCTGAGGTGTCACACTTGTGTATAATGTAAACTGATAAGTCACAGTATTTAAAAAATGTGTAACATATTTAAAATATTTTGCCAAAAGTAAGTTAGTGTAACTCAGTTACATTTTTTAAACAGTAATATTTAGTGCTAACATATTATAATTTTGATGCTGAAACTAGTAATATATATATATATATATATATATATATGGTTTGAAGTGAGTTAATTATTTTGATGACAAATTTTCAAACTGACGATGACTGAGGACAGCGAGAAGTGACATAGAAAGACAACCACCTGACACTGGGGCTTAAAAGGGCTGAGAAAACAATTAGAGACTAATCAAGGAAGACAGGAAGCAGCTGACAATAATTAATATACAGAAATAGGAAGTAAGTAGACATGGAGGAAGTGGTGACACTAAAGAATTATCACTACTAGATTGAATGGTAAAAAAAGAGACCTACTCCTGTCCATCTGGACTAGATAACACTGCTAATACATTGACTAACATTAATTAATTGGAGAAACAAAATAAGTTTGTGAATAACAGATTGGGAAAATGCATAATGTTCTGAACAATGATCTCTGTATTATAAATTTAGCTGGTTTTTATACTGTTTTTGTTTGAGTCTACCACCGTTTTTCTGTTCAATAGTTTAGTATATTTTGTAATTGACTGTGGGGTTTCTGGTGCTCTGCTGGTATCAGTAAATTGAATACAATAAAATAACTGTGACAGAATTAGGATTTTAACCTTAATTTTGAAGACAGTCCATTTTAACAGAAGATACATTTTAAGGATCCTCGTTTAAATATTATCGCATTTAAGCCTTTTCCAAGCTCCACATGACTAATAATGATAAATTGTGGTAGACATTTGATTCTGTACTAAACATGTATGTTTGGCATGGTTAAAAAAAATATTGTAGAGGTTTATAATTATGGTAAAAGTACACCACCTACTGCTGGAAACAGGTGATGGATTCGTACAGCCGCTAATCAAGTAAAATATGGGAATGCTATAGTTTTAAACTCATTTGGATAAGTAGAGAATTCTAAATGGAAAAATAGTAAAACATGAAAAAAGAGTCAATTTGTTCCTATTACTTCAGTTTAGTCAATTGGATTAAACGTTAATTATTTGACAAACAAAAACTGTAAAGCAATTGATGATAAAGAACACAAAGGGCAACAAGAAAGTCTTGCTTCCTGAAAGGAAGCTGAAAGCTGTGTCAAATATTTTTAAGTGGGAACTGCATTGAAGCAGACATAGAGGCGTCTGTAATGCAACTTAGGTATTGATTTTAAAACCATTCAGGCTTCATCACCTAAAATAATCTTGTCTGACAGATCTTATCAATCAAACTGTCAAGGAAACATGTAGGTTTTAAAAGAGCTCAAAACCATAGTTAAGGAACTCTTTCTCTGTATGTTTAAATAACAACCCCTTCATTTTCTCCCAAACCTTTTCCACAAAACAGTTCAGATGGTTTAAGCTTCATTCCTAGTGAGCTGAACGGTACAATTTTCTGCGGTCTGGTCTACCTTTTGATCAGATTCCATTTTAAAAGCGACCCATAGGACAATAGTCTGGTATGGTTAGAGCGGAGCTACTGCCGTCACCGAACACAGTCCTTTAATTGAGCAATGAACAACATCACTGCTTGCATCAAGTATGAGACAACAATGCAGTTTTTCATCTCACTTCTTTGCACACAGAAAACGTTTCTCTTCACCACATGTAGCCCACTCATAAACACTGCAATAAGGTTTGTGTAAAGAAAGAAACAAAAACCTGAATTTGCTGGACCTGACAGGACTGGACCAAGCACTGCACTCCTCCCCTCAGCTGAAATGAGGCTTCAGTGGACTCAAGGCAGAGACAATGATATCAGTTTCTTTTAGATGCCCAATAAACTATCATTTAAATTAAACATATATAATTAAAAACTTTTGATAATTAAGCCTTAGAAGAAAAAAGTTTGCATTAGTGATTCAAAGTCCCTTCTATTCCTGTGGATGCATTAGTCGACTTCCTGTGAAGGTTTCCGGCAGTTCCTTTGTAAACTGCAGCAGTGACTCTGCAGATCACCGTGTTCTGTCTCTAATTACGGCTTTGTAATGGATCCACCTGAGCGAATTTAGCGCAGGCTGCTTCTTTTCGCCGCAGGCAGGAGACTCCGTCTTGGTTTAATGGGGACTTTGTCTTTCAGGCCTGCAGCTCGCTGATGTAAACATTGAGAGCTTAACTGATTGGCTTAACCCACCACCTTCACCATGCCTCTTTTCTTTCCTGCCTTATTTTACTTTCTGCTCTAAAAGTACCTTGAGTATCATCTTGTCCTGAACTGATACAGTTTCTATTTGGTTATTTTAGGATTCACTTTCCCTCACTCTTATCTGTCCAGGTTTAATTGTATATTTCCTTCTGATTTTAATTTAATCTCCAGAATTCTATTACCATTGCCTGCTCAATGCTACAAAAACAATAAAAAATTCACTGATGCCAGACTTTTGTCAGTCAGCGGGGGACATTTAAAGTAGTATTAAAAAATGCTATGAAAATGTACCATGTCAATACAAAGTGCTTACCCACTGGATGTTTTACACTCTATATTGTTTTTACAAATCAATCATGAGCTAGAAAATTATGTTTTTTTGAAAAAAATAATATAAAAAAAAAACTTTAATGTCAAATTGAATAAGGATTTGTACAAAATTATGACAATTACATAGAAATAAACTGAACAAAAATAAAGACACAACACCTTTGTTTTTGCTCCCATTTTTTATGAGATGAACTCAAAGATCAAAGAGATAAAAGGACACTCTGAAATTTTCAGTTGTATCACACAGCACAATGCCAAATATGTTGCATGTTCTGAGGGAGTCTAATTTCCTGCTATCTATTTCTGTGTAGCTTTAACTAGATATTGTGTGCCTAAGAGATTTCTTGTATCCATCCCTTGACTTAGATTGTTCATAAACTTTTTCTCTGATTTGCCTAGCATGCTTGTGAACCAGTGAATGGACCTTCCAGACAGGTTTCTTTAAACTGCAATCACCTGAGCTACAATCACTGCCCTCAGGTGATCTCCATTCCACTCTTTGTGTGACTAAAAGTACCAACTGTCCTGTGTGTCTCTATATTGCCCCGCAACAGACTGTCAACCTGTCCAGGATGTCTACTGCCTCACTCGCTCAGTGACTGCTGGAGAAAGACCCCAGTTGTCCTGCAAGGATCAGCAGGTTTAGATACTGGATGGATGGATTTAATAAAGTGGTATATGTGTTCCCAAATGTCTTTATTGAAATGGTTTTTTTTATTGGTTGGATGTAATATTCTAATCTGTTTTAATTAGCTATAAGTGGAAAATCCTCATAAATAATAAAAAAGAATAATTGAAAACATCAGTCTCTGTTATTCATCTATATAATGTGTTTTCACTTATTGAATAACTAAAATAAATTACATGATCAGTGATATTCCAGATTTAAATGTATATATAGATGTTACCATGTTGGTAAAGGTTGAAAAAATAGGTGTTTGTTTATCTTTTGTGTTTTGCAGCCCAGACAGACAGCGGCTGCTTTGTTAAATGCTGCCAAACAGCCGGGGGCAGAATTGTTTCTTCTATCAGACATATTCTGTTTCAGCCAAATTTACACAACTTCATTTAATCTGCCCAGCAACCACAGATGACATTTTAAAGTCTGTCTCCTCCCAACTGTTTGCCAAGTCTATTTTGATGCTATTACAATTCCAGTGGGATCAAACCATTGTAATAAGACTCGATACTTGAAGCCCCTGGCCACTCAACAAATACAATGAATAACCAAATAGGTCCAATGTGATAATAACAGCCAAAAGGAAATCTGGATTGCAATGGTACCTGCTGTAGAGTATGTTTATTTGTCTGGGGTAGGAGTAAAATCTACAGTATATTTCTGTTTGGCCAAAGTGGGAGCTACACACTAATGCCAGGAATGATCAGAATCTTCAGCAGCTTGAAAAACTCAGAACATAGGTGTTGTACTTAAACATGATTGATGTTAATCATTTGAAAATACGGGTGTAAACATAGGTTTGTGTGTCTACAGGGTGACAGTTTTCTCACCTGTATTTGTTATCTTTTCTGGGCTGTAATTCCTACTATCATTTGCATTTAAAATGGATGTGAGCCCTACCTGGTAATTTGAAATGGTTACACAAGATGACATAATGATGACTGCAGTGGTGTAGCAAGTGTTTCAATAGTGTGGTCGATATGGCTCTCAAAATGTGTAGGGTTGGGTGGAGGGTCAAGCATTATGAGCTACCTTAACTGTTTCTATCTCTTAAAATAAAATAAAAATTAAAGTTTTTCATATATGATTTGGTAACGGGCTGCACTGTGGCACTGTTGCCTTGCAGCAAAAAGGTTGGGGTTCGTTTCCCAGTTTGCATTTTCTCCCTGTGCATGTGGGGGTTCACAAAAAAAAATGACTCATACCAGAGGAAACTGAAAAAATAGAAACTCATGTACTTTTAAATGCATTCTGGAGAGCAGTACTCAGAACTTCTACAAATCAAGAGAACAGATTCGCACGGATTCATAAAGCGAGGGACAGTCATTTTATGTTATCAATTTATATTTTCAGCATCAGGTGGAACGTGATCACATAGAGCCCATAGACAAGAAGCAAGAGGACAGTCAGAGTGAAGTGTGTGAGCCCTGCATCAGAGCTAAGCTTCCACACTGAGCATTTAGAGAAGGAGTTGCTTGGGTGCCATGACATTTAATAAGTGAGGGTTTGTAATATTTATACAAACATATAGCATCACACCACAAAACAATTTGTTCACATAGAAATATGTTCTTTTCTTAGTCTAACACTCAGTTTAAGGGAACAGTTTTGGAGCAAAGTTGCTGGAAAAGTGAGGGTGTTTAAAACACCCACATTCCCCACGGTTGCGATGCCCATGGATGATAGATTTAATTGAGTTTAATTGATTTTAAAGGATTTTTCTACAAACTATAACTTATGGAATTGAACAGCATGTTGTGGTTGGGCCAGCTGAATTAGTCATGGATATGCTTCCACTTGCAAAAGTTATTAAAAAGTATATTTACACGCTATTCCAATAATGTCTAGATACACTCATTCAGTTTCTGGAATTATCCCTCAACTGATCATTAAATAAAAAAATTTAAAAAGCTTGATAAGATAACTCCTACCATTTCATTTCTCCACTGGGTTCCTGTTTGTTTGCTAGATAGATACATTTGAGCTTGAGCTTGATCCAGAAAGCAAGGGAAAAATCTAATAGTTAATGAAGCTATATTGTTTCTGTAAAAAGAAAAAAATATGGTTTACATATTTTTTCTTTTGTCCTGGTCAGTCAGTGACACTGGATGACATTAGGCATCACACCTTTCAGGCATAGATGTCACTAAAGAGTACAACTATTACACAGTTATTCATATAATGTGTGTAGTTTGAAGGTATATAATGCATATTAACTTCAGTCCACTCAGCTGTCCTGCTCCATACAATGCCAACTAATAGGCAGCCATTGTAAAGTCACAAAACATTTGTTTAAATGTGACATTTCTTACAGGTAAAAAGGCAGTGATAACATTGACAACGAATAAATACTACTCAAATTAGGTCATTTAGCTCCTTGTTGTCTTCCACTCATCCAAAAAAGGAATATTTTGGAACATTGAAAAAGGATAATAATTTTTCCAGTTTTAGCTTCCCTTCAGTGGCTCTCAGTTAAAGACAAATAATTTTAAATGTCTATTCTTGCCCTAAAAAAAAAAGAAAATAAAAATCCAGCCTCATCTTATGTCAGAAAGCTAATTAAATATGTTTCCAGAAGAGCACTTTGCACACAGACTGTAGGTTTATTGGTGTTCCTGTGTTTATAACAGTGGAATTAAACACTAAAATATAAAATTGAGTTGAAACTGAATTATTGTCTGGGGCTCTGGGTTTGAATCCCATTTCTACCATGGGATAATCATAGGGGTTGCCTCAGGAATGGTATCTGGCGTAAAAACATTAGACAAGTCGATGTGCACACAGCTGTAGAGTGCGGGAAGTTGCTATGCTGGCACAACCCTGTGGGGTGCCATAAGGACAACCAAACTTCATTAATGTCAGCACAAAATTCAGAATCTGAGCCCATCTCAGTTCTTGGTCACTACTACTTCTTATGTAATTGCTTAGTCAGATGCCTCTTCATTACTTTCCTTTCTTTGCATCCATGCTGATACCTCTAAAGAGGTTTACATAGACTGTTCAGGTTTCACATTTAAACATGCAACAGAATGTCTACTTTCATCTTATTAGCACCCAAAGTAAGTCAAAAAGATTGCAGTGCTGCCACAAGCCTTTATTCAGATGCAAGGAATAAATCTAAAACTGTATTTTCTGGCTGATTAGCCTCTTTGCATTGCATGGTGACTGACAGTGGTGCCGCTGGCCCTCGTTCCTGTTAGCAGGGATGCCCTCTGCTTCTGACGCCTTTTGAAAATCCTCTTCTCAGTTCTCCAGGAAGATGAAGCGGAGCCAATCTTCCTGCAGAGCCAGTAGCCTCAGGCAACATGTCGGAGAGTTTTTTTTTTTAAACCCACGTTGCAGCTCTTCCCCCCTTTTTTGTCTAAGAGTCCTTTGCAGCTTCTCCATCTGCAGAAATAGATCCAACCTTAGTGAGTTGTGTAAAAATGCAAAATGTAACTTTTTTTTAAATAGTGGAATGCAAAATGTGCATGTGTGCACTCTAATAATAAGATGGAAACCTCAAAATCTGACAGACTAAAGTTATCTGCATAAAAGGACAATAAAATCAACTCTTCAAAGAAATTAACTAAAGAGGTCCTAACTGATACGAGGCTCTGCATAAAGCTAATTAACACACAATTAACATCTGACTTCATAATTTCAACAGTGCAAATGAGTCACACAGTTTTAGTGCCCCATTAAAGCTGCATTTATCAAAAGCAGCTGACAGACCCTTGATCATCAGCATATGAGAGCTGTTATTAATGCAGATTTATGCTTCCAACAGAGCAACATGGACTTCTCTGACAAGCCTAGCATTCATAATGGTAATTTTAGTGGACATAAAAACACAGTAAAAATTAACATTAATCCAAAAAAATCACAAAAGTATTTTTGAAATCACCTTTCTTAATGATCATCTAAACCTGTTCCATATATAGCCAGAGGATGTTGGGGGGTAAAAGAGCATGCCTTTATCTAACCTTACCTCTTTTAGCATGGAAAACCAAGGACCCTCCTTTTTCACAGAAAGCTGCAGCTCTTAGTGTACTTTCAGTCTTTCTTAATAAAAAAACTTTAATAAAATGTTCATAAGAGATTAAGAGAAAATGTAACTGGTACAAATTCCTTCTTCGAATTTTAGGTTAGAGTCCACCAAAGCTTTTTTTAAAGGTTTTTGATATTTTGAATAGGATTTCAAAATGCCCTAATACATATTTAACATGCATTTGTCAAATGAAAATTTCTCCACTTAGATTTTCTTCACAGTCGAAATAGTAACAGTCATGGTGTCTATCTGGGACAGGGATGCCAGCCAATGTTTCAAAGTGAGTATCCATCACTGAACCTTTTTAGTTCCCTGAACTCCCAAACTAGTGTTGGGTGTAACAGAAGTTGTGAGTCCTTTATTTTTTACTTCACACCATTTTCACTCCAGGATAAACATGTATTTTCATTGCAATACATCTCCACACCTTTTCAATAGCCTCTCGTAGGGACATGTTTTTACTTTACTGTGACATCTGAGCCAATGCTTCAGTTCTGTCAATCGATAATTAGCCAGGTCACCTTCAAGAAAACCCCTAGGTATGTCTTTCTCTGTAAAAATAATGTTCTCCATTTTGTATTTGCTTATTTGTGAGACACAATTTAAATTTCACAAACAATTTTTGTCTTCACATCAACAGCCAGTTGTTTTTTCAATTAGTAAATGCGGTCTGTTTGTCAACATTAGCAACCAGCAGCACTTACGTGGCTAAATTGTGATATCAACTGTAAAGTAGATTATTCATCATTCTCTCCTTGTTTTAAACCTAAACTAAACACTGTGGCTTCTAACTTTCTCTCTAGACATCAAAGAGCAGTGTTTTCCTTACATAGGCGTTACCAGGGTACTCCGCCACAGCTGAAATTCCAGCGCCACACCTACAAAATGTAATCCTGCCTAACTGTAGGCTACGTAGTATGCGTTGCAAGTACGTAATTTAACGTCCATGTTAGCTGGTACGACTCGCCATTCTAAAATGCAAAAAAAAATCTGCAGATGTGTGAGTTCTGTGCTAAATGTGCGGTACTCATGTCTGACAACACTATGCAACAGTGTGGTGAAGTAGTTACAGCCAATCATTGTAGAAAAGTGAAGAATAAAGAGTCTACCAAACACAATATATGTGCCCCCCCTCATTCCATAGCTACGCCTGCCTCACTCTTCTTCCCTCTGTCCTCCATTCCTCACTCGCTGCTCTTGGCTCTAAGGTAAACTGTGTTTGTGTGTCAGCGGACCTGCCAGCTCTTGGTAAATGTGAACCGTTACACCTAATGTTACTTTCACTGTGGAAACAAAAGATAAAAAAGAAAAATAAAGATTTGCGAGAGGGGGTTCTTTGCAAATCTATCAGGATCCATGTCCCTCAGAAGTTATTGAATAATTATCAAGAACAGTGGCCATGCTTGCAACCCTCTAAAGTTCCTCATCACGCATTTTGCACAGTGTGCAATTATGATGCAGACATCAGCCACCAGGGAGCTGTAGGTAATGTATAAATCAGCCCCCACTGACATGTATATATGACATGCAGATCTATGATATGTAAGCCAATGTAATTATTACATTATATATATATATATATATATATATATATATATATATATCAAACTATTGTGATATATACAAGATACATTATTACCCTTTATTTAAATGCACATTCAAATATTTTTCAATAATTTTAAATAAATAAGTATGAAATAGTAAAATGCAGTAATAACTTGTTGCTATCAGCTTGAATAAGCCCACTTATAATCAAAGCAAGTGAAACCTTTTAGTTTTACTGTTCAATATTAAAATATCTGGTGCATATATTTTAGAGTCAGATCAAATAGTAAAAAATGTCTATCCCTTAACTAGTCAAAATAAGAACAATGAACAAGTGCATATGCGTGTGTGCGTCTTGTAGACTGTCAATGCCACGTGGAGGGCAAAAAAGAAATGAAAGATCATAGCCATTACAGTAAAAAATTTCCATATTTTCTTTATTTAAAGTATTGTAATCAAAAATATAGGTTTTATACAGAGTTCGAAGAAGAAAGGTAGCAGCAGAAAACAGTATTTTGATTTACATGTTTCAGGGACATAAAGGTATAGATGAGCAGTGTTCATGATTCCATCTATGATTAAGTAATTGGCAGTAGCAGCACCAATATTTATCGGTGTACCTTTATTCATTTGAATTGGACACAAAACGCTGCAATCCAGATTGATGAATGGATAGTAGTGTGATGTTCTTCAGGACAAAAACTGGTTCTCTTGGTGCTTACGGTCCTAGAGGAGTCAGTGGAGTTTGCAGGACGGCTTCAGAGGGAAATGCACCAAAATGTTGGTGTAAGCCTCAAAAACTCTCTTCCACGTCAGAAAATTGTTTAAAAAAACAGGTCTATGTCTTTGTGTTCCTGCCAACATCGCAAAAAGAAAATTGGACACTTTTAAAATAGGGATAAGGGTTATTGTTAGGGGCAATGGCATACAATATCAGTTCTACTATACTTTGAGACAAGCCCAAAGACTGTCACTTTTAAATCAGCTCTTATTTTTGGTTGCAGGTACACAGACATACTTTTGTTCTGCCAGTCATGTTTTCTTCTGAGTCGTTTCAGAGTTAATTTGTTCAGATCAAGCTATGGCTGATCGTCCTTGCTTCTGATACTCATCCCACCAGCCATATGCTGGAGAAAGAAAATCGCCCAGCAGACCTTCCACCTCTTGGCATTCTTCTCTCCGCTCCGCTGTTCAAAGACTATTAGAGCGTTTATGCTGCTGGCAGAGAAGGAGCCACTGAACTCATTTCACAGGTTAATTAGAACAAAAAGATCAGCCTTTCAGCGGGTGAGAGTCTTTCGATTATTGAAAGGTTGTGGCTCACTCTCGTCCCTGCAGGCCTCCGGTGAGAGGGGTGGGTGTATTGGGCTCCATCACAGACAAATGCCACCTATCAATCACCTGATCACTCCTGGCTGCCATCATTAGCTTGTTGTGATTGAGAGGCAAGCTTTATAATCATCCTGAGGCAAATGCAGAGTGGGTATAATAATATGCTCCTTTTCCTTGGGAAATGAAACGACAAGTTGGGTCAACTCTCAGAAATGAGCCTGACCAGACAGACTGAGGCGGCTTAAAAAAAAGGTTCCACATGAAGGTTAAATTAAAGAATAAAACCACAGCTATAGTAGCAGAATTATCCCTGCAGATTTCTTTGGGATCATTAAAGAACATCAATTTGTTCATTTTTTACAACTGAGCACTTATTAAAGATGAACCAATCTAAGAGGTATGTCATCTTGCGTTTCCATAATTTTTGTGATGATTTGGACAGTGATCAATGTAAGGTAAACTAAAAGCAATATCATTTGCCACATGTTTCAGGAAATTCCTATGCAATGATGGACATCAGAAGTCTACTGAAGAGTTATATCTGAGGAATCCTGTTGCTGCTGTGTGTCCTATGGGAGTGCCATCATGACTCCTATGTCATGTCATAGTGGAGGATTCTGGTCTAAGTAAAATGTGAGGTTGTTTCTTTATCCAAGGGATCAGGGCTTTTTCTAAATTCTGCCCAATAGTAACTTCCTCCAATAATACAGGAACAATCTGGGGAAAATCATTTGGAAACATCAAACAAATACCACATAAAATGTTTAGGTAATCAAGTGACTCAAAGATATTGCAATTTTGGACCTGTGGTCAAGGAACACTTCAGCTCCTGCCCCACAAAGAACCTTGTCAGTTTTCAAGAGCAGAGGGAGAAAATTAAGGCTAGCAAACTGTGATAAAATCCAAGCATTAAATGCTTAAGAGTGGGTCACCATCTGCCAGGATGAAGACCTAATATCCAGCATAAGAAAGAGAACTATAAATATTTACAGGGTCTCCATCACCTTGCTGCATTTCCTTATACACCAATATGCAGATCTCTATGTAACTTGGTGGTGCCCAAGCGCACATTAACATGTGACAGGTAGAGACTTGGGACAAGCCCACAGCTTCAAGCTGCAAGACAGTTACTCTTTTCTCTAAGCACCAAAATATTTGAAACCATGAAATGCTTAACTAATCTTCAGCATACAGTGGAACTTAAAAAAATTCTAAAAACTTTCTTCTAAATGTATCTCCCTAGATATTCGGACAGTTTGGAGACCAACAGAGAAACTTAGAAAATCTGAAACAGTGTTGGAACCTCATTATTTTGTTTAGAGTTTTGAGGTGGAAATGTTTTTCAATGTTTCCAACAATACATTTCACATAGATTTCTGTTTTAGGCTAAACAAAACGGAAATAGTCCATGGTTTTCCAAAATACAGCTTCAAATGACATAAAATCCCAGCGACACACACTAAACTGTAGTATGACTTCGGATTTCAAACCTCGCTAAGGCAGTTTTGCACTGCAAAGTTGAAGAGATGTAATAAACATGTCCTTTATCTACCTTCGCCTTTAATTTTAAATTGAACTCTGTATTGATATTTATCCTTCTTCTGTGTTCTAAAAGGCAAATATAAAAACACGGCAGGATAAGGCACGTGTTTTGCATTTTTTTCTCAGATCCCATGACCATCAGCTGGCCCTGCAGGCGGCTCAGCTTCAGCAACTGTTGACTCACTCTGCAGCTTTTCATCGATCAGCTTCAGCACGATAAAGGTCATGAATTCACCTTCGCTCAGTTCCAACTCTCCGTACTCTTTGTGGAAAAGAAGAAAAAAAAAGGTTTCCTGTGAGCACTGCAGACTCTTAAAAGTAAATTGAGTAGGAAGGTGAACTCAGGAATGTGACCTGGTATAACACCTCCTGACTCCACACAGACTGTGTTTTTACTGAGCCGCATCTGCTTCTTCTTGGCACTTTAAAAAGTCTCTTTTTTGTTCGGTGAATGTAAATAACTGGGAACATGACTCTATTGTGGGTTCCCCTCTGAGTTTGTTGCTGAGTTATTATCTTGCAGGGTGTTTTTAGAGGCTTTTCCTAAAAAAAACAAAAAAAACACTTTTTTTTCAGCCACAGCTGCCTTTATTTGACAGTGGACAAGAAAGGTGGGGGAAGACATGTGGTAAAGTTCAACTGAGACAGGACTTGAACTGAGGACAGCCACATTGAGGAGGCCTCTGCACATGGGGTACCTGTACTAACCCCAATGCCATGCAAAATCCTGCTTTAGAAGCTTTTCATCCAACTTCACTAACATGCAATTTCAATGACATCACCACCATTCGGCATCCTGGTTGTAGTCTGAGCAGGGCTTTCACTCTGTGCTTGACAGTTGTCCATTACAGAGAACTTGCTACTGCAAACATTAACGTGTTTTGCGTTTGTATCTTTCCAAATTGCACAAACAAAATGACCAAGTGGACTAAGTTCAGCTTCCACGGGCTCCCTTTCCGCTACCTACACTGACTACAACTGCTAATTTCTTAGTAGTAGCCAACAAAATTTTAATAAAAAATCATTTAAAACCCCATGGTTCACTGTCACATCAGAAGTTGCATTATTTCTCAAACATGTTAGTTTGACCAAATAAAGAGAAAAATAAGTCTTTGATTTGACTTTTTTTACAGCAATGTAAGCTTTTAGGTAAATACTGTCAAGGTGTGTGGTGGAAGGTAAGGACCCAAATGCATAAGCGGAGTGCAAGGTGGTTTATTACAGTGCTGATTGATAATGGTGGTGGTCTTGATGGCAGGAACAGAGATGCAGGACAACGGGAGGGAGACGGCAGGCACACACACAGTGGACAACTGAAGTTGACACCTGTAATGATCCAGCGCTGACTGAGGGAACGGGAGCTGGTTTTAAGGATGTGAGGTGAATGGATGGAGATTGGCGCCAGGTGTGGATGATGATAAGGGAGTGACAGGAGGAGGCTCAAGGCTTTTTTTTAAGCCGCCTCAGTCTGTCTGGAGGAGACAGCACCCCCCCCCCCCCCCCCCCCCCCCAAAGGCGGATTCCAGACGCCGTGGATAAATAAAAGGAGGCACCCTACCCAGGTTGTGTGGAGGGGGCCCACGGAAGGGGGACCCAGAGTCTCTGTGGGTACAGAGGTCGGGCGGGCGGCCCATATGGCATCCCCTTACAGGACGTGGGCCCGTAAAGATGGGGCAGCGGTTGAGGCTGGTCGTCAAAGAATGAGAATAACATTTAGAATACCCAACACTAGTTTGGGAGTTCAGGGAACTAAAAAGGTTCAGTGATGGATACTCACTTTGAAACATTGGCTGGCATCCCTGTCCCAGATAGACCAGTAAGTTGTGTCCTTGTCATGTTCCAGTTACAACAGCAATAGGATTCGGGATCTGATAGTAGCAATAAATATTTATCTGTTATGCGTCTTCAGATTCTCTTAAACTCCCACTTTAACGTTGTCCGTTTCTCTTTCTGTTATTTCTATCTAGCGTACAGTTATTCCTCTGTGCATGTGGCCAAGTTATCTTCCCTGTTTTAATCATTCTGTTTACTGTCTCGTTGTTGTTGTTTTTATCCCAGGTAAAGGAAAAATCTCAGCTGATCCATTGGCAACTTATTAAAGACACTATTGCATATATGCTCTTTACTAAGAGCTCTGGCCTGAGAATTTAAAGAGACATTTTCAGCGAAACTCACTCTTTTTGACCTCTGTCTACAGGAGGTATGATACAGACTACTGATTAGAACTTCAAAAAGCTCCACTTCACAAAGCAAAAAAATCCAGACCTTTCCTTTGAGTTAAAAGGCAGGGAGAAAAGACGCTTTTAACTATTTCAATCTAATGTGTGATGCATCAGACTAGAATGTCAACACAAAAATAAAGTGTATGACTGAATGCATCAAGGCCAAACATCTTTATTCCTTATAGACATAGAAAACACAGCAGACAATAACACAGCTGCTTTCAACTCATCAATGTACAAGAGCATTAAATAGGTTTGGCATTGATGTGGACAAACTGTACATCTCCTGCATCAAAAAAGCGCAAACTTTCTTGTGTTGCTTCAAATCCAGTTAGAAAATTATGTATGTTTTTGGTACTAGGGATGAAACAATTACAGCTTTTAAGGCATATGAAAGGATAAACGTATGTGCGCAAAATGCCCTGCAGCCAGCATAAACAAACCTGTTGTTATTTTTATGAATAAGACGGAAATAAGATGAAATAAATAAATTTCCCCCCTCTTGTTTTTTCACAAATCGCAGACTGCTAATGCTCTGTAGAGCCTGGATGGAGGTGGAAATTTTGCCCTCAATCCTCTGATGTGACCGAGCCCGACCCAAACCCTGGCATCCTTTCTAAATATCTGTCCGAACCCAGCCCGGGCCGTTGGCTTGTCCGGTGGTAGGTAGTACAGCGGAGCTACCGAGGGCTAGCAGCTGAGTCCTGGTATAAACAATGGCTGATTTGGGTGTCCAGGCATTTTCCAGGCATAAATGCTGTGAAAACTATTGTCAAAAAGATTCTTGACTCCATTGTGGGGGATAGCAGTCCACAATAGAAAAATTAAAACAAGACATGCAGAATCCAAAAGTCAGTTGTCACAAAAATCATCGATTGTAAATCAATCAATCAAATTTTATTTGTAGAGCACTTTTCATGATAAAATGAGAAACAGAAAAATAAACAAAACTTTCAGCAAAATCAAACCAGTTAAACTCAGCAAGAACAAGACACGTACACACCTCGTCCAAGGGCATCCGTTTGTATTTAAAAGTGCTGGGGACAATAACCATAAACTTGAGTGGGTTTTGAAGATTTCTGGAGACAGTTATACATTATTCATAGCCTTAGTATTACTATTTTTCACATTTCATTACAATAAGCGCTGGAATATATAAACAGGTGTTGAAAAATCACATCTTAATGAAATCAATAACAGTTGAAAGCCAGAGGATTATGTGCTTTGTTTTTAAAATGGCAGACTTTAAAAATACACACATACAACAATGATGACAAATATGTACAGTACTCGCCCCAGAAGAATATGCACAACAATAAAACATGTTCCCTTTGCAACCTTTGGTGTTGTTGACCGTTATGTGAGTGTTTAAATATACTGACAGCAGCATCTGCGCAGAAAGAAAAACAGGATTGCAGAAGGAAATGGATCGGATTTAAATATTAGTCTGTTCAGATTAGCTATGTGGAAATTGTGTTGGGAGCACAAGTGGCTGTTAGATCCTTTCCAGTAAAGATTGTCCCCCTGGTTCACACTGACTGCGCTCAGAAAAATCATGCTCTTGCCGCTGTTACACCTTTTCACACCAGACACGTATTTCTATGCGGCGTTCGACAAGTGCTTCTACTCAGCTGTCGTTTATTGTGAGCTATTTTCATCATGGATAAGTAAATAACCTCATAAAATAATTAGACCATGTTTCCCTGACTGGGAAATTAACACACTTTTTAAATTTATCTGTGTGCCAGTAGACAAGAAGAGCTCTCTATATCATATCTATAATCTATTTAGATACATAAATATGATCACATTTGTCATCTGCAGTATTTTCCTTTGAAAAATTGCAATTATTGTCACAATTTACTAGATTGTCTCATCTATCTTAGTGTGACTTCCTGCAAGAATTGACTCGGATCGCTTGCGAGTTGCGACACGCTGAAAAAGAAATAGACCACACTATGAAGCAATTGCTTCACGGCGCAAACTGGCTGCGCTGCTCTACATCTGGTGTGAACTACACCATAGGTTAACACGGACGCCAAATGGAAGCGTTCTCAGTTCCATGGCACTTTGCGACTGGTGGGAACCAGGCTTCAGGTTTGGTGGGGACAAACTCATCAATCATAAAAAGTGCTGGGGACATGTCCCCGGCAACCCCGGTTAAAATGACTATTACCACGTCCCCCATCGCTTAATATAACAGCAAAAACAATAAAAAAATAAATTGATAAATAATAATATAAAGATAAAATAGATAAGTAATAACTATTTGAAAAATAAAATAACTCAATTAAAAGCTAAGCTAAAAAGGTAGGTCTTGAGCCTATATCAGCAATTTCTTTGGCCCAGGCTGTTCCACAGATGCGAGCTGTAGTGGTAGAACGAGGGTTTACCATATGTCTTAGTTCTTCACTTGTGGAATAATTAAAAGGCCAAGATTAGAGGACCAATGGGACTGCGAGGGCTCAAATTTTAAAGGAAGACTGAATAAATATGGACCAAGACCTTGAAGACATTAATCAACTAACAAAAGAACTTTGAAATCAATCCTAAAATGCACAGGTAGCCAATGCAGCAGCTTTAAAACTGGTGTAATTTGTAATTTGTGCCCTCCCTCTGGTCCTCTTCAGCACATGGGTAATGGTGCATTTTGGTTTGGTAGATATTTGGTGACTTCTTTTAGTAATTTGCAGTTAAATTATTTTGCTAACTGCTAATTGTAAAAACACTAGACCTGATAATAAAATTGAATGTAGTGTGTTTCGCAATATAAATAAACTAATTGCTAAACTTTTTAAAACTACTATTACTATTACTATTATTATAACAGTTATTATTACTTTAAGCCTGAATCTGCCAAGATTATAAATAGGGTTTGAGCTTAACTGTAATAATGCTTTTTTCAAACACATTTTAGAAAAACCATGAGAACTTAATCAATTTCCACACAACAGTCTAACATTTTCATGCTGCTACACCCCTAACTGGTAGTGATAACTTTGTCCATGTCTCTCTGGTTGCTTTCATTCTGACACGTCAAGGAAGTTAAGATGAATTTACTGGCAAAGAGAGGAAGGATGTCCAGGCAAACAGAAATACCTGTTCCATGCTTCAGCTCAACATGTTCTGCTTGACCAGTGAGACATTTTCCGCAGGATATTAACAACCCTGTGAACTTTCCATCAGTCACAGCAGGATGAAGTTTTCAGCCTCACAGGCGACGTTTGAAAGTTAGTAATAGGTCGCGTTCGGTCGTCACGGACTGCAAGCCTGAAGGCCTGAAGCCCCCACCCATCATGGAGCACATCTTCTATGAGGTTATAATATGGTCTTGAATGCAAAAGTCCTACTGCTATTGCAGCTGTGTGAAAGAGCAGCTCAGCTACTGCAGATATAAGGATTGGAGGGAGATGCAAGATCACCTCAGTGGTGATCAACAACCAGACAGTTGAGCCAGAGTTCTTATAGATAATAATCATGAATTTTGGACCCCAGGTAGAGTCTTTGGTTAAAAAAAAAACACACACCAGCACATGCAGTTTTATCAGAAAATCGGTAGGTTTGTTTCAGTTACTCAAGTGTTGTTTTGTTATTCAAGTGTAGAAAAAAGTGTAGAAAAGTATGTAAAAGGGTGCATGGTTATTTTTAATGCACAACTACACATGCACATTTTGTTATGATTTTATCATATGTTTTTGCTGTTTTTACTTGTGATCCTTTTATCATATGTTTAGTTTTTTTACCACTGTGTCATGTAAACACCTTGAATTACCTTGTGTTTTGAGTGTGCTATACAAATAAAATTGCCTTGGCTTATAATTATCTTAGATTTTTAAACAAACTCAAGTTCCACATTAAAATCAGAGTATGCAAATGTATTTTTTGAAACTACATATATATATATATATATATATATATATATATATATACACTAGATGTTTTTCTCATCTGCAAGTAGAAAATCCTGTTAACATCTGAAGAATCCTCTGTGCTGTGTGTGACATTTTGCAGTTGTGAGCATTTCTTTCTGACTGTTTGAGGTGGCTGTGATATAAATGTTTTTCTTTAAAGCATGCCACAGCAGAGTCTTAGAGCGGTGAACTAGAAAATGACATTTTAAAATCATCTGTTGCTTCCCCAGACTGCTGTGGCCTTTCCTCATTGTGGTAAACAAACTGCATCATCATCTTCTTTTGAGAATATAACACATTGTGCAATCTAAATGATACAACAGTACAAGCGGTGGTACATTTCCGTTTTTTGTCACTGTGACCACCAAAAAATAAGCCCTGAAATAACCAATACTTTTACTATCAAATAAACATATCAATCAATTTATTCTTTGTCTTCAACATTTCCTTATTGGGTTTCACAGGCAACAGTTTCAAAAGAAAAACTGATACATCCCTCTCCACTGCATGTTCCCAATCTAGAAAGGACATAGTCATTCCAGGGAGTACTGAGTCTTCACCTATCTCCAATCAAACACTCCCCGAAAAACCTCAGAATCAAAGCATCCATGGGGGTGCTGATCAGATCCCTGAACAACTTCAACCGAGTATCTCAGATTAGAAATACTTTACGTGTGTATGTTTGTGTGTGTGTGTCTGAATTCCATGTCAGTGTGTGCGTCAGTAGATGCAGGTGGACGTTACATTCCTCTAACGGGCATTTGATTGTGGACCAGTTGAAGGTCTACATGGGAGCCAAAACAATAATTGTTTGGATAGCAGGGAGAGCAAATTTCCTCTGTGCCCTTCAGTCTGTCAGCGTTTTTTATTATGAATCTAATTCAACCAAATAAAAATTCAGATTAAAGTTCTGGATACATTAATTTCCAGTTGCACCAATCCGCACCGACAGTTTCTCCAAGTCTGATTTGCGAATGAGTACCAGAGAGCCAGCCAGATCGCCTCTTGCAGTGTCCTGCCTGCGTCCCAGCTCACCAAGAATCTGGTTCTGAGTCCCTTCAGCACAAATCACTACTTCCAACTGTTCCTTTAGCTTTCCAATCGCTTCAAGAACGGTCTCCAATTTCGACCGTGTTTCACATCTTTGTTGCTCCATTTTGTGGTATACCCAGTAACTGCCCATTCCAATTAGCAGAAACCCGATCACCAGAAACCGGAATAGCCAGATGTCTTCCGCGTCCTCTTGCGACAGTATTGACAGACACAAAGGCTAAAACTTTGTGCAAGTAGCCCGCCGGATACGTCGCCGCAGGAAACCCCGGTTGCCCCTTACCGGTGCTTCTTAGAGTGGAGTAGATGTTATTAATAGCATTCAGAGACCAGCTAACTAATCAGCTAACTAATCCTTTTTATACCTCACTGCTCATTTCAGCTGGATGTGTAAATTACAGTATGTGAGTGGATAATTCAGACACCATTAGTCATAGCATTGATAGAACCATGACTATCCAGATTTTAAATCTTATAACAAGGCTTCTGTGAATGATTCTGCTTCAAGCATTGATGCCTCCTTGACACCTCCTTGGTGAGGTGTTCCGGGCACAGCCCACCAGGTGGAGGCCCAGAGAGAGACCCAGGACATGCTGGAAGGACTTTTCTTGGCAGGCCTGGGAAGGCCTTGGGAGTCCCCCAGAGGAGCTGTGCCAACTGGCTGGAGAGAGGGAAGTCTGGGTCTCTGTGCTCAAGCTGCTGCTTCCACAGATAAGTGGAAGGTAATGGATGAATGGAATGGAAAACACTAGGCATAAATTGATACTTGGACCCAGCTTTCCACCTCTAAATTTACGTTTTGCTTTTTCACTGTACCTACCTAGATTTATTTATAAACCATATTCTCATTTACAATTTTGCTGTAAAATAAGATGCTTTTGCACTTTATTTTCAAAGAGCATGGGGCAGGATGAAGAAATTAAACTCAGTGACTGCAGCCAAAAGCACGGAAGTGTGCACAAACTCTTCATAAAAAAAAGGAAGAAGCACGGTGCTGTACTGTCAAACCACTGCATAAATCGGAATTTTGGAATCAAGCACCATATAGAGCAACAAAAGAAGTAAAATCTTCCTTTGGTGCAGGTGGGCAGAAAACCCTCCACAGATTTTTTGGGCACACACAGATGTCGCAGGATTAACATACATTCCAATGGGGAACCTAATCAGATGCAGCGTCGGCGGTTTTGTTACCACAGAAACACAAACAATACCATAACCTGCTGTACTAGTATCACTGCTTACAGGTAGGGCTGTAGGTCAAATATGACATAATTCTCATTAACCAGGTGATCGGTTTGTAAAATGTCCGGTCTATATTCAGTGGTACACAGCATCTTTTGTTACAGCTAATACAAATGCAAGTTAGGTCTTTCAAGTCATCACTGAGGTCATATCAATTCTCATATCAAACTCTTAACATGACCTATAATGTTTCTTTCCTGGTCACTAGGAAATGAGCCATGTCAGCATCTGTTTTCTTTCCCAGATCTGGTTGAAGCAGCCTCCATTCATAGTTCGCGTATCAAATAGGATATATATCTGGGTGCCTGTCTGACTTTTATCATATTTTTCTTTTGACTCACAAGATGCCCCTAATAAAACCTTATTCTACTTAGAGACACTTTTAGTGGGCTTTGAGTGGTGTTTGATCGTTTACTGGTTGCGGGAGAATCCATTCCCAAGTCTAACTTGATCTTTTCTTCAGTATCCCATGTTAATCTCCGTGACACTGCTGGTATGTTAAACCTCTGGTCTGATTTGTGAACCACAAACAACCACATTTTTCGTAGCCAAGGCAGAGGTGAAATCCCATCTTTTCAGCTGCACAAAACAGACCCATGCACTGAAGATGGCACCGTTTTTCCTTTTGTCTGGAAACTTGTGGACTCAGTGTCCTAACTGTGTGCTGTTTGTACAACCTCTGCAAACACAATAATTCACCCTTTTTAAGACAAATCTGAAGCAAGTGAACACACTAACTACTGATAAAACCACTGCTCTACCCGATAACTACCTACAGTACTCGCTACACTAAGCTGAGGCAGAGCATAGAATCTAAGAACCGTCCTCTTACTGTATGTCACAGGTCGAGATGGTAAAACTTGTTTTCTTTAATTTGTGGAGTATGCATTGTGAAAACAAAAATAACCTTGACAAAAGTTGAAAGTATAATTTTCTGGACATTATACAGTGGGAAGAAATAGTATTTGATACACTGCTGATTTGTGAGGAACATTTGTAACCTGTAATATGCACTTTACTTTATGCACAAAAATAACTGAAATGTCTGGTTATGCATTGGTTACTGGCAAAAACACTACAGGGTTTGAGGACCAAATGCTCCTTGAAAAAGAGACAGATCACACAACTAAACCAAACAAACCACAAGCTAATCTTATGACACATTTTTATGAAGTTGTGATTGTATTCCAGAGATAAAGTTCATTCTGATGGATTTAGCTAAATTTTGAAACAAATAACATGTCATCACAGTAGTGCTTTAGATCCTATAAAATTCAAGAGTGGTTTTATATGGTTTAAAGTCTCTCTTAATTTGAGGATGCTATGAAGAATCGTTGGCTTGACTTTCTGGTCAGAACTTCTTCCAGATTTTCCAAATTGGCATATCCCAGGTTGATGTAAGGCAGCATGATTAGACTTAAACGTCTATAAGGCTTGTGTTGAAAACAACAACAAAAAAAACACATCAAGCAGGAGGATATACTATTTTTCTGGGAAATTTCTGAGTCCACAACATGTATTTCTCTTTTTTTGAAAACACAAAGGATGTTCAGAATTTCCACTGTTCTCAGTTAAAGCCTTTATTGCTACATCTGCTTTAAAAAAGTCTGAATAATCACAGACAAAATACAGAACCAGAGGCTTTGAAGTAGACTTCAACAGGAGACAAAAAAACCTAAATAGTTCTGCCTGGAAAAAAAAATGAAAAGAAAGGCATCAAGGTTCAGTCTTTAATGGATGTTTATACACCAGTCATCTAACATGAAGCCATGGATTTAAATTATTTGTCTCTTCTGTGTTCATGTTATCTTCCAGTGTTTGATTTGAGACAGAATTTTGCTGCCCCTGTAATTTCTCAAACAAGACTTTAATCTGAAGAGACCGTCCTGCCACTATAAAAGGTCAAATTAAAGTACAAATAAATTAAACCAGACAGGTGTTGATGCTGTTTTGTCCTCTGCATGTTTAACACGTGATAAGTCTAATTTGACCTGCTATCTGTTCATCTCAGAGACAAACAACTTCTGACCAGCTATACAAACTAGAGGTCGCCACTCAGAAAAATCAACACATTAAGTGGAAGAAAGACAGGGTTTTCAATCTAGGGGTTTAAAAATACAAATGAGCACAAAGCTAAGTGATGGGAGTGAGCCGACTTCTTGGACATTGTTTTCATCTCACCCTGATGATAAAGGCCTGCAGTTTGTCTGTCACATGTGGTTGTTTTTGCCTTTCCGCTCAGCACTGATTGGCCCCATTAGTCTAGCATATGTGCGGATTGTGCTGTTGATCCCAATCAGTTGATTTGGAGCTGGGCCGCTTCTCCTTGGGGGTCTGCCTCCTCCTCATTGTCCTCCTCCTCTTTGTCTTAAAAATAATAATAAAGTCACTAAGTCCAATTTCTACTACTTAGTACTTCAGTCTAATCACTATAAGGGTTTTTCTTTTATTTCCTTCTTCCTGTTGTTCTATCCTCGTGTTTGTCATGTCCTTCATAATTAGTTACGCATGACTCTCAAGAGCATAACAGTTTGGAGACAGAATAATTATAATTTAAATATCACTTAAGAAAAACTGAGTCAGTAAAAGCTTCACAGTTGAACCTGCACCGTTACTACATGACTGGTTGATCAGATATTTGTTTCAACATTTAAATGGTACATTTCTTAAGCTGTTTTGTGAATCCAGTTTATAAATAAAGCCCACATTGACATCTTTCTTTTACTCACTTCCATCTCACTTAAATTGATCTAAAACTTATTTAACCACTTTTCGATTTTATTATTTATTCTTCGCAATTCCAACTCAATCGAGCTATACCTTCCTGTTTCAGCTTTCGTTGCTTGGAAACTTTGGGTCGTTACGTAATATAAATGCTGAACTTTTTAATCAATTTTTGTATGTCTAGACAATTTTCTATGACTTTTTTTGAAGTTTTTTCTGTAAATATGCAGAGATTTTTTTATATGTTATTCATTTTAACTGACAGATTGCAATTTATTTTTCAAGGTGGAATATTTATGCCTTAATAATGAAACCTCAGGTTTATTGTGTGAACGTTTGACTTTTTGAGTGTGTGCGTGTTTGTATGTGTGCAATTAGAGAGCAAAAAAGTGAGAAAGCCAAACTTGTCAGTAGCCTCCTGACAAAGTTGCCTTCGGCAGCGCAGCTGCTCATCATCTTCACATTGGGATAAAATGAACCCATGAGACCAGTGCCCCCGAGTCCCTCTGTAGACTTAATTTAACAGAGTTAAAATCAATTTCTTTTCTCTCTCCTGGGTCAAATTAACTGTCTCCTTGTATGAAGAAGCACCAACTACTTGACAGCTTCTCCAGATCCCAACTGTGTCCGTCTGTCTGTCGACTGGCAAACGACTTCTCGTTCATCGCCCAATCTCAGACTTGGTCTTGGATTGAAAAGCACCCACATGTCGAGTTTGGATATGCCAAGAAAGTGACTTGGTGCTGACGCCACTCTTATTTCTGTCCATATCTCAGTATGTGCAGTTAACAGTAATTGCTCTTATTTGTAGAGACACACAGTGAAGATGACAGCAGATGAAATAGAGCATTTCGCATTGGAATGAATGCAACACTGATGTAAGTTTTTAGTGTTGATTTCAGCCAGAGTTAAGAGGCAGGTCATAGATTTCTCCCCAACCCAACCGAGCTGTTTGCAGAACAGTAATGTGTTGATTTATATGAAAATATTTTTTTCAGCAGCTTGGTAAACAAGCTGCAAGTCTGCAGCCTCTTCCTCATCTGACAAATATGATGAAACCTTTCAAAGTCATGCCGGCTGTTGGTTCCAGCCTTAATGGCTCCTTCAACAACAGCTTAAAAAGCCTCTGCTTTTTAGACTTAAATGTTTACTGGCTGCACATACTTTACTCCAAGTAGTTTCTGACACTCTTTCAGCACTCTGAGAAACCTTCTCTTTCAAAGAACACTTTCAGGATCAGGGAATGTATGTAAAAAGCGTTGAATGTTTTTCTGCTGTAAAATGTTGAGTTAGTTCATTCCAGGCTTTCCACATATTTGTTTCTACTTAGCTGCCTTAATGTCAAACTACAATATCCCATTAAGGTTAAGGTCTAGACTTGGACTGGGCCATTGTTGCATTGCATCAGTTTATTACATTTTCCAGCCATTATGTTGCAGAATTCCTGCTGTATTTGGGATCATAGCTTTGTTGGTGACCTACATGTATTTTGAGGCAAGCTTGCGCCGTCAGATAAATGGTCTCACATTTGATTCTTCGAGATAGAGCAGTTCACAGTCAATTCTGTCTGAAAAACCAGTCCAAATTATCGCATCACACCAAACTGAAATGAGATGTAATGTTTGTGATATTTGTTTTATTTCCAAACATGGCACTGTAATTTATGGCCAAACATCTCTTCTTTGATGTCATCTGTTTAAACGACTTTAGAGATTTTTTCAGCAAACTGTTTCAGTCTTACAGCGCTTTCACATGGTACGGGAGTCCGTACTCGGGTACGGTATTTGGTCAAAATCCACTTATTTCGTACCATGTGAACACAGACTGTACCTTGCCAGAATACGGCCAGAGAGACCTGCCTTGGAGGTAGTATCCGAGTCCAGGTACGAGCGGCCACGTATCATGTGAACACAACCTGTACTCTGGCCGTACTCAAGACAATAGACGCGCTCCATGCGGAAATGACGACACCGCCGGCCGATATTACAGAATCACCTCGCGACCATACAAATACCAAAATAACGCGATTCAAGCATCCCACAGCAACACAGCAGGTTACAAAACGGCGGGTTTACTACAACACTCACCCTGTAGATGGCTTCAGGTAGCAGCTGACCAGTAGACCAGTTTCTTTACATTCTAGCCTGTCGCTCGTTTTATGACGTCGGTACTTCTCACTCCCTTGTTTGTTGGAGAACTAAGACTTATTTGTATACCGAAACCTGCTGTTTATTTGTAGTAAAAGACTGGGTCGCAATACGGGCAGAGATCCGTGACATGTGAACAGAAAAAATTAGCATTTTCTCTGGCCGTTTTCTGGTACGGCCACACATGTGAAAACGGCCTGAAACTGTTGCTGGTGTTTGATTGGCATCACTAGAAGATAACTAGGTAAATCATGGGGACTGAGAAACACAAAGGAAGGAAAAACACAAGGATCAAGCAAAAACTAATAGATATTTAAGCGTGAGAGGATATTACTGAACAAGGAGCCTGGTTGATTAGCAGCAGTTGTGAGGCACAGATAGTAACTGAAGTCAAACTGAAAATACAGGGTAAAATGACCGACAGAATACACAGGATACTAGGAAAGCAAAGAAACAGATACCACAACAGAACGCAAATCAAACACAAGTACAACCCAACGTAAAAATGAATCGAGTCAAATTCAAAGATCACAAAGTAACTTTAAAACAGGAAATACTGAAAACATAACGAAAATAGAGGATACAGCTCGAAGAAAGAAGTTTCTAAAAAGAGGAACGAAGAGATTCAAAGAAAGATTAACTAGACACTACAACTTTTAAGGCCAGTTTAGGCTTCTCCATTTTGATGGAGACGGATTGACACAACACCGTTATCCGTCAACGCAAGGGCTCACCTACGCAACGAAAGACGTTGTCAAGCCCCATGTTTTAACTATCTGTCAATGGAGAGCTTATGCCTGTGATTGGTCAACTCAGCAACAGCCAGAGATCCCTTCACCAGAATTGGGCTCTACAGTTGCTGTATTCAGTAGTTAATGCAGAGTTTGGCCACTACATGATTTATATTATATGGATAAGTTATCTAATCTGATATTTTGGTGATTTTGAACACAAGGAGGTCTAGGAAAGTAACAAAAAAAGACTGATGTGTATATTTTTGTGTGTGTTTTTTGAGTATTCTATGAGCAGCACTTCTAGTGAAATGCTTTACAGTTTAATACAAAACTTAGTTTCTGTCATTCATTGCTCCATGGGGGCATGGGGGGGGGTCTTCACAAGCTAAAGGATAAAACAGAAACTAACCTGCAATGATAGGCAGAAGCCGACATGAAAAAGTTTGCACCCCCTGCTGTCCTGGTCGAGAATTGCTTTGTAAGAGAAAAAATCAACAGAGAGCTGAGAGAAAGAACCTGTGAACCATAAACAAGAAACTTTTATATCAATACGTGTGCGTCTGAGTGCAAATTTGTTGTCTGAGAAGTCTAAACTAGGCTTCAGCCAGACATTATGCCATTAACAATTAATAAATTAACTGAATACGGAAAGCAACGAGTTTGAAAGTCCCAAACATTATGGCAGTAAGTCAGCTTTTAAACACAATTATTCTGTTAATATAAATAGTTAACATTAACAAATCCTCAATTCAGCTCTCATTTTCCAGGACTGCCGGAGCCGATTAGAGATGAGGCCATCAGGATTGTGACACATTCAAAAGTACTAGTTGATAAACTGGCATTGAAAATTAAGATGACTTTATTAGACCATGTAATGTACGGATCAGAATACAAATAATGTGAAATATTTAGTTAAACTTCGACTGTGCACTAAGGCTTAGCCTTATCTGAACCCGGAGTCCGACAGTGAATTTGAAGTGCACCAAGTACCACAATGAAACTGTGTTATATTAAGGACTCAGATGTTTGGTTTATTTATTTATTTTTTGTAAAAAAAAAAAAATGAGTCATCAAAGCTTATTTCAGCTGCTAAATCTATAAGGCTATAAAAGGAGCCCATCCAGACTTTAAACAGAGCCTATCCAGACTTTAGACAGAGCCCAAACCAACACAGCTAAGTCCAGCAAGCAGATCTTTCCTGCCCAGTGGTTGTTGTTTGCATCCGTTTACTGAACATTCTGAGATGCAATAGATCAATTAATTAACCATACAATGCTGTTATAAGATCACCTAAGCAGCTTGATGAATGGCTAACACACATTAGCATTAACATGTAGCTACTTACTTGTCTGTCCATCAGGCCTATTTCCGTTTTTTAAAAAGCACTGACCCATGTGTATATCCAACTGGATCAAACTGAATCAAATTGAGTCAGATTGGAATAGATCATGATAATCGATTTTAACTCTTGAGAATCAGAATGTGAATCAATATCTAGTCCTACACTGTACTTTCCTTAACATCTTAGAACAATGACAAAAAAGTCATACATTTTCGTCCATTTTCATCTGGTCCTGCTAGGAACATGCAAACTAGTGACTGTTGGATCTGAGATCAAGCTCCTGATTTTATTGAGCATTGCAGTCTTAATGTGGGGTGCAGTTGAATGTAAACTCCAGGGATGATTTGCAACGTTCTTAAAAGTTTTATATTATATATATTTATACTTTTTAGGCTTTGGCTCAAGTGACTTCAAATGGCTTGGAAATGGCTTTTTAGAACTTCTCATATTGATGAGCAGCAACTGTTGCTTTTCTATGTTTTTTATCACTGATGTGCTTCTTTTTGCATTGTGTTACCACAGGCCTGTATGGTCAAGAGAAGTATACTGCCTAAGCTCTTCTATTTATAGAGGTGATCACAATAATGGTGGTCAGTTAATCGATTAATTTGTTCAGCAGCACCTGGTTGTGGCTTTCTCCTAAATCCTAAGGAAGCAGCAAGGGTGCAATTACTTTTCAACATGCAGCCTTTTTTTATTAGTTTAAAATATGTACACCTTGTTTACTTGAGGTTGAATTATAATAATT
This sequence comes from Apricaphanius iberus, assembly GCA_028564705.1. Lineage (NCBI taxonomy): Eukaryota > Metazoa > Chordata > Actinopteri > Cyprinodontiformes > Aphaniidae > Apricaphanius > Apricaphanius iberus. The sequence goes on from JAPXFQ010002982.1 coordinate 2,351,742, forward strand.
TTAATAAACGGTAAAGATCAAATCATTTTTATTAGGTTCTGATAAAGATCATGTCCCTTTTATCATCCTCTGAAAGTTAGAAAAACAATAATTAAAATGGGAGATCTTTCCTTTTATCATACCTATATGTTGATACAACACCCCTACCAAGAATGAGGAATACATATTTTCTAGATTAAATGTAATTTTCTCAAAAAACAGCCCAAGCAATGGAAAGAGTTTATGTGAAACAACTCAAAGCTTCCAGCAGCCTCTGAGCTTGGTGTCTCAGCGCAGCGATGCAAGATAACTTGCTGTGTCACAGGATGCAGTTTAATAATGGCCCACATGATGAATTGCTTTAATCAGAGAAGCAGGCTTTTCCTGTAAGTTATGTTTCAGGAAGCTTGTGAAGAGAATTGTTACGCCAAGCCTCATTGAGCTTCTTAATGTGGATCTTTAAATGTCCACAATTAGATTAGGCCTGTGACACGGCAGCTGGCCCGGCTAGTGGAAGATCAGCCTCTCTGATGGCTTCTTCAGAGGAAAGAAAAGAAGATAAATTGATAGAGACAGAGAGAGCAAAAGGGAAAAGCTGTGTGTGTGTGGAGTGGAGGGACAGCAGTCATTGAACAGATCAATGGAAGTTATTATTTGGTGCTTTCCATTGGACCAGGTCTCCTATTGATGGATGTGAGGTGGCAGGTAATGGTCCTCTGCTGCTTCTAGTTGAGCAAACAGAGATGATGAACTCAGATGTTTTCACTTGTCAACAACCATTCGTGATTTCATCTGGTTCAGGAGCCGGCCATGGAGCTTGTACTCCAAATCCTCCAAAACACCAGTTTTTCAGCCAAGATGCAGTGACTCTGAGACAGACAAAATTACAAATGTTCCCTTTCTGCAGCCTAATTTAAAAATGTCAATGCATGCAATGTTCTTGCTTTGAAATCAAGGTTTTCTTTTCTCAGTTTTTGTGTTTTTATTATTTTGAAATTACCCATGTTGGAGCTGAAGGGACATCTAATCTCTCAAAAGGAGTTGTAAATACTTGCAATTAGGTAATACCGAACAGTACTTCACAAGCCCTTGACTATTTTCAGAACAGCTCATTTAGAGGCTTGTCAAATGGCTGGAGTCTGAGGACCAGATAAACCAGAGCTTTATCCGGTGCTCCCACCTCAGCTATACACCTGATATTAACTCTTTAGGTGCCAGAGTTTTTCATACAAAATATTCAATTTTGATTTCTCTAGTTCAAAAGGTTGTAGCCTTAATATGAATAATAGATAAAGGTATACTGTAAATTAGAAAAATCTTGAGTATGATCCAAAGTTTGTGATAGGAGCAAAATCACACATCTAATTTTCATATTATGATGTCATCTGGCATTGGCAATATTGGATTGCATGACTTTTACAAATTCTTGCTTTTTTACATTGTTTCAAACTTTTATTTAACTAATAATTTTATTTTTGTATTTAGATTTTTCTATATAAGTAGCTCCTACATCTATATATATTTTTTTTTTCAAGAACAGGTGGACATATCTGTTTATGTCCTTTTCTATGACGCTCCGTTACTCTATTCACTATACAGTATAATATCAAAAATAAGAAAATCACTGGGCACAGAGTGGTAGAGTAGTTGGCTTGCAATCGGAGGGTGGTAGGTTCGATTCCAGCTTCCTCCTGCCACATGTCGATGTGCCCCTGGGCAAGGCACTTAACCCCCAAATTCTACATTGTCCTACCGAGCCATGTTGGGTGTCGGTGTATGAATGCGTGTGTGAATGGGTGAATGTGGCTTCAATGTAAAGCGCTTTGAGTGGTCAGTAAGACTAGAAAAGCGCTATATAAGTTCAGTCCATTTATCTGTTTATGTCCTTTTCTATGACGCTCCGTTACTCTATTCACTATACAGTATAATATCAAAAATAAGAAAATCACTGGGCACAGAGTTTTACAGATCCGTCCCCAAAATAACTAACAGGCTCATCAAATTGTCTGATCTACTGGTGATCCCACTCTTCCTTATCTGTAAAGCAAACTTCACCAAAATCACATCATCATCATCATCCTAATTTGTAGTGGGAAAGTGAACTTTATTGCTGTTTACTAGCTTATTAGCTGTCTTTTTTCTCTCCAGTTTTCCATTGCATCAGCAACTATTTCCACGGATTTTTACATCCCTTCTCCCACAATTAGTGTTTTTATGACCACCTTGCAACCCGATCACATACCTTTCTCCCACCGGGAGAACGTGATGCACAGCTTCGGAGCCAGAATGTGTTGCTTGTGGAGCGTCATGGTGGAACGGGACTGGCTGTTTTTGCGGGTCATTATAATTTCACTTTCTTTCCCCCTGGACAACTTAACATCTTGATCAGAGGTAAATATTCCCTTTCAGAATCTGAATAAGCCAATACTTCCCGGTGGGGGACGCCTCGGCATCTTAAGTTTTATCTTTCTAAAACTCACTCTCTCAATTCTGTGACTGCAGCCGCTGCACCCCGTAAAGTCAGCAATGTTCCTTGTCGCAATATTGCGACTTTGGAGCCTAAACATACATCAGTTGTGTAAAGAAAGCACACCCTCGTGAATAATTAATTACCATCAAGTGTGACCACTTCTTTAAAAACAGTTGTTTCTTGCAGTTTGCTAATTTGGAGCATCTTCTTCTTTCTCTTTTGGCTTTTCCCTTCAGTGGTCGCCACAGCAAATAATCTATCTCCATTTAGTCCTATCCTCTGCATTCTCTGCCCTCATAACAACTAACTTCATGTCCTCTTTCACCACATCAATAAATCTCATATGTGGTCTTTCTCTCTGTCTCCTGCCTGGAGGTTCCATCCTCAGCATCCTTCTACCAATATAATTGTAATCTCTCCTCTGAACATGTCCAAACCTTCTGAGTATGGCCTCCCTGGCTTTATCCATAAAACATCCACCATAAGCTGTCCCTCTGATGTACTTATACCAATATTCTACCGATTCTTGTCACTCCCAAAGAGAATGTCAACATCTTGAGTTCTGCAACCTTTAGTTCTGCTTCCTGTCTTTTCCTCACTGGTACTTGTCTCCAGACCGTACAACATCGCTGGTCTCACTACTGTCTTGGTCACCTTTCCCTTCATTCTTCCTCAAATCCTTTTATCACACATCACACCTGACACTTTTCTCCACCCATTCCAACCAGCTTGCACAAACTTCTTCACCTCTTTTTGACACTCTCCATTGCTTTGGACCATTGACCCTAAGTACTTAAAGTTCCACTCCCTGTACCTTCACCATTCCAATTGTGTCTTTCTCATTTTCACACGTCTTCTCTCTTGCTACGACTAATCTTCATTCCTACCTTTTCCAGTGCATACTTCCATCTCTCTAGCTATTTCTCTACCTCCACCCTGCTCTCACTGCACAATGTCAACTGCAAACATAATAGTCCATGGAGACTCCCGTCTAACATCATCCATCAGCCTATCCATTACCAAAGCAAACAAGAAGTGGCTTAAAGCTGATCCTTGATGCTGTCCCATGTCCACTTTGAACTCATATGTCACTTCTACTGTATACCTCGCTGCTGTCTCATGGCTCTCATACATGTCCTGTACCACTCTAACATACTTCTCATGCAAAACCACAGCTCTTCTCTTGGGACCCTGTCATACACTTTCTCTAAATCTACAAAGACACAATGAAGCTCCCTCTGACCTTATCTGTACTTCTCTATTAGCATAAATAATGCCAAAATTGCATACATAGTACTCTTTCTTGGCATGAAACCATACTGTTGCTCAAAAATGCTCACTTCTGGCCCAAACCTAGCTTCCACCACTCTTTCCCACAGCTTAAGTATATGACACATTAGCTTTAATCCTCTGTAGTTGCCACAGTGCTGTACATCTCCCTTGTTCTTAAAGATTGCCACTAGAACACCTTTCCTCCATTCCTCAGGCATCTTCTCAGCCTTCAAGGTCTTGTTGAAGAACCTAGTCAAAATCCTGACTGCCACCTCTCCTAGACACTTCCATACCTCCACAGATATGCCATCAGGACCAATTTGCCTTTCCCGTCTTCATCCTCTTCAAAGCTTTCCTCACCTCATCCTCACTAATTTCAAATACTTCCTGATCCACAACAGATACCTCTTCTACTCTACATTCTCTCATTTTCCACACTCATCAGCTCTTCAAAGTACTCTTTCCATCTTCCCATCAAATTCTTGGTACGTCAGTACATTTCCATACCTATCCTTGATCACCCTTACTTGTTGCACATCCTTTCCAACTCTGTCTCTCTGCCTCGCAACCCTAAAAAAATCATTCTCTCCCTCCTTCCTCTCCCACCAAACATACAGGTCATCATATGCCCTTTGCCAACTCTACCTTCACATCTCTGCATCATTTCCTTCTCTGCATCATGTCCCCCAGCTCTCTAGCTTTACCTGTCATAGTCCCAACATTCAAACTCCCTATTTACAATTTCATTATCTCTCCATGCCTACAAACACGCCTTCCTCCTCTCCTTCTTCGACCAACAGTAGTCCAATTTCCACCAGCACCCTGTGAGTCAACAGCATCAGAAGCAGTATTTAACCCGGGCCTCGACCAATCCGGTATTCACGTTTGGGATTTGCACATTTTAATTGGCTTAGGTTTTACTGACACAACCCTCTGCATTTTTTCAGACTTGGGACCAGCACAACAAATTCCAAATAACAAAGACCTGTTATGGTTGCATTGCTAATTTGGAGCATAAAGGTGTAATTTAAAACAAACCCAAGAGGGAAAGGCATTAGCTAAAACCTTAGAGAAGCAATTGTTGCTCCCCTTTAGTTCATTTGCAAACTTTTGAATCCTTTATTTTGCAGGTAAACAGGTTATTCACAATTGGAAAACATTTAAAGACAACTCCTAATCCTTCCAGATGTGGACTTTCTGAAAAATTAATCTCTGACGTTCCAAATGTGCAATGTTAGAAGAAATGATGGGGGAAGAAACAATCTCAGATGTTTCCTTTGGGTGAAAAGACTTCTGCCTTAGAGTTCTTCTCTTGAGTCTCTTGAGTATTTGGAGAATACAGAAGATTGTCACAAGCAGAACCCAATGATCACTTGTTGACAGCTTCCCGTCTGCTATTGTAGGCCTCTCAACCAGTTTCTGAATTGCCTTTTCATAAAAAAATATTGAAATCTTGGTATTTCTAGACCCTCTCATGTTCCTTCTTCTTGAAGTTGCTGTCGCTTGCGACCACTATGTGTTCCCTACTTTGTCCACCACAGGCTGCAATCATTTGTAAAGTTATTCCATGTAGCCACATCCGCCAAGGAGATTCTTTTTTTGCTAGGGCTTTTATGTTCACAGTTCGACTAGGAAGAATTGATTGGAATAGAGGGTGGTGGGTGGGGGGAGTTGATCTGCCGTGGTGAAGGTCTGCACAAATGCTGCTTGCTAGCTACTCATTCATTGAAGCCCATTCCAATGGGCATTCTAAATAGTCCTCTTGAGCTAAACTGAAGACCACATAAAATTAGGAGGTATATAGTGTTCAGCTCTGCAGAAAGTTGTTTACCCGTGTGTACTCTTCAGCATCAGCTAACTCCAGTTGGTGATTCAAACCTTTTCTTACTTGGTAAATTCATTGTAGTCATTCCCAACTGCTTTCATATTCTTAGAGTTCCTCTCTCTGTTAATGCTGCATAAAACTATTAGTGAAGGAATTTTACAACTGAAGTTATTGCACTGGTAGCAAATTTGACAGAATATATGCCCATAAAAGTGGAGAATGTTTTGAAATTATTTATCATATCAACAAACAAAGTAACAGCAGCACCAGGTGCTATGTATCAACTTTTTGGAAATTGAGATCTAGCTAAAGTGTAAGTCTGTATTCTGGCTATTATTTAGGAGGTCTCTTTGAATTCTGTGAGTTGTGGAAGGAATCTTGTTGAATGTTTTTCTTCCGAGTTATTTTTCCAATCTAATTTTAACAGGACATTTGCTGTGTCCCAGACAATAGCATCTAAACTAATAAAAGTCTGCTTTAAGGAACTAAACTAAGATCAGCTCTAACTCAGCAGACAATTTTTTAATACATTTCTACTTATCAGGAGCAGTTGTTATGGCGCAGGTTTGCATCATTCAGAATCCTGAAAAGCCCATGTGCTGTATTTTCTTCCTGATTGAATTGACTGAATGCACCTCTGCTTCATGGCGTGAAAGAGCTTAAATAAAGAGAAGACCCCAATGACTGAATGCTTTTATTTGTATGACGGTGGCTCATTGTGTCGAGATAAAAGCCAGGGAATCTTACAAAACCGCTCAGTGCGGTCTGCAGCATCTCTGCCTCTGTGCTGCTTCCCTGCAGACTGAAGGAGTGACACACAGCAGGGATGGAGAGGCCATTTTGTCTTTTTAGAAAGGCACTTTAGCAGCTGCCACTTTGAGTGCTTTTATCATTATACGCCACTACAGTCTGGCCATTTGTTCTGACCTTGGGAAATGGTTTTAAAGGTCTAACAGAGTGTGCATCTGAGTTGGAGAGAAATTGCCCGGATTGAGATGTTTCACGGGAGTATGCAGTGAGCAGCCTCTGTGGGTCAGGTGGAGACAGATCAGACTTAGTGTGGGGCTGGAGGGAGGGTGGAAGCTATTTGTGGGACGGGGGCACAATCCATTTTGTTTGTTCACACTCCAGTAGAGCCAGATCAGAACAATTGATACATTAGGACTGGTTTTAGAGCGCAAATATGGCAGCCTCAGAGAGAGAGAGAGAGAGAAGAGGGAGAGGACGACTGTAGATTGCAAAGAAGTGCTCGAGAGTAAATTTACCTCATGGGCCATTGCACAGGGTGCAGTCTGAAACTATGATAAGAAAGGAATTGCTTTTTTCTCCAAGTTATCAATATTATTCGGTCCCTGTTGCTTGCCATCTTATTTTGGCAGCAGGGAATCTTTTGTTACAGCGAATTTTGAGTGGAAATTTGATATATATAAAAACGAGCTTTTGTAGGGAGAGTGATGCCTTTCTCAATTTGAATTGTCCCGGCATGCTGTAAAATCAAGATCTTCCAAACCTGAACATGTCATCTACTCCTTCACTGACAAAGGAAATAAATGTAAAAAATATATTGTTTCTAAATGAAAATGCTATTGTTTTGTAGCCCAGAAGAGAGAGTCACAGCATGTGTACTTATCAGACAAGTCTGGTTCTTTCTGGCTCTGTACAGAGAAAAAGGGACAGCTGTTATTTCCCATTCAGCACCGGGATCTTCGGCTTTAAAATGTTAAATTAATTAAATCTGCTGCTTCGCCGGTGATGGCTGGATGAGGTTTAGTGCATCAAAACAAGATTTTGGTAAACCACTATTCTGGCTGTCCTAATATTTTTTTTCCATTTTTACTGGTTAGATTGTTGAAATGATCCGTTACACTATGAATATTACTGAATTTCTGCTGCATGACATGCGCAACATATCCACAATCTTATCCATATTTCATTGATTAAAAAATATGTGATAGAAGCACTTTTAATTAGGGGCATCTACTAAAATACTACTTTAATACTAGTATACTAGTATTCAATCAAGAGAGTTAATGACTCCATCCATCCATCCATCCATCCGTCCGTCCTTTATTTAATCGGGTCACAGGGGCAGCAGCTGAAGCACAGAATCCCGGAATACCCACTCCCTAACCACTTGGGCTAGATCCTCCAGGGGAATCCTGAGGCATTCCCTAGCGAGCTTAGAAGCATACTCCCTCAAGCATGTCCTGTGTACCACTTTAGCCCCTTTGAAACAGGCGATGAAAAACTACATTTTCCAGACCTCATCTGTATTACTTTTGAGTCTAAAAGCAAACATGTGGCCTCTGTGCAGATGTTAATGGATGGAGAACCTCTACCCCAGTTGCAAGTCTTTTAAAGCATCTAGCATATTTTCCTCCAACATTCCCCTATTTTTAGCCCAGTCCCATACACTCTGCCCAGCTTTTGTGTCCCTGTAAAAACATCTCCAAAGGATGATACTGTCACTTCGTTGTTTCACAACCAGAAAGGGTTTATTGCCAAATTTTGAGCAGATAACAACATTAGGAAATTGCTGCAGTACTTTGTGCAAACACACGATAAGAAAAACACCTTTTAGAATGCAATAAATAAAAATTAAATGTGACAAACAGATTGCTATATCCTGATGAAGACCAGGATGCGGGAGCACATTACACCGGTCTTAGAATCACTGCATTGGCTCCCTCTATGTTTTAGGATCTTCTAATGGACTTTAAGTGTTCTAATGGTCTTGGGCTTTCTTATCTTTCTGAAATGCTTTTACCACCTTATTCTCATTTTCTATTGTCTATTTTAATATTTTAAATTCTTATTTTAATTGTCCTTCCAATGTTTCCTCTGTTGGAGCCCTTTGCATTGGGGGCGGTGGTAGGCTGTGGCTGCCTGGGTGCTCTCTTGGCAGTACCTGGGTGGAGGTGAGGGTACCATCCCTCCCTCCTTTGGGCGCCTTGGGTCAGTGCCTTGGCTGCTGCCGATGCAGATGGCTCCCATGGTGGCGATTCCTTGCTCATCTGTACTCACTTGTTACTTTTGTTTACTGTTGCTTTTTTATTTGTGTGTGTGCGTGGGAGATGGGTTGGATTGGGGTTTGGGTGTTTGGTGTTTATTGTCAATGCACCATCATAGAGATGGTGCTGCACTGGATTTAAGTCTCTGCCTTGACAGTGCAAGAAGCGCAGGTGAACGTATTGCTACAAGGAGCATGCTCCAGAATATAAGTATTTCACAAAGTATTTGTTAGAAGTAAAAATTTGTAAAAAAAAAAACACATAGCATGTGTGCCTTTTTGAATACTGTATGTGAGTTTGGCTCCACCCCTAAAATATTTGAGTGCATGTGATAATCAATGCAACCCCCCCCCCAAAAAAAAAAAAAACAGGCGCAGAGAACACAACACAGAGTCATGTGGTTGATTCAGAGCACGTGGTGGGATCAATGTTAAGATTATTGTTCATTAGTACAACAGTGTAGAGGAAGAAACTGTTCTTATGGTAAGAGATTCTGGTATAAATGGATCAGAGCTTCCTGCCTGAGGAGAGCAGGTTAAAAAGGATGAGAACGGTCAGCTGCATGCCCCAGTGTCCTGGAGGTTTACAGGTCCTGTAGAGCTGGGAGTCTGCAGCCAATCCCCTACTCACCAGAACGCACAACATTCTGCAGTCTCTGTTTGTCCCTGATGGTGGCTTCAGCGTACCAAACGATGATGGAGGAGGAGAGGATGGACTTGATGATTGCAGTGTGGAACTGCATCATTGTCCATGTTTGCAGGTCGAATTTCTTCAGCTGCCTCAAGAAGTACTTCTTCTGCTGAGCCTTCTTTATCACTAGGGGTGACATGTTCAGGGTTATGGGCCAAACTTTTTATATTGCTTTTTATAACCTTCCTTTAAACTTCTCTATAATTTTAAAACCAGAGCCTGTGTGCTTATTTCTTGGTGTTCATAATGAAATCCTAAATGAAATTCTCAATCTACAAAGATTATATTGAGACATTCCTTAGTCATAAACAAAATTGCTTTTGAGAGTACAAACTTTTATCTAACATTCCAAAATGACAACATCTCAAATTGTATGCTTTTATTGAGAGTTATTCACTGTACTTACTGTTGTGAATTTGTCTTTTCAAAGTCTGCTGGTGTTTTTGTGTTTACACCAGCAGTTAGCAAAACTGGCACCTTCAATTCCAATGGAAGCGTGGGAAAGAACCATTTATTTAATTTCCCATATTTGCTTCTCTTTCTCTTGGGGCAATATTAATCTTATTCCACTTCAGACCTGCCAAACAGCCAGAGTCAAAGCTGCCTGCTTTTTCTCTGTTTTTTTATTTTCTATTTTTTGCATGTCTCTAAGTAACACTCAAAATAAAAGCCACTTAATCCATCTTCTCCTGCATAAGGCCCCTTTTTCCAGGCAGCAATGATGGTAATGTACATAAGTCTGCAGCATCGAGTCAGTCTCGAATACAAAAAACATCTATCTTTATCATTCTCTGGGTACAATTGATCCGCAGCACTCTGGAAAACATTTATTATAAAAAGTCTCATTTTTTAAGCGGCCTATTTAAAGTAGAAGCAGCAATAAATCAACCTGAATCAGAGCGAATCAGAGCATGCACTATCACTGGAATCCATTATTCCTATTATATCAGCTCTAAGTGGACATAACAGCTTAATCCAGTATCGATCTGTTCGTGTACGTTGGTCATCCGATTCAATCCAGCCTTGATAAGCAGGATGCTAACTGACAAGGTTTGCATCTGCTCTTTCTTAAAAAAATCACAGGGTACAATGATGTGTTTGACTTCCTGCTCATCAGAAAGCAACACATGTGTGAGGGAGTGTGCATGTGCAGGCATATGTGTGTGTGAGGTCTAATCCCAGCCAATACTCCATTTAATACCAAAGAACTTCAGCGAGCTGGCAGCTCTGCTAATGAAGTGAGCAAGAGTCTGTTCTGATGGTTTACTCTCTCTCTCTGTCCGACACACACACAACACATACAGGCATAAATTATTCAAGTGTCGTTAAAATAAATAATGAAGCTGATTGCAGCATTTTGGATGTGGGCGGGGGGTTAAATTATGCATGTGCTCAATATTTGTAAGTGTAATAGGAAGTAAGAGAGGAGGTTCTTAAACTGTGAGGGAAATATATCCACCACCCACGGCGTTTAGCCAGATTTAATTTAAAAGGAAAAAAAAAACAACTCGAGTCAAATATCAAAGTTAATGTGGCAGAATTAGAGGGTTATAATAATATTCCTTTGCAAAGGGTTTCTGAAGCGCAGCTAGGATTTTATTAGATTTGATGGTGTGATCTCCATCTGTCCAAGTGGGGCTGAAATGAAGGCTAAATCCCATTTTAATAGCTCTTTTACTCTTTGGCCCGTGTCTTACATTTAGGGAATTCACAAAAAGACAGCGAGTATCTGAACTTTTTTCTGATGATAGAGGGAGGGCTATCTGGCAACACAAATGGATATTTTTAGAGCACTATTCAACAGAGTACTATGAAGACAAAAAGTATAACACAAAAAAGAGACCGTCTGTATTTGCTCTGTCTGTTCACCATGAATCATAACTATATGGATTAGGGGTGGAGCCGAACCCGAATACGGTATACGGAAAGGCACAAATAACGTGCTTTTTATGAATATATTTTAAACAAATGCTTTATGAAATATTTGTGTTCGAGAGCAAAAAACATTTCTAGTGTTGAAGCCACCCATGAAATGAGTCAATGGGAAGAAATGTTTGCCTGCACTTCTCGCATTCTTGTGCTGCACGATCATGAAAGTCAAGACAGACACCGCACTCCATGCAATGCCGTCTCTATGATGGTGTGCGGACAATAACCACCAAACACTGACAACAACATAACTCAAAGGATAACTAAGGAGCACAGAGTTTTAAATCTAAATAGAGATTTAAAGAAAAACACTAACAATAGAACCTAACCAAACTTAACCAATTACAACAAAAGGGTGGTATTAAGTTTGTTTATTTGTACGGTTTCTGGATTGGTTAAAAAGAGCAATATTTTATGTTTTCTATGTTAATGTATTTTGTCCATGTATTATTTTCTAACAATAAGCTGGCAATTTAAACTTATATTCTGGTCTTTGGTCTTTTACTTCACTGAAATCCAAATTTGCTCCAGTAGTCGAACTTAGCTGAACCCTTCTGGTCCGAACCTTAGTGTTACACACTACTTATTGATGTTACCCTGTAATCACCTCCATAAGAGTCTTACACTTGCAGGAGCTGTCAGAGCGAAGCACACAATGCTAGAGGTTTATAGGCTTTAAAGGTCAGACTTGAACCAAACAGCATGTCTTTTACAAGTGCTATTACAACAATAGCGGTAAATATGGTCTTATGAACCATATACGATACTGCTGCTGTCATTTTTCTGTTATCTGAATATTAACCATCTAATAATCTCCTGTGGCCCCCATGTCTGTTTTTCTTCTTTGGCACTTTATCCGGTCTGTGGTCTTTTCTCTGCCCCCTAGCGTAATTCTCCAGTACTACATGCAAAGCAAGTACAACATGCAGCTAGCTTCTTATGGCAACACAAGGTTAAAAAACAAGTATATTTTTAATTTTAGAGCATCAAGAATATCTACACCGTTTTGACTAGAATGCTTATCATTTTAATTGTTTTCCTTGCGTTTACCTCTGCCTGGAAAAAAAAATAACATGAAGCAGTCCATATGACAATAGGTTATTAATTATTTTCTTATAAAATAACTTGATTATAAATGGTATTGTATGGAAAAAAATACCATAATACCGATATGTTTAAAAAAGTACTGTGATATAAAAACTTTGCCATACTGACCAGCCCTGATGGATACATAACTGAAGTATTGAGATGAGACAGAGTTACACACGAGCAGAGGGCTATTGCACAAAAGTAGGATGAAGACATCCAAGATGAATGACTGAGCCTAGCTCGTTTAATCGAAAACAAAGATTAAAGATTGCGCAAAGACTAAGCCAGGATGAGCAGACACGGATTTATCAAACCAGGTGTAACCTATCTTGGATAAGTGCACACTCCCGCTCCCTCAACTAGAGAGCCAGCGATGATCACAGATTCACCGATTCACCACGGAAACTATAAAGCTTTTTTTTTTTTTACCATGTCGGAGGCAGAAAGCCTCATGAAGGCTTATGTGGGGGTAAAATAAATAAGTAAAAAAAAAGACATCATTTCAACAGAGAAAAATCTAAAAGAAAAGACATGGCAAGAGATTGCTGATCTTCTGAATACTTCAGAAGTGCACAATTAAACACTCACTGCGTGGATGAAACATCACAATTAAAATCCAAATAATTGACATGTCAGTTGTACTATTATAATTAATCAGTTAAATTTGTAGTTGAACTGGACTGTGGAAATTAGTGAAAATGTGTACATGTAACTCAGACTATAACCGTTTGATAAATAGATGGTAAATGGAGTGAATTTTCTAGGCATGTTGACCACTCAAAGCGCTTTACACTGGAGCCACATTCACCCATTCTCACTCACAAACACCACATTCATACACCAATACAATTATCAGTAGGCAGTTTGGGGTTAAGTGCCCTGCCCAGGGGCACAACAACATGTGACTGGAGGAAGCTGGGATCTAACCTATGATCGTCCCATTGCAAGACAACTACTCAACCTACTGAGCCACGGTCACCCCAGAACATGAATAGATAGAAATATTAAGAAAATTACTTTAATTCATATATAACCTTTCAAAGGACATGTCAGCAAGTCAAAATCATATTAATCATATTAAAGTATAATTTGGTTTCTTCAGGTGCTCAAACATTGTTGCTACTGTTTTAGCAATGATCCTAGCAATGGTAACCTGCCCTTTCTAGGATCACTGTTTTATATTATTTTAGTTCATATGCATGCTTTAGATTCCAGTTAAACATATCCTGCAGTGGCTGAGGATATTGTGAAATTTAATTTAAATTGATTTTGCCTCTTATGTTTGTGCTGTATACTGTATTTGTACATACTTGCAAGAAGGCCACTGCAGCCATTCATTTGTCTATTCCTTTGATTAGGACTGATTTGTCCAGCATTTATTTCAGTGTGCAGACTTGTGGTGTGTATTATATTCATGATAAATTTATGTGACTGGTTCTTTCTGCTAAAAATATGCGTTTTGTTACTTATTCTTTTTCAAGTCCTGATACTTCTGACAATGTGATGCAGGTGTACGAAAACTACAATTGCACAAAATGCTCCACAGACCTCATTTTAACAACTCTCATCATCATGATGAAGATGGGATCGCACTGTGGGATTTCAGCCGTCAAATTTTTTTCTTTTGTCAGAAAAAGAATCGTGATGAAAAACGGTGCACATGCATGTGATTTGCCGTTCTCTCACCTACCGTGTCATGTGACTCCACTCCCCCACCGCTAGCTTAGAGCTCATTGGTACCAAAACCAGCCCATAGGTTATATTATGACTTTATTCTACAAAATTTATGACTTTTTTTTTTTATCAAAGTCTGCAGGTTTTTTTTCTGTGTGGCCCTAATACTAATACTATATATGTATATATATATATATAGGGCCTTGTAGTCTATGGAAAACTACAATCTCACAAAAAAACAATCATTTATGCAAAAAGATGAAAATGAATGATCACAGAATTTTGAATAATGTGATCATTTGTGATAGGCAGTGGAATAATTATTGGTTCCAGTTACGGGTGACTTTTGACTGAGATAAGGAATAGGATTAAATAAATCCTGGATATTAGCCTGGGTTGGAGCAGGCTAGCTTCACAGAATATATATCCATGGTAACTAATACCATAACATATGCTTCTGCCCTCTATCCTGTTTTTGTGCAACTGGATAACGGATTGGTTGAGCTAAGACAACCAAGATACCTTGGCTTAATCATTTATCCTACTTTGCTGTAATAGGCCCCAGATGTCATTGTTTGTTCAGATAGATATGTGCTCTCAGATCAGTGAGATTTGAACACTGCATGTTCAAGTTGTTGACACATATATTATATCATATTCCCCCAAAAGTCTTTCATTTTACCACAGGTAAGAAAACAGCTTCAATAAGTTGCAAGTTTATCCAACGGTTCTTGTAGTTATATTTGTGAATTCTCAAACATATGGAAAGTACTGCATCCATCCATCCATTTTCTTTACTGCTTAATCCTTAATGGGTCACGGGGGTGCTGGTGCCTATCTCCAGCTGTCAACGGGCGAGAGGCGGGGTACACCCTGGACAGGTCGCCAGTCCATCACAGGGCAGGACAAACAACCATGCAAACACTCACACCTAAGGACAATTTGGTGACATCAATTAACCTGAAATTCATGTTTTTGGACTGTGGGAGGAAGCTGGAGTACCTGGAGGGAACCCACGTATGCACGGGGAGAACATGCAAACTCCATGCAGAAAGGCCCTGGGCTGGGATATGAACCCACAACCTTCTTGCTGCAAGGCAACAGTGCTAACCACTGCGCCACCGTGCAGCCCGAAAGTACTGCATAACATATAAAACTAAACATGGCAATGATAGTGAAATATTTTTAACGGAGACATTTTTTGTTTAAGGTTTATTGCCAATGATATCAGATGTAAAGCATTGGAGCACAACAAAGTAGAAAATTCTGATGTTTAACTGCTTGTGCAAATCTTTTTTTAAATGGAGATATTACCACCATTTCTTAGTATAATTTCAATGTGTGCTTTTTTCTTTTTCCTTTTTTCACATCTATATCTATCTTTCTCTATATTTTTATAGAGAAACAGATCCCTTAGCTCTTAGAAGTAATTTCCAAAACACTGTTGTAAAATTAAAGTTCCTATGAGAACGTATTTCAACAAAATTTTAGATATCATTTTCTTCCTTCAACTTAACTTCCCATTAATATACTTTGACACAGTACTCTTGGGACCTTGAAAGATATTTCATAGCCAACCCTTCTTATGGAGGGTGTCAGCTACCATGACAGTAAATCCTGCCTTTGACTGTGGACTGTAACATCATATTTCTTTACTGGTAATGGTGATCCTAGGTTGCCTTGTTTTATTAGAATAGAAAAGGTTCATTTAATTGGCTGCAAGCGATGGTTAAGCCATCTTAATTATGTGTGTGACCAATTAATGTATTATGTTTCAAGTTTTCTTCCTGCCTCTCACTTTTCATTGCCACATGCTTGGAAAACGCCATTACAACAGTGTTGATCTTGTATACAGAGCTGCAATGAAACTGATTTCATTTTCTCAGCTTAAACTTTTCCTATAATGAATTGAATCTTCCTCAGGTTCACTTTGCCATATTCATGTAACATTAGATTTTCATTGGAAAATGCCGACAGTCATACAAAATGCCCCCTGAATGTATAACAGGACTCACACACGGAAGCACACCCACATACACAGGTTAGTCGTCAGTAATGGCCTTCTGCCTCCCTCCTCTGTCTCATCTATAAATAGGCTGAAGCAGAGCGTGAAATGAAAAGCAGGAGAACAGCATGAAATGGGACTAAAGTTGGGAAAATGAACATATTTATCCCTTTGTTTTTGAAGGCCGGGAAAATAATGGTGCAATTTTTTTCCTTTTACATAAAGCCATGCAATCTTCACAAACACTGCCAATGTTATGCCTACTTTTACAGCCTAAAATAAAAAAGGATCATTGTTGGTGGTCCGAGCAGCAGTCTGTTGTTCTCTTATGCAGATGAGACTACAACTGGAATTATCTGTTTCAGCAAATACGAGGCTGACATATTTTACTCATCAGCTGGAGCTCAGGGAGCTGCGCTTTAGTTAAACTTGCTCTCTGTAACAATTTATTATAGGAATTCTGTAATGTTTGAGGTCAAAGTGGAACACACATTATAAATATAATTTGTTCTGTTCTAGAGGGTAACATCAGCATCCGTTTCATAGGTCAGTTTATTATTTTAATATGCTGTAATAACAGTCAACAAATATATAGTAGATATAGTCACATACTTTCTGCTTAAAAGCCAGTTAAAGTCTATTCCGAAATCAACCTATTTTGGGGTTCTCGTAAAAAAGGACAAAGAAAAAGTAAAGCTGCCTGTCAAACTCAACCATGTATAGTGCTGTCTTAAACGATTGTGAAGGAGACATACTAGGAAAAATCTAAACTGAAGTACAAACCACAGGACTTAGGTTTTAAAATACTAAGGTTTTGTCGGGATTGTGGGCTGTTTCTGCTCACCTAACATCACCATCACAGGCATCATCCAGATGGTGCGCTGCATGCTCTTGCAGGTGTGCTTCAGCTTTGTCATCAAGGCTCGTTACATGCTCAATATGAGAAGCTGGCTGCCAGTCGCTTATTGCCTGAGTGTTAACCCGTGTGGTAATCTTTGAAATTCGACAAATATTTGCTCCTTAAAACGGTTTCTATTGTGGTGAAATAAGGAAAGACAAGTATTTAAAAATTCTGCCCCTCAGGGAGGCATTACTTTTAAAATAGCTTAATTTCACAGGAACTCATTTCTGAGTTTGAACAAACTGCATAATGCTACATATAAAAATGTGATGAAAACAAAACCGTCTGTGCAATAAACTATTTTTCATATGTAGCACTTATGCCACAGCTTTGTTTTAGTTTTTTTCTGCACTGTAAAGGTTGGTTCAACTGAATGCATTTCGGCCGTCTCAAAGGACTGCTCCATGCCACGCTGCAGCTCCGCTGAGCTCTGTGTCTCACACTGAATATACTACATAGGCCCTACTTATTTTTTCAAAGTAACAAAGAAAAAATATATTCTTTCTATTAATTTTGTCTTTTAAACAGCAGCATTCAGCATTTTTTAGAACTAGATATTTTGCTTAAAAGGTTTTGGATATCCAGTTTCAGTTTTAACATCTTGTACATTTTTTAATTTTCCCTTTTTCTCAACAGTATACTTCAGGCAAAATAAGGTAACACGTTTGACAGTCTCTTCTTGAAGACCTGAAGAGGTTTTTAGATATTTCAGTAATATGCTACAATTTTTTTGTCTGTGCTAGAAATACAGCAACTTATGTAGCACCAGTGCTATAGAGCTAAAAATGTCAATCTTTAATATATATGTCAAACTATGACACATATTTTTTAAACTTGATTATTTGAATTTGGATATTTACTTTTGATTTGTAAAAAAAAATTCTACATTCAGTTCCGAAAATAATGTTTTAATATTCACCTTCCAATCCATTGTTTCTAAGTGTACTCGCTCTTTCACAGTACGACTATCTGCTAATTAAATTATAATTATCATCTATCAACTATTGCCTAAATAACTATCAACTATCAGTCCCTGCTTTTGACTATTGGCCTCGTAATCAACATTTCTAAGCTTCTTGGCAGGCATCGGTTTCCTTTTCCATGTCTGACAACCTTCAAGCATTACGTTCCTATGTGTCCCGTACTTAATTTCTATGCTAAGCCTGCCAGCCCTTTGTGCTTAGTCCTCACTCCCTGGATCCATCCCTGCGAGTGTTCCAAAACCCAGCAGGAAGCTCCAGCAGACACCCCAGACTCCTAGCTCTCTCTCTCTGACATTCGATCAAACAACTGTCAAGTAAGCCCCACCGAGTACATTCAAACTTTCTCAATCATATCAAGAATCTCTCTCATTTCTGGACTTCCCTTCCTGCAGTTCTTCAGGTCTCAATTTGCCTGTGCAGTGTTCCTGTTTCCTACAATCCTCTTCATTCTCATCATTGTTTCAATTAAAACGTTTTATTTTTTTAACTGTTCTCCCCAGTGGTGTTCTATGTGTGGGTCAGGAAGCTTATCACAAACATGACAATAATTAAATTAAAAAATAATTAAAATTTGGCTCACGTATATACATTATAAACTTGTTAGACTTTTGATGAGCAGGTGAAAATACATTATTTAGTTGTACCCAAACAACACATTTCTGAACTTCAGAGTAAAACTTGGGTAAATTTAAACCAAAAGTGATAATTGAGTTGAAAAGTGTTTTCTATACAAGCACTATCAAAAATGATTGCAGCATAGCACCTCTGCAGTTCTTTAAGAAACGTTTACATTAAACTCCTCTCTAGCCACTAGGTTAGTAGGATTGAATACAAATATAAATCAATACATTATTTAATAGAACTGTAGAAGAAATAGAGGCTGCACGGTGGCGCAGTGGTTAGCACTGTTGCCTTGCAGCAAGAAGGTTGTGGGTTCATATCCCAGCCCAGGGCCTTTCTCCGGCTTCCTCCCACAGTCCAAAAACATGAATGTCAGGTTAATTGATGTCACCAAATTGTCCTTAGGTGTGAGTGTGTGCATGGTTGTTTGTCCTGTTTGTCCTGCCCTGTGATGGACTGGCAACCTGTCCAGGGTGTACCCCGCCTCTTGCCCATTGACAGCTGGAGATAGGCACCAGCACCCCCCGTGACCCATTAAGGATTAAGCGGTAAAGAAAATGGATGGATGGATGTAGAAGAAATAACTGGTGCTTTTCTGTTGTCATTAATAATCTTAATCGTATCAATGATCATTATCATTTATACGGTTTGACACTTTAAAATGCATCAAATAAATGTTCTGCATCTTTAAGAGCAATGCTCTGGATCAGACATGTCAACCTCAAGGCCATTTGGTGACCATTTAAAATTTAGAGGACCCAATAAAATGAACCTTTAAGTTATATTTTTGTGCACCTAAATACAATCTTATCAGTAAAATCAAATCAGTGTTTATTTGAACAGTCCTAAACCATGTCATGATAAGGTATTCAGTATTATTTAATTTCAAGTAGTACAGAATACGGAGACAGATTCTTTTTCTAATATTTTAACAGTTTGTCATAGTTTTATCAATACTTTTTGCCACAACTGGTCCTTTAAGAATATTGAGCTGCTTGAAGTAGCCCAAAAACGAAATTCTCGATATGGATGGTGAAATGTCTGCATTGAGCATGGTGTTTGTCTGGATGTGGGAGGTAGGATATAAACTACAAAACTATTCTTGCTGAGTGAGAAGCTAACAATTAGCAACTCTAAAACATGGTAGAACATGTTTAGTAATTTAGGGTCCTATCTTGTTTTTACTGTACATTTTGCCACTTGGTAAAATTATTGATTGTTTTAAGGATGTATCGTATCATTTCTATGCCGATGATATTCAGTTGTAGTGTTCTTTTCATGATGCTGAGTTCCACCGCTTGTCGTTGTTCTTAGAATGTGTGTCCTCCATCAAAGACTGGCTGGCCTCAAACTACTTACAGTTAAATTCGAACAAAACTGAAAGGCTGATATTTGCTCCAGACCACAAGATCCTACTGATCAAACAGCACCTGGGCTCTCTTGGCTCCTCTGTCAAATCAAGCCTCAGAAATCTGTGTTTGACCAGGCCATGTCTTTGGAGACGCACTCTAAACAGCTCGTCCGTAACTTCTTCTATCACCTTAGGAACATCGCAAAAGTCCGCAAAATGTTGTCAAAAAAGGACCTGGAAATGATACAGTAAGTCATGCTTTTATATCAACAAGACTTGATTACTGGAAATCTGTTTTTACCTGCTTGAATAAGTCTGCACTGAACAAACTTCAAATTGTTCAAAATTCTGCAGCTCGACTCTTAACAGGTGCCCCTCGAAGGTCTCATATCACACCAGTTTTGTCGGCTCTTCACTGGCTCCCAGTAAAATTCAGAATTGATTTTAAGATTTTAGTGCTGACGTTCAGAGCCTTAAATGGCCAGGCCCCACAGTACATCCTGGACCTTTTGAGCCCATACTCTTCTGGTCACACTCTCCGGTCCTCTGGCCAAAACCTGCTTGCGGTCCCCAAAACTCATAAGACTCGAGGGGACCTATCCTTTCAGTCTGTTGCCCCCAAACTTTGGAATGTCCTGGGTTTGTCCCTGTGTCTGTCAGACTCTTTTAAAAAAGATTTGAAGACGTGTTTATTAAAGAAAGCTTTTGGTTGATTGGGTTCACACAAACGTCACTTTAAATCTTATATATGTAAATATAATTTTATATTGCTTTGTTTTTACCTACCGTCTTGTACAGCACTTTGTGATTTTTATCTGTGAAAAGCGCTTTATAAATAAACTTTACTTACTTACTTACTTACTAGGAGATAACACATTAACGCATTTTTAAATTTTTTTACCTACGGAAGAGTAGCTGAAGAAGAAATAGTTGGATTTTGATTTTGGAACACCACTACCCTTGGTTAGAGATATGTTCAGTCACTTTGAGCACAGTTACTTCTTAGCTACAGACTTAAATCTAAGACCTGAATTTAAGCATATTACTAAGGGGAGGAAAAGGAACAAATAAAGTTTACCTCAGTAACGAAGAGGGAAGAGCACAGTGCCAAAACCCTGTCCGACTGGCAGGTGTGTGGCGTACAGAAGCTTGCTCAGTATAGGTCGGGTTCGAGACTCAGTGTGAGGCAGGTAACACCCCTGTTGCGTTGCAGTCCGGTCTTGTTTGGGAATGCACCCTAAAATGAGTGGTAAAATCCATCTAAGGCTAAATACCGGCATTATTTTTGGTTTTACATTGCACTTTTCAGATTTTAGTGCACAAAGAAGATATAAAAGTTGTTACTTAGCCAAGCAGGGGACCGAAACTTGCATGTCCTTACGCTTAATGAGAAAGCCCCCATACCGTGCTGTTTCTCCCCACCTAGTGCTGCACTGAACAGTAATACACTAAAAATAGTGAAGGGAAGAATTTTCTTACACTGACATAATTCCTTCATTCCAGATAACACACAAAAATGTATAAAAATACCAGTAAGTGAGCTTTGTTGTCTATTTGAAAGCAATTTGTTTGTTCAAAGGTTCTTGGAATCCTCCTGGATTTTAAAAGCCTCCAAATATTCTCCCGGTCTCTGTAGCCAAATAGCTCAAAATAAGTCAAATAAAATAAATAGAGTAAGTCTAAGTGCAAAACAGCCCATAACCACTTGCTACTACCACCACCCAGTTTTGCAGTGTTTAATGACCAACAGACTCAATCTTGGTAGGCTATAAAACATTTCCCCAGAAAATGTTGTGCTCTTATATGTTTGCAGCTGCAAATTTCAGACGAGCAGGAAGGCACAGATTTTTTTTCTTTCTGAACCATCTCATTGCATATGGTGTTTTCTTTTGAAATTATTAAACAATAATTTCCATTGTTGTTTTTTTTGTCACAGTCTAAAGGATTGAAATATTTTCACCCTGGGACATTTTAATTTACCTAATCAATCAGCTCTACTGTCCCTCTGAATGCACCATGGGGATACTAAACCACCAAGGTTACCAGAGCATTGATCTCAGCCAACATACTGTGTGTTTGAGCATTCGATTGCTGGAAAAACAAATAGCATACAAGAGTTTACTCTGAAAACTACTCATCTGCATCCGACACGCATACAGACACAATGTACACAGACATCATAAGAGGTGTGTGTGTTTGCATGACGAAGGGTGTGTTTGGACACAATTAAAACGTCCTCTTGGCGGTGACTGCCAATGCATCACCCTGATGACAGTGGACAGGCTGTTTGCTTTAGCCGGCGCTGATATTGAGCTTAATGATGTTGTCCTTCATTGTGGCTGCTGTGGCTGACCTGCCCATCACCGAAGCGTGGCAGCGGGGTTTCAGCTGAGTGGAGGAGGTTTGCATGTGTGTGTACGTGTCTCTGTGTGTGCACAGGCAAACAGATTGAACCTCCTGTTTAATAACAAAGTGTGAAGATGCAGGCAGGGATTTGTGTAACAGAGAATCAACAAATGCATCATGGCATGTTGGTTGGACACATCCTTGACACTTGATATGTCATTGTTTCTGTGGTTCAATTCGATTACCAGTCATCAGACTAGACTAAGCTTAAATAGTGAAAACAACAATACAGGACATTAAATATCATTAAAGATTATTTTATTTATATCAAGATATGACCCGATGGACTGGCGAACTGTCCAGGGTGTACCCCGCCTCTTGCCCGTTGATAGCTGGACATAGGCAGCAGCCCCCCCGCGACCCCTTGAGGATTAAGCGGTTCAGAAAATGGATGGATGGAAGATATGACCCACATTTCATAGAGGATTTTATGATGAGCAAGTTAATATATCAAGATGTGTAGCAGCTTCGTTTACAGTGCCTGTCCAATGTATTTATATTCCTTGAACTTATTATGACAACGTTTTTCAAAGTTTTTTGTTTGGGTAACATGTGATTGACCAACACAAACTATCGCAAAATGGTGAAGGATGAAAAGGAGGTTATTGTTAAAAAATAAAAATAATAATAAACATATTATATATTATATATTAATTAGCTTGCTATAGTCTCATATCCAATGTTTAAATAGAAATGATGTACTACAAATTGCCTTCAGAATTCAATCTATTTTAACAGTCTATAAATCTAGCTGCCCTGTAAAAGCCTCAATGGCTTGTTAGAGAACATCAATAAAAACTAGAGATTAATGAAGACATAATGGACACCATCATCTCAAAATGATGAGTGTTGGTATTTCCTGTAACCGTAAAAAGGGTTGCAATATCGAAAGAAGGCTGTAAGACTTCATGTTTGGACAATTGCCATACAGGGAAGATAAGGTGCTCTGGTCAGATGAACCCAAAAATAACTTTTTGGGCTACATGTAAGAAAAAACAAAACAACAGTACACATGAACCTGAACACACCAAGCCCAAGGTAAAACATGGTGGTGGGAGCATCATGGTGGGGATGCTGTTTATCAGCAGGTATAGAGAAGCTGGTCAGACTTAGTAGAAAGAATTATGGAGCTATATATAGGACACTCCTGCAAGAACCCCTCATCCCCCCCCCCAAAAAAAATAAATAAAATAAAAATAAAATAAACAAACATACAAAAAAAAAAAAAACAGTTAAATGCTGACAAGAACTTTACACCTAGGTGGAGGTTCACCTTTCAGCAGGACAATAAACCTTAACATACAGCCAGAGCCACAATTAAATGTTTTAGACCAAAGTTTATTCATGATTTAAAATTAGCTAGTGAATGTCAAGACATACAGAGGATAACAATTTGTGCTAAGACCTAAAAATAGAAGTTTGGTTTGACTGATTTTGACCTATTCTGCAAAGAACAAAGGACAAAAAAAAATCTCTTTCTGTACAATTATGGTGAAGACATAGCATAAAAAACTTGGAGCTGTAATTGCAGAGAAAGAAGATTTTACTAAGCAACACACCTGTGACTCTTTCATTCCACTTCACTTTTTTGCCCTACTTAGTTTTGCTTTGAATCCTTTTGAAAGGACTACATTGTATATGACCACAACGGTCAGACAGTTTGTTAGACTATTAGCTGGGATTAGCTGGGTCTTTGTTGGGAATCACTATAAATGCTCATGTCATGATTTTTCTATGAACTTCATTTAAGGTTTTGAAAGAACTAAGCATACCCACCACTAGTTTTACAACAATCTTTTTTCATGCTAATCGCTTGTGACATTTTCAGCAAGGCACCTTTAAGAACTCTTATTTTTGCTTGTGATTTCTAATAGCCTTTTCCCTTGGCAGTTGATTGCATTTCTTAAATATTAGGAATATCTTGTTGCAAGGCAAAAACAATCTTAAAAGAATCCAATTATAATAAACAGAATAGAGAAGTGGTTCATAAACATTGAAGCCTTTATCTGCAGGGAAAACTTCACAGCTCAAGAACTGTGAATGTCATGCTTGTAAAGCAATTTTGATCACATATTACTCCATACATATGGGATTTAAATGTAACAACCGAACCAGAGAAAAGGTCAATGTTTCAGCTGAGTTCCACTCACTCTTGTGAACATTTGATGTGCCACCAGGATGGCAAATCATTCTCATAACCCAAATGTGGCAAGACATATAACTGCCACATTTTCTAAAATGGGGTTCCAGACAAAAATACCAAAATATGAAACAGAAGATGTTAAAACAATACAGCTTTCAGTAAACATTTGGACAGTTTGTAATATAAAAAAAACCCCACTAAGATGTCAGGATGCCTGAATTTGACTTCTCACAGAACAAATAGTTAAATCTGAATGAGCAGCAGACAGCGCAGTGCAAACCACTTGCCTCCTACGTTAAGTTGCATGATTCTGGCTGAATTGTAAAACAGACCGCAGTGACTTATTTAGACATGTAGACGGAAATGACAAGCTTTTCGATCGAAATCAGAAATCTTTCCTTTTCCTCTACCATTCCAGTTCCCATTTATTCCTTGCTTCTTTTTTCATATACAATGGGGAGAAAACGTTTTTGATACACTTAAGATTTTTGACGTTTTCCCACTTACAAAGCATGCAGAGGTCTATAATTTGTATCTAAGGTACTCTTCAACTGTGAGGGACAAAATCTGAACCAAAAATGCAGAAAATGATAGTGGATGATTTTTAAATAATTTCCATTTTATGCATGATATAAGTATATGACCACCTATAAACCAGTAAGTATTTAGGCTCCCTCAGACCTGTTAGTTCTTCTGTAAGAAGCTCTCTTGTTCTTCACTCACTACCTGTATTAACTGCACCTGTTTGAACTTGTTACCTGTATAAAAGACACCTGTCCACACACTCAAACAAACTCCAACCTCTCCACGATGGCCAAGACCAGAAAGTTGTGGAAGAAGTCCAAGACAACGGTCAATCTCCCTCGTCTGGAGTGCCATGCAAGTTCTCTCCTTGTGGGCATTAATGATCATGAGGACAGAACTACATGCAGGACCTGGTCAATGACCTGAATAGAGCTGGGAACACAGTCTCAAAGAAAACCATCAGTAACACACTCCGCTGTCATGGATTAAATTCCTGCAGTGCAGGCAAGGTCCTCCTGCTTAGGCCAGTGCATGTCAAGGCCCCGTCTGTAGTTTGCCAATGACCATCTGAATGATCCGGAGGAGGAATTGGAGAAAGGGGACAGGACAACTGCACCATATTGAGGGGAGGATGGATGGGGCCATGTATCGTGAGATCTTGGCCAACGATCTCCTTCCCTCAATAAGACCATTGAAGATGGGTAGATGCTGGGTCTTTCACCATGACAACGGCCCATAGCACAAAGCCAGGGCAACTAAGGAGTGGCTCTAGGAAGGATCTCAAGGTCATGGAGAGGCCTAGCCAGTCTACAGACCTGAATCCAATAGAAAATCTTTGGAGAGAGCTGAAAGTCCATGTTGCCCAGCAACAGACCCAAAACCTGAACGCTCTGGAGAAGATCTGTATGGAGGAGTGGGCCCAAAATTGCTGCTGCAATGTGTGCAAAACTGATGAGGAACTACAGAAAACATTCTATCTCTGTAATTACAGACAAAGGTCTCTGTACCAAATATTGAGTTCTGTTTGTCTGATGTATCAAATACTTATGTACTCATGCAATAAAATGGAAATTATTATTTAAAAATAATCCACTATGGTTTTCTGTATTTTTGTTTTAGATTCTGTTCCTCACAGTTGAAAAGACATCTACATGCTTTGTAAGTGGGACAACTTCAAAAATCCACAGTGTATCAAATACTTGTTGTTTCCACTGTACATGTGAGCTGAATTTATGGGTAAAGTGAGGGGCAACTGAGTGGAATCTGAATTTTAACCAAGATCTTGGCTGGAACTATGAGACAAAGAATAAATGTATAGAGTAAAACAGCCGCTGGTAAGGGTCATTTTAATTATGGGTCTTATACAAAGTTATGAACTCACATATTTATTTGCTGCTGGTAGGCAAACACAGGGTAATAGTGTCTTGAATTTGTAGAAAAACAAAACAAAACTGAGAATAATTATTTTCTGGCCAAAACAACTATAGGGCATTTTCTGCTTTACCCATTGACTCAAATTTTTGCTTACCACTTACCTTGTCACATTCACAAACGGCATTTAGAAGTTGTTTGAATTTTGGAGCAAAGAATGACAGAGATATCAAAGGTGTATTCTTTGTAGCTAAATATCAGGAACAAACCCAGATCAAGCATAGCTCATACAATGCTAAGAAAAATGACAAAAAAAAAAACAACAAAAAAAACATTTCTTCTAAGATTTTATGTAGGACATAAAATGTTTACGTTTTTTTATGTACAAAACAACAAGTTTACCAAAAGAAAGCCTATTTTCTCTAAAATAACATACCAATGAATTCTGGGTTTTCTCTGAATGAATCACACAAGTTACAGAACACTGTTCTTTAAAGAGATAAGACTGAAGTAAAACTGTTTGGCCCTAATGGAATCCACCATATTTGGAGAGAGCCAAAAAGAGCATATCAGCACAAGCATCTCATTATGACTGTTGAGCACTGCAGTGGGTGGATGATGATTTGGGATTATTTTGCAACCAAATGGCCTGGGCATCCTGGAGCCACTGAATCAACAATCTAATCTGTATCTGAAAGTCTTTAAATTAAATTAAATGTCATCTGTCAAACAGCCAAGTGGATGAAAAAATTAAATAAATAAATTCTACATTCTGCGGGTTGCACAAACATTTGAGCTCTGTCAGCAGTATCTTAAACCTTGTGCATAAGTGTGCTTTTCTTAATATAATAACATTACCTCATTATAAAAATATAATTAAAATAATAAACAAAAGTGCACTTGTGTACAAGGCAAAAATAAATGAATTTAAAAAAGTTCACACATGATTTTTAATTTACACCATGAGGACTTTTAGACAGCAACTCAAACCACTAGGCCACCACAACAATCAGAATTGAAATGCTCCGTTTTGTCTATTTAAGCCAAAAGAATGGATGCAAAGAACAATTTATTTAGAGTTTATATCAAAATAAACATTACATAAAGTTATAGCACTGGTTCATTCACACCGCAGGCTTTGTCAGCGTCAGCGACGTCAAGATTACATGTTAAGTCTATGGTGGAGGCCATTGGAGGAGCGTCACGGTCTCTGCGGCACTTTGTGAGCTTTGGCTCCGTCAACTTTTCAAGCTTTTCCTGCTTTTCAGGCTTCAAAGCTCATAAATCCAGCAGCGCAGCAGTTCAGCTAGTTGAATTTTTGACGGCCCTGAAGCGGCGCGTTAACCAATCAGAGCTTATAATTCTAGCGATGTCACTACAAGTATTTTGAATGTAGCGGGAGCAGGAAAAACCTACATTTTAAATCTAGATAACGCAGATTTAAAAAATCATAAATAACACTTACCGAAGACAGATGGACGGGTTCTCTTCGGGAGGAATAGAGAACCTATAGTTTGTGTCCTGGTAGGAGATTTAAGCTCCGATGCGGCCCAGGAGGTCGTAACATTAGGCGCGGGACAGACGGAAGTACTGCTGAAAGCGAACCTCATCCATACGTAGCTCCTGGAGCAAATGGTTAAACTCCCCAAACTCAGAACGCATCCGTAGAATAGGGTGTATCCACAAACGCCGCTTATGTTGCCGAAGTCGACGTTGTCTAGCTATATTTAGCAAATAAAGCCAAGCCACACTCTCAATACTATGTGCCATATTTCAGAATGTCCGGCAACAGAAGAAGCCCCGCCCACCTGTTGTTTTTTGCTCAGAATTGGCAGACTTTGCAAGCTTCAACATAGAAGCGTCAAAGTAGATGCTTTGTGAGCTTTGCCTAACGCTGATAAATCCTGCGGTGTGAATGCACCATTAGCAGCACTGAAGCCCCACCTCTCATGCGCATGCACAACGTGAAATGAGTATCAGCTGAGTGAAGCTGAAAAGCAGCAGCAGTGAAAAAAGATTGGCATTGAAAAAAAAAGATGAAAGTGTGAAAACTTGATTGTAAGTGAGTTAATTGTTTTAATGCATATATTTTGAGTTTCATTGACATTTTTTTCACCTTCAATTTTATTTCACATTCAATACAGAAATGTTCACTACAATTATTTCAGATTCATTTCAAATTCAAAATTAAGATTTTCAGTTACACTTTTATTTTTCAATGCTGCATTTTATTTTCGGTGCCAATATTAATTTTCAGTTTCATCTTAAGCTGGTATCGTCCTGATCCCATAGTTAGCTGATTGAAAAGCTGTTGTGGGTCCTAAGCAGAAACAAATGTCTTCAAACATCAATAACTTGAGAAAAAGTTTTTAGAAAAGAAGATAATGTCATACAGTTAATGATTACTGAGGATTATTACAGCTAAATTCAGATTAAGACCTATCTTAAAGTATTTTACCTGTCTTGATCTGGATTTCCAATGCAATATACTCATTTTTGTGACTTTGAGCACAGCCATATTAATATTATGTTTAAGTAAGGTAGTTGATAGTAAATACATGTAAACATTCCTTTCCACTTTTTTTTCTGATCTTTTAAAGTGTACCGATTACTCCAGGTAGGCTTTGTAGAAAGTACAGACTGAAATTTTGTAACATATGTTTAAAGGGAACATTTGACATATTCTGAGGCATTTCTGAATCGTCCTTGTGCATCAAGGCTGATAAAGAACTCTGCTTCAGCTCCCTAATGTGTTTTTCAGTTCAGATATCCATAAGTTATCTGTCTTTCCTTCAGTGAGGGAGATTTTTCATTTATAATATGAAATGATCCGCATCATGTTTCTCCTCTTAGAGCGAGCTCAGTTAGAGTCTGAGTTCCTGCTCCTGTCAATAATCTTTGCAGCATGACAAACAAATCACCTCCCATGGAGAGACAGCGATGGATGTTTCTAGCTGGCCGCAGTAATCAGTTCTGCTCTGATGGCTAACAAACAGCGACTGGAACAAAGAGCAGACGTAGACAGGAGCAGGAATAAAATAAAAAATGTTTGTGCTCTGCAGTGTCAGACGTGCTGGTCCGCTTCCGGCCACATCGCCTGCCAATCACAAGCACAGGAAGTGGAAAATTTGTTGTTGGCCTAACGACTCCTCCAGTGCCTTCTGAGTTTAATGGAGACATTCAGCGAGTGTTGTGTTCAGGGCTACATTGCTGAGGTGGCAAAAAAAGGAGGCCAACTGAGGAGAACACGACTCAGATGCCATCGTCGGAATATGCTGACTGAGCAGCTAGAAGCATTGAAATTAATGTTGATAAAGTAGGCTGGGCATCTGCCCCTCCCCACTGGACCCCAACAAGGTTCGTTTGCTAAATCACCACAGGGATCACTGGACTGAAATGGTTCAACCTAAATGTTAAAAATACAAAGAGAGCTGCAGTGGGGCCAATGTGGCCTCTGAAACACCTGGCTACTGAGGTCACAAAGGGACCAAGCCCATATCCCCAAGCAAAAACCTACAACTGCAGTAGCTCTGAAAACACAAGCAAAAAACACTCCAACCCTAAAACTGGATTTAATAAAAAAAAGGTTCAAAATGAAAATGTTGACAGGTGAACAGGAACGGGTGTAAAGTTTACTATGAAGAAGAAAATGTACATGCTAAAAGGGGAGGTGACAGCAGTCAAGAAAATATGATTAAACATAAGGAAAAAAAAGTATAAAATTCCTTATTATATTTAGTAGTGAGCAACAAAATACATTCGTTATTCTCAGTATTACCCCTTGCTTTTGTAAACTCAATGGATTTTGAGGAAAAAGATTAGAGCACAAAAAGCAACAATAAATACTTTATTTGCACATTTTTATAGTACTACCTTGCCTCATGGAAGTGTTTTTGGATTAATTTTATGCATCTTTGAAAGAAGAGTATCAGCATATTGCAGTTTAACTTATTCACCACACTGACAGATTGTGTGAACATGTCATGGTCATAGCCAACTTCAGGGCATTGAACAGATTTTTGATTGGTCAAGCCGTTCTTTTATTGATTTGGACTTATGAGAATGCTCTAAATAAAACTGAACATCTTCCATGTCCTGTTGTCAACTTTTTGCTTTCTTTAATATATAAAGTACTCTTAAATCAGTAATTTTGTTCTTTTTGTGTCTCTTCTTTGTCTTCTCAAACCTCCAGGTGGTCGTGGCAGATGACCGCTTGTATTGAGCCATATTCTGCTGGAGGTTTCTTCCTGTTAAAGGGGAGTTTTTTGTCTCTACTATCACTACATGCTTGCTCAGAATGAGGCATTACTGAGGTGCCTTGAGATTACATCTGTTGTGAATTGGCTCTACATAAATAAATTAAATTGAATAAGTCTTGAGTCAGCAGTGACTCAATTTTTAGAACGGATTATGATTTCTCAGTATTACCCCTTGCTTATGATTTCATCCAACAGTAACTAACCCCACTACCAGAGTATAACCTTGCCCACCTTTATTTTTGAAAAAAGGCTCAACAGGAGCCGTTGCCTTGCAGACCAGGAAAAACACTGGGGGATGAAGGGCTGGGTGTGGTCTGGGCTGTGACTGACATGTTGTAGGCAGCAGCGCAGAGTGCCAGAGTGTTTTTCCTCAACTTCATTCTCAAATGGGAACAGAGTACAGGGAGATCGGTTCTGTGGAGAAGGCGAGCAGAGCTGAGCCATATAATTACGAGCCGTTGTCTTGTTTTCTGCCCGAAGCAGCAGCAGATGCAGAGGCTTTAGCGGCATCGCGGCATAGAATGAGCGCCGTCTCTAAGTGGTACATTGTTGTTGGCTAAATCTAATGCTAAATATAGATTAGCTCAAGTAATTTCATAACCCTGCCTCGACAGAAGCACCTGCGGCCACTGCACGTCATTGTCAGCAACAGAAAAACTGTGTTGCAGACAGATGTATCCAAGCATGATGAAAAACCATTCAGGAATGTGCTAAAGAATATTTCACACCATCACAATGATTCCATTAAAAATGAACTCTTAGCTCAGATTTTATTTTCCATTTACTTATGTCAGTTATTGCATTTATCATAGGTAATGAGTAAATGTTAGCAAGTAGGGTTAACCACCTGCATAGCGCAGCACCCAGGTTATCAGCCGATTGTGCTGCAGGCAGATCATGGCACCTCGCTACGGAGGTGTGGCTGAGACGGCTCATGTTATATACCCCACCACGGCCGGACTGCTGTCGTCACTATTCCAAGACTACGTCAATAACCCGAGATTAGCCGTTGGCAAGGCGGGATTTGAATTCGAGTGAATTGCAGAGCAGTGTAATCATTTAACCACTCAGGGCACTAACGGTTTTTGGTACAAAATTAATATTTTCACTAAAATGTACTAAAATACATAAAATAATGACTGGAAATGTAGATAGTGCTATTATAGACTCAATTATAGAGTGTATCAACAAAAAAGTTGATTTTGGGGTGAGTTACTCTTTAAATCAAATATAAGTTTTACTTTAGAAAAAAAGCAACCTCTGACCATGGTGCTGCTGCCACTCTGTGACACTTGGGGTATGGTTGTCTGTGATGTAAAACATTGCTTCGGAGCTAAACCTTCTTAAGGAATTATGGCCTTTGCTGGGTTCCATCAGACCATTACACTATTCCTCAAAAGGTTTTTCTGATGTATGACTGGGTGCACGCTAATACTGATAAGTGAAATTCGTCTTCATTGCCTGCTTTGTAGCAGCTATCTGGAGTCATTTTTAAGAAGAACTGGCATTTGGACCTATTGAGAATTTCAAGAATAATTTTTCTCCAGGTCCATCTGAAGAAAAATACTTACATTTTGTAGTGATCAGCTAAAAGCTGACAAGTCTTTACGAAAGTACATCCTAGTTACATTTGATGGTGATTATGAAATAATTCAAACCTCCGTAGTGGTGCAAACGAAGACTCTTAATTACCACAAATCAGCATAGCAAATTAAACACAGTTCTAATGTGGGTAAACTTCAACAAATATGCTTAACTGTACATTAAACTATACAATAAAGGCATATAAACTTACCTTCTAGCAACAATAAACCAAAAATAAACAGAAGAAAACGTCTCTTAGCTCCTGCAGGGAGGAAGAGGAAAAAAGCAAGACAGAGCAGCTGTACTGCATTCAAATAGCGTAGGATATCTATGCTGAGTTTGGAAGCGTACTGCTTGGCAGGTTGCAGTGAAAACACCAATAAAAAAACTGCAAATCACAAACTTAGAACAAGGTGGGCTTTCTAACTGGTATATTTTCAAAAATATACTGAATGTAATCCTATGAAAGTGGAAGCGCAACATTGGGCACACCAGCATATAGCCTTTTGGAAATGTATATATTTTTATAATACTGTACCAAGTACAGTATTTTACTTTTTACTTTTGTCTAAAATATTAAAATAAACTCTACCTTTATTTCTCTGACATTTAGATTTAATTTGTGTTACAGCAATAATAGTCATACTTATCAATGAAATTATTCTTATTAAAAAGTAAAGTAGGGTTACTTGCTAAAAATATATTTTAGCTTTATAAATTTTCAACACTAAAGTCAAAAGATCGGCACTTGAAATCGGATTGTTTTGAGGTGAAAAAAGCAGATCTGAGGCCTAAAATGTTGATCGGGACATTTCTAAAAATAACCTATCAGCATGATGTTGCCTCTCCTATGTATATCTGCTGGAATGTTTTGTTTCAATTGTGCTCTGTGTGGCATTCGACAGTGGTTCAAAAATTAAGCTTGATTTTATCCATAACAAATTTTCCCACAAGATTTTATGGGATTTAAAAAACAGTGGGATTTCTCATTGAAAGAAAACATTCTCTTTCATTTTTTCTGGTGCAGCTATATACAGACTACAAGAGATTTTTTTCATGTGTCATATGTACAGTATTTTAACCTTTCCTGACTGATACCTTTATAGTTGAGATTAATACAAAATGACTTATTTTTATATCTTTGTAAACACACTCCAAACAACTGGAAATGGCTTTAGCTCAAGGATGCAAATGAGAAAGTAACAGGAACATCCGGACAGGACCACCAAACTTTTTGTTTGTTTGTTTTTATCTCTTTTTCCTAAACCATACAGTGGAACATGCTGACCAAGATAAATCACAATGAACCATGGAGAAGCCAAAGCTTAAATGCATAAATGATGATCCATACAGATTATGTTTCTTTTAACTCTGCACAAAGAGAACTATAGTTTAAACAGAAGACTGGGGCAAATGAAAAAAATCTGCCACTGGACCTGAAACAACACAGACTCAACACCAATAGTCTCTGAACGAGGACATTAAAGGAGCACTGCATGTTTACACGGTTTGCAGCTGCCTCTCCCATGGGGGCTAATAAAAGCCCAAGGTGGGGGGTGTTTAGTTGTGCAGGAGAAGTTGAGGGGAGGGGAGAGCATCCAGCTGAGATAAACACGCCTACGGGTGTGGGTGCACGTCAAGAGACATGGTGTGACCTTTCCAGCGGCCGTTGATGAACGTCACCAGCTGAGAGTTTGCCCTTTTCCCACCTGTATCCGAGAGCCGGCTGAAAATAATCATTTTCTCTCCCTTTCAGTCCCTGCATCAACTCTGCCGCCTTCTGCTGAGCCATTAGTGAAATGAAAGAAAGAATAATTCAAAGCCAGTTATGCTGACTACATATTAGGAGACATTTACACATTCTCGCATTTATCAACAATCTGTTATAAATCATAGTGTTTTTTTTTGTTTTCTTTTCACACTGAGAAGCAAACACAGCTGTTCGTGCAGGAATAAATCCTTATTTATTAGGCTGTTCTTCCATGGAACCAGATCTTTAAAACTACTTTGAAACCAGAACTTCTTTCTTCTAATGGCTCATTGATCTCACCATGTCATGTGTTTTTCTCCTAAATGAAACTCACAAACTGTCACGTTTGAAAAACAAATATTTCCTTTACACCATCCTCAGAACCATTTTCAACTTTACTTTTCCAAATCTCAGAGCAGCAACTTATCTGGGTTCCTGTGGCAGGCTTTTTGGTAAAGTGAGTTTTTTATCTGAAGGTATTTATAAAAATCAACTGAGAGGAAAAGACCCCATTCCACAGGAAGAAACTTCAAGCAGAACTTGGCTCAATACGATTGGCCATCTACCACGTCCGTCTGGGGGTTTGAGAAGACTGAGAAGAGACAGAAAAAACTCCAGAATACTTCCAAAGTTAAAGAAAAATGAATAACAGGAAAAGCAAATGTTTAGTTGCTGGCAGCTATATCTCAGCCGATGCCCTTTCCAGCAAGGTACCTTAGTCAAACACTTTGCTAGACCAGATGTAGCCTCTATTGAGAGAAAAAAACATGAGAAGAGAGAAAACATCAACTTGACAGTTAAAATAAAGTATTAAGGTCATAACTATAGAGATAGCAGAGGATGACATAGCATCTAGAATAAGGCATGAGAGAATCCCACTGGATTCTTGAAGAACAGTTTTATTGTCATACAAGACACAATGAGAAACAGTATATATGGCAAAGTCAATGTGCGGCTGTGAAACTTGACAACAGTGTACCAACTATTAGCATGGTGGAGGGGGTGTCATCATATGGAACTATTTAGTGCATGTTTTCACTGTAATGTGCTGGTATAGATTTAGCTAATAATTTGTAGGGTTGTATAGATTTAGGTCTAAAATTACTAATACACCAAGCAGATTTAGATTTAAGATGGCAATGTGGCAAATAGGACTGAATTATGCAGTGGCATTAGATTATGGCCCAAGAACAATGAAAGTTAGTGGCTTTTGGATGTAGTGAAAAAAGACATGATGGGTGGGACTGTTTCAGTGTTACACTATCTGGATTGATCAGCGGAGTGTAACAGTATCTCCAGGACTACTTGAGAAATATTTTTACTAATTTTAATTAAAAAAACCAAAGAAAAAGGTTAATCACTAAGATGACAGTGAAATAATGTCCCTTTTAGAATTGAAGCAATGAGATTCTTCTTATAATTGCTGACCTTTTTTTTACATGTTAAAACTTTGCTTTTTTTTTTTTAGGTTTTTGAGTTTTTGAGGTTGGAAAACCTTGGGCCATTATCCTTATATTTAGCCTCCACCACATATACTGAATCAAACTCTACAAAACTTAAAAATTACTTCCTGTCAGAAGAAATATGTTATTAAAGGAGAGGTGGCAGATTCTTCTCAGGCATACAGAGCAATTCTGTGTTGCAGTACAACTATAATATTACCCTAAATCGATCTGTAAGTTCAATAAATTATATATACTACCTATTTGAAATATAGCATGAGCTTAATCGTATGTCAATCCCTCATTAAAAACATGCCTAAAGTGTTTCTTAGACTACTTTATGTATGCTTGAGTATTCTTTTTTGAAACTCTCAGCGCCGCCATGCTGAGCTCTGAATGCCTGAGTCCTCCCAGTTACGCCCTGACCTCCCAGCAATGGCCCTACATTTTGATTAAGGCTCCCGTCTCTCCAAAGCCCTCCCTCCCCGAGCACAAAAACAGAACATCATCAACAGCGATCAGCTGTCACCTGTGGAAATCCATATATACCTAGTTATTTTTCCCAATTGCGCAATGCCTTCTTGGGAAAAAAATAGTCTGGAACAGATGCAACAGTACTGTAGCTGTGACTGACACGAAGGCACGGCATCAGCACAACATGCAGAAAATACTGATAAACACTGTAGCTAATCACCATGAGCTACATGACACCAGATGTTTTCTATTCCGGAACATGAATAAAAGAAATTATTATAAAGAGGTTAAACAATTTAGACATGGAAGCTCTTAAGTGGTTTGTTGGTGGCTCTTAAAAGAGTCGTTGTGGCCGCAAAAGGCACCGCTCTCTCCGCCAAGAAGTAAGCCATGCACAGCTTCCCTAGCCGGACAGCCTCTATGGAGGAGTAAACACGACCCTGGCCTGGTAATGGCTCCACCACAGCACGTCCTGCGCCACTCACATATTATAAATTTTTTAGTTACAGACAGACAGATCGACATCCGCTCAGCATTGGGGTTGGTTACTCGGCGGGCGAAGCGTGGACCAACGCGGGAAAAAGGCTCCTCAAACTGGGCTTGCACACGCAGCGAGGGGACACTGTCTACCGATTCCCTGCTGTTGCGGTCCAAGCTCCACCTGAGGCCAGGCAGAAAACGTAATGTGAACATTTTTAATTTGGACTTTGAGGTAGTTTTTCTGAAATGTTCTTGTCCAATATGTTTTTCCTGTACCACAGGTCACTATTATGACACACAATGACAGTACAAGCTGTGTGTCATTTCAGACCTCTTTACTTCCATCTCTACTATTTATCAGCAGGGATAGAAGAAGATGCCAACAAGCGTCCAATTAATGCTTTTCTTTCTCACTTGGATCAATGAAAAATCATTTTCAGCTCTACTGCCACTTCTTCTTCGCAATTATGTTCTTTGGTTACAAGAACTGTTGTTTTCTACTGTGCAATATATTTACTTTGGGATGACCAAAAGGTCAGAACTAGAAGAAACTTTGAAGAAGTAAAAACATCTGCAGGAATACTAATGTGAAAGATTATTTTCCTATAATGAAAGAAAATTCCTCCAGTCTAACTCTTGACCCCGCACCCAGCTGTGAAAACATTTTCCTTCCTGAGCTCGTGTTTGCATCAGCACACCCTGATTGCATTATCGCTTCTGGATGTGAGAGGGCTGACTCAATCACTTTTAATTACTCAAACAAGCAGACGGCAAGCGCCGACAAGCCTCACCATTGTTACCACTGTCGCTTCCTAACTTGTCAATAAAATCCCAGAGGTAATCCCAGCAGCTCTTTTTTTAAAACCTCTGGCCAATAATAAAGCAGTGGCTTCCCTGCTGTTAGCAAACACTCATTCCACCCTGTGGATTTTCAGCTGATCAGCACCTCAACATCTTCCGAACACATACACAACGAGCTCTGAGTACATCCCTCATCATCATCCCCGGAGACTCATCGTGTCGTTTTCGTGTTTGCAGGGATCGAAGCGGTTCGGAGAGGCCCAGGTGACTGCAGCTGTTTTCCCTCCCAGCCTGTAGTCTGCTAATTAGACTGAAGAGTTATTAATTAAATTAGCAGCCGACGTGCTGATTGGTTGTCTCAGGATTTAACTCTCAGTGGACATCACACTTCATCTGGCACATCAATGAACGTGACAAAATGGAACATAAATAGGTGTGTGATTGTGTGTTGGTAGAATTTGTTAGTAAATCATGTGACATCACCTGCAGCAGCTCCTTTCAACAGCAGAACAGAGCAAAAGAGAAGAAAAATGCCCATGAGCTTCAGAACAGCATTGAAGTGCATGTTGTAGAGTCTGACCTTTGAATGTGTGGCTGCAGGCTGGAGAGTGAGATGGAGGGCTGCATTATGTGGTGCTAATTCAGGTTTCTTGGCAGGAGATGCGACACTCAGAGCACATAAAGAAACCTTAGCCTTGGTAGGAACGTGGCTACATGGATTAAAGTGATGCTGAGGTTGTCTGTCATTCCACAGAGGAAAGACTGACAACCTCAAAAGTGTACAATAACAGAGTTTTGGTAATGAAAAAAATAATAGAATAAACATGCTCTAACTCTATTTACCAATACTGCTCCCCAGTAGTGCTAATAATCATACCTGCATACTTTTCAGCAAATTGTTTTTTGCCATTTATGGTGTTCACCAAATATTGCATTCATGTGAATGGCATAGATCTTGATAATTTTTTATTTAAAGAGGAGGGTAGGGGATGCAGTCTTAACTGGGCAGTTTATAACTTTAAGGAAGCAGAGTTTGATCTGGAGATTATTCTATTAAGCTGCATTAATATTAACGTCTGCAGTAGAGGGTGACAATTTTTTGGGACACAGGATTCCTGCAGGATTCCCGCGGGATGGGAGTGATTTTCACTGTTGGTAACGTGATCGGGACGGGACAGGAAATAATCCACGGGATCGGAAGGGAAAACCGGAAATTAGAATTTTCTTTTTTTTTTTTTACATCTATCTTTAGCTGAATTCCATGGGGTCTACTACACTGCACGCACCAAAACTGAAACTGCTACTTTGTTGCAACACCACATGGATAAACTGGTAAGCATATGATATCCGACTGAAAACGCGTGCATCTTATGCTGCGTTTGAGAGCCCATTCAAACCAGTGGGACATGGG
The DNA here is from genome assembly GCA_028564705.1 of Apricaphanius iberus. Lineage (NCBI taxonomy): Eukaryota > Metazoa > Chordata > Actinopteri > Cyprinodontiformes > Aphaniidae > Apricaphanius > Apricaphanius iberus. The sequence goes on from JAPXFQ010002982.1 coordinate 2,390,188, forward strand.
ACTTATCCTACCTCCAAATAGGAAAAGTGCACTGGAATGCCTGTCGAAGTGGAACCTCCTACCTAAGAACTCGGGGTAGTTCGACGTACCCCGACTTCACCAAAATTAAGTCGGAGGATATTGGCGGCGCCCACGGAGTCTCACGTTGTGAGTGGTAAAACTTGAACGAATAGGCTATAAACTGTACTTCTCTGATTGTAGTGTTGTTTTAGACACTGTAATTTTAACACAACTTGTTTTTCATATTATGGTGTGAATGTCATTATTATCTGTTAGCATGCCTCTTCATAAACAAAGTGACTATCTGTTTAGCGCGGCGGTCGTCCATGTTTTCTGTTTACATTACACTTTGGGATTCGGGTCGGGAAGGAAGTCTTTCTCTCTGGATTTTTTCGTGAAAAGATTTTTTTGGGGGGGCTGTCAAGTGTTCGGGACGTGACGGCAGTACTTTTTGGGGATCGGGACGGGACTGGAGATCAATGGCCGCTGGCTGCTCTGCTTTGTGACCGCATACCAGGGAGGCTGCCATTGCTCCTCCATTGCTGTAGTACCTCCATTTGGCCGCTAGGCCCCCATTGAAAAGCATTGTACTTTAGACACATTAAAAACAACTTTAATGCCTGGTGCCCATTTTCTTTAACTTTCTATGGCTACATATTCTTCCTGAGATAACGCTTGGCTCATAAAAAACCTGGGCACCAGGCTGGTTTTTGTAAGATAATTTTTTGAAATCTTGCATAATTAGTGAGGGGGCCGAGCCAAGTTTAGCATCAGAGCTAAAGACGCGGGAGTAGAATGGGCGTGATTACGTCCGAACTACATGCCCATACACGCCCCGCGAGGGCAGAGTCTACCGTGAAGATCCCGCCCCTATGCCCTTTTTAGGAGCATGCTTCGTCAGAGCTGGGGAGGAGGAGTCTGTGAATCCGCCATGAATTCCCCCATGAAAGTGTGTCATTCTGGTAAACGGGGAGGAGTGAGGAGGTAATGTCTATTATTTTTTACAGTCTATGCTGGAGACTGGGACTTCCCGTGTCACCCTCTAATCTGCAGTCAGGTGCTCTCTTGTTCGCTCTGTTTACGTAGCTCTGTTAGCTCGGTAATTTAAACAATGGGCTATTGACAAAGTAAGGTTAATATTTGGTAAAAAAGGTTTAAAACATTGGGATCCAAACAGAAAAGAGTGTGCCTGCTGCAGAGTCCTCCAACAGCCCAAAAAAAAAACGTGCTCAAATTCTGTATGGAGCGCATTTTACAGTCAGTGATGCAGATGAAACCAAAGTGATTGCATGTGCAAAATTCAAGTCAGCAGGGGCAGATATATCAAACATCTGTCAACATATACTATGCATATGCTTTTAGGGCATCCTCTCCTGGTACTGTTTGTTAATTGAAACAGTGTCTTGCCCATCTTGACATTCCTAGAAGTACACACCACACTAGTAGGGTGAGGAGGAGTTGCAACCACTCTTCATTCAGATTTGCAAATTCTCCCTAGACCAATTATTAACTACAGCTCTTTTGAACATCTAATCCTTGGTTTTTCTTCAGCCAAGCTACAAAACATTAAAACCACTTTTGCTTATGGTTTTGTATCTTCCACCAGGCCCTTACTCTCAATTCTTGGACCAGATCTCAGATTTTTTATCTGATTTAGTTTTTAACACTGATCAGGTAAGTATAATAGGGGATTTCAATATTCACATGGACATTGAAAGTGATAGTCTAACTGCAGCCTTTAATATTATCTTAGACTCAATTGGCTTTACACAGAGAGTGAAGGGACCCACACACTCTGGTCGACACACTTTAGACATTGTACTGACATACGGAATTGTGTGTGATGAATTAATAGTCCTCCCACATAACCCAGTCCTATCTGACCATTTTTTGATAACCTTTGAATTTACTTTACCCAACGTTCCAAAATCTGAAAGAAAATTTCATTCCAGTGGAAGTTTATCAGACAATGCTGTAACAAGTTTTAAAGAATGTGTTCCATGCTTCCCTATCCGTCTCAGAATACCACAGTGGACGGCAGTAATTCCAAAACTAACCCTTCAGAAATTGATGGTCAGGTTCAAAGTATTACTTCCTCACTGCGTTTTGCACTAGACAGTGTAGCCCCCTTAAAAAAGAAGGTAATCAGTCATACAGTAGGAGGCTGGCTCCCTGGTTTAGTGCAGAGTTGCGTACTTTAAAGCAGAAAACTAGGAAACTGGAGAGAAAATGGCGATCTACACACTTAAATGATTTTTTTCTAATTTGGAAAAATAGTCTACTACTTTATAAAAACGCCCTTCGACCAGCTAGAACAGCATATTTCTCATCATTAATAGAGGTAAATAAAAACAATCCTAGGTTTCTTTTTAGAACAGTTGCTAAACTTACACAGAGTCATAGCTCTGTTGAGCGAACTATTCCCCCTTCTCTCAGTAGTGATGGCTCTATAGGATTCTTGATGAATAAAATAAATTCTATTAAAAATAAAATCATTGGCATTCTCCCAAACATTTTTAACTCTCTTTCACTAAATGAGGCAGTATCAGAGAGAACTGTAGAACCATGTCTAAGTCTGTACCGTTTTGATTATGTTGAACTTTCGGAATTATCACAAATATTAGCTTCATTTAAACCCTCATCTTGTATGTTAGACCCAATACCAACCAAATTATTTAAGGAAGTGTTCCCGTGGTTACTGTCCCTATTCTAGACATGATGAATGTATCTTTAATAAATGGATATGTGCCTCAGGAATTTAGGGTTGCTGTAATTAAACCTTTACTTAAGAAACCCTCCCTAGATCAAGATCACTTAGCTAACTACAGACCTGTATCTGACCTTCCTTTCTTATCCAAAATTCTTTAGAAAATAGTTGCTAATCAAGTATGGGAGCATCTAAACAGCAACAACCTGTTTGAAGAATTTAAGTCAGGTTTTAGAGCTCATTATAGCACTGAAACAGCACTGGTAAAAGTTACCAATGATATTTTAATGGCCTCAGATAATGGATTTGTGACTGTTCTGTTCTTGCTAGATCTCAGTGCAGCTTTTTACACAGTCATTCATAATATTCTCTTAGAAAGGGTTGAGCATGTTGTAGGGATCAAGGGAACAGCACTAGGCTGGTTTAAATCATATTTTTTCGACAGATTCCAGTTTGTTCATGTCAATCATAAATGTTCTTCACACTCAGCGGTTACTTGTGGAGTACCACAGCGTTCTGTGCTTGGACAGATTCTCATTACTATATATATATGCTTCCAATTGGTAAAATAATTAGACAACATGGAATGAATTTCCATAGTTATGCTGATGATACACAATTATATTTATTCATTAAACCAATCAGTTAGGTGGATTACAAGCATGTCTCGAAGACATAAAAACCTGGATGACTCTGAATTTCTAATTTTAAATTCATACCAGACAGAAGAACCTTTAAAAAGGAAACTGCTAAACCAATCACTTCATCTGGATTGCATTAATTTGGCCTCTGGTAATAATGTAAAGAACCTTGTTGTATTTTTTGACCATGACATGGCATTTAGATCCCATATTAAACAGGTTTCTAGGGTTTGTTTCTTTCACCTCCGGAATATTGCTAAAATTAGAAACATCCTGTCCAGGAGTGATGCAGAGAAACTAGTCCATTAATTTGTTACTTCATGGCTGGACTACTGTGAGTCCTTATTATCAGGAAGTCCAAAAAATGCAATTAAAAGCCTTCAGTTGATCAAAAATGCCGCAGCAAGAGTTCTGATGAATATTAAAAAGAGAGATCACATTTCTCCTGTTTGCTTCTCTCCTCTGGCTCCCTGTAAAATCCTTAAAAATCAAGCTCCGTCGTACATCAAAGATCCGATTGTTCCATATGTTCCTAACAGAGCACCTCTTTCTCAGAATGCAGGTTTGCTGGTAGATCCTAGGATTTCTAAAAGTAGAATGGGAGGCAGATCTTTTAGTTACCAGGCTCATCTCCTGTGGAACCAGCTCCCAGTTTTAGTCCATGAAGCAGATATTCTGTCTGTTTTCAAGACTAGGCTTAAAATCTTCCTTTTTGATCAAATTTATAGTTAGTGGCTTAGGATTTACTGAGCTATTTTTTTAGTTATGCTGCTAATTTTCTCTTCTACCACTCTCCAAAAATATTTTGTTCAGCTGTTATTGCAATTGTTAACCCAATTTTCTCCCCATACAAGCTCCACACAGTCTGCTCAAAGTCACCGAGTATCCTCCATGCTGTCTCTTCTCTGTCTTCTCAGATCCCCAGATGGTCGTGGCAGATGACCGCTTGTACTGAGCCAGGATCTGCCGGAGGTTTCTTCCTGTTAAAGGTGAGTTTTTCCTCTCCACTGTCGCTACATGCTTGCTCAGTATGATGGATTGCTGAGGAATAGCTGTGGTTGGAGTCTGCATGATCCGGGCACAACCTTATGTCTATGACTCATCGCAATCTGCTGGGATTCCTTACATAGTAAACTTTTAACTGATTGGAATTTTTGGATAATTGTATTGAAATGTTTTTTTTTTTATAAAGTGCCTTGAGATGACATTTGTTGTGAATTGGCGCTATATAAATAAAAGTGAATTGAATTGAAGTAAACCCCTCACAAACACTAAATTATCATCACAGCCATGTTCTGCCTCTTTTTGGTTTCATTTCAGTGATGTTCCTGTTACATGGTCATTGTTGGATATATTGAAAAACACCAACAAATATTGCATATCCATAATTATATAATGGATATTTAAATATAATGTAAATTAGAAATGTAGCACAAAAAACATAGATTTTTTTTACACCTATTTTGAATTTTACTCGAATACAAAATACAACAAATTTTACTCTCTTAACAAATACAGATACGGATTCAAATACCGGCTGCTTTGCACACCACTGTCCCTCACATTGGATTTTTATTCGCTTTGACCTTAATTTCCTGACTAATTTTATTGATGTTACTCTACAGGTGTCACAGTGCTCTCGTATGTTTTTTTATTTAGATTTTTATTTTATTTTATCTAGATATTTATATATGTATATATTTTATTTCATCTATTTATGTAACTATTCAGCACTTTGTGCAACCTCCTTGTGTTTGAAAGTGCTTTATTAATAATACTGGTAGGGTATGGTATGGTTGAAACACGCCCCCTGCCCCATAGGTGTGTAGGCTCACAAAAAACTTTTTTTTTAAATGTTGATTTGGGCAATATTATTAGAAAAGAGGAATGAATAAATCTACTTTTAACAAAATCAGTACTTTGAATCAAAATTTTTATGCTGAGACAAACTTTAAATGCAATTATAAAAATAAAACAACTTTTAAATGTGGTAATCTCACATTAAATTTGAAAAAAAGTTTGTAAATAACTCAAAAATTGAAAAGCAAGTGGAATTACTGTTGTCTACATTAATCCAATGGCTCAGACGCAAGAGGCAATTTTGGGATCACCTTTCATACTGTAATTTTACACTCGCTGTTAAATTAGCTTTTCATTTGAACTAAGAGTTGTCTTTTTCCTAGAATGCTATACAAGTTAAAAATCACATGATCTTTCTGAGGGAGGATGTCCACAAACCCCCTACAAGATTTTAGTTGTCTCCTTTGTACACTTCTTCTGAGTCTGCAGGTATGTAATAATATAAAACAGAAAGGTGCATGAGTATTGATTCTGTAGTATCAATGTTAAACACATTGAGATTAAATATTAAAAAGCCAACAGGCTATTGTGACTTTGAGCTCAGAAGACTGGAATTGCTTAACAAAAGTATAAAGTGAATTACACCTTCAGTCATAAAATGTAGCAAATGGATATATTTAGTTATAGTTCAACAGCGAAAGATGATAAGTATTTTGTACTGCACGATTCCTAGGACCGGGGGATCCTATAGACACAAGGCATCAGTGAGATCTTGTCATTCAGACTGTCTAGAATGTCTCCTGCTTCTCCTGCCTTCAGCTTGATTACAGAAGTGGTTCCTGATGTGTAAGGACAGGTGGGTGCTGCAGCATGTCACTCATATCCATACAAGCCAGGGTCAAGCCTCCGCTCGACACCAGGTAATAACTCACTGTATTACAGTCAGTGAGTGTTTCGGAGGGCTTTACAATTCTTTAAGTATTTCTGAAACTTATGTCAGTTTTTCTGTCTAGAATCCTTGTTTCCTGCTCTAGTTCTTAAAGAAAATGCTACAAATAATATTCGATGAATATTTATGACAATTTCGTCTCTCTTGTCAAGCTAAAAGTAACCCAGTTCTTTGTCTGGGTCCTAACCAACTCCTGACATATTTCGATTTCATGAATTTTAAAAGCTAAAATCTTAACAGCTTTAATTTCGTATCCTTCTCTTCCTGCATCTTGAACCCCTTCTAGAGGGCACTGAGCTTCAATAAATTATACATAAATTGGAGCTGTACTATTCACACTTCTCCAGCTTCTGTAGGCCGTCACTCAGTTGTGTATGATGGCTGTAAGATAGAAAAGACCCTTATATTTTTTAAGTAGTTTTTTTCCAGTATGTTTTGAAGATTTCTCAGCAGTGTTAATTACAGATAAGGTCTTCATAAATACCATCCTTACTTCCTGTGACAATTGTTTCAGTAGAAATGAGAGTAGGTACATTATCAAGGGAATGTAATGGCTTCTGCTCTAAATTATTGGTTAAAAAAAAAGTGGTGCAGCATAGAACATGAAATACCAGTACCAAAGTCCCTCATACACCTCTTCTCAGGTATTTTTGCTATACACCTTGAAGGTCTTTTTTACAAGCAACTGTCGCTTTTGCTGTCTTAATCACAAAAACCGACAATAACAAGCAATCGAGTAAACTGACACTTTGGACATTTCCACATCAATCTCATTCGTCATTTTCACAGCAAATCTGCAGCAACCTCCCATCTTGTTTGCAGTTCAGATGGTTTGGGATGAGCTGGATTACTGAAAGAAAAGCAGCCAACAAGTGTAGAAAAAACTGAAAAGATATAAGCTTTTTTTTAAAAGAACAGCTTTTTATGATAATATCTCAACAATCAGTTTGAAAAACTGACAGGTGCGTTAAAACTGTTCAAGGGAAATTGTGAAAGTTTGAACATACAGAAATCCAAGGTTGTCTTAAAATTGCAGGACTGAATTTATTTGGAAAAGGCACAAAGCAAAAGCACAGGTGTTGTGAACTACCAAACTAGGCAGTCACAGAAAGTCATTGAATTATTACTTTAGAAGAAACTAAGTTATGAAAAGCACTTCAAAACAAGAAACATTTCAAGGTAATTGTGTTTGGATTTTCCAATATTTTTGGAGGAAAAGTAAAGCAAGAGCTTTTAAAAAAATAAATATAAATGTACTGAATAGTTGTGCTAATGCATTAGCTTAAATAGAAGAGCTCTTAAAAACAATTAGTGGGGAAAATAAATGATCATGAATGTGTGCAATGTGACTTTGCTTGGACTAATCCATTAATTTCATATTGAACTAGAACATTAATGGACTGCATTTTCAAATCTGCAATGTATTTTATATCATGACACAAGTCTATTATGAAAGAAGGAGTCTGTAATAGAAGCACATACACCCACACACTAAAAATACAACTATTAATCAGAAAGCATAGCCATCATGCCAAGACATGACGACATCAGATATTTGGACAGAATCCCAGTGGCTGTGGTTTTATAAAGTAAAAGCCCCTTGGATCTGCTCTCACCTGCATCCATCTCTACATCCTTTGGCTTATTTGTCTGAAATATCTCATTCATAATAAATAAATCAAAATCTTTGTAGGGAGGAAGGTGGAGTTGGAGACTTCAAAAAAAGAGTTTTGCTTTAATTTGATTGCACAATGTTTTAATTTTAGTTCTGCTTTAAAGAAGCAAGGACAACTAGCTTAATGTTGCCCTTTCCATCCACTGTCAGGTGAGGGATTTTCTTTCTTCACTTTCTACTTCCATCTCTTTCAGCAGCTGGTCTGTAATTAGCCAGAGCTGAGATTTTTTTCTTTTGTTGCCTCACTCAAAGGTGGATAAGTGTCTTTTGTGCCTCCTCGCACCTTTTATATTTCTTTTTAACAAGCTTTCTTTTCCCCTGAGAAGACTCTGCAAACCAGCCATCTCAGAAGAAGGCTGATAAGCAAGGAGTTTCTACCTCTCTCCTTAGCTGACGTCTTTATCTTCCAGGACACAATTAGCTGCTCTATCACTCATCTCCTTGCTGCTGTTTCTTCTATGTCGAGGACGCCTTTTTTTTCTTTTTGAATTCAAAAAGCCGTCACACTTTGTTACAACTCACTCTTAAAACATATAAGGTACTTCTTCACCGCAAGCTGAAACAGAAGTAAATCACAAGATAAAATTGTGGAACACTTCTTTGTTTTGTTTACGACAGAAAGGCGTAATGCTGAAGGACGTTCAAAATGTATTTCAAAAACACACAAGTGGAGGTAGATTTCCTCAGTTCTAGATATTTATTCAATAGTTACTCTGCTGTGTAAAGAATGTATGGTTTAAAAAGTGGTGTTTTTTGTTGAATATGTTTGGTGATAAACATGTCTCATATAAGCCTTTGTAGGGGATTTATCAATGAAAAATTGATAATGAAATCTGGTTATCTATCTATCTATCTGGTTAGTCTAAGGATATTAAATCAATAATTCATAAATTATTAATTTAATTATCTCTTCAAATTATTAACGTGGCACTATCCAGTTTTCTATAAAAACCTGGCAAAAACATATATATCTAATTAACAGAAAGTTATTAACCAACGGTTTATAACTAATTACTTTTGATTTTACCAAAAGACCTTATGTGAAGGAAATTAATTATTTGCAATAATTTCTCAGAATAAACTCAGAATAAAAGAAACCAGAGGTTTGATTCAATTTAACTAATTTATTCTAAACCACACCACTTAGATGCTGGAAATCAAACTTTCAGTAGTAACCTCATGAAGTCGTCTCATGTTTTATGTCTGGTGAGCAATAATACAGACATTATATGGTGTTAGAAGTAAACCTCAAGAATGGCGAAGTTAACCCCCCCGTGTGGATTTGAGTTTGACCGACCTGCCGATTGACCAGAATGGAAACAGAGGTTTTCCTGGTATTGGTTGCCGACGAAGCTGAACACGGAAAATGGTGACATCCAAGTGATTTTGCTCATTTATTCAATGGGGAGTGAGGCTGAAATGATATGCAGTTCGTTCCACTTTGCCAATGAAGATGAAAAGAAAAGCTATGAAGCAGTGCTCAGGAAATTTGAGGAGTACTTTACTCCCAGCTGCAACATTATCCATGAACGACATGCTTTTATCAGCACAGCCAGCAGCCGACAGACACAGCAGATCAATATACCCGTGTTTTGTACGAGTTAGCAGAAAATTGTGAATTCTGCGACAAGCGGGACGAGCACAGAGACCGCCTATTTGTTCGCATCATAGACAAAGAACTGTCTTGTAAGTTCCTGCTGAAAACAGAATTGACGTTAAATAGTTTAACCAGTTTGATAGTTGAACCAGTTCGCCAGGCGGAGGAGATCAACAAGCAGGTCAACCTCCAGTCAGGGACTCTCAAAGCCATGGGGGTGAATACGGTACAGCGACAGAGCGGCAGATCTCAGGCTGGCAGACCGAGGTGCCAAAGACCGGGTCAAGAAGCCACTAGCAGAAAAGAGAGAAATAAGAATGAGGGCTGCAGGAGATGCGGTAAGCCCAGGCATGCCGACATAAAAAGATGCCCAGCATTAAAGAGCAAGTGCAACAAGTATTATAAACAAGGAGATTGGGAGGTTGTCTATCACTCTAAAGCTGTGAGAGAAGTCGATGAAGATTTGGAGCAGACATATTTTATAGGTGAAATTGACAATAAAAATGCCAGAAAAGATAAATGGACAGTGGACTTAGAAATAAATAATTTGTCAACAAAATTTAAAATAGACACTGGGGTGGATGTGAAGGTCATCAACCAGAGCACATATGAAAGGATAAAGCCAGTGGTTGAACTTCATCTAACACAGTGTTTGTGAGTCCAGGGGTGAAGCTCACATGCCTGGGACTGTTCCAGGCTACCACCAAATATAAACATAAACAGTACAGATTTGAAGTCTATGTTATGAATGGGAAAGTCAGCTGCTTACTGGGGTGCCACAAGGCAGTTAATTTGGAACTTATAAAAAGGGTGGACGAGGTCAACACTGTTTTTGGCTCTAGGGGCCTGCTGAACACAGAGCCTGTGAAAATTCTCTTGCAAGAAGGGGCTCAGCCATATGCAGTGCGAACAGCCAGACGAATCCCCCTGCCACTAGTCCCCCTAGTGAAAAAAGAGCTGGAGAGGATGGAGAGCAAAGGAATAATTGAAACAGTGACCCAACCAACTGAGTGATGTGCAGCCATGGTGCCGGTGCTCAAACCTAATAAGAAAGAAGTATGTTGCTCTGCAGACCTCAGGAGACTCAACCATGCTGTTAAGCATAAAAAGTATGTCCTCCCCACCGTTGAAGAGATCCTAGCAAAGTAATTTGGATCAAAACTGTTTACTTCTCTAGATGCAGCAAGTGGGTTCTACCAGATACCGCTGCACAAGGACAGCCAGAATATAACAACGTTCATCACTCCGTTGGGGAGATACGCTTTCCGCCGTCTTCCATTTGGGATCACAAGTGCACCAGAGATTTTCCAAAGGAAAATGTCAGAAACCATGGCAGGTCTAGAGGCTACCAAAGTCTACATGGACAACATCCTCATTCATGGAGAAAATTAGGAGATCTGACCAACGCTTGGCAAAGGTACCGGAAGTCATCAAGGCTGCAGAGCTCAAACTGATTGAAAGTAAGTGGATCCACCAGACGGGCGTCAGATGATTCCGTTTCTCGGCGTGGTTAACCAAACCACTTTACTTGAGGTACGCTCAGTTTCTGCCTGTGGACTTCCCCGTCTCTCTCCTGTGTTCCTCGTCGTAGTTCCTTCCGGGCTTTGCCAAGCAGTCCTCGGTTCATCACCAGTCCTCTGACGTTCCTTCAGCATATCTTCACGTTGGCACCTGTCCTGGACGCCCGCCTTCCCGGGGTGTGGCCGCTCCTACAAACTCCTCTGCTCCACCAGTCTCACTGTTACTGCTCCTTCAGCTCCAAACCTTCTTCGCTCCTTCCAGCTACCTGTGGAGGCACAGCTCCGTCAACACCAAACTCCACTGCAATAATCCTGCTTTTACCGGATCACTTACCTCTCCCTCCAGTTCCGGTGCCCATCTTCACCTGTGAGTCAAAGCTATTCCCCTTCACTTAAAAGGAACTTTTAGTTTAGAAAAAACTAAAAGATAATACGTTTAACTATACATCAAATCAATATCAGGCTATCAAGAACAAGGCTGTCAAAAGAATTCATATACGTACATTCTGCGTGTATGGTAATAACACTATACACTTAATTTGTTTGGGTTTTGTATACTTGCTATTTGTTTAATAAAGTTATTCCAAAAAAGCTCCCTACGTTCTAATGTCCAACCAATGTACTCTAATGTCAGTGTCCGGCCAATCATGTAATGCATCGTCAAATTTAGGCACAGGCCCCCGAGTAGATCTGGTAACCCAAACAGATCAGGGGTCTCATTAATAAAACATTGCGTAGAATCCCTACTAAAAGTGTACGCTGTGTACGACCAAAACAAAAGGTTTGCGTACGCCAAAACGATTTCTGATTTATAAAACCATGCCTACGCACAGGTGTAAGCAATTTCCCTTTATAAATCACGGTCTTCTTGGAAGTTTGCGCACGCGAATTTGGCTCATATCCCGCCCTGAACACGCCCAAATCTGGCTATAAAAGGTCAATGCAAAGCAGGACATGATTATTGATACATATGAAGAAGAGGGGAAATATGGCAACAACAAAAAAAAAACAAGAAGAGAAACTTTATGGAGATGTTGATTGAAGTGCTAGTGGGTGAAGTGGAGGCTAGAAGATAAATTTTATGTGGTGGACACAGCAGCGGTTTCACAAATAAAAGAAAGAACTGTGAGTGGCAGCATGTGGCGTCTGCAGTGCAGACTGTCAGTGCAACTGACAGCGGGGTACCCGAAATAAAAAAAAAGAAAAAGTGGTCGGACCTCAAAGTTGAGGGGGGGGGGGACACTTGCCTCCCACTGCCAGAGGGGTCTGCTACTGGAGGGGGTACGTGTACACCCGAGCTGACACAAAATATGAGCATATTTTAAGGAGACAGACTAATATGCCGTGTATTTTGAGCTCTTAGATGGCGAGGATTAGGGGGCTGAGGAAGATGAGGTTGCCCAGCGTCTAGTGACAGCCATTGCTACCTTAAATGATACAATAAATTTTTTACATCCTGGCCGATCCTTGCTCCCTGGGTGAAGGTTTCCTGTCGAGGAGGAGACGGCTGTGGGTCGGGGTTCTCATGCTGGGGAGGTGGTAGGCCAGGAGGGAGGGGAATTTCTTCGGACGGGGCCCTTGTAGTAATATGGGTGCAGTCAATTGCGCCGATTATGTTTGGGAAACCGGACATTGCAGCAAATTGCATCTTAATTTCGGCCTGCTCCCCCACAGTATATGGAAACGTGATGTATTGCCTGCTCATTTTAATGATCCCATCCAAGACTGCAGACATTATTGCGCTCAGGGACGGTAGATGATTCAATTTATTAATTGGCACACAGTCCCGGCCCTTATATCTGAGTTTAAGGTTTTGAGATAAATTTTATGTATCTATTTTAATATCGAAAAATGTTTTTAGAAGAGCTATAGCTCACTGCAAAGCTACAATATAGATATCATTGCTTGTTTGAATGTTTATAATAACAATAATGAATCCATAATTAATGGTTAGTGTGAGGTGAAATGATATGCGTGGAGAGGAGTAATATGCAGTCTGGCTGCAGTTCACCACCTCACCAACTGCGTTGTCGATTCCCTCGTCTCCAAAATGTCCGTACGCACGGGTCAGAGTTGGCGTACAGGTGCGCACATTTCCCCGTCAAGTCTGTTTTTTATAAATCACAACTTTTGCTTTGAAAGTGGCGTACGCCAGTTTCAGGCCCCGTTTTGTGGGTACACGACGTTTATAAATTAGACCCCTGGTACCTACATCAGTAAAAGGCAATGATTAGCTCAAAAGCCTGACTGAAAGTCTTCTAAAAGGTAGTTGCTTTTTAGATGTTCAAATACTTGATTAGCAACCATTTTCTCAAGAATTTTGGATATGAAAAGAAGGTTAGATATAGGTCTGTAATGAGCTAAGTCCTCTTGATCAAGGGAGGGTTTCTTAAGTAAAGGTTTAATTACAGCAACCATAAATTCCTGTTGTTACATATCCATTTATTTAAGATAGATTAATCAAATCTAACATAGGGCCAGTAACCAGAGGGAACACTTCCTTAAATAACTTGGTTGGGATTGGGTCTAATATACAAGTTGAAGGTTAAGGTGAAGCTAATATTTGTGATAATTCTGAAAGTTCCACCTGTAAATCAGTTCTGTCATTAATGTGTGTTTATTTACTGTGACTTTATGAAGCCATGGCTTGATCTTGAACCTTCTTTCTTTAACCTTTAGTTGTTAAATCTTTCCAGATTGACTCCAACAGTCAATTGAGACAGTCATTTGAGCGTAGTTATTTGTTCCTACTAAGCTGGGAGCATTCATAACTGTTCATTGTATTGATAGTTATAATAATATAATTAAAAACAATAACTGCCTTTGAACTATTGGTAATATTGCTGATAACTAACCCACCTATCATTCAACAGTTATTTGAATGGTTCTTTAGTCACTGAGGAAAGGTGCAATTGAATGTGAGAGGAGGATAAATCACTCTGTAGACCTCTAAAAAATTGCCCCCCTCACTTAGATGATGGTTACGCCCCTGGCCAAGACAATCCAAAATGTTGAATATCCTTGATTTGTGATAGGATTGGTCCTTCTGAGTAAACCTGGGAACACCAAACATGGCATGACTATCTATTAGAATTATCATAGGAGCCATCCCAATAATTGGGGCATGTCGGAAGGGGAGAATCAGGGCAAAATTGGCCTAAAACCTGACCACATAAACCAGGCCTCAAGGTTTTAAATAAATCAGTACCCATTAGGACCTTGTAGAGCAATCTTTTTACTGATGAGAGCAAATTAATTTAGGATGAGGATAAAGTATCAAAAAATATGAGAAAACAGTATGCGACTTTTGTGCAAATTGATTTTATGTACAAAATATATATATTTTCCTTTTTTGAGGGTTCCTCTACCTTTTCAGCTTGAACTTCTGTGAGTGTTTTTGAATTAAGAGATCTTTTTATCTTTTCTTTCTCAGGGAGAGTTTCTAAAGAGCTCTGGCCTCATCTTAAGCTTATTCTGTTTTATTTCATCTTTAATGATGTAAACAAACATTTCAGGCTGATGTTCTCCACTTCATCTGCAGCCCTAAGCAAACCAGCAATTAAAACATAAGCAGTGAAGTCTAACCGCATTCATGCAGATTTAAACAACATGATGGGAGCCTTATGCATTAGGAAACACTGATAATAAATTAAACTGTTAGCAGAGCGGTTAGTAAAAACGGTTTCCTTGTGTCGATTTGTTAATCTATGGCTCATTTGCAATAAAGATTAGATGTTCAGTATTCAGTGCAGATGCTTTAAATTGGAAGTTTATTGTGATTATTGTGCATCCCATTTATTCACATTATCAGGAGTAGGTTAGCATTTGAGAGCTTTTTTGCTCCTTTTTCTTTTTTAACTATTCTATTTTTTATAGCTGTATGTTTCAATGTTAGGTGATAACATCTGTGATTCAGGTGAACATCAAGAGAAACCTTGGTAGCAAAGATTTTAACAAGGCTTAATGATTTAGACATGCCTCAGAAGGCAGATTAGGATCTAGTTTCTGGCCCAATCTAGATTTTTCTAGATGATATGCATCTGTGAACATGAGCGCCTTGAAGCAGATGGAATTGATTTTATATTTAGGAGGCATGCTAGGAAAGATGTTTCTTTGGTTAGACCAACACTGACCTATTCAGCCACAAACACAAAGCTGGGTTTTAGATAAATACCTAGAATAACACGTTGGGCTTACTGTTAAGGATGTGGAGGATATATGATGCTGTAGCCCTGTATCTCTTCCCTACTTCCATAAGTGCATTGTCTAAAATAATAGGACATTTTAAATATAAATATTGTGACCCAAGTCATATGGATGAAAATGGGTCATCATTGGTGTTTTCAGAGGAAAAACAATGAGGCCAAATAATGACGCCCTATTTATATAGTCTATAAGTAATAAAATGTCCGCTCTTCTAAGGTCAAAGTAGTAAATATAAACAGGTGGAATTCTGTCTTTCAAAGTGAAAAACTACTGTAACCAAACATCAAATTCCAATGCAGCTGCTATATATATTTAAATCATAGAGACAATAAAGCTGTGTAACTTCTTTAATGCCAGATACAGTCAGGTCCATAAATATTGGGACATCGACACAATGCTAACATTTCTGTCTCTATACACCACCACAAGGGATATCAAATGAAACGAACAAGATGTGCTTTAACTGCAGACTGTCAGCTTTTATTTGAGGGTATTTACATCCAAATCAGGTGAACGGTGTAGGAATTACAACAGTTTGCATTTGTGCCTCCCACTTGTTAAGGGACGAAAAGTAATGGGACAGAATAAGAACCATAAATCAAATTATACATTTCAATACCTGGTTGCAAATCCTGTGCAATCAATTACAGCCTGAAGTCTGGAACACATAGCCATCACCAGACATTGGGTTTCATCCCTGGTGATGCTCTGCCAGGCCTCTACTGCAACAGTCTTCAGTTATTGCTTGTTCCTGGGGCATTTTCCCTTCAGTTTTGTCTTCAGCAAGTGAAATGCATGCTCAATCGGATTCAGGTCAGGTGATTGGCCATTGCAAAACAGTCCACTTCTTTCCCTTCAAAAACTCTTTGGTTGCTTTGCAGTATGCTTTGGGTCATTGTCCATCTGCTGTGTAAAGCGCCATCCAATGAGTTCTGAGGCATTTGGCTGAGTATGAGCCAGATAATATTGCCCGAAACACTTCAGAATTCATCGTGCTGCTTTTGTCAGCAGTCACATCATCAATAAATACAAGAGAACCAGTTCCACTGGCAGCCATACATGCCCACGCCATGACACTTCCAGCACCATGCTTCACCGATGAGGTGGTATCCTTAGGATCATGAGCAGTTCCTTTCCGTCTCCATACTCTTCTCTTCCCATCCCTCTGGTACAAGTTGATCTTGATCTCATCTGTCCATATGACGTTGTTCCAGAACTGTGAAGGCTTTTTTAGATGTTGTCTGCCAAACTCTAATTTGGACTTCCTGTTTTTGGGGCTCACCAATGGTTTACATCTTGTGGTGAACCCTCTGTATTCACACTGGTGGAGTCTACTCTTGATTGTTGACTTTGACACAGATTCACCTACCTCCTGGAGAGTGTTCTTGATCTGGCCAACTGTTGTGAAGGGTGTTTTCTTCACCAGGGAAAGGATTCTTCGGTCATCCACCACAGTTGTTTTCCGTGGTCTTCCGGGTCTTTTGGTGTTGCTGAGCTCACCGGTGCGTTCCTTCTTTTTGAGAATGTTCCAAACTGTTGTTTTGACCACGCCTAATGTTTTTGCTATCTCTCTAAATGTTTTTTTTTTTGTTTTTTCAGCATAATGATGGCTTGCTTCACTGATAGTGACAGCTCTTGGGATCTCATCTTGACAGTTGACAGCAACAGATTCCAAATGCAAATAGCACACTTGAAATGAACTCTGGACCTTTTATCTGCTCATTGTAATTGGGATAATGAGGGAATAACATACACCTGGCCATGTAACAGCTGAGAAGTATATTTTCCATTGTATGTTTCATATAGTATTTTTGCTTCAAGGTGGCATACCCTGTAATGTTTCACTTGCGAGTTAAAATTCTGGTCAAAAAGTACAGCATGCTAAAAGTGTGTGGAAAAAAGTATTTCTGAATGTAGGAATTATATTTCTGTATTACTCTTTAGCAAACATTGCTTGCATGAGCTACTTTAATTATTACTGACATTTTTAGTATTCAAAAGGAACCTTTTAACAATTCAAGTTTTGAACAATGACTATGCCTTGCAAAGCTGCAGTAATAAACTTTTATTTTCACCTCTGTGGGTTTGAATTGCCAGCACTGAATGTGTTCCTAAGCAGTCATGCTACCAGTGATACTTATGACAATGTTTTAGTTATTCATCAGAAACATGCAGCTTAGAGTTAGAATAACTGTACTAAAATTAGAGTTTTTTTTTTCAGTGTGATTATGCGATTTAAAAGAATAACATAAAATATTTATTTTATCTTTTTACACACCACTTTTAGTGGTAGTGCCAACACATGTACCAGCAATATAAAGAGCAAATGTTACAAAATAAATTTTTTTATTATTCATTTTTTTAGGTATATTTTTAAGATACTACTTATTGGGTAATAGTGTGCCGATAAAACAATGAGAATTAAAGTTCACTTTTTGAATATGCATGTTCACAATTCACATTTTACAATGATGGTCTCAAATGTGTCAATTAAATGGATGAGATTTAATTAAAAGATTAAAAGTAGTCACATGTCTGCAAAATAAGTAATTATGAAGCGCTTGTATAAAAGAGAAGTCGTTAATTTTCAAAGCACTTACATCAGCTGTCAGCCTTTTAATCCTCAGGTTTTGTGTTCTGACTCCCTTGATTTAGTCTCTTATTCACACTCTGTAGCACCAGCATTACTTAAAAGTTTTACAGCCGTGTTTGAAAAGAAGCATTTACAATGCAGAGTGGTGAGGTGACACTGACATTGAAACAGCACTCAGGCATTTTCTGTCTCAGTTATGTAACTATTCATAAAAAGTTTCAAAAGCAGGCACAGTACAGCACAATGACCCCCAGCTAGCGAAATATTGTACACTCAAAGAACCCTGAACAAGTCTGCAACTGGCAAGAGGAAATAAATTGAAGTCTGACAACCTCCCTGTCATTAGTCATGGTCTTCCGGTACCAAACCATATTTTTCATACTTCAGTAAAACCTCCTCTGATTGTGGATTTTTCCCCATTAGAAGTTCAGTTGAGACATATATTTTCTTATTCCTGCTCTCTTGTGATTTGTAGAAAATCTGTAATGGTAGAGCTGGTAGTACATGCGGGATAGCGCTGCAAGAAATCCCCAATTTATAACCATGTAAATACAAATTCACCCATGGCTCATTGCTGAGATGTCCTTAGTCCCAGAATTGTAACTCTGCTTCTTATTCAATAGATTATTATTCAATAAAACGAGCGACAGCCTAGAATGTAAACAAATTGGTCTACTGGTCAACTGCTACGGTATCTGAAGCCATCTACAGGGTGAGTGTTGTATTAACCCCGCCATTTTGTAACCTGGTGTGTTGCTATGGGATGCCTGAATCGTGTTGTTTTGATCTCTTTATGGTCGCGTGGTGATTCTGTAATTCGGCCAGCGGTGTCGTCATTTCCGCGTAGAGCGCGTCTATTGTCCTGGATACGGGCAGAGTACGTTATGTTCACATGATACGTATCCACTCGTACCTGGACACCGATACTATCTCCAAGGCAGGTCTCTCTGGCCAGATCCTGGCACAGTCCAGGCTGTGTTCACATGGTACGAAATAAGTGGATTTTGACCAAATACGGTATCCGAGTACAGACTCCCGTACCATGTGAAAACGCCCTTACATACAGTTGCACCTTTCCTCAATGACAAAAGAACCATTTAAATCACCGATGCAGAATAAGTGGCTTTGTTATCAGCAATATTAATAATGGTTCATATATAGTTATTAATAGTGACGAGCTCCCCCTGATCAGCAGGGACAAATAACTAAGATCAAATGTGTGTCTCAACTGACTTTTAAGGCCAATGTGGAAAGATTTAACTACAGATTAAAGAAAGATGTGTGATCGGATTCTAGACTATAATTAAATGAGAGAGATTCCTTTAAGTTTTTTGGAGGTTTTAATGCGATTGGAATTGATCATACAAGAGGAAAGTATCATTACACAGTAACACCGGAAAACTGACCTGTCTCAATCTAACAACAACAAGCTTATATTATTTCCAGTCTATCAATTTTATTTTAATAATACACAATTCTCAAGTTTGTATAATGCATTAGCATGCATTATGGTTCTGTACCTCATCACCTGACGAGACAATCAAGCTTGTGCCAGACGTTAACATGTTCACAATTATGACACTCCCCGGCTTCCGTAGTAGTAATGACGTGTTATAATGGCGAGAAGCCAGAGAACACTGCTCAGTTGCTTGTTGGAGGCTCGTTGCATAGGAGCTCCAGTGTAACTAGTAGTTTAGGCTGCTTTCAAAGCTGATAGTCCAGTAGACTAGGTTTGATTGGGGACCAAAATTGCAACATTGTTGTTGTTTTTAACTGATGCGGTTCACATTCACACTGACTTTTTATTATCAGAAAGTTCAGAGCTTTGAGCAACAATTTTACCTCTCCATCTGTGGTGGTGCTGTTGTAGAGCTGTGCTTCCTCATGCAGCGGGGGGAACTTCAAGTACAGTTGAGCAATGTGCAATGAGTAGCTTCGCCTGCATACAACTTCCAGCACAGATGGCCTCCTTATAGACGATGAGCAAGGTATGTACAAGATCCACATTTATCTCTCCAGCATGCACAGTTGTTTAGATTATATTTACCCATAAATAGTCTGTTTTTGATCACTTATAGTTAGATGTAAACAATTTTAGAACCTGGGGGAAATCACATGTTGGTATTATGTTGTGACATTTAAAGCTTTAGAATTGTAAGATGAGTACATTAACCAATTATTCAATTATAAATCAAATGAAGTTAACTTTGTAGTTGTTATGAAGAGAACTCTTTTTAAAATGCTGTTTGACTTCCAAAAATGTTGTTTGGTCTCATTTGCAAACATCTTTTTTAAATTAATTGGAAATTCAGATTCATTTAAATTTTTGAGCTACCTTAAAAATAAGATGATTCTGTTATTTATTGCACTGTGCATACAAATGCAGCATATTTTCCTATTAAGACCACATCAACATCATGTTTGCATCCAACTGAGAGCTCTATTACATTAGCTTATCTGCCTCTGTGTATTCTGCTATTATGTCTAATTTATGAGCCAGCAGGTCACTGTGATGTTTCATAATTAGAATATTCTTAGTACAGTGATTCTTCTCATCATCATCATCATGTTTGATTTAATGTGTTTTACAAAAAAAATTCCTCACTGAGAGTACAGGAACAAAATGTCACCTCCCCCCAGGCTCGACGCTGCGAATATGCTGACTTTCAGCAGGTGCACTGTGGGCTCGATTCAACATAGAGGGAGGTTGTAATCGTTGTTGTGCAGTCTAAAAAACATCAAACCAGCAGAGTTACAACAGCCTAAGGGTGTCACACCCAATGGAAAAGTGTGGATAGAAAAGTTTTCTGTTTTGTTTTTAGCCTGTAAGGGGTGGCACTGCTGTGATTGATTTTCAGAGAATCTGATTTTTTTTCCCCCTGCAAACACTGAAAGAAAATTGCACTCCTGTTGTAAAGTAAAATATGTATTTGGGTTCAGGTTTTGTCAGAATGTCGACCACAGGCAGGGCAGTTTTTTTTCCAACTGCATGCAGGTGGTAGTCATCAATTTCTAAAAACTGTAATTGATCATGTAACAGGAGGTTTACTTTCTTCACCTGAGGCATGTGTGTTTAGAACTCACAGCTGAATCCATCATAGAATAAAACTAAAAGAAATTTACAAATATTTGGCTTGAGATCATATATATTCTTGACGTATAAATGCATGTTACAGAAATTTTTTTGTGTTGTACTTTTACAAAAAATGTGATTTTATATTTTTTTGTGTCTTTTTTTTGGTGCTGTTTCTGTAGTTTAATTCCATGTAGAAGGTCCTGGTTTGAAATGTGCTTTATGAATAAATTTGATTTAATTTGAATCCATTTTGAGATAATCCTTCCACTCATGATTAAAGGTAGGGCTAAACAAACCAAATGAATATCTGAGAGAAACTATGCAACATATTTGGACACTTTTGAAGTTTCTCTTGAACAGAAACAGTGAACATGCAAATCACTTGGTGGTAATTAAATCACTATTTTTTGTAAACTATAGTTTACAGATAATAGTGACAGCTGTGGGGATTTAAATGTACTGTTGATGTCAGAATTCAAAAGTGAATTAAGAGACTGGTTCAAGAGAATAGATTGAATAGAAATATCCTTAATTGAAAGTTTAGGTGTAACAGCAGCAGATGACAGGCAATGGAAGCATATTATTATAGATTAGATGTTATAGATTATGACAAGAAAACAATACAATTAAAAGAATAGCCTAAAGAATAGTATTGTGTAGGGTAAGGGTGAAATAAAAACACTAAGATTACACTATTTACAAAATGGGCTTATGTGTTTGTGAATTTAAAAAATAACAGACTATTTACGTGAAGAAAAAAAAGGTGTGCATAAAACTGATATGTGCACATAACAGTAGAACTATTAATTTAAATGAACAAAAAAACGTATGATAGTAATGCTCACTGAGTTTGTTGTGAGCAGTGAAGGTTATAGTCTAACAGATGCTGGGAGGAAGGATTTGTGATAACTTATTTAGGATGCAACAGTCTGTTAGTGACATAGCTCTACAGTTCAGCAACAGTTTAATGTAAGGTGGAAGACACTGTCCAACAGTTATGTTGTTTTTTGTAAAAACAAATACCATCTCTGAACCTGTTACACCCAAACATAATTGTGCTACTGCAGCAGAGACCACTCCGGGTATCTGGTATACTGTGTGAATTGGTGTATTCCACACAAAAGTAGGGATACAATTTGGAAAGGCTTACCAAAATTGGACATAAACATCAAAACCTTTGCCTGATCTGAGTAGTTCTATTTTCAAATTGTGCCGTGTGTAAAAAAAATGTGCTGCTAACAACATGAAAGATAATTCTTGGCATGTGGTAACAATTGTTGTTGGTGGTGGTGTCATGGTGATCTTTTCCTGGAAAGCATCACAGCCTACCTGAGTATTATTTCTGACCATGTCCATTCCTTTATAACCACAGTGTACCAATGTTCTAATAGCAACATCAAGCAGAATAATACATCAGGTCACAAAGCTCAAATGAAATCAAACTGGTTTCTTTAACATCACAATGAGTTACTCTAATAACACAAGATCTCCATCCAATAGAACAACTTTTAGATGTGGTAGAACATGAGATTTACAATGTTATTGTGGAGCAAAATATCTGCTGCAACTGGTTGATGCAATCTTGTAAACTTGGAGTAAGATCCTAGGAATGTGTTAGACACCTTGTGGTGTGCATTAGCTGAAGAATTCAGCTACTTCTGAAGTCTATTCCAACCTAGTCCTAATAAGGTGCAACATAACTGTTATCTCACCGAAGTCCTTACAATTAATAACTTATCTTACTTATAAATCTTCTGTGAGTTTTTAGACTAAAACTGAAGTCAAAACAAAGCAATTACATTTGTATAGCACATTTTCAACAACAAGGCAATTCAAGTTGCTTCCCTCAGGAGAGGAAAGAAAAACGGAAATAAAAGCATGAAACACAATATTAGAGACTCATAATATATGACACATCAAAAATATTTGATAAACACTTAGTCAAAGGCAGTTCTAAACAGACTGGTTTTTAGGCTTGATTTAAAACAGCTAATTTTTTTTCAGCAGCTTTGCAGTCATCTGGAAGTTTGTTCCAGACAAGGGGAGAGTAGAAGCTAAAATGCTGCTTCACCATGTTTGGTTCTAATTCTAGGGATGCCGAGTAGACTGGAATTAGAGGACCTCAGTGTTCTGGTATAGTGACAGCAAGTATCCAATATACCTTGGTGCTAAGCCATTCAGTTACTTCAGAATTGTGGTAATGTGCTCCACTTTCCTAGCTCTAGACAGAATGTGAGCAGCTGCGTTCTGGATCAGCTTCAGCTGTCTGACAGACATTGTGGGCAGACCTGTGAAGACAATGTTGCAGTAACCAGTCCGAGTTAAGATAAACACATGGATATTTTTTTCACTCTCCTATTGCAACATTAGTTCTGTTCCTAGACAGGTTCTTCAGGTGATATAAATATGACCTTCTCATTACTTTTATCTGACCCTCCCTGGAGATTTGGAGCGGAGTCCATTACTGCACCTAGATTTCGGGCTCGATTAGTAGTTTCTAGCTGTATCAACTGGAGCTGTGTGCTGACTCTTGATCATTTCTCTAATCAGCTGCATAAAATTATGCCACATTCATCAATTGATGTGCTTATTGCATTTACTTGGGGTTTGGATGCTTTTAAGGTCACGTGGTGTAATTGTGATATAAAGATGAGTTTAATGGCAGCACCATTTTGGATTAAAGTGGACTAATTTATCCCAAGATGCTAAAGGCTCTGGATGTCATAGGCTGTTTTGATTGGCACACCTCTTCAGCATGGTATTGACGATCTTGATAGTGCAAGTGTATTTGAAGAGTGGGGAAATGGTCCCAGTTTGTAAACTAGAGAGTTTGACAGTGCATTTCAATCACCGCGAACTATTGAACAATTGATCATTTATTTACAGTGCAGAATTTTTAAAGGGAAATTTGAATATCCATTCCAGTCCATTTTAATAATTTGAAGGACACTTCCAACCATGTCCCCGGCACTTAATTACAAATGAGCATTTAACAGTGCTTTCCTTCACCAGCCAATTGGAAGTACTATATCTCAAGAACAAAAACATTCTTTACTTATGGATATTTGAAATAAAAATATAAGCTTCACTACACATTTATAGAGTAAGTTTAATTTTCTGTTAACATTTCCTCCCCAGCTACTTCTGCTTTTTCACACAATGATAAATAGTGTGCAACCATCCACTGAACAGACTTCACCTAATATCTAGTAGCTGTTTGAAAAAGAGATTTTCTGCTAATGTTACACCTAAAATTACCCAAGCCGCTATCACCATTACTGCAGATGGAAGCACTGCTCCCAGCAGCGTGACTCCTGTGATTGTTAGTTCTGCTCCCAAAGCGGCCGACACGCCGGCTCAGTGAAACCTGAACCTCCCCTCCGCCTGAGATTTGGACTGTTACTTGTCATTTCATCATTGGATGGTAAATTATAGCAGATGAGGGAAGCCGAGCGTCCAGGGAGAGCAGGCCAGAATTTTTCCCATCTGTTGCTGTGGTGATGGCAGGGATAGCCTTTGATTCTCATCCTTCTGCACCCTCTGCCACCATGCTTCTCTCTGGGTGGGCGCTAATACTTGTGGTTGTTACGCACATTACAGCTCACAGTGTAAATTAAGTTTCTTTGTTCTGTTGTCTCTGTGTTTCTTCTTCTTGTCTTGCTGTTGTTCGTGAAGGCCAGTCCCTCCTTTTTCTTTTGCTGCTCCTCCACATATGATTCTCTGAATTCCCTCTCTCTACCTCGCTGATGGTTAGAGCTTAGAGTCTATTCACCAGAGAGCTGAAGCAACAGCTTTCCGCTGCCTCCCTGCATCCCTCCCTTCTAAACCTCTCAGACACATTAATCCTTAGCTCAGGCTCAGTTTACAGACACAATAGGTCTCTAAGAATTGGACTTGAGATAATTGTGTTGCTATCCCATTTCATCTGGAATGAAATCAGGTGACCCTCGCCACATAGCTCCAGGGATCCCACATCCACACACACACACACACACACAGTCTCTTACACATACACACAGATGGTGTAGGTTTTAGTGAAGGTAATGCTGTAATTGTTTTTCCCTTTATTCATAATCATCTCCATAAATATCCACTGCCACTGTCTCAAAACAACACTTCTAGCCACACTGAGTCCATCTGATGTGTTGTCATGACAATATGGCAGCAATGTGGCGCTTGCTGAAGGACCCCACGTTATTGGGAGGCAGGTCGGGTAATTAACGGCCGTGCCAATATGGCTGAACACCTGCTCTGGTAGGCCTCACCAGTCATCTAGGCCTGCGACCCCTCGACCGCCCAACAAACACCAGGAGGGAGGAAACAGTCGGGCTGCGGCTCGTTAAATTACATAGGATGGCTGAGTTGGAAAAGCGAACAGGTGGAGAATGTTAGTTGGAGCAGGTGGACTGATAAATCACAGGAGACTTTCAATTGTCTAAAACCAGAGAGAGAGACAAAAATGGGTTTGAAAATTTAGGAGGGTAAAGGTTACTGAAGAGTATAATACATCTAGTCCCACTAGAAGGGCAGAAGGAAAACTTTTCCACACAGTGCTATGGACTAATATAAATAATGTTTCATACATTAGATTACAATGGATTGATAAAATAAAATGACATGAGTATTTTATAACCATCATAAAAAAGTTGAAAACAATATGTCTTAAGTAGGAGTTTAAAAAGTATAACATTTGAACTCTAAAGACATTTTAAACAAGGACTGCATGTAACTATGCATATTGGCTGTGGTGTCACCACATGGTAAAAATCTGCAGGGGGGTAACAAAGTACCTAAAACACAAAGGATAACAGAAAAAGAGAGTGAGGCAGAGACTTAAATACAACAGGATGGACAGGCGAGGTACCGATGGTAATGCTAGACCAAACGGTACACTAGTGACCTTGAAGCAAGCCAAGAAAAAAATTGTGTAAAAAAAAAAAATGGTTTAGGAATTTGGAGTGCAGAAGTAGAAAATGTGTTTTGAATGTGCTTGCATGATAGAATTATCTAAAATGAAGTCAAGAGAATCTACATAAGGATGCAATTCCACCATGTACAAGATTCAAACAGGATGAGATGCAACACGCTCTACCCACACCTAAATCTCTATAGCATTTTATGTATATTTGGAGCTAACTTCTGTTTAAGAGAAGTGTAACTGCTGATATTTTTTTGTAATCCAAAGGGGGTTTCAGAATTATTCACCAGCTTTGGAAAAAGAATGAAAAGTCAAAATATGATTGTTTTGTCATTTAAGTTTGACACTAAAAAAGGCTATATATCAAAAGACCCTGACCCTTTTTTTATATTTTGAATATGTTTTTGTCCATTAACGAAATCTTTAGAAATCTACTCATTGTTAAAATGAACCATTAAGACTGAAATCAAAGTAGAACTAAGTGAATTTAGGACTTCATTATTTTATAATACTTATCCCTGATTACTTTAAAATTCAGGAACTAAACCTTTTCTGCAGAGGTATGCCTCATCTCATTCAAACTAAACAGCACTGAACAAACCTTGAAAAACAACCTTAGACAAAATGTCTTGCAAGCATACTTTTAATTATTTTCCATTTCACCATCAGAAAAGAATTTTTTCTTCACATTTTTTACTTTTATTTTCTATATATTCTGTGCAATTTTTTTGTTAATAGTTAATTTGAAATTTTATTTGAATGTCTAGTGTAGGCTGCTCTGTGGTGCCAGACATCTGACCATCAAACAAACAAAAAAATGCTACTAATCAAAAACTATGTATTTTGATATTCATAGGTTTTAAATTTTAACGTTGATTTCGGCCCTTTTTGTCCATATCGAGCCTGGGAAGGCATGTATTAACGATGGTAATGGGCAACAAAACAATGTACATCTTATTTTTTTTGTGCTCTGATGTATTCCATCCATCCATCCACCCATCCATCCATCATCTTTACCCACTTATCCTTGATAGATCACAAGAGAGGCTGGTTCCTTTCTCCAGCAGTCTTATTCTCAGACAGAAATATCAAAAATACAGTTATTTCTTTCTGTCCAAAAGAAGCAAATAATTAGTGGAGGGTAGAATAAGCAGACAGCGATAAAGCTCATTCCTACCCATGTGCTTCACCCTTTGTTATATTATTTTTTTGTTTTGCACTTCAGTTGTTGATTAGATAATTGTTGTTAAATAATCCATTGTTTTTTTTGCAAGATAGAAACGGACTGCATAACTACAGTCTATTTTATCAGACCTACAGAAGCATTAGCTATGTTGATTGATTTTATAAGAAGTTTTTTCTACACCTAATGCCATTTAAAAAATGAATAAAAAGATAATTGCAATACACATTTCAACAAGCAATAAAAGACACACACAAGCTGAGTTTATGATTAAAGCCACTGAGATCAGCAATGACCTTAATAAAAGCAACTGTTGCTACACTCTGAGGGGTTATGAATCCACAGTTTTACAGAGAGAAACACTAATTTCACATTTAAGAGAAGTGACAATATCTCATGTATCTTCCCTGCAAAGTAACCCTATGGTCAGACTGTGCAATGCTCAGAAAAATCATAAAGACCAAAAAGCTCCATCTCAGACTCTACATACCTCTGATGTAAGATTGTAAAGATTACGACAAGATAATAAAAAAAACAACTGAAAAGTAATGCCTTTTTTGGAAGGGCTGGAGGTTAAAGCCTGTTTTCTTTTAAAAGGGTATGGAAGCAGGACTTAGGTTTGCAGACTTTCCCCTGAATTATGGTCCATTCCATTACCTCAGAAGTCAAGTAGTACTCGCTGCAGAACCACCAAACTGAGCCCCGCCCCCAGAGTCAGGCCTACCCATCAGAGTCAGCCCCTCCCCCAGAGTCAGCCCCATTCACCAGTCAGCCCCACCCACCTGAGCCATCCCTTTTTTTTAAGATTTATTGCAGACGAATGAATTTACAGGCAAATCAATGAATACTTTTATCATTGAATAGTTTATTTTTTATATTCTAGAATATCTTTGTTTTCTCAATTCTCTCAGGGCCATGGGCGCCGTAAAGGGGTGGAAGGTTAGGACGATTCTAAGGGCCCAGGTTGATGAAGGGCCCAGACGAGAAGACCCCCTATTTCTTTTTTTATTTCTTTTCTTTTTTTAATACATAAATTAAATGTGCTACGGTCTCTCATGTACTCAATGTGTATTTTGTCTGTTTTGACCATAGATTTAATATTTAACAAACAATGTATTTACTGTTTTAGTCACACCCCTCCCCCTCACAATGGTTCATTCCAACTGCGCTGTCTGAGCCACACTCTGTCTCTTGCTTATTGCACTTGCTGTGTTGCAGCACAGACAGTTACACATGCGTGCATCTCACATCAAGAGTCAGGGCATCAAAAACAGAAAGAAAAGAAGGAAAGAGAAGACAGAACTCAGAAGTCGACAGTATGTCACACAGTTTTTCAAAAAGAAAACTATTCCTGTATTTCAAAACTCTGAGACTTAACTTATATTTGTTGCTACATGACATGCTTTTATCTAGCTATCTTAGTAAAATAATTGCTGAATTATGATTCCCGTCCAACAATAATAACATCTCTGCTGTCTCCGGGTTATCATGTCTCTTAGACACAGATTAACCTGTCGCTGCACACCCACGTCCTCCTACCCCCACGGTCCTCGACCCCGTCTCAGCCGAACATGTCTTACCTACACATGTTCTCCAAAAGATGATAACTTCACAAACACAAAGAAATAGCTATGCCTCAGATATTACATAATCAGTTTGCGGTGTATTCTGTGAATTGACAGTGCTGCTGCTACAATCGATAGTGTCAAACTTGACGTTCTTAAAATAAATTCCCCAGAAAGAATTATATACAATTAAATAAAACATATGTGTAGTTACCTTTAGCTATAGTGACTTTACAAAATTATATTTTTATATTTTATATCAAGAAAACTAAATAGGGCAATAAAATATGTTGGACTGGTTGAGGCCTGACATTACTCCTGGTGTGTCTTGATTTTGAGCCCTTTGGCCTAGCTAGTTTTGATCTTGGACTGATTTAGTAATGGGTTAGTTCTAGCTGATGTTTCCTGATTGAGTAGTTTGACCCAGCTAAAGCTTGTTCAAGTAAAGTATGGTGGCACCCCTGCTCAGGGCCACTAATGTCAAAAAAGGTTTTATTGCAAACAAATTAATTTACAAGAAAATCATTAAATAGTTTATTCTGTCTATTCTAAAGTACGTATTATAAAGACATTAATCACCTGTTTCCCCTTCTGTTTTCTGGATAAAACATAACATCAAAATTGATCAAATATCTCAGGGAATCAGTCTTGTTCTGGACACAGTACTAGTTTGTGAATGAGAAATGATTTTTCCTTCAACTGACTCTCATATTGTGTGACATTACATAAATAAATGGTTTACTTCAAACACATTATTTATATAAAGAAAGATAAAACCTAGTAGGAAAACAATCAGTTTGAAAATGTGCAAGAAGAAGTGCAGACTAAAGTCCTGCCACAAATTAAGGGATTAAATGTAACACATGTATTAAAAAATTTTAATCACCACCATAGAAAAATATTCCCAAATCGATTTTATATATATATATATATATATATATAACCGATTTGGGAATATATATATATATATATATATAAAATCGATTTGGGAATATTTTTCTATTGTGGTTATTAAATTTTTTTTATTGGTTTTCTGTAAATAAATGTTGTATTATTGGAAAGTAACTGTTGTCATTTAATGTTCGACAGACTCACATTGTAAGGTTTATGGTCAATAAACTGTAAATAATTACTTCCTTCAGATTATGAGACTGATATAGACATTTGGCTGTTAAAATAGTTCGTGATAAAGGTGGTGCCCCGAATAATAACAATTTTCCATAAATTGTTAATTTTATTGACTGCCATAAGCAGTCCTTTGACCTTTAATAGCCAAATAGTTATATTTTTGGTAATATCCCCAACACTATCAACAGGCTTGGTTTGCCTGCCTGCACCGTTTTGGCTGACTCTGGTGCAGCTCCACCTTCAGGTGCAGCTCCACCTTTGTGTTTCTGCAGCGAGCACCCTCTCTCGGAAGTTGGAATTTGATTTGACATCACGTAATCACACATCAGTAAACAGTGTTCTGGTTAACACAGTAGGATAAAACAGGATTCCAATATGGTGAGTCCAAGGTAGCCATTGTTGGTAGTACCTCTTTGTCACAAGTTGTCAAAAGGACCCTGGCACGAAGCATGAAGACACTCATCTGTACATTCGGAACTCAGAAACCAGGGAGCAGGACAGGTCATAGACACGATGTGGGGACACAACTATGATCTATACTGGGACAGTAATTAGTAAGACAATTGCAGAAAAGAAACGGCTTTAGAAAAATTGGTGTACAGGGAAGGAAAAGGAAAGGCGAAACACAGTGAGAAACAAACCTTTGTAAGACACACTGAAACTTTCCATGTTTTTAAACACATAATGAGAGGTTAGAATCTGTGCACTTGAGGCTAGACTAACCTTATATATAAAATGATGCGAAGGCAACACTGTCTATATTAAATCTTCATCATTTAAAAAAAATACTTTAAAAAATGTTCATTTTCTTTTGTGTGACTGTAGACTGTGCATTTTGGCTCTAAAATTTTACAAATTTTCTGTTTGCAGTGGAGAGGCATTTGTCTGTCATAACAGTGATGCTCAAGTGTGTTGAAAACCAGACTCCCAGCAAACATATCAAGTTTGTTGCATATAAGATGTTTTGTATGTTTGTTACCTTTCCCTTAAGTTGATAATCAAGTTTGTAGCAATATGTGATAACATTTAAAAGGATTTCAAAAACAAACGGCAATCAAAAGGTTTACTTTTTTAATGGAAAAAAAAACAAGTATACCACATTTTGTATCTGTAAGTAAAACGTCTTGCAAGAGCTGTTTTTAGGTAGCATAGTGGAGCAGCTTCCTTACAAATATTTCTTTAATCTAACTTTGTTCTTGAGAAACCATGAAGGGCTAATAATTTGATATGTCATCTGGCACGCACGCACACACACACATACACACACACACACAAACACACACACACACACACACATACATAAATTATTATATTTATGTTCCCTAAAGTGTATACATTATCTTTTAATCAGACATAACACTTCACCTGCTAGGCACTTAGGATTATGTGTGTATGGGTTGCATTATTGTAATTTTCCACTGTTCAAACTGCCAATTAAGTCTTGATGAACCAATTGAGCTTCAAGATGATTCAAATGAGAAAGAGTAAAGCTTTTTACATAAAGATGGTGCTATAAAGCTACTAGAACAAGGCGTGGCCACAGAGCCCAGCAATGGACTTTACTCTAGTAATTTGGTATTATTATTTTCTCTTTTTCCTGTAGCTTCTTTGGGGCTTGTGGTTCATATCACTTTTGTTTAAGTCATACTCACTCTAGTTGTTTTTGTATTGTTTATCTGTCTGTCCCCCAGCTGACTGCCTCAGTTCATGCTCTCCCACAACTGGTTCACATTCAGTTAAATTTGTTTCCTTGTCCCTTGAATCACCATACCTGTATATTATCCAGTTGTATTTATCCTTATGCTCTTTCCTGAAGTTATGCTGGTTGTTCCCCGGCTGGCCTCATTGTGCTTCCTTGGTCTCGTTTGCTATTATTTTTTAATTCCCTGGTGGTTATGTAAGCAGAAGTATAGTATAGTAAAGGTTGAATATGGAACATTTTTGATGTCTTTAAAAAAGCAATACTTCAACGGGGAGTTTATAGGTGTGCAGAATGAAAGTGAAGGTGTAAAAAATAAGTATGCACCGAAACTGATGCTGGTATCAGTTATCGGGGCGATAGCATTCTGATGTACTCGTATTGGTTAACTGATACTATGAACCGAAACTTAAAATGTGGAAACTCAGCAATAATTTAACAAAAAAATTCACTTGAAAGTTTTGGTTTATGGTCAATACTATCAATATCTTATTTTTTATCTAATTCTAAATTTTTATCTATTCTAATTCACAATAATTTATTGCAACAAGCAGAGAAGAAAATAAAAACTGCCTTCTAATTTATTGCTTTTTTTAATATACTGGGTATTGGCAAGTATCGGTATCGTATCGGTTTGAAAAGAGTGGTATCATTGCATCCCTACAACAAGACAAAAAACTGCAGGTCTGCCTGGTTTTTCAAATCAAGTAAATCCAACTGTGATGGAAAGAATTTAATGTTATGTACTTTCTATACTTTGTAATCAACTGTGACCTCGTTTAATTAATTTTGTAGTATCAGTTTGACTGACTAGTATTAATTAGTGACGTTTTTACCCAGGATAGGGACAGAGAGTTTTTGATAATGATAGTCCATTTCCAGTGTTACCATGGAGACGATTCCTTAAAGATATACAAAGTTCTCCACTTTCTAATCTAAGAGAAAGGCACCACAAAGTCTCTGTTATTCATCTTGAGAGCTGTACTTTATCGAATAGAATAGATAGACCAAGATTGCTAGAAATAATATAAGCTTGTTGTTGTAAGACCAAGACAGGTCAATACTCCACATTTGCTGTGATGTGTTGCTGTCCTCCTGTATGATCAATTCAAATAATATTAAAACCTCCAAACGCTTAAAGGAATCTCTCTCATTTATTAAGAGTCTCAAAAATCCGATTACACCAACTTTGTTTATAAAGCACTTTTCATACAAGAAATGCATCTCAAAGTGCTTTAGAGACAAATGACCCCAATATGGCGACTGTGGCTCAGTGGTAGAGTACTTGGCTTGCAATCGGAGGGTTGTAGGTTCAATTCCAGCTTCCTCCAGTCACATGTCAATGTGCCCCTGGGCAAGGCACTTAACCCCCAAATTCTACATTGTCCTACCATGTTGGGTGTTGGTGTATGAATGGGTGAATGTAAAGCGCTTTGAGTGGTCAGTAAGACTAGAAAAGCGCTATATAAGTTCAGTCCATTTACCATTACATCTGAAGGAGGGCTATTAATGCACCAGTAGGGGCCCACTGTGTGGACCACTTTTACAATGCAAACTGACAAAAAGGCGGACCAGACTGGACCGCACGAGTCGCACTTTTCCGCTCAGTGGAAACAAGGCTTAAAAGACGTTGAGGCTCCCTCTTACCAATGTGTAAAGCAGGGAAGGTAACTCATACAAATGGAGCTAAACCTTTACAGAACTGTTGTGTTTACTTATAATTATTACACACATGCTTATTGGATTTATTAATTAGATAGCTTCTGGAGGCAGGCTGTTGTAAAGCATTTGTTAGGTTTTTTTTTGGTTTATTTTTTTGGGGGGAGGGGTGCGCTAACAGAGTAATCTAAGGGTGTTTCGAGCCTGTTTTACAGCACATGGTTTATGGTTTATTTGTGTTTATGATACATCACATATGGTTCAAAGAAATTAATCCATGAGTTGAGAAAGTGTGGCTGGGAATAATTCTCGGTACATATTTTTTTTAGAATAGAATAGAATAATCCTTTATTGTCCCGGAAGGGCGAACTCTGTTGTAACAGCGCAAAGCAGTAATAGAACAGATTTAAGAGTCCAGAAAAAATATGTACATTATGGACAGTTACAAAAATACAATAAAGTAGCATACCCACTGTCTGTTTGATTCTACACACTTAATCTGATTTACCAGTGTGAACTGGAAAGACTGGTCCCAAACAAAAAGAGTATGACAGTCTTCTCAATATTGCTGAAGATGATGCACTGAATGTTTTACAAGTTCAGCTCCCACATTTTAGGAGCATATTTCTCTTTATTATTTGCGCATCTGCCTGATTGTCAGTTTCTTTAGAAATCTTTTGATATCTGCTCCTTTCTGAAAAGAGTCCAACCTTGAACAGGAACACAAACAGTTATCACATTCAGTTCTTAGAAATGAAAACATAAAACTGGTGGAAATCATCAAATACTAAGAACACCAGAACAAAAATGACTCAAATGGAATCAATGTTGTCTGAAAGTTCTTTACCAATTTAAAACTGAATGCATAAATAAGTGATTTTACTTTTAATCAACATTCAGTTATCTGGGTTTTGTTTCAACTCCAAGAGCAAAGCAATAAAAAGCTAAACAGAAATAATTATTAATTTTGACTTAAGATATCTTCTCTTCTGTCTATTGTTTCTCACTCCTCATTGACACAGTTTTAAACCTGTAGGGGTCACTGTTGCTCTTTTTCAGCTCCCAAGGACCATCAGTGTTATAGCAGCCCCTGTAGTGAAACGCCTTCCAGGCATAATTTTCTTGGTCTGAGTATAAAATGTTTTTCTTTTCTTTTTTTATTTTCTTGCATAATGGGGGCTGGAGAATATTAACGGAGCAAATATCTGATTTCATGCAAAAGAAAATATCTGATGTACGGAGAGGAATATTAAACATGTCTCCTGGTATTGTAGTGTTTAGGCCAACTCAATGCTGAGCTAAATGAACCTCTCGCTCTGCAGCGAGAGGAAGAGTGAAGCTATGTTGGTCTCGGGTCTTGGGATCACATATCCCAAAAAAAAAACAACAACCCAAAAAACTCATCTTTCTGTACACAAACTGTTTTCATACATTGGCATGTATCTCAGGCAAGTATAGAATAATTGCTATTGTACTTTTCATTTGTCTAAATACCAGTAGAGACAAAGGAACACATCCATTTTTGGAAAATAAACATTGCTGTATTATCATGTAAACCCCCAAATCCTGGGAAATTCTTAGATGTAACTGTACAATTATTGAGTGGAAACAGCTAAAATCACTTGTAAAACATTTGCTCAGTAACTGGTCATTCTCCAAAATCCTCAACTATCATTGGCTGTCGTCAGGCAATTCTAGAAGTTTTACCCTTTTCTTTCTCAGCCATACCTTTAGGATCTGTACTCATTTATTGGTATTTGTACCATTTTGATGCAGACTCCAACCACAGCAACCCATCATACTGAGCATGCATGTAGCGACAGCTGAGAGAAAAACTCCCCTTTAACAGGAAGAAAACTCCAGCAGAACCTGGCTTACTACAACTGCAACTTTCTGCCATGACCATCTGAGGGTTTGGGAACACAGAGCAGAGACACAGAATGAACAAAGGCACTGATGTAAGAGTACTTTCTACATTAAAGAAAGTAAAAAAGGTTCTAACAGGACATGGAAGACGTTCAGTCACTGGGAGCATCAGCTGTCTTGATGGATACCAGACCAATTGTAACATCTATGGAGGGAAAAAAATCAGAGTAAAAACAAGGTTAACAACCCTAATAACATCAAAAATACAACTGGAAAGTATTAGAAGACAAAAGTAGCAGAGTACAGAAAATGGTCAGTCTGTCCTCCAACAGTCTATTTTAGCATAACAACAGGGATAGCTCAGGATAACCTTAACCATTCTAACTAGAATCTTAGCAAAAAGGAAGGTTTAAAGCCAAGTCTTAAAAGTTTCTGCCTTAAGGACTAAAATTGGGAGCTAGTTCCAAATTCCATTCCATTCTACTTTTAGAATAGGAACCTTAAGTAAACCTGCAGTCTGAGAGCAAAGTGTTCTGTTAGGAACATATGGAACAATCAGATCCCTGATGTAAGATGTAAGTTTATTATTAAGGGCTTTATACATAAAGAGGAGGATCTTAGATTCTATTTTGTATTGAACAGCGAGCCAATTAAGGGAAGCAAAAACAGGAGAAATGTAATCTCTCTTGCTGCACCATTTTTGGATCAACTGAAGGCTTTTATTGCATTTTTTTGACCTCCAGATAACGAGCAATTACAATTGTCCAGCCTTGAAGTAACAAATGCATAGACTAGTTGCATAGCATCACTCCTGGACAGGATGTTTCTAATTTTAACAATTCCTGAGATGTAAGAAGGAAATTCTAGAAACCTGTTTAATATGGGGTTTCTATGGCATGTCATGGTCAAACATAATACTGAGGTTCTTTACATCATTAATGTAGGCTAATTTTATGTAATCCAGATTAAGTAATTGACTAAGCAGTTTCTTCTTTTAGAGAGTCTGGTGAAAAGTCTGTCTTGTCTGAGTTTAAAAGCAGAACGTTTAGAGTCATCTAGGTTTTTATCTCTTGAAGACATGTCTGTAATCTATCTAACTGATTGGATTTGTCAGGATTTATGGGTAAATATAGTTGTTTATCATTGGCATAACTGTGGGAATTTATATCATGCTGTCTCATGATTTTAACTGTACATATACAGTAAAAAAAGGGACAGAACCCTTTGGCACTTCACAGGTACCCCTTGAGTGTGAAGAAGATTTATCATTAACTTGAACAAACTGGAATCTGTTGGACAAATCTGATTTAAACCAGCATAGTGCTGTTTCTTTCCCAATTTTCCGGTTAAGGTAAATAAATTGATTAAATATTCAATTCATCCTGCTGACTTGGAGTTGTTGAAAAGTTAGGGAGGCTTTGGAGAGCGACTGTGGCCGGTGCAGCCGGGGTAGATGTATTATGAAGAGCCTGATGGGTGCCAAACACTGGGGCCTGCTGCAGCTTTCCTCTCATGGGCTTTCTTCAATTGTTTACGGGTCAGGCAACGGTTCCTTGGCATAGTCTTTTCGGATATCATAAATTAAAGAAATATCTCTCCATTTTATAACATTGGCTGAAGGGACACTTAATTCCAGTCAACTGCGTGGCAGCAGAGAGCAGATTCAGAGAAGTCATATGTCATATTTCTGAGGCAAAATTCCAAAACCACATGACAATAATCTCTGCAAAAATCCCACTATTTGATTACGCTTACACACAGGTGAGTGTGCCTTTCAGTTCCATGCTGAGCAGGAACTGCAAAAAGTATTCATAGTTAAAGTTCAATTGTTTCATTAAATTCTTTTTGTAGTTTTCTGTTCAGCAAGTTTAGTTTTGAATATTATTTAAAATGAATAAAATAAATAAATAAAACAAAAAGGACTAAAAAATTTAATAAATACTATCGAACAGGTATTAACCCATCAGAGGATTGCTGGGGATATTCACCCCCGCTGCCATCACCACTAACCTTCTCCACATAGGAAAGGGAGTGATGTGTAAAAATAGATCATACTGTATATAGTCAAGACTGGAGGTCTAGTCCACAAACCTCAGCAAGGTCTAGACTGACAACAAGAAACCCTAGGTCCTGATATTGCACAAGGATCCTAGAGTGTTTGAAGCTGTAGAACATCAACTGCTCTCTATGATCCTTCACAAAAAGTTTTGTGGGAATGTAGAAGACACTGATAGTTACAGCACAGGGACACAGGGATAGAAGAGCAACAGTAAAGTGTAGCTTTCAACACCTAAGAAAATAACAGTCAGGCAGGAGTTAATATAAATCTTACCTTTTAGACTCCCCTATCACTCAGAAACACAACCAGCAAAGACAAGTGTGAAGTACAATATATAGTGCCCTCAGCCATCATTTTCTACCTATCTGTATCATGGAAATCCTAAGATAAATATGAATTTAATCAAACAGAGAAACAAAGCAATTTAATATGGTTTATTGAACATAAGATCTCTGTCTCTTCAAGGAGTTTGTTAGTTAATGACTTGGTTTGTGATAATCAGATTGATTTGTTTTGTCTTACAGAAACCCTGTAGCATCAAGACGATCATGTTAAAATAAATAAGACAACTCTTTCTAATTATTTAAATTTTCACATTCCTCGAAGTACTGGGTGAGGAGGACGAATTGCAACCATTTTATTTCAGATTTAAAATTTAATCACAGTCCAATAATTAGCTAGAGTTTTTTTGAACACCCTTAGTTTTCCTTATGCAAATTGAAAAGCACAAAAAACACTATTTTCTATCATCCACCAATTCCTTACTTTCAATTTTCTGATCAGATCTAAAAAAATGTTTTATCTGATATGCTATTAAATACTGATAAGGTCATTATGGTTGGGGGACTTTCACATTCATGTTGACACAAAGTGATAGAAATATAGCTCTTAATGACATCTTATACTTTTACTAAAAAAATACACACACCTACTCCCTGCAGTTATCATACTTTAGACTGTTCTGACAATGTCATGATTTTGAGTTATCTGACTCTGAAGGCAGCACAGATTGCATACAGACTCAGGAGGTTTTTTTTGTAAAAATAACAATGATTTATTTACAGCAGGAAAACAGACTAGAGTTGGTTCAAGTAGATGGTGTGACTTGGGATCAGAGACACAGGAGCACGTGGAAATGAGGAGAAGCCAAGGACGGATGTTGGAGGAGGTAAGTGGGATCCAGGGATCTGAGGTTGGCTGGAGGTTATGTGAGGCTTGGCGTTTAGATCACAGGAGGAGTGGGCAGACGAGCAGGTGAGTGAGAAGCAGATGGACCAGCGGAGGAAGCAGTGCTGAGGCTGACCGTGAGTACTCTTCCAGAGACAGTTTGGGAGAACCATTCAGCGAGGAGACTCTCCAGAAGAAAATTGCCTTGGACGAAGGAATCCAGGAGGTTGAGGAAGGAACAGTCTCAGGATCACAGTAAGAGCGAGAATCATCCGCCATCAGTTTACAGGATCCACTCCTCTATTGAAGCTGGAGGTAATGGGCTCCAACAGGCTGCACCTGCTGTCAGCAGCCTGCCACATCCTCTGCAAAGAAGACTGTCTTCCAGAGGAGGATGCAGCTGTCGACTCTAAGTCAGCAATAAGCTGATCATCGTGGATGACGAGCTGGGGACCCATTGGCACTCCTCTGGACTGTAGCCTTCCCACTCTACCAGGTATTGCTTACCACGGCCCCGAGGACGCACGTCCAGGATGCAGTGCAGAAACTGCACAGAAAACTGGTGGTGACAGGTTTGACTTGTGATACATGAAAGACAGGATGGATTCGGAGATGAGATGGGACCTTGAGTTTCACTGCAGAGGGACTGATGACCTTTTTTTATGGGGAATGGACCGAGGAAACAAGGAGCAAGTTTTCTGAGGTGTGATTTGAGAGGGACATCCTTAGCTGAGAGTCATACCTTTTGTCCGGGGGAGTATGCGTGTGTTGGGGGGGCAGCCTCAAGAAGAAAGACGCTGGACGCCTGAACAAACTGGTGAGGAAGGCAGGAACTGTTGTTGGCACAGAGCTGGACAGCCTTACATCTATGGCAGAGAAACGGACTCTGAACAGGCTACTGTCCATCATAGACAGTCCACACCATCCACTGCACAACGCCATCTCCAGGCAGAGGAGCAGCTTCAGTGACAGACTGCTGTCATTGTCCTGCTCCACTGACAGACTGAAGAAATCGTTCCTCCCCCACGCCATGCGGCTCTTCAACAACTCTAGGGGGAGGGCCATAAAATCAACCATAGAACACTGGACTTAATGCTAATCACACCATGCACCTTCGGTCACACATGCACTTTATCATACACACACATCTACAAGTTGGACTCTAAGTATGTACAACTGTTTTTGCATACTGACATCTGCACAACTGCACTCGAACTGGACTGGCAGACATTATACTTTTTTATACCATTATATTTTACCTTAGTTCTTCTTTTAAATTTTTATATTGTATTCTCCCTGCATGCCCCTGTGTTCCCGTAAGCTGCTAGTACTGTGAATTTCTCTTGGAGATGAATAAAGTATCTATCTATCTATCTATCTATGCGGGTGTTGGTCGCCTCTTCTTTTCTGCCAGACGTTTATTTTGGGCTGATGTACATTGAAGTTCATGATGGGCTTGTTTCCAGATGCGGTGAGTGGAGCGGATGCGAGGACGGACCGATGGTGTCACTGGAGCTGGAAAAGATGCTGGGAGAAGTGGAGGTTGGTACCCGAGATAGATTTCAAATGGAGACAGATCTGTAGCAGATGAAATATGAGATGACAGGAAAACTTTGATGAGTGGATCCAAGGAATGGTCCATGCTCAAACTGCTGACGGTACATACAAATGGCCATGAAGTCCCCCACATGGGTCTGGTCCAGACCTAGATGACAATCAGACACTCAGGATGGGATGCCTCCTGAGGCCAGAAGGTTCCAACATTTCTGTAATAAAAAAAATGGGCATACGTGTTTTGATGATAATTAAAAGAAGATGTCTTATTACTTAAATTTAGGATCTCCTTAAAGGCCCTCGAAAAATATCTAGAATAAAATTTAAAATCCCCCTCCTTAAGGATGAAAATTTCCATATGCAAGCTTTGGGGCTTTGCATGGCGTAGTGGTTAGTGCAAGCACCTGGTGGCCCTAGTTCTTGATGTGGCTGTCCCTGGTTCAAGTCCTGTCCCAGGTGAAATTTGCTGTAAGTCTTCCCCCAATTTTCCTCCCTTCAAAAATCTATCCACTGGCAAATAAAGGCCAATGTGGCCCAAAAAAACTTTTTTCAAAAATGTAACATTTTCATTAGATTAGAGATCTGATTGTTCCATAGCTTCCTTACAGAAGTTTTTGTTCTCTAGTTTCTAAAAAGTAGAATGAGATTACATTCGACTTTTCTGGCTCTTTGTCCATGGGACCAACTCCTAGGTTCAGCGCATGAATCATACACCTAAACTATTTTAAGGTTAGGCTTAGAACACATCATTTAAATTTGATCTTTGTGTTTTGTC
The DNA here is from genome assembly GCA_028564705.1 of Apricaphanius iberus. NCBI lineage: Eukaryota > Metazoa > Chordata > Actinopteri > Cyprinodontiformes > Aphaniidae > Apricaphanius > Apricaphanius iberus. The sequence continues at coordinate 2,430,525 of JAPXFQ010002982.1, forward strand.
TCTTTTTTTCCTGTTTTTTTCCTGTCCTGAATGTTATTGATCTAGTGTATGCAAAGCCTGTACCTCATGTAATAAAACCTGCATTATGCATTTGAATAGGGTCATTTAGTCAAATTCAAGCTTTTTTTAGTAAAGTAATTTTGAAAAAAATTAACTACATGCCCCAGCCTAAACCAAAGCAATTTTAAAACTCAAAAGAATTGTTCCTATAGTTTACCTAAATTAAAGAAAATTTGAATCCAAATGTCTCACTGCTGATGTGTTGCCACAATTTATTTCTTGACTTCAATTTATGAAGCATAATTCTCTCAGAAATATGAATCACAGCTGGCTTGTCTCCTGCTTCACAGCATCATCACTTACAGATCAGCCTCCCTATGTTGAACAGTCAAAATAGGAGTCAGTCTGAGGCCACAGATTAATGTTCACCTCAGGGTGCGCACAGCTTCTGGCCCTGCTCCAGGATATTAGAAATATTCTGATTCCACCTGAAAGTGCTTGGTTCTTCTCAAAATTTATTTCAGAGATGCAGTAAATGCTTATATAAAACACAGAATAGGACAAATTCAACCAGAGTCAAAATAAACCCAGAAAAACATCAAAAGTGTTTTAGTTTGGTTTACACAGAAACAGACGTTTGTTCATTACACAGAAAGGCATGATTACAGACTAATCTGCGTTGTAGATTACCCAACCCATCCAGAATGGCGTCTCTTGTTTACATTCAAAGATGTATAAATAAATAATAAGCATTAGTGTTGAAGACAAGAACAACACATTCTTCATTAAAATCTCCTGCCACATTCAACAGATGAAAGAAAACTGAGGCAGGACTAAAAAAACACAATATATTTGTGTATTTGCTCATATAGGTTTAGAGTGGCTCATGTTATCTTCTTTTTAATTACTTCATTCTGTTATAGACATCCTACAGATTTAGTCACCAGTGTCTGACTCACTGTCATACATATTCTAAAGATGCACCATGTCTGCAACTGTTGACTCACTGTATACAACGACCGCATGGGTTGTATGGCGTTGTGTCAAACATTAGTGATGCTTTGCTCTGATCAAACTAAATGAAAACAGTCATATTTTTATTCTTTGGTCAATCTGTTCTATATGAGACCTCCATCTTTTGCAGTCTCACTTGGTGAAGTATAACCTCTTCAGACTGGTAAAATCAATCTACATACATGGATCATAACTCACTATAATCTCTCTTCTCTCAGCAAGAGCTTACAGGTCGATGAGACAAAAAAAAAAGACTATGCATAAAAATGAGCCTCTTTTTTTTGCTTTCACAAGGTTTATGATGTTATCTTATCTACAGTAAACAGTAGACTAAAAAGAGCCACTGATTAGAGCACAGCAACGGCAAATGTGGGAAATGGGAAACATACTGCTTTCAGATTGCAAGACAACTATACTTGTGGGTTTGATTGTGCTTCCTCCTACAACATGTAATGGTGCCCCTTGGCAAGGCACTTGACACCAAGCTGTCCATCAGTCTACATTTCAGTGAGTAAATGTTTATAGGTTTTTGAGTGTAGGCACTTTGAGTACTTCATTTGTAAATTCAGAACCTTTATAGCTGTTGCTAGAAGGGTTTCAATTTTTGCAAAATAAAGAAAAGCAAAGAAAACAGAATATTAGGGAAAAGAGTCGTGTTGTAAGGAGTGTAAGTGTCTTTAAGTTAGGCAAACATTCAAATCTGCCTTGTCTTTTGTGTAGTACACATTCCATATTTTTGCATTGAAGCACTAACTTCAAATTAGAGCTGTGGTCCCGCAAAGTATAATACAACATCCTCCACACTTATTGTTACCTGATAGAGATATGTAAAATGCTCTAAAATAAGTAGTAGCATAACTCTCACACACTCCCACACTGCACATGTTTTAATTGTTTTTTTTATCACCAGGGCCACACTGGTTCTCTTAATTGTCTCAGTATACAGACACTGATGGTTTTATTTTCAAGGTTGTTTAATTTTTGAATGATCTTCCACTAAGTTGAGTATTTTGACCTGCTTTTTCCTATTTGATAGGAGAGGGGTGGACATCTTTAGCAATTATCCAATGAGTTAATATCTGTTTAATGGTTTTTATTCAGTTCCTAGTCAGTAAGATAGAGTGAATACAGCATCTGGAAATCTTTTCTTCAATTGATTTATTGACCTGGACCTCATGTGTAAAGTTTAAAATATCTAAGCATTATACTAAGTGGTCAGAGGTGTGAATACTAATCTGTACAAATGACAGACAACCTTTAGATTTTTCCATCACCGTGGTTAAAAACTGGTCAGCTACAGAAAGTATTTGGTAAACACGACCCCTGGCTCACAAACATGTGCACAGTGCTAAGAATACAGTGGTGGCTGTCCTCACACATTAAGTGACCGTGCATAAACACACCTTGTGAGAGAGGCCACAAGGACACCTCTGATTACATTTAAAGAGTTATAATCTTCAGAAGCTCAGCTGGGAAACACATACAACTGTTGCCGGGTTTCTCAACTTAAAAGGCTTTAGTAGAGAGTGGCAGGGGCGTAATTGTACACAGATGTCATGGTTAGGTTCATTTTTGTTACACTCAAAAAACAAAATGAAAAAAAAAAAACGTTGCAACATTGCAAAAATAACGTTTTTTTTGTGTGTCATGACTTCTAAAAAGCAGATAGCCGGTTGGAGCCCCCCTTAAACCACTGTTTAGAGAAATATATTAGGGTCAGAGTTTTTTTAAGTACTCAGAAATTATACAGAAATTATTTTGGCTTTTGGCAAGCGTTAGAAGATTTCTCCTCAGTTGACATGGACGACCTGGTAGAGACCCTTGACAACTATGAATGCAGAAGAAGAATCTCGGCAGACAATTCTGAAAGAAATTGCCCACAAAGAACTTGTGCAAAAGCAAATGCTTGTTATTGATTTTTGGAGGAAAATCACATCACCAAACATCACTCTCAATTATGCAAAGCTAACAAAGATGTATGCCGATCTTAAAGCAACAACTAAGGCTACCTCCACACTAAGCCGATGAGGTTATACGGGGAGTTAGACGCCTAATGTTATCCACTCAACACGAGCAATTTCGCCCCGTTTAAGGTCTGTTTAAGTTCCCATGATTGCACAATCCCATACAGACCTTTGCAAATACTGGGCATGCGCGAAAAGACGAACGGAACACGCGTATAATCGACGTGATGCCAGCGCCTACATAATATATACAAGAAGCTCTACAGCACAGTACATATCTGCTTGTCCCGTTAACCGAAGAGAACAATAGCTGCTCAGAAGAAGAGAGAGTTTTTGGTGTGGACAGACGACGAGATCGATTTATTACTCTTCGCTGTTGTCTTTGTCTGTAATGTCGTATTGTTATTGACGCAGCAATCATTGAGGCCACTTCCTTTCATTATCCGGGGAAGCTGTCAACACTAGCTCGCTTAGCCATTGAATTAAGATTTACACGGCTCTCTTACCCGGCTAATAGTTATCCGGCCACATACCTTAAACGACGTTGGGTTAGTGTGGACGATAGGGGGGTGTAGACTAAATAATTATACGTTTAAGGCATTACCCAGCTTAGTGTGGACGTGGCCTAAGAAGGTGTTGAAGCTGTTGAAGTTCCCAGCAGATATGAAAGCAAAGCAAAAAGAGGAGGAACATCATCTTCGAAGGTATATCAGGGAACTGGATTAAGAGGAGCTCTCTAAGTTTCTGAGATTCTGCACAGGGTCTAATTTGATTTTGTCTGACAGTATCACTGTTCAGTTTACAGGAATGTCTGATTTCAGAAGGCGGCCAATTGCTCGGACATGTGGAATGTTTCTAGTGCTATCTGACTCTTATGAAAGTTTCCCAGTCTTTCGTGCTGAATTCAATGACGTCCTCAAAAGGAATGTCTGGGTGATGGACATAGTGTAGTCCAATATGTGGAACCTCAGACATGATTGTGGCCATGCTCTTTCCAAAATGTATACAAGGAACACTGTTATACTTTACTGACAAAAAAAGCACTACTATTGTTCTTCCACGTTTAAAGCCATTTAAAGCTAGTTTGTCTTCAAGTCTCCTTATTTCATGCAAGTTTCCCAGCCTATACTTCTCAACTTTTCAGCATAACACCATTTCATAGACAGTTTTTTGCAGAGTGTTTACATTTGAACTGCATTGATGACATCTTTGTGTATTGAACATCTTTTATAAGCTAGAGTTTCTTACTAGTATGTTGTGTTCATGAACTATGTTCCAGGTTAACAATAATGGAGCATTTACATTTAAGCTACTGTATTTGAATAAGCTACAGTTTCTCTCAAATTTATTGAAAAAATGCAATTTTTAATTTTGTGATTATAAAGACATTTCTAATTTTGTACCTGTTTTCTCTTTTCTTTTTTAAAAAGCTCCACAGGCATAGTATGCATAAAGCACTTTTATTAATTGATGTTCAAATTACTACACGTTTGTGTAGTTGTGTTCAGAATTTCGTATTAAATTTCAGTTTAATTTGAGAGTTGTGTCTTTACTTGCTCCTTAAGATAAAGGGTGTAGTGTGGATATCAGGAGGAGACAGTTTTGCCAGAACAAAAATGTAGTTCTTTTATTTTCTATATTCCAGGAGCTGCTTTGACCCGTCCAATTTGCTGAATGGATGGTAGTTTGGCAAGTTAATCATTTCACAGTCAAAACAAACAATGGGCAAGATTCACTCAAACATTAAGCAGTAAGCTAATACCACAAACTTAAGATATTTTATTTACCACAATTCTGGTGAACAGGTTTAAGCCAAAGGCCCACATACAGGTTTGTTTAGGGTTAGACAGTTAACTGATTTTAATATACATTACTTCAGGGGGTTACTGTTTGTTGAATTTGCACTAAAAAATAATATGACATGCATTAATTAAAGGTGTTACACTAAGACTGTTCTCTGGTTGTTCTGCCCTATGGGTTAGTACGTAGTCGGACCAGTTTGAGTGACCGACCAGTTAGTGACAGTTATAACTCGGACCCATTTCAGTGACGGACCAGTTCATCACATTTCGGAAATCTAAAGTTTGTTTCATTACAGAGCTTGGTGAAATCTTTGTAATACATTATCGTGATTTACAGGATAATGTACATGTTTACGTAAAGTAATTCCTTTTATGATATAAGTGACTGGCATCCCTTAAGTGTGCTAACTGTAAAAAGCTGACTAACTGTAACTACATGTCTAGCTGTACAAAGCTAAAGTCGTACCGCGAGGGCAGACCACTGGTGGATGCCACTTCTCATCAAAATATAACTCACATCAATAACCCTCAATAATGCAGAAATAATTATCCACCCTTATAAATTTAACAGTATTTCAGTTCTCAATGAAATGTACAGTTCAGCAGCAGAAAATGCATCTCTTGGAGCATCCCATCCATTTTCCAGCATCAGGAGACAGCAGAGTTCAAATACAGTCTCATCACATAGGTATTGACTTTTGGGGGAGCACTCCTCCTTACAAAGGTACAGCTCTTCCATGTCAATTGTCTTGAGATGATCCTCACCACCATACATCCGTGGGAGAGTGTACATTAAAATAGGGCGACCTCCAGTCACACCCTGGCCTGCCTTTGCTGTCAATTTGTGTGAATTCCAGGTTTGCATGACTTCATCCAGTTCAGCCTGCATAAAAACAAAATATTAACATTTGTATCTCTAACAAACATTCTATGAAGTAGGCTGAAAAGTTACCAAATTATTGGCGGGGAAACTTCATAAGCAACAAGCAGAAAGAGCTGAAGTGCACGCACACACACAGTCAAGCACCAGCAAGCACGCATACAACTTACAAGTATATTTAAAGTATAACAACTAGTAAAACATATTATTTTTAGTTTTAGTAATTCTGAACACATTAGAGTAACTTAAAGTATATGTCAATAAATTAAAACGTGGACTAGAAGTATATAACTAGTGCTACAATGGCAATATATAGAAGAGTGCAATTGTGTTATACTTTATGTATACTTCAATAAACTAGAATCTGGATTAAAAGTGCACTAGTAGTATATATGTGTACATGTTTTGCACTTGTAAGTGTACTTTTGTAAACATAAAATGACTTATAAAGTATATTTAGAATAGACTTTAATAAACGTAAAATGTTCCAATTTAGTCTGAAGCAGTACTAAGTCAGTATACTTCCTAGTGCACTACAAGTATGTAATCTATAATATACTTGGTATACTTATACTCAAGCATACTTAGTAAAATAAAACTTCATGTATACTTCCATTTACTAAGGGTAGACTACAAGTAGAAGGGACGTGCTACTGCAGTACTACTGTAGGTTGTTTCTTTATATACATTATTGCTTGTAATAAAAGGCATAGAGCCCGATCAGAATACGGTGCATGCTTTTTTGATTCCCATATCACAATATTGCTGCATAATTGTGTTTTGGACTTGTTTACAAAACCCTGATTGCTGTGCGGTGGGTTTTTGGGGAATTGTGAAAAGGTTGATCCAGAACTGTACACTCCGTTTCCTCAAGACCCCCCACCAGGATTCAATTCGCTGGTTTGCAGTGCTGCGACCATAGAGGAAACTTCGTTCTCCTACGAAAGAGTCTGTATGATTCCTGCGCAGATAAGCATGTTTTCGATGTGCCCATTTTCTGTCCCTCTGTCAGCGCGCAGTCGCTCCGGACATCCTCCCAAGCGAGCAGTGGATGAGACGAAGTATTCTGCAATTACTTTTGGATCATTGTTTGTTATGTAGGCCTCCGTCCACACAATATAGCGACTAAAACCGTCAATGCAGCCACTGATGGCAATGCCGTATGGCTTTAGCTTATCACACCCATCCATATGCCAGAGCGCATTGGGACCTTTGCTGCGATATTGCCTGCGTCTCAGACGTCGTGCACGCCTGTGTTCCACACCTTCAGGATCAAGAAACTTGATCAATTGTCTTATTGTATTTTGCGATACAACATAACCTCTCTGTATTGCACGCAGATGTAACCATCGATATCCTTGCATCTGCCCATTTCCAGCAATTTCAGTATGCAAGAATTCGGCCACTTCTTCCAAATTCTGATGATTTCTCCTTCTGAACAGACAGAGTTTTCGGCACAACCTTTTAAGCGTCCTTACACTTATCACCACTGTGGTTCTGCGCTAAAAGAGCAAGGATTTCCTTATTGCTAAACCTGATTCTGCAGTACAATTTGACCAAATCATCCACACAAGGCATCATGTGGCGCGATTGCCCTCTCTCCAAACTATTTTGAGCTAATTTCAACGTAATTCTCCAAATGTCGAGTTTAATGTTGACATGGCGACTTTAAGTCAACATGTCGAGTTTAATGTCGACATGGCATTTCTACTTTATTCTCGAAATGTCGAGATTAATGTCGTCATGGCAAAAATATTTTTTTTCTTCATGTGTGGCCCTAATACTTCGTCGTACAAAGATGTTCGAGACTCCGTGGTCAAGTGGAAGAAAATTGTCTGGTCTGATAAGACCAAAATTGAGTTTTTTTGATCATGAGACAAGATGCTATGTTTGGCAGATATCAAATAGCACACAGCACCTCAAACACAGCATCCCCACTTTGAAGAATGGTGGTGGCAGCATCGTCCTGAAAGGCTTATGGAGATAAACGGTAAAATGAATTCAGCGAAATCTAGAGAAATCTAGGAGGAAAATTTATTTCAATCTGCAAGTCAACTACAGCTTGTTAGAACATTTATTTTCCAGCAATACCACGACCCGAAGAATCGTACCCAATATTATGCATGGGTGATCCTTTCTGCCGTGCGCCTTTATCTCTTACAGAGGCACTGAACAACCTTACTAGAGGGTATGGCATCATGAGCTCTTTCGAATGGAAGGGTAGCTGGAAATAGAGTTTGTCTAATGAGGAATGGTTGAAAAACCTTGTTTCTAAAAGCAACTTTCTTGTAAAATGTTATAGATTATTACACATCATTGAGAGTTGGCAATTAGTGTAGCAGAAGTACTAAAGTAAAACTTAAAAGTACATGTTTCTTTCTTGACGATCATGCACTGTCAACATAACTCCTGTCATCCTCTCTTTTTGTATTTCTGATGTGCATGCCAAACAGCACGCGCTGGTTAAAGGATATTAAAGGAGAGGGATTTATAGGATTTTCCAGGGTGTTAGTCTTTTTGCCTTCACCCTGTAAAGCCATGAAAAGAACAAAAAAAAACGTATTTAAAAAAGTATGGCAGAATTGAGCTACAGACGAGCTCCGAGTGGGAGGACGAGTAAGCAAAGGTGGTAAAAAGAATTCTGCTTCCACCAGAAGAAATTACCACTTCAGTGTGAAAACATGCAGTTCTGAAACCCTCGACAGATAAAAATAAAGAGAAATAAACAAGAAGCAGCATTCTGCCTCCTCCATTTCTGTTCATTTATTCTCAGCAGGCATAGAGTTTATCATTATAAGTGCACAGGAACATCTGTCATGTTAAAGCTGGCTCGTATATTACCATTATGTTGAAAAAAAACACTTCATCTGATGTGCTTTCACTGCCTGAGGCTACCCCACTTGATGAGAAAACTGAAGACTTTCTTTTTTTTTCTTCAAACAAAGAATGCCATGAATACCATGCTTTAGTGTAATTGAACAAGCTCCAGTCTTTGCTCACACACATCGTTTTGTGTCGTCATCTTCCAACAACACAGTCAGGAAACATCCAATAAAGCTTTGAGCTTTCCAAACAGAGCTCAAACAATTCTCTCCTCATAAATCCATGGTCAGATCTCTCAGCCAATCAGCTTCTTTTATCAGGCTGTCGATCGAGTGCAGCCACACAGCGAGCTATCGACCGGCAGTCCTTTTAACGTCCGAGCTCTTTGCTGAAAGACAGCCCACCGGGGAGATCAAACCCATGGCCTGTTGGGTTCAGAGCGCTTCTTCTTTCTGATCCTTGGCGTCAAAAAACATCACAGCAACCAAAAAAAAAAAAAAACTACCAGAAATGAATGGTAGAAAAAGAGCTGTATGAGCAGGAAACAAATCAGTCTGTGGACAAGCAGGCAGGAAACAGTTGTGTCAGGCTTTTAATCAGTCACTGAGGCAGAGGATCAATGCAGCGGTCAGTCAGTTACTGACTGGTTACTGACTGGATGTTGTGAAGCACAGCAGGTCGATCTCTGCAATCGATGCTGAAAACAAGCAGAGATACGACCTGCTGTGTGTGATTGCAGGTGTGTGTGTATGTGTGTGTTAACTCTTTTCTCTGTTCTGAATGGAAGCTCAGCTGAAAAGCTTTTTGTCTCTAAGCACCAAATAAACCAAAGAAAAAAATCGAGTAGAAAATATTTCATTATGTCTCATCTCCCATATTATTTTGCAGTTCTGTTAAGTATGAGGCATAAACAGACCCTTATTCAACTACAATATATGGTTACTCCTAAATACTAACCATTTTTTTCCATGAAAAATGTTATATACAGATTTATATTTAAAATTAACCCAGAAGAACAAAATAAAGTGTTGGTCATCTCATCCTGTTTGGAGCTCTATTTATTTATTTTGTTTGTGAAGCTTTATTTATATAATTAATTTTGAACACTGTGCTCTATTTCTTTGGGTAGAAGAAGAGTTCTAAGTTCAACTTTATTCAAACATTTGTTTCTGGACAAGCAAAATCAGGTCTAAGCAGAGAGCGAAGTAAAACAAAAAAGTACATACATTTCACAAAATTTTTAACACCATCATAATGCTGCTTTTTCTGTTTTTGATAATATCTTCAGTATTCAAACTGTGATTAAATAAAAGGATAAACAGAATAGAGGGCTTTAGAAATTAGTTACCATCTCACTTGGTTATGGTTTGACAAATTTTGGACATCAGTCCTTTTACTGTTAATCAGAAACTCCATTAATGTAGTTACAAAACACCTGTAGATCATATCTAAATCTTGCGTAGTTAATACTTTTTAGGAGTGGTCAAAACTTCCATTAATATTAAGTCTTGGTTTTTTTCATTGTGGAAAGTTGTTTTTTTTCCCCTGGTGGCTTGGATTTTAGTTGCCAATGGTTACCACCTCCCTAGTTTTGTTGAAGTACTGAAGAACTGGGTTTACGCTTTAGTCAATGTCTGTTTTCTGTCTGAAAGTTTGAACACTTTGGCTTTGGCTCCTTCCCCCTGGCTTGGACAAACACTGCCGATTGGAGGTAAGAGTAAGAAGGGGCGGAGCATATGTTTAAATCAGGGTGATGATGTCACATGTAATTCCTTCTTTTCCTGTTAAAACTAAGAGTGCATGTGGGATTATTAGCGTTTATGGCTGGAGGTCTATCTTTGGTCCCGTCTTCATGGCTGTAGCCCAACAATGATCAACAGTGTTATATGCTACACTGAGGTGAAAAAATAAAAGAACACTGTGTCTCTGCCAGTCTGTATCTATGCAGATGTCATTGAAAACTTTGACAAGGGCAGTTTAAATGCTATGATGAGCACAGAAACCAGACTGAAAAAATACCAAAACGGTTGGTCATTGTTTGGAAGCTACTTAGCTGTCGAACATGTTTTTCAATAATGTCAATGATGAATGGAAGATTACAGATTGATCTGTAGTTAACTTGTTCTCCAGGTTGTTGTTCCTTACTGGTGGTTTTGTAACTGCTGTTTCTAAAGCCTGGGGGAAGACACCGGACCGGAGGGATAATTTAAATATTTGAATCACATCAGACGCAATGACTGAGACAATTAAATGTGCCAATATTCAGGTTATGGTCGAGTTAAGGTCACTATTCTGGTTTCTGAAACATTCAGAATAACCCGTTACTTACTCCCATAGACATGTGATTTGTATGCCAGGCCATTCATACTAGAAATTCCTCTACTTAAACCACCAAAATTCCTTGTAAATAGAACATGCGCAGAACACAAATCAATGCTCCTTTTGATGTGGATATGCAGATACGCCTTTACATGACCAGATATTCAGGTTAGGAAAGGGGTACTCCAGGGGTATATTCGGGTTTTTAAAAACCCAAATATGACCATATTCTGGTTTTTACATGGCCATGCGTGACCAGGTAATTGCTAATATCCCGGTTTTGGACTGGTTATTGGCTGCATGTAAACGCAGCCAACGAAAGGAATGACTTTCTCAAGCAAAACTATGGGAAAGATACTGGAGACCTTAGAAGAACTACAGACATGTCAGAGAAAAAAAGAACAAGAGGATGAAGTCAATGTCTGTGTGAGGTAACAACAGTATGAAGCTCTGCTCTCAACTCTGACAAACAGGAGCAGAAGGTTTCTGAAGCTTCTCAGCACTTCAGCTTGCCAAACAGTGAAGCGTTGTCTCTTTTCTCTCTCTCCAGCCGACATCATCCTCTCCCCACTCAGCGTCACACCTTGCTGTGAGGAGACTCATTGTTTTCGTCCCCTGCTGCCTTCGAAAATTGGCCCATAGGATTTAAGGAGGTGGTGGGTGAGAGAGAGGTAGGAAGCAGCTTTTGAGAAAAAAAAACAGAAAACTTCCAACTTGTTCAGAATCATCCTTCCTCAGGAGCAGCCGCTGTTTTACCGTCTGTTAAGATCTTAATGAACTCAGTAAAAGACCTCCTGGAAGTTTACCAACTGACTCCTCCAAACCTGCAAAGTCCTGCAACAAGGTAATGGCCCTTCTTGAAAACTGAAGTTGACAAAGGATTTTAGAATAAGTGCAAAAAATATATATTGTGCTTTAAACTTGTTGCCCACAATGAGGAATCTGATAACAGCAGGGAGTCTAGAACAACTTCACAAGTTCAAAGGTTGGGTACGCCACCATTGAACTGAGTGTTTGGTATTATCTGCGTCTCTGTGGGAATACAGACAACAGCGGAGCTCATCATATAGAGTTCAGCATCTTGCTTGTTAACTTATTTGAAAGTCAGTGGTTTCTTATGCATCTATACGACAACACCTACGGATATCTTTTTTAGGTGTATTCATATTTAGGTCGATGTAATTTCAGAAGTATTTTGGAGACAGTGTGATTGTAGCTTGTTTTGTCAAATATCCTGTGACACACACAAACCTACAATTTTTGGTAAGAAAATGGCTTAAATTGAAGGATAGAAACTGTAAGCAGCCAAATAGAGTGATGGAAGTTTAAAGAAACTCTTCATGTTCGTGTATTGGATGGCAACAATAAAAATATTAGGTATGATCATATTGTTGGTTTCATTATAATGTTGCGCCCCCTCGGTTGTGTATGAACTGCAGTTTAGTACACAACATAAACATGCTCAGTATAATCTCATTTGATATGTCAGGTACCAGCTGTTGCAAATGGTTTAAAATATATACAGTCTGCTCTCCTTCAGAGCTGACACCAGAACCTTTGTTGATCAAGTTTTGTTAAAAGATAAAGCTGTGGGTTGTCTCCAGTTTGACCATGAGTCAGACCCTAAAGGAGAACGGACATTGCGAGGACCCAGTGTGTCTCCCTAGTTTGAAGGATGCTGAGACAGAACAGATTACTGGACTGAGATATTTTCAAGAGATTTCTTAAATCATTATTTAATGTAGAAAAATCCAGCTGATGTATGACAAGTCTAAATGTGTACAACTCCTTACAGAAATTGAAGTAGCCATTTATTTTAGAGCAAAAATCATCAGCTGTGAGTGACAGCATCAGTTTATGCCTCTGTCAGTCCAGTGATCAGACATGCAAACTTTATTTGTATGGCACACTTTCAACAAAAATAGTGGCACAATTGGTAGCACTTTTGCCTTGCAGCAAAAAGGTTCTGAGTTCAAATCCCAGCGTGGAGTTTGCGTGTTCCCTCTGTATATGCATGGGTTCCTCCCACAGTTCAGAATCATGACTGCTAGGTCTCTCTAAATTTTCCTTAGATGTGAACGTAAGGGTCCATAGTTGTTTGTCCTGTCTGTCTGTTGTCCTCCAATGGACTGGCAACCTTTTTCAGGGTTTATCCCGGCCCTTACCCAATGACTGCTGGAGATAGGCAACAGCCCCTCTGCCACTGTTTGAGGATAATAGATGGATGGATAGATGAATTGACTTCCAATAACAAGGTCATTAAAGGTATTTTTCATGTTTTGGGGAGAACAATAGTAAAAGCATTAAATATAAGATTACAGAGATGAAATATATGACACATTAAAACATGTCACATTCTAGCTATTAATAATCACTTACTCAATGGCAGCTGTAAACAGATGAGTTTTTAGCTTTGACTTAAATGAACTCAGACTTTCAGCAGTTTTGGAGTCATCAGGAAGTTGGTTCCACATAAGGTAAGCATAGAAACTGTAAGCTTATTCTCCATATTTGGTTCTGATTCTAGGGATGATTAGTATAACAGAGTTGGAAGACCTGAGTGGTCTGGGGGGTTGGTATAGTGACAGCAGATCTTCAATATACTTTGGTACTAAGCCATTCCACTTTTTCTAAACTAATTGAAGTATTTTGAAGTATATCCTCTGAGCTACAGGGAGTCAGTCTAAGGCAGTATTTCTCAAACTTTTTACAGTGGGTACCACCTGAGCTCTCCAAGTACCACTATCATGACCAACCTAATCATACAGTAGAGAAGACTTACCCTTTTAACTATAGGCAATTATAAAGAAGGTGTATTTACTCCTAATAAGGATTATTTTTTGGTAATTGTTGTCAGCCACATCCAGACTATGTGTGAATGGTACATTTCTTTATTTTCAAAAAATATTTAGAACTTTCGTCCAAGTACCACTAGGGAGCACTTGCTTACCACTTGGGGTACACGTACCACAGTTTGAGAATCATGGGTCTAAGGACTTTAGAACTGTGGTGATGTGCTCTGCTTTTCTGGATCTAATGAGGACACTACCAGCAGTGTTCTGGATCAGCTGCTGCTGTCTGATTGACGTTTTAGGCAGAGCTGTGGTTACACTTTTGCAGTAAACAATCAGAAAAAAAAGATAAACACATTGACTCTTTTTTTCTAGTTGCATTGCAACATAAGTCCTCAAATCCTATATACACTTATGGCCGCTTTATTAGGTTGCTAGTACCGGGTTGGATCCCGTTTTGCCTTCAGAACTGCCTTAATCCTTCGCGGCATAGATTCAACAAGGTTCTGGAAACATTCCTCAGAGATTTTGGTCCATATTGACATTATGCATTAGCATTACACAGTTGCAGCAGATTTGTTGGCTGCATATCCATGATGCGAATCTCCCATTCCACCACATCCCAAAGGTGCTATATTGGATTGAGATCTGCTGCCTGCGGAGGCCATTTGAGTACAGTGAGCTCATTTTTCATGTTCAAGAAACCAGTCTGACTTAATTCAACCTTTATGACATGGTGCATTATCCTGCTGGAAGTAGCCATCAGAAGTTGGGTACACTGTGGTCATAAAAGGATGGACATGGTCAGCAACAATGCTCACTAGGCTGTGGCGTTGCAACGATGATCATTTGGTACTAAGGAGCTCAAAGTGTGCCAAGGAAATGTCCCCACACCATTACACCACCACCAGCAGCCTGAACCGTTTATACAAAGCAAGATGGCTCCATGCTTTCATGTTGTTGATGCCAAATTCTGACCCAATCTCTATTGTCCAATGTTGATGAGCCATTGCAAACTGTAGCTGATGGGAGTGGCTCTTGGTGTGGCCTTCTGCTGAGTAGCCCATCTGCCCAAAGGTTTGATGTGTTATGCATTCAGAGATGCTCTTCTGCATACCTTGGTTGTAACAAGTGGTTATTTGAGTTACTGTTGGCTTTCTATCTGCTCTAACCAGTCTGATATTCTCCTCTGACCTCTGGCATATACGAGGCATTTTCACCCATAGAAATGCCGCTCACTGGATACTTTTCCCATTTCGAACCGTTCTCTATAAACCCTAGAGATGGTTGTGTGTAAAAATCCCAGTAGATCAACAGTTTCTGAAATCTTCAGACCAGCCCATCTGGCACCAACAACCATGCCATGTTCACAGTCACTTAAATTACCCTTCTTGCCCATTCTGATGCTCTGTTAAAATTGCAGCAGATCGTCTTGACCATTTCTACATGGTTAAATGCATAAAGTTACTGCAGGTTAAATGCATAAAGTTACTGCCATGGGATTTTGCTGATAAGAAATTTGCATTAAAATGCAGTTGGACAGGTGTGTCTTATAAAGTGACCTGTTAATATATATTCTTTAGGTGATAGAAGGCTGACCTTATTATTGCCTTCATGCAACCTTGGAGATTCAGGTTTGAGTCCATTACTACACCTAGATTTCAGGCCTGATCAGTAGTTTGTAGTTGTATTATGTGAAGAAGCATGCTGATTCTTGCTCAAACCTCTTTTGATCCAAAAAGTATTACTTCAGTTTTGTTTTTAATTGACTGGAGAAAATTATGACACATCCATCCATTGATTTGCTCAATGCATTCACTCAGTATTTAGATGTGAATTGTGACAATGTGTTGTAAAGCTGAGTGTCACCTATTTATTAGTTTTTAGAATCTTGGCTAGTGGGAACATGTAGATATTAAAGGGGTCAGGCTTCTACTTTCTACACAGACATCAATTCTGAGGGTCACAATGCCAGACAGGAAAAAGAAAAAAAGAAAATAGAAGAGTCCCCAGAAGGGAGCACTGGGGGACCCCACATGTGATTTCTGTCTATTCTGATGAAGAATTTTCTACTGACACAAAAAATGTCCTGTTCTCAAAGTAAGATTCAAACCAGCCAAGTACTGCTGCATTCGTTTCAATAATATATTATGATCAACAGTGTCAAATGCTACACTGCGGCCCAAAAGTACCAGCTGCTTGGTTTCCATAGTCTGTATTTGTGCAGATGTTACTGAATGCCTTGGTGAGGGCAGTCTCAGTGCTGTGGTGTGCACGGAAACCAGACACCAAAAATATCAAACTGGCCTGTTATTGTTAGGAAGCAGTTTAACTGTTGAAAGACAACTTGTTCAATGATCTTGCATTTTACTAGAGAATTAGAGATTGGCCTGTAATTTTGCATTTTGTACAATTTGGACTTCTTCTTTTTCCATATGTTGTGGTCTTGTACAACCCCGGGTATAAACCACATACATAAAAACACACTCATTTTTCTCATTCATTCCGCATCAAAGTGCTTTTAATGGATTTTAAAAAAGCATTAAATTTTTCTCAAATATTGAAAATTTGCAAAAACCGCTCTATGAAGGGATAAACAATGATATGCTTCAGCTTCCATCTAAGGGGTTGGCACCCTTATTCAAATCTCTTTCGGACGTAAATATCAATTTGTAACAAATCATCATGATGCGAGTAGAGTTACAAATTTTCTTTTGTTGTTGTTTATTTTTTACATGTTTTTACTAATTCAGTTTATTTTTTGGCCACAATCTAAATCAGGTTCCCTGAATAATTTTAGTTATTTTGCTGTTGAAATGCAAAAAAAAAGTTTCTAATCGTCTGCAGAGGATCAAAATACATTCACATGAAGAACCCTTCAACATAAGGCATAAAGCAACAGACACACTGCAGATGTGTGTGGGAGAGAAGCCGGTTGGCCTCTGAAAAAACTGAACAGCAGTCACTAGATTGTCGCCATTTGGTGCTTCTCCAATTTTTTTTTTAACCATGCTGTTTAACTACATACTTTTGGTCAATCTTTGGCTTATCTTTAGAAATGAGTGGCAGTAAAATCCAAAAGACAGTGCAGAAACTCACACAATTGCCCCAATGCTTACTTGACTGTCAATCAAACAGAAGATTATGTCCCTTCTACCCTCCACGTGGTGATCATTGGACTAAAAGTTTTTGCTGTTTTCTCTAATTTGTTTTGTCTGACAAATAGAGTATTTAGAATGTAGATAAATCGAAACTGAAGTGTAATGTAATGGTATTCACTAGTGTTTAGGTCTCTTAGACTGGCTAGATATGGATAAATACTAGCAACATATTTTCTACTTTCATTCGATAAGATAAGTCATTATGTTGCTAGAACATAACAGAATGGCAGTAGTGCCCTTTAAGATAAAGAAAACACAAAAAATAAATGAAAATGGCAAATGTCAAAAAAGACTATGAAAGGTATTAAAGAAAAATTAAAATAACTTGTTGTAATAATTTTTTATATTGCAATTATAGTTTTTTTCACTAGGTTGATTATCAACATCTTCGCTTATCTTGCATAATTACACTGTGTGTGATTGTCATTGATAGTGCAGGACATGAGTCGCATTTTAATACAGACAAAAAGTGAGTAAAAACTCCCTCAATATATTTGGAATAAAAAAAAGGCCAATTCTTATTTAAATGTTATTTTTCAACATTTCTCCTTCCCCTGCAATTGTGCTTAACCATTAATAGTCCCTCAAATAAAGGCTACACTTGGGATAATATAATATTTCATTATTCTTATTTTTTTTTTCGACAAATCCCATCCTTAGCTTCAGTCCTCTCATAACATAATGAAATATTTGGCTGTTTTTTAGATTTAAGCACTTTAATACCAGGTTTTATTAAAACATTTGCAATATAAAAAAACAAAGAAACAGAAAAAATGAAATAATTTTTTGTGAGTTACATCCAGAAGACTTGTTTTGAGGTTGAATTGTTAGGGCTTTGGAGTGTCACTTATGGGCATACAATATGTTTTTCATATCTTCCTACTTTTTGTGTAGCATTAGATTTTATTGAAAAAACACAACTAGGACCCTCAGCACAAACAAATGCTCAAACTAAACTTCATATAGAAATATTATTATATTATTACAAAAGTGTTTATATTTTTACATGAATCTCATCCTTGGCTTCAGTCCTTACAAAAAATAATAAAATATTTGGCTGTTTTTGAGATTTAAGCACTTTAATGCCAGGTTTATTTAAAATATCTGCAATCTGAAAAAACAAATAAACAGGAAAAACAAAATAATATTTTGTGAGTTACATCCAGAAGACTTGTTTTGTGGTTGAATTATTAGGGCTTTGGAGTGTCACTTATGGGAATAAAAATATATATTTTGTATATCTTCCTAACCCGGGTATGACAGACTGGGGTACTGATAGACCAAGGAGCGCTGGACACGGAGTGAAGGTAGCGCACCGTCGGAAGAGAACAGGACTTACTAGGATCATGTGTGTGTTTTTGCATGCGTGTGCGCATGTGTGTGTAGGGTGTGTGTGTGTCTGTGTGAGTGTGTGTGCACAGGGTGGGGCTTAGTTGCTGGAATCAGGCTGAGTAGGAAGGATTTTTTCCCCCAGTGCTGTAGCTTGAAGATTGTGTGTTAATGAGCTTTGATAGCTGAATATGCTTTATAGTAGTTGGCTTTACTATATGAAACAAAAAAATTGCTCAGTAAATTAAAAAATGTGCTACATAATCAATATTTATTCAGCTATGGCGAGGCCTTGATGGACAATTATATATTCTTACAGGTGTCTATAATGACGACCACCTAGGCATGACCAAACCCCATCCAACCACCCCCACCCCAGCCATAAACCACAGACATATATTTCCCCTGAATATGAACTTTTTCAACTCAGTGCATGCAGGAGTGGGGGTGGGTGGGGCTCCTACAATCAATGCTCACAGCTGTGGAGAGCTCTTTGTAGGCATTTGTCCCTGCAGAGCTGTAGCCTTGATAATTCTGTGTTCATGAGCTTTTCTCACTGTGTATCTTTTATAATTGTTGAAATCACAATAGTAAATAGTAAATTTGTCATCTAATAAAAAAAAGCTAAATTTTCAATATTTATTCAGCTGCATGCACACTTTCATGAAAATAATTGCTTTCTACTTAAGCATATAGAACCCACCTTGTGGCCACCACCCCACACCATGCCACCACCCTCATACCACCCAAAAAGTACAGACATATCTTTCCTCTGAATATTTATGAAGTGTTTTGAGTCATAAGTGCATGCATATGCGCACATGTCACACACACAACACAGATATAAAACTGTCAAATTAGGACAATGCACTGATATTATTTTCATAAAATGTCTAACTATGAAATGTCTTTGTGTGTTACTCTAGTTGTTTGTTTTACTTTTTGAAACACTGATTTAAAATAATCCCAAATAATCCCATGTGCCAGTATGTCCCAAAATTAAAGCAAGACTTTCAATTTGCTGTTTTTGACATCTGAATTTTGATCAATACAATTTGATAAATTCTGCAAAAGCATTTAGCCATCCACGCATCATTTTGTTTTCAACAAGGATGTCCTGTGATGATCATTATAAAAATTCTTTTTTTTTTTTTTTTGGCTAATTATCAAGTAGAAAAATCTACACTGCTTTCACAGTTTTATTTAGCATTCATATTCAGCAAGCAATAGAATTGGTCCATAGACATGAGATGGTAACCACCTGAGAAACATTTACAGTCGCCAGACTCGCCACAGTCACATGCATCCAGAAGACACAACCTCCAAAATCAAATCATGAAAACAAGACTGTGAGGTGTCCAACAGGCAAGATGCCTGGCTGTCGATTGATGAATGACTTGGAAGTAATTGGAATTAAGTCAGACTAATGGACTGATTTCCACTGGATCAAAGTTCCCTTTTAGTCTGTGGTCAGGAACGTTGCTGTGGCATCTCAGCATGAAGCCATTCTCTTACATATTTCCGTGTTTTACTGTGGTATAAATTACAACCCCCTCTGAGAGTGAGAACAACTGAGTTTTCAGTGAAGAAAGGAAGAACCTTATAGGGCAATAAGGGCATGTTTTAATATTTTTTGGGGGGGGGTTCTTCATAAAAGAATCACCTGAATGCAAGTTGTAGTATATTTAAAGATATATTTTGAATTCTGATGGTTTTTCTTTATTCCATTCTATTTGAGGCCTCAGCTTTTGAAAGAAATTTGTTAGTTGCTATGAATTAATATATTTGTTTGAGATTTTCATTCCTAATAATAATAGCTTCCTGACACTTTTAAATCAAGGTTATATTAATCTTAATGTAAAGATTAAGGGATACTTTTTTTTCCAAGGATACCATTTCTCTAAGGAATAGGAATATTTTTTCTTTTAGTTATCACAAGGCAGATTTCAAAATGTCAGTAAGATAAGAACGGTTACCCTGTTATGGGATTGGTTTTGATATTCACAGTTTCTAAGAATAAAATCACCTGTTCTATGACCTTTGAATCGCCTATAGATACCTGGAGACATGGACATCACATCTGGTGTGTGAAGTAATATCTGCATGTTCCCACTAACCAGATTGTACTGTAACAACCAGTAAGATTAGTTACCATAACTGTGCAAATGCTACTCAGCTTTACATTATAATGTTACCATGTGCATTTCAACCCATTCAAACCTTAAGTTCATTCAGCTAATCAGTGGATGGATGTGCCATAATCATGTCCAACTGAACAGAAAAAAACTGAAGTAATTATTTTTGGATGTAAAGTGGAACAATCAAGAGTTGTCACAATCTATTAACTGCTGATTAGGCCCAAAGTCTAGGTGTGGTAATGGACGCAGACCTGAATCTTCAGGGTCATATAAAAGCAATAACAAAGTCAACCTTCTATCACCTGAAGAACATTTCTTGGATAAGAGGACTCATGTAGAAAAATTACCTCAAAAACTCATCCATGTCTTCATCTTTAGTCGGATTGATTACTGCAACAACGTTCTCACAGGTCTGCCTGAAAAGTCAATCAGTCCGCTGCAGCTGATCAAGAACATTAATACTTAATCCCAGTTCTAAAGTCCTATACTGGCTCCCTGTAGCTTAGGTAATAGACTTCAAACTACTGAGCCATTTCCTTGCAGCTTTTACCAAGGTCCAAAAGTAAATACATTTCAGCCACAACGGATGCGTCTTTCAAATTTGGTGAGTTTTCGTATATGTTTAGGCCTCCAAATAACCAATTTATTTATGATAAATCTAAATATTACAGATACAATAGACCTTCACAATGCTTAGATGCAAGGTCCTAATAAAGACAGGACCAGGGGTTTTTGACAAGAAGAACCAAGCTGGATTGTAGCGCTAGACATTTGTTACAAAGACGGAGCTAACAAAGCTTTGCGAAATTGGCCAAGTAAATTACAGTGGTCCCTAACAATAATGCAGTTCACCTCACTGCTTCACAGAATTTTTTTAGTACAATTTTACATGCTTTTGTTACAGCACACTAACACGCATTTTGTCCTCTGTGTTTTGTCTCCTGCGCTTGCCAAATTTAGCAGGTCTGTTTATAAGAATCTTCTTGTCCAGAAGAAAAAACAGCACAAACAACTACCCGTAACTATGTCCCTCACTCGGAAAAGGACACCTACACCAAGGCTTTCAGAGGCAAAATACACAACCAAGCTGCTTATTAATACTTTTATTTTTTTAAATCTGCAAATGTTTGAACTTTAGGAATATTTAAACTAGTGAGAAATGTGAGAAAATGTCAATGTATGTCTCTGAAAAATTTAAAAAGTGTGTGCTGAGGGTTTTACAGCCTTAAAACATATATAATAATAGTAAACAATAAAGATGACTACTCCGCAGATTTTGCCTGTTGCAGGTTATTTTTAGAGTGTAACCCCTGCAATAATCGAGGGAGAACTTTACTTAACTTGAATTTGATGATCTATATAAAGATTATGAAATTTTCATTCCCACAAAAGGCCCTTTTAATTAATACTTAGTAATTTAACTATTCTTTTTCTGGTATGTATTCTCTGTGTCATTCCACTCCATTGCAAATAACTTATTAATATAAGGACCCAAAAGTTTTGATTTATGTGTTCAAGAATGAGCATGACACAAGTGGTTCCCATGGATATGAAGCAATATACAATAATCTCCATCTTAATGTAATATACAGTTTGCACAGTGATTGTCAGGTTTTGGGAGCAGAACGATCGCTGTCGCATATTGTTGACATAACACAAGTGTCCTAAGGCCTGGTTCACAGTGAGTATGGAATGGATGTGTTCTGGACTTCCGAAAAGACTGTGCTTTTTTGCTAAATGTCTCAAGAAAGCAGAATCTCACTTCCTATCAGGCTCATATAATTTCTGTAACTTCAAGAAAATCCACATTTAGTGTCCGGAAGAAGAAAAAAAAATGGAGTCCATGCTAAAACTTTCTGAAGCTCTGCATCCACACAGCACCACAGCCAGTAAGAATGTACTGAATTAACTAAATTTATTTGTTTTGTTTTTTTTGGTCTTTGCACATCTTTTCCCTATAATATTATAATAGTGCAATCCACCTCAAGTAAAAAAATAATTGTATTAACAGCAGCTTGATTATGAGAAGCAATACCCTAATTATTTCACCTAGCTTCATATGCATGGGTTAGTTGGGCTGTTCCAGTGTCTGGTGTGAATTACGTGTCAATATTCTCATTTAAATTGGATTTACAGAGAAATAATTGACAGCTGAAACACATTTTTCCAATTAATTTTTACCTACAACTACCTTTTGCAACTTATCCCTGAAAGTATAGTGGAGGCATTAAAGTGCGTGCATTCACTCCTGCTCAGTTTAGTCCGCTAATCAGACTCTAACTCGTTTGCACTGAAAGCCTGGTTCATATGGCTAGGTGTGAATGCACAATCAATCTCAACTGCGGACCAAAAATGCAAACTCTGGTCCACCTAAAAACCTAGATCTCAGCTTGGTTGAAGTAAACTCTGGTGAGATTTGATTGCATATCTGACTGCCAAGCAGGACAGGGAATGCTACAAAAGCCAGAAGCGGACTAAAGCGCATGGCATTTTGGTTAAATACAAACAAAAAACTCTGCCGGTACCCCGTTTATCCTGAGTCAATTGCTGCAGTGTATTTGTCTGACACATTTGTCGAAAACAACAGAGCAATCTTAAAACCTCTAGAATATGATGCCACTCTGTTTGCATTTCATGACACCAGAAGTAACCCGGTGCAGTCCGTCCTCAAGTGAAACATGACCAAATATGACCCTATATTCCGTATGCGACCCCTTGTGTTAATGCCACCTTTTTGTCGTTTCTGATTGGCTGACCAATTGATTTCTTACTGACCTTAACATTTGAGAATAATTGCCTAACCTTAAGCCATTTTCTAATCATAACCTTCGAGGAGCATTACTTAACCCTACCTGACTAGTTTCCTAATTGTACTATTCAGGAACCAGTGCCTAAACTTAACGTGATTCATCTGTTTAACATTTGTACCTAGGTACGTTCGAAAATCTGTCTTACTTAAATTCTCCAGACCACAGCTTTAATTGTTGTGGCTTATCCTTAAAATGTATTTCTGTGACTGTCCACGAAAGAGCTGTCAAGGCAGAGGCCTTTCCTGTGATATTGTAGAGCCAAGCAACACATTTCTTAATGGAAAACATTTTCTTTAAAAATATATTTTTTAAGATTATAATTTATTATAAATTTATGACTTTCAATAGCTATAAACCATAACCATCAAAGCTTTTTTTCAAGCTAAATTCATTTGTATGACATCTAAATAACAAGAGTCTACAGTATCTTTCTCAAAACCTGCTAGCTGCTGCTGTATTAAAAAAATAATTTGTTCTTATTTGAAATAATTTGAACCTGTAAAAGAAGCAGTCCTGTAATCCCTTCCAACGTCCATCACACACACACACGCATACACACACAACCAGGGTAGCATTGCTAAGCCTCGCCATGAAATGGGATTCTCAGGGATGAGAGCTGCTCTTTGTGATCACAGGGGGGATCCATCGCAGATTCACAAAAACACACAGATTCTCCCTATGCGTGTGTGTGTTCTTTATATTGTGACACATCTGAAAAATGATACAAACATTTCTTCTCTCTGAAAGCTCTCTGGATTTTGTGGCACTCAACTGTTTCTATGGAAACTGCAGCCCATTTATGTGTGAGTAAATATGCTGTGTTTTTGTCAGCACATACATACGGCATTGTGTGAATAGTTGTATTTACACTGTTTGTTTGTTATGTGACATGACAGCCCGCGCCGATTGATGGAAGTTGTCGCGTTGCCGACAGCAGATCGGAAACAACCAAAGCCAACATGGCGACATCTGTCGTCCCTCTGCCGAATCTCCCTCTGGAGCAAACAGATGCAAACAAGTGCTACAATGAAAATAATAACACTCACCAAATGTTAATGAGTCATATGACAAAATTAGATACGTTTGGCCGGCTATTAAGATTGGAGCCATGCCATGCTGTTGCAGGAAAAACTAAGAACAAAAAGAGAGACAAAAGAAAATACTGATAACCTCCACAGCACAGATAACTTCAACTGGCTATTCCAAAGTCAACACCACCAACAAAAGAATGTCTGATTCTGACAGAAAAGAGAATGAAATGGAAAAAGAAATACGTTTTTGCACCATCAATGTCTTTTAGTGGGGACCATTGATCCCAGAGCCGTGATTTATATCCTTTACTACATGAAAGAAGAGGAAAAACTACTTTCTCCAAGCAAGACTTAAAAACTGTTTTCAAAAAAAGATTACAACTTTTTTAGAATTCTTCCTGCTGCTTTGCCTTAACACTAATTACATATGGAGGTTCAATCTTTTTGTATCCAGCACAGAAAAGGTGTCTCAACTTGGATTCTTTAGGACTCAAGAAGTGTAATGATACTCTCATGATACATAAAACATTTTATGCAAGGCAAGCCAATTATATTTGTGTCACACACTTTCAACATCAGAGTATTTCAAGGTGCTTTACTTGATTCGGTGAAAAAAGAAACAAACAAAACATATGATACATAATAAAGCATGAGAAGCATAAAATACATTCGAGAAAATTACTTTGCACTCTCAGGAGGTCAGACAATCTACTGGATTCAGACCATCGACCTTGGACTGGCTGTGCACAGTGGTGGACCTAAACACGAACCTGTTTCTATCTTTACACTGCGCCAGTATGGTTCTGACAAAGCAACATACCCATCAGACTGACATACTTTCGGTTAATGCGCATGCGCAACAATAAAAAAAACAACAACATACTTTTCCCTTTGGTGTTTAATATCTGTTATATATTTATATATATTTATAGTAGTATTTAATTCTCATTAAGTTTATTAATATTTAGTCCAAACAGACAGAGAACAGACAATCCACATTGTGTCATCACACATCTAGCTGATTAATAGGCTACATGTTTTAATTATGAACATTTTACCTGCTGTGTCCCAAATGCTCTGCATGAGCTGAACTTGCTCTTTCTGTGCGTACTGGAGGCTGAATTTTTCACTGGAGCCTGGAAGGTTTTTACAACAGGTAACATGTCCTTAATTGAAGTGATCAGAATTTGGCAAGAATCTCAAAGGTACCTTTCCTGATCGCCAAATCACTACATGCATCACACGTAGTATGGACACAGACTGGTTGTGACAAATTTATGTAGACTAAATACCAATGTGAAAAGAGAACATTTAGGGAGATTTTTTTATACTAAAGCCATTATACAAAGATTCTAGCCATATAGTTTTTCCTTGACTTCAAAACTTTGTCTGAAGTGGCACTTCATTAAGCAATTATTTTATTTTAAATCTTCTTTTAAATTGCATTAGTACCAACACTGGTCTTTAGAGACCAATTGGTGTAACACAGGATGGTGAGTCTGTTTCTGAATTCATGATGCAGCCTTTATTGGTCATTATGTGTCAACAAATAACATCTGGATAAAAGATTCCTTTTTGATTGCATAAATATAAAATGCAAGGCTATCCCCCCCGCCAACTGCTCTGTATGGACACAGACTGGTTGTGACAAATTTCTGTAGACTAAATACCAATGTAAAAAGAAAACATTTAGGGAGATTTTTTTATACCAAAGCCCTTGTACAAAGATTCTAGCCATATAGTTTTTCCTTGACTTCAAAACTTTGTCTGAAGTGGCACTTCATTAAGCAATCTATTTTATTTTAAATCTTCTTTTAAATTGCATTAGTATCAACACTGGTCTTTAGAGACCAATTGGTGTAACACAGGATGGTGAGTCTGTTTCTGAATTCATGATGCAGCCTTTATTGGTCATTATGTGTCAACAAATAACATCTGGATAAAAGATTCCTTTTTGATTGCATAAATATAAAATGCAAGGCTATCCAAGTGATTCACAGGTGAAACTGTAAATCAGCTGTAAATCATCCCTGCTACTGGCCTCTGATCTAGGTCTTCTTCCCAACTCTGAGCTTTGTATTGGGGCTATAAAAACTTATGATAAACCCCCCCCCCAAAAAAAAAAAAAACGTTAAAAGTTACTGCCTATGCCTATGTTAGTCTCATAATCTGAAGGAATTAATTCTCTACCATCTATTGACCACAAACCTTGCCACATGTGTCTGCTGAATCAAGAACGAAAACAGGTACTTTCCAAAAATACAAGATTTAATTACAGAAAGAAAAATAAGAAAAACACATTTTAATTAACCAAGTTAGAAAAAGGGCACACTGCTGTTTAAAACAAATGAATAGTTAAAAATAAAAGAACACAAACATATGGATATGTAATAAGATGAGAAACCGTGAATTCTGATACGATTCTGGAGGAATCTGGGTCCTTTAAGAACAAAGGCTTGATTTGAAGATGCTGGGATGAAAGCTGAATTAGTTTCACTAATTGTAATCAGTTTGACTAATTTAGCACCAGTGGTTTACCCCTAAACCAAAAGGCAATGTAGGAAAACACAAAATATATTTTGGGTTAAGAAATGACTGTTTAAAAATTATCTGGATAAGAGTAATTAACCTTTGTAGAATTACTTAAATTATGGACTGATCACGAGTTCAAACACGGCTAATGAGATTAGTTTTTGTTCTTAATCTTCTCTGTGTCTTTTCCGAGCGCGGGGCTTGCAGCAGCCACAGGATGCTGTTTGGACCAGTTCTAGTATGTTTATTAAACACTAAACAAAGAAAATGAAACTCCTGTCTGATTGAGTAGCTCAAATTGCAGGATTTAAATGACTCTTTATCGGGAAAAGTCTTTTGAAAACATGATAAAAATTTCAAGCCGAGGCCTGGTTTACCCAAGTATAGCACATCAAACTTAAAAAGTTAACAAACAAAAAAAGGGAAACACCTTTAAAATTAGTTATCCTAACTAATTTGTCTCTGCCTAAACAGACCTTATGAACGTTTAAAGTCCACCGATTTGCTGCGCGCTGATGAAGAAAGGGGGGTCTCCCAAGAGTGTTAGCCAGCAGGCTAACAAAGGATCGGTAATCTGTCTAGCTGTTGTGGGAAGCTCCTGGCTCCGGGTTCTCCTGGCTGGCTGCGTGGCGATCGGCATCCACCTTTTTAAAAGTACCTTTCTAGAGCTCTTCAGTTCGGCATTCACCTCTTATCGGCCGAGCACAAACAGGTATAAACATAGACGTGTGTGTCTATGTCTGGTCGAACGTCTGACTGTGAACATCTCAAGCTACAACTGCTAGTTGGGCTGGATGAGAGGCACCTGCGAGTTTAAGTTGTCAACACGTTTGGGATTTGTTCTGTCCGGGTAACGTCAGCTAGATGGATTTTACTGGCGTCATTTACAGTTTGTGTTTGTGTCTGCGTGCGTGCGTGTACGTGTACACATGCGCGCGCGCGTGTGTGTGTGCTATTTAGGATTTAAAGGATGTGAAAGAAAAGAAAACTCAATATAAGAGACTTCTTTAGGAGTCAATGTGTAAGTTACTTAAAATTGAAATTAAATGAAAAAATTAAAATAGAATACGCCAAAGAGATACACTTTTTAATAATTATTTTCTATTCTAATTTTTTTATTATTATTATTTTCATGTATTTTTCCAGAAAAAAACCAGCTGTTTAAAAGCATAAATAAAATGTATGGTGTAAATAGAATAAAACCTCATATTCTAGATGATCATGTGATTTTATGTATCCATATTTGGAGGGGAATAAATTACACATAATTAGTGTGAAAGTAAAGGCCTTTTTTCTCAGGTAATAACTTTACCATCAAACTCTATGATCATTATATCCCTAATCTGTCATGCATCAACATATTTTTGTAAGGTGATAGACAACAGAGAGGCTGGAGGAGATGGAGAAGGAGAGACCAGAGGAGGTAGAGGACGAGAAGCAGATGAGGAGAGAGAGGCTTGAGGAGGTAGAAAAGGACAACCTGGACTAGATGAAATTAGAGAAGATGGAGGAATTGAAGAGAAGGAGAAGCTGAAAAAGAGGCTGCAATTTCACAGGTGAGGTTAAATAATGCTGGATGTTTTAGTCATGAGATTCAGCACTGTGACAGATCAAATCAAATCTATTTATAAAGAACTTTTCATGCAAACAGAAAGACAAACTGCTTTACATGATAAAAACAGTTTAAACATTAGAATAAAACAAGCCTTCACACACAGAATATAACAGCAGTTAAAAAATGTTAGTATGATGATGATCCGAATAAAAATCCCACCATTTAGCTTTAAAATCAGTGCCTTAAATCTAAGAGGCATCTTCATGTATTACTAGTTTGTATTTGTTTACAGTAGTTGCTTTATGGTTTTCAAATTTATATTGTGGTTGATTCCTAAGGAATCCAATCCACCTGGAGAGAAAAGCAGGGTGAGTGGCAGTAATCAGGAGGATATTCTGGACAAGCCCAACCAACCTGACACAAATAACATTCCAGCTCAACAGCTAATTGACATGATGCACAGTTTCACTACAGCCCTGCACTAAAAAGTAAATATTAGAGCTTTTCCAATTTCCTTTTTTGTCTTTCATTAGTTACTTTAACCTATAACATCTGCATAATGTGAAATTATGATTGCTAATGCAAAAAAATCCTAAACTTTCAAGAGTGCTGCATTGGAGCACTTTGTGTCACCACCAATCTCAAAATCAAATCTACTCCCTTGCTGCACATACTAATATATAAATTTACCTAAAACTTCCCTCAAAATTACCAGGACCTGTTGACCTGTTGCACTCAAACACCCTGCAACCACTCCCATGGTTGAAAGAAAACAGGACCTTATCAGTGTCTGGTTAATCTCATCAGCTGAAAGCTTATATAGACCTGTTTTCACAGGATGCAG
Organism: Apricaphanius iberus; assembly: GCA_028564705.1. Lineage (NCBI taxonomy): Eukaryota > Metazoa > Chordata > Actinopteri > Cyprinodontiformes > Aphaniidae > Apricaphanius > Apricaphanius iberus. The sequence goes on from JAPXFQ010002982.1 coordinate 2,459,519, forward strand.
GCCTGTTTCCTTTGCTGGCTTTGATCACAAGCGGCTGTGTGACACAGACGGACATCTTTATTGAACACAAATGAAAGCAGAGGATGCTCTCTTTCTTTTTTATCTGTTCCCGTCTTTCTCTTCTGTTAGTGGCTTTTGTGGCTGAGAAGGTCAACAGATGATAAACTCTTCTAAAACACTGAAACACTGGAGTCCCTCCACCTCGAACATCTTTAAAGTGGATTGCCTTCAAATTAGAGGATTGGAGGAAATGTCACTGTGCACTCTCTCGCACACACACTATCTGTCTCGTAGCCAGCCTTTGTGTGGTTTATAGTGTGCTACTTCAAAGGTTATTCTCTGACCTTATTCAGACTCATATCTAAGGAAATAAAATAGAGAGTAACTCTGAGCTCCCTCCTGAATGTTCTTTTTGCAGAGACACGGCAGGTTTGTTGCTTTCTGCTGTAATCTATTTCTGCATGAACACAAAAAAAGCTAAGAACTTCAAAACTCAAAACTACATAGGTTACTGTAAAAAAAGAAGTACACTAGAGATTGATTTAGAGATAGTTTCTGTGTCTCTGCTACTTCATGCAATTAAACCAGAGACAGCAGGTCTGTGTATCGGCTTATTGTATTAGGTTATGTAAACCCAAAAGGTCAAGGTATAATGAACTTTGCTGAGACTTAACAATCTTGCATTTATCAGATATGAACAGATATATGGAAAATTATATTGATACATAAAATCCACCAGATATTTACAAACATGCTGCAAGGTATAGGTCACAACCAAGATGGATACAAATTAGAAAATATTGGGTAAGGTTTGAGTCAGAAAATGTTTTCCAGTTTTGTTTACTGATACACAATTTTTAAAACAAATGTGTCTGAGATGTTCATTGGTCATAATCACCCCTCCAATAAATCCCCATTTTTATCATTTCTCCGATATTCATATGATCACCGGGATTATGTTGCTCAGCGCTTTTCAGGTCTTCAAATGCTACATTGGCCAGGATGTTTGGTTTTCCCTGCTGATCTTGTTATTCTTTTCATCCAATCTCAGATACAGTAAATGAAAGACAATGGATAGATAAATTCTTTACAATAAGAACATTGTAAATGTTTTGTTTGATGTGACTCTGTTTGCTTCAATTGTTACTATTAAACAAAGTTTGCTTATGATCACAACTCATGACCATGAGTGAGAGCTGGAACAATGATTCAGCTTCTTCACAAAAAACAAAGGAAGGCCGAACATATACATTCCTTCACTGTATTAGATCAGAATTAAATGTAACAAGTCAGTTCATTCAGTAATAATATTTTTATCCACTATTGGTACATTAAAATAATTGCCAGTGATTCTGAAACTAGCAACATTTCACCTCCAGATTGTCCCTTATGTCTTACTTGCTGTTTTTACTTTCACATGCTTTCATATCATATGTTTTGCTTGTTTCCTTACCACCAATTCATGTAAAACACGTTAATAAATAAAATAGTATTGCCTTGCCTTAATTCTTATCTTTCTAGCAATAATATTGCTATTACATTAGCTTGGTCACATAACGTATTATGTTTAAAGTTGCCATCCAATCAGAGGAAAGTGGTCCTTGACTGCAAACAACTTTAACTTGCATTGATTCTTCAAGTGGTGGGTAGTAATGAGACCTGTAACACTGTACAGATCTCTGCCTGCTGCTTTAATGGTCCATATTGCAGCAGGTGGTGAGTATGAGTCTAACATTGAGGCAAATACTCATCATTTTGATTCTTCAATTGGGATAAAGACCTGAAATGTGGGAGTTCACTTTGGTACACTGTGATTGGTAATAACAGCTTAGAGTGACAGGCCGGGAAGCTGAAAAGACTTGTCTTTCTACTGTCTTTGCATCACTTTCCTCATCTACCCATCCATAGCCATTTGTCCAGGCCCTCAGTCTGTAATCAGCGTCAGTGTTCGTCAGTGCCCGGTTTGACATTTCAGAACAAAGCCTGGCACCAGCGGGGGGTTAGTGACAGAAAAATACGACGAGGCGAGTGATCAGAGCAGAGGCAAAAAGGTGCTAATGAGCATGTTGGAAGCTTGCTGGGGGTTTCCAGTGATGACAAAGTGGCTCACCTGTCTGCTCTGCTACCATCTCACGTAGAATCGCACATCACAGCACAGCTCCATTAGATAGAAGGACAGAAAATGAGAGCTGAGAAAAGAAATGAGAAATGAATCAGGACTGCGAGACAAACAGCAGCATGTGTGTCAGCAGTCCTTCAAACTGTGCAGAAATAAGAAGCACATCTTGAAGCCACATACTCACATTTTTATAAATTTAGAAGTAATATAAGAACGTCCTTATGTTTTCATCTATGCAGTAAGGACAGAGAAGTGTCCACAATTAGTATGAAGATATATGTCAGAAAGAACACCCAAACCTAATACTGATGAGACCCTGTACCCAAACTTAAGGAGGTAGAAGTGCAGATTTTGCCAGAGGTCATTCATTTCGGTTGATGCATTATGTTATAGCTTAGCATTGGTATGATGCCAATCATATTTGGCAACAAACACAACTCCATCGTCTAACAAATGTTGACCCAAAATAGTACAGTTTATCTTGTTTGAGGATTTTACAAAAATCATAACAAAAAAAGCTTTGGGCCTGATTTATCAATCATTATAATTATTATTTCAAATAAAGACCCCAGAACTACGTGTGCCACAAAAAAAGTTGTGTGAGAGGCATGTTCTGGATTTGTGGGTGATCTGTTGAGATTGTGTGTGCAAATCATAGTATGCACAAAGAGCAATATTCATAGGAGGAATTTGTGTCCACTACTGTGAGTGCCTGTCTCATACTCTGTGCCACAGCCAGATAAAGGAGGAATAAGCACACCGGATCAATGTCTTTGTGAGTGTTCTTTTTTGTTTTTTGTCATTAATAATGCATACCTGCTGGTCTCTGTTCTATGAAGATACTGTATTCCATAGAGTGAGTGTAGTGCTCACTCTTGGTCTTCCCCTCTTTAGGTCCAAAAATAATGAAATCAGTCGTGTTTCTGTTCAGTTGGAGAAAGTTAGGGGACCTCTAGCTATTTATTTGCTCAATGGATTAATTGAGGGTTTGGATGGGTTCAAAGTCACCTGGTGACATTTTAATGTAAAGCTCATCTGCATAGTTATGGTAATTAATCTTATTGGGTGTTATAATCTGGGCAAGTGGGAGCATGTAGATATTTAACAGAGGAGGACCCAGGATGGAACCCTGGCGGACGCCACATGTGATTTCTGTTTGTTCTGATGACAAAATTGCCTATTGACCCAAAGGAATTTCCTGTTCTCGAGGTAAGACTCAAATCAGCCAAGTGCTATACCAGAGAGTCCAACCCAGCTCTCCAGTCATTCCAGTAATATTTTATCAACAGTGTCAAATGCCGCACTGAGGTCTAACAGAACGAGCACTGTTGTTCTGTCACAATCTGTATTTATGCAAATGTCATTGCATAAGTTTGAAGAGGTCAGTCTCAGTGCTGTGGTGGGCATGGAAAAGAGACTTAAAAGTATCCAAGCGACTGGTCGTCGTTAGGAAGCTATTTACCTGTGAAACACAATTCTTTCAATAATCTTGCTGATTAAAGGGTGATTACAGATTGGCCTGTAGTTCTGCATTAATGTTTTGTCCAGGTTGTTCTTCTATATTATTGGTTTGATAACTGCTGTTTTTAAGGCCTGGGGTAAGACACCTGACAGGAGGGATGTATTTATTATATTTGAATCATATCATACTTGATGGCAGGGAAAGCTTTCCTTAGAAAAGCTGTAGGTAAGATATCGAGGCAGCAAAACAATAAGCTTAATTGTTTGATGATTTCATCACTGTGTGATTGGTTTAGTTTAATGAATTAAGGCATTTTCTCCATTTTTTTACATGGGGGTGACACTTGTGGTGGGTTTGGTGGTGTTGTACAGATTGACTTTCTAATTGTCAAAATCTTTTGAGCAACAAAAAAAAGAGCTACTGTGACAGGGGGATTAGTTAGTTTATCAACTGTTATAAATAAAGTCTGCACATTGTTATTAAGAATGATAAGAATAAATAATCTTTTTTATCCCATAAGGAAAAATGTTTTAAGCTAGTTCCAACAGGATGCAACATATAAATGTACAATTACACCATTAAAACACAATACAATGCAAAAAATACACACAAATGTACTTCCCATGTAATCCCCATATACAACACATGTCCTCCTTGCCTATTCATTTTACATAAGTGCCAGCCTCCTGGTTCCATAATCCATCATCTGCCTGGTATTCCATACAGATTGAAGGTAAATGTATTAATTTATTAAAACATAATAAGGGGTCATTGAATGGAAGCCCTAGCACATCTTCAGATGCTTCTAAGCTACCTATTGTATTCCCACCATGACAAATCTCCGGCAACGGAATATAAAGAATAATAAGAATTTTTGAAGCAGTTGGTTTTATATCTTATCGTTCTGTAATGCCTACCCAATGGAAATAGCTGATATTCACCAGCAAGTGCGTGCAAATGCTCCCATAATGCTCCTGTTAATAATTTCAGAAAAGAACGATTCCCTTGCATCTTTCAAAGATAAGTGGTATCTGTTCAGTTTGTCTTTGTAGATCTCATAGTGAACCTGAAGTCTCATTTTCTCCCATTTTCTCTCTGCTTTGCAACACTCCATTATTTCTCTACGTACCATTGGATTGCTAGTCCATGGAGACTTCTTTCTACCCGAGACTACCATTACTTTAGCTGGAGCAATGGTGTCAATGATGTTTGAAAATTTAGAGGAAAAGTTATCTACCAGCTTGCTTTCTGAGTTTATGTTGGAGGATGAAGGGGCTAGGGGTGAGGCAGAATAATACATTTATTTAAAGGTTTCTAAACTGCTCCCAAGGAAACTCTTTTCTACAGTGGTCTCACTTTGGTTAGATAGTTTAGCAGGGATTGTGCTTTCAAATAAAATGCAAATACGGTTGGATAACGCAATATCAACTACAGAGATGTTTGAGATATTTAAACTTTTGTTGTCAAGTCTAGCATGTGTCCTTGATTGTATATTGGTTGTTTGGCATGTTGGAGCAGGTCAAAGGTATGGAGAGTATCACTTAATGTTTTAGCGTGTCTATCTTGGGGTTTGTCAATATGTATGTTGAAGTCTCTCACAATAGTTAGTTGGTATTAGTCAATATATATTACAGAAATAACATTGCTGAAATCATCAAACCGATCATCTTTTGAACTATTTAAAAATTTTGTTTGTGGTCTTTAAACTAATACTATGCCGTTTTAAGCCAAAGTCACAAAACCCGTACCGTTTTCTATAGGACTTAGATTCTGTGAGCAGCAGTAGCTCAGTAGCAATACACCTCTGTGTTGTGGGTGGAGCTGTTGCTGTTGAGGACCCCCGGTTGAATTATAGCCCCTCACATCACCTGTGCAATATCTAAGCTATCCAGCTGGATGCCAGCTAGGACAAGAACAAGGAACATAAAAAAAGTACATAGATCTAGTCTTGTAGTAGTGGATGAATCACAATAGTACTGCGATGTCTTGGAAATGTAGTCGAATGATATGAGGAGGTCGAAAACTTTCAGAGGCTTGTTTTTGCTGTTCATTAACTTTTTTTTATGGGCTTTATTATTTTGTTGGACAAACCACTTTATCGGAGGACTTTAATCTGACCGTTATGGATGTAAAAAGGACAGTTTTTATTCGAGATGGATCAGTTTTGTCCTGTTTATTGGACAAGGATGGGGTAAGTTGCACATTTTGTATCCTGTGTGTGTGGGTGTGTGTGTGTGTGTGTCTTTTTTTTTTGCTAAAGTGCTTGCTATATTTGCAGTTATAATTGTATCCGTGACTGGTACATATTAGACTCACACGACTCTTGCTTTTCACTTGCACATTCAAATTATATAAAACATGTAAAACAAGTTCATAGAAGTTTGAAGTCAGAATATCGGTGGAGTTAAACGTGGACGTTTTAGTGCTCTCTCTGTGACAGCTGCTTCCCGGCTGCTACGTGCCTGATATGCCCCCGGTGGAAAGGGCCAAGCACCAGAATACACGAGCTGCTCCTGTAACGTGCTGCTGACGAGCCTGGTGGAGAGCCCGCGTTAGTGGGCATTTGGAGCTGAGCAGGGGTTTGTGGCCCACCTAGGGGAGTTGGTACATCACAAAAGTAATCTGTTTTAGACAGCGTTTTAGTGTCTGCTACAGATGTACAGTGATTTGAATGCAGAAATACTCAGAAATGCAATTTACAGCCTAATTTCTATTAAGCTATGTCCTCTAGCATCAGAAAAATGCCACAGGTAAACTACACGAAAAAACTGACTTTCATAGAAATGTGTCTTTTTTTTCTTTTCTTTTTTTTTTAACGTGTCCTGTCTAGCAGTATGCTACTCAGAATTGGTGTCTGAGTACCAAGTACAAGCCCAACAGTTTTACTTTCCCAAGCAGAGTATTACAGCTTCGCTGTAGTACGCCACTTGATGTATATGTATGAAAAATCTTTCAAATCAAATTAATGATTACTGTGGGTTCAATTTCCTGACGTCATGGACATTAAACTAAGACAAGAAGGGAGAAAGGAAGAAGGTGAAGAAAAGAAACCGGACCAGCAGAGGTGCAAACCGACGACACAAGACAGGGAGGCAAACAAAGAACACAAGAAAACATCCCAGTCCTCCACCTCTGCCGGACGGCAGAGAAACAGTAATACAAAACAAAAACAACAAACTGTACAGAACCAAACCAATAGTTCGGATCTAGTAGAATAAACTAAGAATTGCACATTCACTACACACAAGCATTGATTAATGAACATAATACAAATGTTTCTGGTAAGCTCCTGTGAACAACTAACTAATGATGATAACCTCAGCTTAAGATATGTCCGTCCTCACCAAACTTCTTTAAAGACACATTTCTCTTGGTGAGAAATGTGTCTTTAAAGAAATTTGAGATAAGTTTTGGAGGTTTGTATAAATGTATAAATAAGACTTTATTTGGCTCTTTCATCAGTATAGCTAGGTATTTAAAAGAGTCAAATGTGCACAGAAATACCGTTTTAAAGTTTAGTGGGTTATGAAAAATTGTGCCTAAAAAGTTTTGATTGTTCAAGGGACAAACAAACAGAAGGCAGCCATAATTTTTCTGAAAAGTTACTGCAGGCAGTTTCCTGTCGAAAAACAAGAGGGGTTCCAATAAGTCAGCTTCATTGGTATAGACTCTGACACATAAGCCCCCTTTCCACAAATGGGCACAACTCGGCTCTACACCCCCATGAGGGTTTTCCATTAGGAAACTTTTACTAAAACCAGTCACTTTTTAGTACGTACTTGGCCAGGGTTCCATATGACCTGAGTTGAGCTGAAAATTTTAGGTCAGACCGTTGTTAACTTGCATCGCAAGAACTCATCAATGAACACCAAAGCAATGCTGTGGGAAGCTTAAATTCCTGAAAACTGTGAATGAACGAGAAAAGCAATTATAAACACAGAAATTACCTGAATATGGTAAGACCTCTTAAAAAATAGTAATAATCTTAGCAGTGATTTGTGAGAATAATTAACCATAACTCACAATACAGAAATGTTTACATTTTAAAGTGTGAACTGTATATGTGGAGATAAAACTAGGAATTAAAGGAGTTCACATCAAATGGTTTCTAAATGTTTTAGAGGGTCAAAATCTGGATTGTGTGAAATCATTACACACTTCACTAAACATCCCAGGTTAAAATTTCCAAAATTAATAAGACTATAATTGTGTAAATAATAAAATTAAAATAGAATCAAATACTAAATCAGTAAGGTAATGTTAAAACTTTCTCTGATCTGTTAAGAGTTTTGACTGTAAAGCATGGCTAAGCTTCAGTTCAGAGCTTCCTCTTTTGACCAAAATTCTAATGAGTGACCTATGTCTACAAACAAACAGTTTTGTTTATAAGCAAATCTTACGCCTCATTCACACTTGATGCAGAATGTATGCGGTCGGGAGTCCGTACGGCTGTCGCAAAGGCAAAAAAACAAACATTGAGTCCAATCAGAGCCTTCACACCGGCTGTGGTGTGCACGTGGTGGGTTTGTGGATCTCACTTCCGCGTCAAGTTTACTTTTACCGGATGCTGGATCCATTTTTTATATAGTTAAAGAAATAAGAAACATGTATAGCGATTATAGAAAATGATCAAAGCACATAACTTTGCTAAAGTCAAAACAATTTGGATATTTAAAACACAAAAAAAGAATGAGACTTAATTAAATGTGATAATCTCAAACCGTACAGTATTTCTCTATAAGTAGTTGTTATCGCTATTATATATCCTTGTTATATATTATGAACAACCAAGATTTTGTGCTCTGCCTTAGTGTTCTGGCTGGAGTAAATTTCTGGAGACGTTCCGCACACATACTGCACTCGATGTGAATGACAGTCCATCAAACAGTTGTATGGAAACTCGATCACATACGTACAGCACCTAGTGTGAATAAGGCGGTTTAGACTTGAAAATGTGATACTTTAATTTGTTTTTCTGTGAGAGGGATTTCACAAAAAATTACTACTGAATATAAAATAAATCCTTGATTTCTCTAAATCAAAGGTAAAGAGATTGTTTTTATGATTTATAATTTTATAAGTTTTCTTGAATCGTGCAACCATCATAAACAAAAGTTCTGTCAACATTTATGAAACAGCTTTGAAAGAAAACACAATCTGTATGCATAAAATATAAAACCAGGCCTTAACTCCAGTGTACAGAGGAAGATGGCTGCCTCACTGGCAGCTGGTTTGTGTTTGCTATGATTCCATTTAGCTGATCCTGTCTCAGTTGTTTGGTGATTAGAAAGAAAACACAGGAAGTGAAAATGAACTCATCCTGAAGTGTAAACTCCTTATTTTCAGTGCATCGTTTCCCCATTAGTGCACAACAAACACATGTAGCACTACACACAAATGTCTGGGAAGCTGGCAGATTTTTGTCACTAATAACGGTTTAGTGGTGAGAGGTCTCGGGGAGGAGGTGAAAACTGACTCTCGAACCTTCCTCGCTTCTATTTCTCGCTGGCAGCCCGTGTCTGCCATGTTGGAGGGAGCACTGCCATCACTTGGCACCCTATTTATTTTAATTATTTTGATTTCCACTCTCCGTCTCCAGCATCCCTGGCTCGAGGAATTGCTGATGGCTGACACTCATTTGTCAATCTCACTGTGGCTGCCTGCCAATTATAAAATGAGGAGTTTTGGCGAGACTATTAGAAGAAGCTCAGGCTTTTTCTGTGAGTATTAACAGGCGACAGCGGCTTGTCGCTGCCTCTTCCTGCCCTCTCGTTTCTCCACAACAAAATCCAGGACCAAAGCCAAGCACCAACAATCAGTTGAATGTTTGCCCCAGTCTTCTGCTGCCTTATTTAGCAACATCAGCGCCCCACTTTGACACTGATAGCATCAACACATCACCATCTTCAGGGAACAGGGAAAGGATTTTTCTTAGATAATAAATCAGGAAGGGCCAGCTGTACAGATGAAGCCCATATTAATTCACCATAAGGGGCACTGGCAGCTATACGTTTAACTTTGCATTAATAATAGCAGGACTGGATCAAGGAGTGGGCAAGCTCTGGAGCAGAAATTAGCACTAACTTCCAAGCATTATTAGCATTATGTTCCTCTCCAAGAAGTTATGATGAACCTATGATTGGTACATGGCTCTGAAGTAATTTCAGAAGTGTATTACTGTGCAAGTGCAGTAAGACTAAATGTCCCTGGACAAAATTTTAATTAATTGTGTAATTATAATACTGTTTGATTTGTCTCCAGAATTAGACTGTTTCAATGTCCCCTCCTAGATGGTGACCCGGATCACCCCCAAAATCAAATCTCTTGTTCCTGGTTTGACAAGGGACAGTTCCTGAAAACTTCATAAAAATCCACCAACAGGTGTTTGAGTTATGTTGCTAACTAACAGATGGACAAAAAAACAAAAACAACAAACCCTGTCAAAAAATAACTTCTTTGGTGGTAACCAGTAGAGGATCCAGAATAAGGGGTGAACTGTCAATGTTTAACTCTGGTGAAGTCGAGAATAACCATCCAGTCCAGGGACATTGGCCTCCCTGGTTCATGTACCTAATATTACACTGAATGACTTTAATAGTTGGCAACAGCAGGGGGAGCCACTCTTTTTAGATTGGCTGAGAATCCATGGGTGTGTCATAACAAACGAGAGAGTGCAAACCTGCTGTGAGCAATTTGATAAAAGTAGAAGCAGAGCAACATGAGTTAATCTGAGATTAAGGGTAGACCTCTGGAAAAGAATGGGCTGACTGTAAATTATAGCAAAAAATGCTATGAGTTCTTCATCCATCCCTGATATAAGCGTTGTACATAGTATCTAGTGTTGGGAGTTATTCCCAAAGCAATTAACATATATGGCCTATAAAGACAGGATCCCTGTTGACTGTGACCCTGTTGATATCTTCTTAGGTATATGTGGTGTGTTTATGATGTGTGGGTGATGATGAGTTTCACATTCATTTTTTCTTATTTTTTATTAGGTAAAGGCCTTGGGAAGTAGTGGTGCCAAGGGTGCTGCAGCACCCCTTGTCGATGACAAATGCATATATGTTAAGGTTCTTCAATCATAAAGAAATCAAATAAAATTACTTTATTTTACTTAAGTTTAATTTAATTAATCTTAATTTAAAACAAACACTAATCCATGCAATTATTTTTTTCAAAGGAAATGCTTATTTTTTTCTGGGACAAAAGAACAATACTTGGAGAGAAATGAGGGTACAGAAGCAGGATCTGCAGAACGGCACATTGCTATCATTGAAAATTCTCCTTTTCTTATCAAACTTGGACATGTAAAAGCAATGCCTTATGCAGATGTTAAGTGATAATGTTAAAGGAAGCTTTAGAAGTGTCATCATATAAGTTGGAGAGATTTTTATATTGCTCTTTATTCTCTCTGCATTGAACAGTCAAGGCTTAAATTGCGCACTTTGACTTTTTTTGTTTACCTTCCTTTTGCGCAACTGGGTCAAAATAATCTGATCATAAACTATTTATCCTTAATTTTTTAAATTACTACATATAAAGTAGAAGGCTATTTTTCTTTATTCGTGTTAAATATTTTAATATTTAATATGAATAAGCTAACCACAGAACTGCAAATTAAAGTTATAATTATAACCTGAATATGTCTCATCTTTCCCCTACTCTGTCTGAAACTGAAACGCACAACCATTAGTGTAATCAAATAGTGGGATTGCTGCAGAGGTTATAGTCATGAGGTTTTGGATTTTTACCTCGGACAGATGACTTCTCATGGGGGTTTAGATGTTTTTCTGGACCGTAAATCTCTCACAAACCCTTGTGGTAGGCCTACTGCATTGGTGTTTCAGCTGCTTCACCCATCTGTGTCTGCTGCAGCTGGTCACAGACACACTCCAGAGTCTCAGTAACTGTTAAACAAAACCTGTCAAATATAGAAATATTCAGTCAGCAAAACCCTATATTTTAAATATACTTATATGTGTGTGTGTGTGTGTGCGTGTGTGCATGCGTTCATGAGTATGTGACTGATCACAGCAACCCATTGACAAAATATTTACCCACGGCCTTGTGTGTATGGGATGCTTCCTATCTCACTGCAGAACAAATTTAGCCTTAGGTATTAATAAAGTAGCCTTGAACCTTGACCAGTAAAAGTATTAAAGAATAGTAAAACCAAAGTTGTTTTTTGAGATCTCGAAATATTTAACCACGCTGTTCCCATTTTTATAACCAAAGAAAGGCAGATACTTTTATCTTTTTGGACCTTTCTTGAATGTTTGGCCCTCCAAGTAGATTATTAGTAAGGACAAACATCACAATTACAACAGGTCTAATAAAAAGAAGGGTTCAAACCTTCCTGTGTGCTTTTGAATTCATGTGCCAGAAGCGGTTTCAAAAGCCTCCTGACTTTGATGGATGCAGTTTCTACTCCAATCTGCCATAAACACACAGGCCGAGATGAGCAGAAATACATTTTGTTTGGAAAACAAAAGTCGATTTGTTAATTAGAGGGAAGCTTGTCTTCAGGATTAACGACAAGCTCTGCTGTTCATTTCAGAGCCCTGTGCATCACACACCTGCACTGATGGATTATGGGTAAGTATTTTTTTTTGGTTGCATTTTGTGATGAGACGTTTGATCCGACGAAAAGTGTCAAGTCAGGCAGAAAAGCAGCCTAACAAGAAGGCCAGTTTCCTCTGGCAATAAAAACATGGGTTTACTCTTGTTTTCCTGCAAAAGCTCTGACTCCTTTAATCAGCATATTTTAACAGTCAAACAGTAAAGAACAAAAAGAAGACAAATTGGGGTTTGAGAAAGACGGGGGACATCAGAATTTCTCTTGAATTAGCAGCAGGCGAGGTACAGCTTGGAGCTTAACAGCTCTGTTCTTGCAGCAGAAAGGCGTCCAACAAAGCAGTGGCTGCTCTCTGCTTCCTCACAGAATAATTGGACGGAAAACGAAACGGCGCCTTTGAGCTGAAGTTCCTTTTGTTTTAAGCTGTAAACATGCACACACACAAAAAGAGTACATGCAGTGTATTAATGTCCCAGCTGTAGTGATCCAGAAGCAGTTAGTGCCTTGGAGCAGCCTCGCCCCTCCTGTCGGAGGTCATTAAGCGAGGGCCATGTGTGTTTCTGGCCCGATCAATAACAGTGTGAGGGTCGGCTTTTGGAGCCAAGCTGGCTAATTAAGGCCTCTCAGGCTTGCTCATATGTAGGAGGGGCACTTTTTTTTCTTTGTTTCACAAAATGTGCTACGTTTTAGAACATACGTTTATTTTCCTACACTCACGTTTGTCACACATCACAACTCTTTACATTTGAACTCCATCCAAGTTATGATTCTCACTGTTAAATGGAGATCGATGAGAAACTGAGGTTGAATACAAAGCCCCTTGCTTTCTAATCTCTGAAATAAAGCAAAATAGCTTTTTCAGACCCTTTCAAACAGAATATCTATGTTTTAAAAAATAATAATTAAATGTATTGTCTATTTCATGGTTTCCCCTTTCTGTCACCCAGTTCACACTGTACTTTACCTCCACTTTTCTTTCCATAAAAATGCATCTAAAAATTTTAATCACCATAAAGTGCATTTATTTCAGTAATTTAATATATTTTTTTTCTTCTTCTTGTGTCCAGTCCTGCTGTACAGTTATCAGAATGGTTGTCTTGAATGCCAAGAAGAACCTAAGTTTTACTTTCACAAGTGGAGGATTATTTATTTTGCTGTATTGATTAGTTTAGTATATATTTCGAAAAAAAGCACAGCAGTCAACGAGGTGGAAATGAAAAGGGAAAATATAAAAAAAGAATGGAAGAAGTGGGAGAAAAAGTGAACTGGAAGAGAGAGAGATAAGAATAACAGACATGAAGGATCAGATGAATACGAGAGCTCACCTGAAACCTGCTTCTATACCTGCAAAAAGAGATAAAAACAAAGAACCAAGAAACCCAAGCGACAAACAAAATATGCACATATATCACTCAGAATGGCCATGAAAAGCACATGTGTGTGCGTGTGGCTGCGTGTGTGTGTGTGTGTGTGTGCGCTCCTGTCTAGAATTCAAACTGACGACCATTTTTCACCGTTTCAGGTTTTTCACCTGTAAAGTGAACAGTAAAGGTGCTGTCATTTCATCGATGGTTGTCTGAGTGGTGTCCAGCAAACGTGGGCTACATTGATAATTGGAAAACTTTTTGGGGAAAACCTGGTCTGATCCGGAGAGATGGCATCCATCCCACTTTGGATGGAGCAGCTCTTCTTTCTAGGAATCTGGATAAATTTTTTAGTCCTTCAAAACACTAACAAACCAGGGTCCAGACCAGGAAGCAGAGTCGTAGTTTCACCCACCTCTCTGCAGCTTCTGTACTGTTACCCACTCAATACCCCATTGAGACAGTGTCTTGCCCTTGGCCAAAATCGAATAGACTAAAAGTTAACCTGACAAAAGCAAACTCTGAAAATCTCATTAAAATAAATATGACTCGGACCAAACAAGAAAATAAAGTAATTAAATGTGGTTTACTAAACATAAGATCCCTCTCCTCAAAGACTTGATTAGTAAATGACTTGATACGTGATAATAAAATTGATCTATTTTGCCTATCAGAAACCTGGCTGCAGCAGGAGGATTTTGTAATTATAAATGAGTCAACTCCTACCAATTATCAAAATTTTTACATTCCTAGAAGTAGTGGCCGAGGGGGAGGAGTTGCAACCATCTTTCATTATGATTTGCAAATTTGCCCTAGACCAATTATTAACTACAGCTCTTTTGAACATCTAATCCTTAGTTTTCCTCATCCAAACTGCAAAACATTAAAATCACTTTTGTTTGTGGTTTTGTATCTTCCACCAGGCCCTTATTCTGAATTCTTGGACCAGATCTCAGATTTTTTATCTGATTTAGTTTTAAACACTGATCAGGTAATTATAGTAGGGAATTTTAATATTCACGTGGACACTGAAAGTGATAGCTTAACTGCAGCCTTTAATATTATCTTAGACTCAATTGGCTTTACTCAGAAAGTGAAGGGACCCACACTCTCTGGTCGGCACACTTTAGACAATGTACTGACATATGGCATTGAGTGTCCAATCTGACCATTTTTTGATAACCTTTGAATTTACTTTACTCAATGTTCCCAAATCTGAAAGAAAATACAATGCTGTAACAAGTTTTAAAGAATCTGTTCCATTCTTGCTTCCCTATCCGTCTCAGAATACCACAGTGGACGGTAGTAATTCCAACACTAACCCTTCAGAAATTGATGGTCTGGTTCAAAGTATTACTTCCTCACTGCTTATGGCACTAGACAGTGTAGCCCCCTTAAAAAGAAGGTAATCAGCCATAGGAGAATGGCTCCCTGGTTTAGTGCAGAGTTGAGTACATTAAAGCAGAATACTAGGAAACTGGAGAGAAAATGGCACTCTACACACCTAAATGATTTCTTTCTAACTTGGAAAAATAGTCTATTACTTTATAAAAACGCCCTTAGAAAAGCTAGAACAGCATATTTCTCATCATTAATAGAGGTACATAAAAACAATCCTAGGTTTCTTTTTAGTACAGTTGCCAAACTTACACAGAGTCATAGCTATGTTGTGCCAACTATTCCCCCTTCTCCCAGTAGTGATGACTTTATGGGATTCTTCATAAGTAAAATAAATTCTATAAAGAATAAAATCATAGGCATTCTCCCAAACATGACTAACTCTCTGTCAGTAACTGAGGCAGTATAAGAGAGAACTGCAGAACCACGTTTATGTCTGTACCATTTTGATTCTGTTGAACTTTTGGAATTACACACATATTGGTTTCATCTAAACCCTCAACTTGTATGTTAGACCCAATACCAACCAAATTATTTAAGGAAGTGTTCCTTCTGGTCACTGGCCCTATCCTAGACATGATGAATCTATCTTTAATAAATGGATATGTGCCACAGGAATTTAAGGTTGCTGTAATTAGGTCTTTACTTAAGAAACCCTCCCTGGATCAAGATAATTTAGCTAACTACAGACCTATATCTAACCTTCATTTCTTATCCAAAATCCTTGAGAAAATAGTTTCTAATCAAGTATGTGAGCATCTAAACAGCAACAACCTGTTTGAGGAATTTCAGTCAGGTTTTAGAGCTCATCATAGCACTGAAACAGCACTGGTAAAAGTTACTAATGATATTCTAATGGCCTCAGATAATGGATTTGTGACAGGGTTCTGTGCTTGAACCGATTAATACCAGACAGAAGAACCTTTAAAATGGAAACTGCTAGGTCAATCACTTCATCTGGATGGCATTAATTTGGCCTCTGTTAATAATGTAAAGAACCTTGGTGTAATGTTTGACCAAGACATGACATTTAAATCTCATATTAAACAGGTTTCTAGGATTTCTTTCTTTCACCTTCGGAATATTGCTAAAAATAGAAACATCCTGTCCAGCAGTGATGCTGAGAAACTAGTCAATGCATTTGTTACTTCAAGGCTGGACTACTGTAATTCCTTATTATCAGGAAGTCCACAAAATGCAATCAAAAGCCTTCAGTTGATCCAAAATGCTGCAGCAAGAGTTCTGATGAATATTAAAAAGAGAGATCATATTTCTCCTGTTTTGGCTTCTCTCCATTGGCTCCCTGTTAAATCCAGAATAAAGTTTAAGATCCTCCTCCTTACATATAAAGCCCTTACGTACTCAAGCTCCATTGTATATCAGAGATCTGATTGTTCCATATGTTCCTAACAGAGCACTTCATTCTCAGAATGCAGGTCTACTGGTAGTTCCTAGGATTTCAAAAAGTAGAATAAGGGCAGATCTTTTAGTTATCAGGCTCCTCTCCAGTGGAACCAGCTCCCAGTTTTAGTTTGTGAGGCAGATACTCAGTCTGTTTTTAAGACTTGGCTTAAAACCTTCCTTTTTGATAAAGCTTATAGTTACTTATATAGACACTAGACCTTATAATACCTCTCCGATTTCTAACAGTAATGTATTAATTTACCAGAATAAAATGATTAGAGTATTGAACAAAGGTTGATTCATGAATCAGGACAGAAAAATATTTACACCAGGTTTTAAGGCTAGAAAGTGATGGACAAAGATAATGCCAGAGTCTTTGGAAGTGCGGGCCTTTATCTACTCCAGTTATATCGCTTACCAATAATATTATCTCTCTAATACATAGATTCTGGAGAGGGCGCAGTCCTATGAGCAAGGAGAGATGCATAAGCACTACAATACTTACCCACTTACCTCCTTCTTTCCTCCTGGATTTCCAGGCAGGGAGTAGAGGGAGATGGAGTGTTCAGCCCGATCCGGCGAGGGGAAGATGCAGCCCGGTCCGGCATCCCTCCTCAACTCCATCTCCCTCACACCGTACATTGCTAATAGACTTAAGAATTAGAAGAAAAAAAAGATCCCCTTTCAGACTCAACTGACCCTAACACACCTTCTACTTTTATTTTCTACTACTTCCCAGATACATTTTTCCTAATATTAATGCAATTATTAACCCAGTTTTCTCTCAGTGTTTTTCTCCCCATAGAAGCTCTACCCGGTCTGGTACCCTGCTCAGCTATAATGCCCCTTGCTGGATGGGCAGCATTGGTTCAGATGATGCTCAAAGTCACCGAGCATCCTCCATGCTGTCTCTTCTCTGTCTTCTCAGACCCCCAGACGTTCGTGGCAGATGACCACTTGTACTGAGCCAGGGTTATGCCAGAGGTTTCTTCCTGTTAAAGGGGATTTTTTCCCTCTCCACTGTCGCTACATGCTTGCTCAGTATGAGGGTTTGCTGAGGAATTGCTGTGGTTGGAGTCTGCATGATCCGGGCACAACCTCACGCCGATGACTACACGCAATCTGTTGTGAACTGGCTCTACATAAATGAAAGTGAATTGAATTAGAAAAAGTGTGGGTTAGGCCTAATAGGATGAACTAAAATTAACAAAGGTTAATTAAAGTGTTCACTGCAACTGGCAATAAAAGAATGTGTTTGTTACTGTGTGTGAGCACTCGTGTATATGTAACCAGTGCTAATCTGCATTGTGCTGGTATTGAATTACCGTGACACTCTGATGTCTTTGGAGAGGAACAAGAACAACCTTAATTTATTTCTGGGTACAAAGCAAAAAGATGCAGAAATCCGCCATGTTATGGCCACTAACAGTCCTCTGTCACAATAAGAGATGCAAAAGGGAAAGTATAACTTGAACTTTATATGTATAACATAAACTTATGAATGTGTTCACATGCCTGGGTACATTGCAAAAAGTGGCAGAAAACCACCATGATATGCCCAGTCCTAAAAAATAAGACAAATAAAAAAATAGGTAAATTTTTCCGCAGCATAAAAATTTCTAATGTGCTTTCAAGCAAGTTAATGTACAGAGATAAAAATCATATTGTGATTACAACCGATTCAATTGAAAATGTCAGTTGAATGTTGTATTTAATATCGAAGTTTCAACAGTTAGTGGTCAGTAGGGAAGCCATTTCATCTGTTGATTCACCAGGTTTTATTATGTCCTAACTCTTTATTATGTCCTAACTGCAGTCGTATCCCGGGATATTTTACAGAACATCAGCTGAATCTCCCTCTGCTGATAAGCTTTATTGATTTCCCTTTCTAGCAGGTCTTGGCACATGCCCACACTCACAAAAGTATCAACTGCTGGTTTAATGACCATGGTCAAGCATAAGGCTCCATCTGTGCTAATGAGAGTCTAGACCTCAAAATGAATCACGGGATTTACAGGTTTGTCTACATTCCAGCATTCACTTGTCGTTGTGGGCTTCATCCTGAGAATGGCTGAATGCAACCTTGTAGATAAGATCAGGATAACTATTTTTCAAAGAATCTTTCTGATGAAGTGGATAAACCTTTGGATTGGGATTGCTCCATGATCAATTTTAAGAGTAAGATTTCTTGTGGCAGACTCAGAACTGGCCAAAAAAGATTTTGCATCTCTTCTGACTTATAAAAAATCTGGATATGCTGAGATGGATTGCATATGGTGGTTTGGAGAGCGGTATATTTCCATCCTCAAGCTGTTACCTCTTGGATGGATGGATGGGAAACATATGCTTCATTCTGTTCATTTATATGGTGTACCGGACAGAGTGAAACACAGTTGATAATTTCTGTTTACCCTTGTCCTTTGAATCAGAATCACCTTTATTATCATTCTTGAATAATAATTAAATTTGAGCCGCTAATCCTAAAACTGGTAAACAATATTTACAATCTAAAATAGAACAGTAAAATAAAAATAAAAAGTTAAAAAAATGGTCCTATGAAAATAGTACAATAGCATTATACATATAAATAAAATCTATTAATATGTGAAATATAACGGAATAGTGCACATTAACAGAATACAAATAAATTGTTAAAAGTAAATAAAAAGCTAGTGCAGATAAGGATGTAAACAATATATTGTACAGAAAGACTGACTAATTTCACATGATTAAAAAATTATTAGTTATTATTGATGAGATTTTGCATTATTTAATGTGGTCATTCCTCTTGGAAAGAAACTGTCCTTTATTGTGCTTGTTCAAGTTTTGCGTAACAAGGGAATACTGAGCGAGAGGAGTCTGTGGTAATCTGTTCTGGTCTGCTGAGGAGGTGCGCTGGTGATGTCCTCCAAGCAGTGCACAGAGCAACCCATGATTCTCTGGGCTATTTTGATCACTCTCTGCATTGCACTCCTGTCCGCTGCCAAGCTCCCTGCATACCATGTTGTGATGCATCACACCAGGATCTTCTCTATGGTTACTCTGTAGAATGTCAATAGCAGCTTCTCCTCCAGCTTGTTCCACCTGAGTATCCTCTGGAAGTGGAGTCACTCCTGGGCTTTCCTCAATACCAAGGTGGTGTTGGCAGTCTAGGATAGGTCGTCAGAGATCTTCTTGCCCAGGAATCGGATGGACTGGACTCTTTCCATTCAGTCCCTATAAGTGTAGATAGGGGCCGGGACTGTTCTGCTCTTCCTCATAGATTTCCTTGGTTTTCATGGTTTTTCAGTGGGAGATTGTTCTCTTTTGACCTCATCCCTGTAGTAAGACTCATCCTCCCCTGAGATTTGCCCAGCTACAGTGGTATCATCAACAAACTTTATGACAGTGTTTGAGAGATGAATCAGAGTAAAGTCATGTGTGCAAAGAGTGAGAACCAGGGGACTCAATACCCCGGATGGTTCTAGGATCAGAGGTTTTAGGGGTTCTCATAAGTTTCACTGTTTTGCAAATTTTAGTACGACTCCTCACCCTCTTGCGGCACTGTTTAGCTCATTCCGGCAGTCCACAAACATGATGCACACTGCTGGTCAGGTGGACAACCAGAAGGTCCAAACATTGGTCCTGGACCAAGCCATATTATTGGCTGAGGTTTTTAGAGAATTGTGGCTGAACCATAATAATAATAATAATAAAAATAATAATAATAATAATAATCTCTTCAAAATATTTGTACCAATCATCTGTTAAAACATTGTTACCAGGCAAAAAAAAAGAAATGCTTTAAGCTAGCGTGTTTTACAGACTTTGTACAGCAGCTTTAATATGGGGAGAACATATAAATTCCATGACGTAAATGTAAAATGATGTCATGAGTGGAATGTTTTTCTTTGTTAGTTTAACATTTGCTGTTTTGCTTGTCACTATTCTCTGTTTTCTCAACCAGGTCTTCCTGATCTTGTGTTCTCTCCTTTCCTTCCCCTTTTTCATATCTCCCTCTTTGAACTGACAATCATACACAAATAGACTACATTCATCTAGATTTAAAATAAAATACAGTAACAAGAAAAAATACTATTAGGGATGTAAATGAATAAAGTCTTCTCTCCTGCTCCTCTCTTTGTACTGTGAACCAAATGGTAAATAATCAAACCATGTCTTCAAGATCTAATAAGATATGGAATCCACAGGAGACATAGATAAATTCATACAACATACAACAATATTTTGTATAGATGGACCATTTGATCTAACAAACTTATTTGAATCTGTCTTTTTTTCGACAAAACAGACACGTCCATGATGAGGCTGTCTGTTCACACACGCACACACAACAGCAGGTACAATGGGCATCCAGTAGCACATTGACTTTAATATTAACACATGACATAATATCTGGCTTTTCTCATTCTAGTTCAAATAAAGGACATTGGTACCTGCAGTGTTATCAAAAACTCAGCCTGCCAAACTGACTGATGTGTCTCAGGCTGGACAGTTTTGGAACATGTAAGACAATATACTTTCATGCTAAAAATCTGTATGGTTATTGTTCTGACCTCTGACATTTACATATTTATGTGTGTAATGGTGTACTTTAAACATGGTAGATAAAGATTTTATTACCACTCACCAGGCCGAGTGTCTTCCTTTTTTTTTCTTTTCCTCTGTTATTTTACCTAACATGTGAGCCTTTCAAGTCTTCATGGCCTATTATGGCAGACAGCCTTAGGTTGTTACCGCTCTTTATAAACTCAGCTTCATGAACAATCCAGTAAGCTCAGCACATTGAAACCTCTTGGGACTTGTAACTTTGAGCTTCCTACGACATATAAGGCATCTCTCCACTAGTACCTTTTGCTGAGTCGTACCGTACCGGTACTTTCGGTAACGCGACTCGACACGGCTCGACTTGTTAAGTGTTGCTTCACAGTTACAACAAACCAGAGCGTATAAAGTGAGGGGGTCCGTCAAATGGTGGGCGGCCCCAGAGTACGTAGCGGGAAGTAAACAAAGGCTCAGAGAGGAAGAAGAACAATGGCGACTTCACTAGCAACCCTGAGCTTTTTACTCAGTTTGTGGATTTCTGTAGACGCACGTTGAAGAGAAAGCCTATTTAATCGAAAAATAAAGACCCCTGAAAAGCTGCACACTGCAAGGAAAAACATGGTGGAGTAGTACAAACGACTTTAAGAAGCTCTGTAGAACAATGATGCGACAGGACCCCGGCAGCTTGTGTGGGTAAGCCAATGCAAATACTACCCCGGTGTGATGGGCTATAAATACGCGCTTGGTATTTATTTATTCGCTAAAGCCCAGCGTAAAAACCTATGTTAACAAGTTGGCTTTATTAATAAGTATTCTGTGTGTGCGTGTTTCAGATGACTGCTCTGTGAAGTTGTCATAGCCGACCGTCGGTTTGGTTGTTTAACTGGGTCTTGCAGTGATGAGACGTTCTTCTGGGTTTCACCGAAGCTCAGTGGCTGCAAAACTTCAGGATGTCGTAACAAATTCATCTACATTTGCAGCAAATTATGTCCATCGCTGGAGCGACGCAGCTTTTCGCCTCTGCGTCCCCTTAAAGAAAGAAATTGCCATATACATCCTACGAATTCCATGAATTACAAACCACAACTGTATGTTTTGTAATAAAGCTGTGTGCTTTGAAACTATTTTAAGTTTTTTAAAATCACCACTACAATGTGTTTTACAGATAATATCCTGTCTTTGAGTAGGCTTCGGCTTTGCAGCAGCTTTCAAATGTATGCAAATTACTCATTTAGCAGCGCAAGACTTTTATTATTTGAACAGCCAGAGCAAATGTTACTATCAGATTTTTAAAATGTTGCTGAACCCTGATGCCAGACATAATATTGTAAAATGATTCCACCAACCAGCATGTAATGAAACTGCAAATGATAATACAAGCATATAACTTGGACATTTTTATTGGAGAGGTAAAGAAAAAGTTCAGTGACAAAGTCCAGTTGCACATGTCTGTGGGTCATGGTTTTCCCTGCAGCATCGCATGAAGGTTTGATTGAAGGCAGATTGAAGGCATCGTGTCATCTCCACCCTCCGTAAGCCGGTTTCCTGCTTCTGCTCCATCAGAAGAAGGTGTTGATCCCACTGCAACGGATCGCATATATTTTTTTCAAGTGTTATGCTTACAGTGCATTTAAAACATACACTACTAATTAAAATTAAGGAATAGAAACAAATATGTCTCACTGTGCTTCAGAAAACGTAAGTAGGTCATTCATATTTAAAAAAACAAAAAAAGGCATCAGAACTAATTTGGATAACTGTTGATAAAAAAACTGTCATACTGAAGATAATATGCAGCTGATTAGGTTAATATTGTGAATAAAATATACAAGCGGCATGAAAGTTGCTTCTTACCGCGAGTACGAGACAGCGAGTTCAGGGCTTCGGCGCTCTCCGTTTCTCTGCTTCGGCCTGCAGGTGAGAGACGTTGGCTGCGAACCGCGATCAGCCCGACTCCTCCTTGATAAACTCTTCTCTCACAGCGAGCAGCTCCATCCAGCTCATACTGAATCTTCTCTTCAGCCAACAAACTCAGAAATGCTGAAACTCCGTTTGGATCACAGCACTGGTTTTTAACGTTGTCATTGTTCTTCAGCAAACACTAATCACATCCACTCGCTGTAGCGAGGTTTCAAAATGGCGGTCCTTTGTTGTCAAGTTACTCTCCAGTGACTCCAGCCAATCAGTGACCGACAGCCGTCTGATTTCATTTTTCAGTACCAGTTCAGCACGGATGGAACCACAGCTGAGGTGGCACGAAAAACAGTATCGGCTAGGAGCAGCTCAGCGGAACTTCTGCTGGTGGAGAGTAAGCGGTACTGCGGCCAAGTCGATCAGAGCCGAGTCGAATCGTACCGGTGGGGAGATGCCTTTAGGCTGATCTTTGAGTTGAGTCTGTGGATGAGGTGCCTGGGTCTGTTAGGCTTGAGATGGTATTTGGATTCGTGCTGACCTTTGAAGTAGCCCTATTGTAGACACTGAAGCATACTTTATACTAGAGCTGTCAGAATTAACGTGGGTTGATTACATCATAACATTAACTTGATAAAAAAATGTACGGACACAAAATACAAAAAAAGGATGAATGAGAATATTCACAGGCTAATGGCAAAGTATGCTATCATAAAAAACTTTTACATGCATGTTTTTGATATTGTATATGCACAATGTGAAAGTTTCCATATGAACCTGAAGTGCTGATAACTCTTGATCTGTGGGAGTCTATGGGAGTGGGGAGTCAGATGCTGCTGCCAGTCAAAGGTCTGGACTAAAAGTTTGCCCTCTGATGTTCCAACAAGCGTTGGGATATTGAGGTGACTCACAGGAGAGCTGTTTTCTTCAACCTGATGACATAAAAAAAGTAGAGAGAAAACAAGATCTTCTGTTAAATGTTTCATTGAAGCAGAACAGTAAAACAACACTGCAGTCATTAAAGCAAAGTAAAGTTAAAGTACATCAGCGATGTCTGCCAAAGTGTTGACTCTTGTCTTCATGTGTGCTTGCTTGATGAGTCCAAACTCACAGTCAGAGGAAAACTTGGTGTGGTCAGCAATAAAGAAGTGGAGTTTAATTTTATTGTGAAGCTTGTGTCCAAAAATGCCTATGCTCAAAACACCCAAACTAGAACAGGGAAAGCATTTCAATGAATACAGGCATACTATGGATTTAAAAAAGACTGGCAGTACAATCTCTTTAAATAACATCTTCTTATCATGGTTCTTTTCCATTGGACACATGAACCCCAAGCTTGCAGTTCCCATACTGGGCCAAATCAAAGACCTATCCAAACTTATATCTAAAAAAAAGTGAGGGGTTAAAATAAGACTTTTTATTTTCCTTGTGTTCATTGTGAAACCTTGAAAAAGTTTTGTTAGAAGGTAATCTATCTAATGGACAGGGATATTAAGAACCCTGTAACTGAACTCTTCTTCAGTGTTCTAGGTTTAAGGTACACTTAAGGTACAGTTATTTAAAGAGGTTAAAGGGTAAGTACAGTTTTTTTTCAACCTAGAACTTTTTGTAGCATGTAATAAGTTCATATACTCACACAGACAATTTTGGTGTGACTTGAAGTCTGATGAGAAATATTTAAATCAATTTGCAATCAGCGTATATCCATATACTGGGAGTTGTTGGGAAACCCACAGTGCAGCCTCTAAATATGCCATGATCGACCACAAAACCCGTAAATTTCACACATTTTTTGTTATGAATTTTTATCACTATTCCCCTTGGCAAAGCAAGTTTGGAGGGTCTCTGAGGTGCTTTGTTGTAGTCTTCTGGGGTGTTTTACGGGCATTTATTACACCAATCGACAATTTCAATTTGTAATCTGAGCAGGACTGAGCAGATTGCAGAAAGGGAAAGCTGAAACTGAAATCATTCCACTTGGTCATTTTGTTTGTGCAATTTGAAAACACACAAACCATGATGATGTTTGCAGTAGCAAATTCTGTCTAACCGACCGTTGTCGTAGAGCACAGAATGAAAGCCCTGGACAGATTGTCAATCCTTCACAGGGAAAACATAGAGGCACACAGGATGACCATTGTCACACACACTCATGTCTAAATGAAACTGAAAAAAAGAACAATTAATGTATCAGTCATATGTATTGTACCCTGAGAGAAAGTGTATGAGGATAACATTCAACCTCCATGCAAATTTTTTCTTGTAAAGGGCTTTGAGATGACATCTGCTGTGAATTGGCATTATATATATAAACTGAATTGAACTGAATAAAGACGCCAGGCTGAGATTTGAACCAGGACATTTAGCAACTTTACTACCTTGTCCTAACCAGTGAATATCTGTTTTCAGCTGTTACTCATTATGCCAGCCATTCAGCTTTGTTGGTATGTGCTGCCGTATTTATATTCAGATTGTATTATTCATTTCTATTTTCCTACATCTAACAACAAAAAAATACAATCTTGCAAAAATACGATCACTGTAAAGTAAATCACAGTAAAGATGTCTTTTTAATCCAGATTTTAAAACATTTATTGATGGAGCATATCTATTTTGTGCCGGAAAACCTTTCCATAGTGTCAGAACTGCCTCTGCGAAAACTCTTTCACCTCTGAATTTATTGTGAACCTTAGATTGTGTTAAAAGCAACTGATCTACTGAGCCGGGAGGGGGAATAGGAACATAAAGGTATGAGTGTTCACCAAGATAAGATTAAGCCTAGTTATTAAGACTTAAAACAAATCCAGCAGTGAATTAGATTCAAAATATAAATCAATTTAGATTCTACTCCTGCTTATGAACTCACAGATAAGCAGTTTAGCTGATGTCTCTCATATCAACATTATTAGGAATTAGCAATTTTCTGTACAATGATTCCCAAAGTTGGTTCCAGACATTGCAAGTTAGAAAACACCTGAAAAAAGCATTTGGAAATAATTTTGAAATACCAAATTTCATTTAAAGATGATTTCCAAATGCTTTGTTTGCTATGAGATAAAATCAAAAGTAAAATTATATAAAAAATGTACAAAGGATGTTGAAACTGTATGTTCTCACTTTTCTCTTGTTAACTTTGGAATTATGTAACGTTCATTATAATGTAACAAAGCAAACGATCTAAGTGAGTCGTGCAATTAAACCAAATATAACCAGGGGTAATCAACAAAACACGTTACTTTTTTAACTTCTGGGTTTGTGGAAACAAATGAAAATGATACAATGTCCTAATCAGCAAAGTGTTTTCTTCGATGAGAAATATTTGAGCTTTCCACCATTTTTTCATTTTAGCGTAAAAATCTTACGTTTTCTCCCTTCCTGACATTATATTATCATTTGATACATTATATGAAAACCAGGGTGCAGTTAGAGGGGAAGTTAGAAAAATGAAAAATAACTAGAGGTGGAACTGGAGTCACCTTCCTTTCTATGACAGTCTTGATTTCTGTCAAATTACCAGGAATTTGCTGACCGTGATGCTGCATGTGTGTGATTTGACATACTGAAAGACCAGACTGTCCCTCCACTGCCAGTGTAATCCCACAAATGTATGAAAATAGAAGCTCAGCTATTGTTGGAGTCAGCGTGCTGCCTCAGCATATACGTCCTCTGACACCATTTGCAAGAGGTGCACCCTGGGATACTTTCTCGCTGGGACAAAATCCATTTCGATCCATCTCCCCCTCTGGCACAGCGAGAGGAAGTTTGATTGATTTATCAGGGCTGCATCTCCCCAGCCTCCCTTTAATGAGACAGTAATAGCCCACGGTCGGCCCGGCACTCCGGCAACGAATGTGAAGGAGAGGCGAGCAGCAGAGAGCAGAAATGTGGGCAGAATATGTAACCCATGGTACAGTCAATCCAGCAGATGAGGAGTGAGGGGGAGAAAATGAGAGATGTGGCCAAAAAGAAGATGAAGTTTGTATGTGATGTTTTAGAGACACAACACTGACAGAGCCAGTAAGAACAGACAAGACAGAAAAAGGACACAGCTGGTAAGAAATGGAGGTTCTGGCTGGAGTTATTACCGATGAATAAAATTGAAAATTCATCACCACCCACCAGCCAATACAACACTTTCATCCACAGAAAGTTATTTTTCAAATCCATAAGAATGAGGAAGACCAGAGTTGACTTAGGATAAAAAACTTGCATGGAAATCTTGTGTGCTGATTTGCTGATTGTCTTTTTCATTCAGAGGGCTCAGGGTATGTTAAAAATAGGAGTTGGTTTACAGATAGTGAGCATTCCGATGGTCTATTGAGTTACAGGGAAATTCTAAACTAAGAATGAACTGATGCCATTCCAGAGCAAATTTCCCCACCCTAATGGGTTTGACACACGGGAGGCGATGTCACCTCTCCATTAATTTTCAATGGGACATACACAATAAAGCAATAATCTCAAGTATCCCTCGTGGTGGTAGAGATTTACAAAGGCAGGACAACATGACTTAGGCTACGTCCACACTAAGCCGATAAGGTTATACGGGGAGTTAGACGCCTAATGTTATCCACTCAACACGAGCATTTACGCCCCGTTTAAGGTCCTTTTAAGTTCCCATGATTCCGCAATCCCATGCCGACCTGTGCAAATACTGGGCATGCGCGAAAAGACGTGTATAATCTACGTGACGCCAGCGCCTACATAATATATACAAGAAGCTCTACAGCACAGTACATATCTGCTTGTCCCGTTAACCGAAGAGAACAATAGCTGCTCAGAAGAAGAGAGAGTTTTTGGTGTGGACAGACGACGAGATCGATTTATTACTCTTCGCTGTTGTCTTTGTCAGTAGTGTCGTATTGTTATTGACGCCACTTCCTTTCATTATCCGGGAAAGCTGTCCACACTAGCTCGTTTAGCCGTTGAATTAAGATTTACACGGCTCTCTTACCAGGCTAATAGTTATCCGGCCACAGACCTTAAACGACGCCGGGTTAGTGTGGACGATAGGGGGGTGTAGACTAAATAATTATACGTTTAAGGCATTATCCGGCTTAGTGTGGACGTGGCCTTAGAATTTTTTAGTTTTAGGTTTGTAAATTCCATTGGTTTTCCAGCTTATAACTTTAACATGGTAGATTTGGGTTTGGTATCATTCCCAAATCAACTCCAGAGTTGTATAAATTATGTTCAATTTAAAGATAAGTTTGTGACGGAGTTTATGTTGAACGTAATTTAAAAATAAGGCAGTGTTCTGCCTCTTGCTGTTGAGGTGGGGCGATTTAAAGGACTACTGGAACAGCAATGTTTGTATGTTCTGGGTGATTTAAATGTTTGTGAAGATAAATTTCGTTTGTTTTATTGTTCACTATATCATGATCTGAGGATGTCTATGTTTCAAAAGATCCAGCATAAAAATCCTGACTTGTTTTGGATATCAGATGATTAATTGTTAAGTTGGCTTTTTGACAATAATATTTTTATGTTGGCAAAGTATATAGAGAAAGCGTTGGTGTGCAAGCAAAAAGCTCTTTATTCTGTTTTCCAAATATTGTTTTTGTAAATTTATGGCCCATTTTTTCTGTGAATAGTGTCATATAAGCCTCTAATGGCTGGGCACTTGTTTGTGCATGACACATAAAAGAAAATCAATCAATAATACATACAAAGTCACTAGCACTTACTTTCGGTTAATTATTGTAAAAGTCTTGTGTTTGAGTAGTTTTGGTTTAAAACAAAGGTCAGTTTGGTTGGTCAAGTCATCTTTTTGTTTCTTAATTTACTTTGTTCTCATAAAATATTCTAAATGGTTTATAAATCATTGAATGGCTTAGCAATAAATTATGTTGAATACCTGCTATCTTTATACCGACCCCCCCAGATCAATCAGGTCCTTCAACTAACTTATTTATCATCCCTAGAAGAAACAAACACAGATAAGCAGCTTTCAGTTTATATGCTTCCCTTATCTGGAACAGACTTCCCGATGACTGCAAATTATGCAGCTCAAACATTGAGGCACTGAGTCTGAGGCATGAAACTCCAGGGCTAAAAATGAGTCCCACTCAGGCCCTGAACATCACTGTCATTCAGAAGCATTCAATGTGCAACAGTTCAGTCCATTCGGAAAATGGCCAAATTATTTTGACAGCAAAACAAAAAACACTAAATCAATAACAAAATGGGTCCAGCGATATGTGTCCCAGCACCCTACAGTAGAACTAAAGTAAAAATATAGCTCAACTATGCAGTCCGTGCATCCCTGTCAAAATTAATGAATGGTTGGCTATACCCTAAGATTAATAGGTTAATTTTTGTTTAATGTAAATATTACAGTTTCACAGAACATACTTTTTACCTTTAGCTTCTGTGCAGGGATTAAACTTTATTGCCGGAGGACAATGCAACTTATTTTTCTGAAAGCAAGCCGTGATAACAAGAATTGAATAAAAAAAGCCAAAACTGTGCCAGTAGTTTCTGAGTGCAGTTGTAAATAAGAATAGCTCTTTGTAGACTCCTGGCAGCATGGATGTCTACAGGATGTCTGTTAGATCTTGGTATTGTCTGTATAAAATGACGAGGGCCAAAATTAGCTGAGCATATCCCCCACACTGTTGAGATATCTTCTAATCTTAAACAAACCAACTGACAAAGTGAACTTGGCAGCTTTAGCAGCTGCTAACTGCTGGCAGGAGCCTGGAATAGCCTGGGTAAAAGCAGTGATTGTGGAGCCGAGTCGGTGGACAGAAAGAAAGAGCAGATCAAAAGTAGAGAGATGCCTGAGGGAGAGGAGAGATGGGGAACCAGTAAGACAGACAGAGCAGCAGGTAGAGCAGGCGGCTGCTGATTACCAGCAGCAGTCGGTCACTACAGCCTTTAATTAAAGTCACTCTCCTGGGCTCTTAAGCAACAGCTTGCAATTTCCACAGACAACAGCAGCATGGCAGCAAGCATGGATGACCTGTAATTGTACGTGTGTGAGGGGGTGGGGGAGGCAGCCGTGGCAGCCTCCCTGCCAACCTGTGATTTTCATGGGAATTAATGACAGCAGTGTCAACATCTTTTTTTTTTTGTTGTTGTTTTTTTTTTGACACAGTTTGCCATCGGGCCGGAGGTGAAGAGCTGACCTTCGTGTTTGTGCTGACCCTCCCTCGCCACTGTCTGTCTCCATTTGGAAAATCGTAAATGCTGAGGATCAGGGGACAAAATAGACTGCTCCAGGAGCTGAATTACAGTGTGTAAGCAGGCAAAGTCATCGTTTTGTGCCATGCATTGACATTTATGAGGCTTGAAATCCCTGTTGAAGAAGGCTTTTTGGAAAAAGGCTGACATTAAGAGATGAGTTGATTAGAAAAGAGCTGCTGTAGGTTTGTCAGCAGAGTCGTCCTCCCGCACATCCATCTGGAGGCAACCTTTCCAAGCGTCACTTGATTTCACCAACATGTTTTTTTTTTTCTGAGAGAAGAAAAAAAATGCATCAAACAGTCAAAGCCTATGGTTTGATAAGATATATATTTCAACAAAAATAAAAAATTGTTTTTAAGATTAAACTTAACTGTAGTTGAATGATTAGTTTTTCTGGTAAAACTGGTCATGTAAGTGACAATAAAGAGACATCAAGCCTGTATTTTAACTAGCAGTCTGTTCTTAGTAAAAAACAAAAAAGCAAAAAAAAACAATGCTAATGTGTTGCCAAGCTTAACAACTTTTGATATCAAATGCAGAAGCAGATGATCTACAGCATCAAAAATATCACCTCTACTGTCAGCAAAGACCAGACAATTTAGGTTACAATCTACAAAAAATTGGTCAATAACTGATTGGAAAAGATTGCTGAGCCTGAAGAATTTCAAATTCAGTTTTGATATTCTTTAATTTATTGGGCTCAGAATTTGTCACAAACAAGATAAAAGAAGGAGCCATTCATGCTCCAGGTACTGTAATGATTTGGAAGCATCCTATGCTGCAGACTACTTTAGTACTGTTGCTGACCATGACCATCCTTTTATGACCACTGTCACAGCCGCTGCCTGAGCCAGTTCAGCACCATTTCCATCAGCTCGTGGACAGCGGCATGCCAGGTTCAAGATCTCAATACCTCTCCCCAGCACACCAATTCAGACGAGATATTCCAAATTGTTTCAAAGGAGCTTTTTCTCTACAAAACCTATCCTTACCCATTCACTCAGGGGGCTGTGATTCCCTATCTGTGGTCTGGCGTTGTGTGGTCCTTTTGTGTTCATGTTAACTTATCAATTCAGGCGTTTTAGAACTCTGTATGTTAAACTTGCAGAATCACTCTTGATATGATTACTTGAGTAATCTTGTGTCAGTTTGGCTGGCTTGGAAGTGTTCCACAAGCTTGTTGAGTGTTGGCTCTTTTGTTAGGGCCAAAGGGTTGTTTTTAGTTCTAGAAATAAGGTAGCTGATTTTAAAACAATCTCTTAAAGAGTTGTTTTGTTTTACTAATTGTACCATTTTTTTTCCTTCAGTACTCCCTTCAGGAGCTAGTTGTTTGTTGGTAGGAGTTGACTCACTCTTTCAGGTTCCCTTGTTATTTCCTTTTATTTTGAAGATGACTGGCCTGAGTTTCTTTTTCAGAACTTAACTCAGAAAGAATTATTGTGTTTATTCTATTTTATACAGTGTTCCTACCCATCTACCACCCTTTTCCCTGTATACCTTACCTTGTTTGGCAAATAAACCTTTATCTTATTTTACATCTATGCTCATATATTTTTATGTTACAGAATGACCTAAATGGAAAAAAATAACATATTTCAGAATAGTTTCTCTGTGATTGGCACTAGTTTGAAAACAAAACAAAAAACATGACGGTGAAAGTTGTCAGCTGTCCATCAGAAGGCATGTGACCTCAGCATGTTTTCTTAGATTTAGCTGTTCCTTCAGAAATTCCATCAGGAAAATGTGATGCCTATGTTTACCCCCGTTTTCTGTCGGTGTTGATCATCTCTGTGGGCTTCTCCCTCTAATGCAGAGCCGCGGGATGGGTCTGTGATGCTTGAAGGATCAGATATAACAGCTGATTCGGCACCTCTCCCCGAGAGGGGACAGCGATCTGGGTTAGGTGTATCTCGGATCAGGTTGATTGGTTGGTCAGGGTTAAAGAATGTTTTTTTTGGTGCTGGTGTTCTGTTTTGTTTTGGTCTTCTAATGAGGACAGGGGGTTAGGGATGTAACCGCATATTCAACTCAGTACAGGCGTGGACCCGAGCCCATGTATTTTAGACCTGCTTTTTATGGTATTATGTTATGAAGCAGCCAATCATTTTCCATGATTGGACATCATTTGATTCATGTCAACAATATTTTTGATGGAGATAAATAGTAAAAACTACACACTGTCACTTTAATATATAACAGTGAGTTCATTATAGTACATTGACTTGATAGAAACCCATTCTCAACCATCATGGATATGCAGCCAAATTATTAGCAGAAACTGTTTGATGCCATCATGTCAACAACATGGATCAAGATCTCTAATATTTCATAAATTTGTTAATTAGATACCATGATGCATTAAGGCAGTTGTGTACGTACAAATTGATGTAAAACATTACTTGTTAGGTGTGCATTGTAAAGCTGTCAATGAGTGTATTGGTTGACTAATGCATTGTATTAAAACATTTTTTGTTAAATTTACTTTTTGCCTTACCTGTTTTTTGTGGTTCATATATTTTTCTGTGCACACCACCAGCCAGCTCTAGTAATTTTGAGCTATTTTAATTGGATTGTAAGAATTTTTAGATATATACTTGGTGTGCCTTCCTGAAGCAATGTTGAGATTCCAATCTAAATTTTCCTGCAGTGGAGTTATATT
This sequence comes from Apricaphanius iberus, assembly GCA_028564705.1. Classification (NCBI taxonomy): domain Eukaryota; kingdom Metazoa; phylum Chordata; class Actinopteri; order Cyprinodontiformes; family Aphaniidae; genus Apricaphanius; species Apricaphanius iberus. The sequence continues at coordinate 2,492,147 of JAPXFQ010002982.1, forward strand.
AAATGTATTTGTTATTTATTTTTAGTACCAGCCATGTAGTGTTGTGTTTTGTCTTCCTACTTGCCTCCACTTCATGACAGAAAACATGATCTATAGTGGCATTCAATATCTTCAAACGTTGCTTGTGGTTTGTAAAACTCTTTGTTGCTTGCTCCTTTAAGATCTGACATTTTAAGATCTGCATTAGAAAAAAACCCCCAAAAACATAAGTTTTAAGTAAAAATGGTCAATTTCAAAATTTTTCTCATGGCTTTACCTAAAGGTATCTCCGTTTTTAAAATACACTTTAGTGTAGTGCAGCTGTAGAACTGGACAGTTGCGTCATGTTGAAGAGGATCTTACAGCACATTACAGGAGGGACACGACTGAGTCAGCGAGCTGAGTGCCATCCTGCTGGCTGCGAGCACCCAGGGATCTCATTAGTCCAACTGGACTACTCTGTGGTCACCGTCAGCTCTTTTGTGGGCATGCAGACAACCACAGGGACCCGTTTCCTACCTGCAGAGGTTTTGGCACTGAAAGGCCAACACCCTGAGACTCAAGATTGGCTGGCTGCCTCGCCAAGGGACATCAGGGTGAGAGAGGGACACTTGTTTATAGTTCAGAAGGTAACAGCGGGTAGATGTTAGCCAGCAGCTATCACTCTGATTTCAGAGTTTACTCAGGTCAGGGTTTGTTTACTGGTGAAAAGTTTCCATGGAGAGAAAACCTTCCATTTTCATTCCAAGTCACATTCGAAGGAACTTACCACTTTAAGGCCTCAGCTTGCAGCACTTAATGATTTTATTTACATGCTGAGCATTAATTCTCCACATATATTTGCGTGCTCATTAAAGTAAAAACAGTAAGCAAAAACAGCCTTTGTCTATGACAAAGGAACAGCAGTGTCTTAAGATATTAAAAATGTTCTAATCAATGTATTTTAGAAAACATCACGACGGCCAATTCAGTTACAGCAAACAGAGCTAAAGATGTGTTCATGTTCAATAAATACACTTTAATTATTGTGCTGTCTGTTAACCTTGAAAATAATGAGATTAGATTCAACTGAACATGATTTGATGTTAAAGATAAGAGATGAGGATGAGCTATTAATCTTCAAAATGATCCTCACAGAAAAATAACATTTTATATTCTGAGATAATAACTGCTAAATCCCAGTCACCAGATGAAGGCTTTGATTTTCAAGGATGTGGAGCTAATTAGGTAGTGCTAATGAGACTTAATCAGTTGATAAGAGCTTTAGATCCAACTAACAAACACTAATTTGAAATAAATTTGCTGTACATTTTATATGGTCTTGCCTCAACTTTTACTTGGTCGATACTAGTCCCACAGTCACCTCTAGAGAGGACAGTTAGGTCAAATACTGAAAAAATACCAATTAAAGAATAAAAATAATAGCAAATGTTTGAGTAGATTTTCAACCAGGTAGAACCAGCTAGTCCTACCACCACCCCTTAGACTGCCTACTTTTCATTGACATAAAAAATATATGCTCCTATGGTAAATTATGCTCTCCTTATTTTATATTTAACACTGTACCATGCACTGTTTGATCACTAGCTTAGCCAGGCTAGGCTACAACAAATCTTTTTGAACATTTCAAAATTTTCTACAGCTTGACGTGTTCAAATCTCACATGTCATAACACATGAGCCACAGCTACAATTATACAAATGCTACTCAAACACTGGAGTAATTATCTATTTATTTATTGTAACAATGTGATACCAGATGCTTGAAATTGCAAGTCAAATCACGGGGACTGCTCATTTTGAATTTAGAGATTTGTGGAGCTATATTTCCTGTACATATTCCTGTCATATTGGAGTTTCCTTGCTTATACCACAGTTTCTAGTACTGCTCAACATTGCCCTGTATAATTTATTTCTTCACCGTTGAGCAGTTTTAAAACATTTTTAACCAGCACTGTAAACTGCCAGACTTTATATGCAACCAGACTGAAGACGTCACCTCATTCTCCTTTTTTTTCACCTGCCAGACTGCTTTGGTCACTGTGGCTCCATTAAAAAACAGGCAGCCTAAGACAAAATTTGAGTCCTGGCTGAATAACTCAACAAAAGCTATCACAGGTGACAGCAGACAAGCTGAGTGCAAGGGAATAAAAGACAAACTGCAAGAGTCCTTTCAAATGTTAAAGGACAATTGGTATGGTGTAACAAAATTTTGAACAATCCCAAAAGAAAGCACCTTTCAAATGGAATCCTGTCAAACTGCATGCAGTATTTAAAACTGTTGAACTAATTTGTTTTATGCCACAATCTGACTGCACCTAACCCTCCCTCTGCTACCTTTGATACCTTCCTGATCTTTTTGTGTTCTCCTCAGCAAGAGCTCATATCTCTCCTTTTGCTAATAACAATCAACTGTATTTGACAGGTTTTAGCTTGTGAATATGTTCTTGTTACAGTAGCTGAGTATTTAAATAGGTTTCACCCATGACTGGACCTGTGGTTCTTGAACTGGTGAATTGCAGTTTGTTGACAAGTGTGGTTCAGAGGGATTTCAAACATGCAGTAGTACAATATAAAAAATATAAAAAATCAGCCCTTAATCCTCTAATTCTTGCTAGCAACCAACCTATCCTTTAACTACATTTTCTTGGTTAAAACTATAAGATTATAATACAGGGCTAGTTAATAGCCTTTCAGGAAAATTTAAGGGGCTGATTTATCAACGGTTTGCGCTTAGTGGTTAACCTTCCTGTAGTCCAATTAATAAAATGTAGTAATCATATACAATACCACAATGATAACTGGCATTATATATGGCATTTTAAGAACAAAATTCAGACATGCTGCAGTTTTTGTCAATCTAACCCTCCAATACGATGTGTGGATGCAGCAGAGAGAAGCGCATGTGCACCGAATGAATTAAATTTATTACTGACAAACAAAAAAGAGAATTCAAAGCATTTAAGCATAATTTCAATGCCAAAGACACATTATGGATCCATGCGCATTATTCCTCCTCACTCTAGCCGTGGTGCAGCTCGCAGTAGCGGCCTCAAACTCCTCATTTGAATACTGCTGCTTGCGCCTGTTAAGAATTGCTCACACAATCTTAGTAAATCACTTGCAAATTAAGGACCACCCACTTGCGCAATTTTTTAGCGCCGCACACAATTTTGCGGTCATTATCAGGAATATTGATAAATCGGCTCCTAAGTGTTTTAGAAATGTTTCTATATGGCTTTAAAACTATACACATACAATTTTTTTTGCATATTTCATATTACTAGTTACAGCCTAAAAATATGTTGGAATTACATATTACTGTCGCAAAAATGTTAAACTACTTTCAGTTACTTTTCGGAAAATATCTTAAATATCTAACATGACTTCTAAGCATTGTAACTTATCAAATTACATTCTGTACAAGTGTGACACCAAAAATTCTGTATTTTATTTATTTATTTATTTACGTATTTTATTAAACTTAAGTCTCTAGTTGCTTTCCATGCCTTCTATCCCATGGTAATGTTGTTAAATCGTATCAAAAGAAGGCACTGAAAGCCCTCATCACAAGATTGTTGACAATGATGAGGCTTCCTGAGAAAATTTATATAAAAGTTATATATTCCTGTAACTCCTGTTACTTTTATAATGCGTTACTCTCAACACTGCACTTCACCTACCTTGCCCACAGATGTTGGCCAGAGGGATTGATACTGTAAGATGTCAGGCTCGCTTCTGTCAGCCTGCCCTGGTGCAGCTATGGCTACAATCATAGGTTGCTTCCACCAGTGCGTGAATGTGAGAGTGAATGAATAATGGAATTGTAGAGCACTTTGAGGGCATCAAAAATCATTATATAAATCCATCCATTATTATTATTATTATTATTACCACATGTCCTCATGTGATCTTCTGTGGTGTCATGACTCACAGGGCTCAGTTATAGACCGCCTAAACCTGCACTTACCAACTGACCACCTTCTTCAATCAGATCTTCAACATGTCTCTGTAGAAGTGTGAGGTTTCTTGCTACCTCAAGCGTTTCAGTAACATCCTGGTCCCCAAAAGACATACCATAACAGGCCTAAATGCCTGCAGACCTATCCTCCTGATGTCGTTCATCTTGGCCTCAATCTCTGCCTGTTTGTCGGTGATGAGGTTCCTGACAGACCGAAGGAGCATCTTCGGTCTGTCAGCATCTTCTACCGTACAAGAGCCATTAACATTGGTGCCACAGGCATTCGCTAGTCATTGACTGAGATGGATAGAATATCTGATTCTACTTCGTCCGTCCTTGGCTAGGGAATCGAGAGCCCTCACGTCGACAGATAATGGAGCTGTATCAATCCGTTTCGATGGAGAAATATAAACTATGCTTTAGCCAAGATAAAGACAAGTCTGCACAGTGATGGAAGTTGGAACAGCTGGTCCACTGTTGACATTAGAACTATCTGGAGCTTAACTCTTTCAAAACTATGGAAATCATTGTAGACTTCCAGAAAACACCAAACACTGCCTCCCCTCACACATCTTAAACAATATTTTCTCCACTGTGGATCATTTCTTGTTCCAAAGAACCACTATTGCTCTGGACCTGAGATGGTCCTCACACATAGGCACTGTTTAGAAGAGACTGTTCTTTTGGTGGCAACTCAAAATGTACAACCTTCCACGGGAGCAGCTGGTCATCTTCGACGCTGCCATTACTTAGTCTGTCCTGCACATCCACCATATTGCAGTTTGACCCAAACCGAACAGGTTTTGAAGCAATTAGGTCTGAAAAGAGGATAATTGGGCCTCCATCCAGGACTTGTAAAGGTGTAGGGTCAGAAAAAGGGAAGGTAATATCTCTTCAGAATCCACACATCCTGGACACTATGGAGCTGATTTATCAAGATTCCTAAAAAATTCTGAAAAATGTTGTATGCTGCAAAAAATGTGTGCCCCTGGGCTGTCCTTCATTTGTGGGTGACCTGCTAAGATTGCATGAGAAATTCATAACAGGCGCAAGGAGCAATAGTCAAATGAGGAGTTTATGGCCGCTGCTGTGAGCTGCAGACCGGCTGGAGATGAGGAATATGCGCATGGATTTATGACGCGTCTTAGCAAAAATAAGGGGAACCAAACGACATACATATCAAGCCTAGGGCTGTACCACAGTTAATTACTATTATCCTAGAATGTTGTCAATACTGTTTCTCGTTTGTCAGTAATAAACTTAATGCGTGGCATGTACACGCGCCGCCCTCTGCTCCATGCCGACATCGTAATCCTGGATGTCCAGAACAAGGGTTGCTACGATTTCCATATTCTACTAATGTTGTTTAAATGTGCAGCGCTTTATGATGGCCTCTACTAAGTGTCAAGTTGCAGTAGAAAAAATGATATTAAAGATGTGTGAATCTGTGAATTCTGTTTTCAAAATGTCATATATTTAGCTAATTGTCATCATTGGTTTCTACATGATTACTACATTTAATTAATTGGAACCGAGGAAAATTATAACCACTCGGGGGAAACTAAAGGGAATCCGTGAGGATCACAACATGAGTTCTGTTGTGTCTTTGGCAAAAAAATTACAAAAATATCAACATAACTGACAAGTTTATGGCCAGTAAAGTGTTAATAACCATTAGGTTAGAATGTGTATGATGGACATTTTTTGTTTGTCATTAATAAACTGATGTTAAATGTGGTGGCACAAATTTAAGACATGTCTTTCAGAAGCGGTAAAAATAGACGCTAAAATTGCTGGCGCGAACAGTTTGATGTTTAGTAAATCACAACAGTGCAACTGGAACGCCTACTTATTTGCCTTTTCTCCTCCCAATATTTTGCATCATCTGACAGAAATGCCCATTTTGCATACTCGGCATGGGGAAAAGTAACTGGATTGCCTGCATCTTGCTTTGGGTTTAACAGGCTCAATCCTCTCTGTGCAATGTTAGCAAATCAGCTACAGCCTGTTTTGGCAATACTGTGTAGTTTGAACCAGTTCTAACAATGCACAAACCATTGATAAATCAGTCCCAAACCATTTAGACTTTTATCTTCAGGATGGTACTACAGAGTAATGTTTGCAAAAAACTAAACTGTAAAAATTTTAGAAAAGTGACCTGCAAGTTACAGAATTTTTTTATTAGGATCAAAAAGGATAATATTGTACATTTCTTGAATATTTGGAATTGCCTGATATACTAGCAGAATGTTTCGATTTTTGAAAAATTATATTTTACATATTTATCTCTGTAGATTTAGTGTAGCTTAATTTTTCTGTATTATAAAGGTGTTTCTCTATCCTGAATGCTGATCTGTAACAATATTTTTTTTTTTTATTGAGGCAGTCTTATTTTTTTATTTTGATTTACATGGGGATGTTGCTTGGTCCACATCTACTGGTTCTATTGCCAGAGTAAAAGGAAAACTATTTTTGACTGTTTAAATTTATCATCGTGCAGCATTTGTGAGTAGTATCATCCTATATGTCCTGAAAGATACACAGCATGTGAAAAAGTGTATATCTGTCAGTAATGTCAGTGTATTTATCAACTTTATCTGCCTGGAAAGTTTGTTAGAAAACAGAGTGACTTGTATTCTAATTTCTGTGACAGATTCGTGGATAAACACTTTGCAAAATGTATTCTGTTCTTCAAGGGAAATCAGCAGCTTATTAAAAAACAAAGGCTTCCTTGTGGGTATTTGTGTCACGCTTAACATTTTTAATCACTAGTTTTCATAACTGCTGAAGGTCTGATGATTGATTTAGTCGGTAAATCAACTCTAACAGAGCAGTTTTAATCAGTCTGCACTACAATAAATCCAGATCCCCTCCTACTGACTCACCAATGGTCACCCACTGGCAACACTTAACATTTCTAATGTTGGATGATAAGGTGCAATGTAATTAAGAGAATTCACTTAAATCCGGTTCTTAATGTGTGCATGCTGTTCTGCATTTTTACGTTTTTCAAGGATTTCCAGGGTGTGCAAACTATGTATATTTAAATTCTATTTTAACCACTTTTTATCCATCAAACCATTTAAGAATATAATTCATACAGTTGGTGTTTTTGCCATTTTCTTTTTCTTAAAATAAAGGATCTGATTGACTGATTTCCATTAGTTTGTTACACTATTTATATGCATGGTTTAGAGACAAGTGCAAAGCTTTATAATTGTATTCTACATACACAGAAAAATATATAATACTTAAAAACTTGTGAAACACAAAATAATTTCCAGGAAATTACACTTTAATGTACTTGTAAGATCTGGGAAAATAAGCTATAATATGTAGGAAAGTAAAGTAAAACTTGTAGGAAATTTAAACTGCTAGTTCAGAGTAAGTAATCTGCTAATTAATTATTGACTTTCAAAATCCACCCAGTGACAACAAGATGCCCTGGATCTTTAGCAGCAAAATAAGCCAGACCTCTCCAAATGTGATATTATGCACAGTGACAAATTATCTACTTTAGTCTGAGCAGTAGTAAATTGGTCTAGAAGTCTTGTGGTTCACTCTTTTGTAACTTTGCAAACCTAAGTACTGCTGCCAAATTGCTGTAGGAGAAAATAGTTTTTTTGCTTGAATCATTCAATCTATTTTTTCCACAATTCTATTGTTATGAACCTATAGTTGAATATTCTAAATCAGGCCTGCAAAGTCTGAGATGAGTCAGTCATGTCCTTTATATATCATACCATCATATATATATATATATTTACCTCTGCCGAGGAGGTTAGTTTTTGCCAGGGCTTGTTTAAATAATTGGATCATCAGGGCAATAATTATAGGAGAGTGCAATATTCCCAAGCAAAAATCAAAGTTTTGTGAGTTGGTAACAACATATAGAGGTACACTTTCTTGAACAACCTATTAATAATCATTAAGGAAATCATTAATTATTCATTGTTTAAAAGCACATTTAAAAATTGGTTAAAAACACAACAACATTCTACCTATCTTGCATAATTGACGGTTATTGCTGGCATTATCTTAGACATGTTTTAATTGGATTTCTTTTTAAATTGTAACTATGATGCAAATTTAATGACTAATGTAATTTAATGTTATGCTATGATCTATGGTATGCTGCTACTCTTTAAAGACCACAAGCCTGCCCAGGGACAAACGATAGAAATTCTCTATTGGAGAAAAATCTTGGTAAGTTTACATTAAAGTGTTTATTAATATGTGTTTTTCTCTGTAGGTTACAAAGATACCTGCCCAGTCTCTCTTTGAATATCCATCCATCCATCCATCCATCCATTTTCTTACCCTTTTTTACTTAGGGGGACTACAATGCCAGTCTGGTGGTCCAAGGGAGCAGCCCCCGAATCCAATGCACTATTACAGACATCCCCACAACAGGAGGATGCCACTGAGGAGGTTTTCAACCACCCCATTGACTTTAGCAGCAGAGATTGGAGAGCCCAATCCAAATTTCTCAAAACCTGCTTCTAGATTGGAAGGTATGAGGGTCGGATTGTGGTGATCCTCAAAGTACTCCGTCCACCAACCCACGATGTCCCAGAGTCAAACTCAGCAGCATAACATCCCTACTGTATGGTTGTACACCTCTTACCCCTCACAGGGTGATGGATAGTGGACCAGAATCACTCAAAGCCATATGGATGTCGCCCTTCATGGCCTCACCAAATTCCTCCGACACCCACGTTTTTTAGATTAATGACCATTATTCTGCTTTGCCTGCCAATACCAATCAGCTACTTCTGGGGTCCCACAGGGTAAAAAGATCCAATAGGACTCATTCTTGTGTTCAAAGTAAGTTTTCAAAGCTCCTTTTGACTGAAGACTCTGCCAGACATTCACAGCAGACCCTCACAACACATATGGGTCTGCCAGGTCTGACCGACATCCTCCCCACCCATCAGAGCCAACTCACCACCAGGTAGTGGTCAGTGGAAAGCTCCGTTCCTCTCTTCATCTGATTCTCAGAAACTTCTGGCTGCAGATCAGACGAAACAACCACAAAGTCTAATATCGAGCTGAGGCTTCCAATGCGTTGCTCCCTAGAGCACATGTGGACACCCTTACAATATGACAAACAACACAAGTATACAGTTGGGTTACAGCATTTTAGATGATATAATGAGGCAGCACTGAATAGGCTCCGTGTCAGTGAAAACACAGAGGAATAAGCGCTGGCTCTAGTACAATGACAGTACAAGTACCGTTATTTTTTTAGTTATTTTTTTTTGTGTGATTAAGCCTTACTCACTGCTGAAACTTGAAACTAAGTCATTCTTTGCAAATAACAATTCAATATGATTTATTAGTTTCACCTTGTAATTTGAATTACTGAAATAAATGAACTTTTTCATTTAATAATAAATATTTATACTTGTTATTATAATTTATTACCATTATTCTAATTTTTAGAGTTTGACTCGTAAGTTCTGGCAGAGAGCCCTGTTTAGGTTGTGCCTCACAGGCAACAGAAATGCCAGTGGCTGCTGCCATCAGGTCTTGCTGTAAGACTTGGAATGTTAATTGAGGTTTTTCGGTACCCTGCTTATTCAGGAATCTGGAGACAGGCATTGATAACTTTGTGTTTTTGTTATTTTAAGGTGGTGTATCCATTGAATACGTTTAACTTTAAACTTAATAACTTTGCTCCTAACTGTATTTCGAGAAACATTCAGGTTCTTCAGTATCTCTGTGTATTTTCTCTTTTGGATTTAGCCATACAGTATTTTCATATTGCAGTGAAATATATGAGCAACTGAATAACTGCCACATTCCTTTGCTGGAAAAACACATTTAGACACATTTAAAAGTTAACTGTGCTGATGAAATTTAGACTTCAATGTCATCACAAAGAAGCAGAAAAAATGAATAAGACATTATACATTAATCCAAATAGTTCTAACAATGTGTAGGTTTATAGTGTGTCTGTGTGTGTGGTCTTCCTGTGCTCCCTCAAATGTTTTCATAAGCTCCACTGTAGGTTAAGAATGTCAGAAATGTTTTCTTTCTTGTTCGTTTCTTCTGCGTCTGTTCCTCATTTTCAGCCTGTGGGTGTTTGTGTTGCATCTACATTCCAATCTGAGAGTGTGACCTCGGTGTCATTGCGTCCCTGACGAAGCAATCAGGTAAAAATGGGGCTGAAATGGCAGATTACTTCAGATGGAGCAGCGAGACGGTAACGCAGGCAGACTGCAGGCAAATTGCCTCTTTCTGCACTTAAATAAAGGCGGGAGGTCAAAAAAGGCTGAACGAGAGGCATTACACAGACAGAACACCCCGTCTGTCAGCCTTTTCGCTGTCCACTCCCTCATTCTGCTGCTCAGTCCAATAAATGTAATATTTATTGACAAGATATTTTGCTCAAAACCTGCAGGTTCCGGTTCACGCGTGTGAAATCTCATGAGCTCGGTGCTTCAGAGCACAACTTTAACTGGATTTCTGGGGGTCTTGCAATGTAAAATGCAAAACAAATAGAGAAGGTACATTTTATTTACACATTACATTCCTGTTTTAGGTGTAAGACAATGTTTAATAATGAGGAAAACAGACTATTGTTTGAGTTGAATAGGGAGTGGATGAGGTTGGTGTGAGTCAGATATAAAACAAGACAGGTGTGCAGGTAGGTGGGAAAAATGTTCAAACATATCAGGTAGGAGGGAAGAAGTGAATAATAAACACTTATCATGACAGTATACCAAGAAAGTTCTAACTTAGTAACACACTCTGTTTATTTTTGATTGATTTTAGGTGCACTTTGGTTATAACAAGTAAGGCTGCCTTTTACCTTCTTAATTCTTCTTGTCATAGATTCAGCTATTTGTTCAGAGACATGCCTCAAGAAATGTTGGTCAGTATTGACCTGATAAAATTATAGGTACAGCAAATATGCTTTTTGTACATCAATGATTGTCCCACCACATCTCAAAAATATTAAATAGACTGAAATCCAGTGACTGTAGACGTCATTGGAATAACCTATTGACAATGGGTCTGGTTGTCTGCTGCTGTAGCCAATCTGTAGCCAAGCTGCTTCAATGTTTAATATGTGCATTCTAAGTTTATGTCACCACAAACATTTTCTTTCTCATAACTTCCATTCATTTTCTTTTATTTACCATTCTTCTGATGCTATTCTTTTTTTTGTTTTAGCTTATAGTGTATGTATTGAGTTGTTGCTGTTTGTGCAATTTTAAGATATAGATTTTGATTTGAAATTATTTGTCATTCAACCAAGAAAAATTGCATCAATAAAACCTTTTGTCTAAATAAATAATAGTGAAAACTTATAGGATATGTTCACAGATTTTTTTATTTTTTTTTACGGTTGAGCTCCAGGTCTTAAAAGGAGCATGGGGCATGATTTTATTAAAAAAAAAAAAAAAAAAAATTAAACATGCATGTCCAGGTTTTTAAGTTAATGAGTAATGAAGAGCTTTAAACCAAGAAGAATGAGGCTGATCACATATCATTCCATTTTCTTAGGCACGCTATTTGCACTTGCTAGCGCGTTCTCAGCAGCTTCAACGCGAAGAAGATAGTCGTGACTCACGGGTCATTCAGCTGTGGGAATGGATTCTCCCGCAACCATCAAACACGACTCAAAGAACACTAAAAGTGGCACTAAGAAGAAGAAGCTTTTATTAGTAGCTTCTTGTGAGTCAAAAGCAAAATATGATAAAAGTCAGACAGACATCCAGATATATATCTGATTTAGTTCCCCGTTGGAGTGTCTGTTCACCTTTCGAAATCTATGTGTTCCCAAACCATCTGTAGAGGCGTTTTTGCCCACCGGGACCAAATGAATATTTTAATTTGTCGCTCGATATTGTGCTTGTTTTCATAATATCGGTATATACGCAGTGGTTTAGCAGTATGTCGCTGTGTTTCTCTTGTTTTTTTCTAACGATGCTGAGACACCGAACGCGATAGACGTGACCAGAGAGTCCGATTTACATGTAAAGTCAATGGAGGAGCGCGATTAAGTGCGACTTGGGATCCCGCGACACGTTAGAAGCAGATTTGCGTTGCGAAAAACCTTTTCTGCAGGATTTACACAACCAAGTAGTACGGTGCATTTCAGGCGCAACCCAAAATAGGCGCTGCATTTTATGTTTGCCGGAGAAGTCGAAGAAATCTCAACTACAGCTTTAAGTCACACCATAACAACCAATCAGCTGAAGGTGTCAGTGATGCTGGGACAGACTGAATGGAGTCACAGCATCAGCAGGACATGTAAACTGATAAACACCGTGGCTAATCACCCCAAACTACATGACACCAGCTGTTTTCTATACAGAGACAGGAATAAAAAAAATAAACATAACAAGAAGTTAAAGTATTTAGACAGGAATGCTCTTAAGCGATTTGTGGGTGGCTCTTAAAAGAGCCGTTGTGGCCGCAAAACAGCTTCCTCACCTGGACACCCAGGCCTGGTAATGTCTCCATCAAAGCACGTCCTGCGCCACTCACATATAAGCTTTTACTAACAGCAGACAGATAAGCTTGGTAGCTGATGTGTCGGCGGGGCAAAGCTTGGACGTTCGCGGCACAAACTGGGAGCCGGGATGTTTATTGATTCCTCCGCTGCTGCTCGCCTGGGTATACCCCCGCAGCAGCGGTCCCGACATTTAATGTGGTCAGCTCATAGACTAGAGTCTACTGGGAGCTCCTGGAGGGTCGAGGGAAGGAGGGAGGGAGGAGGAGGAGGAGGGCTACAGGATACTTCCACATTTCCGGTTCACGCGCGTGAAAATTCTATATTTTAAAGTTCGGCCAGTTCGCTTTGGACACATTGCAAGGTGCTAATGTGTAAGCGACCAGCTGGGGGCTTGTCACACTTTTTGGTCGCGTCTATTGTGTTCAGTGTATAAGCACCGTGAGAGTTTGTGCTCCCGTGATGGTTGCTGCAGTTACTTCCAGCGCCGGCAGCGTCGCTCACAAGTTTTGTTTTTTCATCCTGCCCCATGCTCCTTTAAGGCTAGAAGGCCCCCATGGAATCAACCTAATCTTTCACTCCCTTTACACATTCTCCGTAAGATTTTAGATGTGACTCTGACATGGCCACTCTAAATAATTATTATAATTTCCAGTCATAATAAACATGTTGATATGAATAAAAGGTATGTTTAAAGTTATGTCGACAAAGGATATGAATGGTGTTATTTAATGTTGTTTGGCTAGGGAAATGTTTAGCATTATGAATCATTATTTTAATGGTTCTTTTGTGGAGTTTTTTTGTATTTTGAGTTTTCGCATTAAATTTAATGTTATTCATTCTGGACAAATATATTGTGCAACAAACGGAACAGATTTTGGATGCAACTCTAATGTTGGGAATACTTGTATTGCTTACTTAAAGACTGCACTTGCGGAGTAGACTAAGGGGTTATCAATAAAACTGGACATTATTTAGCGTCCTATGTTTCCTTGTACAATAAAAATACATTAGAGTATTTACAAATAAAGTAATTTCTCTTTTATGACTTACTCTGCACAGCCCCCCCCCCCTAAAAACCATTGATATTTTTTCAACATGACTTTAGTGGTATTAACTGCAGGGGTTCTCCTTCAGATGAATCTGCAAACACGCTATACATGTCTTCACCCCCCTCCATACCACAGGGTTGATGTGCTACCCTTATGGCTAAACCATCAGCACATTAACCATCAGCAGAGACCCTGGTAGGCAGGGGGCCGCCACCATCAGTGAGGATGTCATTTGTCCCCTGGCTTCTCGGCAGCGCTCATGGTCTAAGTTGTCTTCTGACATCTGTTACAGTTAAGGGTAATCTTGGCATGTGTTCTTTCTGCTCCACCTCCCCAACCACACAACACCACCCTGCATCCCATCCTTGCTCACACACATACTTTAACACCTCTCATAGGAGGAGGAGATGATTCATTGGTAATGCTCATGGCCAGTGATGACTGACGGCTGATTTATGATTCAGTACCGAGCTGCGAGAGCTTAGAATAATTTCCACCCATTTCTTATTTTAATTCCTTACTGCAGGTGACGGCGGGAGGGATGGGAGCCAATTATCTTAAGTGTCTTTCTGCTCTCTGTCAGATGCTGACAGTCAAGGCTGAAACACTCCAGTTGGTCTGCGAACAGGTGACTGCTGCTGACTACCTTCCTTATTACAATCGACACTGTGGGATTTTTGAAATCTGTACACCAGCCACACACTTGCATTAAAAATATCTTAATGGGAATCCACTCGCTCCAGTTTGACCTAGACATATGCTGTTATCTTTGCTTCTTTGTATAAAGGGATTTCATTTTTCGAAGTTAGAAACTGGACTGTGCATCCATCCATGCACAGTCAGAGCAAATATCTAAAGCTTTAAAAAACACAAACATACCACTGTGATTTCTTGTAATAAGGAGCTTAGAAGTTCAGCTACATAATAAAGTTTTTTTTCTTACTTGCACAGATGTAGATTTTAAACAAAAAACCATCCATCTGCTGTCTGGGAACAGAATGTGTAACAACTACTTTGGCTCAGAATTTACCAGTTTTACAATAAAAAAAACGAAGAATAAAACTTTAACTGTGACAAGTCTAATAACCGCTCTTATTCTGGCTCTAGCAGCTTTATTTGTTTAACTTAAAAAGAAAGAACAACAACAATTAGCATAATCAACTACAACAAAAAAAGTTAAAGGATATTATAATGTGATGATTAGATTATTTTACAAGTATATACGATATTCACAAATCAAGCTTTGATCAGGAAAAGAATACCATCTAAATATTAAACTGTACTGTACTAAAACAGATCTGTCATTTTTCTTGGTATGCAGAGATGTGGACGATTCAGAAACAGGAAAAGTACCCAGAAGGGAATGATGAACTAAAGGACCTTAATACCAAACCTAAAGGAGCTGCAAAAGCCAGAATAAATTAAAACAGACTGCTAAATTTCAGAAGCTCTGACTAATGTGCACCCAAGGTAATGGAAATGATCTGTCACAGAACAAAGCAAACCAAGGCTTTATTAGAAACATTCCATCATTAAATAGAATATGGAGTAGTCCATCCATCCATCAGTCCATCCATCAATTGACTATATCGTCTATCTTTGCAGGGCCGGCTGGTGCCTGTCTACAGCGGTTATCGGGCAAGAGAGGGGCAACACCTTGGATAGGTTGCTAATCCATTGCAAGGTAACAGAGAAATACAGGAAAAACAACCATGCATGCTCTCCCTTACATCTATGGTAATTTTAAAGACAAATTAACCCATCAGTCAGGATCTTCTTGCTACCACAGTGCCATCAATTACCCAATTATGTAGCCAAAATCGAGCCAATTGTCTTTCAAATGCTCTGAAATTATTTTTTTGCGAACTGACTGTAGATGACATCAAATAATGGTATTAATACTGCTTTTGCATTTTTACATTGTACTGTACAGCCACAAACCTCAATGTACGTGTGGAACACACCAAGACACACAGCATTATAGTGAAGGGGAAGGAAAAGGACAGATAGCTGTATTTTTGTGTATAGGATGCTGAAAATATAGAAAGTATAATTTTTCATCCATTTATCCAATAGCTCAAACCAGCTTTTCTACAACTGCTGAATAAACGTGTTCCTAAGCATGATGCTGCCAACCCCAAGCTATGCAATACAGTTGGTGTTTTCTGGATGAGGGACAGTGTTTGACTTTCAAACATTACTTTTCCTATGGCCGGAAGGAGTGCCTTCTTCCACATGTTTGTTTTGTCCTACATGGTTTTTAATCAAACTGGAAACATGACTTCCTATGGCTTTCTTACAACAAAGGCTTTTGTTGTGGTACATGGTTGACAGTCGTCCAGTAAACAGATTGTCCCACCTAAGCTGTGGATTTCTGCAGCTCCTTCAGAGCAACCATGTGCCTAGTGGTTCCTCTTCTGATGAATGCCCTCTACCCCTGGTTGGAAAGTTTAGGTGACTTGTTTTGGCAGGTTTGCAGTTGTGCTATTCTCTATCTTCAGATAATGGAGAGGGCCTTATGATGGAATGAAACCTTTCCAGGATGTACTATGTCTCTTTGTCTTTTGCTGCAGGAGTTAGGAACCATTATCCCATGCACCTGCAAGGATTACATAGAAGATGGATTGGTGAGACAAGATCAGCAATTTCACTGTTCAGAAACATTCAAAACAAGAACCAAGAGCCACATCCTACCATACAAGTAAGTTCACTCTTACTCTTGCTATGCTGAACTCCATGCCTACAATCAGAAAGCATCTGCACATGTTCAAGTATGTAAGGAGCATAAGCAGGAAAACTTGCTCTCTAAGGAAACAAGACTGAAGTTTGCATTAGAGAATGAAGTCAGAAATCAGGACTTGCTTAGCGTTCCATATTATTTTGACCAATTACACTAAGATTTAATTATTTGGACACCAGAACAGAGCATATGCCTGGCATACAGCAAATACAGCATTCCAACCTTATATCCCCTGTGAAGCATAGAGGTGGAAGTGTCATGGTTTGGAGATGTTTCATTGTTGCAAACCTGCCATCGGAGATTAAATAAAGATTAAAGAGAACTGGACTCTGGGACAACAACCCAAAACAAGAGAGGAGTGGGGAAAAAAACCTTTGTCAGATCGATGTAAGAGACTAAAGACACTAAAAAGTCTTTGATGTTTTGTTTTTCTGGGTTTTATTTTTTCATCATTCTATTTTTTTTCCCCACATCATGTAAAGCATCTTGAATTGCCTTGTTGCTTAAAGTCTGCCATACAAATACATGTACTTTCCTTGATAGATGGCAGCAAGAAGCATCTCTATTAGGGGATAGGATGTTCTAACTTTTTTTCTTCAGTTGAAATAAAAAAAAATCTATATATCTTTGGATTAGAGTAATATAGTAATATGTGAAAATTTCTTTTAAAATAATGATTTTTTTAAGGTTTTCTGGCCACAGTAGCCTTCATTTACAGTAGACAGTTCAGAAAGGTGGAGAGAAGTGTGAGAGAGACATTTGGCAAATCTCCCCAGCCAGGAGTCGAGCTGGGACAGCCACTTTGAGGGCTAAGGCCTCTGAACATGGGGTGCCCGTCTTAACAATGCTCCAAAATAAATTTGCATCAGCCTGATGCTGTGGTTCTGTCCATGTCAGAGATGGATAGTGGTGTCACAGTTATAGATACAACTCTGTTTTGAGAGGACTGAACACTATAATAACGCCACAGAGGCTCAACTCTCACAGGGGCAGTGAGGGAACAAGGCGCTCATATTCTGTCAAGTGAATTGTAATTGCTGTTCGCCAGGGGACGCATAATTGAAAAATTGGAAGAGAGCAAAAAGTCAGCAGCGTCTGTGTTGTAAACAAAGATTGGACCGAATCCTCTGCAGTCGTGGGCGTCCGTAACAAACAAACGAAAAAGGCTTAGCTCTTCTTTTCACTGAAATCCACTTGCAGGAAAAATAAATAAATAAATAAAAGGTCTTTGGGTAGCAGGAGATTAGAGCCGCTGCGTTTGGTGCCAAGCAGAGCTACATTCCAGAGCAGAAGTGGTGCTTGAAAAGAAAAAGGTTTGTGGGGGAAATAAAGGAGGTGAATTTGGATTGATGTGAATCATACACAGACCTGGAGCTCTTCCAGCTGGGTATGAATCGCCTACCTGTGTCAGAGAGAAGTGTGAGAGGAACATCCATCAAAAACAACAACAACCAGCTGCACCACCGCCGCCGCCACTGCCGGCCGCCCACGTCCGCCTGGCCAGCAGGCATGTTGCAGCAAGGATTAGATAGTATAATCAAAGGCATTCCACCTTCAGACTGGCAGGACCTGAGGCCTCCCTCTTCCCATTTCGCTGCTTACTGCTGTTGCGCCGCAAACCTTCACAAGGAGCCCAACTGTGAGTCAACCTGGACGATGGGAGTAAGAAAAATGCAAAAGGACGGTTTACTGCAGCTGAGAAAAATCCCACACACAGCTCAGGGAGCTCTAAGCACAGGTCAGAGGTCAAGCAAACTCAACGGCACCTTTTTGCATGCCCGCTAATCCCACTGAGGGTGGAGAGTTTTGGGCAGTGGGCGGCTTAACACACAGCCAGAAAGGTTAAAGCAAGTTTCCGCCCTTCTGTAGCAACTCAAGCATCATGGGCATCAAAATGTTACGACTGAGCCAAAAGCCGTGAGTGGGAGAAACAGAATGCTGTCAGCTTCAAACATAAAGACAGATGGACGTGCTTGTACTCCAGAGCTTACAGTTAAGAAGAAAAAAAAAGTTTTATTCCTGTCAGAAATTCCCACAATGATCATCTTTTGTAGCTTTCAGTATATAAATTTCAGTCCTGGTATTCAGGATTCTCCTGTAGAACCGGTCTTCTTCATTTACCCAGACTTAGTTAGCATTTGGAAAAGCTAAGGACATTCACTTAGTTTTTCACGTCACAAGATGTAATTTCTCTCTAAGTGGGCAAATACCTTTTGTACAATCCTTTAAAATATGTTTTTCTTTGTCTTAAAGTGCAAGTACATTTTAGAATTATACAATTCCTTAATACACAAGGTTTATCCATAAATAAATTCCATTGTTTGAATTCCATTCATGCGACAGACTGGCGTCCTGTCCAGGGTGTACCCTGCCTAACGCCTGTTAACTGCTGGGAAAGGCTCCAGCTGCCCCCGCAACCCTGAATTGGAAAAGCGGCTAAGATAATGGATGGACGGATGGATGGATGGATGAATTCCATTCAAGATTTTAAAGCAAACTTTGACAACAAACAAGCCTTTCGCAAGAAGGCTCGATTCCCGGCGGGGACGCTGAGGGTGTGTTTGTTCCTTTTCATCATCGGCACCCACACCCTGGGTGGGGTTGGTGAAAGGGCCTTTCTGTTTGGAGTTTGCATGCCCTCCCTGTGTTCCCTTGAGTAGCTAATGCGAGCTACTGCCACAAAAACATGCAACAGTCCTGGGCTGTACACTGCCTTATCCTGGCCGGCCGAGGCACCTGAGCGGTTTGGGAGGATCTGGCTGGATTAACTTGATCCTTCCATGCGCTACGTCCAGCTGGTGAAACCCCAACCCGTCAGGTGAAAAGAAGGGCCTGCTCACTCCTCAAGCAATAAGAAGGCTTGGGTTTCAGTGCTGGGCCTTCCTGGGGTTGGCAGAGGGGGAACAACACCCAGGACTCGACATAGGTATGAATACTGGGTGAGAAATAATGGGGGGTAAAAACAGGGGATAAAAAAAAAAAAAAAAAAGCCTTTATAGCCACACCCCTCCAAAAACAGGAGGCAAGTACATCACGGTGAAGAATTAAAAGTATTTGGCAGCCGTCCATTTTTTAAGTTGTTTCTTTTAAAAAGATGATTTGAGGTCAGTAATTTTCAACATATGTACACTTTAGCATTGACAGATTGAAAGTTAAAAAGTATCAAAGAAATCACAATATATTTTTTTAAATTGTATTTTGGTGCAAAAAGAATTATATGGAGAATAACAAAGTTTATCTTCATACAATCTATCCATGGTTGGCGATGGTAAGAGGTCATATGTTCCCTGCATGTCTTCACCAGATTTGCACACACTGTAGCTGGTATTTTGGGCCTACATCCACACACCTGCTAAAACAAATAACATGCATATACTTTTATGTTGCTTACAGACTTAAATCTGTGAATACAGCTGTAGAAAACCAAATGTTGCGATTCACAAAAACTGCTTTACAAACCACACCTTCTTATTCTGTACTCTGCTCTATTTGTTTCACTGTTAAAAGTGGGTAATACCACAGCAGAGGAAGGTGCTGGGCTCAGTAATAACAAACTAAAAAAAAACCTTGATTAGCTCTGTGTCCCCGATCATTATTGTGAAGTAGCGGCGGTATGTCGGACATTTAGAGCAGATTAAATCCCTAAAACATTCCACAAACTCCATAAAACATTAAAAGCAGTCTGTGATAAATGCTTATTTACTGTCTATTAATAGAACCCAGAGGCATCTTAGAATGTTATCAATGGGGAGATACAAAGCTGAAGTTAGCTTCCAGTTGTGGTCCGCTTAAACTAAATTATGATTCTGCCTAATTTTGACTAAACTGAGCAGCTTTAATCTGCTCTAGTTTAAAAATAAAAATACATCGACTCCTCAAACCTGCGCTAGATTATTCTACACAAACTGCAAAATCAGTCAAACCGACTTTGGAATTTGAGAAACCTAAAAGAAATACTGTAATTCGGCCCCCAAATTTCGCTGACCTAAGGGTGTGACGTAAGTCGACCCTGCTAGTGCGTTCTCTGCAGCTTCAACAGAAAGAAGACAGTCCCGACTTGTGGCTCAACCAGCTGTTGGAAAGGATTGTTCGGCAACCGGCAAACAACGAGGCACACTAAAAGTGGCACTAAGAAGAAGAGCTTTTATTAGCAGCTTCTCGTGAGTTAAAAGCAAAATATGATAAAAGTCAGACAAACATCCGGATAAATACAGTATCTGATTCGGTTCCCCATTGGAATGTCTGTTCACCCTTCAAAATCTATGTGTGCCCAAAATATCTGTAGAGGCGTTTCTGCCCACCGGGACCAAAGGAAGATTTTACTTACTTTGTTGCTCGACATGGTGCTTGTTTTCATAATACCCGTAAATACGCAGTGGTTTGGCAGAATGTCCCTGTGTTTCTCTTTTTATTTTCTACGAGTTTGTGCTCTCTCCCATGACGGTGGCTGCAGTTACTTCCAGCTCCAGCTGTGTCGCTCACGAGCTTTGTTTTTTAATCTTGCCCCATGCTCCTTTAATACTTGGCTTGAGAAGACAGAGAAGAGACACAGAAAGAAAAAAAAGAACTGATGTAAGAGTACTTTATATATTTAAGAAAGTAAAAAGTTGACAACAGGACATGGAGGATGTTCGGTCACTGGGAGCATCATCCTAACCGATGCTCCCCATCCTGCGGGGCATTGTAGCTGAGCAGGATAGGAGACCAGGTTGAGCTTCTATGGAGAGAAAAATACTGAGAGAAAACAAGGTTAACCATTAAAATAACAGCAAAACATACATCTGGAGAGTAGTAGAAGAGATAAGTAGAAGAAAATGGCCAGTCTGTCCTCTAACAGTCCTAGCCTATATCAGTATAATAAAAAAAAAGACTCTAAGCCATTATATCTATAAGCTTTATCAAAAAGGAAGGTTTTAGGCCTAGTCTTAAAAATAAACTGTGTCTGCCTCACGGACTAAAACTGGGAGCTGGTTCCACAGGAGAGGAGCCTGATAACTAAAAGATCTGTCTCCCATTCTACTACTTACATAAACCCTTTTCAAAACAATGTTGAAATGTGAATTTTATATAAAAAGATTAGACACGTGCACCTGGCATTTAAATAAGCACCACCCATGACACAAACACACACATTTTCCTTCATAGACCTCTTAACTTTACTTGCAGGATTTCTCTTGGAAATGGAGTCAATATTTTCCTGCCCCTTTCTTTTCAGCATCTTAACGATATTGCGTGACAAAAAAAGACAATAGTACGCTTGATAGTTACATGACTGTGACTGCTAAATTTTGCTTACTTGCCTTCAAAAGCGGAGATATAAAAAACATATAAAAAAAAAAAAGAAATCTCATTGAGATTAAAGTCAGAAGTGGTTTTTCGCTTAATTCACACATGCCTGAGTAAACGTCCTGAATTCTGCTCTCTGAAGAGCTGCCCCTCCCTCATCTAGAAATCGACTGAGTGTTCAAATAGTGACATCACTAGTTATAAGTTAAATGCTAAAGGTGTCTTTTTTTGTTGGAATTTTTACGTTCTCTGTTTGGATGCATGGATTACAGGAATTTATCTACATTCCTAAAGGACAGCAGCTGGATCAAAGAACAAAGACGCCTGATGGACAGAGAAGTAAGTAGCTACATGCTAATGCTAATGTGCGTTAGCCATTTATCAAGCTGCTTATGTGATCTTATAACAGCATTGTGTGGTTAATTAATTGATCTGTAGCATCTCAAAATGTACAGTTAACAGGTTCAAACACCCACAGCTTTTTTATATACTGGGCTGGAAATATTTGCTTAGTGGACGCTGCTGTGTTGGTTTGGGCTCTGTCTAAAGCCTGGAGATTTAGCAAATGAAATAGGGTTTATTAACTCAGTTTTTTTTTAATAAAATAAACCAAATGTCTGAGCACTTAATATAACAGAGTTTCATTCTGGTAATCTGTGCTTTTTAAATTATTTGTAAGAATACTGTTTGTGATGAAGCTTACCTGTCAGGATCCGGTAGGATCCAGCAGGGGGAGCCATTTCCTCTTTCCTCCACAGGTGCTGAGTGTTGGGCTGACACACCTGGAGCTGATTCCTTCATCAACTCTGCAGCATTTAAGGAGAGCTGTGCCACCAGACAGGTGTCAGATGATTCTGTTCCAAGGAGTGGTACTGACCTCTACTCTAACGACCCGTTTGAGTAATTTTGCCTTGACTTACCTGTGTCATTCTCTGTGTTCTCCACTTCTCCTGCCGAGCTGTTTTCATGCCCCTGGATTCTCTGTTGAATCTCCCACCTCTCTCTGGATTCCTAGCATCTCACTTCACCGCCGATGTCCGTCTCCCTAAGGTGTGTTGCTGCTCCTCCTCCATCACACTACTGTTTTTGCTCCTGGTCGTTCTTACCCAACGCTCAGCTTTCCAACCTCAGCAACGAAGGAAATCTAACCTGGCTACCTAATCTTTACCTCCCTCTCCAGCTCGGATCTTCAGTTTCCCCAGTGAGTCAATCATCCATTTTTAATCTCTCATATCCTCCTCTTAACTATCTCACCTGATATCCTTCTTTCCAGTGGCGTCCTCCGTGTTCCACCAACCAGGCTACTGTTCTCAGAACCTGATCTGCAAAACATAAATAAAACTTTTACAATCTTTCCTGGAGTCCTGTGTGTAGCTGTGTATGCTTAAGAGTCAGTTCTGTGACAACCATGACATTAGCACTGTTTGTTTCAGTTGGATCTGTTCCCGGCCATTGCAGCGGAGTGCAGTGTAGCGTCAGGGTGCAGGAGGCGGGTTTATAGAGAAACGAGCCATTTCACTTCGTGGTCTAACATTAACTACAGGATACAAGTTAGATTTCAGGACAAATTAATACAGTGTAACACCAGCGGTAACATTTTCTCATATACATATCTATCCCAGAAGTTGAATGCTGTAAAATAGCATGATAGAGTGGCTTTAAAAAGAAAAAGGAAGTTAAAGATTTAATTTTTGAATTAGACCCCAGCACAATTGTTACAAAATTCAATCTAAAATGTCAAAATAGAAAACTATGTTTTTCCAGAAATACTTTTTCAGTTGCTGATTACAAATGCCATTTTTGATAAATAAAATTTAAAAGAAAACAGGCTTTTCCAATTTAGAATTCCTCATTCTGTAACCTTATTTAAAAGAAAAAGAAAATGCCATTGCCTTCATCCCTGTCCCCGCAAAAGTGTACCTTAATTCAAATGGATTTGCAATCCCACATGGCGCAGAAGAATGAGTAGCTCGTTCTCCTCTTGTGCTACTGGTTAGTTGCTCGGCCACACTGGCAACAAAATGGTGCTCCCAGATTCATCTCGCTATTCTGTTATGTTTTCCTATTTAAGTGTCAAGAGAAAACTCTGTGGTGGCTGTTCAATTTCTTGCAGGTCTGTCTGCCATGCTTCGAGTCTCACTAGTCTGCTCTTTGTGTTACCATAGCAACGCTTACCCTTGTACATGATGCAGCACATCTCAATGGTGCATTCAGTTACTGTCTGTGACAATGTTTCAGGATGTTACACAATACAGAATCATTAATTGTCATTATTCTTCAATTCACACTTAAGTTTATGGTTATTGTCCTTCAAGTTTAAAAAAACAACCTGAAGCCCCATAAGTATAGTGAAATGTCTCCGGAAGCGCTAAGTTTTTGCCAGTGTGGCCTCAATAGCAAAGAGGAGAACTTGCTCTTACGTCATACTGTGCCATGGGGTGTTATTTGAAAATCACATCTTAAATTTCCTTTTCTTTTTCTATTCAATAAAGCTACAGAAAGAGCCATTCTGAATTGAAAATGAAAATAACTTCACGTTTTCTTTTTAATTTTATCTGTGTCAAAAATGGCATTTGAAGAAAAAAAATAAAGCATTTTTGCAAATGCATTTTATTTTTTGAAATTTCATATTGAATTTTGTAAATATTTTGTTAATGACATGTTTTTTGAAAATGTAATCTTAAATTTACTTTTCTTTTTCCATCCTTACATCCATCCATTTTCTGAACCGCTTAGTCCTCCAGGGGTCACGGTGGGGTTGGTGCCTATCTCCAGCTGTCAATGGGCGAGAGGCGGGGTACACCCTAGACAGGTTGCCAGTCCATCGCAGGGCCACGTAGAGACAGACAGGACAAACAACCATGCATGCACAAACTCACACCTAAGGACAATTTAGATTGATCAATTAACCTGACAGTCATATTTTTGGACTGTGGGAGGAAGCCGAAGTACCCGGAGGGCACCCATGCATGCACATGGAGAACATGCAAACTCCATGCAGAAAGACCCTGAGACCCTGGATATGAGCCACAACCTTTTGCTGCAAGGGCTCTCTATTAAACTGAAATAAGTGTCTCCACAGCAGATCTGTGGCCAGGATACCAGCAAATCGAACATTTTTTCTCAGATCCTATATGACCTTTGAATAACTTTGGTTTTGTTGTCAACAGTGATTAAGCTTTTCTCTAAACCTCTTCCTGTTTTCCAATTTTAAGGTGCTTTTATATTTGGGATTTCACCTGTTAACTCTTTTGGAAGTGTTCATTGCATCTTCTAGGCTGTCATTTTGCTTGTTTTGTTGTTACCCAACAAGTCTAGCATGCGCACAAAGATTTCAACAAAGATTCAAATATAGCCATTCACATTTCAAAATCTCCTCCTCTTCTACTTGATGACTTCACGCTACTAAGCACAGCTTAAGAGACACATTCCTTTACTCTGCTGATATTTGCCCTCTGTAGCCCTCTCAAGGCTTGCAGCATAAAGTCACTGTTGTAAAACTAAATCTCTATGGAGGCCAGTGTACTGACAGTTTTCAGAATCAGAATCAGAATCAGTTTATTGGCCAAGTATGTCACATACAAGGAATTTGACTCCGGCAAACTTTTTCCTCCAGTACAGAACTTGAATAAGTGAAATAAAAAAAGAAAAAAAGAAAAATAAGAACAAAAATAAGTAAAAATACAAATAAATATCAGATCGTAAATAATAAAGGATAATATATACACCAAGCCGGGGTTATTTTACAGTGAGTATGTACAGAAGTGCAGAGTTATAGTTTATTGTTATGTGAGTGCACTCACACACTGTGACTAGACAGAGTTCGTCAGAGCGACAGCCTGGGGGAAAAAACTGTTTTTGTGTCGGGTGGTTTTGGCGTACAACGCTCTGTAACGCCGACCTGAGGGGAGGAGCCTAAACAGATTGTGGCCAGGGTGTGAGGGGTCAGAGGTGATTTTCCTGGCCCGCTTCCTGACCCTGGCCCGGAATAGGTCCTGAATGGAGGGAAGATCGGTTCCTATGATCCTCTCTGCAGTCCTGACTGTTCTCTGCAGTCTGTCCTTGTCTTGCCTGGTGACGGATCCGAACCAGACAGAGATGGATGAGGTCAGGACAGACTGGACTATTGCTGTGTAGAAGATGATCAGCAGCTCCTGGGGCAGGTTGAACTTCCTGAGCTGACGCAGAAAGTACAGCCTTTGCTGGGCCTTTTTCCTTATTATGTTGATGTGTGAGGTCCACTTCAGGTCCCGTGTGATGGTGGATCCTAGGAACCTGAAAGACTCCACTGTGGGGACTGGCTTGTTGAGGATCATGAGAGGAGATGTTGATGGTGGTCTCTTCCTGAAGTCCACTGTCATCTCCACAGTTTTGAGCGGGTTTAGCTCCAGGTGGTTCTGACTGCACCAGAGAACCAGCTGTTCCACTTCCTTTCTGTACACAGACTCGTCGCCGTCGCGGATGAGTCCAATGACGGTGGTGTCATCTGCAAACTTCAGGAGTTTCACAGAAGGGTCCCTCGACGTGCAGTCAGTGGTGTAAAGGGAGAAGAGCAGTGGGGAGAGAACACATCCCTGGGGGGCGCCGATGCTGAGGGAACGGGAGCTGGATGTGAACTTACCCAGTTTCACCTGCTGCCTCCTGTCAGTCAGGAAACTGGTAATCCACTGACAGGTGGATGGAGGCACGGTGAGCTGGGACAGTTTTTGGTGGAGGAGCTCTGGGACAATGGTGTTAAACGCAGAGCTGAAGTCCACAAACAGGACCCGAGCGTAGGTACCTGCAGAGTCTAGATGGTGCAGGATGTAGTGTAGAGCCATGTTGACGGCATCATCCACTGACCTGTTTGATCTGTAGGCGAACTGCAGGGGGTCTAGCAGGGGATCTGTGATGTCCTTCAGGTGGGTCAGTACCAGACGCTCAAAGGATTTCATGACCACAGATGTTAGGGCAACTGGTCTGTAGTCATTTAATCCAGTGACTGGGGACTTCTTGGGAACCGGTATGATGGTGGAGCGTTTGAGGCAGGAGGGGACCTCACACAGCTCCAGGGAGTTATTGAAGATCTGGGTGAAGATGGGAGCCAGCTGGTCAGCACAGAATTTCAGAGAGGCTGGGGACACTCCGTCTGGTCCCTGAGCCTTTTTAATTTTCTGTCTCTGAAATAGCTGGCGCACGTCCTGTTCGCAGATCGTCAAGGCAGGTACGTGGGTGGTTTGGGGTGAAGCTGGGTCTTTTGTGATGGAGATGGTGGGGGAGGTGGGAGGTGTGAAAGTCCTTTCAAACCTGGAAAAGAAGTCGTTGAGGTCCTCAGCCAGGCGGGGGCTCTCCACAGGGTGGGGGGATGGTCTCCTACAGTTAGTAATGGTCTGCAGGTAGCTCCAAACTGCAGAGGGGTCGTTAGCAGAAAAACGGTCCTTAAGCTTAGCACTGTAGTTCCTCTTTGCTGCTTTGATCCCTCTTGTCAGCTGGTTCCTGGCCTGTTTGTACAGGTCCCGATCCCCACTCCTGTAGGCCTCCTCCTTGTCCTGGCGTAGCCGTCTCAGTTCTGCAGTGAACCACGGTTTATTGTTTTTGAATGAGCAGAAGGTTTTGGTCTGCACACACATGTCCTCACAAAAGCTGATGTAGGATGTCACAGTGTCGGTCAGTTCATCCAGGGATGAAGCCGCTGCTTCAAAGACGCTCCAATCAGTGCAGTCAAAGCAGGCCTGTAGCTGCATCTTTGACTCATCAGTCCATCTCCTCACAGTTCTTACTACAGGCTTAGCAGATTTCAGCTTCTGCCTGTAAGATGGGATGAGGTGGACCAGGCAGTGGTCGGAAAACCACTGCCTGGTTTTATACGCTTGCTAGCCAAAACAACAAAATACATGTCAGTTGGTAACAAGTATCCGTTACGGATAAAGCAATTTGGCCGAGTACGAGTATCATATGAGAAATACGAGTCAATATCTTTGCTGGGATTGAACAAAGATTCTCATTGGGTAGCTGACTGTGTCTACGTCCCCGGAGCAACCATACTCCCGAATTTCTCCTGATATCTGACGGTATTGCGCGTTGCCTTTCATAACAAGAGGGATGGAAAATAAAACATTTTACATTTGCATTTTGCCAAGGAAGGTGCTATGGGGTACAGTTTCCTCATTCCAGTCTTGAAAAATCATCACCTGTTGGCAAAGTTCGCAGTTTTGAATTCAAAATAGGTCACCTTCGTGATTTGTGTATGAGAAAAACAATCAGCTGTAATTAGTGATGCGCCTCAGCAGCGAGTCACAACTTTTCTGAACAGTCTTCATGTGACTCACAGAAGCTGCAGTTTCAATTACTTTTTACATCCTCCAACTTATTGAGGATTAAAAAATTGTTTCAACCAACCTCACATCTACAGTAGTTTAATTTTATTTCGGCTGCGCGATGGTTACTTTGGCAACTGAGCTCTTTTGGCCCATTAAGAGCACATCTAGATTGAGATAGATAGATACTTTATTAATCTCCGACTGGGGAAATTCGAGTGTCCAGCAGCATACAGTGTTTGCCATACATAATCAAACACTCTAACACTACAACATCAATACCAATAAATTAAGGTTAAAATCTACTATCAACAGTAATAAAAGGTTCACATTATGAGGGTCCATTGTACTGCCTTATGGCAGCCGGAATAAATGACTTCCAGAACCTCTGGGTCCTGAAATGCATGGAGAGGA
Source organism: Apricaphanius iberus (assembly GCA_028564705.1). Taxonomy (NCBI): domain Eukaryota; kingdom Metazoa; phylum Chordata; class Actinopteri; order Cyprinodontiformes; family Aphaniidae; genus Apricaphanius; species Apricaphanius iberus. The sequence goes on from JAPXFQ010002982.1 coordinate 2,520,341, forward strand.
GACGGTTACTGTGGCGGCTTTTCTGAGCTGCCACAGAATCATGCAGAGGGTGACTACTGTTGTTGAGGATGGCCTGCATCATGGTCCTCATTCTTTCCTCCACCAGTACACCAACAGTAGTGTTCACTCCTCTCCCCATCACTGACATACACTTCTTGACCAGTTTATCCAACCGGTTCTCCTCTCTGGCCATCATGCAGTTTCCCAAGCACACAACAGCACTCGCCACAACAGATAGATAAAATTTATGAAGCATTTCACTGCTGACCTCAAAGGATTCAAGCTTCCTTAGAAAGTAAAGAAATCTATTGCAGTGAAACAGAAAACAAGTTACAAACTTCATGCTGTGCTATGACCAAAGTAAGAAAAAAAAACTTTCTCACTCTCTTCTGACCCATAGACTCCTATGAGTTTTTAGAATGATTAATAAGGGACTATTGCTAAATGTTAAGTGCAGCTGACCAGGAGGCTAATAAAGAAGGTCTAAAAGGGCTCAGGACAGGTCTGGGACCGTAACATAAATTTTTTAAAATTTTATAAAATAAAGGTAGTCATTGTATAAAACTATATTACAAATCAATTAGCTACACACACACACCTGGTGTGGATATAAAATACAGCAAAAAAAATAAATAAAATCAAACTGATCATAAAAAAATAAAGTAAAAAAAAATAAAGTCATGTTGTGATGAAAACTCTAGTTCATTACATTTTACTTTATAATTGCAACCACAAGTGTTCTATTCATTGTTGCAAAACTTGATCTGTATATTGTTTGTTTGTTATCCAAACCATTGATCTCTAGAGAAATGCTGTTATGTAAATAGTTTTATAATCAGCAATAAATATAACAATTTCGAATCAACCCATTATCAATTGCATGCTTAAAACCACGTACCGGTTAAAGCCACGCCCATTTCAAGATAACCATTTTCAACTCCCGGGTTAACCTCCACCCACGTCTGCATTAGGCCCCACCCAGTCCGAGTACAGATACAGATAATTCATATGGGTAAACAGCTACAGATAATGCTGTGGCTCGTACATAGCTGGCAATTCAGGTATTTGGTTTGGCTTGGTTTCAGTCTTTTTGGGTTTATTTATGCCACATGTAGAGGCCTGGATATATATTGAGTAAAAGTACATATTGAGTAAAAGTAGACCCCCCTACAATTTTTGTTTCTGTTATTTAATCATTTTATTTTAATCTAAAAAACTCATTTGGTTCGTTTACATCTCTTTTGAGTTAGTTGTAGTTCCTACCCTTGTCCAGTAGATGGCGCATGTCGCGCACTGATAGAGGATAGCTGAGGCATCGTAGAGGAAGAACAATCCTCCCGTGCTGAAGTAAAAGCAGCTAAACACGTGCTCTCTATTCGTCTATCACAGGTTGGTACACACTAAAAGTTTGCAAAGTTAAGTTTGTTATTCGAGTCATATTGTGTGTTAGGCAGAAGTGAATCTATGTGAAACTACGAAATGTGTGCGTTTTCATGTAGAACTTAAATTGTGTTTTATGCTACCTGCTAAGCTAATGTTCAAGGGTAGGGAGGAATTACGACGTGGAAAAGCAATATCCACACCAGTTTGGTACAAGAACCACTTGAGTAACATTAAAATTAAGACATTATGAAACGTTTTCATTCCAATACGACATTTACTGGATTCATAATCATTAAGGGTTGTTGACCAAATACTAGTAATGCCCTTGTATTGTATTAGATACAGCCATTTTGTGAACTATAGTAGCTTGAAGATACTTCATAGATAGGGTTAAAAAGATAAATATTTATAGTCATTGTTAAAAGGTAAATAGTTGCACAGTTAAAAAAGATTCAGATAAGTCAATACAGTGATTAATCTCATAGGCAAAATAATTAGTAAAAAGTTTAAAGATAAAAATAGACATTAAAAAATACATAGATAGAGGTTAAAAACAAGGTATGTTTTTATTTTATTTTTGTATTTTTTTTTTAAAAAAAATTTTTTTTGGGGTTTGAGACATTGTAAATTGTGAATATTTGTATAGTTAAATCAGCCATGGCCGCATGGACTTTGGGACTCTTTTGAGGCCATGTAGAATAGTAAAATTGTTGAATTATTGCTGTTGTCATCTGTAAACTTGTGGAAGAACAATCCTCCCGTGCTAAAGTAAAAGCAGCTAAACACATGTGCTCTCTATTCGTTTATCACAGGCAAGCTGAATACTTCACACACACACACACGTATGCTCTCTGAAACCCAGAGGAGCAACAATTTTGGGGGCTCGTCCGGGATTAGCGCCACCGGCTGGTCGGCACTAATCAATGAAGAACCGAGGGAAGCTGATCACCTGTTCCTGAGCCGATGACAACAGCGACAGAATACACATAACCAGAGATGGCTGTACTACGTGACCTGAGATGGGAAATCCAGCAAGAGCTTCACCAGCTGACCCGTGCCCGCAACAGAGATGTTCTTTACAAGCTGGTAGAGTCGTTCAAAGATGAGGTGGGAGAAGATTTGCCAGGTGCAGAATCGACTGAAGTGGAACTCTTCGACTTCATTGTTGACTTTCTGAGAAGTCCACAAATGAGGAGCCTCGAGGACCAGGGGATGTCTCGCCTGCTTGCTTTCCGCGACCTCATCGGAGAACTACAGTTGCCCACATCAGTTGAAGGAGAAGATGCCAGGAGTTTGCCCGACCTGGAAGAAGTTGCTGTAGCACCGGAGACCATGGGTGCGGCTGCACTCACGGTCCCCACAGTGAAGTCATCCTCACCATCAGTAGTTGCTGATCCAGCTACAGGGTTAGTGAAGCTGTCCGAACTCAAGTCACTGTTACCACACAGAGAGTACAAGATTCATGGTGGTCAAATCTCAGATTTTGAGTCTGACTTGAGTTACAATGTGTTGTGTAAACAGATTGATGAAGGACTTTCTGAAGGGTTTACAGAGGCCGAGATCATTAGAACGGCGTTAAAGATAATCAAGCCTGGTACTTTTAAAGACATGCTTGTCACCAAAGATACCCTTACAGTAGCTCAGTTGAAACGTTTCCTAAAGGCACACCTACGTGAGAAAAGTAGTACTGAATTATTTCAGGAACTAAGCAATGCCAAACAAAATGATAAAGAAACACCACAGCAGTTTATGTATAGACTTATGGGTCTAAAACAGCGTGTGCTGATTGCGTCTAAAAACAGCAGTGGGTTTTGTTATGACAAACAGTTGGTACAGGGTGTGTTCCTTCATTCCCTTTATCAGGGTATGAATGAAAAATACTCATATGTGAGACGAGACCTTAAACCTCACATCTCAGACCCAAGTGTCACAGATGACTCCATTTTGGAGCTCATAACAAAAGCTTTAAGTGAAGATGCGGAGAGACAGAGTAGACTGGGACACGGTTCAAAGATAAAAACTGCTAATGCAAATGCAGCTCAGGTAGAAAAAGACAAAAGTTCTGTAAAAATGCAAACCGAAGTTGAAGCTAATCGTGCTGCTATACACGAGTTAACTGTGCAGGTGTCCTCTCTAACTAAAAGTTTAGGAAAGGCCCTAACTCCAATGGTCAATGCGGTAACTGAAAATACTCGTCCCAACGTAGCTGCCTCAAAACGGCTAGCTCCAAAGTCCGAAGTCAAAGGGAAGTGTCAAAAGTGTATTGCTCAAGAGAATGAACTTTGCACTCATTGTTTCAAATGTGAAAAAGAGGGGCACAGAGCTATTGGTTGCCTCCAGAAAAGCAGAGTGTCGGGAAACTCCAAGAGGTCGCTGGGGAGGGACCACCAGTGACTGGACCATCTGCAGAGTCCCACGACACCGAGAGACTGAAAACGGAGCAAACGTCTATCCCTAAGTCCCAGAAAAGTAACACAACAAACAAAAAACGTGTGGTACAGTTAATAGGTGGTAGATGTATGATAAGTTGTCTGCTAAATGGAGAAAAACTACAGATGTTATTGGACAGTGGGGCACAAGTTAGCATTGTTGACAAGTCATGGGTAGAAACAGCTTTACCAAATGTGAAAATACAGCCACTCGAGAGTTTACTTTCTGATCATCCACTTAAAGTCACTGCAGCAAATGGGACAGATGTTCCTTTTGAAGGGTGGATTGAAGTTTTACTCGAGATCACAAGTTCACAACATGGTTTTGTATCCTTGTATGTCCCAATGCTTGTCAGCCAACAAAGTGTCACCACTCCACTGCTGGGCTTTAATGTCATTCAAGAGATAATAATAGGAAACAGTGACACCAGTGACAATATCAGCCTTGTAGATTTGTTGTCAGAGACTCTTAAAGTCCAGAAATGTAATGTTGAGTCACTTATTTCTGCTGTTCACGCCAAGTCAACTGAAAACGAACCAGAAAGTCCAGTCGTGAAGTTTGGAAAAAAAGGACTCACTGTTCGCAGTAATCAAATCTGCATGGTAAAGTGTCACATCAGGTCATTTCCTGGTGGAGGTGAAATGTTATTTGAACCTTCCTTGAAAAGTAACTTACCTGATGGATTGGAGTTATTTCCAGCTCTTGTTGATGTACCCCCTGGCACTACAAAGACTGTTAAAATCCCAATCCAAAACTCAACCAAACACGACATTTTTCTACATTCAAAGACTGTATTAGGACTCATTGAAGAGGTTTCTGAGTACAAACCTGTAGACATTTGTTCTAAAAGGGTTAAGTCAACAAACCAGTCGTTCTGTTATACAGCTCAAGTGTCGTGTGACAGTCAAAGTGATGGAAAAGAGACTTTTAGCACTGCTCCTTCACATCTGAGATGGCACCCAGATGTCAACTTAAACCATCTCTCAGAAAGTGAACAGGAAATGGTTCGCCAAATGCTCTATGAACAGTCAGATGTTTTTGCTCGAGAGGAAGGGGATATTGGATGTATTCCTGGACTACAGCTTAAGATCAACACAACAGACAACACACCCGTGCAAAAGAGTTACAACTCCATTCCCCGTCCGCTTTACAAAGAGGTAATGGAATATGTTCAAAACCTTTTAAACAGGGGTTGGATTCGGAAATCTGTTTCATCTCATTCGTCACCGGTTGTGTGTGTGCGTAAAAAGGACAATAATTTGCGCTTATGTGTTGATTTCCGTGAGCTCAACCGAAAGACTATACCCGACAGACATCCGTTACCACGGATACAGGATCTTTTGGACAGTCTTGGAGGAAATACCTGGTTCTCTATATTGGACCAGGGCAGTGCATATAATCAGGGTTTTGTTAGTGAGGAGTCAAGGCACTTAACTGCTTTTAGCACACCCTGGGGGTTGTACGAGTGGGTGCGGGTACCGTTCGGTTTAACAAACGCACCAGCCGCATTCCAAAGGTGCATGGAGGGAGTGTTAGAAGGGATCAGAGATGAGTGTTGCGTGCCTTACTTAGACGATGTACTTTGCTACTCCAAAATCTTTGATGAGCATGTAGACCATCTACGACAAGTACTCTGTAAAATGCGACAACATGGTATAAAACTTCGTCCGGCCAAGTGTGAACTGTTTAAAAAGCAGATACGTTACCTTGGTAGGCTAGTGTCAGGCGAAGGGGTTCAGGTTGACCCAAAAGATTTGGATGCTGTGACCGCTCTAAAAGAAAAGAAACCTCGCACAGTCGGAGAGCTCAGAACATTACTCGGTTTTCTCAGTTACTATCGATCATTTATTCAAGACTTCTCACGACTGGCGAGACCGTTGTTTGAACTTCTCCAGAGCTCGAATTGCACACACAGTGAAAACAAACCAGTACCAAAAAGGGGTAAAGGACACAGAAAGAAGGGAAACAAAAACCAACTTCCTTCACGCACACCAATAACATGGACAAGTGAACATCAAGAAGTCGTGTCAAAGTTTGTGGACATTTTAACCAATCCTCCTATCCTAGCATATCCCAACTTTGATCTTCCATTCGTATTGCACACAGATGCGTCCGATCAAGGCTTGGGAGCTGTTTTATACCAGAAAAAAGACAATAAACTCAAAGTGATTGGCTATGGCTCTCGAACTCTCACACCTGCGGAGAAAAATTACCACTTACATTCCGGTAAACTTGAGTTCCTAGCGCTCAAATGGGCCATCTGCGATAAATTTCGTGATTATCTGTACTACGCGCCGACCTTTACCGTCTATACAGATAACAATCCCTTAACCTATGTTCTCAGTTCAGCAAGGTTAAATGCAGTGGGTCATAGGTGGGTTGGAGAGTTGGCAGACTTCCATTTTGATATCAAGTATAGGCCGGGGAAAAGGAATGCGGACACAGACATGTTATCCAGATACCCATTAGATCTCCAACAGCAAATTGGTGAGTACACAGAAACAGTTATTCCAGAAGTAGTGTTTGCGGTGTGGCAGGGTAGTAAGGCAGTCCAAAACAACGATGTACCCTGGGTAGCTGCGTTACAACTGAGTTCCAGTGAAAGTGAACCAACAGAAAGTGTCTTAAGCATGACACCAAAAGACATTCAAACTGCTCAACATGAAGATGAGTCAATCAAAGAGGTGATATCACTCAAACTCAAAAGGTGGACGCCTAATGACAAAGACAAACGGACAATGAGTAAACAAACAAGCAGACTACTGTATGAGTGGAACAAGTTGGAAGTTCACAATGGACTCTTGTACAGAAAAACTGAGCATAACAAACAACTTGTACTCCCAGAACAGTTTAAACCTATGGTGTTAAAGAGCTTACATAATGATATGGGTCATGTCGGTTGCGATAAAGTGATTCACCTGGCCCGTGAACGTTTTTATTGGCCGTATATGCAACAAGACATTGAAGATTATGTTACGAAGAAATGTCTGTGCATCAAACAAAAACGTCCAAACATTCAGCAGAGAGCTCCTATGGGATCTATCAAAACCAGTGCTCCCTTCGAGTTAGTCTCCATCGACTACTTACACCTTGAACCAAGTAAAGGAGGGTACGAGTACATTTTAGTACTTGAAGACCATTTTACTCGCTTCGCGCAAGCGTACCCTACAAAGAATAAGTCAGGGAAAACAGCTGCCGAGAAGATCTTCCAAGACTTCATACCACGTTTCGGTTATCCAGAAAAGTTACATCACGATCAGGGACGTGAGTTTGAGAACAATCTTTTCCAAAGATTAAAACAACTGTCAGGAATTGCTCACTCACGAACTACGCCATATCATCCGCAGTGCAACCCTGTGGAGCGCCTGAATCGTACGCTACTCCAAATGCTTCGTACTCTACAGGAGGAGAAAAAAAGTGAATGGAAAGAACACCTTCCGAAAATCGTCCATGCCTACAATTGCACGAGGCACGAGTCGACAGGGTATTCTCCATTTTTCCTCTTGTATGGCAGAGCTCCTCGATTGCCAGTAGACTTACTGTTCAGCCAAACCAATGAAACAGAGAGACACAACCATCAGAACTATGCTAAAAGGTGGGCTGATAGGATGCGTGTTGCCTACAAGATCGCTGCAGAGAACAGTCAAAAATCTTCAGGCAAAGGCAAAAAGCAGTACGACAAACGCATCAAAGGTGTCACTCTCCAACCAGGCGACAGAGTTCTGGTTAGGAACCTCTCGGAAAGGGGAGGTCCGGGTAAACTCCGTGCGTACTGGGAACCAGAAGTATATCGCGTAGTCGAGAGAGTAGGTGATGGACCCATCTATAAAGTACAAGCCGAGAGAGGGAGTAAAGTCATACGAGTGTTACACAGAAATCTGTTATTGCCAGTAAATGATTTGCCTTTGGAAGAAGAACTGCATGTAAGCAAAAAGTCAAAACAGAAAGGAGACAAAAGACCTGAAACAAATCCAGATAAAGACAAAAGAGATGGTGATAGCTCGGAGGATGAGGAAGAGTACACATATCACTACAACCTCCGGAGCAACATTCCTGTATACAGACTTGTTGAACCTCAGCAAAGTGCTCCAAACCAGTACACTCAGCAATCAGTTCCTATTGTGCCTGTGAAAAATCCTCAAAACCAGCAGAGACTCAATGCCACAGCGAGAGAATTTCGCCCACCAGTGAGACAGGAACCTGTACCCGCAGAGCAAGCTGTTGGGGAGCAAATGGTTGAACCAGCTTTGTTGCAGGAGGAACAAGGACAAATGGAGGACATGGATGGAAATAATGGAGAATCGAAGGAACCGAGAAGGTCACAGAGGAGTGCACAACCTGTGAAGAGACTTTCTTATGATGCTCTGGGACAACCATCATCTCAGCCATGGACTGTAGACGTAAGACCTCTCTTGCTTCCAACTCATGTGCCAACAGTTCAGAACTTTATGCCATATCCATACCCAATCCAGCCCCACCCTTATGCTTATAACTGGTACACTCTCATTAACTAGGTCACCCTAAAGCGTGAAATGTCGGGAGACATTTATTTTAAGTAGGGGAGAGTGTAGAGGCCTGGATATATATTGAGTAAAAGTACATATTGAGTAAAAGTAGACCCCCCTACAATTTTTGTTTCTGTTATTTAATTCATTTTATTTTATCTAAGAAACACTCTTTTGGTTTCGTTTACATCTTTTTGTGTTATTGTAGTCCTACCCTTGTCCAGTAGATGGCGCATGTCGCGCACTGATAGAGGATAGCTGAGGCATCGTAGAGGAAGAACAATCCTCCCGTGCTGAAGTAAAAGCAGCTAAACACGTGCTCTCTATTCGTCTATCACAGGTTGGTACACACTAAAAGTTTGCAAAGTTAAGTTTGTTATTCGAGTCATATTGTGTGTTAGGCAGAAGTGAATCTATGTGAAACCACGAAATGTGTGCGTTTTCATGTAGAACTTAAATTGTGTTTTATGCTACCTGCTAAGCTAATGTTCAAGGATAGGGAGGAATTACGACGTGGAAAAGCAATATCCACGCCAGTTTGGTACAAGAACCACTTGAGTAACATTAAAATTAAGACATTATGAAACGTTTTCATTCCAATAGGACATTTACTGGATTCATAATCATTAAGGGTTGTTGACCAAATATAGTAATTGCCTTGTATTGTATTTGATACATGCCATTTTGTGAACTATAGTAGCTTGAAGATACTTCATAGATAGGGTTAAAAATATAAATATTTATAGTCATTGTTAAAAGATAAATAGTTGCACAGTTAAAAAAGATTCAGATAAGTCAATACAGTGATTAATCTCATAGGCAAAATAATTAGTAAAAAGTTTAAAGATAAAAATAGACATTAAAAAATACATAGATAGAGGTTAAAAACAAGGTATGTTTTTATTTTATTTTTGTATTTTTTTTTATTTGTTGAGACATTGTAAATTGTGAATATTTGTATAGTTAAATCAGCCATGGCCGCATGGACTTTGGGACTCTTTTGAGGCCATGTAGAATAGTAAAATTGTTGAATTATTGCTGTTGTCATCTGTAAACGTGAGGAAGAACAATCCTCCCGTGCTGAAGTAAAAGCAGCTAAACACATGTGCTCTCTATTCGTCTATCACAGGCAAGCTGAATACTTCACACACACACACGTATGCTCTCTGAAACCCAGAGGAGCAACACACACCACACATTCACTCTTCCACATCCTCACCGAATACACCATATTTTCTTATACTCACATTGTTTTAGCTGCCCATGCTTCAGTTGACTTGATTAAAAAAATGCAACTTGGTTTTAAAATTGGTGTGTATTTTTTTTCTCATGACCAGAAAGCTGGGTTGTCATGAGACTGATAAACATAAACTGAATAAATAAATTGAATGATGAGGAAGTTTATTTTGTAGTGACTGTAAGTTTTTTAACAGAATATTGCAATATCAAAGAGTATACAGAAAGGATGTGTCTGATTATGACTCGGATGTTCTGATGCTCTTTGGATACAACTTCATCACGTCAGGATATACAAAGGAAGCTCTATAACCTCACTGAGCATTTCTGTTCCTGTGCCCTCTGCAGGGGGCACATCTTTCCTCACAGCTCCACGACTCCTTCAGTTGCACACTTGCCTCTGAGATGAAACCTCTAGGGGAGGAAAGTCATGCTTATTTCTTTGCAGAGCTGAGAGGTGGCTCAGCATCACATGTGAGGAGCAGGAAGTGGCTGGTGATTGCACAGGAACAGAGGTCTTTAATTTAAAGTCTTCAGTGCCGTTCATGCCTTCAGACTCATGGGGAGTTAATCAGTACTTTGGCTGTAGATGAAAGATGGAGACAAAGGGGCTGAAGTGAGGAGAAAAAAGAAGGAGGGAATGATACTGCCGATAAAGATAGATCTCCTCACATGTGGCTCCAACGGCCACCGTTTCCTACATGATGTATAACAGATACTTTTATCTGGTTCCTATTCTGTTATTTTGGGTCATTCTCATAATCGGTCTCCGCAGCTTCAGTTGATTTAATTTTAGACAGAAAGAAAATTTAAAAAACTGTTTTAATCATCAGGATCCGTCACAAATTATCATTCCCACTACATGACATGTTCATACCATGACATGCCTTTTAATGTTTGGCAGTTGTCACTTTTTTGCTGAGAAGTGTTAGCTTGTGCTAATTAGAAGAATAACCAAAAGTAGAAGATTTCAGGACTTTCTGAAGTTTGTAAAAAACAAATAATTGACAAATATAGAAAACCTAACTGTTGTCATTTTCTTATAAATGTTACATCAACTGGAGTGAGAAATCTCTGGATTGAAGAAGACATTTGGTTTTCAACTTTGCCAACAACCAGACTACAAATTACTATTATTATTTAATCTTTCCTTTCATCTTTTTCATCATCTATTTTTGTGTAAGTTGAGGTTAAGAGTAATGGCTATAATGCCCTTTAATTGTGAAGGCAAAACCATCAAATTAATGTAAAATTTCCTGCAAAATGGTAATAACTAAAGACCAGCATGCATCCATTTACTATTACTTATCTTTTAATTTATTAAAGCATTTTTTGCCTTATCAGGTTCTCTTCCTTGAGTAGACACCAATTTACACCACATAACTCTATCTATCTATCTATCTATCTATCTATCTATCTATCTATCTATCTATCTATCTATCTATCTATCTATCTATCTATCTTATGGGAAATTAGTAGCAATTTTCTCGTCACAACTAGTGTAAATCCTGATATATATATATATATATATATATATATATATATATATATATATATATACAGTATATATATATTCCCATTATTAATAAATGTCTGTTCTTCTATTTATCAAATCATCTCGATTTAAAATTGGCTTGGCATTTCATAAAAACCCTCCCCACAGGGTCATCATGACCAGATGCCTACATCTCTGTATCTGCCTTGTTTTGATTCAGAGGAGCTGCATCAACTGCACAGCTCTCACAATGTTTAGAGTTGAGGATAAATGATGTGATGTATTATAAAGCATCTGTAAAATCCATCCTAATAAGGAGAATCACACCTATTCGTAAAAGCTTTTCTATTTCAAATGAATAACTGGAATCAGGCACTACAAGTACAATATAAAGAAAAGAGGGAGCAAAAGTTTGATTATGAGTGTAATCAATTTAACTTGCTGAAAATACGGCAACAACAAAACATTAGTCCATATATACAACAAAACAGTGCTGTTGGAAAACTGAAGAGATTGTTAAATAAGCATGAACCCAGGTCCACCTACAGACGTGGACAAAATTGTTGGTACCCTTCATTAAATAAAAGAAAAACTCATAATGGTCACAGAAATAACTTTAATCTGACAAAAGTAATAATAAATAAAAATTATATAAATGTTGACCAATGAAAGTCAGACATTGCTTTTCATCCATGCTTCGACAGAATTATTTAAAAAATAAATGCATGAAACAGGCCTGGACAAAAATGATGGTACCCCTAGAAAAGAATGAAAATAATGTGACCAAAGGGACATGTTAATCCAAGGTATGTCCACTAATCAGCATCCTAGGTGTCTACAATCCTGTAATCACTCAGTGGGCCTATATATAGGACTCCAGGTAGTCACTGTGTTGTTTGGTGACGTGGTGTGTACCACACTCAATATAAACCAGAGGAAGCAAAGGAAAGAGTTGTCTCAGGAGATGAGAAAGAAAATCATAGACAAGCATGTTAACTGTAAAGGCTATAAGACCATCTCCAAGCAGCTAGATGTTTCTGTGACTACAGCTGCACATGTCATTCAGTAATGTACGATCCATGGGACTGTAGCCAACCTCCCTGGATGTGGCTGCAGGAGGAAAATTGATGACAGATCAAAGAGACAGATAATCCAAATGGTAACAAAAGAGCCTAGAAAGACTTCAAAATAGATCCAAGCTGAACTTTATGCTCAAGGAACATCAGTGTCAGATCGGAACATCCTTCGCTGTTTGAGCCAGAGGACAAATCATAAAAAAAACATACAGGAGTATGCCAAACTACATGCTGATGAGCCACAAAGCTTCTGGGAGAATGTCCTGTGGACAGATGAGACAAAAATTTTACTTTTTGCCAAGGCACATCAGCTCTATGTTCACAGACGGAAAAATTAAGCATAACTAGAAAAGAACACGGTCCCTACTGTGAAACATGGGGGAGGCTCGGTTATGTTCTGGGGCTGAATTGCTGCATCTGACACAGGGTGTCTTGAATCTGTGCAAGGTACAATTAAATCTCAAGACTATCAGGGGATTCTAGAGAGAAATGTGCTGGCCAGTGTCAGAAAGCATGGTCTCAGTCGCAGGTCACGGGTCTTACAACAGGAAAATGACCCAAAACATACAGCTAAAAACACCCAAGAAGGGCTAAGAGGAAAACACTGGCCGTCTATGAGCCCTGATCTCAATCCTCATTTGATTGCAGTGATTGCCTCAAAAGGTTGTGCAACCAAATATTAAGTTGTGGGTACCATCATTTTTGTCCAGGCCTGTTTCATGCATTTATTTTTTTAATAATTCCGTTGAAGCATGGATGAAAAGCAATGTCTGACATTCATTGGTCAACATTTATATAATTTTTATTTATTATTGTTTTTGTCAGATTAAAGTTATTTCTGTGACCATTATGAGTTTTTCTTTGATTTAATGAAGGGTACCAACAATTTTGTCCACGTCTGTATAGGCATATTTTCACTATCTGAACTTAAGCGTAATAGTGCAACTCACCCCTAGTCAACCTTTGCTGATAAACTGTATGAATGAGTGTATGGTGGTATTTTCTACAAGTCTGGTCATTATTTTGAGTATTTTAGTACTATTTATAAAAAATATCAATTTTCTATCAAACAGTGTAAAATGTCAAGGGAGTCCCCTCTGCAGTTTAAAACTTTACAATGCTTTTAACTTTTAATCAGGCGTTGCTAGTGGCTCAAGCATTATTGCATATGTCAGCCTTTATTGCTGATGACAGCCATCCTGCTGCTGTGGATTACAAAACAAGCCCAATCGCAGCAAAACCTCTTTTGTGAGTTGGAGTTGGAATAGCAAGGAAGTGGTGACACTCAAGTAAAAACATCTTTTCTCAGTTACAGGCCGTTAGAGAAGGATTATCAGTCTACGTCCCTCCCTGCGCATGCGCATCCAGAAAGAACCAGAACATATCGTCATGCTGTTGGTTGCACAAATCGCTTCTATAATAATAAAAATGTGCAAGTGCTATACTATGGAAGCACTTGGCAAGCAAGCAGTATTTTCCGTGTTTGAGTGATGATCTTACCAATGGATGGCCATAAGGGCCAAAAAAAAAAAAAAAAAAAAAACTGTTGCACAATTTTCAAACAAGTCTACTATGTCGACAGATCGTTTAACCTCCAGCGAAATCATATATGTAGCAAAATGACAACGACATCACACTGTCTTTCATCACTGGCAATGAGCAAATAGGTAAATGTGTAAATCATTTATAAATGGCTAAGGTTTTCAGCATTTTGTAGGTTAGTGATATGGGTTTGGCAATTAGGAGCTTCAGTCTTCCTGATGAGCCACATCTGGTCCTGATCAATTAAGGCAGCTCCATTCCTCTTGGCGACCTGATAAACGTACAGTTTTTCACACTTGTGCTAGATGCCAAAGCTCAAGCCCATATCAAACCATTTTCTCCCTTGCTATAAGCAAAGCTGCATTGCATATCAATGCAGAATAGATTCTCCCCTCGGCTTCAGTTTTATCTGTCATGATTGGTTTTTAGTTCACTCAGTTACACAGAAAATGCACAGGACTCCAGGAAAGATTTAAGAAGTTTTATTTTAATTGAAGTTTTATTGAAATCAGCGGAGAATGGGCTGGACTGGTGGATTGCAGAGGAAGCCGCTGGAAGGTAAGGATACGAGGTGAGATTCCTCTTCTTAGAGAAATGGTTTAAAATAATGAAGGATAATGAATGACTCACTGGGGAACAGGAGATCCAGGCTGGAGAGGGAGGTTAGGATCCGGTAACCGAGGGCTTATTTGAGCAGTAAGAATGTCAGGTGAATCCTCTTGGTTGCATGTGTTGGTAGTGCAGAGCGTCAGGACGGAACAACCTGGAGCGGTGATGAAGGAGGAGCGGCCACGAACGTTGGTGCTGGAGACTTGAGACAGAGACCCTGGAGCGAAGCCGAGGACCGACGAACAAATCCAGATTGGTGGGAGTGACTCAGGAGGACAACTGGGGAACAAGGAGGACAACACAGGTAAATCGAGACTGGATTATTCTCGGGTGAGAGAAGAGTAGAGGTCAGTTACCAATCCTAGGAACGGAATCATCTGACGCTTGTCTGGTGGAAACGCTCCTCCTAAATGCTGCCGGCGCTGATGAGGTAAGCAGCTCCAGGTGTGTCAGCCCAACTCTCAGCACCTGCGGAATGTAAGGGGAAATTACTCCCTCTGCTGGATCCTGTCGGATCCTGACATTATCAAGACAACAACCCTCTCTAAATGCTATAAAACAGTTTAAAAGTCTGTGGTGCTACTCAAAGCAAAGAAAAATAAAACCTTATCTGACACTTTGAAGATTTTCAATTTTATGGAAAACATTTCTGATTTTGGTGCTCTTACTGTTATTACATTCTAACACATCAATTCAAACAAACAACTTCAGGCCAATCAGCGGCTATCATTGCTAGGTAGGAGTGTGAGGGATATCACATTACTGGACCAATCAGTCCATAGGTGGGCATGTAGGGTCGCTTCATGACGCCAAGACAGAGGTAGTCAAAAAAAAGGGTCGGATGAGGCCAGCTAGGAGCGGACACGGCTAATGGAAACATGGCAGAACCGTTCCAAACCGACCCGTTCCATACTGAAGCACTGTAGAAGCATTGGAGCGACAAGCTCCTTTTACATGGGAGCGGTCCTGGTAAATGTTAGCATTTCTTTGCTGTTTTGAATCTAACATATTAGTTATGCCTTTATCACGAACCAACTCAGTCTCTTTGTGAAGCCAAATATGCAGCGCCATCTTTATCCTCCTACTATTAATTCTTCTTTTTCGCTCGTAGTAACATTCAGTTGTTGCACGAGATTCATGTGATGCGAAAAAAATGTTTCTATTGCTGTTTTGCAAAATATACCACTTTCGATACGCTCAAAAAACCCACCTCATCCAAATGCAAAAACTTTTAATCGAAAAAGGCACATTTTTTCAAAATTGGCAAGTTTCCATTAGGCAAATTTATTTTCGCAACTTCAATTTGCACAATTTCATGGGTAATGGAAATGCAGCTAGTGGGGAGCCCGACCTGTGCTGTCTGCACATGCCATCCTCGATAAGAATCTTATAAAAATACTTTTTCTCTTGCAACTTACAGCCATTTTCAAAGGACCTGGTGAAATGTGGAGCACCGACTCTCCCGTAATTGACAATAAATAAATAAATGTAGAAATAAATAAGTAAGGAAATAATTTGTAAATACATAAATAAATATAAAAAATACATCAATTTAGAAATAAATAAATAAATATGGGAATAAATTAATGAAATGTAAAATACATTTGTAAATATATAAATAAATAGAGAAAATTAAATATAGAATTTAACCAATGAATCAGAAGTACATTTTTAAATAAATAAATAAAGAACTAAATACATAAATATGGTAATGAATAAATAAATGGTTCAATACATTATTTAAAAAATAATAAAGAACTAACTAAATAAATATATGTGGGAATACATGAAAGAACTAGTAACATATTTCCACATTTATTTATTTAACATTTTATTTTCGGGTGTATCTTTTATTTACACATTTAATTATTTATTTATTCACATATTTAATTATTTACACATTTATTTATATATTTGTTTATTTGTTGCTATGTTTATTATTATTATTTAATTATTTATTAAGCCCCCATGCACTTTCTATGCGCGAAGCTAATCTTTATAAGAGCTAACGTCGGCAGCTTTGACTGCCTATTTTCAAGTATCAGGTCCCTTGACCGCGGCCCTGAGTAGGGAATTCAACATGAGACATGGACAAGTGCTTGTGAAGCTGCAATGTAATGCATCCACATAAAAAAGGAAATAAAGTGTATACAACTTGTGTTAACTTGTGTAACTGATCCTATTATTGCTTTTTACTTGCTTTTTTTTCATTTTCATTCAAATTATTCTCTTGATTGTTGTTTTATTGTAAATTATTTTTTGTACTTTAATCTTCAAAATGATTTATGCTCTCTTTTCAGTTTTCTAATTTTAATCATGTAAAGCACCTTGAATTACCTTGTGTTGAAAGTGTGCTAAACTTAAACTTTTTTATCTGCTCACTTAAATAAAAATTTAGGAGTAGGATGACAAATAGTTAATTGAATTGGCTTGCATGGCTTGTCTGAACAACAATCAAACCACACTAAGAAATGTAATGCAATGTTCACTTACAATTTATTGGCCAGAAACCTATCCAAACATGTTTCTTTTTAATCTATTAATTAGCATAACAATTAATCAGTTAACATAATTTGTTCTTTAAGTTGTCATTTATATTGATTGACTAATAGACTCTGTCTAAGCCTACTGGCTTTAAAAACAACAAACTTCTCCACAATTAATCCAACAAAAATAAAATTACACAAATTGAAAAAACACAATACATGTAATCTATTCTGAATATTTTAGCCTACATGCCGCATAAGCCTCACAGATGTGTGTTTTCCGCGCTCTTGTGTGCCTGGTGTGCTGTACAGTATTGAAAGCCAGCTAGGACACTTACACGTGAAATTTTTTACGTCTTTCACATATATACAACACATATACAGAATCAGCTTTAATGGCCAAGCATGAGAAATACAAGGAATTTATAGTTTACAGTACAACCTGTCCTTAACCTTGGTCAAAACTTAAAATACAGGTAATAGGAAAAAAAAACACACCTAAAACACATTTAAGCACATATTCAGACATAAACAATGACACGTCAAGGGATGGGCGGGTATGCCAGTCCACAGGTTAACTCGCAGCCTCAGGCCCCGTCCACACTACTGCATTTTCGTTTAAAACCAGAAACCTTTTGCTATGTTTGCCCCTCCCATCCACACTAACACGGCAAAAACGAAGACCCAAAACGGAGAAGTTTAGAAATGCTACCGACCCCGTTTTTCATTTTGAAACTCCGGAGGGTGTTTTGGTGTGGACGTCTCAAAACGGAGGACTTAGATATGATGACGTAGCAGATCCCGCTTGGCTCTATGATTGGGTGTCATCGGTTATTGCGTATCCTTGCCTGATTCGTCAGCCACCCGTCACACGACCCGTCCCCGGAAGATAACATACAAAAACAGCCTGGAGTACATTATGTTAGAAACTGCAACATGGATAACGAATTACATCTCTGGCCTTCAACATGTTTAGCAGGTATGTTAGCTTGGCTACTTTGATCAAATCTGAGGAATGGTCAATCTGTTTCCTGGTTATACTGGCACGCGCATGCCCAGTGTTGGAGAATGGTCACGTGATCCGCTTTTTCAGTCGTTTTAATGTGGACGGAGATCAATTCTCATACGCAGAGAAAACGCTAGTGTGGACGGAGATAGTTTTCGTTTTAACTCTCCGTTTCTAAACGAAAATGCAGTAGTGTGGACGGGGCCTCAGAGGCGTGCCTACATCCGGCTTCCTAGCAGGAGAGAGAATTAGGAGGCAGCGAAACGGTGTGTGCGTGTGTGTCTGAAATCATGTTAGTGTGTGCGTCAGTGGATGCAGGTGCATGGGGAGGAGGAGACTGTTGACATTCTCTCACAGGCACTTGTTTGCGGACCAAGTTAAAGGTCTTCATGGGAGCCAAAACAATAATTATTTGGATAGCAGGGAGAGAAGAAATTTCCTCTCTACCCCTTCAGTCTGTCAGTGGTTTCTTTTTTAATCTAATTAAACCAAATTGTAGTGCAGATTAAAATAAAGTTCCAAATCCAATTAATTTCCAGTTGCCCCAATCCGGCCGACAGTTTCTCCAAGTCCGATGACAATTTGCGGATGAGTCTCAGTGCGCCGGCCAGATCACCTCTTACAGCCTCTTGCCTGCGTCCCAGCTCCCCAAGGTTCTGGTTCTGAGTCCCGTAAGCACGAATCAATTCATCCAACTGTTCCTTCACCCGTCCAATCACTTCCAGAACAGTCTCCAATCTCGACCGTGTTTTAGATCTTTGTTGCTCCATTTTGCGGTAGGTCCAGTAACTGCCCGTTCCAATCAGCAGAAACCCGATCACCATGATTCCGAATAGATATATATCTTCAGTGTCCTCTTGTGAGAGTATTGACAGACACAACGGCTGAAACTTTGTCCAAGTGTCCAGCACGTAGCCCCCTGGATACGTCTCTGCAGGACACCCCGGTTGCCCCTTACCGGTGCTTCGTACGTAGAGTTGAGTAGATTTTATCAATAGCATTCAGAGACCAGCTGACCATTTCCATCGTTCACTTATTCAGTTTTGGTTCGGAGAAAAATGCAAAAAGATACTCCAGATAGAAGCACAGGACACGGAGAGATGTGGGATAAGACACAGGAGGACCGTCCTCGCTGAGAGCCAAAAAGCGCAAACAACATGCATTCAACACGAACTTTTTGTGTGAAGATATTTGAACCAAAAACAACACGCATCTAACACGTTCAGGACATGCAAACATGTACTTCACGTGTTGGGTTATGACACTGCTTATTGGCATACAAAACCTTGGCATGATCCATTAAAATAAGAAGGAAAGGGGGGAGCTCAGCAGACTGCAGATAACCCCGTTTTTGTCATCTGCTAGAATCTCCTGAAGGTACTATGTAGGAGATACTTGGGGACAGGTGCACAAAAACATTTTGGGGGGCAAGAATCCGTACCCTCAGTTTATTAAACCGTGCACATGGATTACAAATGTGTACCCTCGGTTATACTAAACTGTGACCGTTTGGGGGGGTGACAACTGATCTAGAAATGTGTAAATAAATAATAAAATAAATGTGGGGACAAATAAATAAATAAATGTGAAATTAAATATTTTTTGTTTAGTTATTTTAAATTGTATTTATTTATTGTCAATTATGGCAGAGTTGTTCCTCCATAGTGAAAACTGTGAGGTAGAATTAATAGATGATGGAATAGCGCATGCACACTCTCAGGATGTTTGACAATTAGAATGACCAATAGCGTAGATAATCCACCCGGAAGAAAAAAATCCACCTCATACCTTTAACTTTTTACAATTTAGCATTACGTTTACTACCTGATCCTACTTTGTACTTATTTTTCTAAGATAAAGATGTTAGCTTTTAAGCCAATATCTGACTGTTGTACATTTAAACTATTACTGAAATACAGCTTTGTTTGCATTTACTTTTGAGGAATATTTGCTATAAGAGTTGTTTGAAAGCAAAATTAACACCAAATCATGAGCAATAACATTTGTTCATTGCATTTCACCTAAAACATAACATATTTTCTATTTAGTGTTACTCTTTTAATGATTACAAATTCTTATAACCTCTCTCTAGTTTGTCTCACAAGATCACTTGCATTTTCAAAAGAAACTTGGGTAAAACTATGCCCTCTAGTGGTCACTGTTGCCCGACAGCTTGCATGCAATACAATAAAAAGCACAAAAACCTTTAGCCCACAAGTCTGAGCTGCTCTTTGTTTGATGTTTACCAGGATTCGGTGCTCAAAATATAACTAGGAAGCACACAAACCCAGCCACTGTGCTCTGGCTCTAGTACTTCTAACAATCCGGCATTGTGACAGACACAGTGGCCCTCGTGGAGCTTCAGGAGCAACTCTTCCAATGGATGGACCTCTCTGCTTGTGACAAATTGCATGTGGAAGGAAATCTGCAGGGCCCATTGAACTTTAGTATTGCTTTTATTCCTCTGTCATGTTCCTGCGGAGATGAAATTGGATCGGTTTCCCCTTTCTTTTCTTTTTTTTATTTTCCTGGCTGCCTTATTCATGGCTGCATGCCCGCTGGTGCGCTGGATAAACGACCAGTGCTGCTTGACTGTCAGACGTTCTTCTCTGCTTTTCTTTTCTTCTTTTATCTCCTCCTTTTTTCGAACTGGCCTTGAGATTTTAGGCACCTGAAATGGAGCAGGGAAAGAGTGATGTAGATTCACTCCAGGAGCTGTGCTATAAGAGCATCGTGTATGCATTTCTTTTATTCCCTAAATGTTCAGACTTGGGTTTTTCTAAGACATTTTCGTCAGTAGAATAGAAAAAAATAACTCAAAGTTTTTTTTAAAGAACGTTTACCTTTCAGAAAATGTGGTCCTCTCAAAAGGAAATTTAAAACATTTACAGTTACAAGCAAAGGTTTGAGCAAGTCAAGAGCCCTTGGCTCCAGTGTTCTGCAAATCAACACATCAGAAATCAGTCATTTTTATTTTAGCTACTCTTGTCCTTCTAGCTGCTACTACACATTTACATCAAACTCAAGCCAAATAACACACTTCAATTGGAGAATAAATATTAAAAATAACTAAGTTCATAAAAAATCTGACATTCATCTATTCTTCTTTGATCCAAGATCAGTTCACAGAGAATATCCAGAAAAGATAAGGGGATGTCCTCCCAATGACACATGGCAAGAAAACCTGCAAAGGGAGGTAATCAGAAGGCATTATGATCAGATATTTGAACTGCCTCAACTGCCTTCACTTGAGTGCAGCAGCTCAACTTTGTACTTGTTCCTAAACGTTAAAGCTCCAAGATTGAGCCCAATAACCCTACAGAGGCAGCTTCTTTTAGAAGGAATGTTGTTGTGTTGTTTTAATATCTAATAAGGTTTATAACATAAAAGAGGGACACATCTTAGAAACCAAGACAGACTGGTTACTTTTGGATATCTTTACTTGTGGAATTAACACTTTCTCCACCACGCTAGACTGAAGCAGAGCCCTTATTACAACAGCCCCAAACCGCCTTCATCTCACCTTTACTCATGAACAAAAAGCATAGAAACTAAAACTTCTGCAGCTGATGCACCCTACCCCCTTCTTATCTCTGTTGAAAAACATGACTTCATACTTTGATTAACTGACAAAATGTGTTTTCCAAAGATGCACCATGGCGCTATGTTAGGGTAATATCCCCGGCACATTGTGTCTTTTGAATGCACTGTAGTAGCATGCCGAAGAGTGACTATTGCGAGATTCGTGACAGTATGGTTGATAGTAATATTACCACAATCTTGCTGCAACACTGGACTTATGAATGAAGATCACATCTTGCCGCAACAGATAGTGATGTCATGGGGATGTGAGGAATGTGCACTGAGCCTCGGTATTTAAAGACACTCTGCAACATCTGCTGAAAACCACACTATACAACTTTATCTTCTGGGACGCCTCCTGGAAGGTATGACTGAATTTAATACTCTACGTTGTTGCTCATTATTACTGCTTGGTACTGATGGTTTATCGACTGACACAGCATTAGTTTGATGTGTTTTACTGTTTTACCTAGCAAGCTTGTAAAACCATCAGTACCCTTGCGTCTTCACATACGCTCCATATAGATTTACATTTTGGGCTAGCCTTGAGAGGGCAGTAGAGGGCAAATATCTGCAAAGTTCTGGAGTGCATCTTTAAAATACAAGTAAACATGGGGCGTTAATTTAGGACTTGCAAACTGTATCAGCTGAGATGGCAAACTGAAGTTATGCAAAGTCTGACAGCTTCAGGCCTTTAGAACTGAATACCTGCTGGAGAATATGAGTGGCAGCCAACTTTTGGAGCGTCTCAGAAAAATAATTGAGAAGGGGGGCTTTAATTGGGATAAAAAACAAGTTACATCCAAGCTATTTTCTTTGTTTAACACAGACTCTTCCGTCTAATGGTTTTATGCCTGGTTTATACTTTTCCATCTGCCTATGTGAGGAGATATGCAATGAAATTATCCATTGACGCAAGGGCGCTCCGTAACTCAACAAGCACGGACGGAGAAGAGCCTGATTTTTTAACTATCCGTCGAACATAACGGAGAGTGCACGCCTATGATTGATCAGCCCAACATCAGCCCCAGATCATTTCACCAGAACTACGCTCTATAGTTCATGTACTGTAAGTAGTAGTCAATGCAGCTTTCGGGCACTAAGCTTGATACTACAAGGTCAGCTTATTTAATATGGTCTTTTGGCAGCTGTTAACTGCGGGAGGTTTAGAGAACAAGAAAACGTACTACTATGTTTCTTTGTTTACATGCATTTTTATTCTATGAGCGGCACTTCTTGTAAAAAGCTTTCCGGCTCAATCAAACTCTCTCTAGTGGATGTGCATTTACAAGCTGAAGTAAATAAACCATTGTATACTAGAGACGTTATTGCAATGGTAGGCAGACACGTCAGAAAAGGTCTGCTACTACACGAGAAGTATAAAAGAAAAAGATCTATCTCAATATGTGCTCTTGTGGGTACAAAACTTGCTGATGGAGAGTTATAAACTAGGCTTTAGAGTGAGAGGCATTCAGCAAGTAAGGGAGGCAGGGCAAGGTGAAGTAACACAAGAGATAGATGGGAGGAAAGAACACATACTGGTATATTTATATCAATGACATTGGGTCATAAAAAACCTATATGAAAATATGACAATATCTTTTTTTTAATCGATATATCATTTAGCCCTACCTTTCATTCAAAATGGACAACTTTTTGTAACGTTCTGATTGAATATCCAAGAAGCATAACAACTGATAGTACACAGACTTTCAAATTTGTCAAAGAAAGTACAAGTCAAAAATACTTATTCATCCACTGCTTTCCATGCTTTATTCTTAATTAATGTTTTTTCTTTCCATGCTTATATCACATTTTTGGTTTGTTTATTTATCACTGAATTATGTAAAGCACCTTGGATTACCTTGTTGTTAAAAGTCTGCTATACAAATTAAATTGCTTTTCCCAATCATTGTTATCATAGTGTACTCTAATCGAGGTCTTCAAAGCCAGGAAGTGGTTTGAACTAATGTATTAACTTGAGACCATATTAAATTTGGGAATGTGAGAAAACCTCCCAGGAAACGAGGTCATTGGACTGAAAAAAAAAAACAATAATTCGAAACTAAGCACAAATGCAATCTTCTTGTTGATACAAAAGGATCAGATGAACCCCGTAGTAATGCTCAGAGGCCTTCAAGTGATATCATTTTGGATTCAGACCTTTGATTCACCGCACAACTTCAATCAGAGAATGCTGTCTTGCAGCATTTTGACTGCTGTTTTGTTCCTGTGGGGTGTCACTCAAGCATTCAGTTATTAAACACATTCATGAAAAGGGAATACAAACATTACATGAAGGAGCCTTAAAAACTCCAACAGACATATTGCAACGATAACTGGGCCTCATATATTTAATAACTACTCTTAGCACGAAATGGTCTTTTGGGTGACTTAGCTAGAGAGCTTTTTCCATTAAACTGCGGAGAGGATCAGATTCTCTAAGGCAGTATTTCTCGTAAGTTTTTACAGTCGGTACCACCTGAAAAATTGTCGAACTCTACAAGTACCATGATCATGACCAACCTAAACATACAGTAGAGAAGGCTTGCCCTTTTTAACTATAGACAATTAACAAAGGAGGCTTATTTTTTGTAATCACACACATTTTTGTAATCATGTAAAGCACCTTGAATTGCCTTGTGTTGAAAGTGAATATGAATGAAATAGCCTTGCCTTGCCTATTTAATCATAATAAGGATTATTTATTGGTAATAATTGGTAATGATTGGTAATAATTGTCATAAAACACTCTGTGTGAATTATACAGTTTTGAATTAATTTTATTTTCAAAAAATATTTAGAACTTTCCTCCAAGTACCACTGTGGAGAGCCTGAGTACCACTGGTGGTACACGTACCACGGTTTAAGAATAATGGCACTAAGGGAAACATGCATCTGCTGTAGGATGAGTAAGCATGCTAAAGATACCTATCTGTTTACTACTGTGCAATGTACCACTATCACCTTGCAGCAATGTCCCCTGGGGTCTCATTTATAAAACTTTGTGCAGAATCCTTACTAAAACCATACAGTACTTTATTCAAAATACAATTCAAAAATACATTATTGGTGCCAGAGAGAAATTAAGTGTTTTTGTACCTCATACTATTTAATTTTTTGATGATTGTGGATCTGATCCCTGGGAGCCGGAAGGGTCTTCTGTAGCAGTCTGTGTTGCAGCAATCCTGAGGAAGCCTCTGCCTGAAGACATTCTGTTGTTGTAGGATAGTCCCATGAAGAGGATTCTCAGAGTTGCCTAAATTTAATTAGAAACTTTTTTTCAACCTGATACAACCTGCAATTCATATCAAAACCAGCACAAGACCTGGTTGGGGAGAGGCTAAAATGATAATGTGAAGAGTAAAACTGTTATCATTAATGCAAAAAGACATGCACATGAGACTTACAATGCTACATTAGCAACGGATTAGCATGCTTACTCATTGTACAGCAAATGCATGTTTCCCTTAGTGAATCTTCCCCTTTCCGCAGTTTAAAGTTACGGAGTGTGTCTTTAAAGCAACTGAAAAAGAGTACCAGGCCCAGCGGGATCAACATGTTCTTCTAATGCACAGCAGCAGGAAGATGGCTTATGAAGAGAGGATACAACAGGATGCTGCCTACAATCAAACCTTCCTTGGGGTGCTGGAAGAGATTGCACACGCCATGACCCACAGACACGTGAACAAATTTTTTTGTCTGAAGTTTTAAATGTCTAACTTATCTGCTTGCATTGTGAATTGTAATTTCATCAGAGCATACACTGGTTGGTTAATTCCATAATGAAACCCAAATGTTTGCTTTTTGAATGTTAATTGATTATCACTGAAACAATTCAAAGACTTGTTCATTTCATTTTCCAGCATCATATCTGATAGATCAGGGATCAGCAACCTTTTTGAATCAGATGGCAACTTTTGGCCTGGCTGGTATACAGTAAAAATGTGTAGAGCTGCAAAATAAAAGTGAATTGCATTAATATGAAAGCTGATGAAAAAACTATATTTATTTTTCGGTTTTTAAATTATGTAGCTTGCAGCCACAGGTTGTGAATCCCTGGGAAAAAAAATGGCATTTTTAAAGATAAATAGGGAATAAAATATAAAAAGTGCTTTGGATTCAGCAAGCCACCATTAAAATTAAACTAAATACAGTTGTTTGAGGTACTTTACTGTGATAACAGTACTTAAGTTAATCATACCAACTCATTTAAGTGCATGATTAGTTTTGTTTCAACATGCACCTTGTCATACTGCTTTACCTGATCCCATCAGCAAGGCAAGGCAAGGTAAGTTTATTTGTAGAGCATAATTCATACACAAGGCAATTCAAAGTGCTTTACATTTGCATGAATTAAGAAAACAGATAAACAGAAAAAAAACATAAACATAAAAAAATAATCAATTACAATAAAAAGCAAGAGTGCAGGTAAAATACTTTCAATTGTCATATACACGGGTAAAAAGAACTGTTTTCAGCCTGGATTTAAACATTGTTAGAGTTGAGGCTTGTCTCACATCCTCATGAAGACTGTTCCATTTTTTAGCTGCCTGAAACTGAAATGCAGCCTCACCGTGTTTATTGTTGACTCTGGGAACCACCAGGAGACCCCTCCCTGAACTTCTCAGGGCCTGAGATGGTTCATATGTCTCTAACATGTCAGATATGTACTTTGGTGCCAAACCATGAAAACACTTGTACACAAGCAGAGCTGTTTTAAATTCTATTCTCTGAGCGGCAGGAAGCCAGGGCAGACCCAGACCCACTCTGGGCCCATTTAGCCCCTCTTTATTAACCTCCTGGATACGCCCCTGCTCAGCAAAACTTAACATTTAGCAATAGTCACTTATTAATCATTCTAAAAACTCATTGAAGTCTCTGTGTCAGAAGAGAGTGAGAAATTATTTTTTTCTCAATTTAGTCGCAGCGCAGCATGAAGTCTGTAACTTTATTTTCTGCTGAATCAGCGCGATAGATGCGCTCTTGGGCCAAAAGAGCGTCATTCCCAGAGTAACCATCGCACAGCCAAAATAAAGGGAAACTACATATGAGGTCGGTTGAAACATGTTTTACTCACTAATAATTGGGAGGATGTAAAAAGTGATTGAAACTACAGCTTCTGTCAGTCACATAAAGACTGTTCTGAAAACTTGTAGCTGGCTTGCAAATCAAGCAGGTGACCTATTTTGGATTCAAAACGGCGAACTTTGCCAACAGGTGATGATTTTTCATGACTGGAACGAGGAAACTGTATCCCATAGCACCATCCTTGGCAAAATGCAAGGGTAACATGTTTTATTCTCCTCTCGTAAAAAATAGAGAGTGTTTATGAAAATCGACGCAATAAGATATGAGGAGAAATTCAGGAATATGGTGACTCCGGGACGCAGACACAGTCAGCTACCCAATGAGAATTTTATTCAATCCGAGCACAGATATCGACTCGTATTACTCGTATGATACTCATACTCGGCAAAAGTGCTTTATCCACACCGGATACTCGTTTCAGCCGAATATCCGTCTCAACTCTAACGTCAAGTCAGTTTCCAGTTATCTTTTTGTTTATTTTCAGTCATGGTTCATGTTTGGTTCAGGAAGATTTTGATTTGAAGTGTATTCAGCAGAAACATAAGGTATGCTTAATTTCGCAAAATAAAAAAAACCCTCAAATCATAATGTATGATCTGGGTATTAATTAGAGAAAATACAACTTTTACTGATTGCCTCTAGAACTGTTCTCTTTGTGGGTCCACTGAGATTAAGGTTTCTCATGTGCCCTTTAAGATGAAACAAGACTGAAAAGACCTTTGAATTATAAACTGAAGTACTAATTTCTCTAAGAGGAGCCTAATGCATGACTGATACCTTAGAATCACTCAACTGTTGCGGAGTTGTCATAACAAGTATAGGTTATGAAAGCTTTTGAATTCTTCTAACTGATGTTTGTAGGGATCCAAACAAACAACCTGCTTCAGGTGCTCCCAAGGAAAGTAAAGACAAGCCACTTATCTGCTCCCAGTTGTTCTAATTAGAATCCCTGTAGTTCATTAATGAGAGAAACAATGCCCACTGCTGGGTTAGAGGTTATGAGATCCTTTCTGAAGGAGCGAAGGCTAGGCGGGCCACAGCAGCATCTTGGCAGGGGTCAGAGAGCACCTGGGATGGGAAGCTGAGCAATGATTGGCAGGAAGGTGTGGCCAACAGGTCTGTACTAATTGCACAGTAAAAAACAGCAGGATTCTAAATAACGTGTTGCTGCACTTTCACTTGTATTGAACAGGGGAGCTATTGATCGAGTGGGCTGTTTGTTTGCACAGATGGGGAGGGGGTATTTCGCATAAAAAGGTTATCAGGTATTGATGAGGACTTGATGGGTTGTGGCCTTTAGTTTCACTTTGCTCGGGTGTGTCGAATAAAACAAGATGGAAAAGTTAGCTAATACTAACAGCAAATATTAGAAATGGTTTTCTTAATTAAAAGTCAAGACTCCAGGGAGGATCAACACTAAAATGATGAGGTGAAATTTAAATGTGTTTTTATTTATTTATTTACATTTATATGTTTATTTTCTAGTCTTTATGCAGTTAACATTTTCAGTAGAGACAACAGGTGCTATGAAAAAAGTTAGAAATTTAGAAAATACAAATTATGTGTTCTGCTTATAGCCATCTCTTTAGCCATCATGCATGTAGCTATTAACAAAATCACAGACATTTTCAAATCTTCATAATCTCATTCAAATCTTGGTCTGTTGTTCATGTTTTATTTATTTTTTAATGGTGTCCTGTCTGGCAAATTGCTACTCAGAATTAGTACCAAGTATAAGCCTAACTGATTTACTTTCTCAATCAGAGCATCACGGCTTTTCTATAGTACTCCACTAGATACAGTATATATGTGTGAGAAAACTTTATGAATGATTACTGTTTAATTTGTTAAAGTTATGGACACTCAAAATGAGAAAACAACAGAAAAGAAAGAAAGAAGATGAAGAAGAGAAACAGGACATGCAGAAGTGTGATCTGACAATACAAGATAGGGAGGTAAACAAAGAACACAATAAAACATCCCAGTTCTCAACCTCTGTTGGGCGGCAGAGAAGTGGGAAAAACAAAACAAACAAAAACAACCAATAGAACAGAGCAATATTAACAAAACACATCCAGTAATCTAAGAACTACACATTCACAACACACAAAAATGGATTAATACATAAAACATCAATGTCGCTCGAAAGCTCCTGGTACCAACTATCTGTTGATGATAACCTGTACAAACTAATGTCCCCACACCTATGTGTGTGTAAGTAAGTACGTAAGTAAGTAAGTAGGTAAGTAAATAAGTTAAACTTTATTTATATAGCACCTTTATAAATAAAACTCACTGTAATAGGAAAATTTACATTAAGGAATTTATATTAAGAATTATCTATTCTGTGTATTCTTACATACTGAGAAAACTGTGTGCTATTTCTTCATGATACAGTGATAGTCGGATTGCATGACACTGTATAGTATTAGGTTAGGTCAAATGAACTGATATTTGGATTCCTACACCTGTATTGCCATGTAAACGACCCTCGGAGCACTAAATGTCCTAACGTGTCCTAAGATTGAGCCTGTCCTATCAGACAAAGACGCCTGAGACTCTACCAACTCCACTGAGAAGAAATGTCTACAAATATGATAGTGATAGTACTAAGGTTTACTAAATCTATAAAAACGCTTTGTCAGTTGTTGGGAGCAGGTCAGCTGTTACACGGATCCTGGCAAAAGTGTTTGTACAAACAAGTCCTATTAAACCTCCAAGAAATGAAGGAATATTCTGGCACCAACATTTTACAAAATGTAACAGGAAACAAAGGAAAATGGTTGATTACCACCAAACATGAACTCTGCCTACATCAATCTTTTATTAAAACCAGGAAAAGACCTTAGTTCTCCTACCAGTTATCGTCCCATTTATCTTATCAATGTTGATCTTAAAATAATCTGCAAAACTCTTGCAAGAAGGATCAGAAAATAACACCTTTTATAATCCATCCTGTTCAAACAGGTTTTATAAAAGGTAGGCTCTCTTCCACAAATTCACGTAGATTAATAGATTTAATAGATTATTCCTACTGTAAAAAAAATCCAAGCCAATATATTATCTTTAGATGCAGAAAAAGCATTTGATAGAGTTAACTGGAAATTTTTATGTGCAACCTTACATAAATTTGGGTTCAGTAATTATTTTGTAAACTGGTTAAAAATTATTATACAGCTCACCAACAGCGTGTATTAGGACTAATAATCAAACATCATCAAGGTTTTTTCTTCAGATAGGTACCAGACAGGGATGTCCACTTTCTCCCTCCCTCTTTGCTATTTTTATTGAACCATTAACAGCAGCAATCAGGCACAATAATAATATTAAAGGTATACAATGCAACAAAATAGAACATAAAATTAGTCTGTATGCAGATGATTTACTACTTTTTCTACAGCATTCACAAACTTCTTTCTCTCAGGTAACCGAGTTGATAAAATCTTATTCAACAGTTTCAGACTATTCCATGAATTGTATATTGTAATTGTATTGTACCAGGCCCTCTGGCCTGGTGCATCTTCATCCCCTCCGTCACTCCCCGTCGGTGATGGATGCTCCTGCCCGCTGGTCGATGATGGTTCTCGATGCCTGGGGCCGGGGGCTCCGGTTGCAGCCCGGCTCAGCCCTGGTGCATGCCTGGCTGGTCATGGGCCACTGCCGCTGTTTCGGGCCAACGTTCTCCTTGGATTGACTGGGGCATCTCTTATGGGGGTGCCGGGGGTTGTAAAGTAGGTTGGTGCCGTGCGATTGGTCGGTTGCGGACCGTGGCTGGCACCCAGGCCTCCTGCTGGTTCTGTGAGTTCTGCTACCTGGTAGGTTCATTTTGGGGGGCTGTCCGGCATTGGCTGGACCCCTGATCATGGTGGTGGGGATTGGTCTGGGGTGGCGGCGGTGTGTGTTGTCCGTCGGCCGGCTGCAGGTCCCTCCTGCCTTGCGGTGGGGAACTCCTATCGGCTGGTCCCTGGTCGGGGACCTGCTGGGGGGCAGGGTGCCGCTGAGCCCCATGGCCTCCGGGCCCGCCCTGGAGTACCCAGTTTCCGGCGGAGCACCGTTGGCTCGTCCCTGTGATCTCTCAGGCCCCAGCATTGCGGCTGGTGGGTGTTCCCCTGGGGCTTTCATCTGTTCCTCTCTTGGTGGGTGATCAGCCCTGCGCTGGCCCGCGTGCGGCTCCCGTGCTCTGTGGGACTCTGGATGATTGCGTCTCCTGCCTCCTTCATGTCTGCGTCGATTCCTGTAGGACGGATTGACGGTTCCTTACACCAGCTATCAATCACTTGCATGGGAAACCTTATTCACACCTGCATGCTCGCACACACACATAGGTGTGGGGACATTGGTGAGTACGGACATATCTTGAGCTGAGGTTATTGTCATTAGTTAGTTGTTACCAGGAGCTTACCATAAACATTAGTACTGTGTTAATAATCCATGCTTGTGTGTAGTTAATGTGTAATTCTTAGTTTATATTACTGGATCTGAACTATTGGTGTTGTTCTGTTTAGTTCGTTGTTTTTGTTTGTTTTGTTTTACACTTCTCTGCTGTCCGGCAGGGGTGGAGGACTGGGATGTTTTCTTGTGTTCTTTGTTTGCCTCCCTGTTTTGTCGTCGGTTCGCGCTCTCCAATATAACATGAGGCCTGATCTTTCAGAGCTCTATATGACCAGAATTTTAAAATGTACTCTGTAATGAATGGGGAGCCAGTGCACCTGGATTAATAAAGGGGTGATGTGTGATTATATGGACGACCTATTGTTTAACCTTGCAGCAGCGTTCTGGACAACTTCAAGACATCCAGGGATTTCTTGCTTAAGCAGGTAAAAACAGAGTTACAGTAGTCGAGACGTGATGAAATGAAGGCATGGATAATCATCTCCATCTCAGAACAGGACACAATTTGAATCAGCTTTGCAATGTTTTTCAAATGATAAAAACAAGAACAAACCAATAGTTTGATTATGAGAGTCCAAAGACAGTGCAGGGTCAAGAGTCACCCTGAGGTTCCTCACAGAGGACTTAATAAACAAGGAAAGTGGGCCGAGACTTTCTAGTATCCAGGGGAGAAATCTGTCAGGGGCACAAATCAGGACTTCGGTTTTTGCCTCATTAAGTTGAATAAAGTTGTCATTCAGCCAACTCTTGACAGAATCCAAACAGTGAAGCAGAATCAAAACCCAAAAAACATTGAGGTTTAAAAGAAATGTATAGCTGAATATCATCAGCGTAGTAATGAAAGATCCTTAAAAGAGCCTAAAATATGGTACAGAGGGAGCAGATATAAAATAAATAATAAGCGCCCCTAAACAGATCCTTGTGGCACACAAAAGCAGGTGAGCAGGAAGCAGATGACTTGAATTTAGTGACGGCAACAGAAAAAAATCTTCCTGATAAATAGGAGGAGAACCAATTCAGGGCAGAACCTGATACCCCAACCCAGTATTTCAACATGTCAAGCAGAACATGGTGATTGACAGTGTCAAAAGCCGAGGTCAGGTCCAGCAACAAAAGCACTGAGCAATGTCCTGCATTGTTTTGCAACAGGATGTCATCAGTGACTCTAAGAAGAGCTGTCTCAGCGGAATAAGGGCTGCGAAAACCAGACTGGAAATTATCTAGGATGCTGTGTGAGCATGCAGGTAGAAATAAGGTTTCTCCCTGCAAGTGATTGATAGCTGGTGTAAGGAGCTGTCAATCCGTCCTACAGGAATCGATATAGACATGAAGGAGGTTGGAGATGTATATGTCAAGAAGCGACAGGCAGACCAACACAGAGCTGACCGCTCCCCCAAGAGAGGAACAGATGGAAGCCCCACGGGAACACCCAGCAGCTACAATGCTGGGGCCCGGGAGATCACATGGACAAGCCCACGGGCTCCACCAGTAACTGGCTATGCCAGGGCGGGCCTGGCCCAGTACCCAGAGGTCACTGGGATCAGCAGCACCCTGCCCCCCAGCAGAGCCCCAACCAGGGATCGTCCGTCAAGGTAACCCTGCCGCTGCCGCAAGGGAGTAGGGACCTGCAGCCAGCCGATGGACAGCACACGCTGCCACCAACCCGGGCCAATCCACACCACCAACAAACCAGGCACTGATGCCCCAGTAGAGCAACCGCTCCCTGCACCTGGAAGACAAACCCCTGCACACTAGGATGGGGACAAGCAGACCCCTACATGTGTGTGTATGTCTCATTAAAATGTTATAAGTGAGAGTGTCTAAGTTTCCGTCCTTTGTTTATTTTAATGACTTAGGAGTTTACTCCCTTGTGGAGGACGGCAAAATAGATGACAAGAATGTTGAATCTCTGAAAATTTTTATTTTATTCCCTCACACTACAACTCAAACACCAATCGGAAGACTAACTCCACTTTTGCTCTAATTAAAGAACAACCCTTCAAAGTAAAAGAGGGCTTTGTGTATCATAGCTGTAGAATAAGTGCCATTGTCATATTTGCACAAAATGCACAGTAGCAACTGACGCCATTGCATCAGGTTTGGGATGGCCCAAAAGAGTGGCCTCAGCAAGTGCCATTTTAGCCTCATCAAACTCCAGCAACCTGTCCGGAGTCCACTCAATGGCCTGGTCACCCTTTTTTCACTTCAAAGCATTGTAGAAAGGATGAATGATTTGGGCAGCTGGTTGGATAAATTGGTTATAAAACTTATTCATCCCCAAAAATTCAGGGTTTTCACAGAGGAGGTGTGGGGAAAAGCCGAAACCGCGTTATCTTTGGCCGGGAGTGGTGATGCCGCGCAGGTGAAACTGAGCCTCGACATCTTGGAACCCAGGGCTCGAGGTCGTTCTGTCAGAAGTCCAGCAGGTTGACAGCCGCCGCGAAAACAGTTGGTGCAGCTGTAGTATTCTTAAAACATTGAGTTCACCAAAAATGTTGAATCTCTGCAAAACTTTGATTATATATGTTTTTATTTTCTCACACTACAACTCGAATAACCACTGGAAGACTGACTCCACTTCTGGTCTACTCAAAGAATAACCCTTCAGAATAAGAGAGGGCTTTGTGTATTCTATGAAAAATGACACACCATCAACATATTAACAGCATAAGTATTCTATTCTCATCTTTGCAAATTTAAATATTGCAGCAATGACCAAGTAACAAAATTACTTCATTTATTGCTACCCTATGAAGAGGTTTTACTCACCTTGGGATGCTGGATGCTTGGAATTAGAGGAGCACCTTTTGGTAACTTTATTCTTAAGTATGAAAAGATAGCTGTGATACGGCAAAAGTAACAAACCCATCCTGACGCAATTGAGCACTTTGATTCGCACTTTTGATTCCAGTAACACACATTTTTTAAAGACGTGAGAGAACTTGATATTTTACAACTTATTATTAACTTTCATTTAAACCCATAGAACATCTTTTTTGGCATGCCAAAAATGTCTTACTTTAGCTCCAGTTTGAATGGTTGCATAAAACATATGGTAACTAAGAAACTAATTGATGAGAGAATACCATTTCTACCTTTTGTTACAAATCTCTTCTCCAGGTGTTAAAGGGGCTCTCGTTTTTTTGGAGAGGAGGATGAGAGGATGAGCTGCTGAGTTCTCGCGAGAGCTGTGCATAGGTGAACATGGCGGTTATGCGGTAAAGTATACAAACAAACAACCAGGTAAAATAAGACAATCATTTTGAACCAAACGCAGCTTCTAAACTAACCATCAAGTTACTTTTTTTTTTTTTCCTCTAAACAACCTGGACGAGGAAACATTGGATTCGCTGGAGTGCTACCTAGACGAGTGCTTTGATAACATCATTATGGGTAAGTCACGGAAACCTGCTTCGGATACAACAACGAGCACACCGTCGCAGAAGCGCACTCGTTCGGAGGCTAGCACATCCACCGACTCGCCAGATAGAAGCTAAGGCGACATCCTGGACTAAATAGACAAGAAGCTAACCAGCCTGGACGCTCGTCTCGCGCTGGTGGAGGTTCTGTATAAAGAATTTCAGGCTCTGAGGGAATCGCTGGAGTTCAGCCAACAACAAGTAGCTTCGCTAGTTACAGAAAACCAAACACTAAAAGAAGACGTTAAGAAACTCACCGAGGGAATGAAGCAGCTGTCTGGAGAAAACAAAAGCTTCAAGGAGTCTATTCTAGACATCCAGGCCCGATCAATGAGGGACAATCTTGTTTTTTCGGGGATACCAGAGCAGGCTGAGGAAGATGCTGAAGTAGCCGTGCGAAAGTTCATTCAACACCAGCTGAAACTGCCAGACGACACGGTTAAAAGCATAACCTTCCATCGGGTTCACCGACTCGGAGGTAAGAAGCCCAACAACACCCGCCCGCGACCAATTGTTGCAAAATTTGAACATTTTAAACAAAAAGAACATGTCAAAGGACGCGGGAGAGAGCTACGGGGGACGAATTACAGCGTTAATGATCAGTTTCCGAAAGAAATCCTGGACAGAAGACGCGTGTTATTTCCAATTAGAAAAAAACATATTAGTGAGGGCAGTAGGGCTACGGTTAGTGTGGATAAACTGTATGTTAACGGTCAGCTGTTTAGGGACCCTCAGGTTACTCCTTGGCTTTATTAGTCATATTTAACAGAACCAAGACAGAATTAGCTTTATCAGACAACTATAGTTTAAAAAAAAGCACAGCTCAGCAGGCTGTTTTTGTTTGTAAATGTGGGTAGGGGCAGGGCTGTGCACTAGATTGCTTTTTCTTTTCTTTTTTCTTTTTCTCTATTTTCTTTCTCACATTTGTACCACCAAATCTCTTTATCACCTTTTTTCCTTTTTCTCTCTCACACACACACAGACTTTTATCATGGCATATTCATGTTTTTCCATCATACTTTCATTCTGTACACACCTGTATGGTGCATTATTTGCCTCGCTTTATCTCTGCTTCTGTTTTTTTTCAATCTGGCAACCCCATGGACAAACCAAAATTACACCTATATTCATCCTTGGCGATAGTACATGTCTAAGGTTTATCTTAGCTCTATGAATCCTGTAAAATTAATAACATGGAATATTCGCGGCGCTAGCTCCAGAGATAAAACCATTAAGATTTTCAACCATCTTACAAGATTGAAGGCAGATGTCGTCTTACTACAGGAGACTCATAAATCAAGTTCAACAGCTAATGATTTAAAAACACCAGAGTATCCTAATATATTTTCTTCATGCTATAACTCTAGACAACGAGGAGTAGCAATATTAATAAATAGAAATACTAATTTTAAAGTAATAGACACAGCTACAGATCCAGAAGGTAGATTTATAATATTAAAACTATTTATAAATAACCAAAAGTTATGTATAGTTAGTATATATGGTCCAAATGTTGACGACCCCTCATTCTTTCATACTTTCTTCTCGGTTCTGGCTAATCACATGGATTGCTCACTTGTTCTTGGGGGAGATTTCAACTTTGGACTAAATGAAGAAATAGACAGGCTCAGTACAGCAGGGACTCAGCGCAGATGGCAATCCATAGATATAGTTAAACAGTACATGAGCGATTATGGACTCTGCGATGCATGGCGATCGCTTCATCCCAACGACAGAAAATACACTTTTTACTCAAACGTACATCATTCTTATTCTAGATTGGACTATTTGTTAGTCAGCAGCTCACTGTTGAATGACATTTCAGACACTGAGATACATCCTATAGTGATCAGCGATCACGCTCCTGTTTCTTTAAATTTAGCAAATAAAATTGCAACCCTTCAATATAAAAATTGGAGATTTAATACATCATTACTTAAGGATAAAGAATTTATTAAATATATTGAAAAAGAATGGGCTTCATACATGGAATTTAATGATCTCCCTGGTATGTCGCCATCCACTCTATGGGAAGCAGGGAAAGCTGTGATTAGAGGTAAAATAATTTCATTCTCATCAAATAAAAAGAGAACAGAAAATAAACATGTTCAGGAATTAGAAGAAACTATTAAATCATTAGAACCTTCCCTGGATAAAGAGAGCTTAAGTAAAATAAGGAAAGCAAAATTAGAGTTAAATGAAATTATTAATAAAAGGACGCAGTTCTTAATCCAAAGACTTAGAATAGAAAACTTTGAACATAGTAATAAATCAGGTAGCTTCTTAGCTAATCAGTTAAAAATAAATAAAGAAAAAACAACTATATCTGCAATCAAAGACAAAACTGGGAATATAATATATGACCCTGAAAAAATAAACAACACTTTCAAAGAATTTTATGAGACGTTATACACACCAGAGATAAACCCTTCAAATAATGATATTGTACAATTTCTGGATAAAATAACTCTTCCTAAACTTTCAGACAGTCAAGCAAAGGCCCTGGATTCACCGCTAACAGTGTCTGAACTCCAGGAGGCCCTCCAATCTATGCCTAATAATAAAGCTCCAGGTCCAGATGGATTTCCAGCAGAGTTCTATAAAGAATTCTGGAATATTCTGGCACCAACATTTTACAAAATGTTACAGGAAACAAAGGAAAATGGTCGAATACCACCAAACATGAATTCTGCCTACATCAATCTTCTATTAAAACCAGGAAAAGACCCTATGTCTCCTACCAGTTATCGTCCCATTTCTCTTATCAATGTGGATCTGAAAATAATTTGCAAAGCTCTTGCAAGAAGGATAGAGAAAATAACACCTCTAATAATCCACCCTGATCAAACAGGTTTTATAAAAGGTAGGCTCTCTTCCACAAATTCACGTAGATTAATAGATTTAATAGATTATTCCCACTGTAAAAACGTCCAAACCAATATATTATCTTTAGATGCAGAAAAAGCATTTGATAGAGTTAACTGGAAATTTTTATTTGCAGCCTTAAATAAATTCGGATTCAGTAATTCTTTTGTAAACTGGTTAAAAATATTATACAGCTCACCAACAGCATGTATTAGGACCAATAATCAAACATCATCAAGGTTCTTTCTTCAGAGAGGTACCAGGCAGGGATGTCCACTTTCTCCCTCCCTCTTTGCTATTTTTATTGAACCATTAGCAGCAGCAATCAGGCAAAATAATAATGTTAAAGGTATACAATGCAACAAAATAGAACATAAAATCAGTTTATACGCAGATGATGTACTACTTTTTCTACAGCATTCACAAACTTCCTTGTATCAGGTAATTGAGTTAATAAAATCTTACTCAAGAGTTTCAGACTATTCCATAAATTGGTTAAAATCTACAGTCCTTCCTATCAACTGTTCTTACCAGAGTCCTGTTGCTTTACAGCTCCGATCGGGAAATATTACATATCTAGGTATCCATATCTCACCAAGACTGGCAGACTTATCTAAGCCAAACTACGTCCCACTTTTAAAAAAAGTGGAAGATGATCTGGCAAGATGGAAATCCCTTCCAATATCACTTATTGGAAGGGTAGCTACAATAAAAATGATGGTTTTGCCTAGAATCAATTATTTATTCTCAATGATCCCAAGCAAACCATCACCTGATTGGTTTAGATCTCTGGACTCTTCTGTTTCTAAATTCCTTTGGAAAGATAAACCCCCACGTATCAGCTTAAAAACACTACAGAAGTCCAAAGATAAAGGAGGTCTAGACCTACCAAACTTTCGTCATTATTTCTTAGCCAACAGACTCCAATACACATCAAGATGGGTAAAACACAGTTATATCGATGAGTGCTGGGTAGATGTAGAACAGACACTATGCAATAAGATAAAACTTTCAGATCTACCTTTTGTTAGCTCAAATATAAAACAAAATGAATGTTTCAAAAGTATAAATATCAGCTCCTCTCTGACAGCTTGGTGGGAATTTCTTAAAATGACAAAGACCTCACTAGTCCCATGCAGGCGTACACCCATCTGGAATAACCCGGATATCTTACAAAAAAAATGCATGATTAACTTTCCAGGCTGGAGTTGTAAAGGAATTGAATACCTGGAGCATATATTTGATGGAACAGACTTTATCCCCTTTAATACATTGGTTACACAATTCGGAATTAACAAGAATAAATTCTTAGAATACCAACAAATTAAATCAATTATAAAAAATAAATTTAGGCTCAATACAGTTGATTTACAAATTCCAGGAAAAGTTTTAGACTTCCTTAATCTTAACCCTCCCAAACTGCTATCTAAAATATACAAAACATTAAATAGAATAGATGAATCAATAGCCCTTCCTATTTCAAAATGGGAGATGGACTTGTCCATCTCAATAGACCAAAACCTCTGGTCTCAAATTTCATTAAGAACCTTCAAATTTCTTAAGAATCCTAATCTACGATTAATACAATATAAAATCCTTCATAGAGTGCATTATACAGGGCAACGGATGTTCAAGATGGGTTATACGCCGTCTGATACCTGTTTACAATGTACAAGCAATCTACCAGACAATTATATTCATGCTCTTTGGTTCTGCCCACCTGTTAAGAAATATTGGTACCAGATATGTGAAGATCTATCAAAGTGTCTGAAATGTAATATCACACCTGCTCCCACAGTTTGCTTGCTGGGAAATATAGATGAAGTTACCATGGATACAAAGTCTATGCAATTATTTTACATCGCCTTATGCATCGCTAAGAAAAATATCCTCTTGAACTGGAAAAATAAAAATACTCTGAATATTAATCAATATAGAGATCTCCTTCTGGATTACATTGGTCTAGAAACGGCATCTGCCTCCACATCTGATCAATCTTTCTGGTCACCCTTGATCAGTTCCATCACCTAGTGGGGTCGGGCCCTTGATTCCGTTCTGTGGGACACGGTTGCCGATGTGGAGCTTAAGGGTTGGTGGTGACTGCGGGGAGGTCCTTGGGGGTGGGTCCGCTTGCGGTTCGGCGATAGGTGCCGTGACCCTCGCCTGGGGTGGGACTTTGGGGGCTTTGTGTGGTGACTCCTAGTGGCTGCATGCGGCGCCTTAGAGGGGTCGTGCTGGCGGACACGGGTTACTGGCCTGGTGCTGTGCTGCTCTGGGGGGGTCTGGGCTGGGCCTGGGGCTCGGGGTTCTGGGGCGGCGTGCCCCCCGGCTGGGGCCCTGGCTGGGGCTTGGCCGGGGGGGGGCTGTGGTCGGCCGGTGGTTGGCGGGCGCTGCTGCCCTTTCCATCTCCCCGGGCTGGTTCCTGTCGCTTGCTCCCCGGTGGCCGCTTGCCGCGTCCGGGCGTCGGCGAGAGGCCGTGGCGGGTGGCCGGCGTCTCCGGGCCCGATCGGCTATATTGACACTGGACATGGCTCCTGGGTCTTGGTCTTAGCCCTCGCGGGGGTGCTGGGGTGGGGGGCTCTGGCCGGTGTTGGTCGGCCTCCACGGTGACTGACCAGTTGGTGGGGTGTGGGCTGGTGGGTGGACGTGCTGGGTTCTGTTGCCACCCGGCCATCGGGCGGTAGTAGCAAGGCTGGAGGATGTCGGCCTGGGGATTGGCCGCCCGGGACTTCGGTCTGCTCACGGGCCTGGCGCGGCATGTCCGGGGTACCCGAGTCGGTGGTGCGCCGGGTTCCGGCCTCGGCCCGGGGGTCCTCGGACGCTGGCGGTGCCTGGGGCGTCTCTTATTGGCGGGGAGGCTTTTTACCATCTAGCACAGGCGCTCTTTTTAACGGGGTGCGCTTGGGACGGGAGGGGGGAGGGCGTTGAGGGTGAGGGGGGGCTAAACTCAACCTGGGTGTCTAGTGACATGTGTTTTGTTAGCAGTGTGAATGTTGGGAAGGATTTAGGTATGCCCCTGGCATGGGGGCTGGTGGATTGCCGGGGCCCCCAT
Source organism: Apricaphanius iberus (assembly GCA_028564705.1). Taxonomy (NCBI): domain Eukaryota; kingdom Metazoa; phylum Chordata; class Actinopteri; order Cyprinodontiformes; family Aphaniidae; genus Apricaphanius; species Apricaphanius iberus. Next base: position 2,560,510 of record JAPXFQ010002982.1, read on the forward strand.
GGGGCTCGGCGGTACCGCTGCCGTGGGCCCCGACTGGACGTGCTGGGGCCTCCCACCCCTGGTGGATCGGGCCGAACGGGGGTGCCTATTGGAGTCAGCAGGGGAGCTGGCTCCCTGGGGTTGGCAATGGTCACCCCAGTTATTTTCTCCCCATCCCCATGCCTCTGTCCACCTGCTCCTTCATTCTACCATTCACAAGGCCTTGGGACGTGGGCACGTCACTGGGGTGCGGGATGGAGCTTCCGTCTTCGCTACCCGGTGGCGGCCTGGGTCCCGATTTTATTGAGCAACTTAGACACTACACTTGCAACATTTACAGGGAACGCACATGTAGGGACCTGGCGGTGTGGCGCCGGCACCCACTGGTTAAACGCATCTAGACACTGAGGGCCCGGGGGGGGAGATGGGGGTACCCGGCAGTATTCCCATGTCCCCCCCCTCTGTTTTAAGTGCACATTAGAACAACACGCAACAACACCACATTGAGCTGGGGGAGAGAGGCTGGGGGGTCTTTCCACACCCCTGTTCGTTGGACCATCAGGGGTCGGAGCCCGGATAGAACATCACGCCGTCTGGTCGGGGTCCTGGGCTGGTGGGCTGCTCTTGCCGGTGTGGGGGCCTTGGCGGTCTACTTGTCCCCGTCCTGGTGGGCAAAGGGGTCTGTCTCCTGGGTGCAGGGGCAGGGTTCTCTATTGGGGCGTCTGTCCCTGGGCCTGGGAGTATGGAGTATAGTGTACGTATGGGGGGTATGAATGAGTGTATAGCGTCCTTTTTTCGTATGTCCTGTATTTGTAAGAATGTGTACGCATGAGAGGGAGGGTACGTATGAGTGTCTCTGTCTGTCTATGTCTACCTGTCAGGTTGGGTGTTTGGCTGCTCTCTGGCCTGATGCATCTTCTTCCCTCCCCATCACTCCCCGTCGGTGATGGTTGCTCCTGCCCACTGGTTGATGATGACTCTCGATGCATGGGGCTGGGGGTCCCGGTTGCGGCCCGGCTCGGTCCTGGTGCATGTCGGGCGGGTCCTGGGTGGTCCGGTGTGTCGGGCGGCCGCTGTTTCGGGCCGATGTCCTCCTTGGATTGACTGGGGCACCTCTTATGGGGGTGCCGGGGTTGTAGAATAGGTTGGTGCCGTCCGGTGGATCGGTGGGGACCGTGCCTGGCGCCCAGTCCTCCTGCCGGTTCCAGGACTTCTGCTGGCTGGTCTGTTCACCTGGTGGGGCTGTCCGGCATTGGCTGGGCCCCTGATCTTGGCGCCCCACGTGGGGCGGGATCTGGACCCTGGAGCTGGAAGATCTGGATGTCCAGGTGCCGGCTGGGCGCGGCCTGGGGAGGGCGTACATCCGCTGTGGCTCTTGCTGTGGCTCCCTGGCGTGTGGATGTGTGGAGGCGGGCCGGGTTGTTGGCGGTGGGTATTGGTCCGGGGTGGCGGCGGCGTGTGTTGTCCGTCGGTTGGCTGCGGGTCCTCCTTGCCTGCGGCGGCGGCGGGGGGCCCTTGTCGGCTGGTCCCTGGTTGGGGCCCCGCTGGGGGGCGGGGTGCCCCTGGTCCCCGTGGCCTCCGGTTCCTGATCCGGGCCCGCCCTGGCGTAGCCGGTTACCGGCGGAGCCCGTGGGCTCGTCACTGCGATCTCTCGGGCCCCAGCATTGCGGCTGGTGGGTGCTCCCCTGGGACTTCCATCTGTTCCTCTCTTGGTGGGTGATCGACCCTGCGCTGATCCGCCTGTGGACTCTGTACTCTGTGGGACCCTGGATGCATACATCTCTTGCCTCCTCCATGTCTGTGCCGATTCCTGTAGGACGGATTGACGGTTCCTTACACCAGCTATCAATCACTTGCATGGGGAAACCTTATTCAGACCTGCATGCTCGCACACACATAGGTGTGGGGACATAGGTGAGGACGGACATATCTTAAGCTGAGGTTATCATCATTAGTTAGTTGTTCACAGGAGCTTACCAGAAACATTTGTATTATGTTCATTAATCAATGCTTGTGTGTAGTGAATGTATAATTCTTTGTTTATTCTACTAGATCCGAACTATTGGTTTGGTTCTGTACAGTTTGTTGTTTTTGTTTTGTATTACTGTTTCTCTGCCGTCCGGCAGAGGTGGAGGACTGGGATGTTTTCTTGTGTTCTTTGTTTGCCTCCCTGTCTTGTGTCGTCGGTTCGCCCCTCTGTTGGTCCGGTTTCTTTTCTTCACCTTCTTCCTTTCTCCCTTCTTGTCTCAGTTTAATGTCCATGACGTCAGGAAATTGAACCCACAGTAATCACTAATAAAGATTTTTCATACATATACATCAAGTGGCGTACTACAGCGAAGCTGTAATACTCTGCTTGGGAAAGTAAAACTGTTGGGCTTGTACTTGGTACTCAGACACCAATTCTGAGTAGCATACTGCTAGACAGGACACGTAAAAAAAAAAAAAAAAAATCTTCTCCTTTTTTCTCAGAATTGCACTCAAACTTGGTCCCAGATTTAAGCCATGCATTTTGAACACTCGTCTTTCATATTAGAGGTCTGACATTAATCTGTATTCTTTGTCAAATTGTCTGTATTTTGGTCACATAAAAAAGGTTTCCAAGTGTTTTTTCAACTATTGTAACTTGACAGTAATTTTACCTTCATAATATTCAGTTGTCTTCACTTCACCAGACTGGACCGACATGGCTATTTTTGGGATAGAAATGGAGTAACAGTCTTGGAGTTGGTTGGCAGAGCTATGGTTAACTCATGATTATTGGTGGTAACCCAGCGGAAAATGAGCAGACTTCAGCAAATAACTGCCTTTGTTAAGTAAGTGTTTCTGCCAAAGTGTTTTATGACAGCAAACAGAGCAATGGCAACCATTTTAGCTTCTTCCATGTCAATCACACTATTATCTGCTACTGTTGCTGCCTTATTGCTCCCGAATTTCAGTACCCCTTCCGAAAACCTCCCAGGGCCACCATTCTCCCGCATTTCTCTTCCGAATTTCTCCCGACATTTGACAGTGTCGCATATCATGTACACTCCCTGTTTCTAATGTGAGAGGGATAAATAAATAGAATATAACAAGTTAAATTTTATATATATATATATATATATATATATATATATATATATATATATATATATATATATATATATATATATGCATGGTAACATTAAAGCTAAAGGTGACAGTAGTACTCATGGTAATCGGAGCACTTCGGACCCGAGTGCTCTTTGAGATGCAATTTTGTATGAAAAGCGCTTATAAATAAAGTTTGATTTATTGAAGGATTTTTTTTGTTTGACACGAATAAACTTAGAAAACAGACTTAGTGAAGACATTCCTTTCAGATGCAGTAAAAATGTGCTAAAGCAGCTGCTGCAAAAGGTTTTTGTTTGATAAATCACACTGCGCATGTTACATCTACTTATTTCCATGTTTTCCCAATATTTTGTACCTTCAGACAGAAAGGTCCACATTGCATATCAAGGGCGAAAGGACAGAAGTCAAGGCAAGGCAATTTTTTTTTTTATTACACACCTTTAACAACAATAATAGCAATAAAAAACAAAACAAGACATATGATAAAAGCATGGAAAGTAAAAGCAGCAATTAGTAATAAAGCACGCAAATATATCAAAGCAATTAAGCATCATAATCGTTTTTAATGATGAAACATAAAGCATATGATAAAATCATAGAAAGTAAAAACAGCAATTAAGATAATAGCATAAAACAAACCAGCAGTAAAGCATCATAACTGTTTACTCAAGGACAGCTTTAAACAGATTAATTTTATGTTCACGCTAAAAGCGGCAAAACCCGCCACATGCCCCTAGCTGGACGCCTGAATATTTGCACCTCGAAGTCCAAAGCGACCTGGTCGTGCTTCAAAATATGCCATTTTCATGCCGGTGAAGCTGGAAATACACAACTAATGGGAGGACCCTGACTGGGACCGCTCTGCAGTCCTCCAGCCTCCGCTCCCGACCCTGCAGGAGTTCCCAGTGGACTCTGGTCTCAGAGCTGCAAGTGGCACTGGACAGGCTGTGGTGGAGCCATTACCAGGCCTGGGCTGTGCTACAGCCAACAGCTCTAGAGACGCTGTCCAGGTGAGGAAGCTGTACATGCCTCACTTTCCGGTAGAGAGAGCAGTGCCTTTGAAGTTACAACAGCTCTTTTAAGAGCCAACCACAAACCTCTTAATAGGGTTTCCTATCTAAATTTTTTGACCTCTTTATAATGTTATTTTTTTATCCCTGTTTCTGTACAGAAAACAGCTGGTGTCATATAGCTCAGGGTGATTAGCCATGTTAGTTGGACCAGCCTGGTCAGCGGCGAGCATGAACTGATGAAGCCTCTTGGATAAGAGGTGAAACGTCTTCCAAGACAAATTACCAAGTCCAGTTGCGTTGGATTGAAATTTCCCTGAGATAACCATGACCTGGATGAATGAAAATATTCACAGGCTTATGGTGTTTCAGTATTTCCACCATGTCATGCTGATGCTTGAACTCAATGTCAGTCACAGCATCAATGACACCTATCACCAGGCTCCTGATTGGTTGATGCGGCGCAAATTGACGGCAATGTTCAGATTTTTCAATTTCAACGGCAGACGCAAAAAATGCTCATCATGCGCGAATGCACAAAATGCCCCACATAAAATGAGGCATGTATTTTTGGCTGCGTCTCACATGCAGACTCCATTTTCCTTATCGATGAAATCTGTCTTCCATTTCATGGTCGAATCTTTCTCAAAGGCAGTTGCATCAAACAAGTAGTGACATGCTTCTTCTGTGTTGGCTGAACACGTTTTTGAAGGTGGAAAAATTATTTTTACACAAGGCAGTAGAGGCTCCAAGTGTTAGGGCAGCAATATATGTACTGTGAAGACACTAAGCATTGCCTCCAAGGTGCTGTGGAAATGATGAAGCACTCTTTTTATTGTCCATTTTCTTTCATCTGGAGGTGTAAACTTCTCTGTAAGTTTTAGAATGTGTTGACAAGCAACACCAAAGCCAGCTTCCTTTATTTGGGTGCCTGTTAGAGTAAGAATGGGTTAAATTCTTTTACGGTCCAGGAAGGATGGACTTTCTAGATTAAGAGAAACCATAGTTTCTATCAATGTGCTGTTTCGCTCTCCAAAACAGTATGCAATTTCACCTGCAACAGTATCAATAAAGCTCTAAAACAGTCATCTTTGTTATTTGAACTGGTTTTCCTGTGCTCTTGCTCCTGAAGTCTGCTCCAAAACTTAATCATTTAGATTTCTGGTGACATTCCACTTGCTTTTATTTTGTTGGCTGACACTGTCCGTAGCCTTCGTTCCACGACACTCACTCCACAACTCCACGAATACTTCCTTCATGCGCAGAACCAAAATGTACTCACATACTCTTATAGGAGGTCAGAAGAGTGTCACAATATCATGTTCATCTGTTTACAAACTTGATGGCTGTTTGGAGATCCATTTCATCTCACTGCAGCATTCTGTTACGTGGCTCAATAATTGCTAAAGTCTTCTGTACTATAAGGGCATCTAAATCTAAAGCTCTGTTAGGACACAGCACTACATAGTCCTGCTTCCTCCATCCTTGTGTCTGCTGGAAATGAAGGCATGTTTTCAACAGGATCCAGTGTTTCAACAATCTCCTGAAAAGATTTCAGAATAACCTCCACTGTAGACAGGTTTCCTGTCTAGCGCTGATCCAGTAAATGCCTCAGTGTGTTCTCCTGATATATAGCTGCAACAGTGGGCTTTCAAGTGAACTTGTACAAAGCATTTCAGACACTGAATCTATCTTTGATAGCCCTCTAAGCAGACATGAAATGTGACCAAGTAAAGCTGGTGATTAAAACCGTGCACATATGGAATTTCCCTGCCACATTCCTCTGAAAGGAGACCTTGAACCCCACCCAGCTCCCAGAGATAATGCAGGTTTCATCATATCACCTTGCTGGTATTTTTTATGTTGTTTTTCTGTTAGCTTTTCTTATTTCTGAGATAAATGTTCCTGTGAGAGTTTTAGCATCACCTGCTTCTGCTGTTGCAGTTGTCAGCACTCTCTCTTTTATTGCATAGCTGCCATCAACAAAGTGCAGCACAATAGATAAATTTTCATATCCTGTTGAATCTCAGGTTCCATCCACCTTTACTGTGTAAAAAGATACTCAGTCACCTGTTGACTCAAATTCTGTTAGTTCATTTTGAATCTTGTGGCATGTGCATGTTGCATTCCTATGAATGGCAGGAATTATTTTAGCCAACTCAGGTTATTTTTGTAGGGTATACTCAAATAAAGATACGACTAAATGACAACCAGCTGTCCTACTGATTCCCATGCATTACTGTCACCTATGAAAGGCAGATGATTGACAAAAAAAAAAGTCTGATTGTTAATGACTGAACTTACACAATCCATGCGTTTATCTTTAGTCGGATTGCATACTGCAACAGTGTCCTCACAGGTCTACGTAAAAAAGCAATCAGACAACTGCAGCTGATCCATGCTTTTGTAATCATGTATTTGATATCATTATCACTGAAGCACCTTGAATTGCCGTGTGTTGAAAGTGTGTTATATAAATAAAATGCCTTGCCTTGCCTAATATCTGTTGAGGGACATTTTTTTTTATTCATCAGGGTAGTGATTTCAGAACTAGTCTCAATGTGCATCATCTCTCCAAAGGCCATCAAACAATATGTGAACTTTCAAGAAGTAATACTTGTTCAATCCTTTTACTTTTTGTAAGTCCTTTATTTATTCTTTAAATGTTTAGTCTGCATCCCACTACACTAAATAGTCTAACAATGGACTAGTTTGGTCTGGTGAAAAACAAAAAAAAATGTTTGTATTTTTTTTCTTTGCACAATTTGAATCCGATAAATAGAAAACTAGCCATTTAAATTTGTATATGTTCAATGAGATTGTAGGTCTAATATTTGATTGTTATTTTCAGTATGTAATGCAAACAATACTTTTGGATAAAATAAGGATTTAGATCTACTGGGAGCCGTTGTGGGTTCAATACCTCGCTCAAAGGCACCTTAATCTACCAACCTTCCCGTTAGCACCACTCCTGCCCGCTCTGCTGTGTGTTGGCTAGTGGCAACTAGCCGGGTCGGGTCACCTCTAGGAGCGCCGATGCTGCTGTTTCTCCTCCTCCTCATCTGTCTTGCAGCTTCATCAATAGAGGCAATGCGTCTCCTATTTCGAAACAGGTGAGTAGAGCCATGCATTAACAGCTTGGCACCCCCTGGGAACCCTACTAACACACACATGAACACGCAACTAACACTACTGCACCAGCTGGCTGCTTAAAGAAAAAACAGATAAACTCATGCTTCTGACAAAAAATAATACCATGAACAAGGGCATGCTGAGAGCAGAGTTATTTCTGTATGATGTAGTACATGCTGTTTGAATGTATGTTCTCTTGCAGCAGGTCTAAAATTAAATATCATGACAGAGTCTGCAGAAAAAAGGCTCATTAGCTGCTAAAGCTGCCACATGGAAAATTGCAACCTGAGCAAATACTTTAATTACAGCCACATCAGGCTAGTTGTCCTGCTAATTGTTAGGAATTCTACAAATATTTCTAATGTTTCATTAAACCGTATTTCAGAAAAAGGTTGAGTTGTTACTCCAACTTATGTTCAAAGAGTTTCCAGTTTGCAAAAATGTTTAATCTGAGGTTCAATACCTCAATTTAACTTCCTGAGTTGGATGAGTCTTACAGCAGATGTCTGGAGAACACACATTTATGTATCAAAGTTTTATAAATCTTAAAAATTAAAGTGAGGTTCTATGGTGTGATATAACGCTGGTGCTCCACAACATTTGTTATTCTTCTTAACAATTGTTCTTCCCATAGACCCCTATGCTGTTCAAACAGACCTCCAAATTTCTTTACCCAATATAATTTGATGTTGATTGGGGCTAGAGGGAGTGGGAGAGAAAATAATAATCTCTCCCTCAAATAGGGCAGAACCTTGTCAGGTCTCCAACAGCAGATGGAAAAACAGTAGCTAACACAGTCTCACAAGCTCACAAACCCACAAACACTTATAAATAAGGGCAAGAGGTCACCATTGTCTGGGATTAAACATCAACACTGGCTCTACTCACTCTGTTCAGAAATGCTTTGTTCTGTTTTATTTTTTATCAGACCTCTTAAATTTCTGAGTTTACTTCTTATTTCTTTAATGCTGAAAATCCTGCCGGTTGCAATTTTGATCAATCCCCTTTGGGACATATCTTAGCATATTTTTTTTTATGAGAATTGATGGGTTTTTACTATCTTTTTTTTAATCAAATCATTGCAGTTCAGGCATATTTCCACACATTGATAATTCTCCTGATTGAGTCACATTTGTTTTGCTGGTTAGTTAAACATTTCTGGATTATGTGACAAGCTCCGGACTTTTCAAATAACTTTGCAGGTTGATTTTCCTGAGAATCTTGGAGAGTTTATTCCTGTATGGATTCAGGCTATTTCTTTGTCCTCTATGTCTTCACATGTTATCAGTCTGCCTCATTGATGTTGAGATCAGGGCTCTATGGGGGCCACACTGTGCGCTGTTGGATTCCTTTATGAACTTGTTGTCCTGCTGCAGATCCACATCTGACTCCTCATTGATGCTGCTGGAAGATCTACACATCTAAAGAACCCCAAACTTTTTCACAGTATGATCCAGGTTTTAATAAGTTGCATAAGTGTGATGTTCCTCAATCAGCTATCTTTCAAAGGCAATTGAAGGTATGAAGCATATTCATTTCTTGACAGGTATTTTGAGTAAGAATAGGAACTTTGATGTAATTTGCAACCTGAGATACATTTATTCACTGAGCTGTTTTTCTCTTGTCCCATTAATTTTTTTCTTTTTGCCTATCTATTCATATTTTTATCCTAATTTGCCTTCTTTTTATTTTATATTTTACTTATCCCTTTCTTGTCTTACGTATTTTTTTTCTAACTTTTCTTCACAATCTAATCACATGCAATGGCTTGTTCAAGATGACATATTGGTGGATGGTTTTTATAATAAAAGCAGACTGTACACCACATAAAATAAACAGAAAGAGACAAAGGTATATTGGAATACTGTGCCTATTATTGATTTTATTTTAAAGTGACAGTGTGTATTTTTTGCAGTACATCTTTGAAAATAGCCATTAAAATATTACTGTATGTAATAATAATTAGGTAAAGCACATTAATTGCAAAATATTGGCGATATTGTAAAATAAGACTTTAAAAATCTGTTTTAAAATACATAGGCACCGGTCCTCTTTTCAGGGGAAAGCCATATTAGATGATGTCTTTACTTCTACAAAGTGCACGGAACAAGCCCGCTATTAAAACCTTGATTTCCCCTCAAAATGCAAGAAAGTTTCGCCATTAATACATTTTTACCTCTTCGCTAGTTCCAAGCGATGAAAGAGAGACTGATGTGTTAGTTAATTTGCTGCAAATAGATAATTGTCAGGGAACTGAGCGTTTGAAAACAGTACTAATTGGACCTCTGTTGTTAAGTTTCTTACTCAAAGACACAGATACCGCATGCTTGTGATAATTTAGGTATGGACTGCCCCCTACTGGCCGAAAATTACACACTCTGCCTTTAATTTTATCATGCTGAAAAAATGTCTTTCATATTTTTTTAGGGTTACTTTCTCTCTTCACAGTGTGACCCTATGCAAATTTCTGATTTTCCATTGGCAAAATTTTAGCTCTTGAATAAGGTGATTATTTTTTCCCTAATTATTTCCTCAGGTTTATTGTATCTATTTTTTTAACAGGAAACCAGTCATCGTAGGCCAGTACACTTGAGAAAGACCTCATTGTGTGTGTGTGTGTCTTTGTGGGTGCATAAAATCTTTATAAACGTTTAACTATTTTAGTGAAATAACACATAAAAGTTCAGATGATGTTGGTAACTTCAGATTGATCTCAATATGATATTCTAATTTTGCATTCACTTTACCTGCTTTTAAATTATCATTGTAATTTAAATGCTTCCAAATTTTGCTAGGACTCATTTATCTCAACTGACACCAACCATACTGTAACATTTATGTTTCTCCATTTCTTCATTTCCATTCTCCGTTTTTCAGTGTTGCAAAGCAATTCATAACTACGGCAACAGTGGGTGCTAACTTTTCATGACAGGTCTGCCTACCATTGCAGTGTTATTTCTGATTAACTAGAGATTATTTTCTTTAGCTTGTGAATGCATTCTCCCTCAATGAGCAATGGGCGACATAAAGTATTTTTTGTTAAAGCTGGAAAGTTTTTCTACTAGAAGTGAAGCTCATATAATACTCTAAAAACAAAAGTAATCAAACAGAGTTCTGCTTTGTTGTTTCACTACCCCGCCCTGTGTTAAAAATTGCCAAAAGACCATATTAGATAAATTGTCCTTTCCCTATAAAGCATGTAGTGCCGAAACGCTGCATTGACAGGTAGCCTGTCACCCTTACCAGCTTCAGTCTGGTCATCTGACATCAAGGCTGCCTTGAAACCAGAGCTTTTTCCAGCTCCGGCGGCCATCCTGGTCCTTGGAACCAGAGCTTCCAGGGGCGCTCGAGGATGAGGCACCCCTGTCTCCTGTGCCTACATCCCGAGCCTTCAGGTCCCTGAATCTCCTTTTGAAAGCTGTGGATTTAATGTCCTGAAAGGCTGGAGTTTGTACAGAAAACACAATAATTTACCTTTAAGCAAGTGAATACAGTGACTGGATAACATTACGATGACTATCTACTGGGCTGACGCACAGCATATCATATGACTCCACCCCTTATGTCACAGGTCAATATGAAACTTAATTAAAATTTCCGCTGTTAAGCATTTTAAAATACCCTCAATAAACGCTTCAAAGTGTTTCTGTACATTTTATATGCATTATAGAAAACATTTAACCTTTAACATCCTCTTTAAAAGCTTATTAAGTGATGTTTTGTTCAGCTTTGCATCGTGTAGGAGCCTGGTCAAAAACCAGTCCGTTAAATGAGCATTTGATCCTTAATAGTCCCTGGGGCATTTTTTTGCACAGGCGGGTGTGTTTTTTAGAATAACTGTTGCTGCAATTCTTGATTTTTTTTTCTGAAGATGTGCATTTTTGGAGAAGTTTAACACAAATATGTATTTTTTTCTCTAAGTAAATTCAAAACATTGCATATTCAACAAAGTAACATAGAGGTCCCGCTGTCATTTGTTTGTGCCATTGACTCCCATACAAATTTTCTAACAAGCCTAAATATCACCATACATTTTTTTTGCAGTGTTTTTGCAACCATCAGAGACGGAAATTGTAGTTTTTACTGTTTTCTTGAGGGCCCTGGATTCACAATGCAAAACATATTTTGAACAAATATGGTTTGGCTGTCATTTAGAATCGTTAGTGTGCATGCATATTTTTTATTTTTTTGTGAATTCTGTTTCTACAGGCTTCATAAAAAAAATCTGTGTTTTTCCATAGAAGAATATCAGTGCATCGTCCTAATAAGACAGTTTTTATATCTGTGGTGTGTGCATGTATTTATGACTCAAAGCCCTTCATAAATATTCAGAGGAAAGGTATGTCTGTGCTTTTTGGGTGGTATGAGGATGGTGGCATGATGTAGGGTGGTGGCCACAAGGTGGGTTCTTTATGATTCTGTAGAAAACTATTAATTTCATGAAAGCCTCTCTGCAGCTGAATAAATATTGAATATGCAGCAATATTTTTATTTGATTACAAATTTACTGTTGCAATTTGTGATTAGAACAATCATAAAGAATACACAGCAATCAAGCTCATGAACACACAATTATCAAGGCTACAGCTTTGCAGGACAAAATGCCTACAAAGAGCACTCCACAGCTGTGTGCATTGATTGTAGGAACTAAGCCCCACCACCCCCACTACTGCATGCACTGAGTTGAATCAGTTCACAAATTTTTTTAGGAAAGATGTGTTTGTGGTTTATAGAAGGGGTGGTGGTGGTTTGATGGGGTGGGGTCATGGCTAGGTTGGGGTCATAATATGCATCAGTAGAAAATTAGAATTTTCCATAAAAGCCTTGCCATAGCCGAATAAATATTGAACATGTAGCATATTTTTTCTAAATTTCCTGACAAATTTACTGTTGCATATCGTAATGTCAATATCTATAAAGCATATTCAGCTATCAAAGCTCAAAAACACAGTTATCAAGCTACAGCATTGGAAAAATAAATTCCTTCCTGCTCAGCCTGATTTCAACAACTAAGCCCCACCCTCTGCACACACACACATAAAACATATATAAAAACAATATAAAAATATTTTTATGTCCATACGTGACACTCCAAAGCCCTTACAATTCAACCCTAAAACAGGCCTTCTGGACACAAAAAATATTTTTCCTGTTTTTTTTTTATTTAGATTGCAGATTTTATTAATAAAATCTGGTATTAAAGTGCTTAAATTTCAAAAACAAATGTTTTTGTTTTGAGAAGACTAAAGCAAAGGATGCCATTTGTGCAAAAAATATTGACTGTAATGAGATATTTTATTTACATCTTTTTGTTCTTGGATATTTTTTGTGCAAAGGATCCCTAGTGTAGTATTTATTTGAGGGACTTTTAATGGAAATCATTCATACAGTGCCTTAGGCCAAGTTTATACCTCGTCAGCAAGGTTGCACCCAGATGCAGATGTATTGATGTCTGTGTTTCAGTGTTGTGACCCGGTAAAATCTCAATGGCAGACCATGAGATACAATGAAACAAAGGGGAGCAGCAAATCAGGACCCAGTGACTGCAAGTCTGGGCAGACAATTTTATTCCGTTCTAGAAATAAATGTACAGTTGCACAATAAAAAAATAACAACCAAAAGTCCACTAAAAAAAGAAATAGCAACATCTTCCCAAAGTCCAGAAAAAGGACCGGTCCAACAAGCTACGTTTCCTTCCGTAGCTTAGACCACACCAAACCGATCCCACACATGCTGTTGTCCACCAATCACTGCTCCCTTGCTGCACTGGGTCACCTATCAGCCATCTCTCAGTGTGTGCTGCCAGTGGATGCTATTAGCCCAACTTTACATATTCCTTCCAGGTACACAGTACCTTGATCACTCACTTCCTTCGTCCTCCTGTCTCCTCACAGTCGGTTCCTTTTATGCTGCCTGCTTCCTTCACAACTCTGCCACTGATTGTAGCTTCCCCCGGACACGCCCACCACTCAACAGGTGTATGGAATGAACAGTCCTTTCAATCAGTCCACAGAGGATTTCAAAACTAGATCACAACATCAAAACATGCAGTGAAATATAAAATACAGGATACAAACCTTGCAAATTAAATCAGAATTTGCCAATAAAATGTATTATAAAAATAAAAACACTGCATAATCTAAACCCACAAATTTTTACCTTGTGACAGTGTTGCAAACCAACTTCCCATCAGGACAGCAGGGTTTGCTGACTTTTTATGACGAGCCAGGCTACCATTGCAGTGTTGTTTCTGGGTAACTAGAGTTTATTTTCTTCAGCTTTTAAACACAATCCCCCTCGAGGAGCAATGAACAGAAAGTAAGTTATGATTTAGCTGGAAAGTTTTTTTTACAAGTAGTTCAGCTCATAGAATGATCTAAAAAGGCATGCAAACAAACCCAGTGGTCTGATTTGTTGCTTCTCTACACCTCGCAGTTAAAAATCATAAAAAGACCATCTTAGATAAACTGGCCTTTCAATATAAAGCATCTACTGCCCAAACGCTGCATAGACTGCTGATTACATCAATTAGCACTGTTCTGCTGAAATGATCGTTGGCTGTTGTTGAGCTGACTAATCACAGGCACACACTCTCCATTGGAGAATAAGGATAGTTAGAAAATGTAGCTCTATCCCTTCCGTCATTGACTGAGAGCCCTTGTGTCAACAGATAATGGCGTTGTCTCGATCCATTTTGAGGTAGACAGAGAGGTATAAACTAGGCTTTAGGGGGCACATCCCCATTTTTTGAACCACTGCTTTAGTCTATAAAATCAGTTTGAGTCTTGCTGTAAAGGAAGAAACACAATATTTTCACTTGAGTATGAATGATCAAATTCAAGTCTTACTTGCATTTGGTCAAGATCAATGGTAATAATTAAAGGTCAAGGATTAATCACCAGCCTTACAGAATACCAGTCCGTGGTTTTCTGTGTGGAAACTCATCGAAATCCCCTCTTGTTCTTTCCTCAAGTTTTTCTTGCTTTACCACCACAAAATACCATTCTGGTATTTGCAGCCATATTATATGGAAATGTCTCAATCAAACTGGAAGGATGTAGCAAGAGCAACACATTTCTTGGTGTGCTGCCAGCATGTTCTAATTAAATACACATCTGCCAATCCTCCTAAGTCCCCACAAAGACCATCTACATGCCGGAAGTCATAACTAAGCATGAATGTGGATCAGTGGGGAAAATTCATCTCTCAACGTGTCTTTAGAATGACTGTGATTTACATTGCCAATACATTTGCATCCTGTTGAGCTGTGGGATGTGTGGGTGAATGTTATTTGTAGTTTTATAAGTGCTTTTACTGGTCAGGAAAGAGCAGACACTTCATGAGGTCCATCAGAAGTTTTTTTTTTTTTTTAAATGGTGATCTGGGCACTCTAGATGGATACTGTAGATGATGTGAGGGGCTCCATTATACAAAAAGGGATCCCACTGCTGCTCTGCATTGAGTAGAATGTGGTTCAGGCATATGATCAGGATGCCCCCCTGGGGATCATTTTTAGGTGCAAATTTGAAATATGTAATGGAGACAAAGCTGCAGCATTTCATCTCAACATTTTTTTACTTAATTTATTTACCACAAAGAATTGAAGATTTTGTAATCTAATGTGTTTAAACAGTATCAGAAGATAAAATTAAAAACATAGTGTGTTATATTTGAGAGGTGAACTATGAACAAGAATCTAATCATTTTAAACCTGCCTGAATGGTCTGGTCTGAGTTCAGACCTAGTTACTGCTAAAGATGAACTGGCACAAAACTTTCCATCAGTCACCTCTACAACTTAATCTGTACAATCACAACCACACTGCTATAACAACCATATGTGCAAGCCTTGTTATCACAATTATTATTTCACTTTGTAAGAAATACATAAAATGCATAGATCGTATTCAATTATGTGTTTTACTCGGTTAGTTTGTAACACAAAACAATTCTTTTGAGTATTTCTACAAAGAAACACCATAAAAAAATAGCATAAGCAAAAAGTAACCTAATAAAGTTTAACTTAGCGATGGACCATTCTATAACTTTTAGGATTAAAGGAAATAGACTTTCCATAAGGACAGACTGAGTCAAACCAAGATTAAAACTAAAAGCTCTACAGTAGACAATACCACATATAATGACAAAATATATTTTGCATTTACATGACCCTTAATTATGGACGTCTTTCACTAAATAATTCAACCCCTCATTACTTTTATTTTCTTCCAAGCATCCAGACTTTCTTGTAATCCTTTAAAGTTGTCTTTGTAAAAGGTTCTCTAGGCTTTCTGAAAGTCATTCAAAGTAAAGGGCAGGTGTGATGATTTCTAACGGTCTATTAGGTCTTATACGTCAAACAGAGGCTTTGGGGTAAAGGATATTAGAAAAAATAACAATATGGAAAAATACTGAGATGCAAAATTCAAAGTATGGGAGCTTTAGATGTATACCGTGGATTAACATCAGTTATTTTTTTCCTAAAACATAGATCAATCCTAACATACTTTTACTTTTTATGAAAATTTCAGGTTGATCATCTACTGACTTTCTTTATTCAGAAAAATAAGATAAACAAATAATTACATTGCAGCTGTTCCCCTTACTAATTAAAATAACCTGTGAATCAATGAGTAATGTTATTTCCCATTATGCAGAGCCTTAAAAAAGCAACCTGACTTTATGCTTTTAGGGCAGGTTGAGATTTCTGGGTTACAGGATCCACTGAGCTTCAGCGGATTTTTTTTTCTTTGTTCTGCACGAGTCAGCATTGGCCTGGATTCCAACAATATCACCCTGAAGGATATAATACCAACTGGTGCAGTGGGAGCTATCCCCACTGTATGATATTGCACAGCGAAAAGTCAACGGGCTCAAACACCTGTATTCGATTTCTCATCTGAACTCGGTGGAGAGCTCTAAGCCTTGTTCTCGCTGGCACTAATCCTCACTAGAAAACAGCTTTCAGAGGATTAGCATCAATGGGGGGTTGGGGCGCTACTTGGCGAAGACAGCATTGCTTCCTTTCTTTTTCCTCTTGTTTGCAGGCTCTGTAACATGACCTCACAGCTATGAAAATCTGACTTTCTGCCCTTCTTCCTTCCCTGTCGACCCCCCAGTAGCTCTAATAAAGCTCCCCATTGACTTTCACTTAAAACTCCCATCAGCTTCTTTCCCCTTCAAACTGACCGGATGACTTAACCATGAAATTTTTATCCAGCGGAAAAAGGGAGCACAGATACAATGCATCAGACTGCTGAATGCTGTACTGAAACCCCCCAAAAGCTCAAAGTAAAGATGTGTAAACTTCAAGAAAAAATAAAAATGGAAAGCCAAACATGTTTTCTGCTGCAGGTGATGCAGGGATGGATATCGAAACAGTGCCTTGGTTGTGAAGAAACACAGAGGACGACATGACCGCTCAAGGCCACTCACAGATGCTGGAAGAAGATGTAAGATGATGGAGTATTTTTTGGAAGCTTACAACTCATTTCTTTCTTAACAAAGTCGATGTTATCTCATGTTATTGGGAGAAAGCTGCTGGAGGCCACACCTCCTGTAGTGAAAAGAGTCAACAACTTGGTAAATGTAACTTTCTCCTCCAATTTTGTCTTCTTATGTTTTTTTATTCCTGCCCTCCCCCCTCCAAACATTTGCAAATATTCTGCCCTAATAATTAGCTTTGATTTTGTTTCTCTCTGCACACACAGCAAGCCGTTCAGTTAAGAGCACTGAGAGATGAAAGCAAGTGCATCCGGGCACGGATCAAATAAAAAGAAAAGAAAAAAAATAGGTTATTTTCCTCCCTTCAGCTTCCAAAATCCTGCTGGTTGTGACAGAGTTGTAAATACCCTAGATAAAAGACAGCTCTGCTGGCTTCTACTTAACATTCCCATTTGACTCTCCGACAATGGCTGCTTTTGTGTGTTCTCATGTACGGATACAAATAAAAAAATTCCTTCGCCTTTGGTACTTTGCGGAACATAATTCAATCACAGAGAGAAAAGCGAACAAAAAGTGAGCTCGGTGATCTGCCGAACAAAGCGAGCGATGTTTTGGGAATTCTCCTAGGTAAGAGCTGAAAGAAAGAGTTGGTTCAGAGAAACATGGATGAAATGTGACAAAAGGACTTAGTTTTGTTTGCAAAACTGCGTTTAAAGAGCTGCAGGATGCCCATTAATAATACCCTGATCATATTTTTTTAATGGGATGCTTCTGACCATCTTTTGAACTTCTCTTCTATTGACACAGAGCTAAAATAAATTTACTTATTTTAGTTATTAATAACCATGTGACTGGATATTCAACCATTCTTCTTGGCATAATTTGTATAGTAATTTTTGATGGTTGGTTTCCTGAAACAGACCACCTTTGAAGCAAAGTTCATAGATGTTTTTGGCTGAGGTCTGGGCTCAGTGGGAAGGTCATTCCAGAAGCTGTTTTAGCCAGCTTTATCTATTTTTAAAACTAGTTCTGACGTGGAATTAGTGCTCTTGGTGATATGACATATTTCACATTGACTCTTCAAAAACCCTTTTTTGGACAGTGTCTGGAAACAGCTGGAAGACCACAGCACACAACCCTACAGCCATGTTGCATGACCTTTTTAATAACTTTTTACTGAAGGTTTTTGATCGCTTTGACCATTAGTTTGGGGTTTACTGTGGGACAAGAAACACTATAAATGTTCTCATCTGACAAGTTCATCACTTCAGCATGAATTTTGAAGCAAAATAATATTTGGGAATGAATCAGTGTCAAGAAGTCATCCTCCAAGCTGTCACTTCATCAGCAGCATGAGAGCAAGCAGATCAATATGGTTTCCACGCAAAAGTTCGACCACTTCTTCACTGACCATTTCCAGAACAGCTGTTAATTGCTTTTCTTCTTAAATTTGCACACTGATTGTTAGATTATGAGAGGAAGGGCCAATAATCCAACAGTCCTACATCTTGAATGTGCCAGCACCACAATCTCCCACATTGATACCACTGTATAAACCACCACAGCCTCACTACCTAAGTGTTGTGCACGCTCAAAATGCTCCACACACCATCACAAACTATCCCACACCAAGGGTAGCTCCCTTTTTGTCCGACTATTCTTTCAAGTTTTCCCCTAAAGTAGCCCTGAAGCTTAAGCAGGGCTGATCATAGACAATGAGACAGGTGGTGATTGTGTCTCAGTGGGTAAAGTCCTTGGCTTGTCACTAAATGGTTATAGGTTTGATTCTAGTTTCTGTCAGTCACGTGTCAATATCCCCCTTGGCAAGGCACTTTACCACAAGTTGCCTACTGATCTGTGCATATCAATGTGAGATGGGTTATTGTGGCTCCATTGTAAAGCACTTTGAATTCTAAGTGTGGCTAGAAAAGTGCTACGTGAGTTCAGTCCATTTACCTTTCTTAACTGGAAAAGTTTGTTTTTCCATTAATGGACAACTAAGTCAAATGCAAGACATTATGTCATTAGCAGCATTGCATAGTTTTCTTGTAAAGTTCCTTGAGATGTATTTTGAATTGATGCAATATAAATAAACTGAATGTAAACTGAATTGTATTCTGTTGCTGTTAGAATCTCTTGGTCCTTTTGTTTTAATGAAGGATTGAATTGCATAGAGATAGTTTAACAGTATAAATCACATTATTTCCATGGAATTATTTGAAACAGATGTCCTTTTATCCCTGCCCTAATTCATGCAGTGTTAAACATAAAGCTGCCAATAATACAAATTGTTTATGTGATTGCTATATGATTACAATCAGATGAACTAACTAGAATTAAACATAGCTGTTGTTGGAAGATTCATTAATATCCCCTGATATTAAACAGTGTTCAGCAAAATAAAAATCAATTTAGCATTTATTGTGGGATCCTATGTCTGTGTGGGCGTGTCACCTTCATTGTACAGGATGCATCAGTAAAGATGAACTGCCAGCTGTATGTAGAGTCCCCATGTTCGGCCCCCGGCAAGCTGCAGCCGCAGCCTAAGGTGTCTGCAACATCCCTGGTACTCAATTTGCTCTAATGCAACGATCTCCTGGAAAGCCACGACCAGCCTCTGGATTCGCTCAGGTCTCCCTTGCCTGCTCACCCTCGATCCCCCCTGGAAGGAAGGAAACATCCAGGATCGCACCCGCACAGTTCTGTCTTAACGCTGCCACAGACCAGACTCACAACCCCCTCCTGACAAACGACTCCCATCAGTCTGCAAGTAAGATCATCTCCATACTCACATCCTGCAATTTTCCCTTTCTCAAGTTTGTCCCGCTCACCTTTTCAAACTGCTTCCAGGGACAAGTTACCCAGAGTCTCAGAACTCTTCCCAGTGCCGGATCTCCTCGCCACCAGATTCAAAATCATCCAATAAAGTTTACTTCAATGTTCTTCTGTGTTTGAGTCAAGTGTTTGCGCACTAGAGTCTCCCAGCAGTTATGACATTTATGGATTTGGTGTAAAACTAGCTTCAATGTGGACAGTTACAGTTTTCCAGCAGTTTCCAGCTCATGCTTCCTGGTAAGTTCTTATACTCTAAAATATTTTTTTTTTTTAGAAGAAACGTTTGGGTCCTCATTTAGACCTTGGCTTTATTTAGTTTCATCTGAATACCTTGTTACTATGTGCAATCTTTTAAACTCATCATTTTAAAATCTGCATTTGTTTAGAAACGCCTGTAAAGTCAACAATTCTTCCACTTATACTCTTATTGGGATTCTTGAACTCTTCTCTTTTTCTGAGGACTGGACTGGTGCAAATATAGAGTATCAGCCGCGCTCAAAAATAACTACGAAACAAAAGTTAAACTTTCAAACTAAAATACACTTTTAAACCTTTGCTGCTGCGTATTAAAATATTTAGGTTAATGTATGCACACATTTAAACTTAGGTGTATAATTTTGATTCTTGGGGGAAATTAATGCAGGATAAGTTCCAATTTTCACCTGAATCAAATTCTTAAGAATCATTAGTCTAATTTGATACATTTTGATGCAGTTATTAATGGCTTCGCACCTAATTATGTGGAAGACTTGTTGCCACAATATCAACCCCTAAGACCACTCAGGTTTTCCAGGTCTACTAATCATCTCAAGAATTAGAACCAAACATGGAAAAGTGGCTTTCAGTTTCAATACTCCCCTTATATGGAATAAACTTCCTGATGATTGCAAAGCTGCTGAAACACTGAGTTTCTTTAAATTAGGGCTAAAAACCCATCTGTTTAGAGCTGCCTTTAAATACATGATAAATAGTAGCCAGAATGTCATGTTTTAATGTGTCATATGTTATGTGTCTCTGATATTGGGTAATGCTTTTATCGCTACTTTTATTTTATACCCTAATTCTGTTAAACACATTGAATTACCTTGTTGATGAATGTGTGCTATAAAAGCTACCTTGCCTTGCCTTCAGAGACAATTCTATGCTTTACTAATGCAATATTGTCCCAGCCTAACCACAGTGAGTCTGCTGTTGAAATTATAACTATTAAGAGGCCACTAAAGAAAACCACAGTTGTAATAAAGCATAATTATCCTGTAACACATGGTGATTAGAGTAGTATTATTCCCTCTTGATCTCCTCGCGGTTCTGCCTCAGCTCCTGTGTTCATGTTACAGTTGGTTGCCAATCCTAAATTTAAGCTGCTTGCAGAGTGTAAGAGTTAAACCCATCAGAGTGTAAAATGAAAATAAATGTGACGGAGCATCTTGCACTCCAACCTACCTCGCTTGCAGTGTAACCTGAACTGTGTGTGAATGTGAAATGAGTCTCTGGTGTTAACTGAGCCCACAGACACCAATAGGGCCTGGAGCAGCTATCCCTCACTTCCTGGTTCCGATGAGTGACAGGAGGAGCGGGAAGAGGATAGAAAAAGACAAGCCTAAATGTTTGTTAAAAAAACTGAAATATCCACCAGGCATTGGAGGAAATACCGCCAGGCTCTGAAACACCTCGGTTTGTATTGTTGTTTGTCTGAATATCAACTATGACGTATCCTCTTTTCTTTTTTCTTTGGTGTTGGGACTTTATCTTTGACTTCAACTATACTCTTAATTTACTGATTATTGCTAAAAAGCTTAATGCAGTGGAGTGGTGGACAGGCCCTCGGGAAAACCAGGGCATCCCAGTGGCTTGGCAGCTGAACTGGTATACTCCGTGATTGCAGACAGTCAGGTTGGTTTGTTCTTGATCTTAAATAAACAATCCATCCTGTGGCTCATGAGGACAACACCCCCACTAGACATTAGAGTAAAAGACATGGGGCCTTATTTATCAACGGCTTGCGCTTGTTAAAACCGCGCAAAAGCACAGCTTCGCAAAAACAGGCTCTGGCTGATCTACCAACATGGTGCAGAGCGCATTGCTCCTGTCAAACCCGCAACAAGACGCACGCAATCTATTTAGCGCTTTTGCCCTTGGTGAATATGCAATCTGGGCATTTCTTTAAGAAGACACAAAATATTGGGAGAACAATAGGCAAAGAAGTAGGCATTCCAGGCACAATGTGATTTACCAAGCATAAAAATTTTATTTAGCGTCTATTTTTAGGATTTCTGAAAAGCATGTCTTAATTTTGAATTACCACATTCAACATGAGTTTATTACTGACAAACAAAAAATGTAATTCACACACAATATAACTGGAGAGTAATTCACACTTTAATGGCCATAAACCTGAGATTTATTTAAATCTTTACCCATTTTTCCCCACAAAGATGCATTATAACTCATTGCGCGCTCCTCACGTCTCCAACTGGTGAAGGGCTGAGCGCACAAGATCGTAGCGGATCCTCATTAGTTTCTCATGTAGTAGTTAACCTTCCTGGAGTTCAATTAATACAATGTAGTAATCATATACAACACCACAACGACAATTGGCATTATATATGACATTTTAAAAACAAAATTTGGACATGCTGCAGTTTTAATCTGTCTAACCGTGCAATACGATGTGTGCATTCAGCAGAGAGCAGCGCATGTGCGCCGCATGAATTACATTTAGCCTAATTTTTTGTGCCAAATATGCATTAAGGATCCTTGCGCATTATTCCTCCTCTCTCTAGCCGTGGTGCAGCTCGCATTAGTGGTCGCAAACTCCTAATTTTAATACTGCTGCTTGTGCCTGTTGAGAATTGCTAACGCAACCTTAGAAGATCACAGGACAATCCACTCGCACAAATTATAGCGTCAATTTTGCGGTCATGACCAGGAATCTTGATAAATCAGCCCCTTGGGGTACTTGAGGGACATGTCCCCCGCACTTTTTTGGTTAGTGCTGTCTGTCTTAATCTGCGGTAACGTAAAAACTCTTTTATTTTGGAAAGTTGTTTTTTGTCCATTATTTCACATACATATCTAGTAATTCAATGTTTAAATGATGATAAGACGTAACACCGGCATTAACACACGGGGTCGCATACGGAATATAGGGTTGTTTTTACAGATTGCACAATCGACCTATAAGGGGGTATTTCACTTGAGGATAGTCTGTCTTATTATTATCATTATTATTATTAATATTATTACTGTGATGGACTGGCGACCTTTCCAGGGTGTACCCCGCCTCTTGTCCATTGACAGCTGGACATAGTCACCAGCCCCCCCCCCCCCCCCCCCCCCCCCCTCCCCCCCAACCCCTGGAGGACTAAGCGGTTCAGAAAATGGACGGATTATTATTATTATTTCCAAGCATTGGTTCACTTGTACACAGTACAGAGACGTATTAGAAATAGAGATCATTCAAAGCAAAGTCTGAAACAATGTTTTAGAGTGAAAAAAAAAGAAAAGATAATTCACCTTCATTTATTTTGTGTAGCAAAAAGAGCCCCATATCCAGTTTATCTCCACTCCTTTATGCAGCACCTTTTTTGTGTCATTTTTTTTATCCAATAAAAATAGGCCACAAACTATTGCCAATGCCTCCTCCTCAGCCACCTTGTTTATTTTTTCCAAAGTCCAGTTTTATCTCTTGAGGATTTGTGAGGTTTCCTGTCTGTCTAAGCTTACATGTTGGTGAGCATATCTGTCAGGGTTGGTGTCTCGTCATTGCTGTGTGGCCGCACATGACACACTGTAGGACCAAAACTGTTATAACCACGTTTTTTTTTTTTTGCCCTGTGTGTGGTCCCTCAAGGTTTGGAAATCCATCCATCCATCCATCCATTTTCTAAACCGCTTAATCCTCCAGGGGTCATGGGGGGTCTGGTGCCTATCTCCAGCTGTCCACGGGCGAGAGGCGGGGTACACCTTGGAAAAGTCGCCAGTCCATCACAGGGTTTGGAAATCGTACGAGCATTTTAAAACCTTGCCGTGTGAACAAAGCCTAAACTACTCCCTGAACTGCAATAAAACAAAAGAACACAAAAAAAATAATTATGATATATGTCCCCTAATTGTAAAAAATATGTCAATCTTGTAAGTAGTCTGTGTCTTTTGTAGCAGTCAATGTAATCCTTTGGATTTTCTCTTACATCCTAGTTTTTGATTCCTTATTTTCCTCTTAATATTCCTTCATGATGTTTTCTTTTATTCCTCTCATCTTCTTTGTTTTTAAGCTCACTTCTATGGTTCTTACTCGTTTTTGCTAATTTTCGAACTCCCTAATCCCATTTCTTCATTCTGGCAAAAACATAGTAATGCACATAAGAAAACCAGAGGCATGAGGAAAATGGAAAAACTGTAGAGTTGTCCTTTTCTTATTCCCAAGCAGGTGCAATGTAGAGGCTGAATGCTCTTTGGTAGCTCAATTGAAAGACAGAAGGGGACGCCCTGGTTTTCCAAAGGCACAGAGCTGTTCTTTGTTGGCCGCCATGTCTCAGTGGGGGCTGAAGTAACCCTGCAGAGGTTGCAGTGGTTTACAAGCAAAGGGCATGAAAAACGTGCTCTTGCTCGGGAACACCAAAAAAAACCCACACAGCTGAAGATGAAATATTATCAGTTGTGTTGATTGAGCTTATTTGGGTCTTGTTTTTTTCTGCTGCATCAGCTGTTCTCAGTTGGAGCTGGATTTGATGACTAGTAATAAACTGCATCTGCTAAATAAAGATCCACCTTCCCCATAATGACAGGACAGTATATCTCCCAATGCTCGCCTTAAGGCATAATGCATTGGACAGTTTTGCAATTTTAGCACACTTTTTAAAGGTTGTGTGCTATTTTGAAAGGGTGGAGCTTCTTCCTTTTGTCCAATCTGCCTTAGTGGTGCTTATTTTCCCTCTTATCATCTGCTGTGAGATGTGATACATGACAAGCATCATTAAACTCCCTGTTAATGAACTGACAGTCATTACCTCAAATTCTGTCAGGTGGAGTGCTAACTGGAACTTAAAATGAGGTAACGCTTCATATCACAAGTTGACACCAGTTATTGACTTTCAACAATAACAATATTCCACAAGTGACTGCTTGGAGATAAATTAGGGAATTGAAGACAAACTGCACTCAATCTGAGCCATGATGAGAGACAGAATAATGAGGAGGAAAACACAGACGAGTTTGGCTCATGAAGTTACTTTTTGTTTCTTTTTTTTCTTCCTAACAGTACACAGGCATATTATTCCATTAAAAATATGTATCTTTGTTTACTATGTTTAAAAAAGTGTATGTCTGAGACAACATTTTTCACTAAAAGAGGCTTTAATACATGTGTTCCATTTTCTTTTGTTCCTTTAGCTTCTATATCTGCTGATTCAGCTTTCTGCCTCACTTGAAGTTCAAAATCAAATTAAATGTTTAAACTTCTCATAGCATAGTGGACGTGGAGGTGGAGACTGCGTTGGTAAGACGTATCGCGTCATTTCCTGTTTGTTGACTCACTCGGTTGTAGCAAGTCGGGGTTTCTCTCTCTCTCTTGAATTAATCTAATTTTCTCTGTCCAGAAGTTTTTCTGAGTTGCTTTAACACACAAACACATTAAAACTTTTCTGTTAGTGTTCTTTGCGTTCTGGGACTCTTAAGCGTTACACTGGTTTTCTGGGCTCGGTAAGGTACCGCTAGGTTAGCTTAGCTTCATGGCTAGCATGGCTTCGGCAGCTTTGTCTCCTGTTCCTCCGTCTCTCTCTGAACCTCCTACTCTCTCCTGCTCTCTCTGTCAGATGTTTAGTTACTCCTCCGACCTCATTTAGTGAAGTTGGTAGGTGTATTAAGTGCAGCATTTTTGTAGCCTTGGAGGCGAGGGTTTCTGAGCTAGAGGCCCGGCTCCGCGCTGTAGAACAGCCAGGCCCAGCACTAGCTAGCGCGGAGTCAATTAGGACAGGACCCCTAAACCGTCCTCCAACAGCTCCCGTGCAGCCGGGATCTGAGGCGAGCTGGGTGACGGTTCGTAGGAAGCCTAGCGCCAAACCCCAGCCCGCGGCCAACCTCCAGCCCCTTTCTCTGAACAATAGGTTCGCCCCGCTCAGCGACGCACCCGCCGAGCAGGAGAGGCCGATTCTTGTAATTGGCAGCTCCATAGTTAGGAACGTGGCTCCTGAGACACGAAAGACTACAGTCAAATGCCTTCCAGGGGCCAGAGCTGCGGACATTAGGTCCCATCTGAAGCTTTTGGCCAAGGACTAACGGCGGTACAGCAGGATCGTTATCCATGCTGGTGGCAATGACACCCGGCGACGGCAATCGGAGGTCACTAAAATTAGTGTAGCTTCGGTGTGTAGGGCTGCCAAAAAGATGTCTGACTCTGTAATTTTTTCTGGTCCCCTGCCTGATCGTACTAGCGATGACATGTACAGCAGTGTGCTGTCGTTTCACCTTTGGTTGTCAAGGTGGTGTCCAGAAAACGATGTGGGCTACATTGATAACTGGGGGGCCTTCTGGGGAAAACCTGGACTGTTACGTAGAGACGGAATCTATCCCACCGGGGACGGAGCTTCGCTTCTTTCCAGGAACATTGATAGGGTAATCTGTAGTTCCCCAAAGCCGTGACAACCCAGAGTCCAGCTCAGGGATCAGGGACTGCCACCCACCCACTACCCTATAGAGACAGTTTCCCGTCCACTGCCCAAAACTAATGAATTAAAAGTTAATGCTAGTGGAGCAAAGTATAAAAATCTCATAAAGATAAATACAACTCTGACTGAACAGAAAAATAAATCAATTAAATGTGGTTTACTGAACATAAGATCTCTCCCCTCAAAAACACTCTTAGTAAATGACTTAATTTGTGAAAATAATATTGATTTGTTTTGTCTTGCAGAGACATGGTTGCAGGAAGAGGACCATGTCACAATAAATGAGTCAACTCCCCCTAGCTACTTAAACTTTAGTGTCCCTTGAAGTACTGGTCGAGGAGGTGGTGTAGCCACCATCTTTCATTCAGATTTACTAATTAATCTCCAAAAAATAATAATTACAGTTCCTTTGAGCATTTAATCTTTAGCCTTCCTCATACACATAACAAAGCAGTAAAGCCACTTTTATTTGTGGTCTTATATCGTCCACCAGGACCTTATTCTCAATTTTTAGATCAGATAGCAGATTTTCTATCTGACTTAGTTTTAAACACTGATAAAGTCATTATAGTCGGAGACTTCAATATTCATGTTGATAATGAAAGTGATAGTCTAAATACAGCTTTTAACACTATCTTAGACTCAATAGGCTTTACTCAAAATGTGCAGGGACCAACCGATCGCGGTCACCACACCTTAGATCTTGTGCTGACTTATGGCATTGACTGTGAAGAAATAACAGTCTTTCCACATAACCCTATCCTGTCTGATCATTTCCTCATCACTTTTAAACTTACTCTAACAGATCATATCAAACCTGAAAGAAAACTTCATTATACCAGAACGTTATCAGACAATGCAGTAGCAAGTTTTAAAGAAGCTCTTCCAACTTTAATTTCCTCAGTACATAAAAGTACAATAGAAAACAGTGATTTAACTCGTAACCCCTCACAACTTGACGTTCTAGTTCATAGCGTTAATTTCTCCCTGCGTCTGGCAATAGACAACGTTGCCCCACTGAAAAAGAAGGTGGCCAGCCTTAGAAGATTAGCTCCCTGGTTTAATTCAGAGCTACATACCCTGAAGAAGAACGTTAGAAAACTAGAGAGAAAATGGCGCTCCACGCATTTACAGGATTCCTATTTAGTGTGGAAAAATAGTTTATTGCTATATTAAAAGAGCCTTCGAACAGCTAGAACAGCATATTATTCATCTTTAATCGAGGAGAATAAAAATAATCCTAGGTTTCTTTTTAATACAGTTGCTAAACTCACACAGGATCATAGCTCTATCGAGCCAACCATTCCCCAAGCTCTTAGTAGTGATGACTTCATGCAATTCTTTATAAATAAAATAGACTCTATAAAAAAAAATAATTGGGAACCTTCCCAATATGCTTGCTTCCTCCCTAGTTAATGAGGCAACATCAAAAATGGTTGAACCTAATATACTCTTAAACTGCTTTAATGCAGCCGAACCTTCTGATGTACTAAAATTATTAGCTTCATCTAAACCTTCAACTTGCGTTTTAGACCCAATCCCAACTAAACACTTAAAATAAGTTTTCCCTCTGATCGCTGCTCCAATTTTAGATATAATGAATATATCCTTAGTCAATGGATATGTACCACAGGAGTTTAAGATAGCTGTAATTAAACCTCTACTTAAGAAACCATCTCTTGATCAAAACGACTTAATTAACTATAGACCGATATCTAATCTTCCCTTCTTATCTAAAATTATTGAGAAAATAGTTGCACTCCAGATATGTGAGCATTTAAACAATAATGAGCTGTTGGAGAAGTTTCAGTCAGGCTTTAGAGCTCATCATAGCACTGAAACAGCTCTGGTGAAGGTTACTAATGATATTCTCATAGCCTCAGACAATGGACTGGTGACCATTCTGGTTCTGTTAGATCTCAGTGCTGCCTTTGACACTGTTGACCACAATATTCTCATAGAAAGGCTTCAAAGTGTCTGTATAATAGGAACAGCACTAGGTTGGTTTAAATCTTATTTGTCTAACAGATTTCAGTTTGTTCAGGTAAACAATAGATCTTCCTCAACCTCAATAGTTACTTGCGGAGTACCACAGGGTTCAGTGCTTGGGCCGATTCTTTTTACTATATACATGCTTCCTATTGGTAAAATAATTAGGCAGCATGGGATAAAATTCCATAGTTACGCTGATGATACACAGCTATATCTATCTATAAATCCTGATGAATCCAATCAGTTTGGTAGACTACAGGCATGTCTGGAAGACATAAAAACTTGGATGACTCTAAACTTCTTGCTTCTGAATTCTGATAAAACAGAAGTTGTCGTCTTTGGACCAGAAGCTGTGAAAAAGAAACTACTTAGTCAACGCCTTCACCTGGACGGCATTACATTAGCCTCCAGTAATAAAGCAAAGAACCTCAGTGTTATTTTTGACCAAGATATGTCATTTAGATCTCACAATAAAGAAGTCTCTAGGATTTCCTTTTTTCACCTTAGGAATATTGCAAAAATTAGAACCATCCTGTCCAGGAATGATGCTGAAAAACTAGTCCATGCCTTTATTACTTCAAGACTGGATTACTGTAACTCTTTATTATCAGGTAGTCCACAGAAAACAATTAAAAGTCTTCAGCTAGTCCAAAATGCTGCTACTAGGATTCTGATGAATATTAAAAGAAGAGATCACATTTCCCCTGTTTTAGCTTCTCTTCACTGGCTCCCAGTGAGATCTAGAATAGAATTCAAGATCCTCCTTCTGACATATAAAGCTCTTAATAATCTAGCTCCATCATACATATAAGAGACCTGATTGTTCCATATGTTCCTAACAGGGCCCTTCGCTCTCAGACTGCAGGTTTACTGGTAGTTCCCAGGATTTCTAAAAGTAGAATGGGTGGCAGATCTTTCAGCTATCAGGCTCCCTCCTATGGAACAGGCTCCCAGGGTTGGTTCGTGAAGCAGACAATTTGTATATCTTTAAAACTAGTCTTAAAACTTTCCTCTTTGACAAAGCTTACAGTTAGAGATATGTTAATAGGCAGTTAGAGACAGGTTAGACAGGTAGCTAGGAAGAGATAGGTTAATGTTAGTAGCCAGGTAGAGTGTCAAAAGCTAGGAAGGGATATGAAGAGGTAGAGTAGCTACGTAGAGATTGATTAATGTAAGCCAAGTAGAGAGTGTTAGTAGCTAGGTCTCCTAGTAGCTAGGAGACAGGTTAATGTTAGTAGTCAGGTAGAGTATCAAAAGCTAGGAAGAGATAGGAAGAGGTAGAGTAGCTAGGTAGAGATAGGTTAATGTAAGCCAGGTAGAAAGTGTTAGTAGCTAGGTCTCCTAGTAGCTAGGAGACAGGTTATTGTTAGTAGCTATGCTGCTTTAGGCTAGGCTGTTGGAGGACATTATTAGGGTCTGTTCCTACTTTCTCTCCTACTTCTCCCCAACTGCATGATGTGCTGTCAATTCAAGCGCTAACCTGTTTTATCTTAGTCTCTTCCTACAGTTGGTGCTCTGTAGGTGCTCCTGACCCGCCCTGCTTGACGACCCTGACTAAGATGGGATTGCAGTGACGGAAAGTTCTCCACGTCCTGCAAGAAACTTCTGCATCAGCTGTGTTGTTCTTTCTGTGTCTCTGTTCTGGATTCTCCAAACCACAGACAGTCTCGGCAGATGACCGCTTGTGCTGAGCCTGGTTCTGCCGGAGGTTTCTTCCTGTTAAAAGTGAGTTTTTCCTTTCCACTGTCGCTTCGTGCTTGCTCAGTGTGAGGGATTGCTGAGAATTACACGACGCAATCTTCTGTGGTTCTCTAATTTCTAAATTAAACATTGTATTGTAATAACTCTTCTTGTAAAGTGCCTTGAGATGACATCTGTTGTGAAACGGCGCTATATAAATAAACTGAATTGAAATTGAATTGAATTGAACTTCATTTTAAATCCAGCAGTTATCAGGGTATATCAATGACGTGAACCATAATTGTATAGTATGAGAGAATTTGGAAGTAGCATCATATTTTGATTTTCGTAAAGTGGCAAATTGAGATGTGAGGTAAAGCCATAAATGCCTTTAAACCAGCATACTATTTTGTATACGTTTTAACTGAGAAAACAAAAGCTGGTACCAGAGAAATAACTTCATTTTGTTTCATTCATATGAGACGCTGTGGTGGGTGGTGCTCCTTGTTGTTCAGCTTCCAGCTTCAAATCACAGCAGCTGATCATCACTGAAACATTTTAACACAATACAATCAGAGGTCCAGTCTACTTGTAGTTTATTACTACGTTTAAAGAACCACACCGACAATGGCAGCTAAGTGGTGTCCTTTGGCTCCGTAACATCTGTAGGAGCTGATAGCAACTACCAACACTAAAGCTGGAAAACAGTTAATGCAAAAACACCTTGGTCCGCAACAACAGTTTTGAAAAACTCAACTGGTATCGCTAACTTACATTCAGTGTTGCACATGAAACAATTTCCGGGTCACATACATTCCAGCAATTAAATATTAAAAACAAATTCTGTCATGTGTCCGTTTTTCGATTTTGTATTTTTGATTCAAAACAACAGATTATAACATGAGAAACAAGGAATACTTGTTTGTGTTTGTTTCTGATGTAAAAACAAATAAGAAATAAACCGCTCTTTTTTTTCCTTTTGTCAATTAAAAATATAAAGAACAAATGATACACGGATTATAGTACTCACACCAAATATTTATTTAATTTAGTTTCCTGATGGTTCACCTCTATGCATTTTTTATGTTGTTATAAGGTTTCAGAAAAAGTAACATTATTTGTTTTTTGTTCATTCTTGAGGGAAGCAGGTGGATTTATACCAAAATAAGAAAATTCCTCTAAAATAAAATAAAAAAATGTTATAGTAATTATTAGAAAAAAATTAATAGGATAAAAAAGTTTGCCTCTATGATATATAAATAACCAGACTGAGCTGGGGCACAGCAGAACTCCACAGATGGCTCGCAGGCTGCAGTCGAGGAGAAGGTCTAAGTTTACTGATGAGTCCTGTTAATCTGGTGTAAGCAGAATGTAAACTTGCTGATGTTGACCTCAACAACAGTTCTGGTGCTTCTAAGCCATTTATGCTGTGATATGGTCCCAGCAGGGGAGGATGGTGTAACAGAATGGGGGGAAGGGGTGCTGCATGTGGATATGTCAACAAAAACAGTGGGTGTGCAGCTTTCAGCTCCCAGATGATCTGCAGACCTTGGTCAGTGCTTGGGCCAATTCATAACACCACAGGCAGGTCGTTGCACAAAGGATACATCTGACAGCAAAAAAAGCAGCTGTGGTGGTGGTCCATTGGAAGTTCAACGTGGCATTCACAAAACAAGGTCAAAGGTCAAAACATTGGGGCAGAGAATGTGGATAGAACATGACAACATTATTTTGTTTTCTGCTGCTAAACATCTTTCTTAGACAGTATACCAGAAAATACATTTCATCCTGTGTATTTGACATGAAAAAAAAGATCTTTTTTTGGAAAATAAAATTTCTATTCAACTCTCTATTGTGCTCTACTGTGTGATACAATTGGGCTGACTGAATTGTGGCTCAGTGGTAGAGTAGTTGGCTTGCAATCGGAAGGTCGTAGGTTTGATTCCAGCTTCCTCCAGTCCCATGTCAATGTGCCCCTGGGCAAGGCACTTAACCCCAAAAATTGTACATCATCCTACCTATCGGTGTATGAAAGTGAGTGTGAATGGGTGAATGTGGCTTCAATGTAAAGCGCTTTGAGTTGTCAGTAGTGACTAGAAAAGCGCTATATAAGTTGAGTCCATTTACAATATGTGATAAATAATTTTTTACTTGTGTTGTAAAAGATTTAGAATTAAGCTTATATACAATCTATATATAGTTATTTAGCATGTAATCTAGTGAAAGTAGGCTTAGTTAGGAATAACTTTAGTAGATAACGGAAAAGTGCTCCCAGCATGATCCTTGAATCCAGGGTTCGAATTATGGGGGAGCTAAGGGAAGCTCGGCTCCGCTTAAAGGGAGATGGGCTCTTCTGAAAGCCCACAACTGACAAACCAAGGGGAAGCTCTAAAAATACCCCAGTTTCAATTTAATTCAGATTTTTTTTCACAAGAATGCTAATGTATTTCAGAATTAAATGAAGTTCTAATGTGCCCACCTCGTGTGCTAAATTTCTCACATAAAAATTTTCACTGGATCTTCTTAGAATAGCTTTCACTTAATTCCTTATGTGATCATAACTGTCTGGTGGCGCTGTGTTGCCACTGATGTGTGTTTTCTGGCTAATCACAGACAACGCATGGGAATAGATTGGGCAAAGTTTCACTCAGGTTTTGGAAATTATGTCTCAAATTAAACTGGATCGTTTCAGTTTTATACACCAAAAAAACTAAAATGAAAATGAGTGGTGAAGAGGACAAGTGCACTGACCCTGGCAGTTAATGAGTCTTGCTGTATCAGTTCATGGGTCCTTTTAACTGGATGCAAAAAAATAAATAAATAAATAAATTGGAAAGGTAGGAATACCTGGCACTTGAATTGAATTGAATAATCCTTTATTGTCCCACGAAGGGAAATTCAGTTTTACAGTACAACCTGTCCAAGATTATTACAGACAAACAGACAGTCAACTAACAGATCCAGGTCACTGTTGGGCAGTGCAGCCGCTTGCAGGCGGCGCTCCCATGTACTCAGGAAAGAGTTACACATCAGGAGGGGGGGGAGGGTTTCACGGTGATGGGAAAAAAACGCTCAACTGTGTTCTGGGTCCATATATAGACTCACAACACAGGTAATAGAAAAAAACCACACCAAAAACATAGAGAAGCACATATTTCAATGTTCACAATGATGACATGAAGGACGGTTAGGCGGGTTCAGGAGCCCCTGGTCGACAATCTGCATGCAGCACTCAACTCTAAGCGCGCAGCCAGACCTGCCACCCGGAGGGGCAGGAGAGCTTGGGAGACAGCAAGACATTGTGTGTGTGAGTGTGTATGATCCATGTGAGTGTGTGTGTCAGTTTTTGCACGTGTGCGGGGTGGAGGACACTCTGTTTACATTTTTCTTCACAGGCATTGATAACGGACCAAGTTGAAGGTCTACATGAAGCCAAAACAATAATTATTTGGATAGCAGGGAGAGACAAAAAATTTCCTCTCTACCCTTTCAGTCTGTCAGTGGTTTCTTTTATAGTCTATTTCAACCAAATTAAAGTTCAGATTACTCCATTAATTTCCAGTGCACCAATCCGCATTGACAGTTTCTCCAAGTCCGATGACAATTTACGAGTGAGTCCCAAAGCGCCAGCTAGATCGCCTCTTGCAGCGTCTAGCCTGTGCTCGAGCTCACCAAGCGTGAGGTTTTGAGTTCCATCAGCACAAATCCGCGCTTCAGACGGCTCCTTCAGCCTTCCAATCGCTTCCAGAAAGTGTCCAATTTCGGTATTTGTTGCTCCATTTTGTGGCAGATCCATTACATGCCCGTTCCAATCAGCACTTCACTGGAAATCTCAAGTTAGGAGGTACAAAATGTATCAATGCAAAAAGTAAGCTGCTTCTTAAAATCATAGCTAGTGTGCAATAGATAAATGGAGAAGTCAGCAGTGAATCACAGAAATTTATTTTTTTAAGAATTGGGACAGTTTAGCTGAAAAAAAAGAAGAGGTGAAATGTCATACAGAAGACAAAATGAACTCTCATTTAATGCAAGAAACAAATACATATTTTAGACGTATTTCCAATTCAAAATGGCTTCAAGAAAGCCCCCAGCCGTTATGACTAAGATAACTTAATAGCACTAAAGCTTACAGAAGTCAGACCGTGGTCAAGGTCAAATTTATTTGTATAGCATATTTATAACAGTAAATGCTGCCCCAAAGCACTGAACAATATAACACAAGTACAATGCTGATATAAATAGACAGACAACACACAAAATAAAAGGCACATTTAGTCAATAAAATCAACCACTAATCAGTTGGGATCTCAGTCATCCTGTCTTAAATGGCACATCAAAGAGATGGGACTGGAAGTGCTCTAAACTCTGGGAAGTTGTTAAATGAGGAGGTAGACTGTTCCACATCCTTGGGCCAGCTACCAAAAACGCTCTATCACTACGGGTCCTTAAGCGGGTTTTTGGGACTACTAGAAGCACTTCAGAGCTAGACATCAACCATCTGGCAGGAGAGTAAATTTTCAGCAGTTCAGAAACATAAGATTGAGCAAGACCACACAAAGATTTAAAAACAAAACATAAAATTTTATAATGGATCCTGTAAGCAACCGGAAGCCAATGAAGGGATGCCAGAACAGGGGTAATATGTTGCCACTTGCTGGTCAGCAAACGAGCCGCTGCATTCTCAACCAATTGCAGATGATGCAGGGAAGACTGATCCAGACCAACATAAAGAGAGTTGCAGTCGTACAACTGGCAGGACACAAACAAATGAATAATATGCTCAAAGACTCTAGCAGGGAGATATGGCTTGACCTTAGCTTAATGTCCTTTAGACAGGCAGATAATATGTAAGTGGATTTAGGACCCGGGCCAGATGAAAATGGTAAATAAACCTGAAGATCATCGGCAAAGCAGTGATAAGTAGCATTATGCTGCATTCAGATCAAGGACTTTGTCAGCGTCACTTTGTGAGCTTTGGCTCCATCAACTTTTCAAGCTTTTCCTGCTTCAAAGCTCATAAAGCCAGCAGCGCAGAAGTTCAGCTAGTTGAATTTTTGACGGTGCTGACGGTCCTGAAGTGGCGGGTTAACCAATCAGAGCTTATAATTGTAGCGATGTCACTACACGTATTTTAAATGTAGCGGGAGCAGGAAAAACCTACATTTTAAGTCTAGAAAACGCAGATTTAAAAAATCATAAATAACACTTACCGAAGACAGATGGACAGGCGCTGTTCGGGAGGAATAGAGAACCTGTAGTTGGTGTCCTGGTAGGAGATTTGAGCTCCGATGCAGCCCAGGAGGTCGTAAAATTCGGCGCGGGACAAACTGAAGTACAGCTGAAAGCGAACCTCATCCATACGTAGCTTCTGGAGCAAATGGTTAAACTCGCCAAACTCAGAATGCATCTGTAGAATAGGGTGTATCCACAAACAGCGCTGATGTTGCAGAAGTCGACGCTGTCTAGCTTTATTTAGCAAATAAACGTACAGCAATAGAAGAAGCCCCCGCCCACGCGTTGTTTTTTGCTCAGAAGTGGCAGACTTTGCAGACTTTGCAAGCTTCAACATAGAAGCGTCAAACTAGATGCTTTGTGATCTTTGCCAGACGCTGATAAAGCCTGCGGTCTGAATGCAACATTATGCTTCCTAAAAATAGAACCTAATGGGAGCATATATAACGAAAATAATACAGGACCCAAAATGAAGCCCTGGGGTACACCGCATGTCACAGGTGCTGATGCTGAATTAAAAGGGCCAAGATTAACAGAAAAAGTCCTGCCCTGTAGATAGGATCTAAACCACTGGAGAACAGTACCACTGAGACCGACACACAACTCCAAACGTGACAGAAAGATGTTGTGGTCAACAGAGTCACAAGCTGTTGATAGATCCAATAGTATCAAAGCAGCTGAACTGCTGGAATCGACAATTTAAAGAAGATCGTTAAAAACTCGTAAGAGAGCACTTTCAGTGCTATGACTGGATTTAAGACACTGAAGTTCCCAAACAAACCTCCAACTGCCCATACCAATGCCTTAAAATAAAGCTCATTGTCCTGTTTGGTAGTTGAAGGAGGACCCAAGTGCAGATAATTTTACGATCATTTGATTTACTGATGAAAAATGGGGAACTTACAAACTGAGAACTGAGTACATGACAGAAATACTGTCTAAGAGACTGCGATGAGGATGGCAAAGAAAGCTGGCAAAAGAAGACTAATGAATCGGCAGAGAAAATTGGAGACCAGAGAGCTTAAATATAAGGAAAGTGCCAGGGAGAAGACTTTGACCTCAAATAAGTACAATAAAAATTTCAAATGATCATTTTTGTACAACATTTTACATGCATATTAGAAACTATTTAACCTGTAACCTGCATTTTAAACTTTGGGGCTGATCCCAAATAAACTGCTACCCACCAGTGGGGCCATCTTGGATGAGATGAGACCACCGGTTGCTTATTTTGCCAATCAAGAGTCCCCAAAGCCTAACAAGCCCTAAAGGCCTTAATTAGCCTGATAGCGAGTTTTGTACTTGCAGCTGTGGAACGTACTGATGGCAGGTATTAAAAGGATCAATTCATATTACATGTCCCCAACCTTCCTTGAAATGCAAGACAAATTCTCTCAAGACTATGAGTAGAAGATCTCAACACTCCTTTTGGCTTTACTAGCTCTGCCAATTCTATCACTCACATGTACCAGTCAAAATACCACAGGTTTGATGAATATTACCAAATAAAAGCTTTGATCAAAAGAGACTGCTATCAGGTGCCCATATAAAACACTTTGTGTCCAAATATGAGATTTATTATACCAGTCACCATGCCTAGCACAGACGTCCAATAACAAAACACCACCCAAACAATGATTAAACACTTCAAGAATCATTCCCAAATGCCATTCTATGGAAGCTTTGCAGAGACTCATTGAAAACTGAGTAGTCAGGTCATACGCAGAGACAACATTCAGAGCTTTCCAAGTTGCAGCTTTAAGTTGCAAATAACAAGGGATAATTTCAACACTAAGGTTTATATATTTTATATTAATGTATCTGCTTGCAGGAAACTGATACATTTAGTGATCATCTGGCACATTTCAAAACAAAAGACGTGCAGATTTTCAATTGCCTAACAATGAAAAAAAAATCACCTGTGACACCAGGTTTGGAGCTATTGGATCTGTGAGTCTAATTTGTTGGTTTTATTCATGGAGGGCAAGAAGTTAATTCTTGAGTTAGAGAACTGCTCATTTTATTTGATTCTAGTAATTTTTTTTTATAAAGACAACCTGAAAAAGGAGAAGACATGGACAGAAATATTGGCAGTTTCAGCAGTGGGCGGTGGGTTATGATACATAGAATTATATTTTTTCCCCTGCATACTACCCTTTAAGTTATGCAGTTGTAATTCTCCTGTAATTTCCTGGGACCAGCTGCATGAAACGCTTTTGCAATGGATGAAGATCTGAAACACACCTCACGGGAAGGGACTTGCTGCTGAGCTCACCAATAAAACGTGTCTATTACTTTATGCTCTGCTACTGAATCCAGTGGAAAGCAAGGGTTACTGGAATAGACCATTTCAGTGTGATATGGCTTTAAGATTAATTTATTCCTTCTTTACTGTGTTTTATAGGGACTTGCTTCTAAACTACCATCCATATGTATGCATTGTAATTAATGGCAACACATTTAAGAAGTAAGCACTGTCTTACAAATTCCCAACTGTCTCATTGTGCAAAGAGACCTTGTGATGTTGTTCTGGCAGGATTGAGGGCAAAGTGGACGGAGAGGGACAAAGGGCAGACTTGCTGGCTCACACTTGGAACCTTTTGTTAAGTGCTTGTAGTTGTATTTTTTATTTTTTTTTGTAGTTAGAGTTAAACGTGTTTTTTCCAGTTCAGTATGTGAACTCGTCAATATTTTATCAAGCTTTGTTCTGATCTTATTGTTTGAATGCATTATTCTGCAGGCGGTAATGCTCTGCAGAAATGATTCAAGGTCCACTGTCTTAGTAAAAATTTAAAAATATATAATAATAAAAACATATATTTGTGTACCTGTTTAAATTTTGATATAGACGCTCAGATCATGAAGCTAAACTTTTAATAATTAAAACTGCTGAAGGAATGCATTGTTTATATTTAAAGTCCACTGTCTAAGACCCCCCATCCCCCAGATACAGTTTTTATCCTGCTCATTCTCTCTCTTTGTACATACTGCCCCCATGTGCTGAAGTTATAAGAAAAAATTGTTTGTAGCTATATTAGACTAATTATTTATTTCACAAAAAAGGTTCAAAAAAGTTAAAAGCTTGTTTGGGAAAGAAACACATGACCCTGTGTTGTTTTTTCTGCAGCTGTCTGATTTTGCACTACCGTAACCTGCACTCATGTACTGTATATATCAACCTGTTTACCCCATTTCATTTAAATTATTGCATGCTTAGTACCACCGCATTTTCCTAATGTTGTGAATCTGTTCACACATTTGGTAAAAAAACCTTTTTGATTTAGAAAAATTAAAGGAAACAGGTGTGTTGCCTTTCATAGAGTGGCATTAATCGAGCTGCTTTTATAATAAAAAATGTTGATACCCAATAAAACAAACCACTCTGCTTTTTTGTTAATCAGATTGAAGCCTTTTGACTCTCAGCAAGTTGTCTTGCTGTTACCATGTATACCCTTATAAGGAACAGTCAGGAGAAGCACACGTTCCCGTCCAATCTTTTTTTCTTTTTAATCTCTGCATGTTAGCTGCTGTAATAAACCTTTTGCCCTTTACGATCTGCCACAGTGAACAGGGTAAACCTTTTCTGGGACGATGTTTCCCATTTACCCTTGGCTTCATTTTACTCCAGCCCCGAGTTTTTCTCACATTTTCTGCACAGGCAGATTGTCAGAGGACAGCAGTTGTTAAGGTTAGAACAAGAAGTGGCTGTGAAGAACATGAGGCATAAGGCTTGTTTTCGCACGTCCTCCGCCTTTTATTTCCTTTATTCTCATTCTCACTTATTAGGACCTTGCAGCAGGCAAAGCAGAGGTGAGAAGTCGCTTCCTTCTGTAGAGGAAGTTGTGAACCGCCAGGAAACAAACCTGATTACAAAGGCTCTTGTATTTTTAAGAGGAAAGCGTTCATTTATAGACTTGTTTTTAAAATGTATTCTTGTATGTGTACAGCAATCCTTACTTTGTTTGTTACTCTCCCAACACAATTTTTAAAACTAAAACTTACCAAAGATCGTATAATGAAAAAGATGTCTCACATGATGCTCCTGGCAGTGATACTATCTGGCATAACTATCATCAATATTCTATTTAAATATATATATATATATATATATATATATATATATATATATATATATCTTACCTCTTAAAGCTGATAATTATTCCTTTTGTGACAGTTTCACAATGGGCTTCGAGACAGCGTGGGAAGGGCAGACAATTGTAATGAAATCACCTGTCAGTTTCGTCATAAAAAAACATGTTTGCTGTAATGTTTAGCAGAGA
This sequence comes from Apricaphanius iberus, assembly GCA_028564705.1. NCBI lineage: Eukaryota > Metazoa > Chordata > Actinopteri > Cyprinodontiformes > Aphaniidae > Apricaphanius > Apricaphanius iberus. The sequence goes on from JAPXFQ010002982.1 coordinate 2,599,854, forward strand.
CACTGTGCTTCTGGTAGACACTTTTAGACTGTGACAGCAGGTGGCTTCAGAAACAGTACTGCAAATAAGTGAATCAATGTTTTTCCAACTTTGAAATTTAAAACAGATGAAAACAACAAAGACATGCAAACGGAACAATGGTCATATTTCTACTAAACAACTGCAGGTGGTAACTATAATAAAAGTCACTTTTTGTGATTGTTCCTAAAACTGTCCACATGTCCTGAAAGTAGGAAATAAGATTAGTAATTTGTGAAAAAAATAGCAGCTCCATTGGTCACGCCTACCGCTCCCGGTAGAAAACACCCAATCAGAGCCAGAGCAGTGTCTGATGGAGTGTCTGACATCTGTCTATCACTCCTCACATCCACCACGACCCGCCCCCTCTCCCTCGCTCCGCTATGCAACTATGTATCCAACCGCCTGAGCTCTGTCAGATCTGCTAGTGGCACGAAGCTAGGAGTAAGGTATGGCCGAGCAACAGGAGAACGTCTTTTCTAGCTGTGTGGAGGTGACTTTACGTTTTGCTCTTACCGGTTCGCACTCCATTGCTTTTGCTTGCCGCTTCAAGTCGTGTCAGCTGAGATTCTCAACTAGGAGGGAGGAGCAGGAGGGCCTTAAAGGCGGGGCATGAGTGCACCGGAGAGGGAGGGGGAGTGATGTGAACCTTGTTTGAGTTCAAATTTTCAAGCAAAGTCTGCTCTCCTCCCAGAGTTACCTACTGCAGCTTTAACTTGTTTACCATTTAGGCACCCTGAAAACATTTTAAAACCGGTTTCACTATGTCCTCTCTGATCAGTAGACAAACTATTTAACAACTGGGAAATGTAAAATAACTTTGTAAACAACATTGTAGACATTTTTTTTTTACCATCCATCCATCCATTTTCTGAATCGCTTAATCCTCAAGGGGTCGTGGGGGGCTGGTGCCTATCTCCAGCTGTCAATGGGTGAGAGGCGGGGTACACCCTGGACAGGTCGCCAGTCCATCACAGGGCCACATAGAGACAGACAGGACAAACAACCATGCACACACACACTCACACCTAAGGACAATTTAGATTAACCAATCAACCTGACAGTCATGTTTTTGGACTGTGGGAGGAAGCCGGAGTACCTGGAGGGAACCAACGCATGCAAGGGGAGAACATGCAAACTCCATGCAGAAGACCCTGGGCCGGGATACGAACCAACAAACATTTTGGTGTAAGGCAGCAGTGCTAAACATTGCGGTGGAAATATATAGTGCATAAAAGCTCACACTTTGAAGTGTAATATCTTTTAGAAAGGTTTTATTCCTTTGTTGTTTACAGGAAACTGACCAAGACAAACATGTTCACCACCTAACAAGAGCAGTGGCTTCTCAACACGATTAAGGTGTATTATTATTATTATTATTTTTATTGATTGTAACAAAACAGGGTTAAAAAAATACATTATATCATAATACTCTATTTGTAATTAGAATATGCAATGTCTTTAAAATGTATTCACTCCGACTGGGTGGTTCTGGCTTTAATCACTTCTAAAAAGGAGACTGGAGTAAATAAAAATAGGTTTTTGAACATAAATTTGCAATAAAAGGCAGTTAGTATCACATTAAATCTTTTTTACTGAATTATGCAATTTAATTAAAAGAATGAAATTTTTATAAATTATTACATATATTCACTCACTTGACATCAATATCTAGCAGATGCACCTATGGCTGCAATAATAACATGGGGTCTTTGTGTGTCTCAGTCAGGCTGGTACATCTATTGCTGCAATTTTCTCCATTCTTCCTTACCAGACAGCTCAAGCCCTATCATCTTTCTTCTGATGCAGTGCGTCCACTTCCTGTCAAGTCCAGTCACAAATTCTTAAAGCAATTGAGATCTGAGCTTTTATTTGTCCAAACCAATTTCTAAAGTATGGGGCTTTTGTGTGTTTGAGTCTTGCCTGGCTGGCAAGTAACTCTGCTAGCAACTTTTAGTTCTCCGACAGACTGAATCAGATTACACTAAATGATATGGTAGATTTTTATCAATCATATTCCCCTCTTCTTTTACAAGCCTGCTACTTTAGAAGAGTCCAAACCATGATGCTGCCTAAATCACATTGGACAGGGTTTGTACTGGTGATATTTGGCATTTACCCAACATTTTGTGTTGTTAGATGATCAAATAACTAAAAAACAAACTTCTCACCAGAGTTACATAAATTCTTGTTGGAGTCTCCACCAATGCTTTGAGGAATTTCTAGTTAAAATTTTACTAAAGCTGTTTTTGCTACCTTTCCATAAAGTTTGGACTGGTAAACAGTATACAAATAAATCCAACCTATTCATATTCACTGAAACTTAAGTGGATGTAGGTGCCTTGGTGTCCTCCCTTACCTGTCTTTTTCTAAGTAAGCCATCCCTAGGCTTCTTAAAGGTGGACATTTATACAATGTTATATATGTTTGTAGCAATCTCTTGACCAATACTTTTGAACAATCTTTGCTTTGAGTGTTCTTTAGTTTGCTGTAATTATAGCACATACTGTATATTAGGGGAGTAGCACCACAATTGCAGGCCGTGGATACAAACAATCTTGCTGGGACCCCTACCAAATAGCATAGTGATAGCAGTGGCTATAGTGGCGATAGGATATTATTATATTATATAAACTATTATTTTTGAGATGACAAAAGGTCTACCAGGTCCAAACCTGGACTAAATTAAATTCCCTGTTTCCACAGAGCAGTCCTGTCTGCATTTTTGGCCATTCCCACTGTCAAAGTGGCCCATGGAGAAGGACCGTACCGGGCTGGAGGTGGTCCACTTTCAGCTTCCAGACCAGGGCAGGGTGGTCTGGGTACGGTGGGGGTGGTGACACTGGCGTCACACAGCTTAGTCCTTTCATTGGCTGAAGTCATAACATCACCTCTGCGAAAATAACTACAAAAACAGCTAGTTCTCTGTTCCAGCCATTAAGCCAACTAACTAATGTAAATGTTTATTAAATGCCCCTTGACAGGTTTTTGCATCTGCAAATTTGCTGATTTCAATTCACTTTTATTTAAATCGTGCCAATTCACAACAAATGTCATCTCAAGGCACTTTTCAACAAAAGTCATTAAAAAAAAAAGATACAAACATTCCAGTCTGTTAAAGAGATATGTCATGCTTTTAAATCCTTCCTTTTCACATGTAAATCATTCACTTGTGGTCTATGTAAAGTAGAACCTCAGTGGTTTGGTCTGAATTCCATGTTATTGTAGCCCCACAGACCCTCCTTATACCGTTCTGAGGAGCATCTTTATTTTCGTACGGTCCCTTTAAATGTAAGCAAAACATTTCATGCACCGCCCCCTCCAGGTTACAGAGCGTTCCGCTCCACCCCATTCGGACATTTTTGTAGTCTGATAGCAGCGATTCGATTACTAACCGCAGATAAACTTTTTATTGCGAAGCGATCGTCGCTAAATTCCTATACATCATGTGTACCCCACGACAAAAACCGGCAAAAAAAGCCCAATCATTTTATTCAAACTATGCAGTACAGTTATATTCTCAGCTAAAAGCTAGCACACATCGCTAACAGAAGCAGAATGTACAATGCTACAACTATCAAAACAATCGCCCGTACGACATAACAACACACAACATTCATGTATAAAATTAGGTTTTAGTCATTTTAGTGTTATTTGAAGCTTACCACTTTGCTTTGTCTGTCGTTTCCGTGGAGAGAAGGAACTGATCCCTCAATCAGACGAAGTCTTTCGGCAAATCCCTCCTGATACAGATCGAAGTTGCTGAAGCACTCGTCCTCGAAGTGCTTCGCGCAAGCGAGGAGAACTTTCTTCATGGATGTCGGTATATTTCCACTAAAAATAAAATTTGACCAGGCACTTCTCAGAGGCTCTGATGCTGGGGGTCGATGTAGGGATTTGTGAGTGTTAATACACCCAATAACTGAACATTTTGACTTGCTTTCTTGTAATTTCGACATGACTAACCTTGGACTACAAAATCCCTGTGGGGGAGAAAAAATGGCGGCTTCACGAAATTGGTTACCCGGAAGTTCATTACCTTATTTTGCAGTTCATCAACAAATGCTGTGACCAATGGCCGCTTGCTGCTCTGCTTTGTGACCGCATACCATGGATTGTGGAACTTCTATGGGGGGAAAAATACTGACAGAAAACTGGGTTAGCAATTGCAATAACAGCAGAAAAAATATATCTGGAGAGTAGTAGAATAGAAAAGTAGAAGAGAGATGACATTTAAATTAGTTAAAATCAGTTCAAATTAGGCTGTTTAGGTCTTTAAAGTCAAGTTAATAGTCAACTGACTTTCTGCAGAGTAATGTTGTTTTTGGCAGCCTGTTTTGATTTTAGTTTTAGTTTAGTCTTTGTGTCAAGCTGTCATTTTAGTTTTTATTAGTTTTAGTCATGTTCATACTCTGTTTAGTCTAGTTAAGTTTAAGTCAACTAAAAGTCTGAGCATTTTAGTCTTATTTCAGTCAGAACTATCCATGACTTTTTTCGTCTAGTTTTAGTCGACGAAAACTGATGACATTTTTGTCTAGTTTTAGTCAGTGAAAATTGTATTTTAGTCGGCAGTGGCTCTATCTATGACGGTCAATGAAACAATATGAGGTTAAAGGAAACATATGTAAGAAATTCATTTTAATTAATCATAAAATGGCACCGATATGTCACTAGACATTAAGAAATCATGTTTTTTTGAAATACTTATATCACTGTCAACAGTGGTCCGGCCAGGATATTGTTATGTAAAAGTGAAAGTTGCAGCCCTCAAGTGATGTTATTGTTGTCATGTTATGTTTTGGTCTGAGGCTCCACCATCAAGCTATCTACAAATCACGAAGTCAGTAGAGTTTCCTCATCCGGGTTGCCAGCTCTGCTCTGTTTGTCACAGGTGAAGCTCAGAACGTTACGGACAAAACATGTATAACGTTACGAAACCTAAAAGACCTCGTTATCAATCTGAAATACATCGTGACAAAGTCCGAAATAAAACAAGGACTTGTGTAGGAGATGCCTTTGAAAGATGGAGACGGCTGAAAATGGAGAAGAATTTTAATACAGACGTCAACGTCGCAAATTTTCTCCTGCACAGGTAAGATTGACTTATGTTTGGCTAACTTACTTGTCCTTAATGTAAATTGACATTTCAAATATTCACGACAGTCGAACAAAGTTATGCATGTTCCTGGAAAGTAACGTTACGTTAGCGCATATGGAGGAGATTGTTTCATCAAATTGAAAAGGTAATGAATTGTTTGGAAGATAAAAACGACGAGTCGTCATTGCTAACATTAGCATCAGGGCCCGTTTCTTTGTCATTATGCTGAACTGTCGAGGAAAACAACAACACGTCAATTCTGGCAATGTGAAACGTAATGGAGACATATTGAGTAGCCTATACCTCGGTACAAATAATTCCTCATTCGTTCTTCGCGTGCATTGTGGACCACACATGCTGCAAGTTAACCTGTATGACCATTGCTAATGTTATTTAGTTAGGGTCAGCCGTTCGTGCTGGATCCCGCAGCAGCTGGCAACCTCGAGTCAGGAAGGGATAGGCAGTTCTACTGTATTTTGAATGTGATTGCAGTACCGCTTTTGGCCACAATCTTACATACATTTTCTTTAACTCTGACATTTTATGATATTTTACTAAATCCCCCCGGACATAATTTTAAGGTCAATAAAGAGGACATGTCGAGACAAAATAATCTCAGAGCTGTAATTTGATTTGTCTTCTTGCCCCCCACTAGTTTGTTTGTTTTTTCTGTGGCGCGAAGAATACATGCCGTCAAGTGCAAAGGCTAGTCAAATACGTTTAGCTCAGTTGTTTTCAGCTCCAGGCTAACGTTAAAATTAGATACATTCACTACAGCCTCATGAGCTTTCTAAAATAGAAAGTAACATTGTTTTAATGTTTTGACTTACCTCAATTTCTTTATGTCATGTCTTGAGATGTCTCTTTAGGTTTGTTGTGTTCTTCCCTGCGATTTTGTGGCCGCACTTCTCGCCGTCTTTCACCACAAGACATTGGGTTTTATTTTCCACTACGATGTAGTTAAAGTTTTTCCAAATGTCTTCTCTTCTTTTTCTACCAATTAAGACCCCCGACTGGCCGGCCATTGTTCCTTTTCTCTGTCACGAACGCTACTCAGTTTCTTCATCTTCTTTTTTTGTACTCAGTACTCACATTTCTCTCACTCCTCGTAGCGCTCGCTACTCACTGGAGCAGTGCATTTTCGAAATAAATACTGCGAGTGGAGCTTGAGGAAGTGACGTCGCCTGTGAGGGAAACGGGCTCTGGATACAGAAAACAGAAAAAAACAGAAACAATAGAAAATAATAACGTGACTAAACAAGATAACGTAACATTTCGTATCGTCTAGTTTTGGTAAATGAAAATGGAGAGTCTGTGATTTCTCAGATGTTTTGTCAATGGAAGGAAATGGAGGGTGTTTTAATATAAACTTCTGACTCTGGGGAGAAGTGCAGCAGAAGAGGAGACAAGTGCAGCTGCCTGTCCCTGTGAGCGGCAGTGTGTTGAGCTCCCAGCTTCGCCTCCCTCTTCTTCTCACTCCGTTATTTACCCAGAAACATTGTTTACCTGCTATGTAGTGGTGATAGTATAAAGTATTGCTATATTATTCAAATAAAGTACGAACATAAATGTATGCTATTCTACCTGGAGTAGATATTTATGTTAAACAATGTCAATGCTCGATAATGCACTTGGAGCTCACCTTTCTTTTCACGAAACTGATTTAACAACTGATTTTCCTTATTTTCCTTTCTCTCCTTAATCTGCCTTTTTTTCGTTTTTGAGCCCTTGGTTTTCCTTTCTTAAAGACAGACTCTTTCCCTGTCTGCCTATTCCTTCCATGGACCAACCAGAGACCTTCTTAAACAGTGCAATGATGTCACCATCGATGTCTTTTTCATTAAATATTTAATGTGAAGACATGAGTTTCTAAACTACTATTTTCATTTTTACATTGAAAACATATATTGATAGTGGGTTCATTTATAAAAGCACTAAAATCACAAAAGATCAAAATGTGATTAATACATTTTAAAGCCATTGTATAACCCTATTTCCAAACATGCTAAAGCCTGTAATTCTATTTACAAGTGCTATGAATCTAAGATTCCTGCTTCTCTTCCCACAAGTAGATATCCCAGCAAATTTACCCTTTACTTATATCAAGTAATGCTTTGAGAAATTGCTATAAAAACAAAGACAGATATGCTTTGTCTCCCATTTTTTTAATACCTTTGTAATTGACATTTTCAGCCTGTCAATATCCTAGTTAATTTGATACATTGAATTGATGCCCCCCCCCCCCCCCACACACAAATGTTCCATATTGTTTCAGTCATTGGACATTCTGTTTTATAGTTGACCTATGTTTTATGAATGTCTCTCGTCACAGTTTTATAGGAAACATTTTAGTGTATATTATCTTTCAAGATTATGTTCTGTAATTGTAATGTTCTTTAGCTGACAGATCTACTGTAGCAGTTCCTCCCCTGTATCTGTCTTGTCCTGATGCCACACCTGGCAGGCAATTACAATATTATATTGACATGGTGTATACTTTAACCCTCTGTTGCTAGTAAAATGAGTATTGTGTTTGGAACTTAGAGATACCATAAGCTATTTCCAAATCAATAAAACAAAAGAGAGATTTTGAAAACTCCCCCATATCTTCAAATACCCTTGTAAGTGGTTGGCACTCCTGGTCCCATGTTAACCTGATTCTGAGGTTTAGCTACCTGTAACGAGTACCTCAGCATAAGACTTTTCCTGGGAGCCAGGTTTTCTCTATCACCCCTGGATGCGAATCATGATGTTAAAATATAAACACGTAAAGGTAAATTCATACACCCCCTTAGAGTATTATGTAAAGGCCATTGCATAGATTCAAACTAATGTTTGATTTTGTTTAATAGTCTACCTTTGTGTAAAGGTGGAGGGTTGCATTAAAGTGTGTACCCCCTTATACTGATTATTTATGCAGTTTAATTTTTTTAACATTTAAAAAGACGGATGTTTTTTTTTTTGACCTTTTGATTTGAGCCTTTACTACTCATTAAATGGAAAAGTGTTTTTCTTGATTTGCTAACAGCAGCTGCCTGCCCTCATTTCGATAGATTTGCAACTAAAAATCTTCTCACATCCCCATCCTGTTAATAATATTTTTGTAGATATAAATGAAATAGGTCAAATTTATTTCCCTTTCATCAGAAAATGTGAGTTGAATATTGAATCTGGATTGGCTGTTTAAATCTGTGACTGATGATTTGGGTTTATTTCCAGATGACTGTCAGTCTGAGAATAGTAGTTCATCACACCCCTGGGGAAATTAAAGCCACTCTGCCAGTCTGTTGAATTGTTATGCAGGTCAATCTTACAATATTAGACCTGTAAAAACATTAATGGAATATTTCTTATAACACATTGTTCCTTCTTTTTTGATTATTTCTGCTGTGAAATTAAATAATTAGTATGAACTCAAAGAGAAAAGGACATGACGTGCCTGCTTCTGTAAATGCAAATGCATGAGCTGCACAGTTTTGATTGCTGTAGTTTTAGATCCATGTCTAATCCAAGACAAATGGTTGTTACTTGTGTTTTTGCAAATCACTATGCTGTAGTGGATAATAGCCATGCATATATGTACATTTATTAAGAAGTTGGCTTTTGCAAACACAACATAATGTCCTTGCACATTACAAGCGCAAGGACACGACGGTGCTTTGTCATAATCTAGTCCAAAGACTAAATCGGCTCCTGTAATTCCTTGCTGCTACTTCTTACTTTTAAATTGCAGTCGATATGATTATTGAGTTCACAAGTAATAATTAGGATTATTATTAATTAATTTTAATCACTTTTGCACACAAAATGCTAGTTGTCCCTATCCACTTACTTGGCTTATGCCAAGATAAAGCAAACACACTGCTGCAAGATCAGGAGAATGACTGGGCTGGTTAAAAAAAAATGCTTTTTTCTTACTTGTTTAAATCTGGGGTATATGGCAATAGAAAAAAAATGTTTACTTAGGGGACGAATATCCTTTCAAATGATGATAAATTATGGGATTGCATTTATACAAAACAGTGATACTTATGCTGATAATTTGAGTAGAAGACTGCTATTATTATTCTGTTTAAAAATTGTGTAAGATTATATCCTTATTTAAGCATTATGGAAGCTAATAGTCGTTCAAACATTGCTTAAAGATGCTCTCTTGTCGCAAAATGGGTTATTAGGCAGAATTTGGAATTTGCTTTATTTACATATTGACAACAGTAAAGTGTATGTCCCCCTAAACATGGTTCTTCTTGGAATTCAAATAGTTTAACCCATTGTTGAGGGTTTTATACGTAAACTAGAAAAGCACTCAGAGAGGGCAGACCTCCACTAAGGCAGCTCAGTCCCTCCCCTCCAATATTCGGATCTAATTTTTTTTTTTTATTCCTTGAGCATGTAAACATACCTTTAGCAGCTGGATTAATGCTGATATTATTAGTTCAGTAGTTATTCAAGAAAATAGCTTTTCTGTAACCAAGGCCGCTCACTTTATTTTTTTATCAAGGTAATAACTGTATATCTGAAATCCATTACAGAAAAAAAAAATAATGTAATAACTTCTGTAGTGCAAATGCATGAAATTGGTATCATGTAATTGGCATCTTGTGGAACTAGTGGCAAGACATATGATTGTCACCTTTGAAAATGTTTTCTTTTTGTGTAATGTTTACTTTATTCCAGTTATTTAAAGAGGCAAAGGACTACTCAAGTGTTTGGTATATCAGCTCCTGTGGATAATTCACCCCTAAACTCCACTGCATGCGTTCTGATCCGCTGCACACTCCACAGCCGTTCACTCTTGTCCCTCATACACATGATTTGCATGGAGTCCGTGCGAACTATGGGTTTTATCATAGACAGTTTGTGTTTGTACTAGGAGTAAAGTTGGCAATGTCACCCTCACAGATCCACCATGTCCTCTGGGAATGGACAGAGGACAATATTTTGCCCTCGACTTTTTCAAGAAAATATTTTTAGAAGTGTGACAATGTGGAAGTCTTGTCATTATAGGTCCAATAGATCATGATTACTGTGTTGTCCCCCTATACTGAGTGGTATGCATGCATGATTCTCACCTGTGAGACTATGGTTTAAATCCTACCCCTGGCTTCTTAACACCTTGTCGCAAAACGAATTCAAGCAGCCAAGCACTTTGTCAAACAACAAAATAACCTATATAATTGTATGCATGTTGAATATATGTGACATATATAAAATTGGCCGTTTTCCTATATTATAGTTATATATACGTACATTTATGTATGTCACATATATTCAAAATCTATATCAAAATATGTAAAGTATCTTTAAATAGATTATTTCCATGTAGGTTAATTCTAATTACTTGTTCCTGGTCTCAGTGCAGACATTTCCTAATAATTTAATCAAAGTCCACCTGCAGTGTTTTGAGTTGTGTTGTTAACAGACAAGCAAACAAATATAACCTCATTGTAATCTCTTTGTACCGTAATGACAGTTGTTAGATTTATTAAAAACATTTGCAAACTGGCATACTATATGATGAAATTTGATATATTCTATATCGAGGCTAATATTAATTAATTGTTTTACACAGTAATGTCTGATTCTTTCAAGGTACAATCTGTAATATTGACATCTTGTGGTCAAATCGGAGTATCACAGTTGATGAAGGAAAACAACTTACCCCTCCTTTCCACCAAACGCGTAAGCAGCACGTTACAGCAGCAGCATGTCATAGCCACTGCTGTAGTCGATAGAACCCTTTCCACCGGAAGCGAAAGCAGCACGAGTCTGTGCCATATCAGGAGCGTCATGTCGAAGCACTTTTCTAAATATACGCCCCTGAAATGCGTAAAGTTCAACATTTTGTATAGGAGGACAAAATAAAAGAAACGTGCTGCTTTCCAGTGGCTTTACTTAAAAACAAAATCAATACCTGTGCGGCCCAGTGAGAAGGCAGTACCTCGCGAGAGGGTCTCATTTCTGTTTCATCATAGACGACGAACGGTTGATCATTGAAGTGGAGAAGCTCTCAATCATGTTTGATCCCAGTCACATTTTTTATAAAGACAACGTCAAGGAGGATAAAGCATGGAGTGATGTATCTCCAGTTTTGGGGCAAGATAGTGAGTCTCTGCTACTTATTAACGTGATTTTTTTTTTTTTTTTTTTACCCTATTCAAATCGCTGTCACTCACTCCCTCCCCCCAATGAATTTCATAAAGAGCTGCCAGTTACTGATGGGCCAGAACATATATGATACAGAGCGTAAACGAGTTATACACAGTGATGTTGATAAGTAGATAAATACATTTCCGTGTAATATTAAGTTGATGGTATTTGAAAAGGTAGCTTGAGATATCTTTAAAGCCAACAACTTCTCCTGCTATCATTGTTAGCTTAATGTTAGGTCTTAGCTCGGTCGTTATCAGATTACAAATGGCTGCACTGTGGTGTTTGGTTGAAGATATCTAAATTATAAACAGGCACAAAAGCAGGAAAAATCTGTAGTGTTCATCCATCACTTTATTCTCCTTCTCCTTCTCCCTCAACCACACAGCATTACTGCATTACGGCACATCAGCACCTGCTGGAGCTCACATGCATAACAGAACACAACATGCACGCTGTTTAGTGTTGACGAACTTGGCAAATTTGCAGGCTTATACGTGAGTTGCCCAGGAACAAGGAAGTATGGTAGTGGGACAGGTATTTTAAACAATGACTATGTCCCGTTGCAGCTTTTTTTAAATAATAAAAACTTGCAACCCACGAGCCGGCAGAGATCGATAACATGTTTCGATGTAACCTTACTTTCAACATGATTGTGACATAGACTGTTGTGTGATTAATTCACTGTAAAATTCTTACATATTGCACCTCTAGGTATGTTACAGGCTAATATGTTATAAAGAATTAGCAATCTGATTGTGCAAGATTATTTAGCGAACAACTACCATTAGCTAATTAGGATCCGTGTGCTCTTTTTTTATACTTTACAGATTCTATACATAGAAGAAAATCAGAATCAGATTAGAATCAGAAAGGTTTTGATTGCCATATGTGTGAATAGGTCCAAAACATTAGGAAATTGTTGCTATAATTTACGCAAACATACGACAAAGACTTCTAAGCATTCAGTAAATTAAATAAAATGGAATAGAGATTAATATACTGTATACATAACAGTGCAGTTTATGATCACTTCAAAAGGTGCAAAATCAACAGGGTCATGTGAATGATACAGAGCTTGTGTTGTGGTCTCATTATTCATGGGTCCAACAGCAGAGGGGAAGAAACTGTTCATATGGCGAGATATTTTTGTCTGTATGGATAGGAGCATCCTGCTGGTAGGTACAGGTCAAAGACTATGGCAAGCCGAATGAGCATTTATTCTGATATCCTGATATCAGGCATGATTGTCATGAACATGCAAGCCATTTCTGTCCACTAGTTAACTAGTGAGCCATGTTTGTGTCAACTAGTTAACTAGTGAGGGTCAAAATATGCACACTAGTTAACTAGTAAAGGCCAAAATGCATACCAGTCAGCTATTTGTAGGTTTTTCTGTCTCACTAGTTAACTAGTGTCAGCCAAAAATGTGCACCAGTTTACTAGTGAAGGCATAACACCTCACTAGTTAACTAGTGAACCATAAATGGCGTACTAGCTAGCTCATAAATTATACTAGTAAACTAGTTCAAGCCTAAATTCATGGTAGTCAGCTAGGGGCGCAGAATTCTAATTAGGAGGTGGATAATTCCTCAAATTGAGGGGTCAGCTGTGAAAAATGTGCAACTAAGCAAAATTTTCAGCAGAGTATATTGTAACTAAACATATTTTAGACATAATTCAACACAAAATAGCCAACGTAAGCAATTTTGTATGCTAAACACTAACAGAGTAAACTCAACTAATATTTTACCTTTTTAGGTACTATTTATTTTTATATATAAATATATTATAAATATTTAAGCAGTCAAAACTACTGCTGTCACTGTTTTATTGTCATTTAGTGGAGTTCATAGATAATGAGACTATTTTGGGATAGTTTTAAAATAACGACTGATGGAAATGTATTTAGTGTTTCATTTGTCAAAATTGGTCTGCTGAATTTATCAAGACAGCACAAAGACTGAGCCTCCTCCTTATTTTGCTGACAGTATATTTTTGAATCTTATTTGTTACTGTCAATATTGTCATATTTTTTTCGAGAGTATCAAAACAAACAGTGGGGAAGTGCTGAAAAAAAATGAATTAGGGCTACTCCTCCTACAGAGAGCTTTTTATGCAAAGAAATAAAAGAATGCGCTGAGAATGTTGCACCAAAATAATCTAATCCTTTAAGCATGGGAGGAATATTGTGGCAAGATGGAAAAAGGAATATACCAGCTGAGATTTTTTTTTTCTTCTGCTGCACGACAACTGCCAGCACAACGTCGCCTCAGGCAACAGCAATCAGCAGAGAGGAAAGAAAAACAAAAAAACCCACTCTAAATGAAATGAAAGACAGACAAGTTTAAGAGGAAGAGAGTGGGAACGAAAAAGGGACAACAGCAAATAGGAGAAGAGAGATAACAGGGGAAAGAATTAACAACAGAGTGATATAAAGTGAAGTCTGCAGGCCGACACCTGTCACTGCCATTTAAACCCTTTTACTAAAGCTTATCAGGAAGACTCAGGAAATGAGACATCCCGCCATTCTTCACTTCGTCTCTGTCAGAGCACTACGGCCAGCATGGTGTCAAGGCGACAGCGATGGCCCGCGATGAATAAAAGATCTTTGCTCCTGCTGCTGAAAACTTAACTGCCTGGTGAAAATGTTCGGGTGTCAAACGTCACTCTAAGGACAAACAGGAATCTCTGGATTGTTTATTTTAAAACCTGAAATACTTTCAATTCATGTATATGTGGAATGTTAATGCAATTAATCTTTTGTTTCAATGTTTTAACTCTATGGAGAGAAAATGTGTAGTTCTAAGAAGAAAATAAAAACACTACATAAATGAAACCTCTTTAGAACAAATTACCATGTTTTTTGTTTGTTTCTATTAATATATATTTTTTAACAGATATGTTATGAGTAGCTTGGAAAAAGGGGGTTAAAGACAAAACACTCAATTTTAATCGTCTCTTTAAAAGTCTTTAACAAGATTTCTGCTCAACTGGAAGTTTTTTTGGCCAAGACAGGATGTCAAAAAAATGTTATTATTCTCTATTTTTTAGATCCTAAACCAGTTCTCTCATTTACAGGAGATTCAAAGGGTCACTTTTTTTGTTGATTGTCTGGTTTTATTTCTCCAGGATCTTAATATAATTTTTTTAATTTTATTTATACCTTGTGTCATTCAAGTCCAGGAAGCAAGGACTTACTATCCCTGCATAGATATGAAAGATTTGGGTTATATTACATTTAAATCTAAGGATAATTACATCTTTTAAAGTAAATGAAAGCACGGACAAGAGTATTTTACATAGTCAAATGAATAAAAAGGAATACCTTTTGAAAAATGCATCAAACTGACATAAGGACTTCAAACAGAATCTACCTGCTAAAGGGGGCTTCAGGACTTTTTTTTACAGGTTATTGTGTACATTGTGCACATTTTTAATATATGATCACTTATTTTCCTTTTTCCTATAAAAAGAAAAATACAGATCTAATAATATAACTTAATTCAATTCTCCTGATATCCTTCTAGGTCTATTTGGAGAACCCAACAAATTTAGCTGTTGACATTTAGATATAGAAAAATAATTATAAAACAAATGTTGATGTATTCTTAATTTGTGTTACAGAAGGGTAATAAAAAAATAAATAAACTTTTGGGAAACATCAAGTACTAGAATATTTTTGAAATATGTGTACTTTGATGTTCCCCTATTTTCAGTGGCACATGCATGTTAAGATCAATCCTGTTGAGTTCACTGTGTTTTGCTACATCAAGACAAATGAATTATTTCCACAACAATATCACATCCTTTTGTTTATCCTCATTATTTCATCTTTGAGAGTTGACTGACAGGTAGTGAATGAAATTCCATTATTATGAGTACCCCCAAGTGATCAGCCGAATTAATCAGAAAAAAAGTCATGATGTCAGTTTCACTTTCAGATTCAAGCTTCTAATATCCCAGGGGAGCCAATCTTTTTTGGTGCACACAACATAGATTAGCATAGGATTAAGTAATTTTATATGGTTACTGTTGTAAAAATTTAATTGTAGTTGCCTCAGTTCTACAGCAGTGGTGCACTCATGTTACATTCATGGGACGTGACACATGCATATGAAAAAAGGCAGATACACAACAGCGTGACAGGAGTTTAAGTTTTTTGTTGTTGTAAAATCTAACTTTAAAATTTGTGATTTTAAAATCTGTAAACACTGAAGCATTTTTCAAAAACTGCAGACTAGTTTTATATCCTAAAGGATTTTTTTTTACAAGAGACTGAAGTGACATCTTCTCCATATTTCAGTGAGAATTATGTAACTAAAATACTAAAAACTTATCACTTCAGTATTTTTTTTATAAAAAAGTACTCTTAGTTTTGTTTTAATTTTAACACTTTGAGGCAATTTAAATGAGTGTATATATATATACATACATATATATATATATATATATATATATATATATGTATATATATATATATATGTGTGTGTGTGTGTGATGACATACAGACTTTTGTGTTTGTGTACATTTCTGTAACAAATGTTTACATTCAATGGTAAATTTAGCAAAGATCATTGTTAAAGAAAAGTTTACAAAAAGAATGACTAAATTTCTGTCCATCAGTGTTTTTATTTTTCAAGAGTGAGTATTTGTCATGAAACATATTGGTCCAAAACTGACTATTTGTACAGAAAGAGCCTGCTTTACACACGATACACCTTTTATACAACTGTCTTAATGGGTTGATATTTTACTTTGAACAATATATTCCATGCAGTATTGATTAGTACATTTCAAATGCATTTTATGAAAAAACATCTCAGTAAAATACATTTTGATTTATATAAGAAGAAAAATAAAAAGATTTTGAGCCAGTAATGCTCTCAATTCTCTCATGTAGCAATTTGAGCAAACAGGGTGAAATATAAATAGAGTTACCTTTAATGTGAGGTACACCAAAAAGTCTGAAAACATGACAATTTACACAAATATTTTGTCTCTAAAGTTGAAGGTATTGTTGCTTCATTGACTGGTTTCACTTCAGGGCTAATTTTCTGATCCAATGTGTATAGAAAATGCTAAGAAATCAGTCAAAATCAGAGTGAGTTGAACACACCCAGTTGGTGGTCCCGGAACCCGTCAGCAAAGGCCTGTGACAGTTTTTGACAATTCGAACAAAAGTTGTTCATTTATCCGCTTCACATCTCAGTGATGCAACCAGGAGAAAGCTGAATTTCAAAGGGACGATGCTGTCGCTCAGGCTTATTCCAAAGTCTGACTGCTTTTTGTCTCATTAATCACCTTTGGCAGCTTCAGAGATGGAAAATTCATGTCCGTGAGTTCAGGTTGTAAAGACCTGGGTGAGGCAACAGAATCAGTCAGATTTATAAACAGCGTGAAATAGAGGAGCATTCTGTTTTTATGCAGCTCAAACAATATGTCATACAACTTGGCTAAAATATTGATTTGAAATGACAGAAAACGCATGACAGGTTGAAACAAAGCAATTTTGTTTTGTATCATCTACCCATCAGCCAAGATACATGCTCAAGTATGTTTAAATTTTCTGCTTAAAATATTTACAGCTCCAACAAAGTAGAATGTTAGAATGCTGATGCTGATATTAGAAGTTGACCAATTGCTTTGACTTAAGAGTTCTGTTTTGAAAGATCAGTGAGGCTGCAACTGTGAATCAGACAGGGCTTCATTCAGAGACCTTTGAAGGCATGGTTTCTATAACGAAAAATACATTTCCAAAAAGGCTCACAGATTTTTCATTTTTACCTCCCTCACAAATGTAAGCTCCAATTAGTTGCTCCAAAACCCCAATTATTATTTCACACATGTAATGAAAACTGAGTAGTTCAAAATAAAGGGTCAAGTTAGGGTATCACAGAAGCATATGAGATGGCTCTCTTAGAAAAGAGCTCAGTCCAGAAATTTGTTCTGCTACACAGCTTTGAAGCCATCTTGTTTTTTGAAATTGAAATTGCTCTGTAAAGACATAATGGAAAAAATACTCAAATAGAAATAACTTTGTCAGGTAATATCGAATTAAATAGAATTGACATTTCTGCAAATAAGTCTATTTTGTCCTTTTTACAAGCACGTATAAGTCCCTTAAAGTGCAACTCACCCCCAAATACACTTTTTCTGATAAAACTGTTTAAATGATTGTCTAATAGTTTATATCATGTCTTACTAGTTTATTTTAGTGGAAATTCTTCAGTTCAAAACTTGACACTGCACTTGAATTTGAATCCAGCATTGCTACTGGCTCAGCCTTCATTTCAGGCGTTGGCCTTTATTGCTGATGACAGGAATCCTGCCTGTGGACTATAAAACCAGACGACGTTCTAAGCTAACAGAGTTAGCTTGCCATGACAGCCAGCAGGCCCAGATGGAGCTGCTGCTTCCCCTTACTGCAGATTTCACCAGACAACGAACTTGCCTTCAGTGGAGATCTAACAATCGTTTAAGTAAGGATTCTGGGTAGCGATAAATTAGCTTATGATAAACAATTTAAGGTTTGATTGTCTATTTCTGTCATAATGATGTTTTTTTCAGAAACTAAAATTGGCAACAACTTCAGACACTCAAACAGTTAAGACTCAAAACTTAGGTAACAAAACTCGGGTGGATCAGGGAACTCAGGATGGGAGCTAAGGGTCAAGGCTGAAGACTGAAATTGATGGACTGGATTCTGGAGGAGTAAGTGGCTGACCAGGGAAATCATCTGAAGAGGAAACAGGTAGATAATTAATGCAAACAGGTATAGTTGTGTGGAGTCTGTTGAGAATCTCTTATTGAAGGGAGTCGATCTTACTTGAAGGTTGAGGTGATGATGACTTGGAGGAGCAGCAACTTAAATTCCAAAGATTTCACTGTGTTTTGCTGCATTTGTAAGAGTTCATTCTTCAATTATTTGGGCACAAACCGTGTTTTCAAAGGTATTTTTTGACTGATAAACAGAGTCCTCTTAATCATGCAACATGAGTTACGATGGGAGCCTTGCTTTGTTCTGATAGTGGAATAATTTTGTCTTTAGTGCAGTATGCTTTTAGCAGACCACCAATGTTCATAAATGTTGATTGTTATTTACTGTATTCAAAATACAGACTGGCTTTAAAATGGATGATTTGAACACCAAAAAACAAATTGTTTGTCTGCCTTCCAAACATATAAAAATATTAAAATTAGATTCATTACTGCAGTGACTGATCCGTAAAATCTATTTTCCAAAAGATTCCAAAAGGATTTTAATTCAGCCCATTACTTAATAAAACACTGCTTCCTCAAAATAAGATTTTTGTATTTACTTCTGTTTTGCCTTGTGAAATGTTTTTTGAACACAAACTGAAAGGTGCTATTTAGTCTTAAACTAGTCACAATTAGTTTAAAACTAACTTCACTAGCTTCACTTAAAAACTCTGGAATACAGGCCCTGGTCTTCAAGAAGACATAAATCATACTGAACTGACATCACAATCAATTTATTGTTTATTGTTTCAACTTCTACTTTTGACATTCGTGTTTTCCATTATTTTACTTTTGTTAATTAGTTTATTATTCATTATTCTTTTCTATAGTAGTTTTGTTGTGTGTTACTAGCTTAGTGAGTTTACTGATTAAAGTATTTTGTCTGGAAATGTTAATTCTTCTTGTTAATAATCTTTTGTATTTTGCAAAGTCATGTTATTATTCAACATTCATATGTAGAAACTTGCAATACAAAGAACGGGAGGTAATCATAAATATTAACTGAGACCGAATAATTGGCTTTTATTTTCCTTATTCCCAGAATAATTTTAACATAAAGTTGTTAATCATATTAATAACTGCCA
Organism: Apricaphanius iberus; assembly: GCA_028564705.1. NCBI lineage: Eukaryota > Metazoa > Chordata > Actinopteri > Cyprinodontiformes > Aphaniidae > Apricaphanius > Apricaphanius iberus. The sequence goes on from JAPXFQ010002982.1 coordinate 2,618,967, forward strand.
TATGCAATTAATCATAATTATTCATAGCCAAAACACTGAAATACCTATTATGGCACAACACATGTCTGAATTTGTATATTTGTTACATTTGTTACATACATATTCTTATCTTTAGCTGTGTGTACATTATGTAATCTATTGAGACTGATACAACTTTTTTAAACTTTTAGTACCTTAGATAAAATTCTGGCCTGTTTTTTCAAGTGTCAGAGCTGAAGAGGAATTTTTTTAACAGTTTTACTCAAATCTACTTTCCTTATTTGGAGATAACTGCAGAGCGGACAGTCCCACAAATCTGTTCTATTTATATTTTTATTATTATAAATAATGTTGTGTATTAGTGTCTTATCTTTAAGATACAATGACACAAAAAAAGACTGTGGAAATTGTCCCCAGACTGATTATATGCAAACAGCAGTATCTTTCTTCACCTGGGTACTCAGTTCTATGCTTCTGTGATTACAAAACAAGGATAGAAGGATACGCGTTTCTGGCACAGACAATATCTAGCCAAGTTTAAAGTCTATTGAATTAAATGAACATTCCCCAATTGATTGCATAACATTCGTTCTACCTGTTACTCATGGATCTAGATTTGTAGTCTCAAATTAAAGTAAATTTTTAAGGTTTTAAAACAGCAGTGCTATGAGTTTCCGCCAAGTCACAGGTCTTAGAAGTACATGTCCTTGTCTGCTGTCAACTCTTTAGAGTGAGTTCAAGTCAAGTTTTGAGTAGATGAGATGAGAAAGACATGTAAGTCTTCAGTTTTTTCATATACTATATCTAATGTCTTGCCTCACATTCCCCTGGTCAAGTCTTTACTCTGTAGAGTTTTTGAGATCATGACAGTTATTTAAAACCTAAGTCTTTATAACAAATCTCAAAATAAAATATGTCTTTACAGTTCAAGTCTAATTCGGATTTTCAATTCACCATTTCACAACATATGTCATCTCAGGCACTTTACAAGAAGAGTTATTTCAATACAGTTATACAAACATTCAAATCACTTAAAGTTTGATATTTATGGAATCCCAGCTGATTGTGTTGAGTCATTAAAGTGAGGTTTGGCCCGGAACATGCAAACTCCAACCTCAGCAATCCCTCATACTGCGACAGCGGAGAGGAAAAACTCCCCTTTCACAGGAAGAAACGTCCAATAGAACCTGGCTCACTACGAAAGAACAAAAGGAATGGATGTAAGAGTACTTTCAAAATTGAAGAAGGTAAAAAGTTGATAACAGTACATGGCATGCCTGGTATGTTATGTCTGGTTTGCCAGATGGCGAGTCCAGCCCTTGTTCCAGATTCATGTATCTCAAAGAAGAGATTAATTAGATTTTTTTCATGCAATAGTGGGCAAAGAAATCTTTAAAAATGTCTTACGATTTAAAGAAAATCTATTTGTTGTTACTGGAGTAAATACAACAGTTAGCTGTATGACTAGAGAAACCATAATTATGGGTTGAATTCAAAGATGGTCTCATCTAATAAAGAAGAAAAGGCACCCAAAATAAAAAAAATAAATAGGAGCACATTAGAACATCCATCTTTGAAGGACTCCAAACTTATATATAAAGCAGTGAGGTGCTACAACCTTCATATTGCAAGCAGATTCAAGCCCCAGCTCTACAAAATGAATCTGTCAGTCAAACAAAAAATAATTAAATCACTGTCTGATTTCTGAAAAGGGAACTTGTCTTTACAGACTCTGCTGCTTATTTTTTTGTTTACTTAGAACATCTGGGCTTTCTGCTGCTGCATCTCCCATCTGTTTCTCTGTTGTACATAATGAAACTTTGTGGAAGAGGAGTCAGAGTTGACTTTCCTGATGAATCCTGTCAGTATTAACCAGATAAACTGCTGCTCTGGGTGATCTTTCTCTCCCTCATGCATGAATGAGCTGCATTTAGAAGGGTTCTGTGTTTAAATAAGTTTTACAGAGGCATATTTTCATTGACACAACAGAGCAAATTTTGTCTTTGATTTATTTTAAATGTCCTATAATCCCTCCTCCTGGGCTTTTTTGCAACAAATTAGGCTGCCCGCAAATCAGCTTTAATTACAGTTCGTTGGGACTCAGTTCATTGAACCTACTGGATTTCACACTATCCAACAAAAATTCACGTCTTTTTTTTCTTATACTCATATTTTATCCTCTCAGTCATTGCAGGGCTAAAATCAGTCACTCACTTTTCAGTGAATCAAACATGAGTCCACTTAAAGCCGTGGTGTTGGTGTCCATTCTCAATCCTTCAGAATCTGTGTCTTGCATGTTTTAGATGGTGCCCTGTTTTCACAATCACTGAATAAAAACAATATTAAACTATTCTACAGTACTACCTGGCAGATCTTGGTTAAAATGGAGTCTAAAAGTTAACTTCAAGTAAACTTGAAAATTATGTTTGTTGGAATACTTAATTTCAGTGATGTTGGACTAATTATTCTGTCTTATTGAGTAAAATCCAGGACAGTAGGTCAAGTTAAAGAGAACAAGCCTGTTGTTCTAGCATAATGTTTCCATAGATAGATATATGTCAGATCACCTGGTGACAGACGTCAGAGCAGCAAGTTATCTACCGGACGCTCTGGCCTTGGGGGACTGCAGCAAGCCTTACTCTCAGACTGGCATAGACCAGTTGTTCAGAAGCAGGTTAGAGCTGAAAAACGAAATCTACATTAAGAAATAATTTCACATACAGAGGCCCCTAACTATCCATATAAAATACATTTAACAGAAGCACTTAAAAAACGTCTATACTTTTCTTTTTTCAAGTTAATCTTAGTGTCTTAGAACTTTTACTTAACACATTCATTTCCAATGATAAATAGGAGGTAACACTGTCTGTTGGACTTTTGAATTTAGTTTCTTATTTTGACCATCTTTTGCTTATTCATTTCTGTATTTGTAATCCCTAAAGCTGTTTTTCCCACAATTCCCTGCTAAGGTTCTTCCCATGTAGTTGGTTCCAGCTGTTGATTGTCCCTGTGATCACCACTCTGTATTTATGTTCTTACCTGTGCTATTGCTCCTGTATCCTTACATCTACCTGTGCCCTTTTGTGTCCTTATTAAATTATATTCAGCATATGTCTGCCTTCATTCTGCTGCATTTTGAGTCATAAACTCATAAAAACATGACAAACATAAAAGGGATTTCTTCTAGACCTTCTTCAAAATCAGCAAAACATGAAGACACACCATTACAGGGAGGCTGATATGTGTTGATCTTCACAATGATAAAGTAAATAGCTATTCACCTAAGACTGGTCATTTTCAGCCGATTCGGATGTTGTCAATCTATTAAATGGCCGTTATTACCAGTTATCACTCCCATTAAATTCCATCAGACGGTGCCCTCTCTACCTACTAGTAAGTTATCAGGCATTCGTATCGCTGATAGCATCCAACTGTCTGCACGTGTCAAAAATTCTTCCTCAGAGTAGCATATCGTAACTGGAGTTATCTAACCAATCTTAACCAACCCACAAGTTTTATGTCCTAACGTTAAGGTCACAGAAGGACAAATATACTTTCTTTTAAATGCCTAAACCTAAACCTAATTTGAAAAGGTTTTAAAAACCAAACGGAAAAGTACGTTTCAGTAGGTAGAGAGGGCACAGTCTGACGCCATTTAATGGGAGTGGTAACCCCTAATAACGGCCATTTAATCGGCTGATCACATCCGAAACGGGTGTCATTTTTACAGAAAGCAAAACAATTGTGTGTAGCCCCACTGATGGGAATGTATCTATTACTCTGTGATGCTTTCCTCTTTGATTAAAATATATAACTTTAAAAATATATCTCAGAATTAACAAGTATACAATTTTTTTCAGCTCCTAAAAGAACAGTGAGCAAAACCAGTGTTGTACTGTAAATACAGTGACAAAGAGATTTACCTTCCTAAATTTCTGAAGAACTTCAGAATTTAAACTTGCCATAACAGACATATTTCAAGAGCACATTATTACAGTCTTACATGAAAAGTTTATGAAGTCATTTGCAGGCCATTGTTTTTCTTTATTCCAAGACAACAGGTGGAAACTGAATACACGAAAGACAAGCTCAGAGGTTGATGTGATCCATTGTCTCAAGTCCTTTTGTAGGAAAAGATGCTGAATTAGTTAACGTAGAAAACAAAAATGAACACCCTCGCCCAGCAGGCTGCCAGAACATTCCTCCGTTGAGCTTTCACTTGCTGAAAGTCTCAATCAGTTCTGGCACAGAGATGCTGCACATATTGGAGTAGGCTGATTGGCTTTCACGTCTTGGCGGTTTAAAAGGGGAAAAAAAGGAATGGATAGTGATTAAATTCACTGGCAGCCCGTGTAACACAACGCTCACTCTCATTCGTCTGTATTTTTATTGTTGGACGGTAATCCTGTTAATGAAAAATGTGCTGTTTTTCACAGCCACTGGCATGGAGAGCGCCAACCCAGCTCCTGTGGGAAGGAAGGTGGGATGAGTGTTTGTCCGCCAAAATAAAAGACACATTAAAAAGAAAAGAATGTTGCATCAGCTGAAATTGTGTCTGGTCAAAAAGCGAAGGACGGTGCCTTCCTTCCTTGATGAACCTGCTGATCCTCAATAGGTGAGATTTCAAAAACTGCCTGTTTTCTCCTGCAGGGATGCACAAATCTGACATCCAGCTTTTTAGCTGCACAGCACCAAATCAAAACATGGCTCACGTCAGCCCACACAGACCATGGGGCGACTCTTTCAAATGGCAGCTGAGTCACTTAGTGAGCAGCTGCGATTAAATGCTCAACTCTCTGACCCAGACCAGCCTATTTTACTATATATTATAGCAAAAAGCTTACCTAAATATTTAATCCTATGCAGCTACACTCACTGACCCCTTAGGTACATTGTGTGAATACCAGGCTCCTCATATCCGATGAGAGTAGTCTTCTTAATGGCACACAATCAAAAAAGCGGCGGAAAAATTGCTCTGAGATTTTGGTCCATATTGACCTGACAAAATCACAAAGCAGCTGCTGATTTGTTGGCTGCAGATCCATGATGATAATCTATAGTTCCATCATATCCCAAAAACATTTTATTTTTAAATCAAGATCTGGGGTATCATTTATAAAACTGTGCGTAGAATTCTTACTAAAATCGTACTTAAGCTTTGAACATATTTTTACTTCCCCCTATTAAACTTCTGATCTATCAAACTTGGAATATGCACATCTTCCCACAATTTCCGCTTTATAAATCACACTGTTCCTAGAAATGTGCTCTAGATCTAATAGGACTGATTTAAGGACTCTGCATCGGCTTCTTCTGTCCAGATGCTTTCCACAGCTTATCTTCCATGAGTGCCAGCATCCAAAGTGCAGCATTCAGGGGTGACGCTGCAGCACTAATTTTTACACTTCACACAATTCATGCACCAATTAATTGCTGTATTATCTGATGACACACATACATATAAACATGCAGTGATATAATTCTTATGTCCAACATATTTTCATTCGGATTCTCATTTTTGTTCTCAGTTCAGAGACGGGATCAGGATTGCTTCACTGTCAGTCTCTTCCATGTCATAAAAAATGCTTAAAGGGGGAATATAATGTCAAATTGACTTTTTGATGTGTAACATCCTGATAAAATGCTATTTCCTCATTAAAAACATGCCTGAAGTGTTGCTGTGACTAGTCCACTTATGTTTGAATAATTTTTGAGCCTCTGCTGGTAGTTATTGGGGTTGCTGAAATGCCTGCTTCCTGCTCTGATAGAGTAGCAGCTGCTACAGTTAGCTTAGACTAATTGTAAGGCTAAGATTTTGGACTTTATCTTTGGAAACAATACTAGACCGAAAAAGATTGTTATATTTGCGCAAATTACTTCACAGTGCACTGCTTTCTTAGCAAAAGCCTTTTTGATAGTGGATTAATAAGCAGATTGACCCTAAAGGCGTGGCTACTCCATCAGAACTTGTACTGGTAAGAACTATGGCTTAGCATTACTAACTCCAACTTTAAAACATATGTTTCTGTCCTTTTATGGTTGCAATGCAAAACATAGCTTTATATTTATGTCGTTTTATGGTTGCCTTGTAAAACGTAGCTCCATAGTTGTTTGAATTTATGGTTTCAGCGCAAAAAGTAGCTTCATTTCTCTCTACACTTGTGATTTCAATGCAAAACCTTTTTGTGTTTTAATGGTTTCAATATAAAACGTAGCTTCATAGTGAGTAATATTTATAAAAGGGTGCCAAGGAGGTTCATTATTATAAAGCCGATACGTCTTGTAAAAGCCTCTAAATTTTCTCTGGTTCTTCAAAAACCCCGCTTTCAGGGTCAGATATTGGATCATTTGCATGTCGTCTTACAATCTCCAGTGTTGTGACGGCAGATTGTGTTGTGACGTGAGGTTGTGCCCGGAACATGCAAACTCCAACCACAGCAATCCCTCATACGGAGCAAGCATTTAGCGACAGTGGAGAGGAAAAACTCCCCTTTAACAGGAAGAAAACTACAGCAGAACTAGGCGTGCACCGAGCTGACTTTTTCATTCCTGATACTGAAAAAATGTCTGGATCTGTTGATACCCGATACCAATCCAATACTTTTGTTGAATTAATAAACTGTAAAACTTCCATCTTATACCTTTCTTGAAGAGACTAAAGGTATCAGACTTTACTAACTAAACAAAGGTAAGACAAAATAACAGGTATAATATATAAAATTACCACAAAAATAAAAATTTCTATTGAAAAAATAACCTGTTTTGTGAACTTATTTCAGATTTTTCAAATTTTAAGTATCATGATGTTCATGGTAGCGGTTAAGTTTAACCAATACCGATACATGTACATTAGACGGTATCGGGGCCAATTCCCGATACCAGTATCGGTGCATCCCTAAGCAGAACCTGGATCAATACAATTGGCCATCTACCATGACCATCTGGGGCTTTGAGAAGACGGAGATTAGAAACAAAAACAACAAAAGAACTGATGTAAGAGTAATTTATTTATTAAAGACAGTGAAAAGCTGTGATGGACTGGTGACCTGTCCAGGGTGTACCCCGCCTCTCGCCCGTTGACAGCTGGAGATAGGCACTACCCCCCCCACGACCCCTTGAGGAATAAGCGGTTCAGAAAATGGATGAATGGAAGACAGTGAAAAGTTGACAACGGGACATGGAGGATGTTCGGTCACCGGGAGCATCATCCAATTTATCAATCAATGCTCCCCATCCAACAGGGCATTGTCGCTGACCAGGATACCAAACCAGGTAGAGCTTCTATGGAGACAAAACAAGGTTAACTATCGCAGTCACAACAAAAAATACATCTGGAGAGTATAAGAGTAAAGTAGAAAGGTGAAGAAACGTGATCAGTCTGTCCTCCAACAGTCTAACACAGCTAATAACCTAGGCCATTCTAACTATAAGCTTTATTAAAAAGGAAGGTTTTAAGCCTATTCTTAAAAATAAACAGTGTCTGTCTCACGGACTAAAACATGGAGCTGGTTCCACAGGAGGGAGGGCTTGATAACTAAAAGATCTGCCTCCCATTCTACTCTTTATAATCCTAGAAACTACCAGTAAACCTGCAGTTTGAGAGTGAAGTGCTCTATTAAGAACATATGGAACAATCATCAATTTAAGGTATGATGGAGCTTGATTATTAAGGGATTCATACATAAGGAAGAGGATCTTAAAGTCTATTCTGGACTTAGCAGGGAGCCAACGGGGAGAAGCTAAAACAGGAAAACTGTGATCTTGCTTTTTAATAATCATCATAATTCTTGCTGCAGCATTTTGGACTAGTTTCTCAGCATAACTCCTGGACAGGATATTTCTGATATTTCTGATATTAGAAATTTTCTGGAGGTAAGAGAAAGAAATCTTGGAAACCTGTTTAATATGAAATTTAAATGTCACGTCTTGGTCAAAGAATACACCAATGTTCTTTACACTTTACGTTACCAGAGGCCAATTTAATGTCATCCAGATCAATTGATTGACTAATTAGTTTTCTTTTTAAGGCTTAAGGTCCAAACACAACAAATTCTGTCTTGTCTGCGTTTAAAAGCAGAAAGTTTAGAGTAATCCAGGTTTTTATGTTTTTGAGACATGCCTGTAATCTACCTATCTGATTGGGTTAATCTGGATTTATGGATAAAAATAGCTGTGTATCATCAGCATAACTGTGGAAATTCATACCATGCTGTCTCATTTTTTTTTAATTGAAGCATGTACATAGTAAAGAGAATGAGTCCAAGCAAGAAACCCTATGGTACTCCACAAGTAACCCTTGAGTGTGAAGATTTATCATGTACATGAACAAACTGGCTAATATGATTTAAACCAGCCTAGTACTTTTCCCTTGACCCTTACAATATACACTGAACAAAAATATAAACGCAACACCTTTGTTTCTGCTCCCAATTTTTATGAGATGGACTTAAAGATCTAAAATTCATCCCAGAGACACAATATTACCATTTCTCTCAAACAGTGTTCACAAATCAGTCTAAATGTGTGATAGTGAGCACTTCTGCTTTGCTGAGACAACCCATCCCACCGCATAGGTGTGCCACATCAAGATGCTGATCTGACATCATGATTAGTGCACAGGTGTACCTTATACTGCCCACAATAAAAGGTTTTTAAGTCCATCTCATGAAAAATGGGAGCAGAAACAAAGGTGTTACGTTTATATTTTTGTTGAGTGTATTTGAGGCTTTCTAAGATAATATTATAATCAACTGTGTCAAAAGCAGCACTGAGAACCAACAAGACCAAAACATTCACATGTACATTGTCTGAGGCCATTAGAATATCATTAGTAAGTTTCACTAGTGTAGTTTCAGTTCTATGATAAGCTCTAAAACCTGACTGAAATTCTTCAAACGTGTTGTTGGTGTTTACATGCTCAAAAACTTGATTAGCAACTTTTTTCTCATGAAGAATCGATAAGAAAGGGATGTTAGATATACGTCTGTAATTAGCTAAGTCTGATTGATCGAGAATGAAACAGATTCTTTGAAACTTGTTACAGCATTGTCTGTATTGCCTGATAAAGTTCTTCTGTAATAAAAATGTATTTTAAAGGCTGAAGGTGTTATGATTTGGTTGGAGTGCTGTCCCCCTCCCCCCTTTTTCTTTTGCAGCAGAGCAGTGTGTGTGGCAGGGGGTGTGGCTGACTTCTCCTGGTGCTGCAGACTGGACACCTGCACTTCATTACCCAATCAACCTCAGTATAAATGCCTGGATGTCTCAGCACCACACTGCCAGATAATTCCTTCCTGTTCGATTCTCCTCGTATCTTGTCCTGGTGTCCTGCTCCTCGTCGGCCAGCTCCCTGCCTCCCCTGCCTGCCTACCTTATTTTGTAAAATAAACTCTTGAACTTGCCGTCTGCTTCAGTCTCTGCTTTGGGGTCCTCTCGGTAAACCTAACAGAATTATCTGGCCACAATGGACCCCGCAGAGGTTGAGCAGATCAAACAGGCTCTTGCTGAGACTGAAAAATTCAAACGAGCAGTAGCTTCACAAGGAGTTCTTGTCGGACAGCATGGCGTCGCCCTTCAGGAAATCATGGCCTCTCTCCAGAATCTCACCACAGGATTGACCAATCTGGGGGGTCGTCTGAATGATGTTGCCAGCCAACTTACCTCGCTACAGCCTCCTGACCAGGCGCAACTTCCAGACCCAGGCCATTTGTCGGTTCCAGCTCTCCAGGCCTCAGCTCCCACTGGTCCCCGGACCTCCCCCCAGCCCCGTGAGCCTTTCATACCTACACCTAGCAGGTACTCTGGGGAGATTGGGATATGTAAGCAGTTCATTCATCAATGCATGTTAGTTTTCGACCAGCAGCCCCTCACCTATCCATCTGAGAGGTCAAGAGTTGCGTTTATAATGAGTCTACTTTCTGGGAAGGCCACTGCTTGGGCGGTAGCTTTATCTAACAGTGACTCTCAGGTTTGTAACACACTTAATTCATTTTTTTCGCAGAAATACAGAAAGTATTTGATCATCCACTGCAGGATAAAGAGGCGAGCAGTCGTTTGCTCTCTTTGCGTCAGGGCTCCGGTTCGGTTTCTGCTTATTCCATTGACTTCCGCATCTTAGCTACAGAGTGTGGGTGGGATGATAAGGCTCTACAAGGCGTCTTTTTTTGTGGTTTAAGTGAAGAAGTGAAGGACGAACTGGCAGCCAGAGATGAGATTTCCAACCTTGAGGACCTAATTTCACTTTCTATTAGACTTGATAACCGCCTTCGGGAGAGACGCAGGGAAAGAAGTTACAGGTCAAAGAACTCTTTCCCAACCTTCCAGCCTAGGACCCGTCACCTTCCGGAACTACCAGCCCCTCCTCTGCTAGAGTCTTCTAATACCTCAGAGGAGCCCATGCAGCTTGGGAGAATGACACTTACCCAGGAGGAGCGGCAGCGTCGTTTTGAAGAAAGACTCTGCCTCTACTGTGGCCAGGCCAGCCACATCCTGCGTTCCTGTCCCAAACGACCAAAAGACCAGGCTCATCGGCATCCGGAGGGGGGCTGGTGAGCCATATGCCTGTTGATCCCTCCTCGAAGCGTGTTCAACTCAAAGGAATTGTGTCGTATAACACCCTTTCTTTTCTTATTCAAGCTTTAGTGGACTCTGGTGTGGACGAGAATTTCATTGACTCTCAGTTTGTCTCCCAGGACAATGTCCCTATGGAACTTCTTCCTGAGCCTAAGACAGTATTTGCCCTTGATGGTAGAGTGTTAGCTAATGTTACTCACCGCACTGTGCCAGTGTCCCTGTTGGTTTCTGGTAATCATGGTGAGTTAATATCACTTTATGTTGTTCCATCACCATCAGCTCCACTTGTATTGGGCCTCCCCTGGCTTAAACTCCACAATCCGCACATCGACTGGTCTACCCAATCCATTGACAATTGGAGTTTGTTCTGCCACTCCCATTGCTTGCATGCAGCAGTTCCATCCACCAATTTAAGTATTCCCTCTCCTCCGAAACCTGTAGATCTGTCTCTAGTGCCACCTGAGTATCATGACCTTAAAGAAGTTTTTTCTAAAGACCGTGCGTCATCCCTGCCGCCACACAGGCCTTACGACTGTCAAATTGATCTGATCCCTGGTGCCCCGTTACCCTGTAGCAAGTTGTATAATCTCTCCAAGTCAGAAAAGGAGGCAATGGAGACCTATATAACAGAAAGTTTGGCTGCTGGGCTTATTCGCCCCTCCTCATCTCCTGTGGGGGCTGGATTTTTTTTTGTGGATAAAAAGGACATGACCCTACGACCCTGCATTGACTATAGGGGCTTGAATGACATAACTGTAAAGAACAAATACCCCCTTCCACTTATTGACTCTGCTTTCAGCTCCCTTCATCAGGCTACAGTGTTCACCAAACTAGATCTCCGTAATGCCTATAATTTAGTCCGGATCGAAGAAGGAGATGAGTGGAAAACGGCATTTAACACCCCCCTTGGACATTTTGAATATTTAGTTATGCCGTTTGGATTGACTAATGCACCTGCTGTCTTTCAGTGCCTTATTAATGACATTTTGCGTGACATGCTGAACAGATTTGTGTTTGTTTATTTGGACGATATTCTGATTATCTCAAGAAATCAGGAAGAGCATGTTCAACAAGTCCGATTGGTTCTACAGCGGCTCCTCGAGAATAGGCTTTTTGTTAAGGCCGAGAAGTGCGATTTTCATGTTTTCTCTGTCAGTTTTCTGGGGTTTGTGGTGGAGAAGGGGCAAATCAAGTCAGACCCAGCTAAGATAAAAGCAGTAGCTGATTGGCCCACACCCACAACCAGAAAGCAGCTCCAAAGATTCCTTGGCTTTGCAAACTTTTACCGACGGTTTATTCGAAACTATAGTAGCGTTGCCTCTCCACTCACCAAACTTACCTCTGTTAAGGCAACTCTGAAGCAGATGCCGCTTTTGTAAGATTAAAGCACCTATTTTGTTCTGCTCCTGTTTTATGTCACCCTGATCCCTCAGCTCAGTTTGTGGTGGAAGTAGATGCCTCGGAGTCTGGAGTTGGTGCTGTGCTCTCCCAGCGGTCAGGCACCGATCAGAAATTGCACCCCTGCGCCTTCTTCTCTCGTCAGCTCACCCCAGCAGAGAGGAACTATGATGTGGGGAATCGGGAACTCTTGGCTGTGGTCCTGGCTCTCAAGGAGTGGAGACACCGGCTGGAGGGGGCTTCTCAACCTTTTCTGGTATGGTCTGATCATAAAAACCTGTCCTACCTTCGCTCTGCCCGCAGGCTCAATTCACGGCAGGCTCGGTGGGCCCTTTTCCTGGGCCGCTTTAACTTCACACTCACCTACCGTCCAGGCTCCAGGAATGTTAAGCCTGACGCCTTGTCACGCCAATTCGCTCCTGCCATCTCCGCTGATCCACCAGAAGACACCATCCTGCCCTCCTCCTGCATAGTCGGGGCAGCTATTTGGGAAGTGGAAGATGAAGTTCAGGAGGCTCAGCGAAACCTTCCTACCCCTGCGGAATGTCCTTCAGGGCTTCTGTTTGTGCCACCTAACGCTCGGTCCGCAGTGCTTCAATGGGGGCATTGCTCCAAGGTCGCCTGCCATCCTGGTATCCTCCGCACACTTACCCTGGTTCAACAACGTTTCTGGTGGCCGTCTATGACATCTGACACACGAGAATTCATCTTGCCCTGCTCGGTCTGTGCCCGCAGCAAAGCATCTCATCGTCCCCCTACTGGTTTGTTAAGGCCACTTCCCATTCCTCATCGTCCCTGGTCCCACATCGCAGTGGATTTTGTAACGGGCCTGCCCCCGTCAGAAGGTAACTGTTATTTTGACTATTGTTGATCGGTTTTCCAAGTCAGTCCATTTTGTTCCTCTTCCAAAGCTCCCGTCTGCCTTGGAGTCAGCTAATCTCATGGTTCAGCATGTTTTCAGGCTGCATGGACTCCCTCAGGACATTGTTTCGGACAGGGGCCCCCAGTTTACTTCCCGGGTGTGGAGAGCTTTTTGTCGAGCCATCGGAGCAACTGGGAGCTTGTCGTCGGGCTATCACCCACAAACCAATGGCCAGACAGAGCGGGCAAACCAGGATCTTGAGGCAGCCTTGCGTTGTGTCACAGCCAGCCACCCCGCCTCCTGGTCCATCCACCTTCCCTGGATCGAGTACTCCCACAATACCCTGGTCTCGTCGTCCACAGGTATTCTCTGTTCATGGCTTCTAACGGTTTTCAACCTCCGCTCTTCCCAACACAGAGGGTGGTGGCTGTGCCTTCCATTCAAGGACACATGAGGCGGGCTCGCCGTGTGTGGACCGAGGTCCGGGCTGCTCTCTCACGTACCAACACTCGCAACAGGATGCTGGCAGATTGCCACCGTGTCCCGTCCCCCATCTATGCGCCCGGACAGAAGGTTTGGTTGTCCACTCGTGACATTCCTTTGCCATGTGAGTCGAGGAAGCTGTCTCCCAGGTTCATTGGACCGTTTGAGATTGAGCGCATCATTAATCCCTCTTCCGTCCGATTACGTCTGCCTTCCTCTATGAACATTCACCCCTCTTTTCATGTCTCGCTTCTTAAGCCTGTTTCCTCCAGTGGTCTCTGCCCTCCGGCCGAGCCCCCTCCGCCCCCCCGGGTTGTGGACGGCCACAGGGCCTATTCTGTGAGCCGCCTGCTGGATGTCCGGCGGTGGGGTCGCGGTTTGCAGTTCTTGGTGGACTGGGTGGGGTATGGCCCTGAGGAGCGCTCGTGGGTTCTTCGCTCTTTCATTTTGGACCCTGTTCTTGTTCATGATTTTTATGTTCTCCACCCGGATAAGCCTGGTGGGTCGCCGGGTGGCGCCCTTTGAGTGGGGGGTACTGTTATGATTTGGTTGGAGTGCTGTCCCCCTCCCCCCTTTTTCTTTTGCAGCAGAGCAGTGTGTGTGGCAGGGGGTGTGGCTGACTTCTCCTGGTGCTGCAGACTGGACACCTGCACTTCATTACCCAATCAACCTCAGTATAAATGCCTGGATGTCTCAGCACCACACTGCCAGATAATTCCGTCCTGTTCGATTCTCCTCGTATCTTGTCCTGGTGTCCTGCTCCTCGTCGGCCAGCTCCCTGCCTCCCCTGCCTGCCTACCTTATTTTGTAAAATAAACTCTTGAACTTGCCGTCTGCTTCAGTCTCTGCTTTGGGGTCCTCTCGGTAAACCTAACAGAAGGTAAGCTATCGCTTTCAGTGTCCACATGAATATTAAAATCCCCTATTATAATTAACTTATCGGTATTTAATACAAAATCAGATAAAATAATGTAAGATCTGATCCAATAATTGAGAGTAAGGGCCTAGTGTACAATACAAAATCACAAACAAAACTGCTTTTAATATTTTCGAGCTTGAATGAGGAAAACTAAAGATTAGATGTTCAAAAGAACTGTAGCTATTAATTGGCCTAGGGTGAATTTGTAAATCTGACTGAAAGATGGTTGCAACTCCTGCTCCTCACCCAGTACTTCTAGGAATGTGAAAAGTTAAATACTTGGAAGGAGTTGACTCGTTTATAATTACAAAATACTCCTGCCGCAGCCAGGTTTCTGATAAGCAGAATAAATCAATGTTATCACATATCAAGTAATTTACTTATAAAGTTTTTGAGGACAGGGATGTATGTTCAGAAAAACCACATCTAACAGACGTTTTTTTTTTTTGTTTAGTCAAAGTCGTATTTATTTTAGTGAGATTTTCATAATTTGCTTTTGTTAGGTTAACTTTTAATCTATTTGATTTTAGCCATGTACAAGACACTGTTTCAATGGGGTATTGAGTGGGTAGTATAGAACAGTCAGTATAGAAGCTGCAGAGAGTTGGGTTAAATTACGACTCTGTTTCCTCGTCTGGACCGTGGTTTATCAATGTTTTGAAGGACTAATAAATCTGTCCAGATTCCTAGAAAAAAGAGCTGCTCCATCCAAAGTGGGATGAATGCCGTCTCTCCTGATCAGACCAGATTTTCCCCAAAAGGTCATCCAGTTATCAATGCTTAATTGAAACCAAATCTGTTGTGATTCAATTGCATATGTGAATAGCACTGTGCATCCTGGGTAAATATTAGGGCTGCAGCTATCGATTCTTTTTGTAATTGATTAATCTAGGACTTTATCGATTCGATTACTCGATTAATCTGATATTTTTTTAACGTTTTTAAATAACCAAAACAAAGCATCCATAACGAAAAATGTTGTGGCTGTAAAATGATCAAGC
Source organism: Apricaphanius iberus (assembly GCA_028564705.1). NCBI lineage: Eukaryota > Metazoa > Chordata > Actinopteri > Cyprinodontiformes > Aphaniidae > Apricaphanius > Apricaphanius iberus. The sequence continues at coordinate 2,634,178 of JAPXFQ010002982.1, forward strand.
ATGTTCCTTTTATCTCTCAAAAAAATAGAGAATTCCAACTCCAATATTTGGCTCCAAAACTAAGCCCATTTACAGTATATATTTATTTATTTACTTGACAAAATAACAGTCAACAGCAATAATGTAAGTTAATAAACTAAATGGTCCATCCACTTTTTGGTGAAAAAGCTTTTGTGAAAAGTTCCATTGTTTTTGTGATTTTCTTCTTTGCCAGTCACTTATATTGTTTGAAAAGCAAGCAGAGTTTGAGACGATATTGTCACATAAACCTTAGCAAAAAAAATGACAATGTCCTTTTAACAGTTGAAAACTCTAAAATGTGACTAGCTCAGATTGGGTCCCCACTAGAAGAGCATCTATGCTTTTACTTTTATGTTAGAGTCCCAGACCCACCCTGGGCCCTTTTAGCCCCTCTTTATTCAGCTCCTGGATACGCCCCTGCTCAGCAGCAATGAACGTTTAGGAATAATCAATTATTAATTCTAAACACAGGAATCTCTGTGTCAGGAGAGAGTGAGAAAATGTATTTTTTTTTCTTACTTTGGTTGCAGCGCAGCATGAAGTTTGGTGATTTTTGATGCTGTAACTTTGATGTTGGGGCATTTTTTGTCGCAGATGGACGTTACGGTACTTAAATCTCTGTTTTCATCCGTCCAAAAGCAGATACTGAAAATAGAGAAAACGCAGTTCTCCACTTTGGCCAGAGTTTTTTCTTTTTTCTTTTAAAGATTCATTTTTTGTGCCGAAAATCTGTGTTTACGTGTGGATGACAGGCCAATAGAAAAATATCTCAGTTTTGTTTACGCGTGGACAAGACTCTCTTGCGAGTTTTTTGCCTCGAGCAATTTTTGGAATCGAGTAAATCGAGTTACTTGACGAATCGCTTCAGCTCTAGTAAATATAATCTAAACAACCATGCATGCTGGATAGAAATGCTGGATCTTGCATACCTTGCTCAACGTCTGTATAATGAACATGTCTATGCCCATACTCATAGCACACTGCCTCATATGGAGCAGTCTCAGCTATCTTGTGTAAAACAGCATTTTGCATAATCCTCTGTATCTTCTCTGTTCATCCTGAATTACTGCAGCAGTATTGATCTAGCACATTTGACAAACACAACAGAGCAATCTTAAACCGGCACTATCTTCTGCCGCTCCATGTTTGTTTACATTTTACTCTACTGTGAAGTGTCCCCCACTGTACAAAGAAGTGCACCACCACCACAGCATCACAACAGGTAGAGAGGTGAAATAGTTGCAAAAAATCTTTGGATCATTTGACAAAAAGAGCAATTTGAATGCGAACCGCACCAGCTAAAAACAGTAACAATGTCGCAAACTTGGTACCCAATTGAACTGAGTCTGTATTGGACTATAGTGTGTGAATGCTTCCTTCAAAAGCTGAGATTTAACTAAAGGATTCTGACTAGTTAAAATTGTTTCAGAATGCTACTGTTTAAATTTAGGGAGCCTGTGTGAATTGTACCCTCAGTTTCCTGATTTTAGCTAAAGGGAGTGGCACTGAGCATGGTCTTCTCAGGCCTTTTGGCTGAGGTACCACAAGGGTCGATGTTGGGACCATTGCTTTATAGCTCTTTCATTAGTGACTTAGCAGGATGTTGTAATTAAAATGTAGCTTTTGAAAAATAGGCAGATGGTACAATCTCATATACTCTTGGAAAAGACGAGAAGAACTGCACAAAAATAGTTACTGCTGCAACTTTGTTATTATTTGTGTTTTAACACCAACTAGAGATGGAAATTAGCCAATTGGCTACAATCATGAACATGCAAATGTTCATTAATATGTACAGGCCCATTTCGAAAAATAAACTTAGGATCTCTGCCAACCCTGCAACCATATCAGAATCTTTTTTGATGTGGTTGTATTGGCTGTTTCAGTGATGACCTTCAAAATTCACTGGTGTGGTCTGAAGCAAAGTCTGGGGCTCATGGTTATTAATCAAAAATTGGTCAACTGTTCTCAGAGTTTGGGTTCTCAGATATCTGTCTGTCTTGTCTATGAGTGATGAAAGGGTCTGGCAGGGAATGGATGAATGTGTCAGGGATTTTTTCTGCAGAAAGGAGAATGTAGCTCAGGTCAATCGTCTTAATAAGATGAGATGAGTTGAGGGTTGAATCACTGGATTTACAAGTCCATTAACATTCAGACCCTAACCTATTTAGCCCTGGATAATATCCAAAAGAATGTGACTCCAACTAAAATCGGCTAAAGTGAACTGCTGAAAGGAGTCGTTGTTCTTCTGATTAGAAAGGAAACAAACTGAAGTGGTCTGGTAAGGATTTGTTATAGAGACATTTTTTAGGGATGTTTCAAAAAGATCTAAGCTTACTGCTATCTTGAGAAGACTTCCTTCCTCAGATTGGACGAAGATGGACATGTTTAGTGCCAACCACCTGAAGAAGTGGTAGGTGTCAGAGGAATAGATTGGAAAATACGTGTAAATCAGAAAAAAATATGATACAGATTAGTAAAAATAAGGAATAATATATTTTTCCCTGTGTTAAAGTTTTACATTTATCAACTGAATCTGCTTTAACTCTACTATTCCATGGGTTCCATTGATTTAAAAAAGGCTGTAAAAAGCTGCAGCTTGCCGTTATTCGGTACTTGATGAATCAAACTACAGCCAAACAATTGTGTGTGAAAATGTTTAATTTCCAGAATTTGGTTTGATACTCTCTACATGCACGGAAGATTTTGCTTTTAAATTAAAATGTGGCAACCTGTACTTCTCCAACTGGAACCAGATTCATATGATATATTACAGAGAGAATTTGGCTGGTGCTACTACCAGGATCACTGAAGCTGGTGGATAATATATTTTTAATTTGTGTCTCAATGACTGCATGATCTGAAGGATATTATCAACTTTATTGCTCTAATATTTATTAGTCTAAACTTTTATACCCAGGACAGAAGGTTTCTTTGCCTCTTACATTGTTCTGAAATAAGTTTTTTAGGGTTATATGTAAGATCTCCATCAGACATGTTTAATCTGAACAATACTTTTTTACCAAGGAACTGTAAAATATTTCAGCTGAAACATGTAAAAAAAAAAAAACGTAATGTTTTCAGGGATTTAAACTGAGCAAAATATATTTTTAACTAACAAAACAGTGTAAGTTAACATTTCGGTGCTAAAATATATAAATAAATTGACAGAAATATCAAGAATGATGTAATCAGTCTTTCTGAAGGTTTGAACTTAGGCGTCATATTTCTAGTTGGAGAATTCTCCAAACAAATCATTGACATTTGACTTCACATTATAGAAAGTGACTCTCCTATCGCTACTTTTGTATGTCTAAACTGATACCAAATGTTGGTGCTCCAAACATAACTTTAACACTCCTCTGTATCATAGACCTCTGTTTTGGCTGCCTTTTGTTCATTTTTCCTTTCTTTCACACTTTTTAAAACACTTCTCAGCTTCAAATATGACAAAAATACAATTATCAGGAGCTACAGTATAAACCTGAATGTAATTTAAAAATAAAGGTGTAAAACACATGTTATGGGCCCTTATAAAAATAACTACACCAAAAAGAATACACTCTTTGACATAAAGGATTTAAAACCTAGAACTATTGTTCTGATTAACAAATATTGACAAATATGAATGAATTATGTTATTTCCTTCTGAACCAAAATAATTACAGCTTTGCTATTAAAAAGTACTTTTTGTGTCAGGAAAGGTACTAGTTTAAGTCAATGGTAGGCTGGTAACAACATAAAAAAACATATTAGTATGTGTTTAATTATGTGAACAAATAAAAAAATTAAACTGAAGCAGTTCTCCTGAGTTTAACCCCCACCCCAGGACATATGTCCCCATTTCTGTACTGTTCACTTTAAATAAAGGCCACTGTGGCCACAAGATCTTAAAAAAGTTTTTAGAGGCTGGATGTGCATACAAACAAAAACAGTTGTTCTCAACTGGCTGTTTCCCTGTCTCACTTTCCCCCATGCATAACTTTGAATTTTCATGTGCATAATTTATTTTAGTAATGTCTGCTCCTTTGTTCATTTACTATTTTTTTTATTTTTTGTAAAATGAGGCAAAAGTTTAATTGTTGACTGATTTGGCGGCTGACCCAATTACATTTCAGTGGTATCTGGTGAAAATCAGTGTTGGGCCATCATGGCCTGCAGAACCTTCTCTACAGGCCTAAAGATATTTATTAAACATTAATTAAATTGTATCCAATCATATTTCAGCTAGTTTGTATTGTCAGGTTGTATGAAATCTGCCTGAGGTTTTCAGGATCCACAAAGCGGGCTCCTCCGCTGTAAGTAAACTGTCATTTTCAATAGTCATTTTTTCAATAGCCAATCAGTTATCGAGTCTGCAACAGCAAGGCCTGCTAGAAGTGCAGAAGGGCGGAAGTTACCTTAATTTGGGCGGGTTGTGGATGAGAATATTATTTTTCTAAATATCTCAAAAATTCAGGCGTAATGCCGACACTATATTTGTAAGTTCGGTGGCTTCCCTTTTAAAGTAGAGGAGAGCTGCTGACAATTTCTACCAGCTCGCAAACAATATCAAAATATAATACAATACCAAAATACAATGCTCTTTGCAGTTAGCAAATAATATCAAGATATAATATCAAAATCAGAAAAAGCTGGGAAAAATAAATAAAAAAGAAAGTAGAGATTTCTAAATTTTATTTTGACTTGAATTTCATTGCAGACAATATGAAGATAAAATATTTTATGTTTTGTCTGGTCAACTTCATGTCATTTGAAAATATTGATCATTTCCTGTCATTCAGACCTGCAACACATTCCAAAAAAGATTGGGACAGGAGACATTTAGGGCTAGTAAGCAGATAAATTGGTTAGACAATGATGTGATTTGAAAGAGGTGATTTCAACAGGTAATTGTAATTATGATTTAGTACGAAAGCAGCAAAAAAGAAAGGTCTAGTCGTTTGTAAGAAGAGATAGGTTGATGATTGCCAGTTTGCCAACTAGTCAGTGATAAAATTATTGAAATGTTTAAAAAACAATCTTGCTCAAAGAAAGGTAGGAATGATATTTGATCTTCAACAGTGTAAATGGCCTGTATTTATATAGTGCTTTACTTAGGCCCTACGGACCCCAAAGTGCTTTACACTACAGTCAGTCATTCACCCATCCACGCACACATTCACATATTGGTGATGGTAAGTTACGTTGTAGCCACAGCTACATCACTAATTAAATGAAGGCAATAATGCATGCAACACGGGTTTAGTTACCCAAGACAGACCATGTGGACGAAGCAAAATTAAAAAAAACTAACTCTTCCATCAGGTATTCAAATTTTCATTACTCTTTCTGTAGAAGAACATCACATGAGGACATCATCTGAGCCAACATCTGTTTGCTCCAAAATTTGTATTGGAATGATTCCATCATTTCAATGTTTTCAAGTCTCAAATCAAGTAATTCTGGACATAGGATGATTATATTAATTGGAAAATATTAAATATTTGTCCTGTCAGAGAAGAGACAGATATCTTTGTTGAAGTTTCATCAAAATCTAATCAGTCGCTTCCAAGAAATTGCGTGTGACAGACGGAGGGATGAGGAGATGGACGAGTGCCGACCCTCGGTCCCACTGTGGGGGGCAACACTGGTACCAACGGCTAATTAATCAAATTATATGACAGATGGTGTGGAGGAACTCTCCCCCCCCACAGGACACTTTCAGACGAGCCGCGGGCCTCGCGGTGAAGCCAAGCGTCAACACTTGACTGAAGTCCCTTTATTCCATCCAATAAGAGAGGGAAGCCTTGGGAGAGACAGAACATGCCGGTATTAGTGGAGGACTGGAGCAGAAAAAGAACAGAGGAGTGATGGAGAAATATTGCTCTTCCTCTTTGGATGTGATATGATCGCAGCGTGGTGATATTGCTTTGTGGAATATAGCCGGAGCGCAGAATTAGATTGGGTCTCCCCCTCTGGTTTTCATGATAAGGCCCCAGAAAAAGCAGCTTTGGATCGATCCAGAGGACAAAAATGGGACAATGGGAACATAAACAGATTATGGACCTTTAAAATGGCTTCATTTCCAGGCAAGGGAGACACACAGTAAACCCTCTGCCTCCTCCTTTTACACAGTAGAGGCAAAGCCACGTTTAGGAGCATGTTACGCATGGAAAACTGATAAATTATCTTCATGTTTAAATAATAGGTGCATCGACTGCTTATTTGCACTGACTGCATTGTGAAAGTGGAACCAGCCACTGTATTTATCTTGATCTGTGGTTGTTGTTCTGGTTCTTTGGTTGTGTTCTGTACACCAGCTGCTTGTATCCTCATCCACTGATCTCGTTGGGATCTTGTTGATTTTCCCTTTCATTTATTTACTCAGCATTTTCCTTTTCTTTCAGTTACGATTAGACTGTATTTGCCTTTGGCAAATCTATCTCACTTTTTTGCCTCTGCATTTGAGTTTTCTACCTTGTATTTTAACACTGAAGCTGAGACTATAATCATCCTTATATCCAGATATGCCTATCACCTAAATACCTATTTTTCTGTAATGCTTGGTATAACATAGCCAAAAGAAAAATGGTTATGGTCATAATCTACAGAAAACTATATATTTTGCTGATTATATTAGTCAGACTTTTTGACCTTTAACCAATTTGATCAGTTTTGCTTTTTGACATGGAGGGTTAGGGTTAGGCTCCATCGCATAGACTTTTTAACCAAACACACAGATTTTAACCAAAATGTTTAATTGCTGAAACAAGCTGTTTTGATTCCACTCTATACAGTATATAAACCAGTGGTTTTAGCACACTGGAAAAGTCTCACTAAGATAAGAAGCAACGCCACACATTGATTTATCCTAATCTTGATTTCTGGGAAAACACAAGTCTTCTGGTGGTACTTAAAATGTGTTCTCCAGATGATGAGGAGAGTTTATCAGAGAAAATGACTATTACTGCCCCAGTCTTTTACTGTCCATGTACGTCCATCCTCCAGAATATCAGTAAAACCTTGACAGTTTTCTAAGAAGCTGCTTTTTTGCTGCCCTTGTGACCAGTATATCTTTGTCTGTTTGTCTGTCAGTTA